>CM067326.1:85341497-86652497 GCA_034376525.1 Nicotiana benthamiana
TCTAGTGTTGCAGGTGGTAAGGGATCCATAGAAGTAGGAAAAGAATCATAACAACAAAAAGTTGGAACACTGATAAGAAATGTAGGTGATGAGCTTGAAGATAGATTATATAGGAAGGTAGATTTAGGATACTCAAATGGAAACATTGTTTCTCTGAAAGAAAGATCCCTACTGACAAAGAAAGTTCCCATGAAGATTGTTGTATAATCTATAACACTTTTGAGAAGTTGAATAACCCATAAATATAGCAGGTATGGCTCTTTTGAGATGTTGCATAACAAATACATCCAAAAACACAAATGATGTCAAGTGGGGGAGGATGTCCATGAAAAAACTCGTAAGGAGATATCCTAGATAGGACTAAATATGGCAGTCTGTTAATAAGAAAGGCTGTAGTTACTACATATTCCCACTAGAATTTTAATTGTACATAAGCTTGAAACGTAAGGTCTCTAGCCATTTCAAGTAAAGGTCCATATTTCCTTATGCTACTCCATTTCGCTATGGAGTATGTACACAAGATGTTAAAAGAGTTGAACTCTGAGAATTGTTAATTTCAAGACCATTATATGATCTTATGATCTTTATTGTGGCAGAAAATTGATTTTGGAGAAGAGAAAAAAAAGATTTGATTAAAGGAAGACGTCACTTTTCATTCTCATCAAGTAGATCCAAGTCATTCTAGAGTAATCCTCTGCAATAGTAAGAAAATACTTGTATCTATTGTAAGTACATTTTCTATAAGAACACCAAACATCCATTTGTACAAGATCAAAAGGACATACACTCTTCTTTGTACTAGTAGGAAGAGGGAATCTTGCTAAAGGTCAAACAATACAGTTTAGACTAACTTTATTCAAAAAATAACTCTTCAATGAAGGAATCTTTTATAAAATTGCTACTAAGGCATGCCCATGTATTTGGTTCCAAATGGAAGAATGTGAACATGACTTTGATGGGACATTAGATGACTCTAGGACTGAATAATAGAAGTTGTGTAACACCCCGTACATTCGGACTAGGTGTAGATATGTTAAATGGATATTAATCTTCTATTTTAGACATATGAAATCCTAGAGGGATGAGAATGGGTGAAAATAGTTATTTTAGAATAAAGACAAAGAGTGAGGTGTACAAGATTGGATAATATCTACTAAGTTTACAAAAAAATAGTCTTGCAGCAAAATTTAGTGAAAATGTATAAGGTATTTGGAAAATCTCAAAACATGAAAGTTGTAGAACTTATAAATAGATTTCCAACGATATATTGTGGATACCAAATGTATCTGTGTAAAAAGTGTTATGTGCATTTATCGAGCAGTGCGTGCCCCGTGCGCGGCCGTGCATAATGGCAATGTTACTGTCGTTTTGCAAGGTCAAGTGAGTGGTCAGGCCTTCAGGGGCACAGTGTGAGCATGTGATTTTTTCCTCGCTAAAATTACTCCAACAGAATTCTTAGAATTGGGATTTTCCCTTTTATTATTCGATTTTTAGGATTTAATTGCGTATTTTTGTGTGTATTTTTATTTGTGCATGCATGATAATTCATAAAAAATACAAAAATTGCATGAGCATTTAGAACATGATTTTAACATGGTTTTTGTTTAGACTAATTAGTAATTAGTTTTTTTTTTTACAAAATACAAAAAAATCACAAAGAAACTTCGATTTGCTTGATTTGATTTTAATTTCCTTTAAAATGATATTGTGATTTAATTAGGTAGGATGAATAAATTTATTAGATTTAATTTTTAGTCTGATTTTTAATTAAAGTAATGAATAAACAAAAGAAAAAATGGATAAATGAAAAAGAATTAAAGAAAAAGAGGTATAAAATAGGCTGGCCTGGTATTGGGCCAAAGCTGGTGGTGGCCCAAATCAAAACCCTTCCCACTCATTCGAATCCAATACAAACCCTAGAGACCAAACATCTTCTTACTCGTACCCATCGTCTCCGCCGACCCTCCGCCTCACCACCGCCGGCCCAAAATCGTCGACGCCGCCTGCGCAGCTCCAATCTCACCCAAAAATACACCACTGAACCACCTCTTCCACCTCTTTCCAATACCCTAAAAATCATTCCTCAAATGTCGTTCCAACTCATCGAATCTTCAAAAGAAATAGACGCTGCCTACAACGGTGCCACCACCAAAGCCCTTCAAAATAACACCCCGTGTTCCTCGTCCCATCCCAATAACAAATCCAGCCTTAACTTTCTTCAAACTTTAGCCAATCACCTCGAATATCCATTCTAAATTCTGACCAAATCTGCAACTTCCCATAATTCCCTA
Source organism: Nicotiana benthamiana (assembly GCA_034376525.1). Lineage (NCBI taxonomy): Eukaryota > Viridiplantae > Streptophyta > Magnoliopsida > Solanales > Solanaceae > Nicotiana > Nicotiana benthamiana. Next base: position 85,343,789 of record CM067326.1, read on the forward strand.
AAATCGACACCACACAACCCCTTCACCTCCTTCTCCATGAATCTATAACCAGTAACCCTCAAACATAACTGGATTTTTGTCAAATATTAAATCAAAAAACATGGTCCAAAGCCCAACCATTCCAAACCCAACAAAACTCACACCCTGTGTTGTTTTCACCCTCCTCATCTTAAATCCCTAATCATTCTCCCTCAAATGTCAAAAGACCTTTTCAAACTTGAAGTCGAAAGTTGGCAGGAAACCCTAGGAGTTTAAGGGTTCACAGTTTTTGGACTACGGCTAGTCACCAAGCTAAGTTTCTTTATTCAATTTCTTGTCCCTTCGTCTTGGTGCTCCATTTTTGTTTTGTGTTGTTCTTGCATATTTGTTTATAACTCTCTGTTAGTTTTATTTAGAATTTTGGTTTAGGTTTCCTCATATCTCTTTTCCTTTGTTTATGTCATTTCTAAATTGTCACTGATGAACTGGTATGAATGATTCCTTATTTCATTTCGAGTGACTGGACCTATAGATTTTTGAGTTATGATTGATTCGTTATGTGTTGATCCATGAACACATGTTTGAGTGATTTAAATTGAATATTTGAGGACCAATTTAAGTTATTAGGATATAACTGTTTCAATCTGTCATTTCATGTTATTGCTAATTGTTTCAATTAATTGTCTACTATTGATTGCACTAAGCTTTAGAACTTTTAATGATCAGACTTAAATCAGGTTCAACACGATTTGTAGAGTTCTAATTGAATTTCATGATTGACTGGATACGTTTGAGTGTTTAGTTTACCTATGGTCACTTCTAACTAGGGTTAAAAAGGGTTTGGGGTTAGTTTACTGCTCATTCTTGATAAATTCAGATGGGATGAAGGGCAGTTTAGGCATTTGAGGTTTAGGGAATCTTTTATAAAAAAATTAAGAAGTTTCTAGTAGGGACCTATGGTGAAATTTCAGTTGATTAAGTGGTAAAACTTGGTAAACAAGTCAGAGGTCTGAGGTAACTTAGGGTAAAAGCAAATAAATAAAGGTCTGACTGTCAAAAAACTAAAAATTAGGAAGGACTAAAGGGCATAATAAGAGCTGAAACTTTGCCCTAGCTTACTTGCCTATAAAGGCATAGATATCATGACTAAAAAAAGAGGAAGATAAAAGAGACCTCTAAAAATCCTTCTGAATTAGTTCCCAATAAGAGAGCAACAAATAGTAGGTCTGATTCCAGGAAATCTGGAAAAAACTTGAAAAAACACAAAAGGCAAAAGAATGCAAAGATTTCTATTTGATAGCATCAACCATTGTGAACTCATCCTGGAAGCATTTTGTATTAAAGCTGTGTAGATCCTGGTCTTAATTTTGAGAAAATTCCTTGTTCGTTTCTGCGTTTCGAGCTTCATTTATTGTTGAATCTGTTGGTGGATTTGCTGATGTTATTGTCTCTTGTTTACCTACTCACAGGTGCTTCCTCTTTTCTATAATTCCAGGTACACACACATGAACTTGATCTGATGTAGCCACGGTCAAAAATTAATTGATAAACACTCCAGCATGTGTTCCTTGAGCTGAGCCTGGTTGGCTTCTTATAGTTTAGAATCGAACAGTATTAACTGATTTGTAATGTCTAATATAGCTTAACTTAATTTATGCCTGTATTAATTTGGAACTGTGTAATTTGGACTAAACAGGACTGTTTCAAATTTAGCTGAATAGTTTAAATTGATTGTAAGTAATTGGATTCTAGGAGCATGATTGTTTTAAATTGTCATCAGTTGTATCTAGATGTGAATCTATTTTAAGAACTACAATTCAAACAATGAATTGATAGTTCGCTACAGCCCAGTCAGAGATTTTAACCTAGCCAATGGTAACAATCAGTTTTTACATTGGGATATTATTAATCAGTGTCATTGTAATCTTAAAGTCAATTAAAACCCGGTGGAATTTCAGTATTAATTCGAGCAGGCAGACCAATTTTGACCCAGGAAATATGCACTTACGCATTTCAAACTCGTTTGAATATTCTTTGTCTACCATAGCTTGTAACTAGCCTAATTTAATCGTTACCCTCCATAATTTTCCATGTTAATCTATGGTTCAGTAATTCTGCAAACAAAGGGTCTGATGGTGTTACTACAATTCTGCCATATTGAGCATGGAGTAATAAAATTGGGTTATACATCAGGGCTTTCAAATTAGGTAGTAAATTCAAATTAAGAGGTTTCATTTTTGTTTGAATTCGGGCTTGAAGTTGAATCCCAAGTTCTATATTGCTAAAGCTTTTTTAGAAACGAACATTATGGAAAGTCTTGGTTCGCCTTAGACCGGCTTTTATGTAATAAAACATAGTGTGTCGCACCAAACGGAACCCATAAACTACGTGACCCTCGTGCAATATTTATATTAAAATACTTAGAGATTAGGGACATGCGGTTTAGCTAACTTCACGGCCTCCTACAAAAATAATAACACGTTAGTCGCTTTTAGACGAGTCTTTAATAATTTTATCTTCCTAAGTACGGGTGCGCATTTATGTGACCTAAATCCAAATCTCGATGAAGTTGAAATATGTCTAAAATAATGTGCGCATTTATGTGACGTGGTTCGCGATAAGTTTAAGCAACATCGCAAATTCCCTTAAAAATATTAAAAGCGGTATAAGTAATCAAAATGGCATTTTTAGGATGAGCATGTGTAAAATCAGAATTTAAGCCATTTATGATAGTTTAAGCGACCGTGCTAGAACCACGGAATCTGAGGGTGCCTAAGATCTTCCCTCGGGTTAACATAATTCCTTACTCAAGAATTTCTAGTTCGCAGACTCCAAACGGGAGTCAAAATTTCCTCGATTTGGGATTCTAATAAATTGGTGACTTGGGACACCAAAAGCCAAACTTATCCCAAGTGGCGACTCTAATAAATAAATAATCTCATTTCGAAAAATGTCAGCTTAATTGGAAAGACTCCCTTATATGTTTTATCCTTTGAGGTAGCCGTGTAGAAAGGAGGTGTGACACACATGGGCGCACTTGGGAGTTATTTTAAAGCTCTATTTCATCCCTCACACCCCTAAGACACAAAAAACTTTCTCTAGAAAGGGGAGATCTCAAAAACCTATCTCCTTAAGAGTCCCTTCACCATCCAAGACAAGTTCTAATGGTGATTCTAAGTTAATTTTAATTTCCCAACATCTTATTAACATGGTTAAACCCTCCATATCATTAGATATTCGATTAGGACATTGTCGTTGAGATAAGAGACCCTAGAACTCGAATTCAAGGGGATTGAACTTCAAAATGGTAATGTCTTCGCCCTCTATTTGATTCTAGCATTGGATTGATGATTATAGACTCTAGTTCATGAAATATGAGTTAATGGGTTTGATAGAAAGCATGAACGGTTATAGGTTTGCGGTGTTGATTATTGGTAAAAGGTGTTGTTTAATTATGGGTGATAAAGAATGATGTTGATTATAACTATTTGAGACATTATAATTTATCTGGGAGCATGAGAATGGATTATTGGGTGTAGAGACACCATTAATAAGGACTATGAAGCTTTATGCCACCAAGTGTTTGAGAAAATGCCTGAGTAACTAGAATATGATTATTATTGCTGATATGGAATTCCTTTGACTTGTATTGATATAGATTAATGTTGAAAGGGCCGTCAAATGTTCCATTACGCTCAAGAGCAAGAAGCTAAGGTATGTGGGGCTAACTATCTATGTTTGGGAATGTTAATAATTCTTCTTGCACTATGTTTCTTTACCACTCTGCTAATTACCTCAGAAATATAGTTTAGCCTAGTTCCTTGAATAGTTGTAGAACTTCTATTCTCTAGCTTCATAACTCATTCATGACTTTCATTCTGATAGTTGTCAGCTCAGTAGGTAGTCAATGTGGATTTGGTTTTGATACCCCCCGAGTCATAGTATAGATTATTAAGTATGTCTTAAATAGTTAAAGTTTCAGTGGTCATATTCTGTTCAATAACACATATCTCGGTATAGTCATATTCAGTATTTTAAGATTATGTAACTCAGTGTGATCCAGTATTCTAGTATCCTGTAACTCAGTGTGATTCAGTATTTCACTATCATCTATTGCAATATGATTCTTAGTTCTTTAAATCTTTGAATGTTGAACACCTATATTTGGGCTTGAGGCTGCAGTTTATGCTTTATGCATTTTTGGGCCAAAGGTCATAGTTATGTATACGTATGCTTAGGACAGAGACCGCAATTGTTCACATATATATATTAGGCATGACGATAAAGTTTATTATTCACATAAACAGGTTGTTCATCATTTAGAAAAGGGAGTATTAGTAAAGCGGTTTATGCTTTATGCATTTTTGGGCCAGAGGTCACAGTTATGTATGCGTATGCTTAGGACAGAGACGCAGCTATGCACACACACACACACACACACATATATATATATATATATATATATATATATATATATATATATATATATATATATATATATATATATATATGGCATGACAATACAATTTATTATTCACATAAACAGGTTGTTCATCATTTAGAAGAGGAAGTATTAATATCATTACTCCTTTGTTCAGTTCAGTTATCAGTTATTATTTCAGTTATCAGTTATCATTTTAATTATACATTATCGAATAGTTATCCGTTATCCGTTATCATTTCAATTTATGTTTCAGTAGTTATTATTTCAGTTATCAGTTATCAGCTTAGTTTCAGTTTCAGCATTTATAATTCTTTCTTTTAGTCGCTTTACATACTAGTGCAATTCAAATGTACTAACGTCCCTTTTGCCTAGGGCATCTCATGATGCAGGTAATTTACATGTTGACGATTCAGAGCGCTAGGATCTCGTACCAGCTATTTGGTAATCCTCATTCTTTTGGGGCATTATCATTACCTTACAGTTTTTGGTGTTTTCAGTACTTCATTAGTGGGTTCATTGACTAGAGTAACAGTTAGATAGAGTCACAGGCGTTTAAGGTTAAGCAATGTTGCTACATATATGTTTCAGAATTATATTAGTGTTTCTGCATTTGATTTATATCATTTAGGCTTTATCTTCCGCATTTAATAAGTTATGATATCATATATTGATTCAGCAAGCCAGTTGTTCACTCGGTCACATGTAGACAGGTACTGAGAGTCGTGTTACGTCCAGGCGCAGGTTTGGGGTGTGATAAAGCTTGGTATCAGAGCGCTATGTTAAAAAGTCCTAGGGAGTCTATGAAGCCATGTCGAGTGGAGTTTCATTTATATGTGTGTGCCGACCACTCATATAAATGGTTAACTAACAAGGCCTTCAGGATTATCTCCTTTTTTTCCACTCTAGATTGTGTCATGAAGCTTAGAGGAATAAGTTACCTTCTCTTTCTATTGAATTCCAAATGTATCGAATGCCCATTGGGGTATAATTATGGAGTACATGTTAGAAAATATGATACTTGAGAGATTGTTAAAAGTGGGATTCAATGGATAGTAGTACAGATTAGATCATAACCTTATCAAAAAGTGCAGAAGAAATTATCATTATTATGGTCATCAGTTACCAGTTATACGGTCTTTTAATTGGCAAGTTATTAGTATGCCAGTTATTCCGATGACTTGTGAGTACGCTATGATGCTTATGGGTGATAAAGGAAAAGGTAAGTAACAGATACAATGAAATCTTTATTTGTTATGATCCAAGATTATTACTAAGACTAGTCGGATGGTGTAGAAAGTGATTTATTAGATAATGATATGAAGGACATGTGTGTATGGTAGTGTATCCGTATGTGTTTTACCTCATTGAATAATTTCATTTTTATTCATGGAAACGGGGTTGCAGATTGGATGATGATAGTTCAGATGTCAGACCCTAACGTTGATCACTATAGTTTTATACAAAAAAAAGCGCCTAAGGGAAAAATACCTAGGAGTCAGGAACGATTGATATTATCATAGATGTATTTTTTTGTATGATTCGTGTATATGACTTAGAAGACATGATGTACAAAATGAGAACGAAGAGCAGCCAATATTCAATTTCAGGGAATGATTTTAAGTTGTTTAGATATATTCAAATCAGAATTAGAAAGCGCCACATTAGTGAATTTCAATAAGAAGCAGCTATTATTGTGAGATAAAGGATATTACAATTCCCCTTAGGTTATGTAACTAAGTGTTTACCCCATATATTTATAGTTTGATATGATTTGAAGTGTATAGAAAGTTTGGGGTTAGACATTCCAATTTTTTTAAGACAGATGAACTTTCCCCAAGTGTGATCCATGTATATTATTTAAAAATATGTATATAGTATGCGATCATAGAATAGGGTTGGATGGTGAGGAAAGTTAGAAATAACCTTATGCTTCACTTTAGTTATTCAAAGCAGAGTAAGAAACCGTGATGCTAGCAGGTGGTTAGTAAAAGAATAGTAAGTAAGTTTTGAGTAGATACTGTGAATTAGCTCAACAAGGCTAGTAGAGATAAGATTTGATTCACTTACCGGGTAAACTCTATTGAGTGGATGAAGTTTGAAATACCAAACACGTGATAGTAGGAAAATAAAAAGAAATGAGCTAGCAATAAGAGAGCAAACTACAAAATAATAGCCCTTAAGAGTTATTAAAAAAGGGGTCTTCCTAAGATTGACAATATGGATAGAGTTAAAACATTAAGATTGTATTTGATACTTTTGAATACATCGGGTTTCCGTTATGTAAGTATTTTAGTTTTTCCTAGTAAGAAAGATTGCTCAGAACAAAGTCTGAAGATGAGTCGGCATTGAAATAAAGTGCAACTATTGAAGAACATAAGGTACTTTATTTGGATCCCAGCATAAGAGAAGGATACGCAAGTAGAAGACCTTAACCCTGGTCTAAGGGGGAGATGTAAAATCGTCAGTAAGTCTAGTTGGATATTTGAAACCCACATAGTTAGCATGGGATATAAAAACCATCAAATCATGCCCTATTATGTATCATGAGGTAAGTGACATTGCACTAGACTCTAATTTTGGAGAACAAGTCAAAGACTTAGCTCGCAACAATGCTAGAAGTGTTTTCGGGAAGTACCTTAAAAAGATAATCAAGCATGGGAGGTATAGCTCATGATTGAGGCAGACAAGAGGACTATGGTGAAAGAAGTTCACCACTTAGAGATAGGAGTTCGACTTCGGACTCTGAAGATTATGGAGTTGTTGTTTAGAACAGGACTTGTTCCCCCTTAGTGGCCAAAGAGAAGGAGAAACAATTTGATGATCTTACGTGTTGTAGTTGAAAGAGGAGATTTACAAGTATAAGACGATGGCTTTTGAATAAGGGGATATGATGGTACTTTGAGGTACCTAGACAGATTGTTTGTTCCAGACATAGATGGACTTAGAGAGGGAAGATCTTGTTTGAAGCCCATAATTCTAGGTATTCTTTCCATCCAGGTTCGCCAAATATGCATCACGGCCCAGGAGATTTATTAGTTGAACGACATGACAAAGAACATCGCATGCTTTGTGGCCAATTATTCGAATTGTCAGCAAGTAAAAGTTTAGCAGCATAAAGTCTAGTGTTTTATCATAGAATATACATATTATGAGAGGGATAGTAAATATGAAATTTATAACAAGATCATCTTGCTCATATAAAGGCATGATTTGATTGGATGATTGTAAATCAACTTACCAAGTCAGCACACTTCTTGCCAGTAAAAACTACAAATTTAGTAGAAGATTATACCAAGTTGTACATTCAGGAAATCGTCTGATTTCATGGGACTTTGTTGTCCATCATTTCGGACTGTGGCGCTCAGTTTAAAATGAACTTTTAGAAGTTCTTTCAGAAATGAATAGGCACAAGTTTTTATTCCTCGGAAAGATGGCTAGGTAAAGCGCATTATTCAAATAGTTGAGGATATGTCCGTGATGCTAAAAGTAATTGGGATGATCACACACCTCTCATTGACCTTGCTTATAATAACCTACCATTCTAGTATCAAGATGGCACGTGCAAGACTCTGTATGGACGAAGGTGTAGATCGTCGTTTGGTTGGTCCGAAATTGGTGAAGAGGAGTTGTTGGGACCAAATTTGGTCTATTAGATTATAGAGAAAGTTAAGTTGATTCAAGAGCATTCGAAGACGACTCAAATCCGCTAAAACTCCTATTCGAGCGTGCGGCATAGAGACCTACAGTTTCAAGTTGATGATTAGGTATTTCTAAAAGTTTCACTTTGCTATGAGATTTGGGAAGAAGGAGAAGCATAGTCCTTGCTATATTGGGTCATACAGATTCTTTCAAAGGATCGGTCTATTAGCTTATGAGTTGGAGTTTCCACAAGAATTTGAGGTGATACAACCAGTTCTTCACATATCCTGTTATAGCGTTCAAGTTTCTGGTACTTAGTTACTCGTGTCAGTTCAGTATTTAGATACTCATGTCAGTTCAATACTCAAATACTCATGTCATTACAATACTCAGCTACTCATGTCAGTCTAATACTTAGACATTCATGCCAGCTTAGCACTTAGATTACTCAAATATTCGTGCCAGTTCAATCTTCATATACCTATGTTAATCTTCGTTTTTTCTATAGAGGCAGAGTTGGAAACGACTACAAAGGATACCTTATGCGCACAGTCGACTCATCACCGGGAAGGTGTTCAAAGAATTGGCAAACAAAGACAACAATCATCCAAGTTTGAAGACATTGCATGGATAATTTTTATAGTTCATTTGTTTTATTGTATTAGGTTGCACAATGTGATATTAATGTTGATTTATATGTTCAGTATTGATAATAAGACATAGATTAGTGTCAAATTAAGTTTCTTTAATTGTGTAATACCTCCTGATATTTTTTTATTTTGACGTAGATACATAAAAAACTAGCCCTAGGCATACTGCCTAGTGGATTTTGCTAAAACATTATACCTATGTTAGTTCAGTATTCGCGCATCCATAGCAGAATATTCAGTCAACGCAGTAGTCATTTAGTTCACTATCCCAATAGTTCAGTAGTCATATATTCATTCAGTTTAGTATGCTAGTATTAATGAAAGTTCATGTTTCCATCGGACCCGTTTAAGGTCCGAAGTCCGAAGATAGCAAAAGTTACAATCATGACAATCATTCGAGGACAAAAGATCCCAAGGGGGAGATAATGTAATACCCCGTAAATACGGACTAGGTCTGGATATTTTAAACGAGTATTAATCTAATATTTAGACATATGAAGTCCCAGCGGGATGAGTATAGTTATTATAGAATCAAGACGAAGAGTAAGGTGTACAAGATTCAATAAAATCTACTAAGTTTACGAAAGGTCAGTCTTGAAGCACCAATTAGTGAAAATGTGTAAGGTATGTGGGAAAACTCAAAAAATGATAGTTGTAGGCCTTAGAAATAGCTTTCCAACAATATATGTTGTAGCCCAAACGGATCTTTTTACAAAACGTTATGTGTGTTTTACATAATATAGTGCAATATGCACGCCCCGTGCGCGGCCGTGCCATTGTGAAAGTGTTATTGCGAGTTTGCGCGGTCAGGTGCACTTTTAGGCCTTCAAGTGAGCAGGGGGAGCACTTGAATGGTTATTTTGAAGCCCTACTTCGTCCCTCACACCCCAAATACACAAAAACTTGCTCTAGAAAGGAAAGCTCTCAAAAACGTAACTCCTTAAGGGTCCCTCCACCATCCAAGGTAAGTTTTAATGGTGATTCTAAGTTAACTTCAACTTTCCAACATCTTATTAACATGTGTAAACCGTCCATATCTTTAGATATTTTATTGTGATATCGTTGTTGAGAGAAGGGACCCTAGAACTTGAATTCAATGGGACTGAACTTCAAAAACCTTCTAATTGATTCTAGCATTGTATTAATGATAATAGACTCTAGTTCATGAGATATGAGATGATGGGTTTGATAGAAAAGCATGAATGATTACAGGTTTGGGGTATTGATTGTTGATTATTGGTTAAGGGTGTTGTTTACGTTATAGGTGATAAAGAATAATGTTGGTTATAACCATTTGAGACATTATAATTTATCTAGGAGCAAGAGAATGAGTTATTGGATGTAGAGACACCATTAATAAGGACTATGAAGCTTTATGACACCAAAGTGTTTGTGAAAAATGACTAAGTAACTAAAACATGAGTATCATTGCTAATATGGAATTCATTTGACTTGTATTGATAAAGTTTAAAGTTGAAAGGGTTGGAGAATGTTGTATTACGCTCATGAGCAGGAAGTTAAGCTATGTGAGGATAACTCTCTATGTTTGGAAATGTTAATGACTCTCCCTACACTGTGTTTCTTTTACCACATTACTAATTGCCTCAGAAATATAGTTTAGTCTAGTTCCTTAAATAGTTGTAGAACTCATATTCTCTAGCTTCATAACTCGTTCATGACTTTTATTCTGAACGTTGTAAGCTCAGTGCGTATTCAATATAGACTTGGGTTTTATTCCCCCGAGTCTTGGTGTAGCTTACGCAGTATGCCATAAACACTTAAAGTTTCAATGTTATATTCAGTTCAAGAATACATATCTCTGTCTAGTCCTATTCAATATTCCACTATTATGTATCTCAGTGTCATCCAGTATTCTAGTTTCATGTAATTCAGTGTGATTCAGTATTTCACTATCATGTATTACAGTATGATTCTAAGTTCTTGAATTTAAATCCCTGAATGTTGAACATCTGTATTTGGGCTTGAGGCCACAGTTTATGCTTTATAAATCTTTGGGCCTAAGGCCGCAGTTATGTATGCATATACCTGGGCCCGAGGCCGCAGTTGTGCATATATATATATATATATATATATATATATATATATATATATATAGAGAGAGAGAGAGAGAGAGAGAGAGAGAGAGAACGCCTAAGTCCGAAATTAAATATTTAGATAAACAGGTTGTTCATAATTCAGAACAAGGAGTATTAATATCCTTACTTCCTTTGTTCAGTTTAGTTATCACTTATTATTTCATTTGTCAGTTATCATTTTAGTTTCAGTTTCAACATTTACAATTCTTTCTTTTAGTCGCTTTACATTCCACTGCAATTCAAATATATTGATTTCCCTTTTTGCCTGAGGCCTGCATCTCACAATGCAGGTAATATACAGGTTGACGATTTAGAGTACTAGAATTCTCGTTCCAGCTATTTTGTGATACCCAGTTCTTTCGGGGCATTATCATTATCTTACAGCTTCGGTATTTAAGATAGTCAGTGTTTTCATTACTTCATTAGAGGATTCATAGACTAGAGTAATAGTTAGGCAGAGTCACAAGCTTTAAGGTTAAGCAATGCTACTGCATATATTTTCAGACTTATATTAGTGCTTCTGCATTTGATTTATATCATTTAGATATTCAGTATTTCAGCATGTATTAGTTTATCTTTTTCATTTAGTATTTTCTGATGTCACATGTTGATTTTGCCAGCCAATTGGTTTGTCTGGTCATATGTAGTCAAGCACCGAATTTCGTGTTACATCCAGGCCCAAATTCGGGTCGTGGAATTGCTAAAGGTATGAAAGAGTTAAAAGCAGGAACTGAAGGTGTTCAGGTACTTTGACAGGGGGTGGTATCTTTGCAGGTTGAGGTATGTAAAGTCCATCCTTCTCCTTACCAATCTCCCTCACATTGCCATTGTAGAGGTACTGAAAAATGCAGAATTAAGGAAAGAATAGTGCATGACACTTCAGTTCTTTAGTTAACTTTGAAACAGATAACAAATTGTATTTGAACTTAGGAATAAAAAGAACATTATACACTTCTAGGTCATTAGAAAGAGTTAATGACCATATATGTGTTACAGAAGTGGTGTTGCCATTAGGAAAATGTACTTTACTAGAGTTAGAGGAAACACAATGGGATTCAGATAAGATGTCCAAACTAGAAACCATATTATTCGAAGCTCCAGTATCTATGACCTAAGAGTTAGTTTCTGAACCTACAGAGAGCATGTATTAAGAAGATCAACTATACCTTTCATGTTTACTCTTGCATCTGTTGTTGTAGGTTTTTTGTCAATTACCTTCAATAGATGGTGATAATGTTCTAGAGTTAAAAATGGAATGATGTTGAGCCATGATGAGCTACCTACTGAGTTGGTTCCTTCATATTCTTCAATACAGCTTATATAATTAGTTGTAGGTCCCATATTTCCTCCTGAATTTCACTTGTCAAAAGTTCTCCTTTTGTTGAATTTGTTGTTAGGTGGATATCCTACAAATTTATATCAATTTTCTTTCTTGTGACCCTTCGTATGACAATAGTCACATTGAAATGCATTATTTTCATTATTCTTTCTGAACCTGTTACTTTGAATGGATACTAATATTGTAGGATCATTCAAATCAAGTTGCTGCAAAGTTGGTGCTACCTGAGATGTCATGTTTGATCGCACTCTTTGAGTTTCATCCTGCATTATCATGTTATATGCCTGATTGAAAGTGGGAACAGGAACAGTCAATAGGTCTTGACTCTTTGCTTGTGCATATGTTTCGTTTAAGCCCATCAGAAATTGTACTAGTCTATGTTGCTCCATGTGTTCAGCATATTCCTTATGCTTGGTGCAGTCACATAGAAATGGTACAATTGACCAATACTCATCCTATACACATTTCAGTCATATTTTAACATTGATAAACTTCCTTGACTAGTGGTACAAACTTCTCGTAGAATTTGATAAACTCTAGTGAGATATTTTTATCAAATCTTTCCTTTGGGTTTGTCCAAACACTATAGTCATTGGTTTAGTACATTATACTGTTTGCTAGCTCTTTAGACAGTGAATTCGTTATCCAGGATAACACGAACGCATTGCATCTCATCCATTCATGATCTAAATCACCACTATATTTTTTTTCGATATTTTCCATTTATGAACCCTAACTTATTTTTTGCTAATAAAGCTACTTCCATAGAATTACTCCAAGCTCTATAGTTTTCTGTTCCTGTTAGTTGTTAAGGAATTACCATACTACCTGGATTGTCCGAAGGGGGTAAGTACACAGGATGCCATGGATGAATGTCCGTGAATTTTTCTTCGTCGTCCTTCTCCGTCTCAAGAGTTGTGTCTGTCATCGTCGAGGCTTGAAATCAATGATTTGAAGGTAGAATCGGCATCAATCTTCAAGAAAAACCTTTCACTTTGCCGAAATTTGTAAATTATGAGATCAATCGCAAATCCTAGATGAATTTCCCAAATTTCTGACGAACTCTGTCTCTCACTTCTCCAAAAATATTGAAAGAATATATCTATACTCATCTTAGATTCCGTAAAGAATCAGCTCGAAAATCACCATAGATCTATGGCTTTGAGAGATATGTTCTTTGAGCTAAGAAAAAAAAAAAGCAGAGAGCATTGAGAAAAGAAAAGTTCTAGAGAATCTTACTCTATCATTACACCTCAATGTACACGTGTGTAACCTTTACATATATAACCCATATTCTAAACAATACATATAACTAACTATTAGTGCTAAACTAATACTAATAAACTATGTACAAATATCAATGCTTATGTACAACTTTATACTACATATACTCAACCGTAACTCCGTAAGTAATTTTATGGAAAGAAGGAAATTATTTCAGCATACTTTTTGTTCAAGTTTCCAACAAGATATCTTTTCTCAATTACTTGTCTAAAACTAGCCATTAATTAAGCAAAAAGAAAGGTTTGGCCCCAAAAAAAAATAATGTTAGGTCGCCAACTTATCGAGTTGTCGTAGCTAGTAGCTACCACAAAGGTCCATATGCAAGGTTACGTTTACCCGTTTGTTTAATTATTTCACTTAAAAATAATTAGTAATTGATTTCTAAGTGGAAATGGTGATTAAAAGTTGTCTCAAATAATCAACTTTCACAGCTCTTAATAGTTGTAACGTTGGCCTAAACACATTTACAAATTTCATACACCTTTTCTAACTTCAACGGCAAATAAATTTTTTTATCAACTGACCGAAATATTATAGTAATCTTGAAATCTTATTACAAAAAATGTACGTAATTTTTTAAATTACCCACCCAATCCACATATTCTTATCGTTTTTGTATTAATCATTAAAAACTAATTAATAGCAGTTATATCTTCCTATTTTTTGCGAGCTAAATTTTAGGAGCAGAATATTTTGAACAGATTTGACGTGAACAAGATCATATTATACCACGGAACCCATCTTCAATTTATAAACAAATTATGTTCATTTTCAATCTGAAATTCAGCCAATCTATAATTTATCTACAATTTTTCTACATCTACAAATCTTCTGTAAAAAAGCAATCTACAATTTATCTTTAACTTTTCTACGATTTTTCCAATATGTCTTCTTCTTTTTCTTATTCGAGTTTCAATCTGAAATTCAACCAAAAATAAGTCTAGATCTTCACCAAAATCCCTCAAAATTGAGATATAAACTCCAAAATATATTCCCAATTATTTGCAATAACACCCAATCAAAACAAATAATGATTTTGAAAACTCAAATATGAATTCAAAGATTTCAAGCTTTTTAATAGTTGTCAATGGTGGAAGCCTGTAAAAAAACATGGGTATGGGTAAAATGTGAGTGGGGCTGAAAGGTTAGGAGAGAGAAACATAGGATGAGCGGAGATACTGAAGTTAAACGAAAATCCTTTAATTAAGAAGTAAAAATTTACTCAATATCCTTAATTAATTATGGTATAGAGTTGATAATTTGATATACTAACTGTAATTAAATCAAACCTTAAATATTGAAGGTAAAAAGGTTTCCTATATGGTATATGAATATAAAAATTCCAATATTATGTTAATCGACTTGTACTAAAAGGTTATTGTGTGGTTTTAGTGGGCTTTGGAGCACACTCCGAAATCTCTATTAAGCCCAGCCTTGAAAATGACACCAAATAGCCACTTCTAAATATGCTTTTTAAAATATATCTATAATTTTTAATTTATTTAAAGATTGACTAATTCGTCCTAATATTTAAATTTTAAAGTTTAATTTTTAGTATATTGTATCCTAAAGTTTAAACATTATATCTAGAAATTCGAATCTTATGTCCCGAAACATTTAAGACATTAAGTCTTGAATTCCAAATTAACAGCTTAAAAATGTAGAATACTTAGTCCTAAAATTTGATGAATTGACTAACTTTTAAATACATTATAAATTATAAATATATTTTAAATAGTAGACTTAAAAATAATTACTGGTGCCTTGACATAATCTTATGGGGGCATAATCTTGTTTAGTTGTGCCTTGACATAACTCATACAATAGTTGAAGACCGGTAACCATAATGTTTTATAATTGTGAAATTTACTTTATCGAGTATACGCTGCCTCCCACGCTAGCATAGATATGGATAACCATGCCTACGAAAAATTGGATAGAAAGAAATCATGTAATTTATATTGGTAATTGGTCGATTGAAGTGCTCCAATTATCAAAAGAGGCTCCTATAATTAGTTAAACAAGAAGAAAATTCTACAAAGTATTTTTGACTCCAGAGGTATCCGGAAATGTGAAAAGATTGAAAGGAGAAACCAGTAGGGTTCTTCACGTGCTTTGTCGTGTAAAAGACAGCGATTATTTAAAGATGTTTGTTTGCAAACACAAGTGATTATAGTATCTTTTGAGTACAGTTGCTATTGCCATTCTTTAGAAAGCAACCACACCAATTGCTAACTATCCTCAGAATTTTCTAGGCGCTTTGTCTAGAAAATGCATGAGTGTGCAGAAATTAAATGTTTGAGCAATTCAATTACACTTTAGTTCGAAGCTGCTGGAAGTATTTAATCGACCATTCATCGCTTAAAAAGGTATTGTGACTTGTGCATTTGTCGGCGGCTCTCCTAATAAACAAAATTTTCTCCTTTAATTGGAATTGGAGATTGTAATTAATGATTCTTAATGATAGATTTTAAATTCTTTTATCTTATGTTTTGATGATATAACAAACTTTTAATAAGAACCAGTTAAGGAACCTGACCTATTTTGGATTGCTGCAAACTCCAACGGACTCCAGTAAAAGTTGAATTGCTACATATACAGGAGCTAGGAACCAAACAAGGACCTGATGCTCTTGTGGTTCCTATATAACGGCACAAAGTCATTTGAACACAGCTGGAACTAAAGTGACGGCGGTATTATTTCTGCCGCACTGCACCACACTGTCAACCCACTTATTCTCTAACCAAATAAAGTACTCACATCATTTCAAGTGATGTGATCAAGATGTACCAAACGGACTTTTATATAAAATATCACTGAAAGGTTTCAGTTCCATTCACTCAAGCTATTAGCAAAAATAGTAAAGATCCTTCTCTCAAGCTTGAAGAGTAAGATTGAACGCTACTACGGGCCAGTTCCTAAACGATTGATTATTGATATCCTAGTTAAGTTGTAACCTTATTATTGCACTTATAATATCTCCTAAATCACTTAGAAGTTTACTTATTAGGAATCTTCTTGTAAATCCTCAGACTCGTTATTTAGGTTTTGGCTAGATTTAGTCATAAAGAAAAGTCATTATAATCGTAAGGTTACAAAGTGGCTTGTGGTGACAGCACCACAAATTAGAAAAAGCATTTATAACTAGGATAGTCACAAAGTGGCTTGTGGTAAAGACACCACAAGTTAGTATGAAGTCTTTGCATTTAGGAGTATTGTAAAGTGGCTTGTAATAGGTAAGATTATAAGTTAGTAAAGTTAAAAGTCTAAAGGGTAGGTCGTAATTTTTTTATCCCCTTCGTAAGGGATTTTCCCACGTAAAAATCCCCTACCTCATTTACTTACTGCTTTATTAAGTACTCTCAACAGAAACTTTTAAAGGACCAACTCTACGATTTGATGGACCATATAAACTAACACTTAAGCTTAAATGTCAACGTGCTGGAAATAATATTCTAAAGAAGAAGTTTCATGTATGTTTACCTCAACTTTCACTATATTCCCATCAAACTACGTACTATGCCAAAGATCAATTTAACTGACGAGGATTTTCACTTCCATGCAGCGTTAGAATCGCAGCAAAAGTCATTTTCTCCCTTTAATTTCTCTCTCAATATTTACTACTCATTCCGTACTAAAAACTTAAACCTAATAAAAATGATTAAGAGCATATTTAGATGGGCTTGTTTTAAGTGGTTTTTAAGCTTAAAGTGATAAGTTATGAACTCTAACTTTGATTTTGATTTATTTTTGTCATTTTAGTTTAAAAATAAATATTTAAAAATATTTTTTTATTTTATTCAAACACTATAAAATAACTTAAAAACTATTTGGCTTAACAATACTTAAAATAAGTCAATCCAAACGACTCTAAAGCAATAACATTTCGTGCTCAACAACTACCTTAACGTAACGTATAGTATATTCTTTTTTCCAGCTAATGATCTTATTTAGCCATCAATTAAGAAGAAAATAAAAGGTTTTGACTCCTTTAACCATCTCCAAAATCAGAGACGGACTTAGGATTTTAAGTAAATAAACTTTGAATTTTAAGATAGGACCGCGATCTTAAGCTAATATACACAATTGTAATACTAAAAAATGAGAGTAACACAACATATAAACATTATCGTTATAGCTGCAATTGACGACTCGTCATGTTTTGAAAACAAAAAATAATCACATCACTAGGTAGGTTTTTAAGGTTCAACACTTTATGTATATCAAACTAAACAATCACTTAAGAAAGTTATCACCTTGTAAAATTTTGTAAAAGTAAAAGTTTTTTTCACCATTGCAGTAACCAAAAATAATATCAATTTAAACAAATAAACAAGTTTCTATACCTCGTGAGTGGTGAATATTTGTTTTCAAAGCTCACTGCATAATCAATACTAGATGCATAGAAAAACTTTTTTTTTCTTTTTTTTTCTTTTGCTAATAGAAAGTTATCAGATGATGCAAAGTTCCCTCACCGACTAATGGCCACATCCTTTTTTGCCTAAACAATTATTGCTATAGAAAATATTAATTTGAAAAATTAGTTTGTAGTCAATCATTACAAATTAAACATCTCACTTTAATTTGATTTTGCACAATAAAATAAATAAAAATAAAATAGCTGAAAATTTAAACCGCTTAATGTTTGTCAATGAAACTTTTGAAGCCATATATAAATATTATAAAAAATTTATAAGAAATGAAAAAGAACAAAATTTACGGTCAACCTTTCAATTAATACACAAATTATATTCACGTGACAAAGTTGAGAAAAGGTTAAAAGATGAGTCTAAAATTTTAAAGGAAGCAGCAGATACAAATATAAGAAGCGAAATAAAAAATTCAACCTTTAGAATCAAAAAATTTAAAATCAAGTAACATTTTCTTAAATCAAAAGATAAAAGAAAGACAAACAAATGAAAGAAGAAAATAAGATAAAATAGGGGCTTAACCTTGAAGAAAAATATTACTAGTTTGTACTTTTTGATTTTAAAAAATGACAAAAACTTTTAAAATGTTATGAAATAGAAGATTCTTACACTTCTATTTAAGGTGAATGTCTTTAATGTATCTAATTAGAGAGATTTTAGAGTCCTATTATTGGTAGCAAGATCTTCCTCCTCCCTATAAATAGAGGTGCTCTCTACCATTGTAATTCACTCCTAACTCTCAATAAGAAGAACTCTCTCTACTCTTCTCTCTATTGCTATTGTTCTTGTTCTATTGTTCTTGTCTTTTGCTTTAGTTTATAACACGTTATCAGCACGAGACTCTACCGTCTCAAGTATCATTCTCGAAAATCCAAGGTATTTTCCCTCTTCCTAATTTAATTTTCGAGTATGTCTGACATTATGAAAAGAAAGTTCGTTGCCCTTGAAATTTCGGGCAAGAACTATATGACATGGGTGTTGGATGCTGAAATCCACCTAGATGCTATGGGTCTCGGAGACACCCTCAAAGATAAAGAAAAAGCATCCACCCAAGATTGTGCGAAGGCCTTGATTTTCTTGCGCCACCACCTTGACGAAGGTTTGAAGATTGAATATCTCACCGTCAAGGATCCACTCGTTTTGTGGAACAGCTTAAAGGAGAGATATGACAACCTGAAGTTGGTCACTCTGCCACAAGCACGATATGATTGGGCCCATCTGAGGCTACAGGACTTTAAGTCCGTTTCTGAATATAATTCTGCTATGTTCAGAATTACTTCTAAACTGAAGCTATGTGGAGATAACATCTCCGATTACGATATGCTTGAGAAAACGTTTACAACGTTTCATGCCTCCAATATGGTACTGCAGCAACAGTACCGAGAGAAAGGCTTTACGAAGTACTCTGAACTGATTTCTCTCTTACTAGTGGCTGAGCGAAATAATGATCTGCTCACGAGAAATCACGAAAATAGACCAACTGGGTCTACACCACTGCCTGAAGCAGATATGGTGCACTCGCATTATGCCAAACATAAAAGGGACCATGATCACGGTCATAAACGGGGTCAAAGCCAAGGACGTGGACAAGGAAGAAATTCCAAAGAAGTCCGTCACCCCCCAAAGAGAGATAACCACCGAAAGCAGAAACGGGATCCCGAAGATCCTAAGGCAAATAGTTCAGAAACTATATGTTATCGTTGCGGTGGAAAAGGGCACTGGTCAAAGATTTGCCATATACCAAGACACTTGGTTGACCTTTATCAAACATCTCGAAAGAGAAAAGGCCCTGAAACAAACTTTGTCTATGACGACAATGAGGACATCACCCACCTGGATGTGGCAGACTTCTTTGAGCAACCCGAGGGGAAAATAGACCACCTAATCGGCGATGGGACCATGATGAAAGAAGATGGAGTTATTTGATTTTGTTCTACTTATTTGTATTAGTTAGTGAATAATCTAATAGTCATTAGTATTAGCTCGTATTAGCTAGTTCATGATGCAATGTTAGCAGTAGTTCTTTAGAATATCTTCAATATGCTCAAATATCAATAAAACTTTTATTTTCCAGTGGGGGTAATCGACTAGCCTGAAAAACTAGTCGATTATCAACTATTTTCGCATTAAAGTTGAAAAACAATTGATCAACAATCGATTGTCTTTGGCTAACAATCGATTGTCTTGAAACAGTTCTGGAATTTTTCAAAAATAGCCAACAATCGATTGTCTTTGTCTAACAATCGATTGTCTTGAAACAGTGAGGTCTGGAAATTTTCAAAAATAGCCAACAATCGATTGTCTTTGTCTAACAATCGATTGTCTTGAAACAGTGAGGTCTGAAATTTTTCAAAAATCACCCACAATCGATTGTCTATATCTAACAATCGATTGTCGTTAGGCAGTGTAATCTGGAATTTTTCAAAAATCATCCACAATCGATTGTCTATGTAAAACAATCGATTGTCTATGTTCCAACAATCGATTGTGTGGGTTTAATAATCGATTGTCTTATGAAAAACGCTGAAATTTTCAAACTGCAAAGTAATTGATTATGGACAACATATCTGATTTTGTTAGTCAACTGTTAGTAGCAGATTTTGAAAATATTATGTGACACAAAAGGAATTGAACTTGCTTATTCTTATGTTCCTGTATTTCTTTTGTATGTCATACCATGGAAAGTAAATTGATCGAAGGCTCCGGAAGAGCCATTGTAACTCTGCCCAAGGGCACGACGTTAATCATAGAGAATGCTATGTTCTCCTCCAAGTCTATGAGAAACTTGTTGAGTTTTAAAGATGTACGCCGGAATGGCTACAATATTGAGACAATGGATGAAGATAATCTCGAATATCTCGTCCTCACTTCAAAGAATGTCTCCGGCCAAAAGAGGGTTATTGAGAAATTCCCGTCTTTATCTTGTGGCCTGTATTGGACAAGAATTAGTGCAATTGAGGCACATTCAACAGTAAATCTAAAGAATACTGAGTCCAATACATTTGTACTTTGGCATGATCGACTGGGTCACCCAGGATCAACCATGATGAGACGGATTATAGAAAGCTCATATGGGCATCCGTTAAAGAATTTCAAAATTCTTTCAAGTAATGAATATCCTTGCACTTCATGTTATCAAGGCAAGCTGATTATCAGACCATCCCCAACAAAGGTTGGGACTGAGTCACCCCAGTTTCTGGAACGTATACAAGGGGACATTTGTGGACCTATTCACCCACCTAGTGGGTAGTTTAGGTATTTCATGGTCTTGATAGACGCATCCTGTAGATGGTCTAATGTGTGCTTGTTGCCATCACGCAACCTTGCGTTTGCAAAGTTAATGGATAATAGATGAGAATAATCTTGAACTCTTCATGAAAACGAGGCTGCCCATTTCGGTTTGGGTTCACGCCATTTTGCATGTAACAATACTAGTTTGTCGGCTGCCCACTTCGGTTTGGGGTCACGCCATTTTGCATGAAGCAATGCTAGTTCGTCGGCTGCCCACTTCGGTTTGGGGTCACGCCATGTTGCATGCAGCAATGCTAGTTCGTCTCTGACTGACGAATTGACACAAATATTCCCCATTGCAATTGGTTTTGGGTCATGAACCCAATATATCCCATTTAAGAAGCTTTGGATGCGCAGTATATGTGCCTGTAGCACCGCCATCCCGCACCAAAATGGGTTTGCAAAGGAGGTTAGGAATATATGTTGAGTTTGACGCGTCCTCCATTATTCGCTACCTCGAAACATTGACAGGAGATTTGTTCACTGCACTATTTGCAGACTGTCAATTTGATGAGACACTTTTCCCAAAATTAGGGGGAGAAGTTGGTGAAACCAAACGGGAAATTTTGTGGAAAAATGTATCATTATCTCATCTTGATCCACATACCTCTATTTGAAAGAAAGAGGTACAAAAGACTATCCATTTGCAAAGAATAGCAAACCAAATGCCTGACGCATTTACGGACTTGAAGAGGATAACGAAATCCCACATTCACGCGGAAAATGTTCCGATCCGTATTGAAGCCCCTATTGGACAAATATCTAGTGTCATATCCAATGAGTCAAATGCACGCCAGAAGCGTGGCAGACCATTAGGTTCCAAAGATCGAAATCCTAGAAAGAGGAAAAAGAACGATCTAAATGACACTATGAAAGAATCACATGAGGACGCTCATGATTTGATTAATTCCGAGAATCACGAAGAATCTATTGAGCCTGAGACTCTTGAAAATACGGAATGCAAGAATGTGAGGATCTCGAACCTCAGTCTGTGGTAGTACAAAATTAATTGAGAGCTCTCGAAGAGCCAATTATTACTATGTTAGAGAAACACAATTTACTATTGTGCTGTAGTAAGTCTCAAAGAAACTTATTCAGTTTCCAAAAGTACACGCGAAGGCGATTGATGATATTGAGACTATAAATAAAGGAAGGCTTTGATTCTCCTATTACTACAACTTGTAGCGGGGTAATTTGTATATGAAAAGCTACCCGCTTTGTTCTCCAGTTTGTACTACACAAACGAAAGAATGCCACAATAAAGTGGATATCTATTGGTATAAAACCCATGTCATAATAAACCCGAAGTTTATTGATAAGTGCACATGTCATGGTGTAAATTTGAAGTTTACCAATATTGATAATTTATTCAGTTGACATTCGTGTTAGCCATCTCATTTGAAGTATGATGTGCAAATTCACATAGGTGAATATCAAAGAACTAGAAGTTCTTGTTCTCAGTAACGAACTGACCAACTAAAGAGTTCGGGTTGAAGCCCCTTGATTCTGGAAATATCAAAGGTGAATATGGGCCCATTCACCTGCCATGTATACCACATATGATGCATCTATGATATGGTTACATGCGCCATTGTTATTAACCCGCAGCCTGACAGTGCTTGCGAGGTAAATCGCTCAGTAATCTAACTTCGAGCATAGTTTCCAGATTCTCTACTCAAGACAGTTCATCTTGATAAGTTGGTTTATATCAAAGTTGGTTTAGCAAGATAATTATTGAGTGCTTCCACTTAATAGCTAAACTGTTCATTATGAGAACGAAGTTGTATATATCAGTTTGATATAAGTTGTATACGAGAGTATATTCTCCCCTCAAAAGTGGTTCAGGGTCAGGAACCAAATAATTTCATCTTATATTAAGGTGCTGTGTATATTGACATAATGCACAAAGATGATTTCCCAAAGTTGAGGAAACATGTTAGCTTTACTAACATGAGGGGGAGACATGATAAACACTTGAGAAAGTGTTACATGGGATGAATTTTCATTTGTATATGTATATCCCCGAATATCATGATATGAACCTGTAGTTCATAAAAAGGAAATGCAATTGCAACATATTGCAAAGCATGCTATACGCATTTGCTGACTCAAGGAAAGCAACTAAATGGAAGAGATACAATTCAAGAAGAATTGATTCCATATGAAAGACATGAAGTTTTGAACCTATAGTTCAAATGCTTGAAAGTATAAAAGTCAAAGATTTAAGTTGCTTGAAGCATATGCAATTCTTGGTCCTGAAGTACCGCATCCTAAGTACATTTTGTGTACATATGAATCTTGCCATAACTATAAGCATGATGGATTTAAGAATGCATCTATGGAGATATTGAAGAGCTATTCCACGACATTATATGAAGATGTTCATATCTATCAAGAATGATGATTTCAAGATGATGCACAAGATTGGAATGCAAATGCTCAAGGATATAAATCAATGTACTCATTAGGGGGAGTCAATGCGCGTTGCACTCTTTTTCCCTTACAAGGTTTTGTCCCACTGGGTTTTCCTTGCAAGGTTTTTAACGAGGCAACCAATAGGCGCATATTCAAACATGTGTACTCTTTTTCCTTACTTTAATTTTTCCCATTGGGTTTTGGTTTTAAGGTTTTATGAGGCACATCATTGAATAGACATTCAAGGGGGAGTGTTATGAAATAGAAGATTCTTACACTTCTATTTAAGGTGAATGTCTTTAATGTATCTAATTAGAGAGATTTTAGAGTCCTATTATTGGTAGCAAGATCTTCCTCCTCCCTATAAATAGAGGTGCTCTCTACCATTGTAATTAACTCCTAACTCTCAATAAGAAGAACTCTCTCTACTCTTCTCTCTATTGCTATTGTTCTTGTTCTATTGTTCTTGTCTTTTGCTTTAGTTTATAACATAAAACCTTAACTCTTTCCCACACTTTTCTTTTAATTTTTGATTGGGAAATAACTCTCTTAAAGAAGTAAAGGACAGCTGAGCTTGGAGCTTTTGCCTTAATAATAAGTTTGTGGGTTTTATTCCAAAAAACAAAAAGCAAACGTTGTTAAAAAGGAGAAAAATTACACTGTTTCTGCTGTGATTCGAGCCTGCGTACCTTGTTTAATGGAGAACTTCGGGACTCGAATGATTACCCCGTCCAGAGCACTTTAGCTATTAGACACTCCAATATATTTTTAATTTATATAATCCGAGAAAAAGTTACTGGGTTCAGCCACTATTGTAGCTCCGTCCTGTCCAAATCCTAATTCAAGGTGAACAACGTTCCGTTTCAGGTAAGCTACAACACGCAAAATCGACCCCTCTTAACCGCCAAATAAAGGTAGGTTAGAGTTTGGCAGTCGAACAAAAAATTATATTTGCTAGCTATATATACAAAAAGGTATATATAAAAAGATGTATATTATGTATTAATATTTAAAATAAAACATTTTATTGAGTATTATTTTTTAGAGAGGCTATATTGTCTTGTATCCCCTTGGAGTTTTGGTGTTTAGTGGGCTTTGATTGTATCAAAAGGTCAGGCATAGCCTGAACTGATAAAAGTTGACTCCCACGTTAAGGGCCTGTTTGGCCATAAAAAACTTCTTTTTCCCGAAATTTTTTTTTTTTTTTCGAATAAGTGTTTGGTCATAAAAATATTAAATTTTACTAGAAATTGAATTTTTAAACTTTTTGGAGTTTAGAAAACTCCAAAAACCTATTTTCAAATTCACTTCAAATCACTCAAACAATTCAAAAAAATTTCAAATTGTATTCATCAAAATTTTCACTTCAAATCACTCACAATAATTCAAAAATAACTTTATATTGTATTCGTGTCTAATTTTCCAATACCAATTTCACTTAAATTGTTTAAACTTTTTTCTGGAATTTACAATTCTTATGTCCGAACGCCCACTAAATGTGATTCTAAACTTTGCAAACATATATTTAGTAAAAGAGCTACTAGTGGATCAACAATTTGTTTTTAAATATACCAGAATTGGAATTTATATTAATTTGATATACTTGCAACAATTTTTTATTCTTACCAACTTTTTCCAAATGATTTAAAATTTATTTTTGGGATCTAGTTTATGTACCTACTTTCTCACAATGCATAAGATGTACATATAGACGTCTTCAAAGTAATATTAGGTTTATGCAGTTAGTATTAATCCATATTTTGATTTTAATTAATCCTCTCACTCTCCCCATTATCAGCAGAGACTCCTATAAGTGTTAATTCTTTTTAAAGCTACAAGAACAACTAGATGAAAATACAGATTATCTCGGATTCCAGAAGTAAACAAGTAGGGTTCTTCACGTGCTTTGTCTTATAAAAGACATATATGAGTAACTAATTTTGAGATCTTTTTTGCACACAGAAATTATTATAGTATCTTTGAATACAATGACAGGAGATCGAGCCACTCTATTTTCTTTTGAAAATGACCCTACGTAGTACCAATTTCCTAATTTTCCTCAGTTTTCTGGGTGCTTTGCTCGAGTTGTCTAGAAAATGCATGCTCTTTCAAATGTTTTGCACGTGCAGAAACTAAATTTTGGTTTAGAAAAGGATTGGGATTTGAGTGATCGAATCATACATATAATCAAACTTTAATTTGGAGTAATTGCTGAAGAATTTGATGAATCTTTGATGGCTTAAATATGTGTCTTCTTCTGCAAATGTTTATCATCTGTGATCATTTCCTACGTATGTAGTGACTTGTGATCTGATGGTAAGCAACCCCCACTTTCAACTAAGAGGTTGTGAATTCGAGTCTTCCCAAGAGCAAGGTGGGAAGTTCTTGGAGTACACACTAGTCTGCGTACACACTAGTCTGCGTACACACTACCTTCCCCAAACCCCACTAAGTGAGATTATACTGGGTTGCTGTTGTTGTTGCACTGACTTGTGCTTTTTGTCTACGGCTCTTCTAGTATATACACAATGTATATAGAGTGTATATTTGGTATACAATTAGTGGGCAGTGATGATAATGTCTAAGTTGGGCCTCTCCCGAGCCCAATAACTGAGAGTCATATCTGAGCCCAGATATCTGGTCCATCCGGCCTTCATCTAGTTGGGTCATTGACCCGACCCACTGTGTAATTATATATATTGGGGTCACCGACTTATGTGACCCCCCCGGACTTCATTTTTTGATTGTTTGGTTTCTCGGTTTAGTAAAAAGTTCTCTCTGACATTCGAGAGACTTCTCACCTACTCTCTTCCTTCTCTCTACTTTCTCTCTCTATAATTTGTATGATTCATCAGTTTAATCTTGATATTAACATGGTATCAGAGCCTCGACGACAATCCGATCATGTTTCTGTGTGTTCGTGGTCCTAGATGAAGTCTGTATCGAGGTTTTTGGGGGTGATTTCTGAGACCGCTTCATCGATGATGATTTTAGTCCATCGGAGACTTTTCTGAGTGTATCCGAGTGTGTTTTCCTCTCTTCCACACTCCGGAAAGACTTTGTGATGATTTTGGACGGTTGATTTTGATGACCTATCGTCTTCTAGGGTTTCTGACGGTTTAACCTACGGTTTTACTGCATTCCGGTGGCTCGATTGTCATTTTCTGGACGCTTTGGGTGTGTTTCCGACGTTCCTCACCAGATCTCCGGTAAAGTTTGTTTTTTCAACAAAAAAAAATTAGACTTAGGGTTTGATACCTAGGGTTTCTCTGTGTTTGAAGGCCGATCTTCTCCGGTTGCGAAGAAGGAGGGTAACTCTGTGTCCTTCTCCTCGATTTTATGGGTGCTTATTTGACTTTGTAATTGTGAGCATCTGGTGGTATCTGTGACTACTTGACCTAATTGTTGCTTGTCTGTTGGTTATTGTGTTCATACACTTGTTCTGGTAGTATCCTGTTTGTTGACAAGTTATTTGTCTAAGCCGGTTCATTATGGCTTCTAGCACAAGTACTGGTGCTTCTACTTCTGTAGATTCCTCTAGTCCACTTTTTCTGTACTCGTCTGATCTCCCTGGAGTACCACTTGTTCCCATCCCATTCTCAGGTACTGGTTATGGGGGCTGGAGACGAAAAGTTCTTGTTGCCTTGTCGGCTAAAAATAAAATCAGCTTTGTTGATGGCACCTATGCCCGTCCTACTATCAATGTTCCTCAACAGAGGTTGTGGGATACGTGCAACAGTATGGTGATTTCCTAGTTGATTGCTTCCCTCTCTCCTTCTATTGCTGAATCTGTACAGTATACTAACACTGCACAGGGTATATGGACCCAACTTCAAACCAGGTATGGGACTGCAAATAGGTCCAAAGTATATGAACTGAAAAGAGAGCTGTCCCGCATCTCTCAAGGTTCCTCTGATGTTGCTTCCTATTTTAATAAATTGAAAAGTGTGTGGGATGAACTTGAATTTATGTGTGTCAATCATGGTATGAGATGTGCATGTGCTGCTAAAGAGGGTATAATTAAGGAATGTGATGATAACAAGGTGTTTCAGTTTTTGATGGGTCTAAATGAAGTGTATATGGGAGTTAGGAGTAATATCTTGATGATGCAGCCCCCTCCTTCCCTTGACAGTGTATACAATATTATCCTAAATGATGAGATGCAAAGACAAGTACAGTCTCTATCCCAATTTGATCCTACCTCTGTCTCCTTTAATGTGCACACAAATAAGCAGCCTGTTGCATTCAACAAGGCCACAGTGCCTGCTGCCCCTCCTCCTTTCAGACAGAGGGTTAATTTTGATCAAACCAAGGGGACTTTGTTTTGTCGATACTGTAAAAAGTCTGGACACTTAATTGATAAGTGTTTCAAGCTGCATGGGTATCCACAAAGTCCCACATTTAACAAGGGAAGGAGGTCTGCTGCTGCCCATCTGAGTAGTGATTTGGATTCTAATATTTCTGATGGTATATTGTCTGTTCCTTAAGGGAATTCTTCTGCTGACCATCAGTCTGCTGCAAGCTTAGATGGTCAAAGCTCTGTGATCCCTGGGTTGAGCAAACATGATTATGACCAGCTGATGATTATGTTACACCAGTCCAAGCTGGGTGAATCCACTGCTCAAGCTCCTTCTCCCTCATGCAAACTTTGCTGGTACTTTGTTGACTGAGAATCCTGTATCTGATTCCAAATTTTGTTTGCTCACTCACATTAATTCTGTCACCTGGATAATAGATTCAGGTGCTTCCAATCATATGACTCATGATAAGAATTTACTATTTAATATTATCCCTTTACCTTTGCCTTACCTTGTTAGTCTTCCAAATGGTTATAAAGTGAAAGTAACATGCACTGGCTCTTTTGCCTTGACTCCCTTCATTACTCTTCACAATGTGCTGCTTGTCCCCTCTTTTAAACACAACTTGATATCTGTTCACAAGTTAGTGAAGCAGTTACATTGTATTGTTATGTTCACTGAACATTCCTGTTTTCTACACATGATACAGGACCCTTCTCTGAGGAGGCCACTGGATCTTGGTAGACAATCTGCTGGGCTGTATAAACTAGCTTGGTCTCCTTCTTCCCCTACTCCCTCTGTTACTTGCTTTTCTACTCCTTGTAATCCTGTTCCTGTTTCTTGTAATGATAGTGATAAACAAGTTGTTTCTGTGTCTTCTTGTAATGATGATCTTTTATCTGAAAGCAAGACTGTTTCTATGCATTCTCATGTTAATAGTTCCACTTGTAATAATGATTTTACTTCTGATATGAATTACACTTGGCACTTAAGACTTGCACACATTCCATTTGCCAACATGAAATGCATTTCTGGTCTTCCTTTCCAATTTGCTTCCAAACAATCATTTCCTTGTACTGTCTGCCCTATGGCCAGACAAACCAGACTCCCTTTCTCTGATAGCTCTATTAGAACTTCTAAACCTTTCCAACTGATTCATGTGGACACTTGGGGACCTTACCATACTTCAACCTCTTATGTTTGCAAATACTTTCTTACAATTGTTGATGATTATTCAAGGGCAACCTGGACACACTTATTAGGCTCCAAGAGTAGTGCCTTTTCTATGCTTAAGTCCTTTATTGCCATGGTCAGAACTCAATTTAATGCTGTAGTTCAGACTGTTAGAAGTGATAATACTTTGGAGCTGGGCTCTAGCAATGAGGGCATTTCTTTCTTCAACAGTCAGGGTATCATTCATCAAACCTCTTGTCCTCACACCCCTCAACAAAATGGTGTAGTTGAGAGAAAATATAGGACCCTTCTTGAGGCTTGTAGAGCTTTGCTCTTTCAATCTGGCTTGCCACTGGCTTGCCAGTATCCTTTTGGGGGGACTGCTTATTGACTGCTACTTACCTCCTTAACAGGGTACCCACCAGATTACTAAATAACAACTCTCCTCATGAGATTCTGTATAGCCACATTCCT
The DNA here is from genome assembly GCA_034376525.1 of Nicotiana benthamiana. NCBI lineage: Eukaryota > Viridiplantae > Streptophyta > Magnoliopsida > Solanales > Solanaceae > Nicotiana > Nicotiana benthamiana. Next base: position 85,373,301 of record CM067326.1, read on the forward strand.
TCCTATGCTCATTTGAGGGTTTTTGGTTGCCTGGCTTATGCCACTGTTCCTATTCCTCAAAGAGACAAATTGAAGGCTAGGGCTATTCCTTGTGTTTTTCTGGGCTATCCTTTTGGTAAAAAAGGTTACAGGCTTTATGATTATACTTCCAAGAAATATTTAGTCTCCAGGGATGTCCCATTTCATGAATCAGTTTTTCCCTTAAAAAATGCATCTCTCTCTGTTCCTCCATCTACTCCTACTTTTCCTTTTCTTCATTCTGGAGAACATGATGATAATTCTGATAATTCTGATTCTCCTCTTCCTCCCTCTCCTTCTGATTCTCATTCACATGTCCAGCTATCTTCTTCTGCTCCACTCAGTCCTACTGTCTCCCTTCCTGTCTTGGATACTACTTCTGTCCCAGCTCCTAGAAAATCTACCCGACTTCATAATCCTCCTTCCTACCTTAAGGATTATGTGTGCCAACTTCCTGCCTTCTCTGGCTCTTCTTCCTCCTCTTTGGAAGTTGAACCTCTATACTATTCTCAGGCAGCATCTGTTCCAGCTTGGCAAGCTGCCATGAGACAGGAGTTTGAAGCCTTGGACACAAACCAGACTTGGGATGTTGTTCCTCTTCCTCCTGGTAAGAAACCCATTGGTTGCAAATGGGTTTACAAATCAAATATAAGGCAGATGGCACTGTTGAAAGGTATAAGGCTAGGTTGCTCATAAGGGGTGACACTCAAGTTGAGGGGATTGACTTTACTGAAACTTTTTCCCCCGTGATAAAAATGACTTCTGTCAAGTGTCTTATTGCTGTGGCTGTCAAGAACCACTGGCCCATTTTTCAGTTGGATGTGAATAATGCTTTTCTTCATGGTGATTTAGATGAGGATGTTTATATGAAACTTCCTCCTGGTTTAACTATCTCTGCTGCTTCTGGTTCTCCTTCTTCTCCTTCTCTTACTTTGGTTTGCAAACTCAAAAAATCTTTGTATGGGTTAAGGCAAGCCTCCAGGCAGTGGTATGCCACGCTATCTTCTGCTCTTTATTCCAGGGGTTATCATCATTCTCTCAATGATTACTCTCTGTTTCTCAAGGGTAAACCTGGTTCTTTAATGGTAGTTGCTGTGTATGTGGATGATATCATTATCACTGGGGATGACAATGATGAATTGACTGCTCGGAAGCTCTTTCTGGATACTCAGTTTAAAATCAAGGATTTCGGGTCCTTGCATTATTTTTTGGGTCTTAAAGTGTCTGCTGTCCCAGGTGGGATGCACCTTAATCAGCACAAGCATATCTCTGATTTGTTGCACCAGTTTGACTGTGTGAATGTGTCATCTGTTGTGTCCCCTTTGGACACCAATGTCAAACTACATGCTGATTCTGGTGATCTCTTGTCCTCTCCTGATCAGTACAGGAGCCTTGTTGGCAAGATGCTCTTCTTGACTCACACCAGGCCTGATATTTGTTATGCAGTTCAACACCTGAGTCAATTTCTTAAATCCCCCAGACTTCCCCATATGACTGCTGCCCTGCATGTTTTGCGATATCTCAAAGGCACTCCCTCCTTAGGTTTATTCTTTTCTGACCATGCTGACTTTTCTGTTACTGGTTATTCTGATAGTGATTGGGCTGCCTGCCCTGACATCAGACGTTCTGTTACTGGTTTTTGTGTGCTCTTGGGTGGTTGTTTGGTAAGCTGGAAATCGAAGAAACAACCTGTTGTTTCTCTTTCCTCTGCTGAGGTAGAATATCGCGCCCTGAGCAAGGTTGTGGCTAAATTGACTTGGTTGTGCCGTTTATTAGGTGATCTTGGGGTCCTTGTTTCGACTCCTGTTTCTGTATATTGTGATAGTATGGCTGCTATTCATATTGCTAACAATCCTGTTTTTCATGAACGCACGAAACACATCGAGGTGGATTGTCATTTTGTCCGGGATATGTTGCTCTCTGGTTTCTTGCGGTTGTTCCATGTGCCTACTTCTCGCCAGCTGGCTGATTTGCTCACTAAGCCCCTCCCGGGTACTTTGCTGGCTCCGGTGCTTTCCAAGTTGCAGGTGGTTCCCCCCTTTCAACTTGAGGGGGGGTGTTGAGATACATGATGTACCATAATGTAATAGTATATACACAATGTATATAGAGTGTATATTTGGGTTACAATTAGTGGACATTGATGATAATGTCTAAGTTGGGCCTCTCCCGAGCCCAATAACTGAGAGTCATATCTGAGCCCAGATATCTGGTCCATCCGGCCTTCATTCTAGTTGGGTCATTGACCTGACCCACTGTGTAATTATATATATTGGGATCACCGACTTATGTGACCCCCCCCCCCCCCGGACTTCATTTTTTGATTGTTTGGTTTCTCGGTTTAGTAAAAAGTTCTCTCTGACATTCGAGAGACTTCTCACCTACTCTCTTCCTTCTCTCTACTTTCTCTCTCTATAATTTGTATGATTCATCAATTTAATCTTGATATTAACAATGAGTTCAATAAGAAGACTAGAAGAACGTATGATAAAAATAAATAAAAAATTATTGGAATTATATGAAAGTTGAATGGACTCTTTTTAAGCAGTTGATGAAGGGGAAGACAAGTTTAGGATGGGATGAAAACAAAAAAATAATTGTTGCGGATGATGATTGGTGGGAACAAAAAGTTAAGGTACAAATCTCACGCCATTCTATATGTTTTTAAGAGTATTTCATTGTTAATCATTTTATTGTCTTAAATTAATTAATAATTTATGTTGCAGGAGAATGTTAAATACAAAAAAATTAGGAATAAAGATCTTTCTCTTATATGATTTCGATATGATGCGATTTTTGCTGATATTGTTGCCACCGAAGAGAGAGCACGAACAGCAAGCCAAGAACAAATATCGGGGATTGGATTAGATTTAGATGATGAAATAAATAATTTTTATAGTTATGATCAGAGTGATCAATTTGGTAACCTTAATCATGCAAAGAGTGACGATAGCTATGATATCTTACAACATGTACATTCTATTAGGTTTTCCGAGTCATCACTAAAAAAACAAAAGTCAATTGATGGAGTTGGCACTAGCAGCTAAGGGAAAAAAAGTAAGGCAAAATATGATGTTGTACCACTAAAACATGATATTCACTCCCTACTTGAGATGGTGTCCAACAAAAATAGTGCTACATTTCTTGCAACATCAGAGACCACTATCGAGAAGTGTATTAACATATTGCTAACTATTCCTGGCATTTTTGAGGGAGCGAAATGTTCAACTTATCTTTAAACCTGCTGGTTAAGAAAGAGACACGAGAGATATTTTTCAAGCTACATACTGATTAAGGTCGAAATCATGGTGGGAATATAACTATCAATTATACTTGAAGAAGCAGCAATAACATGTTATGCATATTGCATTAGTATTTCTAAAACTAGCTATTTGATTGTTTCATTTATAACTCTGCGCTATGTACTTTCATGGTTAATTTTCTTACTCTTTCATGTTTAGACTTTATGATTGTTGGCTTAAATACTTTTTTATTGTTATATTTTATTAAATAACGCATTTCTTTTTATTTTGCTATTGCCCATGGTTATCTTTTTTATTATTTTATTTTCAGTTAAATGGAAAATTGGGACAATAATAGCGTGATATCCAATCATCTAAGTGATTGAGACATTAGCAACTTTGTATCCTATTATCCAAATGATCTACTAGATGATGGAGAGAAAGAAGATGAAATGCAAGAAGAAATAGAGAAACTTTAAAATGAGCAAGACGAAAAGGAATGAGATGCATTATGTGTAATAACAGGTAAGTGTATATTGATGTATTACGAGAAATACATATGCAAGGTACCTTGCCGTACATCTAAGCTCATCAGATATATTTTTATTCAAGAGATATTGCATGGAAATGAGACACGTTGCTATGGGAATTTTCGACTGAGAAAGTCAGTATTTATTAATAGACAACTATGGTCTTCAATCCATACGTGGAATGTTTGTGTACGAGAAGCTAGGCATGTTTATTATGATTTGTGCACATGGTGCCGGAAATCGATTGATACAGGAGATATTTCAACACTTAGGAGAAACAATTCATTGGCAATTTCATAGTGTTCTAAAGTCCATTCGTAAGCTGGCTAGAGATATTATTAGACCGCACTTAAATTATAATGATGGTGTAGGAGATCATAAACAATATAATGGACGATATCTCCCTTTCTTTAAAGTAATTAATAATTTTAAATAACTAATTTTACATTATAGCTCAAGATTTTAATATTGCAAATTTATATTATATTTTTGTATCTAAATATTTAAGATTGTATTGGATCACTTGATGGTACACATATAAAAGTAAGATTATCGCAGGGCCAAGAGATACCTTATATAGGTCGTAAATGTTATCCAACTCAAAATATTCTTGCTTTTGTTGACTTTAGTATGTGTTTTATATTTGCATGGACTGGGTGGAAAGGAGCAGCTCATGACAGTCGTATATTTGGTGAGGCCATCCATAGATCAGAGCTTAACTTTCCACGCCTATTGGAAAACAAATATTACCTAGTTGATGCAGGGTATCTAAATATGAAGGAATATATGGCTTCATATAAAGGGGCTGATGTGAGATACCACCTAGCAGATTTTCGTCGAGATTCGACACAACAAGTGCGATCACCAAGAGGAAGGAAAGAAAAATTTAATTGTTTGCATTCTTTATGTAGAAACATCGTGGAGCGTACATTTGGTGTATGGAAAGCGAGGTAGTCTACTTTGCGAGATATGCATTATTACAGCATTAATATCTAGAGGGATATCGTCATTGCTACTACTATGTACATTCATAATTATATTAGAAAGAAATGTAAGGTGGATGATGCATTTCGAGCAGCTGAGATGAGAGATATATTCCATCTGTTGAACATGATATTGGCACATCTCTGGGGGCTAATAGCATAAACGTAAAAGATGTGGAAAATCAAAGTGACAACCTTTGGATGACTACTCGTAACGTGATTGCTGATGATATTTGGCAATATGCTGAACGTTTGCATTAGCTATTTTCAATTTATTTTGGACATTTTACTAGGTATAGATACGACTCTAGATAATTTGGTCATGGTTCTGTAGCCTCTTTTGAGAATAATAGAGTAATTGAATGATTTGATTCAATCCAAGTGTCTTGATAGGATAGTGACAATATTACCATTATGGATGCCTTTCTTTATTTAGCTTTTATGTAGCAAATTTCAAGTTGTGTTGCTGAGACGATTCTAATTTATTGTATATTTCGAAAATAAATGTAATACTTTTTTAAAAATACTTTATAAAATAATTTATATTTATTAAAAATAATCTTATCAAAACAACTATAACATAAAGTTAATTGAGACATAACTTAATTTGTGTTTGAATTAATTTAAAATTTAAAATATTCCAATAACAAACTTATTTTTCGCTTAACACTTTTAAGGATATTTTAGTCATCTTAGTAGAAAAAGAACTTTTCAGTACTTTTTACCAAATATGTTAGCTGCTTATGTTTAGCTCCAACTTTTTTATCCAAACGTAATAATTTAATTATAAATTCAACTCCAATACTTAAAAAGCGCTTTTAAGTAAGTACAACTTAAAAGCTATTTAAATTAACTAACCCAAATGGGCTCGAATTATTTGGCCATCAAATTGTCATAGCGAATCTATGAAATTTGCTTTTCCAATTCTACATATGCCACGCTACTTAATTGGCAATTTTTTCAGTTCATTGACTTAAAATGAATGAAAAAAGTCCGAGAATTTCACAACAATAAAAGAGAATATTTAGAAAAGGGAATCAGAAATGGACAAAGAAACAGGTAAAAGAAAAAGGGAAAATTCAACAAAAATAATCCAACCGTTTAATTATCTCAATTTCGCCACGGAACCGTCGTTTTATTCGATAAAAAAACGTTGTACGCTACGTAGATTATTTTTCGTGTGGAACCTAGCTAGTGGTATTCCAGAATCACATTTTAAATATCTCATTTTTATTTAAAAATAGAGATGAAATATGAGATACGGATTCATATGAATCGAATAAATTTTATTCAAATTGTATATATGTACAAAGAAATCCAACTGTTGGGGAAGGGCCCCCACTCATAACTCACTAGACACGCTTTTAAAATATATTTACGGTTTGATTTAATTCATTTCTCGCGTTTGACTATTTGGTTTTGACCCGTGAAATGCTGCAATTTTCTACTCGTACAATTTGTTAGTTCCATCAAACTGTTTTTAGGTATATTTAAACAATGACCAATTTAATTAGAATGTTTACTCAAAAATTCTTTTAACTCATGGGATTTTTTGCTTGCAAGTATTATATTTACATCACTTCACAATATTTTGAAATGCTCTTTTCCTTTATGCTTTTCTAGTACAAGATATAAACATTTTAAGGAAATAAACAGAATTCTTGATTATCTATTATCTAAGTAATTTAAGTCCCGCAAGATCCACTGGGTAAGGATAATGGTCCTTTAATAATACAAAGATCCAATTAACTAAAAACACATTCCACTATGATACGTGTTTTTCATGTATCTAAAATAAAAAACAATCCTGATAGAAATCTTCTTTTCTGTTATAAAATAGAAGTCTATTTAGAGTGAATGTCTAAGAGTTTTAGCTTGAAGCTAAGTCATTCCTCTTCCTATAAATAGAGGTGCTCTCTACCATTGTAAATCACCCCAAGTATTAATAAGAATACTTCTCTCTCTCCCTATTCTCTCTCTATATTGTTCTTATTCTTACATTATTGTTCTTGTCTTTATATTATTTCATAACACGTTATCAGCACGAGACTCTACCGTCTCAAGAACCATTCTCGAGAAATCTAAGGTATTTCCCTCTTCCTAATTTAATTTTTGATTATGTCTGACATTACGAAAAGAAAGTTCGTTGCCCTTGAAATTTCGGGCAAGAACTATATGACATGGGTGTTGGATGCTGAAATCCACTTAGATGCTATGGGTCTCGGAGACACCATCAAAGATAGAGAAAAAGCATCCACCCAAGAATGTGCGAAGGCCTTGATTTTCTTGCGCCACCACCTTGATGAAGGTTTGAAGATTGAATATCTCACCGTCAAGGATCCACTCATCTTGTGGAACGGCTTAAAGGAGAGATATGACAACCTGAAGTTGGTCACTCTGCCACAAGCACGATATGATTGGGCTCATCTGAGGCTCCAGGACTTTAAGTCCGTTTCTGAATATAATTCTGCTATGTTCAGAATTACTTCTAAATTGAAGCTATGCGGGGATAATATCTCCGATTATGATATGCTTGAGAAAACGTTTACAACGTTTCATGCCTCCAATATAGTACTGCAACAACAGTACAGAGAGAAAGGCTTTACAAAGTACTCTGAACTGATTTCTCTTCTACTAGTGGCTGAGCGAAATAATGACCTGCTCATGAGAAATCATGAAAATCGACCCACTGGGTCTACACCACTGCCTGAAGCAGATAAGGTGCACTCTTATTATGCCAAACATGAAAAGGACCATGGTCATGGTCGTAAACGGGGTCATAGCCAGGGACGTAGACAATGAAGAAATTCCAATGAAGTCTGTCACCCCCCGAAGAGAGATAACCGCCGAAAGCAGAAACGGGGTCATGAAGATCCTAAGGCAAATGGTTCAGAAACTATATGTTATCGTTGCGGTGGGAAAGGGCACTGGTCAAAGACTTGCCGTATACCAAGACACTTGGTTGACCTTTATCAAGCATCTCGAAAGAGAAAAGGCCCTGAAACAAATTTTGTCTATGACGACAATGAGGACATCACCCACCTGGGTGTGGCAGACTCCTTTGAGCAACCCGAGGGGAAAATAGACCACCTAATCGGCGATGGGTCCGTGATGAAAGAAGATGGAGTTATTTGATTTTGTTCTACTTATTTGTATTAGTTAGTGAATAAACTAATAGTCATTAGTATTAGCTCGTATTAGTTAGTTCATGATGCAATGTTAGCAGTAGTTCTTTAGAATATCTTCAATATGCTCAAATATCAATAAAAATTTTTACTTTCCAGTAGAGGTAATCGACTAACCTGAAAAACTAGTCGGTTATCTCATATTTCGCATAAAAACTGCAAAACAATCGATTGTCAATGATCAACAATCGATTGTCTTTAAAACAGTGTGATCTGGAATTTTACAAAAATAGTCAACAATCGATTGTCTATGACTAACAATCGATTGTCTTTAAAACAGTGTGTTCTGGAATTTTTCAAAAATCATCCACAATCGATTGTCTTTGTCTAACAATCGATTGTCGTTGAGACAGTGTAATCTGGAATTTTTCAAAAATCATCCACAATCGATTGTCTTTGTTTAACAATCGATTGTCTTAAAACAGTGCTCTGGAATTTTTCAAAATAGCCAACAATCGATTGTCTATGCATAACAATCGATTGTCTTAAGACAGTATGATCTGAAGTTTTTCAAAATAGCAAATAATCGATTGTGTGTGTTTAACAATCGATTGTCAGTGTTCAACAATCGATTGTTTGTGTTTAACAATCGATTATTTGAAGAAAACGTTTAAACTGAAATTTTCAAACTGCAAAGTAATGGATAACATATCTGATTTTGTTAGTCAACTGTTAGCAGCAGATTTTGAAAATATTATGTGACACAAAAGAATTGAACTTGTTTATTCTTATATTCTTGCATCTCTTTTGTATGTCAAACTATGGGATAGCAAATATGGATATCTCACAAAGCGAACTTGGATCAACATCCAACTGTAAAAGTATTTGCCTAGTTGATTCATGTACTACACATACAATACTCAAAGAAAGGAAGTATTTCTCTCAACTAAATATGTGTAAGGCAAACGTTACTACAATCTCTGGAAGTAGTAAATTGATTGAAGGCTCCGGAAGAGCAATTGTAACTCTGCCCAAGGGCACGACGTTAATCATAGAGAATGCAATGTTCTCCTCCAAGTCTAAGAGAAACTTGTTGAGTTTTAAAGATGTACGCCGGAATGGCTATCATATTGAGACAATGGATGAAGATAATCTTGAATATCTCGTCATCACAAAGAATGTCTCCGGCCAAAAGAGGGTTATTGAGAAATTCCCGTCTTTTACTTGTGGCCTGTATTGGACAAGAATTAGTGCAATTGAGGCACATTCAACAGTAAACCAAAGGGTTACTGATTCCAATACCTTTGTACTTTGGCATGATCGATTGGGACACCCAGGATCGGTCATGATGAGACGGATTATAGAAAGCTCATATGGGCATCCGTTAAAGAATTTCAAAATTCTTTCGAATAATGAATATCCTTGCACTTCGTGTTATCAAGGCAAGCTGATTATCAGGCCATCACCAACAAAGGTTGGGACTGAGTCACCCATGTTTCTGGAACGTATACAAGGGGACATTTGTGGACCTATTCACCCACCTAGTGGGTCGTTTAGGTATTTCATGGTCTTGATAGACGCATCCTGTAGATGGTCTCATGTGTGCCTGTTGTCATCACGCAACCTTGCGTTTGCGAAATTAATGGCACAAATAATTCGACTACGAGCACAATTTCCAGATAATCCAATCAAGTCCATTAGACTGGATAATGCTGCTGAGTTTACATCCCAAGCATTTAATGATTATTGCTTATCAATCGGGATAAAAGTTGAACATTCTGTAGCTCATGTTCACACTCAAAACGGTCTTGCAGAATCGTTAATTAAACGCCTGCAGTTGATTGCAAGGCCATTACTTATGAGAACGAGGCTGCCCACTTCGGTATGGGGTCACGCCATCTTACATGCAGCAATGCTAATTCGTCTCAGACCGACGAATTACCACAAGTATTCCCCGTTGCAATTGGTTTTGGGTCATGAACCCAATATATCCCATTTAAGGATTTTTGGATGCGCAGTATATGTGCCTATTGCACCGCCATCCCGCACCAAAATGGGTCCGCAAAGAAGGTTAGGAATATATGTTGGGTTTGAATCGCCCTCCATCATTCGCTACCTCAAAACATTGACAAGCGACTTGTTTACTGCACGATTTGCAGACTGTCGATTTGATGAGTCACTTTTCCCAAAATTAGGGGGAGAAGTTGGTGAAACCAAACGGGAAATTTTGTGGTAAAATGCATCATTATCTCATCTTGATCCACATACCTCTATTTGTGAAAGAGAGGTACAAAAGATTATCCATTTGCAAAGAATAGCAAATCAAATGCCTGACGCATTTACGGACTTGAAAAGGATAACGAAATCCCACATTCCCGCGGAAAATGTTCCAATCCGTATTGATGTCCCTGTTGGACAATCATCTAGTGTCATATCCAATGAGTCGAATGCACGCCTGAAGCGTGGCAGACCATTAGGTTCCAAAGATCGAAATCCTAGAAAGAGGAAAAAGAACGATCAAAATGACACCACGAAAGAATCTCATGATTTAACAAATTCTGAGATTCATGAAGAATCCATTGAGCCCGAGACTCTGGAAAATACGGAACTATCCCTAAATCCAATCAATATTGAGGCAAATATTAATCGAGTGGATATTGTGGTGGATAATGCCTTTGCTTATAATGTAGCATCTAACATTATGCAAGAATGTGAGGATCTCGAACCTCAATCTGTTGAAGAATGTCGAAAAAGACAGGATTGGCCAAAGTGGCAAGAAGCAATTCAATCAGAATTGAATTCGCTGGCAAAATGTGAAGTTTTTGGCCCTATAGTTGAAACACCTAATGGTGTTAAGCCTGTCTGCTATAAATGGGTCTTTGTACGCAAAAGAAATGAGAAAAACGAGGTACAAAGATATAAGGCACGCCTTGTTGCACAAGGTTTTTCTCAAAGGCCTGGTGTCGATTATGAAGAGACATATTCGCCTGTAATGGATGCGATAACCTTTCGTTATCTCATAAGTTTCGCTGTCCATGAAAAGCTTGACATGCACTTAATGGATGTGGTTACTGCCTATCTTTATGGCTCACTTGATAATGAGATATACATGAAAATTCCCGATGGACTCAAGGTGGCAAACGCGCACAACTCAAAATCTCGGGAAATGTTCTCAATTAAATTGCAAAGATCCTTGTATGGTCTAAAGCAATCTGGACGAATGTGGTATAATCGTCTTAGTGAGTACTTGTTAAAAGAAGGCTATATAAATGACGCCATTTGCCCGTGTGTTTTTATAAAGAAAACAACATCGGAATTTGTTGTACTTGCCGTATATGTTGATGACATAAACCTTATTGGAACCCCTATAGAACTCCAAAAGGCAATTAATTATCTAAAGGATGAATTCGAGATGAAAGATCTCGGAAAGACTAAACTATGTCTTGGTTTGCAAATTGAATATTTGGCAAACGGAATTTTTGTTCATCAATCTACCTATACAGAAAAGGTACTGAAATGGTTTTACATGGATGAAGCACATCCTTTAAGTACACCGATGGTTGTTCGATCACTTGATGTGAACAAAGATCCATTCCGACCACAAGAAAGGAATGAAGAGCTACTTGGTCCTGAAGTACCATATCTTAGCGCAATTGGCGCACTAATGTATCTTGCAAATACTACAAGACCTGACATATCCTTTTCAGTTAATGTCTTAGCAAGATTTAGCTCGGCTCCTACGAGGAGACATTGGAATGGGATCAAACACATATTGCGGTACCTAAAGGGAACTACCGATATGGGCTTATTTTATGGCAAGAATTGCAGCCCGGATCTTGTTGGTTATGCTGATGCTGGATATTTGTCCGACCCACACAAGGCTCGATCTCAAACGGGTTATGTGTTTACCTGTGGAGAAACCGCCATATCTTGGCGATCGACTAAGCAATCAATTGTGGCTACTTCATCTAATCATGCCGAGATAATTGCTATTCATGAAGCAAGTGGGGAGTGTGTGTGGTTAAGGTCGATAATACATCATATCCAAGACAAATGTGGTTTGAAGTGTGATAAACTACCCACAACTTTGTATGAAGACAATGCAGCATGTATAGCTCAATTGAAGGGAGGATTCATAAAAGGAGATAGAACGAAGCATATTTCACCAAAGTTATTCTTTACACATGATCTTCAAAAGAATGGTGATATCAATGTTCAACAGATTCATTCAAGCGACAATATGGCTGATTTGTTTACAAAATCTCTACCAAAGTCAACCTTCAAGAAGCTAGTTCACAAGATCGGGATGCGAAGACTTAAGGACATAAATTGATGTTCTTATCAGGGGGAGTTTAATGCGCGTTGCACTCTTTTTCCCTTACAAGGTTTTGTCCCACCGGGTTTTCCTTGCGAGGTTTTTAACGAGGCAACCAATAGGCGCATATTCAAACATGTGTACTCTTTTTCCTTTCTTTAATTTTTCCCAATGGGTTTTGGTTTTAAGGTTTTATGAGGCACATTATTGAATAGACATTCAAGGGGGAGTGTTATAAAATAGAAGTCTATTTAGAGTGAATGTCTAAGAGTTTTAGCTTGAAGCTAAGTCATTCCTCTTCCTATAAATAGAGGTGCTCTCTACCATTGTAAATCACCCCAAGTATTAATAAGAATACTTCTCTCTCTCCCTATTCTCTCTCTATATTGTTCTTATTCTTACATTATTGTTCTTGTCTTTATATTATTTCATAACATTTTCCAATTTTATTTTACGACCAATTTTAGCACGAGACACAATGACAAAAAACTCTAGATAAAAGAATCACTACAAATCACATAAAAATATGTTGGAAAAATTGATTATGAAGAGTAGGAGTTAGCTTGAGGTGTGTCAAGTGTTTAGCTAAAAAATAGAATTTCGATTAAAGCTATAATTTAGAAGAACACAGGTTACTGATAATCAAAATAATGTGTATAAGGAAGTAATTTGAATAGCAAGAATATAATCGAAAGAAAAACAACTGAACCATGGTATATTCAGATAGTCCCCCAACTTGCCATTTATTCATCGATTGAATATTTGGGAAGTGGAGCGAGAATTTTTTTCACCATTAATATTATGACAGAATTGGCTCTTTAATTGTCACCTTCATTTAATGCTCTTCACACCTGTCGCGATTTTATTAACTATGTAGTTTTGCAGCCCATTTCAAGGCTTTTTACGGCTCCACTATTCACGAAGTGCCAACTATCATTATTATAGTTCTTCCATCATTACAATTTTCCCTTTGGCGGTTGCTTATCAATATAAAGATAACTTCTTCCTTTGTCTTTACCACGTAAAGTTTACTGAATATTGAATTTCCTGAATCTTTGCTTATTTCTTTATCGTACTTCTCTTCTTCACTATGTCTTCATGAAACCTTAACCCTAGGAGAGTTTTCATAGTTAATACCTTCCCCAATGCCCCTATCAGGAACAAAAGGGGAGGTAAACTTCATAATTTGGGGTCTGCTCGTGGTGGTTCTGTTGTACCTTCTCCTAGTTCTGACCCTTCTTCTAGAACTAAGGGTTCGCTTTCTCAAAGATCTTCCTCAAGAGGCAAAGTATCTTCTGAGCCTCTTCGTGAACCCATAGTGGAAGAGATAGATCCTATGGAACTATCCTTTTACCATGATAGAGAATTTCTTAGGAACTAAGTATCTAGTTTAGATAAGAGGGGTTGCTCTGATGGTAAGCAACCCCCACTTCCAACCGAGAGATTATGAGTTCGAGTCTCCCCAAGAGCAAGGTGGGAAGTTCTTGGAGGGAAGGATGCCGGGGGTCTATTTGGAAACAGCCTCTTTACCCAGGGTAGAGGTAAGGTCTGCATACATACTGTTGAAACACGTTCTCAAGGCACTATACTAAAACGTGTGTTCATATTTGTAGGTTTTGATGAATGACAAACTATGCGCAATGGACATATGACGAGGTCCAAGCACAACCGCACAATTGATATATAACGAGATTCAAGCACAAGACCAAGATCAAGCAAAGATATAAAGTTATACATGAGTCGTTCTTTAATTGTGATCTTGATCCGATAACTTGACTCAAGACTTGGCTTCTCTCGTAAAATTATTTTTATCAAATCAAGCATATTTAATTTAAAGCAAAATGATTTTAAATCATGCATATTTACTTTAGTCAAAATGATTTTTAAACATTCCTCTAAAATCTGGACTAAGATAATCGATTATGTACTTATGATAATCGATTATGTTAAAGTCAGCTGCATGACAATCAATTGTGAACTTATGACAATCGATTGTGTTAAGGCAGTGTGCATCAGATTTTTCAAATCTGCATGACAATCGATTGTGAACCTTATGACAATCGATTGTGTTGAGGCAGTGTACATCAAAGTTTTTCAAAGCTACAAAATAATCGATTGTGAACTTATGACAATCGATTGTGTTGAGGCAGTGTCTATCAGACATTTTCAAAAAATAATCGATTGTGTACCTTTGACAATCGAGTGCATTAAGGCAGTGTCTAATTGATTTTTTAAAGACTGATATATAATCGATTGTTCTCATAGCATAATCGATTGTGTAATTGACCGTTGCCAAAATATTTTCAAAAACCATCAGGTAATCGATTATAGATTTCTAATAATGGATTGTTTTAAATAAAATCTGAAAAAGATTTTTTGAACGTTGCCAAGTAATCGATTGTAGATTTCTGACAATCGATTGTTTTAAGTAAAATCTGGAAATGATTTTTTGAACGTTGCCAGTAATCGATTATTGATCTTAGATAATTTATTGTTAAGCGTAAAATCTGGGAATGATTTTTGGAACGATTGGCAAACAATTGATTGTGGCATTTTGACAATCGATTGTCACTGAGTAAAATCAGCAATTCTTAATTGGCAATTAGGCAACGGTAATGCATGGTTTTGCAACTATAAATACACCTTCAAATCAGTCTTCTATACACAACAACTGATCATATTATTGCTATAGCTTGCATACTCATACTCTATTATTCATCACTTTCTATTCATTACATAAGTTTTGAGAGCCAAAATTCTTGACGAAAGTTGTTGCGTTCTTGAGCGTATCTGTTTACTCATATCTACTCTATTAAGAGAGTCTTGTTTAAGTGAGTGCTAAGTGTTTTATACACTTGAAGGGAAGTGTTAGTCCCTTGTATTGTAAGAAGGAACTTGTGTTTCCTTTGGTTGAAGTCTTGGAGTGTTGTATCTTCGAGCAAAGGTTGTTGAGGCTTGTGTCCTCAGTTTGTAAAGGTTTGTTGAGCACCCGTAAGCTTAACAGTGTTAGTGGAAATCTCGAGAGAGTCTCTCGGGGACTGGACTAGCCACGGGTTGTGGTGAACCAGGATACATCGGTGCGTTCGTTCTTATTTATTTACTTATCGCACTTATTTCTTTCCTGCAATTTTTAAATTCCGCAAGTTTACGCTAATTTTTATTATAACGCTATTCACCCCCCCCCCCTCTAGCATTAAGCGTATTTTCTAACAATTGGTATCAGAGCCCAACTCTCTGAAGACTTAACCGTTTGAGAGAAACAATCCATGGCTTCTACTCGTGATTCTTTTGCAGGAATAGGTGAAGGACAATGCTCCACCCGACCACCACTATTCGGCGGTACAAACTATACGTACTGGAAGGAGAGGATGAGAATATTTGTTCAATCAAATAGTTTTCATCTTTGGAAGGTTATAATGAAGGGAGAACAAATTCCAACCAAAAAGGTTGAAAATAAAGATGTTCCAAAGTCTGAAGATGAATACGATGCGGATGATATCCGAAAGGTGCAAAACAACGCTAATGCCATTAATTTATTATATTGTGCTGTAAATGCTGATGATTACAGGAAAATATCATGTTGCACAACGGCGAAGCAAATGTGGGACAAGCTGGAAATTACGTACGAAGGTACGGACCAGGTAAGGGAAGCTAAAATTGATTTCCTAACCCATGCATATGAATTGTTTCACATGAAGGAAGGCGAAAAGGTCGATGAGACGTTCGAACGATTTTCAAAAATCATTAATGATTTACATGCTCTTAAGAAGACCTTCACAGATAAGGAACTTGTCCGAAAAATTCTCCGAAGTCTCACTCCGGCATGGCGATCCAAGGCCGACGCGATTCAAGAATCTATTGGCGTTTCAAATGTCACCATCGACGGATTAAGAGGTAATCTTAAAACTTATGAATCTACTATACTTAACCCTCTTGTTGATGATCAAAGGAAACAAAAGATCGCTCTCAAGGCAAGCACAAGCCAACCTCAAAATGATGAGGACGGAGACAACGAGTTCGGACTCGTTATTAAGAGATTTCAAAAGTTCATGCGAAAAGAGTATGAACGAAAGGGCAAAAAGCAAGGAGATCAAATAAAGTGCTATGAGTGCGGAGAAACCGGGCACATTAAATCAAATTGCCCAAATGCCAAAAAGGAGAAGAAACCCTTCAAGAAACAACGAGCATACATATCTTGGGGAGGCGACTCCGGTGACGAGTCGAGTGAGGAAGAAGAAGACGAAGCCGCAAATCTTTGTCTCATGGCTCACGAAAACAATCAAGAAGAGGTATGTCAAATTTCTTCCAAAAACTTCTATTCTCTTGAGGAAATGCAAAATGCTTTTGATGAGTTGTATAGTGAATTTATTAAAGCTTCCAAAACTGTTAAAAGCATAAAAGAAAATGCTTCTTTAAAAGAAAAAGTTTTTGAAAAACAACTCTCTTTGAAAGAAAAGGATTTGGAAAAACTGATTTTGGAAAATGAGAAGTTGAAAGAAGAAAACAAATTTTTCGGCAAGAGAAGCGCCGACAAACCCGAGAGCTCTAGTAAAAATTGTACTTCTTGCATGCATATCAAAATGAGGTAGAAAGACTTAAGGGCACCCTAGATAAGTTTAATTCTTCTCATAAAAATTTGAATGAAGTTCTTGTTAATTTGAAGTCGACCAAGCATGGCATAGGCTTTGAGAATGAGCCTAAAGAAAAGGTTGAAGCCAACCCCCAACAACCTAAGGCTTAACCTAGGAATAATAAAACAAACGCTCATCCTAGATATAACAAACCTAGAAATGGCTTTCAACAATCGCAACCTAGAAATAATCATTCTAGAAATAATGCATACTCTAGGCCAAACACTAGAAGGAATTTTGAACCTTGTAGAACACCTAGAAATGGCTTTCAACCTAGAAACAACTATCTTAGAAATGCTGTATATCCTAGAACAAATAGTAGGAGAAATGATTTTCATGAATTGCGCTATAGTGATATTGTCAAGAATAGAGTAAATGAATTTCGTCCGTCCAATTACTATCAACCTAGACGAATGCATAATCCTAATGTTGTTTGTCATTATTGTAGACGAATTGGACATATTGCTCCTGCTTGTTTTACACAACATAGACATAACACTCAATCACATCACTATGATTTGCCTAACCCCCAAGGACCCAAAATGGCATGGGTACCTAAAACTCATTAATCTGTTTTGTAGGTGTGTTTGAAGGGGTCAAGTGTACTTTGGTACCTTGATAGTGGATGCTCCAAGCACATGACTGGAGACGAATCCAAGTTCCTTCAACTAGAACACAAGGAAGGAGGAAGCGTTATTTTTGGTGATAACAACAAAGGAAAAATTATCGGCATTGGATCGGTCGGTAAGGATGACTCCTCTTCCATTAAGCATATATTGCTAGTTAAGGGTCTAAAACATAATCTCTTGAGCATAAGTCAATTATGTGACAAGGGAAATCTTGTTTTATTTGATTCAAATGAATGCTTAGTTTTTCGCCGTAGCGATTTTAAAATTATTCTTCGTGGATTTAGAATGGATAATATCTATATGGTTGATCTCGAAAATTCTTCATCTGAATATGTAGATTGTCTTATGAGCAAAGAAGATGATATGTGGTTATGGCACCGTAGAGTAGCTCACATCAACATGCATCTTTTGAACAAATTGGTTTCAAAAAATTTAGTTATTGGTCTTCCAAACTTGAAATTTGAAAAAGACTCTATTTGTGATTCTTGTCAAAAAGGGAAGCAAACAAAAGCATCTTTTAAATCAAAAAATATTGTTTCAACTACTAGACCTTTGCAATTACTTCACATGGACTTATTTGGACCATCTCGCATTGAAAGTCTTGGTAGAAATCGTTATGCTTTTGTTATTGTTGATGATTATTCTAGACTTACATGGACTCTATTTCTTGCTCATAAAAGTGAAGCTTTTCATAATTTCAAATATTTTCTTAAACGTGTTCAAAACGAAAAGGACACAACCGTCACTTCAATAAGAAGTGATCATGGGGGAGAGTTTGATCACAATCTCTTTGCGGACTTTTGTGACGAACTCGGTATCGAGCACACCTTCTCCGCTCCACGAACACCACAACAAAATGGGGTGGTGGAAAGGAAAAATAGGTGTCTCGAAGAGATGGCTAGAACCATGCTCGATGAGGCTAAGATTCCCAAACATTTTTGGGCGGATGCCGTGAGTACCGCATGCTACGTTTTGAATAGAGTAGTATAAGGCCAATACTCATGAAAACCCCTTATGAACTCTACAAGGGAAGGAAACCAAATATCTCCCATTTTAGAGTATTCGGTTGTAAATGCTTTATTCATAACAATGGAAAAGATCAATTGGGAAAATTTGATGCCAAATCCGATGAAGGAATTTTTATTGGTTATTCTTCACGTAGCAAAGCATATAGGGTATTCAATAATAGAACCAGAACTATGGAGGAATCCCCTCATATTGTGTTTTCCGAAAATAATGCTCGCTTGGCGAGAAAGGATTCTGGTTCTGATCCTGCAGGTATCATAAACTCAATAAGTCCTCAAGACAAAGTACAAGAGGAAACTTCTAAGGAAATTCAAGATGAAATCTTGGAACAATTATCGGAGGAAGCGCCACAATTGGAGAAAGAAACGAAAATGCCTAACGAATGGAGGACAATCAAAGATCACCCTCTCGAACAGGTAATTGGCGACGTTGGAGAAAAGGTAAGTACTCGAAACTCTCTTAAGAACACCTTAGGACATACTGCTTTTGTTTCTCAAATTGAACCCACAACCATCTCCGAAGCAATTGGGGATGAATTTTGGACCTTGGCAATGCAAGAGGAGCTTAACTATTTCAAACGGAATGATGTTTGGGATTTGGTGCCAAGACCCGAAAATCATACCATAATTGGTACGAAATGGGTTTTTCGAAACAAATTAGATGAAAATGGTGTAATCACTAGAAACAAAGCTAGGCTTGTAGCAAAAGGCTACAATCAAGAAGAGGGTATTGACTATGAAGAAACATATGCTCCCGTAGCAAGGTTAGAAGCTATTCGTTTATTACTTGCCTTTGCATCTTCTATGAATTTCAATTTGTATCAAATGGATGTAAAAAGTGCTTTTCTAAATGGTGTTATTCAAGAAGAAGTTTATGTTGAACAACCCCCGGGTTTTGAAGATTTTAAATCTCCAAATCATGTTTTCAAACTTAAAAAGGCTCTTTATGGTCTTAAACAAGCTCCCCGAGCTTGGTATGAAAGATTGAGTAAATTTCTTTTGGAAAATGATTTCATTAGGGGGAAAGTTGACACCACTCTTTTCGTTAAGCATAAAAACAATGATATTTTATTAGTTCAAATCTATGTGGATGATATTATATTTGGTGCTACTAACAATGTTTTGTGCAAGGAATTTTCCGATTTAATGACAAGCGAATTTGAGATGTCTATGATGGGTGAGCTAACATTCTTTTTGGGGCTGCAAGTAAAGCAAATGAAAGAAGGAACTTTCATTTGTCAAGGTAAATATTGCAAAGAATTGCTGAAACGATTTGAAATGACCAACGCAAAAGCAATGGCCACTCCCATGAGCACATCCGATCATCTAGACAAAGATGAGAAAGGTAAGGAAGTCGACACCAAAAAGTATCGAGGTATGATTGGATCTCTCCTTTATCTTACTGCTAGTAGACCGGACATCATGTATAGCGTGTGCTTATGCGCTCGTTATCAATCGTGTCCGAAGGAGTCTCACCTAACTGCGGTGAAACGGATATTGAAGTATCTTGTTGGTACTGTAACTGTGGGTCTATGGTACCCCAAAAGTTCTTCATGCCAACTTGTCGGCTATTCCGATTCCGATTTTGCTGGATGCAAATTGGACCGCAAGAGCACTAGTGGCACTTGCCATTTGCTCGGTAGCTCTCTCGTTTCTTGGTTTAGCAAGAAACAAGTAAGTGTTGCGTTGTCCACAACCGAGGCTGAATATGTAGCCGCGGGGAGTTGTTGCTCAAATCCTTTGGATGAAACAACAACTCTTGGACTATGGCCTAAGTCTTGATCATATCCCTCTTAGATGTGATACTACCGCCATATGCTTGACGAAGAACCCCGTTCTTCATTCAAGAACAAAACACATTGAAATTAGGCATCATTTTATAAGAGATCACGTTCTCAAGGGTGATGTCGAAATTGAATTTATTGAAACCAAAGATCAATTGGCCGACATCTTTACAAAACCCATAGAGAAAGAGTCCTTCTTCCGAATTCGTAGTGAACTCGGGATTCTTGACTCCACGTTGATCTAAGTCATGCACTGCATTTTCCCTTTCTCATGATTTCTAACTTGAGCGTCGGATTCGTCAAACAAATTTTTGCAGGTATCGCCTTAAAGGCAGGGGGAATTATAAAGATTGATGCAAAATAATCGATTTCTCCTAAGGATAATCGATTTCTCTTTAGTATATAATCGATTATCTAGTATCAATAATCGATTATGTTGATACTATTTGCTTTATTATGTCTTTTACTTTTTCCATTTTTGCTAATGGCAAAAAGGGGAAGAATAAGGGGCTATGCACTTAATATTTTTTATTGGCATAAATTGAGGGGGAATTCATATGTTGAGGGGGAACTAATTGCACATCTAGAGACTTGTTGCATATTGTTGCATATCTTTACTTGTCTTGAATCGTCATTATGAATTATCAAATATGCATATCTCGACTAAAGTTTGCCATTATCCAAAAGGGAGAAATTGTTGAAACACGTTCTCAAGGCACTATACTAAAACGTGTGTTCATATTTGTAGGTTTTGATGAATGACAAACTATGCGCAATGGACATATGACGAGGTCCAAGCACAAGCGCGCAATTGATATATAACGAGATTCAAGCACAAGACCAAGATCAAGCAAAGATATAAAGTTATACATGAGTCGTTCTTTAATTGTGATCTTGATCCAATAACTTGACTCAAGACTTGGCTTCTCTCGTAAAAATATTTTTATCAAATCATGCATATTTAATTTAAAGCAATATGATTTTAAATCATGCATATTTACTTTAGTCAAAATGATTTTTAAACATGCCTCTAAAATCTGGACTAAGATAATCGATTATGTTCTTATGATAATCGATTATGTTAAGTCAGCTGCATGACAATCGATTGTGAACTTATGACAATCGATTGTGTTAAGGCAGTGTGCATCAGATTTTTCAAATCTGCATGACAATCGATTGTGAACCTTATGACAATCGATTGTGTTGAGGCAGTGTACATCAAAGTTTTTCAAAGCTACAAAATAATCGATTGTGAACTTATGACAATCGATTGTGTTGAGGCAGTGTCTATCAGACATTTTCAAAAAATAATCGATTGTGTACCTTTGACAATCGAGTGCATTAAGGCAGTGTCTAATTGATTTTTCAAAGACTGATATATAATCGATTGTTCTCATAGCATAATCGATTGTGTAATTGACCGTTGCCAAAATATTTTCAAAAACCGTCAGGTAATCGATTATAGATTTCTAATAATGGATTGTTTTAAATAAAATCTGAAAAAGATTTTTTGAACGTTGCCAAGTAATCGATTGTAGATTTCTGACAATCGATTGTTTTAAGTAAAATCTGGAAATGATTTTTTGAACGTTGCCAGTAATCGATTATTGATCTTAGATAATCGATTGTTAAGCGTAAAATCTGGGAATGATTTTTGGAACGATTGGCAAACAATCGATTGGGGCATTTTGACAATCGATTGTCACTGAGTAAAATCAGCAATTCTTAATTGGCAATTAGGCAACGGTAATGCATGGTTTTGCAACTATAAATACACCTTCAAATCAGTCTTCTATACACAACAACTGATCATATTATTGTTATAGCTTGCATACTCTATTGTTCATCACTTTCTATTCATTACATAAGTTTTGAGAGCCAAAATTCTTGACGAAAGTTGTTGCGTTCTTGAGCGTATCTGTTTACTCATATCTACTCTATTAAGAGAGTCTTGTTTAAGTGAGTGCTAAGTGTTTTATACACTTGAAGGGAAGTGTTAGTCCCTTGTATTGTAAGAAGGAACTTGTGTTTCCTTTGGTTGAAGTCTTGGAGTGTTGTATCTTCGAGCAAAGGTTGTTGAGGCTTGTGTCCTCAGTTTGTAAAGGTTTGTTGAGCACCTGTAAGCTTAACAGTGTTAGTGGAAATCTCGAGAGAGTCTCTCGGGGACTGGACTAGCCATGGGTTGTGGTGAACCAGGATACATCGGTGCGTTCGTTCTTATTTATTTACTTATCGCACTTATTTCTTTCCTGCAATTTTTATATTCCGCAAGTTTACACTAATTTTTATTATAACGCTATTCACCCCCCCCCCCTCTAGCGTTAAGCGTATTTTCTAACACATACTACCCTCCCCAGACCCCACTATGTGGGATTATACTGGTTGTTGTTGTTGTTGTAAGTATCTAGTTTAGACTGTGCTAACATCTATCCTACCCAAATTATAGAGGTTTTAGCTTCTATAATTCGTAGAGACTGCCATTGGGGTAGTGATTTTCCTATTATCATCCCCAATCCAAATCAAAGAATCATTTCTTATTTGAACATGTTTTTCTTTTGTTTATGCATACTCTTTCATCTTAGGGTTCAAACCAACTATTGAATCGATCATTCTTGAATTCAGTCATTTCTTTGATGTTTGTTTAGGTAAAACTGGCCAATAATATGGAGGGTTGTTGCATGTTTGAGGCATTTAACCAATACAACCGGTGTTCCTTTCACTTTACCTCATTTGATTCACCTTTACTCCCCCAGACTCTTCCGCAATGGCGTTTTCACACTAACAGCTAGGAGCAAGAGGGTCTTGGTGAGTCCCGAGGATAACAAGGACCGTGGCTGGTACGCCAGGTTTGTTGCTATCCCACTATTGGTTTAGTGGGTGAAGATAACGTTGCCTTCTCTGAGAAGTGAAATTTTGCACGTAACTTCTTTTAAAACTTTCTCGTGCCTTTTTTCTTCAAGTTTTCCAACTTTTCTAATCTTGCTTCTTTTTTCTTTTTTTTTCTTTAGCAACCATGAGAGTTGTGGAGAGTGTTCCCAACTTTTGTGATTAGGTAGACCAGTTGTTGAAGACTGTACCTATGGACGGTAGGTCTTGAAAGACACTTTCTAACCGTTTTGGATGAAAAGTAAAAACTCATGGTAAGAATTTTATTTTATTTTATTCTATATTCATGTAGTTTTTTTACTAACTTCAATCCCTTTTTTATCAGGATTCGCTTTCGAGTAGTTACAGCCGAGGGAGTTGTGGCTTCCCGTGGCCCTTCGAGGACCCGCCTCTCTTTAGAAAGGGCTCAAGAAATTATTTTGGGTTACTCGTCAAAGAGAAAAGCTGTTGAAGAAGATTCTGAAGAAGAGGAAAACGGGGGCTCTTTGGTGACAAGGACACGAACTCGAAGGCGCATCATTTTTTATGACGAAGCAGAGGCATATCTCTGTCCCTCTATTCCTTTTGTGGAGCCTACTTAAGCCTTGGCCGTAATTCTCAACGACAACGTTGATCCCATCGATACCCATAAGTCTATTGAACGACTTTTTGACAGTGAATTTGGTAGTGCGGCTTAGGACTTGTTTTAGATGAAAATTCCTTAGCCTCGTTTTTGACACCTGTATCTATGACTTCTTCCACGCCTTCCTCATTAACCCCAGCTGTTTTTGTTCCTTCCTCTACCATTTTTACCTCATTTGCTGCTCCTCCTTTGGCAATTCCTCCTCCAATCATTCATCGTACCGAAGATAGCTCTTCATGTAGGAGCTCTGCTATAAGGAGAGTACTCATTGAAGTTTCTGTGGAGAGTAGTCTTTTGAGGAAAACAGTTCAATCAGATGCATGGCTAGAGCATTTGATTGGCCCAATTGAAAAAGCCAAACTTTAAAGCCACAATTCATTGACACCGATGAATGATATCGTGTACGCCACTTTGAAGGTATTTACCTTCTCTCTTTTTTTTCTTTTTACTTTATGGTTTTTCTATCTTTGGGATTCTTATTTACTTTTTTTAGGCCAATCTTATCAGCACGGAGATGATGAGAAGAGTTACCTCCTCAGAGCAGATTGCACGTGACTCTCAGTTGGAGGCATTTAATTGGAAGGAACAATATGAAACTTTACAGGTTGATATAGAATTTTTTGAAGAAAGCAAGAGTTCTTTGGAGCAGAAGGTACGAGTTTTGACTTCAGAACTGGCGGTTGAAAAGGCTTCTTCGATCCAAGCGGATAAAGAAAATAGTCACCTAGAAACTTTCTTCTCCCGTGGCCGAAGCTTCTGTGAATGCTGAAGTTGATATGGGTATCCCAACTCTTTCAAGCTTAGTTGAGCATGTTGCTTCAAGCCAAGATCAACCCGCAACTATTGATACACCTGCCCAAGTTGAACCCGGTGTTGTTGATGCTCCTCCAACTTCTCAGTGATTAGTCTTAGTTGTTTGACCGTCTTTGTCTTTTTTTATTTGGAAAATTATAATCATACCCTTAGTTTCATTAGAGGGTTTATTTTGGAAATGCAAGTCCTCAGACCTTTCACGGGGCAATTTGTATGAACAATTTACAGTTTTATGTCTAAGTTCTTACTTAGTCTTAATCGTTTTAATATTTTTAGAAGTTTTCTCGTTACTATCTTGAACTTCAATTTAATTTATTCTTGCATTTATTTTTTAACGGCTTATAGAATAATCTGCATTTTTACTCTTAGAAAATGCTTCTGGTAACTTTATGAAAAATTAGACATGAATTTTATAAAAGTGGGCCCTTTTATACTCGAAACTTAGTGAAGAAGACATCTCAACTTCATAATGGTGTTCAACATATGATAAAAGAAATAGGAACACACATGTTTCTTTGAAATAACTTTGGCAAGTTTTTATTTGAATCTTTTCTAGTTTTGAATGGTGTTTTACATGTATTTAGAATTACATCTATAAATTTCTCGTAATTGTTTTTCTTGTAATAGATTTAAAAAAAGGAAAAAATAATAAACACGAGGTTTTTCTTTATAACTCGTTTCATTACATAGCCTTTACCCTAACTATAAGGTTTTCTTTTGGCTTTAGTTCGTGACTTCATGACTTTTACTCTACACATGACATTTTCAGGCTTGATCTTCGATTTTTCTCAATCTTACTTGTGTTCCTTATTTATACACTTGCATGTGTATATTATGTAGTCTTCCAAGTGTTTGAGTGTTGAAGTATGAAGCCTCGGGCACTTGGTTATTCCTATTACTTAGTTCTTTTTCTGGAAAAGGAAAAACATACGAGACTCGAAGGTACGATTAGAGAAAAAGACTGTAACCCGTTTGAATTTATATTAGATTTTTGAAACACTAGGCCAGGAAGTTTAACGTATTCCACGTGCCTTTCAGGTCGTGACTCATCCTTTAGTATGGGGTAGCTTTCTTCCGATCATCTAAAATTGTTAGTAATATTTTAACAATTCAAAAATAGAATTTTAAAACAAAGATACCTGACCGTGGGTATTTCTTAGAAGTAACATCTCTTCAAATGAACAGTATTCCAATGTGTAGGTAGTATTTTGCCATCCATTGTTTCAAATTCATATGCTCCCTTACCTGCTATACCGTGAATATTGTAGGGTCCTTTCCATGTTGGACTTAATTTACCTGCATTAGCTACCTTCGTAGATTGAAAAACCTTTTTTAGCACAAAGTCCCCAATTTTAAAGAATCTGAGGTGTGCTTTCCGGCTGTAATACCGTTCTACGACTTGCTTCTACGTTGCCATTCTTATTAGTGCAGCTTCTCTCCTTCCTTCAAGAAAATCAAGATTTATACGTATTTCCTCATCATTAGATTCTTCTGTTGCTTGAGTAAACCTTGTACTTGGCTCTCCTATCTAATCGGGAAGTAGAGCTTCTGCACCATAAACCAACAAAAATGGTGTTTCTCTTGTACTTGTTTTTGTTGTTGTACAATATGCCCATAAAACACCAGGTAGCACTTCTGGCCATTTTCCTTTTGAATCTTCTAACCGTTTCTTCAAATTTTTTATGATGATTTTATTTGTTGATTCCGCTTTCCCATTACCCACCGGATGATAAGGTGTTGATATATTCCTTTTTATCTGCCAACTTTGAAAGAATTCAGTGATTTGAGATCCTATAAATTGAAGGCCATTATCACGCACGATCTCCTTTGTTACACCAAATCGGCATATGATATTCCGCTAAATGAAATCTTTGACTTCCTTTTCTCGTACCTGTTTGAGTGCTCCTGCCTCTACCCATTTAGTAAATAATCAGTAAGTACGAGCAGAAACTTTACCTGTCCTTTTGCTTTTGGTAATGGACCCACGATGTCCATTTCCCATTTCAAAAATGGCCATAGTGCAATTACCAGATGTAGTAGTTTCGCAGGTCTGTGCATATTGTTAGTGTACTTCTGGCATTTATAGTATTTAGCCACGAAACTTTCTGCTTCTTCTTCCATTTTAGGCCTATAATAGCTTGCCCTAATTAGGGTTCTTACCAATGATCTTCCTCCTGCGTGATTCCCACAATGTCCCTCATGAATCTCTCTTATTTCGTACTCCGTTTGAGAAGATCTGAGGCATCTTGCTAAGGGACCACCGTACGTTTTACGATATAGGTTCCCTTGCTTTAAGCAATATCGAGCAACCTTTTTTCGAAGTGCATAAAAAAGCTTTCTTCTTATCATCAGGGACAGTACCATAATGCAAAAAAGCAACAATCTCGTTCCTGCAATCCTAAGTTAAGTTATTAAAATTTACCTCATTCTTATCAGGGTCGAGAACTGAATGGAATAAATGAATAACTGAGGCGTTTGCATTACCTGTCACGTTAGCCGCATATATGAGTTTAGCTAGGGTGTCCGCTTCAACATTTTCAACCCTTGGTATTTGTATTACCGTCCAGGTTTGAAATTGCTTTATTAATTCTCGTACCTTCCTAGGTACTGTTGCATCCTTGCTTCTCTGGCCATATAAGTCCCCAGCATTTAATTAACCACGAGTTGAGAATCTCTCTTGATTATAATTTGGTTTATACCAAGTTCTCGTGCCAGTTCCAAACCTGCAGTCATAGCTTCATACTCTACCACATTGTTAGTTATAGAATGACATTTGATAGCTTGTCGAAAGGTTTTACCAGTAGGTGGTACCAAAACAATCCCTAAACATGCACTTTTTACGTTAGATGAACCGTCTGTATATAAAGTCCAAGTTTCTGGATTAGCCCCATTGAACACCTGTAATTCTTTATCTGCTTCTAATTGCATCTCATGGCTAAAATCGGCCACAAAATAAGCTAAAACTTGAGATTTTATAGCAGTCCTAGGTTGGTATGTGATTTTGTACTCACTTAATTATATAGCCCATTTAGCCAACCTACCTGATAATTCATGCTTATGTAACATATTACGTAAAGGATAAGCAGTTACTACAGCAATAAGATGACACTGAAAGTAAAGTCTTAATTTTTTAGATGCCATGACCGATGCAAGTGCAAGATTTCTAATTGAGGATACCGTGTCTCCGCATCTAACAAAGATTTACTAACATAATAGATGAGAGATTGTTTACCTTGGTCTTCACGGACGAAAATGGCACTTACCGCTACTTTTGAAATAGCAAGGTAAATGAGTAGTCTTTTCCCAGCCTCCGATTTTACCAGCAATGGTGGATTTGATAAGTATGTTTTCAGATTTCTGAGTGCTTGTTGACATTCCTCATTCCATTCAAAATGATCCCTCTTATTAAAAACAGGGAAGAATTTAAAGCATTTTTCTGATAATTAAGAAATGAATCTTCCCAAGGCTACATCCTTCCTGTTAACCTCTGAACCTTTTTTTACTCGAAAGCATATCAGGAATCTCTTTAATGGCCTTAATATGTGCGGGATTTACCTCAATACCATGGTTAGAAACAAGAAAACCTAAAAACTTATCTAATGCAACACAAAATTCACATTTCTCTAAATTTAACTTCATATTGAATTTGCGCAGAATTTGAAATGTATCCGACAAATATGATATGTGATCTTTTCAATGCTGAATTTTAACAAGCATATCATCTATATACACTTTCATGGTTTTTCCCGAATGTTCTTGAAACATTTTAGTTACCAACATCTAATATGTTGCACCAACGTTCTTTAGACCAAAGGGCATTACCTTATAACAATATATCCCCATGTCTTTTATAAATAAAATCTTTTCTTCATCTTCTGGATCCATTTTGATCTGATTATAACCTGAATATGCATCTAAAAACTTAAAAGTTCATTCCTGCAGTTGCATCAATCAATTGATCTATGTGTGGTAGTGGAAAAGAATCTTTAGGACAAGCTTTATTAATATCTATGTAATCTACACAAACCTGCCACTTACCATTCTTCTTTGGAACTACCACAGTATTAGCTAACAAGTTAGGATACTTTATCTCGCGAATGGATCCAATCTTTAATAATTTTTAACCTCTTCTTGAATTACCTTATTCTTAATGGCTCCTTGCTTTCTTTTCTTTTGTTTGACAGGGGATATGATGGATCCTCATTCAATTTATGAGTCATTACCTCCGGTGGTATCCTTGTCATGTCATAATGGGACCAAGAAAATAAATCTATGTTAGTTTTCAAAAATTCAATTAATTTATGTCTCATGCCCTGGCTAAGATTTGCCCCTATGTAGACTTTCTTATCAAGCCATTGAGCAAATAATACAACATGCTCCAATTCTTCAATTGTTGTTTTGATGCTTTCATTATCTTCTGGTTCTTGAATGGTATCAGGCCTTAAATCCATATCTTCTTGTCCCTGCTCAATTGAGGTTTGTGCTGTGGCGCCCTCAACTCTCTTCTGTGAATGCTATTCTCCTTCATTTTTTGTACTTGCATTTGCTACGGAGTTGATGCTCCTGGATGTATCTTGGTCTCCACATATTTGATGTATTCCCTATGGTGATGGGAATTTAATAACTTGATGCAAGGTTGATGGAACAACATCCCTTTCGTGGATCCATGGTCTCCCAAGGATCATGTTGGAAGCCATCTCCATGTCTACTACCTGAAACTTCATATCTTTCACGATTGGTGAGAGTTACCTCTCCTTTCATTACAACACTAGAACTGTCAAATCCATATAGAGTATGTGCCTGGAATTATTCTATCTTCAACTTGCATCTCACATAATACTCTTAGAAAAATAATGTTCACAGAACTACTCCGGTCAATCAAAACTCATTTCACATTAGTATCATATACAATTAGAGATATTACCAGTGTGTTGCTATGAGGAGTTAACACGCTATCTGCATCTGCATCATTGAATCTAATGTTATCTTCTTTTAAGACATGCCTCACCCGTTTCCCTTGGGTAGTAGTAATTTTGGAAATTTTGTTAGCTGCAATATATGATACGCCATTGATGTCCTCACCCCCACTTATAAAGTTGAAAGTTCTTTTGGGAGAAGGTGGTTTCGGGGGTCTCCTACCCGTTCTTCATATACGCTTGCTTAACTTTCTCACTATACAATTCAATGAGATATCCTTGTTTTAATAGATGATCAACTTCACTTTGTAAAAACCTACAGTCTGCCATTTTATGCCCGTGGTCATTATGAAACTCGCACCAATGATCAAGGTTTTTTCGATTTGATCTCATCTCTTTCGGCCATCGTACCTTATCTCTCATGCTTCTTAGAACAGCTATGAGCTCATAATATCTCATATTGAAATTGTAATCGCCGAATCTTGCTTTCAAATTTCTATCATCATCTCGTGTCTCATAATTGTTTCGCTCGTTCCAAAATCTTGATGAAGAACCTGATTATCTATTTCTTGACCTGTTATCATACCTTTGATTATCCTGCTTTGACCTTGAGTCTTTTCCCCTAGGTCCCATATATGGCCCATACCTATTTTTACCGGATCTCTTTTCGGTCTCCACACGTCTCGAACTTACTTTTTCTTATTTTTGAAATCATGGGACAATATCCTCTTCTATTCTCATCTTCGTACTATACCTATTGTAAATGTCATTCTATGTTGTGACTGGGAATTCGAAAAGGCTTTCCTTAAGTCGCCTCATAGCTTCTGAGCTCTTTTCATTCTAATTGCTCGTGAAAGCTATTGCTGCCCAATTATCAGGTACTCGTGGTAATGTCATTCTTTCTCACCAGAATCTTTCCACGAATTCCCTGAGCAATTCTGAGTCCCCTTGCTTGATCTTGAAAATATCTTCCATTCTTTTTCTAATTTTTGAGCTCCGGAGTGCGCTTTGATGAAAGAATCTGCAAGCTCAGCAAAAGAGTTTATAGAATTTTCGGGTAAAATGGAATACCATGGTACGCTCTTTTGATAAGTGTTTCACCAAATTTGTTAATTAATATTGATTCAATCTCTTGCTAGTCAAATCATTACCTTTTACACCTATTGTGAATGCAGTCACGTGATCATGTGGGTTTGTTGTTCCATCGTATTTTCGAATGTCAGGCATTTTGAATTTCTTTGGAATTGACAAGGGAGCAGCATTTGGCTCCCAGGGTTGCTGTGAATATTTATCCATATCTACCCCTTTGATTACGGGTGGCACCCAAGGTATCTGTTCTATGCGTTCACTTTGCTCCTTGAGCTGTTTTTGCAATGTTAGTACTAAAATTCATAAATCAGAATTAATTATATTACGTGGTTCTCCCTCATGTGATTGACTGGGAGTTCAACTATTACCTGAGTTAACAAGCCCGGAAGAGGGTTCTCCAAAGTGTTATTATTTGGAGTGGGTGCGAGTGTCGCTGCTGGTAAATGGTTAGCAAATGCTTCAAGAGCCTTATTGACTTGTGTAGAAATTAATTTTTGTAAAACTTCATCAATAACATCAGTATTTTCAAATTGAGCATGTTCGTTTGAATAAGGCTCATCAGGAGTGTCACACCTCTTTTTTTTACACGGTTACCCCGAAGGATGACACGTATAGGGGAGTTTTTCCAATTAAAGTAACATTATTCGAAATGGGATTAATTATTTATTTAAGAGTCACCACTTGGGATAGGTTTGGCTTTTGGTGTCCCAAGTCACCGGTTTACTTTAGAATCTCAAATCGAGGATATTTTTCGACTACCCAATTGGAGTCTGCGAACCAAAAATTCTTGAGTAAGGAATTCTGTTGACCCGAGGGAAGGTATTAGGCACCCCCGGATCCCGTAGTTCTAGCAAGTCGCTTAAACTATTATAAATGGCTAATTCCCTGATTTTTATACATGCTCGTCCTATAGTGCAATTTTAAAATTATTAACTGCTTTATTCTTTTTAGAGATATTTGCAACGTTATTAAAATACGTCTCGAACCAAGTCACATAAATGCACCCGGGTTCTCGACAGATTTTAATATCGTTGAGACTTGGATTTGGGTCACATAAATTCGCATCCGTGTTTAGGAAGATAGTTTATTAACATATCGTGACTACAGCAACTACGCGTCTGGAAATTCGTGGAAGGCCGTGAAATTCACTAAACAAAACTTCCAAATTTCAATGCATTTTTTATTATAGTTAAGGAGCTCACGCAATGCATGATTACGTTAGCGCGACTCACTTTATTTAATAAAGGCAACCTAATGCGACTATAGTATTCTATTATGCTCGTCTCTAAAAATAAGTCCTAATTATTTCATGCGCGAGTGATATATTTAAATAGAGACTTGGCACCTACATTTTCAGCCTTATTCATGGCTGGTTTTACAATTTGGGCCTCCTTTGATATTGAGCCCAGGGAATGCATTTCTTCATGTTTCATAAATACCAGCAGTTTGGGCCTTCACTTGAGCCCAGTAACATTGGATTACAAATCTATCTTAGAGAATGATAACAATCTTTCTATTTTCTATACTACAGTTATTAAAATCGTATAAATGATCATTTTTTAAACATGCTGAAGATATTTTAACAAAGAGAATTCTGATAAGGATTTTATACTAACAAACTAAATAAGTTATTGCTCAAATTTGGATCCGGCGTCTAAGGAAAGGGATTAAAATTCTCATCATTCAGAGTATATATAAATACAACTATCGAGTCTCTTCAACAACATAAATTACGAACACTAAGTAAATTTTAGACTAAACTATTTTAAATCTACTGAAACCTAAACAAATTAAAGTTACAGTCCAGATACAGTCCTACATTATTACAAGTCTATTCACATTATAATGTCAGAAATGCTACTGAAACTAACAACATTTATAATATAACATTGATACAAAAAAGGGATCATCTTTATTATCAATATTGATCTTGAACATGTGTAGCTATGCTTTCCAATTTTTGAGTAAAGATTGGTACCTGGAATTTCAGCAGAAAAGAAGGACCTATGAGCAAGTTAGGCGAATAGCAAGCAAGCACAACAACCAAATAACCAATAAACCCAGGAACTCAGGAAGCTTGAGGAGCAAATAATGAAAATAGATCTATCTAACAGCTCTAAATGCACATTCAATCAATCCATCTTCAACTTATAATGAATAAAATATCAATTATTAAAGAATGATTGTATTAGAAGAACCAACTTGAAAAGGATTTTCAGGTGAGTGATATGTGAAAGTGTAATGTGTATCTATATTTGAAAAATTATCCTCTAGCTCTTCCCAGAAAAAATCCTAAAAATCCCCCTCGAAAATGATCAGATCTTCCCTTTATAACTAAAGCCTTAGGGCAACATCAATCCTTTTGTTTTTCCTTTTAATCCTTTATCCATTTTTAGTTTTGCCTAAATGATCCTTGGTTTTCTAACTTGTGCCTCAAGTTTTGGGCAGAAATTGTACTCGGACCACTCACTAGAATGTTCCAGGAGTTTGTTACAAGATTCCCTATATTCAAATGCCCTTAATACCCCTATACTCTTTTCCTAATTAGTGGACTAAGTGTTTTACACTCTGGTTCCTATCTATTTGGTCAGAAACTAACACTAGTTAACTACTTCAAGTTATAAACCTAGATTATTATTGGCAAATAAGATCAAATTCTGAATTGCTATTCATGGCCAACTTTTAACTGTAGATTTATACCAAATTATACAAAACAAACAACCAAGGGTCAGGATTTAATCAATTGCAGCACACACATTCAGGCAAATATCGCACTTATGAAACTAATTTCTGAGAAACATATACCAATCTAAGCAACACAAATTTCATAATTACAGGACACTAATTAATTTTAAAACCCAATATGACCAATTCTGAGCTCAATATAATAATCCAAAGAAGTCAACAATAACAGGCTATGACTTCAAATGTTAAACAAATTATTCAGAAGCAGGTTACAAAGACAAGCCAAGAAACAAACACTCAGAATAGTTCAAAAAATGAGCAGATAAAAACTTAAAGTAAATAAAGGAGATTAAAAGCAACCTAGAAAAGGACGAGCACATGCCTCTAAATGGAAATACCTACTTAGAATTTCTAGATGAATAGATAGAAAATATAATATACTTAAACAAAATAAAAATAGAGAAGATCAAAACAAAAGAGAACAAGGATGAGCATATAACAACTATTCAGAATTTTCCAAAGATGAACAAATGAAAAATCAGGAAGATAAAAGGAAAAAGGACGAGCATGTAACTCTAGATGGAAACAACTATTCAGAACATCTCGAAGATGAAAATATAAAAAACAAATGAACCTAAACAAATAACAACAAAGAAGATCAAAAGCAAGAGAAGACAAAGATGAGCATATGATTTCGAAGATAAACAGATAGAAAACAAATGAACTTAAACAAATGAAAATCAAAGAAGATAAAATCAATTAGAACAAGAAAACACACAAAATCAAGCATTAAGAGCAATTAAAATACAAGGAACTTAGCTTCTCTTTTCTTTGTAACCCTAAAATAGGCTCTTCAAATCTCACAGTTCTTTGACCTCTTTTGAGAGGCCCTTTGGCCTTCTGAGGCCTTTTCTTTAGGTTCCAGGCGAGGGTCAATTGTTTTTGAGACAGGGTGGGTTTCAGATTTGATTTTTGGTCGTGTCTAGTTGCATTCGAGAGTCGTGGGTTGCAGGGTTGTGGATGAGAACGTGAGACGGTCACCAGGGACCAATTTGAGGGTTTTCCGGTGAGTTTAGGGTTTGGGACCAATCTTCGATTTGATATTCAAAGAGATCTATTAGGATTCGAAGGACGGGGTTTATGTGGTTGGGAAGAGGGGGAAGAGGTGGTTCAGGGGTGTTATTTTGGGTTAGTTTGGGGTTGATATCACCGAAGACGGTGGAGTCGGCGACCCTTCTATCGAATATTCGACGAGTTGGGGAGGTATTCGAGGGGAGCTAATGGTGGGAGGGGAAAGAGGAGGGTGAGAAGGTCTAGTGGTGTAAATCTGGGGCAATTTGATGGCCGGCCGCCGCCGTGAGGTGATTTCCGGCAGCGGTGTTATGGTGTTTGAGGGGTGGTAGACGGCAGATTTATGGTGGCGACGGGGTGGTAATACACCATGTATAGATACGAGGAAGGAGGTCACTTGGTCTCTTGAATATACACGAGGGTTTGGACATTATGTGTTTGGAAAGGGAGTTTCAAAGCCATCGGATTAATGCGGATGGACGGCTGAGATGGATCGCCCTAAAACTGTGTTGTTTTGGGGCGTCTCTTACACGGACCGGATCGGGGACAGATTATTGGGCTGGGTCTTGGGTATTAAAAAGGTCCAATGTTTTGGGTCACCCAGGCTTGGCCCAAATGTGGCCAGCCTGGGATAATTAAATCCTATACATATTTTTTTGTTTTTTTTTTTTGTTTTTATTTATTATTTCCTAATTTTATTTCTGAATTTCTCAATTAGGCTAAGTCAAACTAATAACTACCTAATGTGTAAATTAATCAAAAATGCAAAAATAAAAATCAACCATAAAATGCTAGACAATAATATGCCGAAATAACTGCTTGATTTTTAGTGATTTTATATTTTGCAAAATAAATCATAATTACCAATTAATTTAACAAAACTCTGTGAAATTAAATCCTAAATGCTTATGTAATTTTTATATTTTTTATGATTTTTTGAGAATGCATCAATAAAAACACACACTGATATGCGCAATTAAATCCTAAAAATAAATAATAAATAGGAAAAATCCTAAGCTTGAGAAACATTGTAGGAGTAATTTCAACGGGGCAAAAATCTCATGCTCACAAGGAGTACCCTCACAAGATCGCTGTGGTGAGCCTCATGGTGAATGGATCGGAGTATTAATATTCTGTGGATTTGCCAGATACTGTTGGTTCTCTTGGTTTCCTCGAATGTTGTTGTTGTTAGTCGACATGGTTAATGCAACAAGAGAGGTTAAGCTCAAAGAAAATTGATTATCAGATTTTCGATAACGGAATTAATTTGTTTAACCAAAAAATAGAATTTCGATTAAAGCTATAATTTAGAAGAACACGGGTTACTGATAATCGAAGAATGTGTATAAGGAATTTATTTGAATAGCAAGAATATAATCGAAAGAAAAACAAGTGAACCAGAGTATATTCATCAAGAACATTGTCCTTAAGGATATTTCGTCTACACAACGATGAATAAAGTTAAGCGTAACCTCCAAAAGTCAACAAACTGTTCTAGTATAAACTAGGAACAAAAACAACAAAGACTAATCAAAAGAAAATCCAACCCAATAAAAGAAATTAGAAGAAAGTTTTTACTTCTTTCACCCACTCCTCAAAGAAACAACATATATAGTCCAAAGAAAATCCAGCCCAATAAAAGAAATTAGAAGAAAGTTTTTACTTCTTTCACACACTTCTCAAAGTAACACATAGAAAAACATATATAGTCCAACGTTCTTAACGTCTGGTGGTAAGCAAAGTTACGAAAAATATTTAAAAGTCATTCAAAGACTATTCAAACGGGTGTTACAAAATAAAAGCCATTAAGGCTAATAAAATGGTCAAATATGGCTTTGTCAAAAGATTAACTTAAGGAATCCCATAATAGCTAGTAAATGGTCAGATTCGATTTTTAAAGATTAAATTTAAGATTATGAACCATTAGTTACAAATATTAAAGAAATATATTCAAAATAATTAGTGTAATAAAAATCCATTAACATAATCTTAAAAGAATGAATCTAGACATCAACTTGAATATTTCATTTTGAGTTATCAAAATTATTTTTATAATAATCCCCCACATAACTCAAAATAAATATTAAGTAATAGAGTACAATAAAAAGTTTCGTTAGGTTTTCACAAATGAGCATAATGCATTGAATCTGGTATTTTACGGACTATAAATTAGACCTGCATAAAATAAGATTAAACTTACTCAATAATTGGTGAAGTTCAAAACTTCTATGAACTAAGAAACTTCTATAACGGACCGACATGCCATTTTGGGAATTAGTGTTCCCATTCAACTGCTTAAGGTCTCGAGAAACTTCATGTATTATGACTTGTGTGTGTGGCCGAGTTCAGATTTCAGACAATTCGAGATTGATTTGGAAGAATAATTCTTGTTTTAGAAGCTTAAGTGAAAAGAGTTGACGGAAGTTTGCTTTTGTGTAAACGATTCTTGAATGGTTTTTGGATGATTACAATAGTTTTTTATGGTAATTTTGGACTTAGGCATATGTCAGGATTTGAATTTGGAGGTTCGTAGGTTAATTTGATTAATTCCAACAAAAATTATAAAGTTGAAGATTTGGAAGGCGGTTTGATCGAGAATTGACTTTGATGATATCAGGTTCCAACTTTGATTCTGAAAATTTTAATAGGGACTTGTATGCAAAATTTGGGTTTGTTCCGGGTTGATTTGACGCATTTTGGCACGAGTATTGGAAGTTCAAAGATTTGAAAACTTATAAGTTTGATTCGAGATGTGATTCATAGGTTCGATTTTGTTTGATGTGATTTGAGGCCTCGAGTAGGTCTGTATTCTATTACCAACTTGCTGGTATATTCGAACGGGATACTGAGTGGTTTGGAGGAGTTTCAGATAAGGTTTCAGAATGTTTGGTTCAAGTTGTGATTAAGCTATTGTGGGCAGGATCCGTATGGTCGCACTTGCAAAACTTTGAGCGCATGTGCGATGCTGCAGAAGCGGCACATTCATCGTAGAACCAAAATTGGCAGTTAGGCATGACGTCTCAGAAGCGAGCATTTTTGTGCACCTGCGGTGACAAGGATAGCAAAAGCAAAGAGCACCGTAGAAGTGAATTTTTGGTTCGCACTTGCGTTTGCACAGAAGCGGAACTTTTCTCGCAAATGTGAAGTTTGGCCTCCAGTGATTCTCCGTAGAAGCGAAATGTTTGTTGCAAAAGCGACGCCACAGAAATAGGTAATCTGTCCGCAAATGCGAAAGACCTGGACAGAAGGAAATATTTCGAGGGTTGAGCATTTTATTATTTTTGGAGTTTTAGATCTCGGTATTGGGCGATTCTAGAGCGGTTCTTCGCAAGTTTGATTTGGGTTGTCACACCTCCTTTTTAACACTACACCCCCGTAAAGGGTATAATAAAGGGAGTTATTTCCAACTTGAAGTGAAAATCAAAACATGATTATTTATTTAAAAATCAGAATCGCCACTTTGGATAATTAATGGTGTCCCAAGTCACAAGTTTAAATCCCGAATCGAGGAAAAGGTTTGACTCTGTATACAACCTGCGAACCATAAATCCAGGTAAGGAATTCTGTTTACCTGGTAGAAGGTGTTAGGCGCTCCCGAGTTCCGTGGTAATAGCACGGTCGCTTTGATCATACTTGGTTTATAAAATTATTTAATTAATGATTTAAAAATCTATGTGTTTTTGCTTCTTTCACCGCTTTTAATTGAGAAAATTATCTTGAAATGGATTTTACGTACGTATACTTATTTGTTTGGCGCATCAAAAATCATGTCCTGCGAATGTGTCCACAATTAATAACGATTTATTATTATTAAGAATAGTTCTAGCCGAAGTTGCGCGAACGCATACTCCGATTTTATTTTTTAGAATTGCAATTATGTTATGCAAACGTATACATAAGCACAATAGTATTTTAAAGGGCCTAAAGGATATTCTACGAAATTTTAGTCATTTTTACATCTAGGTTTAAGAAATTTATACGAGGGTCATATGTGATTTAATGGATTATGTAAGCTAATATCAATTAAGCCCGTAACCTATTTAATTAATAAGAAATGTTTGATCGAAGTTGCGCCAATGCATACTCCAAATTAATTAGGATCATGTTCATGTTATGCGAACGTATACGCAACCACAATCGTATTTTAGACGGCCCTAAAGGCTTGCTATGAATATTGATCAAATTTGTATATCTTAATTAATCACGACGACCATAATTATTTTGCACTACCTAGTATGACACACCCTAACCTCAAAGAAATGACAAGTTGAACAAGGTCCACTACAATTATAGCTACTCAAACATTAACGAAAAAAAGTTCTTCAACGAACTAGCCCAATGATAAAATATTTGAACGAAAGAGGCTAACATTTCAAATTAAATGCCATAGGCCCAACATGAGGCCTGGTAGCCTACATATGTGGCCCTCCAGGTGATAATCCGCTCCAACACTTGGGCCTGGAAACGATGCCCAATGCCAAGCTTTCGAAGCCAACCGATGGCTGACTGTGCAAACATGCGAGTTGGGCCCAATAAAATTCATAATCATGCTAGTGAAACTCTGGTCATAAGTCGTTGATCATTTGAACTTAAAATATTCACATTAAAATTCTAAGGAAGATCAACCTAGATCTAATGGCAATCTCAGAGTTCATTCAAAACCTTTTGAACATTAAAGAACTTAAGCATGAATAGGTGAAGTTAAATGCATGATATGTGGAGAATTGGACCAGACATAAATAATTTGAACCTGCAAACACTTCAGCTTTTAGTCACACTCAAAACCAAACAGTTTCACAGTTAATGTTGAGGGAATAGATCATTCGGTTAATACACACTTAACATCTCAAGCTAATACACGAATAGCCCACATATAGGTTTAGCAAGCTAATATAATCAACAACCATCCAAATCATCCCAAATCATGCTGGAATCACATCTGCAGTCCTGAACCTTAAACGGGCAGGACTTCATGCTATAAGAGTTAGCATTTCTATTTTTAGATAATTGAACACAAATAATATGACAATATCAGCTAATTGTAGCTAAAAACATAAACAAATTTAAAGATATATTACCCTAGAGTATCGACTATGAATTTCAAGACCAAATCTGAGTGATCCTTAGCCAGACATTCACAAATACTAGCACCCAGATGCAGCATCCAACATGAACTCAGACAATTAAAGTCCAATGTTCAATTATGGACACAGAATGCAAAGTACAACACCACATTATTCTCACACACTATATTTCAAAGGAATAGGAAGCCTTAATTAACATTTATTTCTTAAACTCTAATTATAGAACATGAAACAGTAAAAGAGAGGAGATATTCAGCATCAAATAAGGTCTTCATTTAACAAAACTTCGACTATTTCGTGCTCAACAATCAAACCTCAACCATGAGCCAAGGAAATACATGGATAAAACAAACGAAAAGGTGAGAAAAGTAACAGTAATAGCACCAGATCGTTCCCAGGTCCAAGAGGTTGAATTCTCAAGGTATGAAACCAATGGAACAGTGATTTCAAAGCAGCTTAGACCAGAAATTTCAAAAATTCAACCTCAAACCATTTTAAAATCAATGTAAATTTTAAATTTGCTTCAGCTATTCAAAAAGACTCCAAAGTTCAAAATTAAGTCTCCATGGAACAATGATTAAAAACAACATCCGCCTCAAATTTCTCTCTATTTTTAGCCCTCTCTTTCTTTCAATAAAATATTAGTTTTCTTTTATATTTAGACTCCTAAAAACCTTTTTGAGTTTTCACAATTCTGCCAGTCTTAGGATCTACCTTGAAATGCAGGTTTGCAATGCCTTTATAGGCAAGCAAAGTAGGGCAGCCTTCAAATCTTTTTATTTTAATCTAGTCCTTCATTTTAAAACTTGTTAACCAAGTTATAAAACCAAAATTAGCAAGATATCCCTGCTAGAAGCTTCCATGTCTTTTATGGAAGATTCCCTATTCTATAATTCCTGAACTAACCCTTACAACCCCTGTATTTTACCTCTATTCTACCAAACAAAGGTCCGGGCCAAACGACCCAATTCAATGGGTCTAGATTGACCCAACTAAAGTAACACTGGGCTGCTGATTTCCTAGGTTTAATCCAAACCAGCCCCAAAATTTAGTGGTAAAAAACCCCAGCCTGAAACAAAATCTTACCAAAACCCCTGATTGAAACGACAATGAAGCAGAAGCAATCAAGTCATTTAACGTCTTTCTTTTCCTCTTCTTCCTTTTCTTTCAACTACAGAACTAACAATAACGTGGATCACAGTTACCTAATAGGCAAACTAATTAATAAAAAAAACTTCCTAAAACTCAATATGCATGTAAAAAGGAATGCTAAGAGAAGAAATCTAGTAGAAGAAAGCAGAAAGGACGACCATAATGAAAGCTACAAAACGAAAAGGAAACTTACTATAATTTGAACCAAGATTCTCAAATCCTCAAACTTCATGTATTTGGTTTAAAAGGATATTAATCGTATGTTCTCCTAGAGAGCATATGACTAAAATCATTTTGAACCGAGAACAACAAAGGAACTTGATTTTTACTTTTTAGGGCTCGACGGCGATCTAAGATTCAAAGAGATGGAGGATTCGAGGGTTGTCAGCCATGGATTATTGGAGAGGGGATAGTGGGGATGCTCGGGTGTTGATTTTAGTCATTTGTCATTGGCGCCGCCATGTGTAGCGGAGCAATCATCGATTCAAACGAATATTCGACGAGTTTGGCTGCTATTGGAAGGATACCAATGGCAAAAATGGAAAGAAGAGATCGAGGAGGTGAGATGGTGTAATTTTGTGGGTCATCAGAGCATCACCGTCGACGGAGGGTGGTGGGATTAAGGTTTTGTTCTTAGAGGCAAGGGACCAGGTTTCTGGGGGCGGGAGGGGGGAGTGTTTGAGACAATTATATACTTCTCTCACCCCAGCTCATGTCCGTTTGATCAAATTAGATCAATGGCCATGATTGGATCCTCAAAAATGACGTCGTTGTATGAAGCTGAGTGGAGACTGGACTGGGCTAGGCAGGTAACGGACCGGGTTTGGGGTAGGTTTATGGGTTAAAGGCTGTGTTTGGACCGGAGTTTCAATAAGATTTGGCCCAAATATTTGTAGTTCTTCACTCCTGATTTCTCTTTTTCTTCTTTTTCTTTTAAAAATTAACTAAACCTAAATGAAGTTATGAATCTCAAATTAACCTAAAAAATATTAATTAATCCTGCATAATTATTATCACAAGTAATTAAAACAAAACTAAAAGAAAAATTACCTAAAATAAAAATTCAGATTAAACGTGCAAATTGAATATTTTTGAATTTCTTTTTTTTGTAAAATGAATAATTGCTAATTAATTCCTAAAAATTTCAACATATTTTGTATTTTTCATTCACGAAAATACCAAAAAAAATACAAATAATTAACGAAAAATGCCACAAAAACCAAAATATTGCGAACCAACAAAAGAAATGATTTTGTTTGGATTAATGGATTAATTTGTGCAGGGGAAAAATCACATGGTCACATAGGTATGAGTTATTTATCTGGAGTTGAATATATTTCATTATTTCATACACATTTATATCATTAAATTAGTAAATTAAATGGAAGAAAATGGGAAATTTTGTAAAATCTTTCAAGAATGTAAAATGAGGATTTAAAAGGCGATTCGATATCGGAACTTGATAATTTTGGTATGGTTGGACTCGTATCACAATAGGTGTTCGGATTTTGTGAATTTTACCAAATTCCGAGGTGCGGTCCCAGGGTTGAAATTGGGTTGACTTTTTAGTTTTAATTAATATCCGAAGCTTTATTATCCGTAATTGTCTCCTATGAGTTTTACTTATGTTATGAAGTTATTTTGGCTAAATTTGAGCCGTACGGAGGTTGTTTCACTCGAGAAGGTCATTTTAGAGTATCAGTCTAGCTTTGTTGAGATAAGTATCTTGCCTAGCTTTGTGTGGGGTAAACTATCTCTAGGATTTGAGTCGTTTGTGCTATTTATGTAATGTGAAAGCCGTGTACGTGAGGTGATGAGTACGTACTTGGTCTTATATGTGGAAATCCTATTGGCTTAAACTCTTTGACATATTTTATGTATTTATGTAGAAATTGTTGGCACTTGTTATATCCTTTATTCACCATGTTCACTACCACATACTTTGTTGGAAGTTATCGTTACATGTCACATTCTTTACTTGCCGAGCTAGCTCTTAAGTGCTTTATTTGGAGTTATTACCACTTTTACCATTACGTAATTTCTTTAATCGTTAAGTTTCCATTTCATGGAGATGCTTTTACTATTGAGTTTATTCTTAAACAATTAATAGGAATCAAAGTTATCGAATCTATTTTATTCGAAGTTGTGTTCAAAGGAGGTATTGTTCCTTGTTGAGTTATTTTTCCGTTCATATTGTTTTTATTGAGATTATATACACGTTGTGTTGAGTAGTGGGATATTTGTTGTGAAATTATTGATATCATGGAATCTTTGGAAAAAGTTGTGGCGTACGGACACTTGTGATATGAGTTGATTAAGTTGTATTCCTGTGATGATAGTGCACGTGAATTGTTGTGTAATTAGATTGTTGGTATGTAGAGTATAATGATTGCATCTCACTATTATTATCATACGGGTTATAAGGGTGGCATCTCGCTATTGTTGAACCTATGGAGTGATATGGGTTGCTATTGTGTTATTGTCAAGGTGGAGTGATAAGGGTGTCCATTGCAGGGAGTGATAATGGTAGCTATTATATGGAGTGATACAGGTGGTTATTGGAGATATAAGGGTGGCTGATGATATTTTCAGGGTAGAGTGATACGAGCGACTGTTATACGGAGTGATACGGATGGCTATCGACAGATAAGGGTGTCAAATGTCAGGGATAGCGGGTGATGGTTTGGAGACATCGTGTTGGTGAATGGCGTATGATGGTGTGAATTTCATTGTGTTTGTTGTACCCTTTGTGTGACATGTCTTCTTGTTTTGATGAGCTATTCGATGTCCTTGATATTACTTGCTAACTTGGGCTGCAACAATGCACTCGCAAAATCATACATTGTAGCATGCCACATATAATAGTTCATGAGTACGAAAATTAACATTTACTGATCATGTCCATGTCTTCTAGAATTATCCGTTTCATGTTTCTATTGAGCAGGTAATCGATTATGCTTGGCGATTTGTCATTGTGAGCCTGTGATCATGCCGGTGGATTGTGATTGTGAGCATGCGATTATGCTGGTCGGATTGTGGTTGTGAGCATGTGATTATGCTGTTCGGATTGTGACTATGAGCCTATGACTATTGCTGCGTGGATTGTGATTTTGGCACATGAGTTGTTTGTTCAGTTGTGATTTTGATATGTGAGCACGAGGTGCCGTGAGTAAATAATGACGGGTTGAGACCTCGGACTTGTTAATTGATATGAGGTATCACGAAGTGATTTTGTTAGGAAACTTATGTTAAACAGTAATTGTGCCCCTTGTATTCCTTATTTCGTTTTTAAATGATGTTTTTCTCGGTATTCTTATTGCTTTACTGCAGATATGCACATATTGACTTTGTTTCCATTTACTGATTTCCGCTTTCTATTATTAGTGTTATGTTGCTATATTGTACAGAGTATTTTGTCTAGTGAGTATCTTGATGGTACCCCATCAGTCCTCTACCGAGATTAGTCTTGATACTAACTGGATGAGGATCATGGTGTACTCATACTACACGTCTATATATTTTTGTGCAGACCCGGGTATTGGAGATATCATACTCAAGCAGAGTTAGTATATTGGTCGCGAGGATTCAAGGTAGAGCTTCTTGGTCGTAGCAGTACCTTGGAGTCTCTTCCTTACATTGTACAATTAGTTTGCAGTTTGAACAGTATTGTATTTTGATTCTTT
This sequence comes from Nicotiana benthamiana, assembly GCA_034376525.1. Classification (NCBI taxonomy): domain Eukaryota; kingdom Viridiplantae; phylum Streptophyta; class Magnoliopsida; order Solanales; family Solanaceae; genus Nicotiana; species Nicotiana benthamiana. The sequence goes on from CM067326.1 coordinate 85,417,584, forward strand.
CTATCACTCCATGTATTTAACTAAAGTTTGTGACTCTGTATTACAAGTCTTGGGAGGTTGTTCTTCATATTTCCACGTAGTTTTATTCCTCTTCTCGACACTTTTATTAAACCATTTTTTGAATTATCATTACTAAAATAATTGGCTTAGTTGTTATAGAAATCTGCTTACCTAGTCTTAGAGACTAGGTGTCATCGCGATGTTTTGCAGAGGAAAACATGGGGTCGTGATATTTTCATGAGTGCTCCAGAAATATTTTTCTATAAATTTCATAGGAGTTCCCCACTTCACACTTATATAGATCCATCCATCAAGTGTATTCTACGGTGCAATACACCACCTATAAAAGGTTATAGATTACTTGATTAAGAGTTTAACAACTTAGCCTCACGTTGTTTGTAGTCTTGCACTATATACATACACACCATAGGAAGAGACATAATTATAATAGTGCACATTTGATCAACTAATGTCTTGTTATTATCCGCATGAACTTACTTAGTGATATCTCCAATCACATAGGTTGATGCTGCTGACTTGTACTCAGTTGATGCTAATCAGTTCAAAGGGCCCAGACCTAGCACAGTTTCTTATAAATGCAGCCACAACAGTACTTCAACCTCCAACTCTGAAGGGAATAAAGTTACCTTAGTACTCATTCTCTCATGTCAAGAATGTTAGACAGGGCACAAGTCTAGCACCTTGGGCTTCTTTTGTCAACTATCTTCTTTCTTGAGCTTCATTGTCAAAGCAAAGTTGAAGATAACATCCCCACTACCTTATGTTTTTTGTCAATCTCCCTAGGGATCTCCTGCATTATTATATCTGTACAGTCTGTATTATATGGAAACTAATTTTCTAGGTCATTGTTTTGGTAGCTTTAAGACTTATACTATTGTGTATAGTTGACCTAGGTTTATTTCATCATGTTTTTGTTAGCCTAAATGACTATTATTTTTTGGTCAATTAGGACATCAGGATACGTCTAACTTACCATAGATTACAGATGCCATTTAATCATCAAGTACTGATGATCAAATTCCCATGTTCATGTATTATTTTATTGGAGATCAGGTTTATGCCCCCTCTTCTATTATACTTTGGTTATGTTATATGAAAATCAGCCTTATGCACTATGCCTAGTGGATTCAATAAAAAAATCACATAGATTGGATTACCATTATTGTTGATACATCTCATATTGAAAAAAGTCTCTAACCCCTCAATATTTCACTTATAAGTCAAAGGATAGGACAAATCCTTTTTGACTACACATAATATGTATAAAAACCTCTCGTCTTTAAGCAATTTCTTTATGACATTATATCTTAAGAAAATGTATATACTCTTCCCATTGAAAGATTTATTTTTTTGCAATGGTTATTGCGCCTTGGTAATCACAATTCATCGATATACATATTGTCGGATTAATGCATAGTAGAATACTCACCAAGAGCTTGTTTAATCAGCCTCATTGCCAGGCAATTATAATATCATAATACCCCACCAAAAGATGATCACACAACAACTACCCAGTTTTTTATCATCTAAATCTGAGATTAAATATCATCATTGTTTCCTTCTAATATAGTGAAAAATTCACATACAAAATACTAACTCATAGTATTTCACAAGTAAGGCATAAGCTCATCTCAAATAAAATAAAACTTGACTTTTGTACAGTGCCTTATGAAACATCTATTAACACATAAAAATTTGTTCTTTATGCATCTTCTATAATCAAGCACCAAATTAACTTTACAGAAATATCTCAAATCAGTTGGAAATGGATTGTAATTCAAATATTTCTTCACCTAAATGACTAAGAGATCCGAAGCAGCATAAATTTTTAAAGCAAGAAATACAACATATTTTTGTTCTTCCAATATAAATTTTTACCACAAAAAATCTCTATTTTGTAAGGCTTTATCATATCATTAATAAAAAATTTCCTCACGTTTTTCCTTCTTAAATTAGGCTATTTAACTTTGGACATCATGGCCCCTTACATTTTCGAAAATTTCAGGTTAAGAAGATAACTTTTTCACAACTCATAACGAGTTGTACTTCATAAATAACAAGCTAATAATATAGCTTTACCTGGAAGATTTTTCTTCTATATAGCTACATTATTAGATTCAGAAGAATATGAAGATTTTATTTCATGTATTGTTTCGTATTACATCACATCATCATAGCAGTTTATTCACATTAATTATTTTTCATACAAAAGGAATCAAGACCTCATAATACCTTAGAGTGACTAATGTGTCAGTTATAAATCATTTTAAATAACTATATTCAGAGGGCCAAATTGATATTCTCATGACTCAAATAATATTAATTTTGCCATAAATGTAAGTAAAAAATAATAAGATCTCACAAGATTGTGGACATCTATCCATACTATATCATCACAAACAAATATTTTAAGAAAGTAATGTTTTAGTTAAAAGATTGGTAAATATTCATAAAGAAGTAGAATATATCCAGTTGATATGACACTTATAAGATGAGAAATATAAGCGAGATAGATGATTTTTCTTTTTTATATATGTCTATTATAAGACAAATTGATATCACTTTTAATAGATCAAATTAGGTCACTGATGTTCTAATCGTCAAAAACAGATAAGAGGCAGAGGGGGGAGTGTGATTTGTGTGGTACCCAATTTTCGCTCTAGAAGAACCTGGTTCTTCTAGGTGTACTTACTACTACTGTTTGCGGAATTAAAAGTACATAAAATAAAAAAAACACTGTAGTTTTTACGTAGAAAACACCTGGCTCAAAAGGTGAAAAAACCACGACCTACTACTCAGTAGGATTTTCCCAAACTTCCACTAAAATAACTAAGCCAAAAAAACATTTACAAAACTCTTGTAAACCTAAGGATTAAACTCTAATCTCTGTGTAGCACACAGCCTCAACTTCTGCGACACCTTCAAGTTAACTCTAACTTGAATACTCAAAGTACCTAGTACAAATGCTTCTATGAAAGCTGAAAGGTACAACTTTAAATCACCTACTACAATTAAAATAGAATAAAAGAAAGACACAATGAAATTGTTTCTTCTATCTTGTCCAAGTAGCTTTAGGAATGCACACTAAAATCTCACATAAATTGCTTACAAAATTGCCTCGCTTTTTGCTCTCAATTTAGTTTCATTCTGCATTTGTGAGATGCCTGTAAAAGAGAACAATCGCTGTTATTTAATAAATTAGTAATTAGAGTTTGAAGGAGACACAATTTCTAATCTTCCATCGAAGTTGAGTCCTTGAACAACACAAACTCCAACCCTATCATTTATCCAGATTGTGTCCTCTTCTCATAAGGAGACTTTCTCACCTCATCCAATATGTGACCTTTTCGATCAGTTGAGGAGATATTGATGCTTTATCATTGAGACTTATCTCTTCTACGTATAGGTTGATAACACTGTGCCTCACATGATGGACTTGGTCCATGACTGAGTTCATTTGCCATTCTTCAAAACCATTACTTGTTCTTGGGCCAACGAATTCCCCTTTCTTGATGATGACAAACTCTGTGCTTTCACTGATCAGAGAGCCTGTATCAACTCAGCTTAATCATCAACACTTAACTTAAAAAATTTTACTTACCGTCAAGGACAAAGTTAATTAGGTTATAAATATCACTTAATTAGGAATAATGTGGAAAAGCACAATATCTCTTCCCTCTTTTGGAATCATCGAAAATTTTTATTATATATGAATCCCATCATGTAATAGTACTCATGTCCATTGGGGCAACTGTAAGTGAAAACATTGTGCAATTATCAATAATCAACAAACATAATTAATCCATTAAGAACAGAATCATGATTGAACAGAAGACAATAACAGTTTGTCATTTATAGAGATATGCCTTCACAAATGAACCATAAAAAGAAAGAAAAACTTTCGGAATATGAGCATAAAGAAAATAGAAACATGACTAGACCGGTTCAAAAGACAATTGCAAGGAGACCTAGGGCTTGGAGGAACTAGAGGATTGAGACTGTGGAAGGTTTAGCATATTATGAAGCATTCCATCACTTTTTTTATTTTCTTTTGCTAGCTCAGTTCTAAAGACATCTCTTTCAGTCCAATTCAGCCACATGTGCCTTGAGCCTAGTAATTTCATCATCCTTAGTTCCACACTCCTAAACCAAAGCCCTAACCTTGCTGTTGATGGGTATCCTCAAAGATAAACCAGGTTCAACTGGGATAGATTGACTGGATAGTCACAAGCCAGCAGAGTCTTAACACCAAAATGTTCTTTGCTTGATGTTATTTCCCATTTCTTCAAAGGTACGTTCATCCTGTCCAATGAAGTACTTAGTATGAACCCATATGGAGTAGCATGTGCCTTGGAGCCATTGATGACCCTATCCAGTAATTTGACAATGAAAGTAGGCCAGTTGATTTGCATTACTCTCTCCAGGCACTCCATAAGAACCAGGTCCATGTAATTTGCAATGTGTCTTCTATCCTGTCTGGAAAAGAGCCATTTGTTAAAAAATTCAAACAAGACCTTGTGCTCAAGTCTCATTTCACTCTTCTGCCCAAATGTGGCTTTAGACATATCTTCAGACTCATAAAACCTTCTATTGATTTCAACAGCAGTGGGAAGAGAATCCAGACAAGGCCATATTTGTCTTGTATAATCATCATACCCTTCAGTGGGTATGTCCAGAATCTCACCCAGTTTGAGTGCATCAAACTCCACTTTCACTCCTTTCACCAAGCTGATGACTACTCCATCTTTCATAGCAACATTGGCCATAAATTGAATTAGCTCATTCCTGGCCAGCCTCCCATCCATTTCAAGAACCATGTCCTTCCAACCTTGTACAGCTAGAGTATCCAACAGTCTCATCATTCCTAGTTCACCCAGGTTCTTCAACAATCCTCCTTTTAGAATTTTTCTTCTTCCAAAGATGACAAACTTATCCTGCTCCTTCTCAGATTCGTCAACTTCATCTCCACTCCACTCTTCATCTTCTTCAGCAATTTTCTTTTGCTTTCCTTTTATTGCAGACCTTGTCTTTTTGGCTAGTGGTGGTTCATCAGACATAGGTACAGAAGGAGAATTCTTGGTAGAAGTCTTGGAATTTTTAGGTTTTGGTATAGAAACTTCCACTGTTATTCCCCTTTCTTGATAGACCAGTTCCATCTCCTCTTCTTCTTCAACCTCAGTGGGCTCTGCAACCTTTTTCTTCCCTTCTCCATTTTCTTCTTCTTGCTTTCTTCCAGAGTTTTTTGTAGGTCAGCTTCACTTTGTCTTACTCTGCTTCATGTAGCCCTTCCCCTAGGCACTGGAGGTGCAGTAAATTTTAGCGATGAAGTTTTTTTTTTGGATGGCTTGGGAACAGTTGGGGCCTTTGGTGAGCTAGATTTGCATTTTTTTGGGTCTTAACTCGTCCCAACCTTTTTCAGAAGATCAGCCAGAGTTTCCTCAGCAGATGAACCAGGTTCATCTCTTTGTTTGCTTAGATGAACCAACCCTTCAGCTACTTCCGCGGATCCACTTCCCCCAGAATTTGTGCTACTCTTTTCTTCAACTCTACATATAGCAAGAACTTCTCCTTTTTCTCTTTCTTTCTTACTCTTACTCGATTCAGCCAGCTTAACATCTCTAATAGGTCTAACTAGAACAAACCTATTTTCTAAGTTTTCAACCACAGAAGAACTTACCTCAATATGGGTTTTTTGAATTTTCTCAGTGTCGGAAGACCCATTTTCTTCATCTTCACTGGCAGATATAAACGATTCTGACTCAGAACTGGATTCAGATTCTTGTGCTAGGCATTTTTTCCTTTGTCTAGCTTTCAATCATTCATTTAAAATCTTTCTCAAAGCTCCAGATGATGCAATTTTTCTAGCCAACATTTTCTGCCTTCGAAACATAGGTTTTGGGTACTCACTAGGAGGAATAGATGAGGATGTATTTGATGGAGTTCGGGAGGGGGTACTAGGATTATCTTGGGGGTTAGACATGGTTCTTCGTTGCTTGAGAAGCTTTGGAAATTTTTTGAAGAAGAGAATTTTGGAAATTCTGGAGAGGAGAAGCGATTTTAGAACTAGAGAAAATTATTTACGCTTATTGCATAATGAAGAAGATTAGAGATGTGGTGTGTATTTAAAAGCACTTAGACATTTACTCAGTAACAGCAGCTTTTCAGAGGTCAAAGAGAAGTCTAATCAACCTATAATTCCAGTCCTTTAATGATTTATTTAGCTTCACCAGATTTTAGGTAAACATCACAGTTTTAGAGTTCCAAATGGACGAAATAGGTTCAATTCCTCAACGGATAAAATTTTCTAGGAATTTGGCAATGACCGGACTTCGGATCATGTTTGAATTGTTAATCTTTCTAATTATGCAAAGTATTGAAAACGTACCTGTCGCATGAACTCATATTGATGAACCAGGTTCTTCATACATAACTCTCTTGAACATGCCTCAAATGTCATAATAGAAAAACTTTGTAGGAGATCAGCGAATCATATATACACAAGTCACAGAAGTATACTAATTATAGTATGAAGCTGAATAAGAATTAATTTAGTTGTTTACACAAAGAATGGAACTCCTAACAAAAAAAATCATTTTTTTGTTTTTTTCATTGTGTTCTGAACTTGACCTATTAAGTGATCTGAATCATTCCTAATTCCAACATGTTCCTCCCAAAGTTCTCTCTACTCAGTGCTTTACTGAAAATGTCAGCAATTTGCTTATCAGTAGCACAGAATTCTATGGAGATCAGCTCTTTCTCATAGTTATCTCTTAAGAAGAGGTGTCTAACATCTATGTCTTAGTTCTCTTAGGATGAACATGGTTCTTTGTCATACTTATAGCACTAGTGTTATCATAAAATATTGGAATACAACCAACTTCAATACCAAAATCTACCAGCTGCTGTTTGATCCATAGCAATTGAGCACAACAAGATGCAGCAATAGCATATTCAGCTTCAACAGTAGATAAGGCTACTGAGTTTTGCTTTTTGGTAGCCCATGACATAAGACATGAACCAAGGAAGTGTGCCATACCTTAGGTGCTTTTCCTATCCACTAAAAAACCTGCATAATCAGGATCAGCATATCCTACTATATCAAAATTCTACCTTTGGGATATTAAAGATACAGATCAGTGGTGCCTTTTAAGTATCCTAGTATTATTTTGATAGCGGTCAGATGAGACTCTTTAGGATTTGCCTGAAAGCGAGCAACAAGTCCTACACTGAAAACAATGTCATGTCTACTAGCAGTAAGATGCATAAGTGAGCCAATCATACCCTTATATAACTTTTGATCAACATATGAACCAGGTTCATCAACATCTAATTTAGTAGCAGTTGCAATGAGTGTGTCTATTTCCTTTGATTCTTCCATTTTAAACTTTTTGATTAGTTCCTTTGCATACTTCTGTTGGTGGATCATGGTTCCATTTGTACTTTGTTTGATTTGTAAGCCTAAGAAGAAGTTATGCTCACCCATCATGCTCCTTTCAAACTCACTCCCCATTAATCTTGCAAAGTCCTTACTTAGCTTATCAGTAATGGCCCCAAAGAATATGTCATCAACATATATTTGTACGACAAGGAGATCCTTACCTTTTTCCTTTAATAATGAGGTACTATCAATTTTACCTTTCTTGAAACCATGCTCCAGCAGGAATTTTGACAATCGTTCATGACATGCTCTTGGAGCCTGCTTGAGTCCGTAGAGGGCCTTATCTAACGTGTACACATGCTTAGGGTATTCCTTGCTCTCAAACCCTGGTGGTTGTTTCACAAGCACTTCCTCTTTCAGGTATCCATTTAGGAAGGCACTTTTGACATCCATTTGATGAAGAGTGAATTCCATGTATGCTACAAAAGCTATAGGGAGTCTGATTTCCTATAGTCTTACAACAGGAGCAAAAGTCTCATCATAATCTATGCCCTCCTCTTGGCTGTAACCTTTGACCACAAGTCTTGCCTTATTTCTTGTAATTGTTCCATCTTTATCAAGTTTGTTTCTGAAGACCCATTTTGTACCAATGACTGATTTATCCTTGGGTCTTGGAACTAGATACCAAACTTGACTTCTTTCAAACTAATTGAGTTCATCTTGCATAACAATCACCCAATCTGCATCTTGTAAAGCCTCAACAATATTTTTAGGTTCAATAAGAGACACAAAGGCATCAAAAGCACACAGATTCTTTAGTTGTGATCTAGTTTTATCTCCAAATGTTGGATCAATGATAATTTTCTCAATGGGATGAGAACTTTGATACTTATGATATTTCACAACCAACTGGTTTCTGCTAGATATTTCTCCCATATTCTATTGTTGAGGAACAAGGTCATGAACAGGTTCCTTCAAGGGATTTATTTCAATTCCTATTTGATTAGCTCCCCCTGTCAGGTTTCCATGGATGGAAGAACATGTTCCATCACATGTTCCTTCTATTGGTGCTACTGTGACCTGAGTTGAGGCTTCAGTTAAATCCTTTACCAATCCAATAGCTTCATCTTCAGGTTCCTGTCTGTCAGAAAAAATGTTAGTTTCATCAAATACTACATGTACATTTTCTTCTACACAAAGTTCTTTTATTAAATACTTTATATGCTTTGCTATGTGACGAATATCCCAAGAATACTCCCTCACAACTTCTGGGATCAAACTTACCTTGGGAGTCCTTTCATTATTGTGCACATAGCACTTGCAACCAAATGCCCTAATATGGGATATGTTTGGTTTTCTCCTTTTAAGTAACTCATAGGGAGTTTTCTCTACCAGAGGTTTAGTAATGCATCTATTGGTTATGTAACATGCAGTGTTCAAAGCCTCTACCCAGAAGGTGTGGGGCAATTTACTAGAAAGCAACATGGTTCTAGACATGTCCTCAAAATTCATATTCTTCCTTCAACCACTCCATTTTTTTGAGGAGTCCTAGGGGTAGAGAAATTATGATCTATACCATTTTTATCACAAAATTCAGCAAACTTGGAATTTTCAAATTCAGTTCAATGGTCAGACCTAATAGATGGAAGTGATTTCCTAATTATTTTTAGTTTTGTAAGAAATACAGTAAACATTTCAAATACTTCGTCTTTGGAAGTTAGAAATAGAACCCAGGTAAATCTAGAGTAATCATCAACAAGCACCATTACATATTTCTTTCCACCTCTACTCATAGTTCTCATTGGATCACATAGATCCATATGGACCAGTTCCAACGACTTGATTGTACTTACCATTTTTTTTATTTTAAAGAATGATCTTACCTTCTTTCCCCTTGCACATGCCTCACAAACTTTGTCTTCCTTGAACTTGATATTGGTAATCCTACTACCAAGTCCTTAGAGCTAATTTGTTTAGCTGATTTAGACATGCATGACCAAGTCTTTTGTGCCACAGGAGGGGATCATTATCCAACACACTTAGACAAGTTAGTTCATTTTCTAAGAGAGTGGACAAATCTACAATGTAAATATTGTTAACTCTCTTTCCCTGCAAAATAATTTTGTGAGTGGTAAGATTAATCACAAAGCAATTAGTAGGGTGAATGCTACAAGGTTAACTCTTTCACATAGTTGTGACACACTGATCAGGCTATAGTTCAAGCCATCTATTAAGTAGACATTCTCAATGGAGTGAGAGTCTGTCTTACTTACCTTTTCAACCCCAATAATTTCACCTTTCTTCCTATTCCTAAAAAAGACATTGACTCCCTTTAAGTCCTCAAGTGAAACGAAGTGGTCCTTGCTCCCAATCATATGTTTTGAGAAGCCACTATCCATATACCATATTTGGCTACTTCCTTTCACTTGGACCTACAAAAACAAATCAAGGGTTAGTCTTAGGAACCCAAACAAGTTTGGATCCCTTTCTATAGGCAAAAGGATGAATCAGATTCCTTCTTGCCCACCCAATCAACTTATTTTTCTCTTGAACAAAGTCTTTATTCTTTCGACTGGCCTTTTATTTAGCATTACACTCTCTCTTATAATGGCCAGTCTTGCCACAATGTGTAGACTTTATTTTCAGGAAGTGTGAGGTTCTTGCTTTTAGGGTCCCACTTTGGTAATTGAGTCTCATAGCCAAGTCCTCTTTTGTTGCTACTGTGATGCTCTTGCAACAAGTGCATCAGAAGCCTTGTTCCATTTGCAAGTTCTATCTAGTTCATATTTCACCTTTCCTAGCTCTTCTTTTAGGACATTAACCAATTCATCCTTCTTATACATCTCATCCTTCATTTTTTCTAAATTTTCTTCTAAAGTGAGGTATGTGTGATCAGCTTTCTTCTTTCCTGTTCCTAGATTCAGTTTTATGTTTTCAGATCTAAGTTCTAGGACACTGGTGTCAAGTTCAAGAACCTGCTTCTTCATCTCGGCATTTTCACTATCACTCTCCTTAGCCCTGGACTCTAGAATTTTGCATTTTGCTTTTAGTATCACACATTCCCTAGACAGATCTTCCTTCTCATTGTTAATTATCTCGAACACATTAATTATTTCAAAAGTCAGTAAGGAAGGACCATTTTCCACTTCCTTCCTAGATCAAATGCTTGATAGATTGGCTGTCTATGAATTCTATTCTTTCCTTGATGGGTATTCCGGCTACAACCAAATTCTTATTGCTCCGAAGGATCAAGATAAAACTACATTTACATGTTCTTATGGTACTTTCGCCTTCAAGAGGATGCCATTTGGGTTGTCTAATGCACCGACGACTTTTCAAAAGTGTATGATGGCTATATTCACAGACATGGTGGAGGATTACCTTGAAGTCTTCATGGATGACCTCTCGGTGGTCGGGAATTCTTTTGATGATTTTCTTGTAAACTTGGATACAGTGTTGGCAAGATTTGAAGGAACAAATTTGGTGCTAAATTGGGATTATTGTCATTTCATGGTCGAGGATGGTATTTTCCTTGGCCACAAGATATAAAAGAATGGCATTGAAGTAGACAAGGAAAATATTGAGGTGATTTCTAAACTTCCACCTCCAACTTCGATGAAGGGTGTGCAAAGTTTCTTAGGCCATGCGGGGTTTTATTGGCGTTTCATTAAAAATTTCTCTATTGTGATGAACCTGTTGTGCAAGCTTTCGGAGAAAGATGCTAAGTTCTACTTTAATGACTATTGCATGAGAGCCTTTGAATTGTTAAAACTCAAGTTGACTACTACTCCCATTATCACCGCTCCTAATTGGAGTGTTACTTTCGAGCTCATGTGTAATGCAAGTGATGTAGTGGTGGGGGACATTTTGGGGAAACACATAAACAAGATCTTTTATCCGATATAATACACTAGTATGACCATGAATAGATCCCAAATCAATTATACCATTACATAGATAGAGCTCCTTGCCATTGTGTTTTCTATTGAGAGTTTTCCCCGTACTTTATAGGTGCTAAAGTAATTATCCACACGGTTCATGTAGCACTTCATTATCTTATGAATAAGAAATATTCCAAAGCCCAATTGATAAGATGGGTGTCTTTGTTGCAAGAGTTTGATATTGACATCCAAGATAGAAAAATAAGTAAAAACCAAGTGGTGGACCACTTATCTCGTTTACAGGAAGAGGTAGGCCGCATGATGGCCTTGAAATCAATGATTCATTCCCCGATGAGCAACATTTAGCTATTTCAATGAAATAGGTTCCATGGTTCGTGGACCTATCAAATTTTCTTGTGAGCGGTATCATCCCGGATGAATTCTCTTCAAAGCAAAGGAAGAAGCTCAAACGGGATTGTCAAGACTATTATTGGGATGAATCGTATCTTTTCGGATTTTTATGAATAGGGTGATTAGAGAATGTGTACCAAAAGAGGAGCAATGTGAAAATCTTGGGGCTTGTCATTCTTCCTCATATGATGGTCACCATGGTGGAGCAAGAACATCGGCTAAAGTGTTAAGTTGCGGTTTCTATTGGCCCACTCTTTACAAGGATGCAAGTGATCTAATGAAATAATATGATGAATGTCAAGAGCCGGTGGAATCTTAAAGAAAAATAAAATGCCCCTCATCACCATTTTGGAAATTGATATTATTGATGTATTGGGTATTGACTTCATGGTTCTTTTTGTGAGTTCTTGTAGAAACACCTACATGTTGGTCGCGGTTGATTATGTATCCAAATTGGTTAAGGTTTTTTCTCTACCCAACAATGAGGTGAGAAGTGTGGTGGAGTTCTTGAAGAAAAATATTTTCACAAGGTTTGGTACTCCGCGGGATATCATAAGCAATAGGGAGTCATATATTTGGCAACAAAATCTTCGACGCCTTACCGACCAAGTATGGTTTCACTCATAAAGTCATAACTCCTTATCATCCACAATCAAGTAGACAAGTGAAAGTTTCCAACCGGGAGATAAAGAGTATTTTGTCCAAAATAATGAATGCTAACCGAACGAATTGGTCCAAAAAATTTGACGATGCTTTATGGGCTTATAGGATGGCATAAAAAAGACCCATCCGATTGTCTCCATATCGATTGGTGTTAGGAAAAGCTTTTCATCTTCTGGTGGAACCTAAGCACCAATACATGTGGGCTTTAAAGAAGTTAAATATTGAGTGGGATGTCACCGCTAACTTGAGGGTGGCACATCTGAATGAGTTGGATGAGTTTTGATACCATGCATACACAAGTGTTTCCTTATACAAATAAAAGACAAAATATCTTCATGACAAGTACATTTGAAACAAAGAGTTTAAAGAGGGTAATCTTGTATTGTTGTTCAAGTCACGGTTGAGGATGTTTCCCCGGAAGTTAAAGACTAAATGGAGTGGCCCCTTTGAAGTTGTGGATGTGACACCCTTTGGTGAATTGAACTTGAGGAACAAAAATAAGGAGGTATTCAGAGTCAATTGGTCACTGTGTGAAGCATTATTTGGGAAAATTTTGTGATGGCCATGTTTTCGTGGTGATTCATTTCAAGTGATGGTAATTTGCGTCGTGTCGTGATGTTAAATCAAGCATTTCTTGAGAGGCAACCCTTATTTCTTCTTCTTCACTTTTATTCTTTTGTAGTTAGGTGTTATTTGAGCTTCATCCCCACATCTCACATATTGGAAAAGGCAAACTTAAAAGGGGAACTCAGTCAATAGACAAAGAAAAAAAAGATATGTTACACAAAAACGTACTATCTAGATTTGAAGTGTGTTGTAGAGATGAGTGTATTTTATAGGGATTGTGCCTATAAAATTGGCTAAGTTTGGAAAGAATTGTGGACCGCACAATTTTGATTGCTACAACAAAAGATGATTTGCGGCCGCACAATTGCATTATGGACCGCACAAGTTGAAGGTGGAAATTGTCAACTCTCTGAAGTTGGTCTGTTAGAGAAGTGGCCAATCTGCACCCACAACACTAATTTTGTGGTTTCCAACAAATCTTGCGGCCGCACAACTTTTCCTACGGTACACAAAATGCTAGGACATTTGAGGCCCCTAGGTATGGAGTGCGAACTGCAATAGGAATTTTGCAGTTGCACTCATTGTCCCTTCACTTGTCATGCATACTTCACAATAAATGGGAGTTGATGCGCACTGTTCCTTTTTTTCCCTCTCTGAGCTCACAAAGTGAAAAAATTAAAATTTCATGTTAGATTAGTTGCTCACAAGACTAACAGCTATTGGTCACTCATCTCTTGCACAAATTCATCTTTGGTATGCACCATGATCTTGATTAACTTCTTTAAATTTTTAGATTTTTAGTAAAATTTTGAACCATTTGTCTATGAATCTATTTGAACAATTTTTTAGGGTGAATAAGTTGTGGGTTTGCTGACAAACTTTTTAAGGGGAATGGGTAAATTGATTATCATACTTAAAGGTTAATTCCTTGTCAAAAGTATGCAAAAATGTCAAGCCTAGGTGCATAACTGATTATCTGTTCGTAAAAATTTGGAAGCTACGGCTGCACAAGAAATTGTGCGGTCCGCATAAGTTAAAGATTAGGCACTAAATTAAAACATGGTTCTATAGCCGCAATGTAAACTGTGCGGACTGCAAAAATCCTATTGTGACTGTAGAACAACCTAGTCTCTATGGTCAGAGAGTTTTTACTTTGATAACCGTCAAGTGCGGCCACAAAGTAAATTGTGCGGAGTGTAGAAAATTGATTCTGGCAGCAAAACAATCAATTCACTGTCATCAGAGAGTTGGCATTCTGGTGATGTCTGAATTACAGTCGCAAAAGAGAGATCTGTGGATCATAATCCAATTTTGCGGCCGCAAGGTCAAATTATGTGGTCTACAATGCCTTTTCTGCAACCACAATGAGAATTCTGGAGATCGCAAGTCCTTTCCCTACAAGCATAATTCTGATGTATTTTAACTATAATCTCTGGTGTGTCCTTGCATTCATTCTGTGTCTGAACTTGAATTGTAAATTGATAAGTGGGGATTTTGACTACTTATTAGCGTCTTTTAGCTTTCGTTTTAGTACAAAAGCGTTTAATTATGTTTATGAAATTTGATGAAATATGCATAATTATAGGAGTATTGGAAAATGAGCCACTAAGATGGAATCCAACTCAAGAAGGAGTGATTTTAACTCAAGAAGAAAACAGGCTCAGAAGCCCAAAGTACGGACCGTAGATTTCCATCTGCTGCCGCAGATTGTGAAGACAGTCATATCAGAGGACTGTGAGAAGTGCGACCACAGAAGCAATACAAGATAAGAAATTCAGAGAGTTTTCATTCCAAGATCAAAGAAAGTGTGGACCGCAATTATTGTGCGGATGCAAAAGATCATGTATGCGACCACAAGTGCATTTGTGCAGTCCGCAAAAGAGCTATGTATGGCCGGACTCAGAAATGTGTGGACCGCAGAAAATGAGAGATGCGGCCGCAGCTCAGAATTGTGCAGCCGCAAAATCCAATTCCGGTTAAGCTGAAGAAAGGTGTGGACCGCACATGGAATTGTGCGGTCGTAGAACCTCCAAAAGGGCATTTTTTGTTCGAAAATTCCATCTTTGTATAAAGAGAATAGATTCACTCTTTTAGGTCAAGTTTTGACTATTAAAAGTGTTGTAGCCGGTTCTCTTTGCTCCTTTAGGAAACTTTAGCTTATTTTGGTGATTTAACATTGGATTTCTATATTTTAATCTTTCAAAATGAGTTTTATTTTCTCTTCTTCTTTAATTTCTGCTACATCCATTATGAGTAGTAACATTTTTTACTAGGGTTATGACCCATCCCTAGCATGTAAACCTTATGGTTGATTAATTTTATGCTTGTTTATGAATAGGTATTTGTTGTTTTTCTAGGTTCATGCTTCATTTGTGGAACTAATAGTTACAAATATTGATTCATGTGTATTTGATTTAGTTTCTTCTTGGGAAAGAGAGACCTAGTCTAGTTTAACTTAGCTAACAAGGAATTAGGTCAACTGAGAGATTGATTGACCTAATTAAAGGATTCAACCTAGAGATAGTAATAACCTGAATTGAGCTCTTATCAACCGTTTTGTTAGAAACCCATTTGGACTTGAGAAAGCCAAATTGGGCAAAACCACTCTCTGACTAAGTGGTGTGAGCTATAATAAAACCCAGTCAATAAAACAACATAAAAGTCTTTATCTTATTAGGCAAACACCTAGGTCATGATCATAGCCCTAGGCTTTTATATATCTTTGAAAAACATTCAAAAATTTCCATCCCTAGTTTTATACCTTTAAATTTGCAACCCTTAGTTAATTTTAGGATTAAAAAAATAACCTATTTATGCAAGTGCAATCTAGACACTTCACGTACTCACTACGAATATATACTACTAACTCTTATCTTAGCTCCTGTGGATTCGATCCCGACTCCTTGTTGGGTTTTATTATTGCAAATTACCATGTCATACCTCGTTAAAGGTGTGAATTTTGACGTGATTGATTTTTGGCATCGTTATCAGGGATCTAAAACAAATTTAGATATATATTTGGTTTTGTGTGTGAATTGTCTTCTTTTCCTTCTGTGTTACTGAATTTTGTAAAACAGTTGTAGGTGCAAGAATGGATCTCAACAACTATCCACTTAGAAACATGCCTATGGAGGATGTGGACATGGAAGATGACCAAGTTGAAGAGGTTACTATTGAACCTCAGGCAAATAGAAGAGGCTGGCAGCCTTAAATAATGTTGCAGTTCCACCCCCACCCCTACCAAGAACGGCTCCACACCGGATATTGCTGAATGAAGGGTACAACTGCCATACTCCAGCCCCCCCACTAGGAAGGGAAACTTTCAATCATGAATGTAATGCTCACATTGCTAGAGCAATAGCGATTCTTCACCGGGGCTTCGAGTCGAAATATATACAAACACATGAAGGGTTTGTGGATACTTATTGTGGGAGTAAACAGACAAACATCTCCGGGGATTCTTTACGGTTGAGGCTATTTCCTTTCTCTCTACGGGGGAAAGCTTTGGATTTGTTAGAGAGATTTCCAAACCTATCCTTCCATACATAGGATGAATTAGCGGAGAAATTTATTTCCAAGATCTTTTCTCTCAGGCATATGTCTACTCTTAGAGACGAGATTCTAGCATTCAAATAAGAGCCCAATGAGCAATTACATGAAATATGGGAGAGGTACCGAACAATGGTCAAAGAGTGACCCAATAATGACATGACGGAGGCTGTGATTCAATAAACGCTCTATCGGGGATCAATACCACCAATCAATACATGGTCAACCAACTTGCCATAAGAAATTTCATGACAACACCATATGCAAAAGCTTGTGAGATTTTAGATTAAATGGTGGATAGTTCATCGGCAGGGAAGAGTAGAGCAAATGTTCTTCAAGGTGATCTGAATGTGATTCACCTACATACAGAATTGTATGATCATGGGCAAGCCATTGCCGAGTTGACCACTACAATGAATCAATTGGCCAAGTATCAAATTCAACAAGTGCAAAACCCTAAGCAAGTCATTGCAATAGAGGATGTTAGTATGATGGTGAACAAGAGAAGGCAAAAGGGGCCGCAAGTGCAAAACTGTGTGGAGAATTATGTACAAGATGATAATTGGTTTGATCAAGATGAATTTTACAATGAACAATAGGAGGAAGTGCAATATGTGGAAAAATTTCAAGGGCAAAGAAACAACTCTTAAGGCCCCAATCAACAATAATAGCGGCCTCAAGGTAATAAAGATAATTGGAATTAGAACAACCAAGGTAATTAGAATGGTAACAAAAATCAAGAAAATTGGAGTTTTGGAAATAACCAAGGCAATTGGAGTGGCAACAACCAAGGATATTGGGGAGGCAACAACTAGGGGGAATAGAACAATAACCAAGGCAATTAGGGTTCGGGCTTTCAAAGGCCCCCGTGTATCAACAACCGATCAAAACCGCTTCGTATCCTTCCCAAGGTCAAAATTCTTCCAACAACGAGATAGGTTGAATTGATAATATGTTCAAACAAATGATGGAAATGAATGCCGACTATGGTTCTCAACTAGCATCACACAACACATCAAATCTCAACTTGGAAGTTCAATTGGGGAAAGTCTCTTACGCTTTAAACACTCGTCCTAAGAGGGAACCACCAAGTGACAGGGTGGTGAACCCAAGGGGTGGGAACAACACGGGATATGCCATGGCCATAACTAGAAGGACTGGAAAACGTGGGGATGCACCCACCTCAAATCAAAGAAAACTTATGGATGATGACCAAGTGGTACAAAAAGATGAGATTCTGAACTATGTGGTGCAAGAAAATGATGAAGTGCGGATTTAAATTGATGAGAATATGGAGGAAGCTTAGGAGGAAGTGAGCCCATCTAGGGAGCACATTATTAACATACCAAAACCGGTAGTGCAAAACGCTAAGGCACCAATACTTAGGCCTCCTCCTTCGTATCCTCAAAGGTTTGCCAAGAAAATTGGCGAGAATCAATTCAAAAAGTTTATTGACATGATGAAGAGTCTATCTATCAATGTACCATTTGTTGAAGCTTTGGAGAAAATACCCAATTATGCAAAGTTTATGAAAGATTTAGTGACAAAGAAGCAGTCGATGAATTGTGAAACTATAAAGATGACTCATCAAGTGAGTGCAATTGTGCATTAAATGGCTCCTAAATTGGACCATCTCGTCGCTTTCACAATTCTTTGTACCATTGAAGTGCCGAATTTGTTAAAACTCTTTGTGACCTTGGGGAAAGTATCAATTTGATGCCTTATTTGATTTTCAAGACTTTGGAAATTGGGCAATCAAGACCAACATCTATGAGCTTACAAATGGTTGATCGTACTATGAAGATACGTTGGAAGTAATTGATGACGTGTTGGTTCGTGTTGATAAATTCATTATTCCGGCGGATTTTGTTATTCTTGATTGTAAGGTTGGCTATGAGGTGCCGATTATTCTTGGGAGACCTTTCCTTGCTATGGGAAGGCTCTAGTGGATGTTGAAGCCGGAGAACTTACTTTCTGGGTTGGTGATGAAAACGTAGTTTCCCATATATGAAGTCTATGAGGAAACCCAATAGCAATGAGGTGTGTGATCTTTCGTGGACTTAGTGATCGATGTGATTGAGGATGAAACAAGTGCTATGATAAATGTTGATGATACAATGGAGGCCGTCTTGCTCAATTATGATGACGAAGAGATGGAGGGTTACGTGGAATGTGTGAACTCTTTGCAAAGAATGGGTCGTACACTTTTTATCCCCACAAATTGTCCTTCAATCTTGAAATAGAACCGCTCCTCCAACAGGGCCTTCAATTAAGGAGCCTCCGATCCTGGAGTTGAAGCCATTGCCTCCACATCTTCGGCATGATTTCTTGTCCCTTATTCTACTTTACCGATTATTCTTTCCTCTTGTTTGACTAGCGTGCAGATAGACTCTACATTGCTGGTGCTACAATAGACGAAGAAGGCAATTGGATGGACATTGGTGGATATCCCAGGGATAAGCCCCGCATTTTAGAAATTACAACTCCAACACATATTACATGTATGAAAAGAAGAAAGTCTTGGAGTAACGGTAAAGTTATATCTATTGATTTATCGATTACGAGTTTGAGCCGTAAAATAAATTATTAATGCTTGCATCAAAGTACCATATCTACTACATTATATATTTGGAGTGTGGACCATTTCACAAAATATTTTATACATCGAATTGCGGTGAATTGTCTAGAAATTGCATGCTCTTTCAAAGTTTTTGCACGTACAAAAACTAAATTTTTGTTAAAAAAAAAAAAGAGTGGTCAACACAATTGCTGAATAAGTGGTCAACACTAGCCTTGAGTAATTGCTGAAGCATTTAATAAATTTTTGATGGCTTAATTATGTAACTTGTGCATAATACCTACGGCTCTTTTGGTCGACACAATTTTGGCCTTTGATGTTTGAATAAGCATGGAAACTGGATATTTTAAATAAATGATTTTTATCTGTGATGTAATTTGTAGAATCTAGAATGAACAAAGGTTTGGAAAAAATCCAAATTTTGGAGATTAAAAATCTTGTTTGTTTTAAAAGACGGACTTATTCTTTGAAAGGTGAAGCAAATTTTTTAATTAAGAACGCAATAAAGTTTGGACCGATAATTCAAACTACGTAGACATGAATAAAATAGTACTAGTATACTTAGTAATAACTTTTACATCTAATGATGTACAATAACTGTTATTTAGGTACTCGTTGTTTTATAACAAATATCATTTTTGTAGTAGTAATAACCTCGATATCTTTTAGCTCGCATTCGGATATAAATTATGTTTACTTTTTTCAAAAAATAATTAAGAATATTGTTTGTTCATGAAAATTAATCAGTTTTATTTTTTTTTTAAAATCAAGTTTCATAAACTGGTTTGGGCTAGGTTAGACAACAACAACAACCCAGTAAAATCCAACAAGTAGTGTCTGGAGAGGGTAGTGAGTACGCACATCTTATTCCTACCCCGAGAGTAGAGAGATTATTTCCGAAAGACCCTCGCCTCAAGAAGACAGAAAGAGATAAATATACCAGTACCATCTGTCACACCTCCTTTTTTTCACTACACCCCGCGAAGGGCATAGATAGGGGAGTTTGTGACGACCCGACCAGTCGCCTCATGAGTTACATCTCCGTTTCTCCAATTTTCTGCTTCTTTATGCTTCATTATCAGTGTCTTGTGTGATCGAGTTGGCTTGGATTGATTTTTGGAAGGAAATGAGACACTTAGTCTTTTAAAGAAAGGTTAGTTTGGAAAAGTCAACCAGATATTGACCTATGTGTTAGAGGGCTTGGATATGGATTCCGATGATTCGATTAGCTTCAAGGGATAACTTGTAACTTAGGAGTGTGATCGGAAGTGATTTTGGAGGTCCGGTGTAGAAATAGGCTTGAATTCATGAAGTTAGTATTTTGGCGATTTCCAGTTGATAGGAGTTGTTGTAGTTTCATTAGGTGATTTGAGATGTGTGTGCAAAATTTCAGGTTATTCGGAGGTGCTTTGGTTGGTGTTTTGATCAAATACGTGTTTCGAAAATTTTAGAAGAATTTAGGCTTGAATCCGATGTGAATCGGTGATTTTGGTGTTGTTTGAGGTGTTTTAAGGATTGGAACAAGTTTGGGTGATGTTTTAGGATGTGTTGATGCTTTCAGTTGAGGTCTCGGGGGCCTCAGGGTGATTTCGCATGGCTAACGGGGAGTTTTGGACTATGAAAAGTTGCAGAAAAAGGCATCAGATGTTGCAGAGCATTTGCTCTATGCGACAGAGGGTGTATTGCGATCACACAGAAGGATTTTGAGGGGGTGTTTGGTTATTCAATGCGATCTCATAGTAAGGTTTGCGATCGCATAGTGTCAAGTGGACCTAGGGGCTTGAATGGAAATTTGTTCAACGCGAATGCAGGTTTAAGTTTGCGATCGAATAGGGTCAGGAGTTGATGAATTGTGATCGCAAGGGCCTGTATGCGATCGCATAGTTTTAAATTTAGAGCTGAAATTTTTGTGCATTGCGACCGCAAGCGTGGTACTGCGATCATAGAGGATAAATGGACCTCGACAGAAGGGTTTTAAAATACTTTGTTCCGCGAAGTTAAATCATTTTCCACCATTGTTGAAGCATTGTGAGAGCTTTTTGGGAGGAATTGAAGAGGGATTCGAAGAAGAGTGATTGGAGGTAAGTCCTATGAACTAAAAATACGATTATTATGTAAAAGTAACCTAGAAATTCATGAAAATTAAGCCTAAAATGGAAGAACTAGGGCTTGGAAATTTGAAATTTGTAATTTGGGATTTGAGGGGTCATTTGGATTCTGATTTTGGTGTTCTTTTCATGTATGGACTCGTGGCGAGATAAGGAACCCGATGATGTAAAGATTTTTGAGTTTCGTGAAGTGGACCCATAGCGTGGGTTTTGGTAGTTTCGGAATTTGTGCCCGTTATTATTTGTTTTCGCTTGGGCTTTGTTCCCTTAGCATATTGTGAAGTATTCGCTTTGATTTAGGATAGATTCGACGCGCATGGAGGCTGAATTGAGGGGCAAAGGCATCACGAGCTAGAGATTTCGCCGGTTCGAGGTGAGTAATGATTGTAAATGATATCCTTAGGGTTTGAAACCCCGAAATTGCACATCATAGTGCTATATTGAGGTGACTTGCACAGCGGATAGCGTGCGTGGGGTAGAGCACCCTTGGGAATTGTGACTTAGTCCATCCCGATAGATGAATTTACAACGTATTTGACTGAAATTTACTTGTTGTCATCATAAGTTGGGTTGATTGCCATATTTGGGCTTCGTGCCAATTATTTGAACCTCTTTGGGGATAGTTGTTGATATTTTCTCACTGCTTCGATTCTATACTTGAACTCAGTCATGTATTTTCTGTTGTTTTCAAAACTCAGCAAGTTTATTTTGCATTGACACTTGAAATGATCTTTGGGGATAGTTGTTGATATTTTCTCACTGCTTCGATTCTATACTTGAACTCAGTCATGTATTTTCTGTTGTTTTCAAAACTCAGCAAGTTTATTTTGCATTGACACTTGAAATGATCTTTTATATACTATTTTTGGGTTGAGCAGCATGTTTTACTATTGTCCGAGGGGCTTATGCGATTTTGACTGAGTAAGGCCAAGGACTTGTGTGTGAGGATATTTTAGGATCAGGCTGCACGTCGCAGCACTGTTATACTGATACTTATATAAGGCCAAGGACCTAGACTTGATGCCACGAGATGGCTTGATATTGTCCTTGGGTCGTAAGGGGCCCCTCCCGGAGTTTGCACGCCCCTAGTGAGTGACCTCGATGATAAACGGATCGCCCTGCACGGCGCAGCAATATGTGGAGCGGGCTGCACGCCGCAGCGGTACCGGTGCTATTTGATGTGTTTGCATTATCTTATTTGTCTGCTATTATTTGTTGTTTTGGGCTACCTCTTGCAATATTGACCTGATACTCTGGAATTCCTTGAATATTGAGTGTTGTGCCCGCCGGGCAGAAATACTGTGCTTATCTACACTATTTATTTTGCATTCGTTTGCGTAACCGCTGACACATGTCATTTTTAAAAAAAAAAAGAAGTTTTAAACTAAGCTCAGGTATCTCGCTAAAGATTTCATAGCCTCATTATTTTTCTAAAAAGGGTGTACACTGCTTCTATATAGCATGATGATATGTCATACATGATTTTTTACCGCTCAGTTATTATTTACCTTTATTACCCACTGAGTTAGAGTACTCACTTTACTCCCTTCACCTCGTGTACAGATGCAGGTATTTATCCACCCGTTAGCGGTTTTGGCTGATCAGGGGCAGAGTTATAGGAGTTAGTGAGGTGACTGCCAGCGTTCGCACCACTGTTCCTCTCTCTTTGTTCATTATTCTGGTGTTGTATATTTTTTACCTTGTAGTTGGATTTACACGCTAATAGATGTTCGTGACTTGTGACATCCCAATTAGGGCCGTATTGGATTGCATTACCGCTAATTAATATTATTAAGTCATATTTAAGTTTTTTATTCATGTTTAATTATTTTTGAAAAGACGAGTTAGGTAGTTGGCTGGCCTCGTCTTCACAAGAGGTTCCATCACGACCAGTGCAGGGTTTGGGTCGTGACAGAGTTTGTCCAATTAAAGGACAATCGAAATGGTATTTCTTTATTTAAAGATTCAGAGTCGTCACTTGGGATAATTAATGGTGCCCCAAGTCACCGGTGCAAATCCCGAATCGATGAAAGGGTTGACTCTGTCTTTCAGTCGGCGAACCAGAAATCCGTGTAAGGAATTCTGATAACCAGGGAGAACGTGTTAGGCACTCCTGAGTTCTGTGGTTCTAGCACGGTCGTTCAACTGCTATATTTGGCTTAATTATCTGATTTTGAGAACATTTTTTAACCTATGTGCGTTCTAACCATTAACTACTTCCAATTAATTTTAAAGGAGATTGAACGTCGTTTAAGACATGTTTTTGGACCGCGCCACATGAAATGCACCCGCAATCCAAAACATATTTTATTCAACATTTAAGATTTGAATTTGTGTCATATGAAATGCACACCCTAGTTTAAGGAAGGTAAATTATTTAACTAACGCGCCTAAGGCAATTGCGTGTTTTTAATTTGTGAGGGCCACGAAACATTTGCTAAGGGGCACACCTCGATTTCTAAGGATTAAATAATTAGATGAGGCCATACATTTAAATACTATATTTGGCATGGCGCGCCTCAATTTTAATTTAAGAGTTTTTAAGCTAATTCACAAGTGCCATACATTATTTGTGTTCCTTAGTACAGCACCTCTGCTGATTAAGGGCTTAATTGGCTATAGCTAAATATGATTGAAAATATTATGTAAACTAACCCATGGATCATGCGTAGAAGGGTTAATTATTTTAAGCAAGAAGACCGTCCCGGCATAAAAACGGACCAAGGGCTCAACTAATAAAGCCTAGTTTAATTAGCCACTGCAGCAGGATGAGCGTGTACGGATACTGGGCTCCAGGTGAAGCCCAGCCTAGTGGTATAATCTCGGAGTATCGATGGTTACACTTGGGCCAGCGATGGAGGCCCAACATATAAATCAACAAATGCATTTGGGGCCCTTTAACCCATATAAATTCGGGAATTGAACAAACACAAACAACCATTTAAGTCAAAACATATTTCTAAAAAACTAATGCATGTATTCTACGACCTCCAATTGCATAACTATTCAATATCTAGTGTCAAACATCAGTTATGGCAAACCCAAACAATGTCTGGTCCAAATGTTGATTCTAAAAAAGAAAGTCAATCATGATGAACTAACGAGTGCCTAGAGATATCCAAAAGTTAAACAAACATCAGATTCGTAAGAAAAACCTTTTGAAATGCAAATACCCAAGTTGTATGACATTTCACTCCAATCTTAGAACCGAATTAACCATTTAAGCAAAATAAAATGACATTAAACCTCAGATTAGGTGTTCGAAACAAAATCTTTCCAATTGTACATCAAATGCCACACTCCTAATTATAAAATCGACCACCTAATAAATAAACATGGGTCTAAAATCTGAAACTCAATGAGCGCACATGCTTACCAAAACAGGATCTATGTAAGTCACTATATACACCAACCAACACTTAGAAAATAAACAAGGTCAAAACATAACTGATCTTCTGCGGGAACTAAGCAGGGATCAGTGATCCACACTATCAGACCAAAATACTACTTAATGCGCCCAAGTCCATAGTCCGTTTATCATTACAAACCCAAATTTAATCCTACTCACACATATAGGTTCAGAAGATCTCTTTCTCACATATAGAATCAAAATACACCAGTAATGAAGGGGGAATGTTGATTGATATTTATAGCTAAGAATCTACTATAAGGTATTGAAAATAGTAGGAGAAACACAAAACTAAATAAATGAAACTTATATTCCATCAAATTTCCATCACATAGATAACATTCACTTGTTGCTTCATAAATAAAGGAATACCTGGGAAGCAAAATGACAAAATGAGAGCTCAGCTATAAGCAATAAAGGACAGCACCAGCTCAGCCAGTGGAACAATAAACCAGGATCAAACAACTTCAACCCAAACTTTTCAGTAGACTTGAATTCAGTTTTTTGAAACCCATATTCCAATTGAAAACAAACTTGAAATCCAAGTTCAAATCATTCAAATTCCACAATGAAGAGGTATTGCTTTCAGATGTTAAAAGAAAGCACAGAAAAATCATTCGAATTCAATGCAACAGTAGACTACAATTTGGTAATTATTTTTCTTAGAAAAATTTTCCCCTTTAGCATAAGTTCTCAAATGACTTTTATAGGCTAACGTTACGGCAACCTTCAGATTTTATTTTTGCCCTATAGTCCCTAATGTTTTGACTTGTTAGCCAAGTCATAGTATCAAATTAAAACCAGCCCCTGCTAGAAGTTACTAGGAACTTCTTTAAGCAGTTATCCAAGATTCTCTACCCTACAATTCCTAGGTTACCCTTTAAAACCATGTTTATTACCTTTAAACTTTCCGGGTCAATTGGCCAAAAACCAACTAGGCCAGAAACCCAACATTAAATTCTCGCTTGGGCCTATTGTTGTTTGCAAACCCATTAAAACAAAGTCAATCCCCCCCTCCCCCGACAAACCCACAACTATTCTTCTAAAGACAAACGAAATAAAAAGGCCAAATTAATGAGTTAAACACTTTGATTTCATAAAAGCAAATCAATAATGGACATATTTTTGTTACTAGGTGATTGAACTGATTAACAAGCATTAAACGCTTATTAACATGAAAACTATAGATCACAGCCAGAGTGACCCAAAGAGTTTAGATTGTTCAGTGGACCCAAGGAAAGAAAAGGACCTAGTTAATGCTACAAATAACCTAACAAATTTCGACCACCAAGAGAAAAGGGATAAGAAAGAAAGTGAAAGAAAAATCGAAAGAAAGAAGGGAGAAACTTACTCAATCACAGCTCGAACTAGGGTCACTCCTTGATAAATTCATTGGTCTTAGCCTTGCATCCCATCCCGGATCCCAGATTGATGAGTTTTGAGAGGCTAGGTTTTCCATTCAAACCTTCATTCAAAGATTCGACCAATTCGAGCTTGATTCGAAGGAAATTATTTGCATATTTGGGGTGTAAGGATGGAGGAGAGTGTAGGGTGTATTTTTGGAGTTAATTCGAGGAGGTGCCTCCACTGGTGGGTTTGAAGATTGGGGTGGTTGTCGCTAGGGTTCTGAGAAGTTTGGAGATTTCTGGTGATGTTTGAGGGAAGTGAGTGGTGGATTAAGGGTAAGTGGTGGGTGAGGGTTTTATGGCCTGATTTTGGTGGTGGCCTGAGCTCTCTTGAGGGCAATAATGGAGGTTTTCGTTCAGAGGTGGCACTAGAGTTTGGACATCTCTGACTTTGTGTGAGGCGAGAGACGAGAGTTTGGATCTAGTTAAACTGAGGAGTTTCGGACATATAAATAAAAATGGGGGAGAGTAATCTGGGCCATCCGATCTAATGAACGAATGGTGGTGATTAAATTAAAACCAAGAGACTCTAAACGACGCCGTTTTTATCACTAAAAATAAAGCTGGACTGTGTTTGGATAGACTTGGGCGGGTACTTGTATTGGGCTTGAGTGGAATTCTAATTGGGCTGGGAAAAATCAATTAATTTGGCCCAGAAATGTATTCCTTCATCTAATTCCTTTTTTTTCTTTTCTAATTTTTTATATTTTGTTTAATGTGAAATTAAAATTAAAAATAAAGCCAAAACCTTATTTAAATTCACAAACTAGCTAATTGCTTTTCTCAAAAATTAATAAAGCCCTAATTTAAAAGATAATTATGACAAAATTGAAAATTAAAAGTTAAAATGCAAAATGAACTATTTTTGTGGTTTTCTTTCATTTTTATAATTATCCTAAAAACATAAAATTGGGTCCTAAATGCAAATGCACTATTTTTGTATTTTTGAGGAGTTACATAAATTAAATATGCATACAAAAATGCAAACAAGAACGAAAATTGTACAATTAATTTCCTAAAAATCAAATAATTAAAGAAAAGTGCTAATTTTAGAAAATCTATAGGAGTAATTCATACGAGGCAAAATCACGTGTTCACAGCCGCCCCTCTTTGCTCGGGAAAGTAAAGGGTTTCCGTGAAAAGATAAGTGAGAGGATACGAGCAATTTTCGCACATTTGAATACTCTGTGGGAAGAATTTTTGAAATATTTGACCGTACCTTGCTTCGGAGGTTGCCTGCATATCCTTGGCTAAAAAAAATCAGGTCAGTGTAGCTCGGGAATTTTTGGTAGATGGGACTACCATGAAGCTGTGATTTCACTATTGTTGTTGTTGCTACTTATGCTTATTGGACCCCCTTATTACACCATGTCAAAATAAAAAGAAGCTAGACTAAACTATGACCTATGCGTTACAAGAAATCCTATCTATATCTTCAAACTTGCCTTTGATCCTTGTGTCCCTGTTGACTTGTATTCTTCCTGTGAAACTCTTTTTTGCCTACTCGAGTTGTAATCTGCTATGTTTCCTTTTCTCCTGGTGGATGCCTGATTTCTGAACTCAAATTGTGTTCCCTGTTCTTTAGGTGCGCTCCTGATTACCAAGACTTTGAATCATATTCCCTTATCCTCCAAGTGAGCTCCTGATTGCTGATACTTGAATTGTATTCCTTGTTCTCCAGGTGGACTCCTAATTATAGAAACTTGGACTTATGTTCTCTTGTTCTCAAGGCGGGCTCCTGACTGTTGAGACTTGCACTGTATTCCCTCGTTCTTTAGGTGGGCTCCTGATTACCAAACTTGAATTGTATTTCCTTATTCTCCAGGTGGGCGCCTGATTGCCAAAACTTGAATTGTATTCCATTGTTCTCCAGGTTGGATCCTGATTACCGAAACTTTGAATTATATTCCCTTGTTCTCCAGGTGGGCGCCTGATTGCTAAAAATATGAACCGTATTCCCTTGTTCTCCAGGTGGGCACCTGATTGCCGAAAAACTTGAACCGTATTCCCTTGTTCTCCAGGTGGGCGCCTGATTACCAAAACTTGAATTGTATTCCCTTGTTCTCTAGGTGGGCTCCTGACTATATAAACTTGAAATGTACTCCCGTGTTCTCCATTTGGGCGCCTGATTGCTAAAACTTTAACTATATTCCCTTGTTTTCCAGGTGGGGGCTTGATTGCCAAAAACTTAAATTGTATTCCCTTGTTCTCCAGGTGGGCGCCTGATTACCAAAACTTGAATTGTATTCCCTTGTTCTCCAGGTGGATGTCTGATTACCAAAACTTGAATTGTATCCCCTTGTTCTCCAGGTGGGCGCCTGATTGCCAAAACTTGAATTGTATTCCCTTGTTCTCCAGGTGGACGCCTGATTACCAAACCTTGAATTGTATCCCCTTGTTCTCCAGGTGGGTACCTGATTTCAACAAAAATAGATAAAACAAAGACAATTTCCTTCCCCAATTTGATGGCTGGGTACATATGTGAGTGTTAAACTGAATCATGTTTCAAAATATTCTGAGAATTTGAAAGCTAAATCCCATTATTCAGGGGGGTCCTGACAACTCTTAGTCAAATGAATATTTTAAAAGCTGCGTTATATTTTAAAAGCTGCGTTATGTTTTCTAAAGGTGTGCCTTCCTCTAAATCTGGCTATCTAAGAAGGTATTAAAGTTACATCCCATTATCCAGGAGGGTCCTGACAACTCTTGACCAACGATGATATTAAACTAAGCTATATCTCCTAAAGGTATTACTCCCGCTATGTCTTGTTGTCTAAGAAAATATTAAGGCTACGTCCCATTATCCAGGAGGGTCCTGACAATTCCTAAGTAACGATAATTTTAACATTAAGCTATATCTTCTAACTGTACAACTTTCACAATATCTTGTTTTCTAAGCCAAACTTAAAGCTACGTCCCATTGTCCAGGAGCGTCTTGAAAATTCCTAGTTAAAAGACAATTTTAACCTAGGTTGAATCTACTAAAGGTATGACTTCCACTACCTCTTGTTATCTAAGAAGACCTTGAAACTACGTCCCATTATCCAGGAGGATCCTGAAATACTAGAATCAAGTCTTATCATACTTCCCTAAGACAGAACTTACGCAGAATCTTGTTTTCAAATGGAAATCTTAAAGCTAGATCCCATTATTCAGGAGGGTCCTGACATTTCTTAATTAAATGCTAATTTTAAATCTAAGTTATGTCTGTCGGGGACCGCCAATTAAAGCTTCATCCCATAATCTAGGAGGGTCCTGACAATCCAAAGTCAAATTCCATCCTAAGAGTGACAATTTTTACGGCTGGACTATAATATCATGTAGCGGAACTTACGCCGAATATCGTTATCTAATGGAGATCTTCAAGCTAAGAGGGTCCTGAAAACTCCCGACTGAATCCTATCTTGAAATATGCAAACTCTGAGACCAACTTATACTCTTTGGGGTTCATTCATGCTATATTTTGCTAATTATTTCTAAACTAGGCCCCATTCTCCAGGAGGGTCCTGACAATTCCTACATGAATTCTATCTCTAAAGTAAAATTGAAACTGTATTATATTTTGAGGAACATTTATGCTAGATCATGCTATCCAAAAAATTTTTGAACTTAATACTAAGTCCCATTTTCCGGGAGGGTCCTGACAACTCCTAGCCGAATTCTATTTCAAACATGCAAACCTTTAAGTCCACTTATGTTCTTTTGCTTTTCCCAATTATTTTGAACTTTACCTATGTTTCCTTTTCCAGGAGGATCCTGAAATTTACAGTCATACCTGCTTGGTTCTTGCTTTTCCCCTATAGAGGATTTCTCTGAGACATTCAAAATTTTCTGCCCCTATTTAATCAAAGAAAAAATCTTGTCAGTTTAAAATGTGGTGGCTAGCTTGCGACATTCTTGCAGAAAGTGACCTCCCTACTGTTATGCTCCGTTGTGGATAGCTTTCTCGAACTGACTATGAACCGCCTGATTTTCCAGCTGACATTTGAACCTTATGGCCTTAGATGAACCGAGTGCTCTGTGCCCAAGCCATCGTGTTACATTCCTGACTTTTTCGTCGAATTCTTTGAACCTCTCCTGAAATTACCGAATCATTCCACTGTTCAAGCTCTCGGTGATTCTTTTTATCCCAATTTACCATACGTTGTGTTGGTATGTTCTGGCCATACTGTGCTTTGCAATTTTGAAGCTAATAGTAAGCTTTGAAATTCCTTTCTTACTTGCTCAAACAAGATCAACCTTGAAAGCATCTTAGATGAAATGGAGACTCGAAAGAAGATGAAATGCAATGACTCTGAGTTGTTTTAGGATAAAAGAATCCAAAATTGGATGACTACTAAAGGGAGAAAGAAAAAGACTTATCTATGGGGAACAACTGGTAACAATGATCATGACATGCACTTTGGCTTAGTCGGGCCAGTCTGTCCAACCAATCGCCTTTCCGCTGCCATGCTTTGTTGCCTCGAATTTCCGTAACCCAATATCTTCAAACCAAACCTTGACCTTGCTCATCCTGCGGTGTTCTGAATAGATTTTCACCAATAGACCTCTTTCAATTTTTCATCTCGCCTTAAGGTTCCCGCGAGGGTTTTCACCAATAAGACTCTCTTATTTTCCATTTATTTAGTCTTTCGTCGCCTTACGATGCCCGTGAGGGTTTTCACCAATAAGTCTCTCTCATTTTCATTATTTTTTCTGCTTGGACTGGAGTGTTGTCCCTGATATGAATCACCTCTACTTGCTTGACTTGGCATCTCTCGAAGACTGATTGGAAGGACTTTCTTTAGACCGTAATATGGGCTTTCGGATGGGTTTAGAAATAAAGGGTATCAAAAGGCTCAAAACAATTCAAATGGGTTAAAAATTACAAATTTCGGAATCAGATTTCTTACAACAACCACAACTTCTGCCCCAGTTTCTTGCTTGGGGGCTTTTGGATTTTTATTTTGATGGGACCAAACCGTGAGGCTGCCAACGTATCCTTAACAGGAATCAGGTCGAACATAATTCATGTTAGAAATTGCTTTGTTGTTGTGATATTCCTTTCTCTCTTCTTTTCCTTTCTCTTTCTTTTTGTTTCTTCCTTTTTCTTTTGTTGTTTTGCTGTTTTTTTTTTGTTGTTTTTTTCTTTTTTTTTCTTTTCTTTTTTTTCTTTTCTTTTCATTTCCCTCTTTTTCCTTTTTTATTCTTTTTTCCCCTCTTCATGCGAGGCAAAAAACGCGTGCTTACACCATCAACAAAAAATATAGAAATAATAACAGCGATTTAAGAACCAGAAAATAAATGAAAGGCAATAACAATAACAGGTAAATAAGACTTTATACTATGGATTTGGGCTAGTTTAGAGTTAAAAAAAATTAGCCACTCACAAAACTTTAACTTTTTTTCAAGTAAACTATATATCCAAACACAACTTCAACTTTCAAAAATTATATTTAAATACAACCTCATGGACGACTTATGGTAAAGCCACAAAAGCAACTGCTTTAGGCCCCATAATTGTACGGGCACAAAATTTCCTATGTCTACATGAGTTAGTATAATTTTATTGAATAAAAATGCTTGGTTCTTTTTCATATGTCTACATATACAACAACTATAACATACCCAGTAATATCTCACACCGTGGGGTTTCGGGAGGGTAGTGTATATGCAGACCTTACCCCTACCTAATGAGGATAGAGAGGTTATTTCCAATAGACCCTCGGCTCAAGAAAGTATAAGCACCACAATAATGGAAATATACACAAGGGGGGACAGTACTATTGGCCCAAGAAAAGTTGTAGTTTTGAAGAATGACAAATGAACTCAGTCATGGACCAGGTCCATCAGGTGAAGCACGGTGTTTGTCAACCTACACATGTGAAATGCACGTGCAGGAGATAATTCCAATTGATCAAGCAGCAATATCTCCTGAACTGATCGGATAGGTTGCATACAGGATAAAGAGGGAAAGTCTCCTTATGAGAAGAGAAGACAGATCCGGATAAAGAATATGGTTAGAGTTTGTGTTGTTCAGGGACTCAGCTTCGATGGAAGATCAGAAATTGAGTCTCATTCAAACTCTAATTACTAACTCATTAAATAACAGTGATTGTTCTCTTTTACAGGTATTGCACAAACGCAAAAGTGAAACCAAATTAAGAGCAAAAAGGTGAGGCAATTTTTCAAGCAATTTATGTGAGATTTAAGTGTGCATTCCTGAAGCTACTTGGACAAGATAGAAGAACCAATTAAATTGTGTCTTTCTTTTATTCTAGTTGAATTGTAGAAGATGATTTAAAATTGTACCTTTCAGCTTTCATAGAAGCATTTGTGCTAGGTACTTTGAGTATTCAAGTTAGAGTTAACTTGAAGGTGTCGCAAAAGTTGAGGTTGTGTGCTACACAGGGATTAGAGTTAATCCTTAGGTTTACAAGAATTTCGTAAATGCTGTTTTGGCTCAGTAATTTTAGTGGAAGTTTTGGAAAATCCTACTGAGTATTAGGTCGTGGTTATTTTACCTTTTGAGCCAGGTGTTTTCCACGTAAAAAACTCTGTGTTTCTTTATTTTATGTACTTTTAATTCTGCAAATAGTAGTAGTAAGTACATCTAGAAGAACCAGGTTCTTCTAAAGAGAAAATTGGGTACCACATAAATCACCCCCCCCCCCCCCCGTGTGTGTTATTGACATTTAGTATCACCGCGGGTTATCCTTGAAGATGCTAACACCTTAGGAAAAGATCAATATGAGTGCACCACCTGGGAACTGGGAAGGGCAATCCACTGCTAGGCCTCCACTCTTCAATAGACAATACAATTCTTGGTGGAAGAACATGATGAGAGATCATATCATTGGAGAGGACTATGAACTCTGGGACATTGTCACTGATGGTCCCTTGGCAACTACAAAGAAGAATGAGGAAGGTGTGGATGTGCCAAAGATAAGAGCTGACTGCACTGCTGAAGATTTGAAGAAATGGAAGAAAAATGCAAAAAGGCCAAGAAATGTCTTATGTGTGGACTAGGTCCAGATGAGTACAGCAGGATCCAAAGCTATAACACTGCTAAGGAAATATGGGACACTTTGCAAGTGGCTCATGATGGAACGCCTCAAGTGGCGAGGTCCAGAGGAACACTACTGTATTCTCAATATAAGAATTTTACTCTGAAGGAAGGAGAAACTATCCAGAAGATGTATACTAGGGTCACAACATTGACAAATAAACTTAAGTCACTTGGAAGGATTATTCTTGAAGAAGACAAAGTTGAGAAAATCTTGACAAGGATTCTACCATTCTCATTGGAAAGCAAAATCACTACTATTTAGGAATGTATGAATATTGCTACCCTCAAGATGGATGAACTAGTTGGAAATCTTACTACCTACGAACTGAGAAGGGAAACTATGAAGATTGACACACCCAAGAAGGAAAGAAGTCTGGCTCTCAGAATTGCTGAAGGTTCAGATCTGGAGGATGATGAAATGGTTATGATAACAAGGGATTTCAAAAAGTACCTGATGAGAGGAAAGGGTTCTTCAAGAGGTACAACATTTAACAAACCAAGGGCTCCTGAGAAACAAACCAATGAGGATTGATACAAGTGTGGTAAGACTGATCACATGATAAAGAACTGCCCTCAATGGAAAATTGAGTGGAAGAAAGAAAGGGCGAAACGAAGAAACAGGAAGAAAGAACAGGTTTAACCAAAAAGGAACAAAGGATCAACAAAAGCTATGGTTGCTGCCTGGGGAGAAACATCAGATGAGGACTTAGAGGATGAAGGTGAAGATAAACAGTCCCTTATGGGCATCGGAGAATCAGATGATGAACAAGAGGTAAGCATTCTTCATCTCAAAGACAATATTAAATTTATGTCTAAGGAAAGGCTGTCTGAGCTATTATTTGACTTCATTGATGAGTTTGAGATAATTAACAATGAGAAGGAAGATCTATATAGGGAATGTGTGATACTAAAAGGAAAATGAAAAAGTCTACATTCTAGGGCTAAGGAGAGTGATAGAAAAAATGTTGAGTTGAAGAACCAGGTTCTTGAATTTGACACCAGTGTCCTAGAACTTAGATCTGAAAACATAAAACTGAAATTAGGAACAGGAAAGAAGAAGCTGATCACACATATCTTACTTTTGAAGAAAACATAGGAAAAATGAAGGATGAGTTGTATAAGAAGGATGAATTGATTAAAGTCCTAATGAGGATCTAGGAACGGTGAAACATGAACTAGACAAAACCTGCAAATGCAACAAGGCTTCTGATGCACTTTCTTGGTTGCAAGAGCATCACAGTAGCAACAAAAGAGGACTTGGCTATGGGAATCA
Organism: Nicotiana benthamiana; assembly: GCA_034376525.1. Classification (NCBI taxonomy): domain Eukaryota; kingdom Viridiplantae; phylum Streptophyta; class Magnoliopsida; order Solanales; family Solanaceae; genus Nicotiana; species Nicotiana benthamiana. Next base: position 85,451,876 of record CM067326.1, read on the forward strand.
AGCACCAAAGTGGGACACTAAAAGCAAGTATCTCACACTTCCTGAGAATAAAATCTGCACACATTGTGGCAAGACTTTCCATTACAAAAGTGAATGTAATGCTAAAGAAAAGGCCAGTCGAAAGAACAAAGCCTTTGTTCAAGAGAAAGTAAGTTGCCGGGTTGGGAAAGAAGGAATCTAATTCATCCTTTTGCCTATAGAAGGGACCCAAACTAGTTTAGGTTCCTAAGACTAACCCCTGATTTCTTTTTGCAGGTCCAAGTGAAAGGAAGTATCCAAATATGATATATGGATAGTGACTGCTCAAAACATATGACTGGGAGCAAGGACTAGTTCCTTTTACTAGAGGACTTAAAGGGAGGCAATGTAGTTTTTGGGAATGGGAAGAAAGGTTAGATTATTGGGGTTGGAAAGGTAAGTAAGATAGACTCTCACTCCATTGAGAATGTCTACTTAATAGATGGCTTGAAGTATAGCCTGATCAGTGTGTCACAACTGTGTGACATAGGTAACCTTGTAGCATTCACCTCTACTAAATGCTTTGTGATTAATCCTACCACTGACAAGATTGTTTTGCAGGGAAAAAGAGTTAACAATATTTACTGTAGATTTGTCCACTCTCTTAGAAAATGAACTAACTTTTCTAAGTGTGTTGGATAATGATTCCCTCCTGTGGCACAAAAGACTTGGTCATGCCAGTCTAAATCAGCTAAACAAATTAGTCTCTAAGGACTTGGTGATAGGGCTACCCAATATCAAGTTCAAGTATGACAAAGTTTGCGAGGCATGTGCTAGGGGAAGCAAGTAAGATCATCCTTCAAAAGCAAGAAAATGGTAAGCACAACCAAGTCGTTGGAACTGGTCCATATGGATCTCTATTGTCCAATGAGAACCATGAGCAGAGGTGGAAAGAAATAGTTAATGGTGCTTGTTGATGATTATTCTAGATTTACATAGGTTCTATTTCTAACTTCTAAAGATGAAGCATTTGACATGTTTAATGCATTTGTTAGAAAAAAAAATAATTAGGAAATCAACTTGCATCCATTAGTCTGATCATGGAACTAAATTTGACAACATCAAGTTTGCTAAATTCTGTGATGAAAATGGTATAGATCATAATTTCTATGCCCCTAGGAATCCTCAACAAAATGGAGTAGTTGAAAGTAAAAATAGGACTCTTGAGGATATGGCTAGGACCATGTTGCTTTCTAGTAAACTGCTCATATCTTTTGGGCAGAGGCATTAAACACTGCATGTTACATAATCAATAGATGCATGACTAGACCTCTTGTATAGAAGACTCCCTATGAGATACTTAAAGTGAGAAAACCAAACATATCCCATCTTAGGGAATTTGGTTGTAAGTATTATGTGCACAATAATGGAAAAGACTTCCTAGGTAAGTTTGATTCCAAAAGTAGGAGTATTCTCGGGATATTCTTCACATAGAAAAGCATATAAAGTGTTTATTAAAAGAACTTTATGCGTAAAAGAAAGTGTACATGTAGTATTTGATGAAACTAACATTCTTTCTGAGATATAGGAACATGAAGATGAAGCCATTGGATTTGTAAGGGATTTGACTGAAGCCTCAGCTTAGGTCAAAGTGCCACCAACAGAAGGAACAGGTGATGGAATAGGTTCTTCCATCTAGGGCGACCTGAAAGGGTGAACTAATCAAAGGGGAATTGAAATAAATCCCTTGAAGGAACCTGTTCATGACCTTGTTCCTCAACAACAGAACATGAAAGAAACATCAAGCAGAAACCAGTTGGTTGTAAAACCTCACAAGTATCAAAGTTCTCATCCCATTGAGAATATTATCATTGATCCAATATTTGGAGTTAAAACTAGATCACAATTAAAGAATATGTGTGCTTTTGATGCCTTTATGTCTCTTATTGAACCTAAAAATGTTGTTGAGGCTTTGCAGAATACAGATTGGGTGATTGTTATGCAAGATGAACTCAATCAGTTTGAAAGAATTCAACTTTGGCATCTAGTTCCAAGAACCAAGAACAGATCAGTCATTTGTACAAAATGGGTCTTCAAAAACAAACTTGATGAAGATGGTACAGTTAAAAAAAACAAGACAAGACTGGTGGTCCAAGGCTAAAACCAAGAGGAAGGCATAGACTATAATAAGACTTTTGCTCCAGTTGCACGATTTAAAGCAATCAGACTCATTGTAGCCTTTGCAGCACACATGAAATTCAAACTTCATCAAATGGATGTCAAAAGTACCTTCTACCTGAAAGAGGAAGTGTTTGTGAAACAACCACCATGGTTTGAGAGGAAGGAATGTCTTGAGCATGTGTACAAGTTAGACAAGGCCCTCTATGGACTCAAGCAGGCTCAGAAAGCATGCTATGAATGATTGTCAAAATTCCTGCTGGAGCATGGTTACAAGAGAGGCAAAATTGATAGTACCTTATTCTTAAAGGAAAAAGGTAAGGATCTCCTTGTTGTACAAATATATTTTGATGACGTAATCTTTGGGGCCACTAGTGATAAGCTAAGTAAGGACTTTGCAAAATCATTGGGGAATGAGTTTGAAATGAGCATGATGGATGAGCTTAACTTCTCCTTAGGCTTACAAATCAAACAAAGTCCAAATAGAACCATGATCTACCAGCTGAAGTATGCAAAGGAACTAACAAAAAAGTTTAAAATGGAAGAATCAAAGGAAATAGACACACCTATTGCAACTACTACTAAATTAGATGTTGATGAACCTGGTTCATCTGTTGACAAAAAGTTGTATAGGGGTATGATTGGTTCACTTCTATATCTTACTACTAGTAGACCTGATATTATTTTCAGTGTAGGACTTTGTGCTCTCTTTCAGGCAAATCCTAAAGAGTCTCATCTGACTACTGTCAAAAGAATACTAAGATACTTAAAAGGCACCACTGATTTGTGTCTTGAATATCCCAAAGAAAGCAATTTCGATCTAGTAGGATATGCTGATGCTGATTATGTAGGTTTTCTAGTGGATAGGAAGAGCACCTCAGGTATAACACACTTCCTTGGTTCATGTCTTGTGTCATGGGATACCAAAAAGAAAAACTCATTGGCCTTATCAACTGCTAAAGCTGAGTATGTTGATGCTGCATCTTGTTGCGCTCAATTGCTATGGATCAAACAACAGCTGGTAGATTTTGGTATTGAAGTTGGTTGTATTCCAATATTTTGTGATAACACTAGTGCTATAAGTATGACAAAGAACCTTGTTCATCATAAGAGGACTAAGCACATAGATGTTAGAAACCACTTCTTAAGAGATAACTATGAGAAATGACTGATCTTTGAAGAATTATGTGCTACTGATAAGCAAATTGCTAACATTTTCACTAAAGCATTGAGTAGAGAAAATTTGAGAGGAACGGGTTGGAATTAGGGATGATTAGGATCACCTAATAGGTCTAGTTCAAAATGCACAATGATAAAAATTGGCTAGGAGTTCTATTCTTTGTGTAAGTAACTAGATTAATTCTTACTCAGCTTCATACTTTAATTAGTGTACTCCTGTGACTTGTGTATATTTGATTCACTAATATCTTACAAAGCTTTTCTATTATGACATTTGAGGCATGTTCAAGAGAGTTCTAGATGAAGAACCTGGTTCGTCGGTATGAGTTCATGTGAAAATAAAGGTATGTTTTCAATACTTTGCATAATTAGAAATATTAACAATTCAAACATGAGCAGAAGTCCGGTCATTGCCAAATTCCTAGAAAATTCTATCACGTTGAGGCATTGAACCAGTTTCGTCCATTTAGAACTCTAAAACCGTGATTGTGCCTAAAATCTAGGGAATCCAAATAAATCATTAAAGGACTGGAATTACAGGTTGATTAGACTTCTTTTTTACCTCTAAAAAGTTGTTGATAATGAGTAAATGTCTAATTGCCTTTAAATACACACCACATCTCTAATCTTCTTCATTATTCAATAACCGTCAATATATTACTCCAGTTCTAAATCGCTTCTCCTTTACGGAAATTCCCAAAATTCTCTTCTTCAAAAATTCCTAAAGCTTCTCAAGCAACGACGTACAATGTCTAACCCCCACGATAATCCTGGTATTCCTCCACCACCAACTCCATCAAATACATACTCATCTACTCCTGCATGTGAGTCCCCAAAAACCTAGGTTTCGAAGGTAGAAGATGTTGGCTAGAAAAACTGAGCTCTAAGAAAAGTTTTAAATGAGAGATTGAAAGCTAGCCAAAGAAAGGAAAGCCCATCTCAAGAATCTGACACCAATTCTAAGTCAAAATCCTTTATATCTGCCAGTGAAGGTAAAGAACATGGGTCTTCTGAAACTGAGAAAATACAAAAAAACCCTGTTGAGGTAAGTTCTTCTATAGTTGAAAACTTAGAAAATAGGTTTGTCCTAGTTGGACCTATTCGAGATGTAAAGGGGGCTGAATCGAGTAGGAGTATAAAAGAAAAATGAAAAGGAGAAGTTCTTGCTATAGGTTAAGCTAAACAAAAGAGTGGCATAATGTCACGGGGAAGTAGATCTGGGAAAGCAGCTAAAGGGTTGGTTCATCTAAGCAAACAAAGAGATGAACTCGGTTCATCTACTGAGAAAACTCTTGTTGGTCTTCTGAAAAGTGTTGGGGCAAGTTATGACCCAAAGAAACGCAGCCTCACGAAAGGTCCCAACTGTTCCCAAGCCATCCAAGAAAAGAAAGACTCCATCCCCAAAATCTACTGCCCCTTCACTACATAGGGAAAGGGCTATAGGAAGCAGGGTAAGACAAGTGAAGCTGGCCTAGAAAAAGCTCTGGAATAAAGCAGGAAGAAGAAAATGGAGAAGGGAAAGAAAAAAGTTGCAGAGTCCTCCGAGGTTGAAGAAGAAGAGGAGATGGAATTGTTCCATCAAGAAAGGGGAATAACAGTGGAGGTTTCCACACCAAAAAAAATCCAAGACTTCTTATAATAAGTCTCCTTCTATACATATGTCTGATGAACCCCCACTAGCCAAGAGGACAAGATCTGCAATGAAAGGCAAGAAAAAGAAAATTGTTGAAGAAGATGAAGAGCGGAGTGGAGAAGAAGAAGAAGTGGAATCTGATAAAAAGCAAGATAAGTTTACCATCTTTGGCAAAAGAAAAATTCTAAAACGAAGATTGTTGAAAGACCTAGTTGAGCCGGGGATGATAAGATTGGTGGATGCTTTAGGTGCACAAGGTTGGAAGGACATGGTCCTTGAAATGGATGAGAGGCTGGCCAGGAATGAGCTAATTGAATTTATGGCCAATGCTGCTGTGAAGGATGGAGTAGTCACCAGCCTGGTGAAAGTAGTGAAAATGAAGTTTGATGGACTCAAAATGGGTGAGATTCTGGACATACCTAATGAAGGGTATGATGATTATACAACATAAAGGTGGCCATGTCTAGATTCTCTTCCTACTTCTATTGAAATCACTAGAAGGTTTTTGTGATTCTGAAGATGTGCCTGAAGCCAGATTTGTGCAAAAGCGTGAAATGAGACCTGACCAAAAGGTCTTGTTTAAATTTGTCAACAAGTGCCTCTTGCCCAGATAGGAGAGAAGACACACTGCAAATTACATGGACCTGGTTCTTATAGAATGCCTGGTGAAAAGAATGCAAATCAACTGGCCCACTTTCATTGTTAAATTACTAGACAAGGTAACAATGGCTCTAAGGCACATGCTACTCCATATGGGTTCATACTAACAATTGTGCTGGACAGGTGTACCTTTGAAGAAATGGGAAATGGCATCAAGCAAAGAATATTTGGTGTTAAGACTCTGCTGGCTTGTGACTATCCTGTCAATTCCATCCAGTTGAACCTGGTTCATCTTTGAGGACACCTATCAAGAGCAATGTTAGGGCTTTGGTTCAGGAATGTGAAACTAAAGATGATGTAATTGCTAGGCTCAAGGCTCGTGTGGCTGAATTAGAAACTGAGAGAGATAGTCTTAGAAGTGAGCTAGCAAAAGAAAAGGTGAAAAGTGATGGAATGCTTCAGAATATGCTAAACCTTCTCCAATCTGAACCCTCTAGTTCCTCCAAGCCCTAGGTCTCCTAGAACTTGTCTTTTGAACCAGTCTAGTAACCCTCAGTGACCTTGATTTGGGATGTTTCTGTTTTTTTTTTTTTGCTCATGTTTTGGAAGTTTATCTTTCTTTTTATGGTCAGTTTGTGAAGGCATATCTCTGTCAATGAAAACTGTTGTTTTCTCTTGTTCAATGATGATTATGTTCTTACTGGATCAAATATGTTTGTTGATTATTGATAATTGCATAATGTTTTCACTTGCACTTTCCCTAGTAGCCATGAGTACTTTTTAACATCTGAGATTCACATTAAGTATGCAACTTTTCGATGATTCCAAAAGAGGGAAGAGATATTGTACTTTACTCATTACTCTGAATAAGTGATATTTATAACCTAATTAAACCTGGTCCTTGATGATAAGTAAAATTTTCTAAGTTAAGTGTTGACGGTTAAGCTGAGTTCTTACAGGTTCTCTTATCAGTGAAAGCACAGAGTTTGTCATCACTAAAAAGAGGGAATTTGTTGGTCCAAGAACAGGTGTAGTTTGGAAGAATGACAAATAAACTCAGTTATGGACCAGGTCCATCAGGTGAAGCACAGTGTTTGTCAACCTATACATGTGAAATGCACGTGAAGGAGATAAGTCACATTGATCAAGCAGCAATATCTTCTGAACTGAATGAAAAGGTTGCATATGGTGTAAAGAGGAAAAGTCTCCTTATAAGAAGAGAACACAGATCCGAATAAAGGATAGTTTTGGAGTTTGTGTTGTTCAAGGACTCAACTTCGATGGAAGATCACAAATTGAGTCTCATTCAAACTCTAATTACTAACTCATTAAATAACACCGATTCTTCTTTTTTACAGGTATTGCACAAATGCATAAGTGAAACTATATTGAGAGGCGAGACAATTTTTCAAGTAATTTATGTGAGATTTGAGTGTGCATTCCTGAAGCTACTATGACAAAATAGAAGAACCAATTCTATTGTGTCTTTCTTGTATTCTAGTTTAATTGTAGTAAGTGATTTAAAGTTGTACCTTTCAGCTTTCATATAAGCATTTGTACTAGGTACTTTGAGTATTCAAGTTAGAGTTAACTTGAAGGTGTCGCAACAGTTGAGGTTGTGTGCTACACAGGGATTAGAGTTAATCCTTAGGTTTACAAGAGTTTTGTAAATGTTGTTTTGCCTCAGTGATTTTACTGAAAATTTATCCTACTGAGTAGTATGTCTTAGTTTTTCACCTTTTGAGCCAGGTATTTTTCACGTAAAAATCTTTGTGTTATTTATTTTATGTACTTTTAATTTCGCAAACAGTAGTAGTAAGTATACCTAGAAAAACCAAGTTCTTCTAGAGAAAAATTAGGTACCACACAAATTTACCCTCCCCCCCCCCCCCCCCTCATGTGTGGTATTGATGTTTAGAACATCAAGTACCAAAAAGCCATATAAAAGCAGAATAAAAACAACCAGATAGTAAGGTGATCAACAATGAAAGAAAATAACAGTTAGTCATAAAAACCTACTACCAACAGAAAGAGGGATTGCATGCCAATACTACTGTTATGAACACTCTAGACTACCTATTTTACTATCCTAATCCTCGATCTCTATACCTTCCTATGAAGGGTCAAGTCCTCGGTCAGCTGGAGCTATGTCATATCTTGTTTAATCACCTTTTCCCACCTCTTCTTTGGCCTACTTTTACCTCTTCGTAGGCCCTCCAATATCAACCTCTCCCACCTCATCACAGGGGCATCTTGCTTCTCCTCCTCACATGACCAAACCACCTAAGCCGTACTTTTCGCATCTTGTCCTTAATAGGGGCCGCACCCACCTTGTCGTCAATAACCTCATTTTGATCATATCTAACCTGGTGTGCCCGCACGTCCATCTTAATATCCTCATATTTTGCTACCTTCATCTTCTGGACATGAGCGATCTTGACTGGTCAACACTCAGCCCCATACAATATCGTTGATCTGACCACCACTCTGTAGAACTTACCCTTAAGTTTCGGTGGCACCTTCTTGTCACACAAAATACCGGAAGCAAGTTTCTAATTCATCCCTCCTGGCCCAATACGATGTGAGACGTCTTCATCAATCTCTCAATCCCCCAGAATAATAGACCCAAGGCACTTAAAACTCCCTCTCCTAAGTCATGGATGACATGCGAGTCCATCCTCACCTCCTTTCTCCCTCCTTGAATTTCGCCATTGAACTTACACTCCAAGTATTATGTCTTGGTCAACTTGAAACCTTTAGATTTCATGTCTGCCTCCATACCTCTAATACTTGTAAAATAATATTAACAATTCATGTTAAAGTTGCCCAACTTGGTGTAAAAATTGGGAAGTTTTATCTCAGGACCCAAACTCAAAATGATGGCGCATATCATAGAACTAGGCAAGCCAACAATCGCAAGTAACTATGCATTTTAAAATTGAATGCTAGGCAAGCCAATAGATAAGGATCTAACGCGCTAAACACTATTCAAAATAGTAAATAACAATAATTTAAATCAAAACAGAGTAAGAAGTGTAGAAATTTATAATAAACTAAACACTAATACACGACTACCTAAAATCTAGTGTCACAATCCACGAAATTCTAAGAGTTACTATAAATATTGATTTAAAGGAAATACATTTGTTCTCAAAGTAAAGGAAAATAGATAGTTTTTTTTTTACATTTTAGGTTAAGCTTTATTTTAGTTGAGCATGTGAGACGGTTGCACGGACCGTTTAGGGTAATTTTATACTAGAATTATCTCTTAACATTAGATTTCCATCTTTTAATCTATTATTATGAATTTTATCTCCATTTCATCTTTGATTTATGTGGAAAGAAATTTTTTCAAAATTAAAATTAACAAATTCTTACTGAGAATGAACAATGTATCAAAGAGATGGGTTAGATATGTTGTCAAAGTTGAAAATTAATTATTTGAAGAAGTTGATTATAACTTTTTAATAACTTTGCATCTTAAAAAGTTAAAAATTAACTTTAAATAAGATTATGTAGGAATTTATTTTAAAAAAATAAAAAGGAGAATCAACCTAAATAGCTGGCAAATATATAATTTATATATAATATGTATAAATATATATATAACTAGGACTTGAAAGTTGAATAGTGATTATGACCGGCTTATTGTATAAAATATCCTTAAAAAAAGCTTGAGGCCTCCTGTAGAAGCTTGCGCTTTAGACCCTTATATTTGTTGAGCCGCCCTTGTACAACTTTTAAAAAAAATTAAGTTTGAATCATATCTATGCCCAAGCGTCTACTTATTTTATAGAATCTCATTATTTATGTAAGTAGCCCTACTTGTCACACAATTACTGATAAGGGATTCTATGTTCTTTTATATGAAAAGAATTTTTGGGTCATCAAATTGTCATATCTTATCTACAGAATTTGCTTTTCCAATCCTATATATGCCACACTAAATAGACAATGTTCTCCGTCCATTGACTTAAAATGAATGAAAATAATACGAGAATAATTTCACAACAATAAAAGAGAATATTTAGAAAAGGGAGTCTGAAATGGACAAATAAACAGGTAAAAGAAAAGGTGAGAATTCCTCAAATAGAATCCAACCATTGAATTATCTAAATTTCTCTACGGAGTTGTCGTTTTATTCTATCTATATTCAAAACACGTGGTACACTACATTGATTATTTTTCATGTCGAACCAAGCTAGTACTATTCCGAAATCACATTTAAATTCCAAAATCACATTTTAAACACCTCATTTTTCTTAGAAATACGGATGGAGCTAGCCGTATTGGTTAAAATCTAACCACTGTGGTCAAGCTGACCAACATCTCATCCAAGCAGTAAGACATTGAAAGATGACATGGTCTATTTCATATCCCGACTTCACGACATCCGTCAAATCAGAAGAAATAACATTCCGGGGATGACCAAGGCAGACATAATGTGAAAGAGCGTCAGACCAAATACATAGCAAAGGATCCATAACTATATATATGAGAATAAAAAAAATTCGAGGGAGGGGGGGGCACGGATTTGGACCTCTCTCTTTCTCCAACTTTCTCAAGAAAATATGTAAAGTATTCTCCTCTATTGATTAAGGGGAGCGACAATGGAAAATTTCAATACGATTCATCTTATGTATTATTTTTCCAATTAGTTTATTGATCTGGAATTTATTATGTTTGACTAAGATTTACCTCTTCATTCTCTTTAATTGATTTGTTCACAAACGTTTCAACATCTTTTGAGTCAAATAATTTGGCGCCATCCGTGGGAATTTCTTAGTGAAATTTCCTAGTCTCTTCCAGATCAAAAACAGAAAACATGATTACCTACCAAAAAGAGCACTAAGGCAAATCCCAACCCACACAGGGTAAAGACGCAACACAGAAGGGGAAAAAGAGCTAAATACATTCACCGAATTTAGAAATCATCGTTCCATCAACCGTCGAAATGATAGACAAAACAAGCAACGTTACAAACTCATTCTCATTCATCGACTCATCAGATGGGATAAGGAAAATATCATTTTGACTCACCTCCTGCTCTTTGCTCAAGCAGGAACACAAGCTCCACGCGGGTTAGCGAGCAAAGAAACATCACAATCGGAGAATAGGAAACTACTGCAAAATAACTGAAATATCTCCCACCAATAACATCTCCAGACCAAAAAGCAAAAACCAGATAAGGAAACTCTAATGTGTGCACAAACGAACGTAAGAGAAACGGCAACGTTTCGTACTCTTCGATGCAAACAATATCAATCAAACTGGGACTCCCCTAGAGGATACCCGATTCTCCGAAAACTGGGACCAATGAACAGGTTAATATTTCGGCAGAAGCTCGGAATAACACCCTTAAAGGCAAAGGGCCTTCACCAAAAAGAAGAGGTCAGCCTCGATCGGACGATGACAAGTTAATATTTTGAAAAGTTCGAAATAACACCCTTTAAGGCCAAGGGCCTTCGCCAGAGAGAAGAGTTCGACCTTGATCGAACGACAACGGGTTAACATTCCGACAAGTTTGACATAACACCCTTCAAGGCCAAGGTCATTCGCCATAAAGAAGAGTTCGACCTTGATCGAATGACGACGAGTTAACATTTCAACAAGTTCGAAATAACACCCTTAAAGGCCACGGGCCTTCTCCAGAAAGAAGAGTTCGATCTTGATCGAACAACGACGGGTTAATATTTTGACAAGTTCGAAAAACACCCTTAAAGGCCAGGGGACTTCACCGATAAGAAGAGTCCGACCTCGATCGGACAACGACAGATTAATATTTAGACTAAAGTTTGAAATGCCCCTTAAAGGCCAAGGGTCTTCGCAAAAAAGAAGAGGACGACCTCGATCGGACAATGACAGGTTAATATTTCGACAAAAGTTCGAAATAACACCTTTTAAAACCAAGGGCCTTCGCCAGAGAGAAGAGTTCGACCGTGATCGAACGACGACGGGTCAAAATTTCGACAAGTTTGAAGTAACAGCCTTCAAGGCCAAGGGCCTTAGCCAAAAAGAAGATTTCGTCCTTGATCGAACGACGACAGATTTAACATTTCGACAAGATCATAATAACACCCTATAAAGCTAAGGGTCTTCACCAGAGAGAAGATTTTGACCTTAATCAAATGACGACGGGTTAACATTTCGACAAGTTCAAAGTAACACCCTTCAAGGCCAAGGGCCTCTGCTAGAAAAAAGAGTTCGACCTTGATCGAACGACGATGGGTTAACATTTTGACCAGTTCCAAAATAATACCCTTAAAGGCAAAGGGCCTTCGCCAAAAAGAAGAGACCTACCTCGATCGGACAACGGCAGGTTAATATTTTTAACAAAGTTCAAAATAACATCTTTTAAGGCCAAGGTCCTTTTCCAGAGAGAAGAGTTCGACCTTGATAGAACGACGACTGGTTAACATTTTTACAAGTTCGAAGAAATACCCTTCAAGGCCAAGGGCCTTCGCTAGAAAGAAGAGTTAGAGGTTTATCGAACGACAAAGGGTTAATATTTTCACAAGTTAAAAATAACACCCTTAAAGGCCAAGGAACTTTTCCAAAAAGAAGAGTCCGACCTCAATCGGACAATGACGGGTTAATATTTTGACAAAATTTCGAAATAACACCCTTAAAGGCCAAGGGACTCACCAAAAAGAAAAGTCCGACCTCAATCAGACAATGAAAGGTTAATATTTTGACAAAAGTTCAAAATAACACCCTTAAAGGTCAAGGGCCTCCGCCAAAAAGAAAAGTCCAACCTCGATCAGATAATTATGGGTTGATATTTTGAAAAAAGTTCAAAATCATACCCTCGAGGCCAAAAGCATCGCCGAGGAGACAAGTTCGAATTGTGCCCAAGGCCAAAGGCCGTTAGAAAATAGAAAGGGAAAGCAATACTGGGACTCACAATGATATAACGCTTCGCTATAAGCCCGAAAGTAACACACCTACAGATAAGGTTGTTTTAAAAAAGAAAAAGAAGAAGAAAGGTTCAATACCATCTAGACTATGGCGGGGTAACATCTCAACACATTCGAAAGTACCATCCCGCCAACAAAATCCGTCATCAAGATCCAATTCAATCTGAATGGGATTAAAGTCCCCAAATAATTAGGGAAATTGTCATACGGGAATCTATTTCGCAACTAAGTCATAAGAAGAAAAAACAAAGAAAAGTACAAGGCATATAACAATGAAAAGTTCCTCTTTATACAAAGTGATTGCGCAAACAGTCACCGATTACGCACGGCGTGAACCAACGGTCTAAAAAAGGGGAGAAAATAATGGCAATGAACAAAAAAAACAGAAATATATAAAGACAACAACTCATTCACTCAGCGTCATCATCGCCACCCTCTACACCATCATCTTTAGGAAGTCATCCCTTGCCATCCGTCCCCTCATCAGCTTCCAACGTCGCGGATTCATATCCACAATTAACACGAGCCTCTGGTGCCTTCGCCTGTTCTCCTTCATATGCGGCCTTGGTAACATTGCCTGCCTCCCATAAACTCTTGTATATATCCTGCTAGGCTTCTGCATGAACCCAAAGCTCGTGCAACTTGCGGGAGAGGAAGACTCGATTTGAGCCAATAACTACTTCTTTTCGGCCTCCAGAGCAGCAACCCGATCTCTCAAGATAATTGATTCCCGGTCGATCTCGCCAATGCGTTCCTCAAGCCTCGCCTCCCTTAGCATGGCCGTCGCCCTTTCTGATTATTGCTCGGATTGGAAGGCGTGGATAGTATTCTCCAAGGCTGCACCTTGCCAAAGCCTAAGACCAGTCACTCCCGATGCTCTCCAACCCGGCAACCTTTCTCTCCAATTTGGCTAATTTTCCTTTTCACTCCGCACTTATCACCTCGACCTTGATAAGATTCTGATCTATTCAGATTGTATCGACCTCAGCTTCACCTGAAGATACTCACATTCTGCAGTAGCCCCTTTTCCTAACTCAAGCTCTTCGTCCTTTTCATGAAGATGCTCCTCAAGTGCACACTTACAACGAATAACTTGCATCAATTCTTGATCCATTTTCGCCAACTCCTCGCTAAGAGACCGATCACAAGGATTTGCCTTCAATCACTCGTGCATCTCACGGCACTTGTTGCAATAGCACCGGTACTTCTCCAACATCTTCAAGAAAATCTTGGCCCGAATATAGGCCCAACAAACACTCTCTATTTCCACCAGGTATGTCTGATAAATGAGAAGATGAGTTACTCATCAGGGTAACGTACTCTCAATACCATAGCGGCCATTTCATGCATCAAATAAATATCGGGAACGTCGCGAAGAGCCGCATTCTTAGCAATAAGGCATAGAATGTCGAACTGTGACACCAGATTCTCCATGTCCCCCAGGAAATAGATATCCGATGGGATCTCGAGAATACGGGACGAGCCTCCCATATGAACCACTAAATAGGTAAGACCCTCTTTAGATATCCTAACATCATCAGGGTCGAGGTCCGACTCAGATTCATAGTCATCGACCACGACGCCCTTCCCCTTTCAGCAGTCGAGGAGGAAGAATGACCAGTTATGGAGGACGAAGGCCCATCCAAAACCATAACAGAGCCTCAGAAATCTGGCCCCCTGTCACACCAGGTTGGTGATCAATGACAGTGGGAGGTATCTCTATCAACGGGGCAGATACGATGGTTTGCTTTGTCTTTACGGGTAGAGTGGTATCTAACCCCGCCCCAGATCCCATAAAGGGAGAATCGTCCAGATGTATCACAGTTGAGGTGTTGTCTTGAACTCCACTTGTCGCCTCTTGGATGGACTCTCTCCCTCTTTAGAACGGTGAGATTCACCCATCAAGTGAGAAGCACGGAGCGGAGCCTCAGTCTGATATGTGGCCTCCGTAGGTATAACCCCGGCCGAAGACTCAACTGAAGAAGCCCTCGACAAAGGTCGATCAATAGACACTATAGTAGGGCGAGCAGACAATGTCAGTTGCCAAAACACTAATGGAGGAGCCCTAGCTCTCTGCACTCTCCCTGACATCGGCAAGCAGCGCATAAGAAACTAAGTAAAAGAGAGAAAAAATAGCAAACAGAAACGATATCTCACCTGTAAAAGGCCTGCATCCATATTTTTCATAAAAGGCCGACCATGTATGAACCCCCGCCGTATGAGGAAGGATGGAACTCACTTACTCGCGGATACCTTTGACAGGTGGAGGGGCAATTTTGTAGCTACAGTAACATAATAGGTATAGTATTGTATCAGAAAGCGGTCGGGCATCTCCCCGACTAAAAAAATAGAAACTTATGCACAAAGTTCCAATACTCAGGGAACCCCGTTGGATCTGCCACATGGTGCTCGATCAGCATATAGAAATAATTCTCGTAGAAATGACAGTAAACCATGTAGTCCATCTTCACCACCAGAATTTGACCAACGATGGCACATGTGAATCATCATGCCGCGAATAAGCTGAGAGGCGAAGATATTGAGCATGTGCTCTAAAGTGATCTCACGACCGGCGAGCTCCGTGAACTTGAGCAACATATGAAACAGTTTATACATGTACAGTGAAAGTTGAGCGGGGCATACCTCGTAAAAGTGGCAGAAATCTACCACTAGGAGAGGGAGAGGAAGTGCGTACCCAATAAGAAAGGGATAGGCATAGAACGTGCAGTATCCGAGGCAATCAAAATGGACTATGGCATTCTCTACCGCTGGCCACATTTCAACATAACGAGGAATTCCCCCTTGCTTTCAATTCTCCGATTTCCTCCTCCTTTATAACCGAGGGGACAGGTTCCGGCTCCTCCTTGGCGCGACTGCAGAAGTCAATCCATGCTTTCCCAGGACGATGCAAGATCTCGGCTACTGGCGGGACCCCCTCATCTTCCACTACTTCTGCTCCTCCAATGGTCGAAGCATCATTTTCCGGCACTGTAATTGGGATATAGAGGTCAGCGCGAGAATAATCACCAGACATTATATCAATTTGATGAAGAAAAAAGAAAATGAAAATGAGGGATGAATTTTTTCAGTTAACTGGGAATGAGTAAAAATTTGAAGTATCGAGAAGAAAGTATATTCACAAAATTCTTTCAAGCAAGGGGAAAAGAAATGTGTCAATCGAATGATGTGTTCCTTCTATTTATAAGAGACATAAATTCCATAAGCATGAAACCCAAGAGCTGCCAATCAAACCTGGTGGCGCATGAAACAATTCAATTCCTTAGGAACGTCTGTCATACTAGCGGCAACCATGAAACAATGTTTCAATCCAAACGACATTTCGGTTCCGGAACACTCGTAGTGGTCCATGGATATTGAAAGAGCACCACCACCTTACTGAACCTACGGGGCATAACCAAGGGGTGAGTAGTCAGGTTTCTCTCGAACTTGTAGCAATTGTAATCTATATGCCGGACCCGACAAGAGACAACCTGACAGACGGAGGGACTAACTATACTGGTCACAATCTGACCGTTGCGGTCAAGCTGACCGACAACTCGTCCAAGTGGCGAGGCGGTGAAATACGACATGATCTATTCCATATCTCGCCCTCACGACATCCGTTCCATCACAAGAAACAACATTCAGGGGACGGCCAAGGCAGACATAGTGTAAAAGAGCGTCAGACCAAGTATATAGCAAAAGGTCCATGACTATATATAAGAGAATAAAAAACTTTTGAGAAGGGGGGCACGGATTTGGACCCTTCTCTCTCCATCTTTCTCTCCTCTGTATTCTTCATAAGTGAAAAGAAGAACGAAGCAATCTTCAAGAAAATATGTAAAACGTTCTCCTCCATTGATTGAGGGGAGCGACAATGTAAAGTTTCAATAAGATTAATTACCTTTATCTCATCTTATGTACTGTTTTTCTAATTAGTTTATTGATCTGGAATTTATTATGTTTGACTAAGATTTAACCATTTATTCTCTTTAATTGATTTGTTCACAAAAATTTCAACATCTTTTGAGTCAAATACTAACTTATAAAGTATGGATTCAAGTGAATCGAATAATGTTTGTCTAAATTTTATATATGTACTAAAAATCCACAAAATTCTATAAATATTTAATTACAAAATTACCTATATATTAACTTAAAATTCCAAGAGGGAACAAACGAAAAGATCAGAAAAAATCTTTTAGAAATAACGAAAGGTTGGCGTCAAATTATTGTTTAAACCCATGACTAAATTGACCCAAATATTGGGGAAGGGCCACGACTTATCACTCATCAGACATGCTTTTAAAACACATTTACAGTTTGATTTTTAATTCATTTAGGCATGCACGTATCCTTTACCTTTGACCATTTGGTTTTGACCCGTTAAATGCTGCAATTTTCTAATCCTCCAATTTGATCAAACTGTTTAATTAGGCAGGTCTAAACAATTAAAGCGTAAAGTTCCAGTGACCAATTTAATTACAATTTTTACTCAAAAATTCTTTTAACCTATAGTATTTTCTGCTTACAAGTATTACATTTAAATTACTTTACAATATTTTGAAATACTTTCTTAATACAAGATATAAACATTTTACGGAAATATACAGCATTCTTGATAATACATTATAGAATTTTTTTTAAAAGTCCCGCAATATCCACTAGGTGACCTTAAGCACTTTGCGACGCGAGAACAGCGAGAAGAAGTTTGCTTAAGCATATTGTAAAGCATATTTATCTTGAGGATTTTATGGTTCTTTAAATTTACAAAAATTAAGTATTTTTTGTCCAACTGATGAAAAATTCATATACTTTCCATTATGATATGTGTTTTTCGTTTAACAAGAATAAAAAACAATCCAGATAGAAATCTTCTTTTCCAATTTGTTTTTCCTCTTTTGGAGTTTTCCTCCAACAACTCCAGACAAAAGAATTACTACAAATCACGAAAAAAAAGAGTCTATAAAAAACAAAATAAATCACGATAAAGGAAAAATGGAATACGGATGAGGGACCCCGATCACAAATGCTATTAAGCCCGGGCCATAAAAACATATAACATTTTCATTAATTCTGGAAGATCTTTCAATTTAACTGAAGGTGTCCAATGTTTATATAAACCTAAACAATCTTATGTGCCCAAAGTATAATTACTACTTGAATAGTTCTATAAAAGTCACTTGACTTCACCTTCTACAATTTGACCAACAATTAAGGAATCATTACAAACAATATTAGAATTATTATAAGAGTTCTATGAAAAGTCACATTTCGCCTTTAAACCATCACCTTTTTTAAACCGTTCATATTAGAAATTTCACCAAGTAACAAAAATTTCCACAAAGCTACTTCCCTCTATTGTTTTACTGCATGTCTACGAGTCAAGTTTAAATTCAAATAGTCCCGTTTGGACATAAATTTTCATTATTTTTAAAAAAAAAAAGAAATTTAGGAATATTATCTGTTCATGAAATTTGATCAATTTTTATAAAAACATTTCATATTTGGAAGATTTTTATTTTTCACTCACAAAAACTTTAACTTGTTTAAGTAAAGTATATACCAAAACACAATTTTAACTTTCAAAAATAAATTTTTCAACATGCTTTAAACTTTTCCTTTTAAGTTTTAATTAAAATTACACCTCATCGTTTGATGTTGAATAAGCACTAGCTGTAATGCACGAAAATAGGAGATTAGAAATTACTACATCTCCAACACATCACACTATAAATAAACCTCGGAGAAGAAAATAGTAAGGTTAATTAAACTAAAGAAGACAACTGAGGATGTCGGAGACATTGAATGCAGATGCACAAAAAGTCGAGCGTTCACACGGAAGCAGAACTAAAGAGAATATCTTACACACTCAAGTACAAATGCCAAATCAGCACAACAGTCCAAAATTTTATTTTGTATTTTATATAATTAATTTTAATTATTTAAAATATTTTTTTTATCTCGTAATTTTATGAATTCAAATTTTTATAAATTTAAAACAATAAAATTGGATTAGTCACGATATGAGACACGCAATAAAAAAACTTTGCCACATGGTCAGTGGCGGATGTACTTATGAAAAATCGGGTGCTCGAGCACCCATTAACCTCGACGCAGAGTATGTATAGTTATATAAAAAATATAAGAAAATATATAAAAATTTACAAAAGCATCCATTAATTTTATGTAAAAAAAAACAATTTAGCACCCACGAACTTAAATTTCTAGATCCGCCGGTCACTCCTTTCATTTGCTAAACCCAATGAATGCTTCTTTCTCTTTTTCGTGTTTTGAATTTCGTGTAAAACGCGTTTTCACTTTTCACCATAAAAGAGTATATAGGAAAACAACAAAATAAATAAATAAGACTACCTAATTGTGGAATAAGCTGGCCTAAGCGTGATTCTTGTGTATTTCGCGTAACGGAAAATATGTTTTCAAAGAAACTATTACAACTAATTACTTTTTGGAAAAATATTTGTTGCTGTTTCACTAAATAAACATTTCCTACTTATAAAATTAAACTGAATTTGTTATATTATTTTAATTGCTGCTCGACTAAATATTACGAAAAAATATTTACGAAAATTTGATAATTATATAAGCAAATCAGATAACGTTTCAATCGCAAAAATTTAGTAGCAAAAGTTGATTATAATATATTAATATGGACAAAACAAGGCTATGCTTAATTATTTTTTCCTATTTGTCGAAAAATGTTTCCTCTGAATGTCACAGTCAAAACTTTGCATCGACAGCCACGGTCAAAACTTTGCTTAAACCCGTAGTTTAGGTTTTATATTCACCAAAAATAAAGTACTTTTATTATTTGAAAAAAATACTCCATCCGCTTCATATTAAATGAGGCACTTTCTTTGTTAGTCTATTTTAAAATAAATAACATATTTTTAAATTTAGAGATAATTTAACTTTAAATTCTTTATTTTATCCTTTTTGCTATTAATGATAAGCTTTTATAGCCACACAAATAATATGCCCCACAAAAATTTTACCGCTTAATCTTTTAAGACTACAAATTTTAAAGTTTTTTTTTTTTATAAATTCCATAACAAGTCAAACTATCTCAAATAATGTGAGACGTGGAGTACTTATTTGTTCTCCCAATACGTTGGTTTTTGTCAATTTTATTATATTCGACGATATTTCAGAACGGTTTGAAATAATTTGATATTCAATAGTACCATTTCGGGAATATCGTTTCACTAAAAGGGCCCTTGAAATAACTTGAATACACTAAATTTTCTTTTGACTCCTTACTACTGAGTAACAATTCTGTTTGTTTTAGAATTGCTGTTAAAAACAATAATATAAATCAACATTTTTACTGTTACACTCTTGACTTCATCATCCTTATTCAAAGCGAAGAAAATAATGTAGCTTAACCATGTTTATGCTTTTGCTACATTGACGTTAGGAATTGTAATAGAGTTTTCTTAAGATTAGGACTAATTATCAGTCTACTTGTAAGTTAAATATAATCTGTTCATGAACCATTTCAAGAGAAATATATAATGTAGCGTGAAGAATGGTATATCTGTCAACTAGCATCTCCAGAACTATTGCTTCAAGTAACTTGAACTTGTTTGCCTATGAGTTTTTACATTATTTAAATAATGTACATTTACTGTGAAAATATTCCTTTTGCAAAGAAGCGTTTATTCGATTGTAACCAAATTGCTTACGAAAATTCTTGTAATATGAGGAAATACATGCATGCACTCTGAAGTTTTCTTTTGTGACGTTTACCATATATCTTATATGTTTATAATATTCTCTTTTATTTCAATTTTTATAACAACAGTAGCATGACTAAAGTTCCAACATTTTGTCACTCATATTCGGGGTGGTCCGACGAATTTTGTAGCCTAAAGCCAAATTTGATGATGGATTAAATTTTTTTCTTAAAAAATAATTATTGTTTATTTAAAGTCTATTTTTTTAGCTTTTCTTAGATATAAATTAGTTAATAATTTTCTTATAACAATAACTCCTAATAAATATTTCTCAATTGATAATATAGTTAATCCATTTAATCTTTTTTGTACATTGTTGATCTTAGGTAAATTTTATCAATTTTAATTTTGAAAACTTCATTCTGCTGAAGCAACGATAATACGAGTTATTAACATTATTCCATAAGCAAGTTAGGTATTTGAAAAAGAATTAAAACTTTTTATTTTATTAAGCGTATCAATAATTGTTATCTTCTAATTGTACTATTTTTCTTAATACTTTTATCAGAAAATAAATCTAAACCATAAAATACGGATTGGTTATTATTTAAAGAACATTCAAGATTAAGGCAATATTTTTTTTCAAATTTCAACATCTAGTAATCTTAGTTTTTATCGTCAAATAGAAAACAAAAAGTATTTTCATATGCTGTTAATAGTTTAAATCTATTTTGAAGCGAAAAAATAGCGTTCTCTGCTATGTATAAAAGTAACCAACTCTAAAGTACTATTCGAAAGATTTTGAGATTTTATTATCAACATTCGAATCAAATTGTTACTTTCTATATATCACAAATTTCTTACGAAATTCGGGCTCGATATTCATTTCAATTGTAATTTCTTGGTAAAAATCATAGCTGTTGCAAATCCTTCTTATCTATTTTTATTAAAGAAAAAAATCAAAAAAAATTCATTTTACATAACTTTTTTTAAAAATTATACATAATTTATTATGTGTAACCAAAAAAGAAACCCACCAAAATATAGACCCTAAAACAATCGTTTTACTTGCTCCGTAAAAGGGTAGCCCAGGCTCATATCGGATCAAAACGTCGATATTTTTTATAGTCCATTAATAAAAGTTGAAAACTCTGACCTTTTGCTTTCAAAGTTCACTTTACTTAGCATCACGTTCTGATAAACAAAATCCATAGCCAAAAGAAAAAAAGTACAAAGAAAACAAACGAACGAACAAAAACACGTTTTGTTCTTGTTTTTTTTAGAAAACTAATTTAAAGTTGTAATACAAAATCTTAATTAACTATATTTTATTTTATTTTAATTTATGCCTAAATAGAATTTATAGTTAGAATAAATATAAGAATAAGCTTTTTTGTTTTTAGTTGAAATAAGTTTTATACTATTATAAGTAGAAGTATTAATAGCTTATTTTATATGTGAAAAAGTGCAAAAATTTGTGATAGTTGTAGAGAGATTCAAATATAATATATTTCCTCAATTAATCGTTTTCACTTTAATAAATGAATAGAAAATTTATAGCCATTTGTTGAGCAACCCCTACCTTCCAACGACAATCAAGCACCCCAACTCCTAGGCAACCTCGGCCCCTCGTGACTCTACTATGAGAAAAAGTTTGTTTATATTAAATTAATGATTGCATGTATCGTTTATTCAAATTTGTATAATGTAATCATGTTTAAATGATATATAGTTCCACCTTAATTTTTAAGTTGTAACCTTATATAAATCTTTTAGTTAATTAGTATAAACATTTGTACGAGTGAATATTTTCTATCAGATACTTTACCTAGTCCTCTTATATTTTTAGATTCTTCTTTTAGTATGTTCGTTTACGTAGTTTTTTTTTTCCTTTTTGGATTGGTTGTTGTGGGGGGGTGTTAGATAATGTTCATCTCTGTCTAACCTTAATCCCCGTGACTGCTGTTAATTTAGTTGTGGAATAAATAAATTAAACAGAATGACAATAGGAAAACTGCAGAAAGAACTGTGAGAAAACGAATAAAGCAGTGACACACAATGGATGCCAGATTTATACATAAAAAAAAATTATTCTAGAACTTCGAATTAAACTACTCAAATTTTATATTAGTAAATAAAAGATTTACATCAAGATTCAAAGTAATATGTTGATAACATATGACTAACATCTTACTAATTTGAATTAACACTTGATAATATATGTATATTACTAAATAAATCTAAAAGTCATATATCTTGTATAAATACTTTACGTTCAAAATAATATTTTAGTTACATTTCGTTACTACAATTGTTGTTATTATATATAATTTTCATTTATTGTTCAAATACTTTAACAATTAGATCTTACATAAAATATTAATTTATAATGCCCTCCGTCTACCTATTTTGAAAAAATTGCCCTCACTGTTATCTTTTTGGCTCAAGAATGCCCTTATGACTAACGGTCATGTTAGATAAAAAAAATTAATTAATTTCCATGTGCCATAACGAAAAAAAGGTCAAAACCGCCCCTAGACTATTGGAGTTGGTACAATAATACCCCCATCTCAAAAAATCTCTCCCTTCCTCCTTTCCCCCTCCCCCCCTAGCGTGTGGGTTTATATTCCTCTTGTTTTTATCATCCTTTTTTTGACTTTGCACTCTATTTGAATAATTACTACAAATATCATTAGTGTTTTATTTTCAGACAACCAAAATTTTTTGTCACCGATACTTTACGTCATACAACTTTCAAAAATCCTGTTAAGCAAAAAAACGTAATTAACTTCCATGTATCATCGTCCCATTGATTGGTTGTCTGAAAATAAAACTTTAATGATATTTGTAGTGATTATTCAAATATAGCATCCTCTTAAATTAAGTTATTTGTACAAGGATGCTCTTCAGATTATATCAATACCGCCAAAAATTTTTTTTTAAGAAAAAGACAATTAAATCAAGAGAAATACTTGAGATTATATGCCTGAGAATATGAGAGAATACGACTTATTGGTGAATGTGACTGTAATAAACACTTGATTGAGCAGATTGTATGAAGCAGTAAAGTGTAGTAAGAAAAATTAATGATGAATGGTATTTCTGTGATGAAAAAAAATAGGAATATCGATGTGTATATTTACAAAGAAATAGGAAGAGGAAGGTGATTAACTATAAGAGAGAGTTTTGTTTGCTTAAAGAAAAAAATAGGTGTACGAGAGTTGTAGTTGGTGGAATAATTTTTACAAGAAAGAGAAGAAAGTAACGGCGAAAAACGGTCTTACAATGTGGGTGAGTTTATTTTAATTAGGTAAGTCTTAAGTTACGCCAATGGGACGATGATACATGGAAATTAATTACGTTTTTTGCCTTAACAGGGTTTTTGAAAGTTGTATGACGTAAAGTATTGGTGACAAAAAATTTTGGTTGTCTGAAAATAAAACTTTAATGATATTTGTAGTGATTATTCAAATAGAGTGCAAGGTCAAAAAAGGATGAGAAAAACAAGAGAAATATGAACCCACGCGCTAGAGGGAGTGAGACGGGGGGGGAAGGGGGAAGGGAGAGATTTTTTGAGATGGGGTATTATTGTACCAACTCCAACAGTCTAGGGGCAGTTTTGACCTTTTTTCGTTATGGCACATGAAAATCAAATAATTTTTTTTATCTAACATAACCGTTAGTCGTAAGAGCATTCTTGAGCCAAAAAGATTATGGTGAGGGCAATTTTCAAAATAGGTGGACGGAGGGCATTATTGCACCAATTCCAATTATCTAGGTGTAGTTTGACCCTTTTCCCTTTCAATTATCTCAAATAATAACTTTTTTTGTTCAAATTAATTGATGTAATATTTAATCACTTTTTTTTGAATATATATATATATATATATATATATATATATATATATATATATATATATATATATATATATATATATATATATATATATATATATATAAACATTCTTAATCACAGTGTTCAGATCTGCATACCACATCTTAATATTCATACGTGTATTAGATTCAGACGTCTTAATCTTAGAAAAAATAAACGAGTCCTATGTTAACTAAGGCCTCCTTTTTTTTTTAAGATTAAGATGTCCGAATCTAAATACACATCAAAACTTTGTTCCTCCTGCAATATGGGACAACATCCCTTTGTCAAAGAGAAAAATTCAAACAAATTCATTTTCTCCCATTTCCTATTCACTCCTCTATTTTAAGCTCTAGGAAGCTTAATCCTAAAGCCCTGTAAATGAATAAGACTATTTAGTTTTTCAATATATGAATGTATAATTATTAATATATATATATATATATATATATATATATATATATATATATACGTATATAATGGTGGTGGTTATAAGTAGTACTAGTGGTAATTGGTAGTGATGGAGATTATGCTTGAGAATAATAGTGGTAGATGGTAATAATTAATAATGATGGGTGGTGGTGCTGCTTGCGACTGTGATAGAGGAATGTATTGGTAGTTTATAATGGTATGACTGCCGGCTTATAGTTGTTAATGATGGTGATGGGATGGTTAGTTGTGGTAGTTGAGGTACATGAATTTATGATTGTGGTTGAGAATGATGGTGTGGGGTTAGTGGGAATTCTAGGTGGTGATTATCTATAGTTGATGATAATAGGCGGTTGTGACAATTAATATTGAATAGATGATAACATCTTAATAATATTGAATCTTTGTTATATAGATTTTAATCATACAGATCTAGTAAAACTCATTAAATGCTTATGAAGTAAAAACATAAATAAATTTAATAATTAAGATTTGAATAATTAAGATTCATATTTTAAAAACAAATATATTTAACGTTTGAAATTTGAATAGTTAAAATTTAAATCTTCATTAAATAGAAATAAATAAAATTTCTATTAAATACAAACAAATGAGGCCTAGGAGAATCAAATTACCATCTATTAAATTATTCTTGTTTTGCCAAGGTAGCAATTTCGTATAGTTTGTGCCAGAGATATGACCAGTCAAAATGATTTTTCTATTAGAGAAAACATAAGAATAGATGCAGTGACATTTTTACCTAATCTATTTCTCGTGACAGATATGAAGTCTTCGTAGTCTCAAAAGATTGGCAAACAAGCTGCGTGCACAAGTATGACGGCTCAGAATTTAAAATGGGTTGGTTTGCCCAAATAATAATTAACCTATATACTACGTAGAAGAACCACAAGACATGCCCCGAGTTTGGTTCTAGTATTTTTTTTAGCAAAGGAAAAATATTTATATTATAGCTAGATGGGGTTTAAAATAGTACGATCATAATTCGTATCACATAAAATATATTTATTATCAAAGTTTACTAGACTATTACAAATATCAATATTAGGTGCTTCACAAAAATTACTTGTTTAATTTGATCCCTCCTTAAACGTGGGGAATGATAAAAATCTGAATAAATTCATCCAATTTGACTGAAAATTTGGTCAACTAACTCAACCGCGCTCAACTCCTCAACTCAGGTTTGCGGCTCCATTTTATTCCTTCATATATTTAGGTAAGGAACAACTTACACACTCTTTTAAAGAATTCTCATAATAGATTAAGAATGTGTTTGGATAAGTATATAATTTAGCTGATCGAATCAGCTTATAAACACATTTGACTTATTTATGTATTTAAATAAACAAAAAAAGAAATTGTAAGACGCCGAATATGAATAAGTTTTTATTTGTTGATCGTTCCCAACTATTAATTTTTAAGCTGACATCTCAAAAAATTTCATAAATTTAAAATATTCAAAAAAGATCAAAAACATCATATACAGAGGCGAAGCCAAGATTTGAATCTTATGAATTCAGAATTGTAATCCTTTTAAGTTACTGAATTCTAAATTAATAAGCTATATATATATTAAAAAAATTGAAAAACAAATACATAATTTGATAAAAGATATTGAGTTTGGTTGTATCTCTTGATCAGCCTCCGCCCCTGACCATATAATGTCTTTCTCGAAACCGAAATTAACAGAACGCGGCCAAATACTTTTGATGAT
The DNA here is from genome assembly GCA_034376525.1 of Nicotiana benthamiana. Lineage (NCBI taxonomy): Eukaryota > Viridiplantae > Streptophyta > Magnoliopsida > Solanales > Solanaceae > Nicotiana > Nicotiana benthamiana. Next base: position 85,478,073 of record CM067326.1, read on the forward strand.
AATACCATCTCCAACAGATTTTCTACATTTATGAGAAATTCAATAAATATTTAACACCAATGCGTAGTAGGATTTCGTATGATGTAATCAGAATATTAGTTTTTTTCATTTTCTTTGAATATATTTGATGTCTTATTGTTTTTAAAATGCTTTGAAATATTTGATAGCATTTGACTGACAATATTAACAGTAACAACAACAATATAATCAATATAATTATACAAATAAAATCTCGGAAGAATTGTATATACGTAAACTTTACCTTACCTTGTAAAGATAGATACGTTATTACCGAAACACTCTGCTTATTTGACTGATAATATTACTACATAAAATTCTTTCAATTTTCGAAAATTCATAAAAGAAATATTTTTATATTCTCAATATGGTAACGTATTATTTTATTTTATAATTTTGATAATATTTTAACTTATTCTACGGTTATTGATCGTATTCTAATTTTGAAAATCATATAATGAAAATTTTGAACTTGGACATTTTCTTAATGGGAATATTATATTTTTCTTATGATATGAGTTGGAACAAAAGTGATTGGAGCATAGAACCACCCACGTGGTGGGCGCGAGTACCATAGGGGATCGTATCCAGGTAATGGCGCCGCAAATAAATGGGTTTGTGCACGCGCAGCTGTCCACGTGGGAGAAAATCCCCTTGCACGCACCACACACCTATTCTACGCCGCTACCTCCGCCGCAACCCAACCATAGCCTGACCACACTCTAAAAGTCATTAAAAGTTTATTGCAGGTTTGAGTACACTTCAAAAATTATGGCTTATTTAAAAAACGCTTTTCTTTAAAATGTCTTTAACAAAAAATAATTGTTGACAATTAGTTTATGTTTTTTAATTAATTTTAAAAATATTTCTAAGTACTAATTGGTAATTGATCAACCTTTAAATAAAGTATTTTTAAGTGTTCTCGAAAAAAGTACTTTAGGGTGTTAAACTATTTTTTTCTGCTTCTACATTACTTTAAAAAAATTCTTTTAAAGTTTGACCAAACACTTTAATTTTTGCTAAAAAAAAACTTTTCACTAAATTTGGCAAAAAGAAGTTTATCCAAATAGATTATTAGTCTTCTTTTGCTATTTCGGTTATAGCTTTTTAAATGGCTTTGTATTTTTCTACTTGATTTTAGTGCCACTGATTTTTTTAGTCGAGTGTTTATCGAAAATAGTTTTTCTATCCTTCATAATAGGAGTAAGGCTATGCACATCATACCCTTCTTGACATCACTTGTGAGAAAACATTGAATGGTTGTTGGTGTTATAGTCTTCTTTCCTAATCCGAATTAATTCAACAACGATACAAGCATACAACAATAACTACTTGTAATTTGAACATCACAAAGCAGCAGAGCCTAAACATCAATTGTAAATAAGTGGTCTTCCACTCATAACTCGTTTGCTTTAACATTTAAAAGAAGCAATTACATCACTAGAATATAATGAATATGAAATGATTCAAAGTAAGCGAATTGTTTTAAATAATAGTCAGCCATCGAAGTTAAGATAACCACAAATGATGACAACCAATTTACCAAATTCCTCAGAGCAAAATATTGATAGAAGTATAATTAATTGGAAAATGCAGCAGAAATGTCATTATTAATGTAGAGTATTCCTAGACGTGATGTCTTCATCACATTATCACAATACTGAAAATTATTGATTAACAACCAGCAATGTCTAACGCATTAAACTTATTGTTATGTCTCTTGTGTAGATATGAATATTATCTCTAATCATTTCACTAAAATAAAGTATCACATCTTGTGGTTGATCTTTCATTAGGAGTCCCCATTAAACCTCATTTTGCTAATTCTTATATAATCTTAGTAATGCAAGGATATCATAATTTACTACCCTAATCATGTCACTAAAAAAATAAAGTCAATGCTAAAAACCAAGGCCGATGAGGGAAAAAAAATAGGATCATATGAAGTTATAGTTGGCTAGTTTCTAGTATTTACAACCCCTTCAACTACTTCCCACAACATTATCACGTGACTACCCTATGATTCTAATATTAAGATATTATAAAATGATTTGAATTTCGCTTATTTTAGTCTCATATACATTCATGTCGAAACATTGTATCTTTCTACAAAATTTAAGAAGTTCTGACTTCTTTCAAATAAATAATCTTTACTTATATATTCGAGGCCACGACTCCATTTATATTGTTGTCTGAATGTGCTTTTCAAAATTTAGTCGTATTTTCTTTTAACATATATAAGGTTCTCTTAGGCTAGCTTGGGAAAATTAAATCATTTGACACGATTTCACATATACTTCCAATAATAGTGAAATTATTTTCGCTTCGTCTGCTTCAAACAGAAAAAGAAGCGGAAATCCCATGAATTTACTTAAATATTCTAACAACCTATTTGGAAAGTCACTTAGAAATTAAATTTAGTTTAATTAGATGTAATTATACACTTTGACATATTTATTTGGCCAAATAATTACTTGGTCAGCATGGAATTGGGTGTAATTACACTCTTCATTTCTCAAGAGAAAGTGAGAATTGGTGGTAATTACACTATGTAATTACAAAGTTTTTTGTCTTTTGTTTTATTTTAATTTGTTTTTTTATAAAATTTTATTCCTAATATTATACTTTTTAAATTTTACTTTACTTTTTAATTTCTTTTGAAATTTTAAAATATATTTTTCGTTGTACATTATTTATCTGTTATTTCTCTACCTTTACTTCTTGTGAATCCGTGTAATTACTTATATTTTTATTTTTATTTATTTATTATTTTATTTTTTGAAATTGCACCTCCTAACATTAGGAATAATGAGTTAATAACAAAGTATATAATGAGTGATGCAATTAAAGTGAAATTTCGTTGGTGAATGTTGTTATAAACTTATTGTGTTTCATAATCTTAGGTGGTAATTGAACTTATTATTATTTTGGAATTTGAAATACGTTAAATAATTTTTTATTTTTTATTTTTTTTTGGATTTTGAAATTGTATTGTTTCATTATTTCAATTTACTTGTTTTAGTAGTGTTGGATCACATTGCATGTTGTTTGTCTTTAGTTAGAATTGATAGATTAATTTTGTCAAATATTTGAATAATGTTATGACATTATATTTATAAATATTAAGTTACTTTATCAAACTTGAATTTGATGATGTTCTTACAAAACGTATATTTTTAGTTTTCGTAAGTATCTAAACTAAATATTGTTAATTTGGAAAATATATTAATAATTATTATAATATTAATTATAAATATATACAACAACAACAACCCAGTATAATCCCACTTAGTGGGGTCTGGGGAGGATAGTGTGTACGTAGACCTTACCCCTACCCTGGGTTAGAGAGGTTGTTTCCAAATAGACCCTCGGCATCCTTCCCTCCAAGAACTTCACACATTGCTCTTGGGGAGACTCGAACTCACAACCTCTCGGTTGGAAGTAGGGGTTGCTTACCATCATAGCAACCCCTCTTGTCTATTAGTTATGAATATATGATTATTAATTAATGTATATTCACAAAATATATATATATATATATATATATATATATATATATATATATATATATATATATATATATATACACTAAATACTAAATATAATATCATTTACACTTATAAAAAATAATCGACATATATTTATTATATTAACTTTTAAATTTTGATAATTACTTCATTTAAATTTAATTTAACTATGTAATTACACTTGTGCAATCAAACAGTAAACTTGTAATTACACTATGACAAACAAACAGACCGTTGCAATTACACAATTGTATAATTAATTACACCAATTCCAATTACCTAGTGACTTTCCAAACATACCCTAAAATATTAATAACTAAGCACCACTCCATTTATTAGTAATTCTGTTATATCGTAAATCTTTTCTGCATAATTAAATAACAAATTCCATAAATTGGTTTTGGATCATAAAATAGTAGTAAATCTACTACAACAATAACCAGTAGAATCACATTAGTGGGGTCTGTTTAACCAAAAGTTAGAATTTCGGCCAAATCTTATTTTTAGAAGAACTCAGATTACTGATAGTCAAATAAAAATAGGAATAATTGATGTAAGTAATAGTTGAATAGAAAGCAAAGTAAATCAGTATATTCCAATAGTATTTCGTGTCCTTACAAATGCTCAATCCTCACCTTTTATAGCTATTTCTCAAGGATACGTTTTTCTCTTTTCATAATGGAGCTATTATGGACAATTAAGGGTATTTAATGTAACGTTATAATCGCAACTAATTCAATACAGATTCTATAATATTTTCTATAATTATTGCCTATTAATTATCAATAATATGTATCTATATCCCTTTTGTTATTTAGGTTCATTCTTCTAATGCCTCTTCAAAATATTAAGAGGTTCGAGCATCTATCCCTCATAGCTTTCATGTATCTTTGTTCGTGCATGCTAAACTATTCTTTGCTAACTGTCATTCATTTACCAATCCACGTGTCATGACATGTCACCACATAATTAACTCGTATATTAATTCAATTTTTCCCAATATAGATAGTCCCTCCCCCCCCCACTTGTCATTTATTCATCAATAGAATATTTGAGAAGTGGATCTCATTAAAGCGGGAATTTTTGTCGCCATTATATCTTCTCTTGAACTAATTCTTTATGTTTTATTTTCATTTAATACTCGTGATGCGTGGCATTTTTTTGAATAGTTCTGCAAATTTTCAACGTCTTTTAGGGATTTTTCCGGCTTTATCAGTTACGAAGTGACAATTTCCATCATGACATTTCCATGATTACACATTTTATTTGATGGTTGTTTCTGAGTATAAATATAGTTTTTGTCTTTATCTTTCTCATAAAAAGTTTCATACCTTAGAATATTTATTCTTGTTTTCTTCTTCCTCATACTGTCATGTCTTCTTCAAACCTTAACCCTCGAAGAGTCCCCACTGTTGATATTTTCCTCTTGCTTCCGTCAGAAGTAGAAGAGGAGGAAGATTGTGTAGTTTAGGGTCTTCATCTGTAAGGAGTTCTTCTATACCTCCAGTGAGTTCTACTCCCCCTTCTACAACTAGGGATCTCTTTCCCATAGACCTTCATCTAGAATTAAAGATTCTAATGAACCTGTACGTGAGCTTTTAGTAGATGAAATTGTCCCTGTTGAACTATTTTTCTTTTACAATGATAGAGAATCGATCAGAACTAAGTCTCTTCTATGTCTTCTTTAGATCGTGCTAATATTTACCCATCCCAAATAACCGAAGGTCTGATCTTTGTTGTTTGAAGGAATTTCCACTTGAACCCTGATTTTCCCATTATAATTCTCAATGCGAACTAAAGAATCACATATTACTTGACCAACTTTCTTTTGTATATACGTATCCCATTACACTGAATTTTAAACCACCCATTGATCCTGTTATCATTGAATTTTATCGTTTTTTCAACATTTATTTAGGACAAATTGGCTCCATTGTGTGGATGGTTGTTTCATGCTTAAGACATTTAACTAGTTTGGCCAATGTGCCTTTTACTTTTTTCCATTTGATTCATCTCTACTCCCCGAAGCTTTTCCGTCATGGAATTTTTACTTTAGTTACGAGAAGTAAAAGAGTTTTATTTAGCCTAGAGGATGATAAGGACCGTTGCTTGTATGCTAGGTTTGTTGTTGTACCCACTTTTGGTTTAGCGGGAGAAGAGAATGTTCCATTTCCTGAGAAGTGAAATTTTGCACGTGAGTTTTTTTACAATCTTCTTTATCTTTTACCTTTGTTTTCCCCGCTAATGTTTAACTTTTTCTCTTTTTCAGCAACCATGGAAATAGTTGATAAGATTCTCAATTTCTATGGTTGGGTAGGAAAGTTATTGAGTGTTGCTCCGATGAAAGGTAGATTTTGGAAAAATCTTTCGTATAGGTTTGGTTGGAAAGTGAAAACTCATGGTAAATGTTTGTCTCATATCATCTTCATATTTTCATTTACCTTTCCTTTATAATAGGATTTCCAATTCGAGGTATAAGTGTTGATGATGTCGTAGCTTCTAGAGTTTCTTTGGAAAGAGCTCAAGAGATAATCTTGGGTTCTTCATCGAAAAGGAAGGCTGCAGAAGTCCAAGTTTCTGAAAGAGAGGAGGAACATGATGGATGGTCCTTGATAAAAAGGTTGCGAGCCAAAAGACGCGTCTTTTTAGATGATGAAGTGTCCCCTCCCCGTTCCGTTCCTATAACTGAGACTATTAAATCCACCTTGGTGAGCTCTGATGATGATACTCCTGCGGTAACTCGTGAATCTATTGATCAGATTTTCTCTCGTGGGTTTGATAATGACAATTTGGATTTAGTTTCCGATGAAGTACCCCTTTCCTCTTTACTATGCTTGTTCCTGTGACATGTTGTTTGCCAGTTGTGACTGCTACTGTTGTTGCTCCGCCCCAAGCTATAATGACTTCTTCCACGATTCCCCCTATTACTGTTCCTCGTACTAAGGCTGGTTCCTCGAGTGGACGTGGAATGATGAAGCAGATTACCATCGATATCCCTGTTGATGGTAAACTTTTGAAAAAGTCAGGTTGGGCTGACGTATGGTTGAAACCTCTAATCGGTGCAGTTGAGAAATCCAAGCTTGAGAATCACAGCTCTTTAACTTGGATGAATAACATAGTGCAATCATCATTTAATGTATTTACAACTTTTTACACTTTATTCCATCTTTCTTTTATTAAGGTTCTTGCCCTTTTCTTCTTTTTTAGATCAATCTTATTGGCACAGAGATGATGAAGAGAATTTCTCATACGGAGCAATTGATGCATGATTATCAAATTGAAGCAGACAACTGAAAAGAATAATATGAAAGCCTTCAAAATGATATGGAAGTGTTAGAAAAAAGCAAGTGCACCTTAGAGCAACAATTGAAGGTTTTGACTTCAGATTTAGAACTTGAGAAGGCTTCCTCAAATCAAGCTGACAAGGACAAAAATCTTCTTGAGACATCATTTTATGAGCAACTCTCTAAAGCCAGTGAAGAGATTAGAGAGTTGAAGGCTTTGCTAAGTGAGAAAGAGGTTTATGCCGGTGAACTTGTACACACACTTACTCAGACCCAAGAAGATCTTCGTGAGTGTCTGATAAGGTCTATTTTTTAGAAAGTTCACTTGCTACTCTGCAAGCTTCTTATGATTCTGCCCTGGCTAAGAATGAAAATCTCAAAAACAAGATTGATCAATGGGAGAGAGATTATGAGATTCTTGGGGACAAGACTGCTATTGAAGTTAATTGGGTGATTTTAAACACACGCCACGATATCCTTGTGGATATTAGCCAAGAGAGTTTTAACTTGGATGCTGAGTTAGCCAAGATAAAGGAAAAAATTTAAAAAATCTCAGCAGGGCTAAGATTTTTATTCACCTATGGCTGATACTGCCGAGCATGTTGAAGATGATATGGGTACGGTAAATTCCCCAACTCCTTCAAGCCAACTCGAACCTTCTATTGCTAGTGACACTGCTTTAGATCCTCTCTCAGCCCCTCAGTGAAAATTTATAAAATGTGAATTCTTTTTTTTTCTTGGTGGAATGTGATTTTAATCCCCGGTCCCATTTGGGGGTTTGATTTTTCAGAAATGACAAGTCCCTAGACCTTTTCGGTTCATTTTTATAAATGACAAATAGTTTACGACTAGGTTTATACTTAGTCTAAACTTAATATTAAGAAGTGTTTTTAACTTAATTGTCTACTTTGCTCGGTCTTGCCTTTATATTCAAGGTATTGTTTGTTAATTCGTGGGTTTGTCTTACCATATTGCAATTTTTTTTTAAAAATTCTTCATTAACTTCATGGATATCTGAATCAAGCATGAATTTATAAAAGAGGTGTTGCGCCCCCTTTTTCTTGCGAAAATAGGTTTATGATATTTGGATGGACAACTCATTCCTTTTGGGAACTGGGTTTGCATTTAAAGAGTCGCCACTTAATGATTAAGGTATATTAGGACACTAGTAGAGATTTAACTCTAAGTTTGTTTGGATAACCACAGACTGAGTAAGGGCTTGAAATTATCCTAAGGGGAAGGTGTTAGGCACCCCTCAAGATCCACTAGTATGATTCCTGGCCAGACAATTATTGTGAATTTGAGGTGCAATTAATATATAAGCATGTAGGACTCAAATAAGAGGGGATTTAAATATATAATGCTAAAGTAGATGAAGTTTGAAAGAACCATTAAAAGTGCTGATTTTTTATAAAGACTTGCAATGCTAAAAGAGAATAAGGAATAAAGAAGGAGGGGAAGTCTTAGGTTTATTAAAAATATGGATTAGCCCATACAATGTCCGGTAATCACTCCTCAATGAGGGTCTACACGTGAAATTATCGCGCGATCATCATATCCATATCTATCATTCCCACACCATTAAGGTATTAAAGCGCGGATTGGTCTCGATTACTTATTGCATGCTATTACCTGTCATATTCTTATCAGTCCCGGGGCACTTGGGACTCATAATCCTAAAAGGGAGGGATATTAAGATTATTGGAAGTTCCAAATGAAAAAGTTCTAAGGCCACATACAAAACACATACTGCATGTTTGGGAAAGTATATAAACAAACAAAGGCTCATGTATACCTCCTCAGAACAAACACATAAAATAGCATGTTTGCACATACTACTTAGGTCTGATTAAAAATATTAAAGATGAGGGAGAGGAGATTGTTGAGACAGACTAATTTGATACATGGCTTAGATATGAAGTCTGAATAAGGCTTTCTTGCTGATTGTATCAGTTATTAATTAACAAAGAAATCAGTTTTATCAGTCGTTATCGCTTGAGGCTTGCCCAAGTGTTTGAGTAAGAACCTATGAACATGATATCTATTACTGATTCAGAAGTATAGCAGAGCAGCACAGTTTTAAAACAAATGATTCGGAATTCTTATAGGCATGCTTTCTAAACTGTGTTAAATAAAGGGGAACTATTGTTGAAAATTGATTTTTTAGTATTTTTTTGTGGTCCGAAATAAGTTTTTTTTCCAGATTTCAAGAATGAATTAATTATTTTTTTTATATTATTTTTGGTATAAACAGTATCGAAATATGTATTATGAGTATTTATATGAGATAGTAAAAATTAATATAATTAATAATTTTATTAATTAATATTAAAAAGTAGATTTCTTAATTTATGTAAAACATTTAAAAATTTACTTGTTTTGGATGCGAGAGTAGTGTTTACTGGAACAGGTTTTTGTAAAAAAGACAAAAAATGAATTTGAGGATTTCAATATTCAGCTTTGCAATATTTAAAAACTGAAAAAATAGTTTTCGAACTCACGCCATAGATTCTCGTAAGTCGTTTTCTTTCCATCTCATCATTAAAGAAGAAAAAAGAAACCAAAATTGAAAAAGTTGAGGTGTGAACACTGCCAGTCAACAAACGCACAATGCAAAGAAGAGGAGCGGAAGCTGAATGTAACTGACAGATGTGAGGATAGGACGCGCAAGTTGCCGGTGGAAATATCTACGTGGCAATCAACAACTGGTTCCAGCTTCTGAAAAATGTAACGTAAAAGATAGACTTGTTAGATAGAGAAGAGTGGAATTTAGAGAATAAGAAAAGTATAATTACAATAGAAAAAACACTATTAACGAGGAGGGTTAAAAGGGTAAAACAATTGGCCAAAGTAGTATAAAAGGGGGCAGTTGAGAAGATGAAGACCACAAAACAAAAGAGTGAGGCGAGAGAGAGATATACTCATCCATATTTTTCTCACACCTGCACACACCACACACTAAAAAAAATCATCATTTTCTTAAAAAATTTCGAATTTTCTTGTAGTTTTTTCTTGTTCTTTCTTTCCCCCCTTTCTGTATCATCCCGCTTCTTTGATCCCTTTTTGTAAACCATCTGTGTTTTTTCAAGAAGGTTTTCTGACTTTTGAGTTTGTGTTTTTGATGTTTTTTTAAACAAAGAAATGGAGAAAATGCAAGCTTTTAATTAGACGAAATATTTTCTTATAATCCAGGTGTTTTCAGAATCGAGATCTAGTAAAAATTAACTCAGTATAGTTTCAGACTTCTTTTTTTTCTTTTTTTCAAAATCAGCTTTAGAGGGCTTATTAGTTGTCCCTCAAAGGTTGAATCTTTTTTTCTTTTAATCAGAGGAGATAAAGGGGTTGTTATTTGAAGACCTCTTTGATATCCTTTTTTTTTCCTGTTTATATTTGTAATCAAAATCACTCACCTGTTTTCTTTTATTTGACAAGAAACAGGTTGCTTTATTTTTGTGAAGAGGTATTTTAAGGTAATGGCAGCAGCTATGGATTTTTGGAATAGTTCATCTGTAGATGTTCGCTCAACATCAGAATCTATTATTACTTCTGGTGGTGAATTAATGGAAGCACTTGAACCTTTTATGAAAAGTGCTTCTTCTTCTCCTTCTATTTCTACTCCTTTCCCTTCTTCTGATTTTCACTCTTTTCCTTCATTTCCTCCTCCTATTCCTTCCCCTACTTCTACCATTTCATATCCTTGCACTTCTTTCTACCAAACAGCACCTCAACCTATGGGCTCTGAATCTTGTTCCACTTCCACAACTGAAAATACCCAAATCTTTTCAACTGGGTTTTCGGGTTATGGAATGGAGCAACTAGGCTCAATCGGGTTGAATCAATTAACCCCAGCTCAGATCCAACAAATCCAAGCCCAAATCAATTTCCAAACCCAACAACAACAACAACAGATGATGTTCCATAATGGCTCCCACCACCATACTTCTACTATGAACATGTTGGGCCCAAAGCCCGTTCAAATGAAGCAATCGGGCTCACCACCAAAGCCCACTAAGCTCTACAGGGGCGTCAGACAACGTCACTGGGGAAAGTGGGTAGCTGAGATCCGATTGCCCAAGAACCGGACTCGGCTTTGGCTTGGCACCTTCGACACTGCTGAAGAAGCTGCGTTGGCCTACGACAAGGCGGCGTATATGCTACGTGGCGACTTTGCTAGACTCAACTTCCCCCATCTCCGCCATAACGGCTCCCTTATCGGCGGCGAATTCGGAGAGTACAATCCATTGCACTCCTCTGTTGATGCTAAGTTAAAGGAGATTTGCGAGAGCTTGGCCCAGGGAAAGAGCATTGACTCTAAGAAGAAGAAGGCGTCCAATGTGTCTTCAGCGGCCGCGGTGGTGAAAATGGAGGAAGAGGAGAGCAAGGTGGCCGAAGGTGGATCCGAGGGTTCCGGGTCGGGTTCCGGGTCGGGTGGATCATCGCCCGTAACTGACCTGACATTTCCGGAGTTTACTGAGGAAGAGTCAACGTGGGACATGTGTTCGGAGAATATGTTGTTGCAGAAGTATCCATCTCATGAGATTGATTGGGCCTCTATATAAAATTTAAAAATTAATTAGCAATTAAGTTGAGGTCTACGAGTATTATGTAATTGTGTTTTGTTTATAGTTGTTAATGGTGTATTTAGTAAAGGGGGCAGCAGCTACTGCAATGGAGTTTTTGGCAATTGCAGGGCTAGTCCTTAGTAGGGTATCCTATTGTAATAATGGGATCCATTTTGAGCTTTAGGTTAAATCCTAAGTGGTCAGCTGTTGTTTTTGTCTTGGCTAGGCCAGTGGATTTGATGCTTTGTCATTTGTACTCTTTCATTCATTAGTGCTTTGTCATTTGTACTCTTTCATTCATTAGTGTCGATATTTCTAGTTGTAACCCTCTTTTAGCAGTAAATTAGAGTTCTGTTATTCATATTCAGATGTTTACCACAAAGATATTCTAATTAACCAAATCTGAATATTGGACAACCTAATATTTAACATTGTCTTTTCAACAATATATGAGAATTGAACATCCGGTGAGCTCCCAACGACCTAAGGCATTCTCAACTTGCATTCAAAGAAAAAATGAAATAATTCCTTCAATCTAATTTATCTAAAAAGTCTAGATTATCTTTTTAAAATATTATTTGGTAATTTCAGTGTCATACTTGTAGCCTAAAAGCGTTATTTTTCCAGCTGGACAAGTATATTTAGACATTGAAGAGTAGATAGTTATCGTTGTTCAAGCAATAAAACCACCTGCCTAACTACTTTGCTATTTAGGATACAGCTTATTAATACGTCCATTATCCTTCAATTTTCACGTAAATATCTGAATAGAAAGTTTTTCTACTATTATCTATTTAATTGTATTGCTACTGTTGTTTCTTTTATTTTGGGTATCATCACTATTCTGCTGTTTTTACTTATTTTTTTCTATATTATTTTTATCTTAGCTTTATTGCTCTTGTATATTTCTAATTTATTTTAAAAATAGTGTTTTTGAGGCGGGGATCTATTAGAAATAATTTTTCTATCTCATACAGGATAAGAGCAAAATTTGCGTATATTTTACCCCGCACAAACTCCATTTAAATGATGAGATTAGGTATCTTATTGATGATACTTTTTTTAGCCTGAATCCTCTGTGAATAGTACGTTAAGAGGAGCTATTATTTGGAACCTTACAGATTGAAATTATAGTCACAAAACTACAATTCAAATCCAAAGAAATAAGTTGGTAAAACACCTCAATTCACGACTATTATGTCTTAGGTTCGAGTTATGTTGAAATGCAAGTGGAAACATTATAGATCTCCTAAATCAAGAGGGAAAAAAATCCAAAGAAATAAAAATAAAAGTTGAATGCGGAAAGTGAGAAGGATATAAAAGAATTACGCAAATACACTGATAACTGCAATTATATGGTAAAATTAGAAAGGAAAAGAAAATAATAATAAAACCAAAAAGTCAAAAATGAGGTAAAATTCACGAATTGATTGATATTAATACATACGGCTCATTGAATTATATGGGTCCCGTCCATCAACTTGGATAGTATTAATTGTGAATGTGAGTGCGCGTAGAAATTAACAGTGGTATTACCACAAGAATACTACAATAATCAAATACTCCCTTCGGTCTATTTTAAATAATTTTTCAGTTTTTAATGGTACATAATATTTGAATTTTCAAATATAAAAAAAATTAATTTTTTTTTCGAAGTTACTCTTGGAGAAAGAATTTAGGAGCAATTTGTTATATTTTACAGCAATAATAACCCAGTAAAAGCCTACCAAAAAGGTGCCCACCAATAAGGTCTGAGGAGGATAGAGACCTTACCTCTATCTGAAATTGTTCCCGGGAGATCCTCAGCTAAGATACAATAGATGTGACAACAAAACCTAAAAAATTATCAGCAACGTGAGAGACAACAAATAAATGATAAAGTAGTAACACAAATATTATGCAAAGATGTGAAAGACAATATAAATCGCTAGCAGTGCAAGACAAAACACTATCATACTTTTCGGAACAAAAAGAGAAATCGCGACAAAGAAGAAAACCGCTCGACTACCCTTTAACCTACAACCCTAATTCTCAACATCCATACCTTCCTATCAAGAGCCATATCCTTGGAAATCTGGAGCCTGCGCCATATCCTATCTGATCACCTCGCCCTAAGACTTCTTTGGCCTCCCTCTATCTCTTCTCAGGCTTGTCAAAACAAACTGCTCACACCTCCTAACAGGAGCATCTAGGCTTAGTTTGTTATATTTTTAATGAGCAAATTAAGGTTAATTTGATCAATTTTATTGTTATTTAATGTTAAGGTAAATTCCTTAATGTGTGTGAAAAAAGTTTTAAAAATCACTTGAAGTGAACCAGAGGGAGTACACTTTACAATTTTTGTACTAATTTTGGTGATTAAATCATGCTCTAATACATACTTTCTCTGTCTCATATTATATCATGTTTCTCTTTTACACGGTCCTTAAAACATATTAATTAGGAAAGGAATTGGTTATTTTATCCTAATTTATATCTTAAAATATGATTTCTCATTAATAAATATTTATTCTATTTATGTGTTATCTCCACCTTCAAAAATTATTATTACTAAATGTAAAAAGGGGGAAAAATAATTAATTTATCTTAAATTTTTAAAATAACAGACAATTATTTTTAATTTTTATGGAATTATCATTTCCTAGTGGTCGATTATTTAGTCATTTTCCCGTATTTGCTTTTTCTCTAATGTCGCGCTCAAAGGTAGCTCAAGAGGGAAAGTAGTGCATTAAATATCTCGCCTCCATTCATTTATTGATTGTTTGAATTTAGTAAGAAGGAGTAAAAAGTTTGTTGAAGAGTTATGAAGCAACTTGGTGGAATAATCTCAATGACTCAATCTCACATGGTTTATCCGTAAGACACGAAAGTTGTTTGAATGCATTAATTACAAATCATTATTATTTGCTTTCAATTTTCTAACTTGGTTATAATTGTATTAGTACTTCTTAATCACCAACCTAGCTTTTATAGTTTCTCTAACCTATATTCCGTTCACATGAGCTACAGTTAGAGAAAAAAGTTATATTGAAGAAAAAGTACAAAAAATAAAAGAGAAGAAAAATTTAAAGACAATCATTTGCAATTTGCTACAACATAATTTGCGACATTAATATTGCAATTTCTTAAATACATATTCCCTCCGGTCTAAAATAAGTGATTTTTTGATTTTTTTTTGTGGTTCAAAATAATTGATTTTTCCATATTTTAAGAATGAATTAATTGTTTTTTTCTATATTATCCTTGGAGTAAATAGTGTTGGAATATGTTTTAGGAGTGTTTATGTGAGATAGTAAAAATTAATATGGTCAATTACATTGCTAATTAATACAAAAAAATAAATTACTTAAAATTATATGAAAACAATAAAAAATTTATTTATTTTGGATCAAAGAGAGTATTAAAATTTGTTATTTGCTTCCAACTATACCCTTACTATTGAAGAAGTAGTAGGTTTTCTTTATACTATTTAATTTTAAAATACATTTAATAGAGTTAACTTAGTAAATTATATGTTATATTTAGGGATCATTTGTATTCAGCGCTAAAGCGACAATTAAAATGGGAGGGAGAAAGTAATAATGAGGCACTCTATTCAATTTCTTAGTCTAGAAATGGAGAAATGATTCATGAGCAGTCGCAAACTAAAAAATGCTACTTAATCATATTTTCAGAAAAAAAGGGGAAGGAAATGATGGAATCAGAGGCAATTTCCCAACCGACTTACCACCTTTTGAAAATGAAATTCCCCCAATATAATCATTCCAAGTTTACACCATAGCAATAGAAAAGAAAGGGACTAGTCACTAGTGGAATGTAGAATCTTAAAATATTTTACTTTGTCACTCTTAAGATTAGTTATTTGATTAGATGTAAAGATACGACATAAGGGTAGTAAGTACATGAATTTTCTTACGACACTACCTATCGTAAGAGTACTAAATTCGCGCAACATGTAATTTATGTACACTACCCGTCCCTGTTAACTTATGATTTAACTCATTCCTACCACTCAAACTAATGTTATAGTTATTCCAATGTCAATATCACTTGCTTAACTAATACTATTTGCATTTTTTCCAACAGTTACTACCATATGCACACTAGTCAATTTGGTCAACCTTTTGCATAATAGTATTCTCACATGCTATCAGCCTATGATGAGATAGAAAGAATATATCTAAATTACAGAAACAAGAAACTCACGATTAGTGATTTCAATCCGAACTACTAAAGGACAAGTCATTGTATATATTTACTTATTTTTCATTTGACATTCTTCCTTTACATCCAATCACAAGTTAGAATCACGGGTGAACGGAAGAGACATAAAGTGGATTCTACTCTATATAAAAGTTAAAGGCTTTCTATTCAAGTTGAAGAAAAGGATATGCCAAGTGGGCTGAGGCGAATCTTCAATTAGAAAACAAAAAGAAAGGATTTGCATCCTATGATTTAGCATTTTTCTGGAATCTTTTTGTTCTTATGTGAGATTGGATTTCCAATTTCAACATCTTTTTGATATTCTTTTTGCCATAACAGATGATCTTGGATCGAGCGAAGATTAGAAAGTATAGGTCCTACTGAAGTATTTCACTCAATTTTTAGGACCAACGGGGCTAGTTTATTTTGATTGATAATTGTAATCGTGTATTATGCAAACATAATTATCTAAATCCGTTTCATAACCTAAAAAAACCATAATTAGACTCTTGGGAGAGGTTATTAACCGCTTTAGCAGCTCGATAACAATTTTTGGGTTCTGGCTTTTCAGACAAGCATAATTTTAGTAGTCTCGAGGATTCAAAAGCATAAAACCATACGACCCCGTCTCAAATTATTTATTATATTTCTCTTTTACACACCCTTAAGAATATTAAAAAGGAAAGGTTTATAACTATTCATCCTTATTTATGTCTTTATTATGAAACAATAAAAGAAGAAGAATAGTATTCCAGAGAAAAGTAGAGAACGATAATTCTTATTGATTTTTTTGGATGATTTATAATGAGGTAAGACCCATCTATTTATAGGGGAAAAATAACTTAGCCACAAAGTAAAACTTTCTACAAGATAGACATTCACTCCAAATAGAATTCTATTCACAACACTCCCCACTGAATGTCTACTCGATAAGTAATGCGCCTCGTTAAAACCTTAACTAAAATAAAACCCGGTGAAAAAATAATTTTATAGAAGAAAAAAGGGTACACATATCTATAATACGCCTTTTGGCTACCTCATTAAAAACCTTGCAAGGAAAACCCAATGGGACAAAACCTTGTAAGGGAAAAAGAATGCATCACGCACTAACTCCCCTGATGAGAGCATCAATTGACATCTTTAAGTATTTGCATTTCAATCTTGTGCACCATCTTCAAAAGATCTCTTGAACAAATTTGATTCACCTTGAAATAATCATTCCTAATAGATGTATTGTCTTCATATGATCTTGTTGGAATCCTCAGTTCAATATCTTCACATAGAAGTGAAAACTCTTGCTATCATATTATCATGCATATAGTTATAGCAAGATACATTTGCACACAAATTTTACTGAGGAAGTGGTACTTCAAGATCAAGAATTGTATATGTTTCAAGCAATTTAATTCCTTTATGGATTGTCATATAAGTTAAGTCATATAAGCCATATAAATAGACTTTAGATTTGTATCAAGTTTTCATGTCATGCCAGATATATAAAATACATAAAGGTAATATAGCACATACCATTGTTTTTATAATTTTAAGTGTTTGAATTACAGGTCCAAAACTACTTATATTTCATATGACACCAAATTCCACTTGAATGTTTCTCCAGACATAAGATCCTCATACATGTTTAGCGCTATAATCAATATCGTCGACAAACATTTTATATCGGTTCCAACCTCCTTATTTTTCATGAAGATATAACATAGAGATCTCTTTATTCATATATTCAGGTACCTGAACCTCTCATGATATTTTATGAAGTATCATGTCATGTGATCTTCTAGATCGCTTGCCTCCTTTATTATGCTCATTTGTTCATCTTCTTTATCAAGAAGTTTATCTGAAATCGAGTTGTCTATACGCTTTAAGCGTACCATAGACTTTATCCTTCTAGGACTTTATTATAATAGGAGCATTTGCAGTGAGAATATAGTTACTTTCTTTGGGTCAGCAAATGCATCTGGCATATTTTGCAATAAACTACACATGAATTATCCTTTTTATGAACTTCAAATTCATATTATTTTATTCGAGGATCTAGAAGTATAAATGATACTTCATTCCTTGTAACTTTTTCTCGACTGTTGTATCTTGTCTCCCCCTCATGTTAGAAAAACTAACTTGTTTCCTCAACTTTGAGAACTCATCTTTGTGCTTTATGGTATTAATCAAAATATACACCGCACATCAACAATAATAAGATGGAATTATTTGGTTCCTGGCCATGAACCACTTGTGAAGGGAAAAAATAATATACTTTCATATATAACGTATATCAAACTGATATACAAAATTTTCTTCTCATAAGCAATTGTTTAGTATTAAGTGGAGGAGGCACTCAATAAATTATTTTGCTAAACCAGCTGTGATGTAGACCAACTTATCAAGATGAACTTCTTGAATAGGAAATCTCGAATATGCTCTAAATTAAATTATTGAGCAAGTTACCTCGCAAACACAATGTTGCGGGTTAAATAATATTCGCACATGCAACCATCTCATAGATGTATCTTATGTGATATACATGGCAGGTGAATGAGCCTATATTCACATTTGATATTTTAAGCATTAATGGGATTCAATCCCCATTTAGTTGATCTATTAATTAATAAGAACAAGCAATATAAGAGAATTCGTAAATAACTTTCTACTTCTTTAATATTTACCCATGTGAATTCTCTATTATTTTTGCACAACATACTTAAATTGATATGACTAAACCAATAATGTCAACTGAATAAATTATTAATATTGATAAACTTCATATTTATATCATGACGTGTGCAATTATCAATAAACTTCAAGTTTATTATGATATGGATTTTTGTATCAATAAACATCTACTTCAGTATGGTATTTTTTTATTTGTGTAGTACAAACTAGAGAATAAAGCGGGTAGCTTTTCATATACATATTATTCCGCTACAAGTTATTGTAATAAAAGATATTAAATCTTTCCTTTATTTATAGTCTGAATATAATCAACAGATTTTGCATATATTTTAGAAACTGAATAAATTTCTTTGAGACTTACTACAACACAATACATTATTGGTAATCAATTGTGTTTCTTCAAAATAGTATAATTGACTCTTGCAGAGTTCATAATTAATTTTGTAGTACCACATATTCATCAACATCCATATGGTGAATATCTCTTTTAAGAAAAAAGTTATACCATTATGGTCATAGTCAAAATTATATGTAAGATATGTTTCTTGCATTATCGTTGTCTTTTAATAATAACAATAGCAAAATATTTTGGCGTACAATAAGTACATGACCAATGACCATAATAATGACATTATTTTCTTATATCATCTCAAACCTCCTTCTAGGGGTGAGTGTTGTATATTCACTACCACTAGCGTGTTCATATTTTTTCAAGAATGAATATATATTCATAAATAAGATATTGTCACAATCACATCATAATCGGACCATAATCATCTATATATGTCAAATCGATGACAAATATTTTTCACATAGTGAAAAATTATTTTGAGAATCATTAATGTTCTCATTACCACAAATAATGGCGATTATAATTTCGTCTATTGCCACGTCCATATCCATTGATACATTCACAGTAATAATTTTATCTTCTTTCAGACTTATCACATACTTACGCCAGGTTTTCAATTCTTTGCCCACAATCATACATGAATTTTTTTTTTTGGCAAACCGCTAGGCGAAGCCTAGGGTTAGGATTTTATTAATAACATAAAATTAAAGATACACCATGAGGACATGATCGTGCCAGATGAAATATGATCATCCCAGAGTTTATAACATACTCTGTGATGATATTACATTTGAGGAAATTAAGACGGTTAAATAAACTTATGATGAATCGACGGAATTGCTGTCCATTCTCTAACTTTGTGATGAAATTAAACAGAATAAAAATTTCATCCACACCCTTTCTGAAGATTTCTTCATAATTCATGCTTACAAATTTAACAAATTTCAGGTGGTTATAATTTCTTACAAATTCCGTTAGAATTATAAATAGAATTTCAAAAATTTGAAAGAAAAAAGTAAAATACTTATCTTAAATTTAGAATTTAATCACGAAGGAAGTTCATGAAACAATTGACAATCATTATGCTCAATAACGTGTTATGAAACAATAAAAGGAGAATAGTATTGCAGAGGAAAGTAGGGAGAGAAAATTCTTATTGATTTTTTGGGATAATTTACAATGGGGTAAAACCCCTCTATTTATAGGGGACAAATAACTTAACCACAAAGTAAATTCTCTACAAGATAGACATTCAGTCCAAATAGAATTCTATTCATAATAATCTTCGAGATATAATCTCTTTATACTGACTCATAATTAAGATATTTGAATCTTTAAGAATAATTAATATTAAGGATAAAATAAAAAAATAATTAATTTACTCATGAACTTCTAAAATGATAAATAACTTGAGACAAATATTTTTAGAAACCACGAAAAGATAATTTGACAAGGGGCCAGGTCGAACAGCAAAGGGGAGCGGGGGTGGGGGTGGGGGTTCTCATGTCTCCCTTTTCTCAGGAATCCATCTTTCTCTTTTGTACCTTTTCTTTAAAATCTAAAAACATAAATATTGACTAAGCGAACATAAAATCATAAAATCTTATATTAAAAACTTTTGGGATCTAAAGCAAAGGCTCTCTAGCCTTCCCTTGAGCCACCTTGCTAAGATATGATCATGTTCTCTCAAGGAAAGTTAGTTGAACCACCAATCATAAGTCGCATCTAGTCCAATATTTGTCTCCCTTGCCTAGAATGATTCCGCCACAGCAAGCATAGGATAAGAGCACCACCAATCAGCTAAATTTACCAAGTTCCATCTTTTTCTTAATCGCCTTTTGACCATGGTATATGAATGAATCAAGTATCCCCGACACAGTGAAAACACCTGGAAACAATTTTCAGAAAATTAGAACAGAGTTCGCCATATAGAAACATCCCTGATGTGATGCAAAAGATACTTGGTTTAAACACAACGAGCTAACACCTTTAGTTCATGAAATGAAGAGTAAAGTTCTTCTGAATACCTAACCAGGTTTTTCACAAAAACTATGAGCCTGATAACTAGGCAATATCACAAGGCAACTACAATTAAAGATCAAACTACTTGATGCGATTCACTGCTGAAGTAATCCTAGATAGTTATAGGTTGCACGAGTGCTGTAGAACTACAGAGCGATGTTTCATGTGTGATCTGAGCATAAGTGAATGGCAGATATATAACATTACGAAAGGGACTTCAGTAGAGCCAACAAAGGAGTAGAATAAGCAAAAAGGCTAATCCAGCATTTATCTTTGATCTTGTTCTCATTTATGCAAAGGCTGATCCACGGTTTAAACTTGATTGGTCAAACCTTAAGTTTTTTATCACTGAACTTTTGCACTTTGATATTATGGATACAGAATTCAATATTTGTTGACATTTAGTACTTTTTCACATATAAATTTACACTCCGTGTCAAAATGATCGGATTCAGTTGAACCCATAAAATGAATGGTACATCATCTGCCATTGTGAATAGCTTTAGCACCCCTCTCTTCAAAGGTTCAGTTTTCAATAACAAAAGATATAATAGGTAACACTGTGATAGTGTAACCCTAATGCTGAAATATTAGTCTTCTGTCTCCTAATGTGAATCGTTAATTCTATATCAACAAATATTTTGAAGTTAATATTCCCTTCGATCTAATTTATATGACATTTTTCTCATTTCAGGAAATTTGAAAATGTTTAATACCATTCAATTTCTATACGACTTTCAAGATTTCAATTAAATTATTCAAATTTGACTTTGAATATGAACACCCAACCATAATTGTAATACTTCTTTCACCATCACTAGTATAATAGTCCCAATAACGTATTCTACTACATGTCTAGTCAAACATCATCATGATTCATGAATAACAGAAAGAAGAATTCTTTTTTACAAGATCTAACCAATATCAGCTAAGAGACAAACAAGGGAAGGGTGAAGACTGTAATTACCTCCAACTATAGCACAGACATTAGTCAAGAAGTGTAAGAATGAAACATGTTGCTCAGTGAATGTCACCTGCGACAGGGTAAGAGATGAAATTAAGCACAATATACACACATTTAACTATGATGGTAGGGAGAATTACTCCTCACTCTCAAACTAAAGAAAGACATAAACGAGTGAAAAATGAGAACAAAGAAGTTTCAGATTAAAGAGTTAAGCAGTAAGCAATATTGTAACCTTACTTCCTATAGTGTAAAGGTTCAATGGTCCTTTCCCCCTACCCCAGGCCTCCGTCAAACCCATTTTCTAAACAGAAGAAAAAGCCTTAATGTAACAATTTATTAAGGTTTATGATTAAGAAGATAGATAGACCTCAGAGGTGAGAATAACGACTTAGAAATTTGAGCGATGAAGCCCAATGCCAAACCTTGATTGGTGAAAGGTCATAGAAGAAGAAAACACCAGGAATAGACTGAAAGCGGCCAACATCTGCGCCTTTAAAATGTTCAGTTACAGAGAACTGCAAACACAATAAGCTGTTGCATCAGATTTTGGGGTCTATGGTACAAAAAATGCAGGTAGATAAGTTGAAGAATAAGAAAACCTGATTTGATTGGATGGTATGCCCGCTGACATCAGTATATACTGTAGGTACCACCTGCAGGAAAAAACTAGATATTACTATTGACATTAAAAGTAAATTTCCATCTATAAGTCACAGAAACTAAGATGAACCTAATATTACAATAGATATCATCATATCAGAGACAAGAATCAACATTTCAAGCACAAAAAGTGTGTCACATTCTACCTATAAGAGTGCATATACTGCAACATGCCAACAGCAAATGCCAAATGGACATCCACAATAACAGAATGGCAGAACCAGATAAAGGTTTATGCATTTTCTTGCCAGATAGAGAAAGATGGTTACATATTATAGGTATCATCTTTGCCATAATAATAATCATAATAATAACAACAACAACAATAACACCACGAGTGCATATACTGAAACATGCCAATAGCAACCAGATGGACATCAATAATTACAGAATGGCCAGACCAGATTCATGTTTATGCATTTTTACGCCAAATGCAAAAAGATAGTAACAAATCATATGTATCATTTTTGAAATTAATTTTTTCCACAATGAAAATGATAATAGTGACCAGCCAAACATTCAAAATGAGCAATCTAGTACCAAGGGAAACAATTGTAGGAGTACCTGTTTATCTAACTTTTATAGGATATATTTTCTACTTAGAATGCACAAGAGAGTATGTTGTACCACCTAACAAAGCAAAATAGTTGAGGTAGTAGTGAGTAGTGAGAGTCCACATAACTTGCAGCCAGCATGAACAAGCAATAACATCAACATACACTCCTAATTTGATCTTTGGTCAAGAAAATATTCTGATTTGATCTTTTCCATAACCTTTTCATTGGTGCGCCTTTAGGTGCTGTTTAATATCTATTCATGCGTTGACTTACAAACCCATTAATTGAAAGTGATGCTGCTTTTGCAAGAAATTAGTGTGAAAGCAGTATCATCATACTGTCATTACCACAGTTGCAAATGTCTAGTGTTCAGTGTCAAATGGTAAAATAGTTAAGATTCACAAGGTATATATAATTTTTGATGAAATAAAAAGAGGAAAAGTAGTATCAGGAATGAAATACAGAAAGAGGGTCTATTTTAACTCTGTTCGATGTATAGTCTGGTCGAACCTTCCTTCTGAAGGTGTTTTGGAATTGCTTGGAATGAAAAAAAAGTTGACTCACAAGAAGGGAGTAGCGCGTATCTTTAGAAAAATGATTATCTTTCCCCCCCTTTTTTTAAAATGTAATGAGAAAAAATTAATTATCATTCTTTTTTTTTTGGATAACACCGACTAATTCCACAGGGTACCTGCTACCTCCCACAAGTAACAGGTACCAGGTAATTCTATCCACTAACGCTTTGATAGATGAGAAGAAATCACCTAGTGTTTTTGCCTCCGCTTAGATTCAGAAAAAATGATTATCATTCTTCATTAATTTTGACAAATTACACAATTATCTGTTTCTTTGGGGATAATAATGGGGTGAGCATGAGCTTGTAAATACCTCAAGTAGTCCACTGGGGACTTGCTACAACACACAAGCATATGTCTCAAGTTTTTCCACCAACACTGGGGCAGATGGACAGCCTCGGGCAAATGAGCTCATACTAAGTAGTGCAGTGGGGGATCATGGCAGTCTCATAAGGGTTTAACTGGTCCTTAAGCTAGCAAAGCAAACAATTCTTTTAAGAACTTAGTCTCAGTAACTCAAAGAGCTGCTGCTCCCCCTATCCCTCTCATTCTCTCCCTCTCTCTCGCGCTTCAAAGAAAAAAATGCAAGTACAAGTGACAAGGGGCTTGGGGACGGGGAGAAAAAGGCTCTTGGCAGAAATCCTTAACCAATCTATGGAAAATATGCTAGCAACCATTAAATCAAGTGGTAATTCCAAACCCACAAAACTTCATGCAAATCGCAGAAATAGGGAAGAAAGGAAAAGTATGAGGCCAGTCACGTGAAAAATGCCAACCTTGATAAAATACTGATACATGCCATGGGGTGTCTCTTGTGTCCATGTTACACTGCAATGTTGGTTTAAAACAATGAAGAAGCAGTCAATATGGTTAAGTGCCATCATACATCCATCATATAAAGATACAAGTGAACAGAGTATAGACTAGTGAAAGAGATGTACCCATCAAGAGGATTCACAACGCCTGGGAAGTATTCTCCATAAGTTAATCTATTGATCTTATGACTAATCTGTCAAACAAAATTTTTCAGTAAAGTTATATTAAAGCACCAAAACGAAACATGAACAGATGAACCAAGTTATGAGAATATCTTACATTATAACTATCCTTCTGAAAGGTGAGCAAATCATGGACATGAACATTTGACTGCTGAAAACTCTTCCCCGGTGCAAAGTGGAAATTTCCGGCCACTTTATTGACCTCCAAGAACCCATACATATTACATCCTTCACCTTCTTCTGCTTTGATCATTTCAAGGAAACCCTCTCTTTTACACTGACTCAAATGAATTTTGAAGGAGAAGAATGAAAGATCAGCCATATAGCACATCTTGAAATATTAAAGCTCAACAACCATGCATTCTTTCAAAATTTATTGAATACTAATAGGTATGGAAAGTATGTTGAAAGATATGAAACTAACACAGTATAGTTGGGACTTTATCATCCAGAACTATATGGAGTCTTCCATAGCTTAAGCAAAGAAACAAGAATTCACCGCTTAGCACTTCATAAAGTATTGTCCAGTGTCCTGTGACTAACAGAGATCATTTGTGTATACTTGTCAAAAAATATTATGTTCCCATGTTAAGCAAGAACACTGAAGCCTTGAAGGAACATTTGGTTTCGATAGGAGTGAGAAATGTGAAATGGATTTTTACACATCTTTCTGTTTTTTCTATTGGGATAGTGGTCAGCCATATTTCTACATTTCCACTTTGGCTCAAAGTTCCACAAACCAAATACTGCAGAAGTTGCAGGAAGTTCATCAAGAGAAAAAACCCAGTTGATTCAATTCTCCTCCATTTTTATTTTTCATTAATAAAAAGAATTCCATCCAACTATTTGTCAAAGAAAATGTTTATAAGAATCGATCTCTCAAAAATAAACACTTCTTTAAAAGCTTTCTACACTCTATTCCTTAACATTCTCCAAGTTATTAACCTTTAAATCGAACAATGTCCTAATTTTATTATTCTATCCCGAGGTTTGCTCATATAAAGAAAATCCCTGGTTATTTTGGAATATCATCACCTCCCCTATTTGAGCATTTAGGGAACAGTACTATATTCCTTAGAATTGATGGCTTCACCTACCATTTGTTCCTTGCTCTTTTCTCTGGCATCTAAATCTTCTATAGCTTGCCAATTCCGTTCACATTGTTGAAATGGTTTCGCTTTAGCCCTTCGTGTTTGTATCCGATAAAAAAGGGGAAAAGAATAAAGCTATACTCCAAATTAAATTCTTTCTCTGAACTCTTCTTCCTTCATGATTTAAGTTCTATATATTATATATGTGAAGAAGCTGGGAAAGATCATTGGAAAAAGACTAATCCTTGAGACAGAACAATTAAACTCATCCATTTTTAGAGTTTACAATAAAAGTTTTAAATAAGTAGCTTGGGTCTCCAGAGAAGGTTTTTATTTCAAAGTTGCTTGAAAACTGTTTTTAACACATAATAGCTTTTCTTAAAACTACATGAGAGATCTTTGTTATCCGAATCAAATCATATACGGCTTGTCTATTTAACTCTTAACAGAATTCTAATAAGCCAAATTTATTGAGTATAACCAATCGTCAGAACAAATAAACTGTCCCCAGAACTAATGCATAAAATGCACAGCGTCGAATGGTCACTATTAACCTCTCCATAGAGTAACAAAAAGTTAGATTAATCACTCATTTCATTTAACATACAAGTACACAAATGATCATGTCCACATTTGTTTGTTGTGATTGTGAGACCATATTGCTTACAGCACTTCTATCACATCCATGTTATGCTGCATAACTTCGATACAGGATTCAAAAAGAAACCAGATCTTCATTCAAGACTCATCAAACACTTAGGAGGTAGGTTGAGATATTTTAAGGCTTTAACATAGCAAGCCATACTGTTAACTTCTTAGATCTTCAATTTTTACAAAAGAAAGAAGCCACGGTAGTCAAGCTTTTACATAGGAAAAATGGCTTCAGTTCCAGGGAATAATTTGGAGAGAAAAGACACACAAGACATGTAACTCTTTCGATGATCAACTGCCAATATACCTGCCAATATAGAAACATACCTGGTCAATTATATCTGGGTTTGACAATGCCCAACCTTTCTTTCGATAGGCTTCACGAACATCTTCACAGGTGTTACAACAATGATCATCTGCCTGCAAAGTTGACAGGAATTCACGGTTGGGACTTATGAGAAGCAGTTCAATGAGATAGTTATCTGTATCGTGACATAATCAAGGAACCCAAAAAGATTGGAGGCAGGAACGTAGAAAAATATATAAAGTTAAATTCACAAAAAAGAATGGATACTAAAGCTTATATTACAATCTAAGTAAGAGATTTCTAACATTAAGAATAGGAACAAACCCCTTCAGCACCGTAACAGGAACCACAATATGTTTCGTTGTGCTCAAGTCTTCCTCCATGCTTTTGCAAAGGCCTATCAATCTGTTAGTGGAATACACTCAGTGATCGAAACTTGAAAGGAATCAATGAAGCATGTTTACAAAATCAAAAGTTAATCTTGTATTGAATCCATGAAAATCCAGAATGCAAATAAAAGCCAAAACAGTTTCTTTACATCTACGCCTTTCGCAGCTATATGATTTGAAACAAAGCTAAATAAATAATTATATTAGTTACCTTTTATAAGATAAAAGAAGTTTTTCATCAGTCAAGTATAATTCTCCATGCAAAAAAATTCCTTATCAGGTACTTGTGCATTCTATTAAGCTGAAAGCAACCTGCACTGGTATCTCACCTTAGGAGCACCAATGCCCTCCTTCCTTGTCTCAATCACATTACCGTGAACATCAATCCTTTTCTTGATAATGTCATGTCTCTGCAAGTATAAATGTAATCACATCATACAAAAACCAAAAGATCATACGCATCGGAGTTAGAATTCCAAACCATCTTTTACTTCCACAACTTTGGTTATTATTTTCAAAAATGGCCTACATTCCACTCAATATTGCCAAATAAGCCCTCTTGCTGCCTAGTTTGCAATGTACTCTTTGTGTCTTTACACAAGTACTTATTTCTTGATAATTCATAAATTAGTGCTAGGAAAGAACAATAGGTCAGTTCTAAAGAAAGAAAATATTACAAACTAAGTGAGACTCGAGGCTTCCAATACATCACCCGAGCATCAATACCAGGGAACATCCTCCTTTAACCAAAAGTCAACCCAAATGATGAAAGAACACTTATATCTTAGGGATAGATTCTCAACTCCCTATGTTGCTCAGACTCTCCAAAAGTGTTGCCGCACCTGTGTAAGATCCTCCAAAAATGCATTAAATTTGGAGGATCCGACACGCACCCAACAACATTTTCAAACATAGTTTGTACCTAGCTTCCCCTTTACCCATTTCATATTTCAGTCTTCCCCATTTTTTTTAATTTCCTTCCCTAAAAAAAACAACAGAAATGATTTATCAAGAGCTATTAACTGAGAATGAAAGCTCGAGACCTAATGCTACGTTTTAAGTCTTGGGTTGCCTGAACAATGATGAGAAGGAGGCACATAAACTGTTTCCAAGGAGGAAAAATTCCAAAATACAATCAATTCTTGTGCACATTATAAAAGCCCTGGCCCGGATGGATTTACAATGGCCTTCTATCAAAAGTGCTGGGAGACTATAAAGTTGGATGTTACGGGAACCTTCAATCATTTTCACAACTGCCATGGTAAAATCTTTTAATGCCTCTTTCACTGTTTTCATACTTAAATATTTTAGGCCAATAAACTTCACTGACAGCGTCTATAAGATAGCGACAGAAGTGTTAGCTGAGATGTTGAAAAGGGTGACGGGAAGCAGGTCTCTGGCTCCCAGAATGCCTTTATTAAAGGTAGGCAGATCACAGATGCAACACTCATTGCTAATGAAGTCATGGCATAGAGACAAAAAAAGGTGGAGAACCTGGTCTACCTGGACTACACTTTAAGCTTGATACTGATAAGGACAAATTAATTGGCAGTATCTAATCTCATTTCTGATGCAGATGGAATTTGGGGAGAAGTGAATCAAATGGATTAAATATACCTTCTCCACACTTATATATTATGTTCTTGTTAATAGAAGTCCTGTGGTTTTTCTCTCTCCCAAAAGAGGGATTAGACAAGGGGGACTCTTATCTCCTTTTTTATTCATTTTGGCAATGGAGGAACTTAGTAGAGTGCTGGAAAAGGCTATGCAGTTTCACGCAGTGGGAGAGTTTTGATGTAGGTGAATTTCTGGTCCATCAGTTTCTATGTCTCACTTACTGTTTGTCGATGAATTATTTCTATGCAGTTTCACGCAGTGGGAGAAGTCCTAAGTTCAATACCTCAACATTACTCGAAGGATATTTGAAGTCTTGTCTGGGTTGCATATTAACATGTCAAAAGTATCATATATCCCATTAATGTGGGTCCATAAGTTGGAGGTTTTGGCTGATATTATGTGCTACATTACTAGCTCATTTCCTACCACATACCTAGGCCTTCCCTTGGGAGCTAGACACAGATCAGCTGAATTATGGAATGTGGCCTTTGAAAATTTTGAGGAAAGATTTACATTGTGGCAGGAGCAGTATCTCTCTTAGGGGGTAGACCAACTCTTATAAGGAGTGTTCTCAACAGTATTCCAACCTATTTTTATGTCCCTCTTTCCAATTTCAAACAAAGTTCAAAAGCAGCTTGATAGACTCAGATGTTCATTCCTATGGGAGGGCAATAATAATACTCATAATTTTCACCTTGTCAATGGGCCAGAGTTATACTTCCAAAAACACTTGGGGGATTGGGGGTGAAGGATTCGGGTACACAGCAAGGAGCATGTTAATGAAATAGCATTGGAGATATAATCAAGAAGAAGTTGGTATCTGGAAGAAGGTGGTTGAAGCTAAATATGGATGTGATAGTCAATGGTACTCCAATACTGTTAGATCGTCTTATGGATGTGGGCCGTGGAAGGGCATCATGAAGCTGTGGGATGAATTCACCACCAATACATCATTTCAAGTGGAAAATGGTGAACACATTCTATTTTGGAAAGATTAACAGGCTATCTACCCTGAAGGATGCTTATCCAAGATTGTTCTCAATTACAACTAATTTAGACTCTACCATTGCACAGAACAGGGAGGGGACACTTGGAATCTAAGTTTAAGAAGGAACCTAAATGATTGGCAAGCTAAAGATCTAATAGCACTTCTTGGCTGCCTACAGAATAGACTACTCAACTGCCAAAGTAGGGACAGACTCAATGGGGGTGGCAACAGGGAAAGGTCATACTCAATCAGAGCTAGTCATAATATTTTGAGCTTCAACAAGGAATTGATTGATCAGTGGCCTTGGAAACTTATATGGAAGATTAAATTGCCCCCAAAAATTTAATGCTTTTAGTTGGATAGCTATAAATAGTGCATGCCTAACTCAAGACAATCGCATTAGAAGGATGCCATATGTGCCTTTGCAATGCCGAAACAATCAACCACTTGTTCCTCCACTAACGAGTTGCAATAGACATACTATGCTCTTATCACTTGTTGGACTAGATTGGACTATCCATTGCAGTGTCAGGGAAGCCTTTTGTCAGCTGGAGTTCTTGCAAAGTTGAGAAGTCCATTAAGAAAATCTTGTCTATGGTTCCTGCTACTATTTTGTGGTGCCTGTGGACAAAAAGGAACCAGATGTTTGATCGCACCTCAACCACTAATTATTTGCTCAAGGCCAAATGTTCGGTTTCCTTTTTTTTTTTTATAGATTAATTTTACCCTATAACCCTTATCTTTTCCTGGAATTTATCAGGCCATTAGTCTTATGATAGATTTTTTGCTCTTCTTAGGAGAGCTGATATTTTCCTTTATTTATTTTGTAATCATGCATCTTCTGGATGCTTTTGTTTTTAATACATGACTTACTTCATAAAAAAGGGCAGAAAGGAACAAAGAAATGAAAATGGTGGCTTGGAGGGTATGGTCTAATTTGAGGTTTATTGGCGCGAGGAGGCTTCACAATTCATGGTGGGTTTGGTTTTGTATAGGTGGAAACCCATGAAGGTCGTCGGGGAGAGGGAGATAGGAGGGATAAGACCCAGCGTGCTGAAAAGTGAATATACTACACACGTCTTGCCAAGTCAGCTGCCAAGTAGACACTTTAACTTTGCTAATGATCATTTAGACACCTTAACTTGACAGAATAGTATATGTGCACACCCTGGGCTGACTTGGCAAGACAACAACAACAACTACCCAGTATACTCCCACCAGGTGGGGTCCGGGAAGGGCTGACTTGGCAAGACGTGTGTAGTATATTTGCGTGCTGAAAAGTGAATATACTACACACGTCTTGCCAAGTCAGCCCTTCCCAGACCCCACCTGATGGGAGTATACTGGGTAGTTGTTGTTGTTGTCTTGCCAAGTCAGCCCAGGGTATGCACATATACTATTCTGTCAAGTTAAGGTGTCTAAATGATCATTAGCAAAGTTAAAGTGTCTACTTGGCAGCTAGTGCCAAGTGCGAGGAGCTATCTATGAATTTAGCCTAATAAAATACTTACTTTTTATCAAATTATTAAAAGTAGAAATTGCATCATCGGCTGCACCATGCAAAATACAAAAAAAAAATCACTTTTACAAGGTAGGGGAGAGATTGCGTACTCACTATCCTCCCAGACCCCACTTGTGATATTACACTGGATTTGTTGTTGTTTGTTGTTGTAACCTTAGAGCATGTCATGTTGTATACACTCTCATTAAAGCTTAGACACTCGCTTTCACCATTTTGCATTAAAAGAATACCATACCTATAAATATATTGTTCAAGTCATTTCACACTGGTGAGAAGGTGTGAGCAACTGGATGTGGTGGGCATGAGGAGACGTAAAGGGAGACCTAAGAAGTATTGGGGAGGGGTGATCAGGCAGGACATGACGCGACTTAGGATTACGGAGGACATGGCCGTTGACAGGGAATTGTGGAGGTCGAGCATTAAGGTTGTAGGTTAGGGGGGAGTTGTGGATATTTCTACAGCGCACTAGAGTGAGACTAGCCAGTTAGGAGTTAGTCTTAGGATGCTACCGATCAACTACTGATGCAGGACTTTATCTGTTGGATATTAGTATACCCTCTACCTTTTTTGTATTTCCTATATTTTTTATATTGCTGTTATTTCATTGTTTTATGTTATGTATTTTATATTATTTTATATTAATTTATTATGAGTCTATTGATAGTACTAACATATCATCTCTTGTTGCTTTCTTGGACCGAGGGTCTCCTGGAAACAGCCTCTCTGCCCCTCGGGGTAGGGGTAAGGTCTGCGTACATATTACCTTCCCCAGACCCCACTTGTGGGATTATACTGGGATGTTGATGTTGTTGTTGTTGTTGTTGTCATTTAATAAAGGAACTTTATTCTTAAGCATTTTGACATAATTCGACTTTTACCCTATTTTCTTGATTTACTAAATTTTTGGTGTTATTTGTTTTCAAGCTGTGAGAAGGCACGGGAGAAGAATATATAATTGATATGTAAACATGATACAATGAGCCCTATATATAATACACATAACCTAGCCTACTCCTAATACAGTTTAGACTAGACTTCTAATACAGTTAGACTTCTAACACTCCCCCTCAAGCTGGTGCATATAAATCATATGTACCGAGCTTGTTACATATGTAGTTAATACGAGGACCAGTGAGGGACTTGGTGAAAATGTCTGCAAGCTGATCATTTGACTTTACAAACTTTGTAGCAATAGCTCCCGAGAGTATCTTTTCTCTGATAAAGTGACAGTCAATCTCAATGTGCTTAGTTCTCTCATGGAACACTGGATTTGACGCAATATGAAGAGCTGCTTGATTATCACACACAAGTCCCATCTGACTAACATCACCAAATTTCAGCTCTTTGAGCAACTGTTTGACCCAAACAAGCTCACATGTCGCCATAGCCATTGCTCGATATTCTGCTTCTGCACTAGACCGAGCAACCACATTCTGTTTCTTGCTTTTCCAAGATACCAAATTTCCTCCTACTAAGACACAATATCCAGAAGTAGAACGTCTGTCAGAAGGCGATCCTGCCCAATCAGCATCGGAGTATCCAACAATCTGCTCATGGCCTCGATCCTCAAACAATAAACCTTTACCTGGAGTTGATTTTATATACCGAAGAATGCGAACAACTGCATCCCAATGACTATCACATGGCGAACCCATAAACTGGCTCACAACACTCACAGGAAAGGAAATGTCAGGTCTTGTCACTGTAAGATAATTTAGTTTACCAACTAACCGCCTATATCTTTCAGGATCGTTAAGAGGCTCCCCTGTCCTGGAAGAAGTTTAGAATTCGGATCCATTGGAGTGTCAACAGGTTTACAACCTGTCATTCCTGTCTCCTCAAGAATATCTAAGGCATACTTCAGTTGTGAGATCACAATACCTGAGCTAGACTGTGCGACCTCAATACCCAGAAAATACTTTAGTGTGCCCAGATCCTTAGTCTAAAAGTGTTGAAAGAGATGTTGCTTCAATTTAGTAATACCATCCTGGTCATTGCCGGTAATAACGATGTCGTCAACATAGACCACTAGATAAATACAGAGACGTGAATCAGAATGCCGATAGAATACAGAGTGATCAGCTTCACTCAGAGTCATGCCAAAGTCCTGGATAACAGTGCTAAACTTACCAAACCAGGCTCGAGGAGACTGCTTTAGACCATAAAGTGACCGGCGCAAGCGACATACAAGGCCACGAGACTCCCCCTGAGCAACAAACCCAGGTGGTTGCTCCATATAAACTTCATCCTCAAGGTCACCGTGTAAAAATGCATTTTTAATGTCCAGCTGATACAGGGGCCAATGGCGAACAGCAGCCATAGAGAGAAAAAGGCGGACTGATGCTATCTTAGCCACTGGAGAGAAGGTATCACTGTAATCAAGCCCAAATATCTGAGTATACCCCTTGGCCACAAGACGAGCCTTAAGACGATCAACCTTACCATCTGGACCAACCTTGACTGCATACACCCAACGACAACCAACAGTAGATTTATCCGAAGGAAGAGGGACGAGCTCCCAAGTACCACTCGCATGTAAAGCAGACATCTCGTCAGTCATAGCCTGTCGCCACCCTGGATGAGACAATGCTTCACCTGTAGACTTAGGGAGGGCAACAGAGGACAAAGAAGATAGAAAACCATAATAGGGTGATGACAAACGATGATAACTTAAACCAATATAATGGGGATTAGGATTAAGGGTGGTCCGTATACCTTTTCGAAGTGCAATCGGAAGAGACAAGTCCGCAGTAGGAGTAGGGTCAGGTGCAGGAAGTGAATCAGCCGGGCCGGATGCTGGGCGAGGACGACGATGATATGTCAAGAGTGGAGTGTCTTGTGCATGGAGTCTAGGAGGAGCCACAGTAGGTGGTCCAACGTTTGGAATGGGTAAGACTTCTGTAGCGAAAGGTGAAGGAGGAGATATAGACTCCCTAAAGGCCGGTATAGGTAAAACTTCAGATATAGCCAGATGGTCAGAATGGTCAGAAGAGGTAAAGAAAGGCTTAGACTCAAAAAATGTGACATCGGCTGACATAAGGTACCTACGAATATCAGGTGAATAACAACGATAGCCCTTCTGAACACGAGAATAACCAAGGAAGACACACTTGAGAGCACGAGGAGCTAACTTATCTTTCCCAGGAGCTAAGTTATGAACGAAACAAGTGCTCCCAAACACACGAGGGGGGACAGAGTATAAGGGTGACTGAGGAAACAATACCTCATGCGGAATCTGATTTTAGATGGGAGATGAAGGCATCCGATTAACCAAATAACAAGATGTGAGAACTGCATCGCCCCAAAAACGCAGCGGAACATGAGATGCAATGAGAAGTGTGCGAGCAGTCTCAATAATGTGCCTATTCTTTCTTTCTGCAACCCCATTTTGCTGAGGGGTATAAGGACAAGAGGTCTGATGAATAATTCCATGAGAGGACATAAATTGCTGAAATTGAGAGGACAAATATTCTAAGGCATTATCACTGCGAAGGGTGCGAATAGAAACACCAAATTGATTTTTAATTTCAGCACAAAAATTTTGGAATATAGAAAACAACTCAGAACGATCTTTCATTAAGAAAATCCAAGTACATCTTGAATGATCATCAATGAAACTAACAAAATAACGAAATCCTAAGGTTGAACATACTCTACTAGGACCCCATATATCCGAATGAACTAAAGAAAAAACAGACTCTGCACGACTCTCAATACTACGAGGAAAGGAGGCGCGGGTATGTTTCCCGAGCTGACATGACTCACACTCTAATGTGGATAAACTGGACAAACGAGGCACCATCTTCTAAAGTTTGGACAAGCTAGGATGTCCTAAACGACTGTGAAGTAGATCTGGAGGATCTGCAGCTAGACAGGCCTTAGAGGATGTTAGGGAGTTAAGGTAGTAGAGTCCGTCTGATTCAAGTCCTGTTCCAATCGTCTGTCCCGTACTGCGGTCCTGCATAATAAAAGAGTCATCAATAAAGTATATTCCACAATGGAGGGCACGAGTCAAACGACTCACAGATGCAAGATTAAAAGGACAGCCAGGGACATAAAGGACGGAATCTAGAGTGACAGAGGGCAGAGGAGTTGCTTGTCCAACTCCTTTTGCTTTAGTTTGAGACCCATTAGCTAAAGTAACGTTGCGAAGAAACTGTGAATACGTAATATCTGACAAAAGGGATTTATTACCAGAGATATGATCAGAAGCAGCTGAGTCCACCACCCATTGTTCAAGAGGACTAGACTGGGAAACACAAGCAAAAGAATTACCAGCAACAGAAGTATCAGGCTGAGCAACAGTGGCTACTTGTGGAGACGTCTGCTTACTTGCTCGATATTTAAGGAACTCATTATACTCCCTTTCAGATACAGAAAATCCCTGGTTACCTGTAGGCTCGGTCTGAGCAACATAAGCATTTTTTGTTGGTCGACCATGTAAAGAATGGCACACATCACGAGTGTGACCAAGTTTATAACAATAAGAACACTTGGGTCTAGATCTTCCAAAACGACCTCCTCCTCGTCTATACTCCATAGTATGAGAAGCCCGATTGTCCACGGATTGGGAGACGAGGATAGATGAATCAAGTGTCTGTGATGAGCTCACTGGGTGACTTGGTGCTGCAGCAAGGCGAAGTAAGCGAGAAAATAATTCATCAACTGTGGGGACAGTCGGACTAGCCAAAATCTGATCGCGTACTGAGTCAAGATCATTAGGAAGCCCAGCAAGAGTAAGAACTAGAAACAGCTTTTGTCGTTGCTCTTGCTGCTTTGCAACGCTAGCAGAAACTGGCATCAACGTCTCAAATTCCTCCATAACTGCCTGCACTTGACCCAAGTAAGTAGACATATCCAATTCCTGTTTCTTCAAATTTGTCATCCGCGATATCACGTCATAGAAACGAGATATGTCATTAGTGTATAAAGTACGAGCCTTTTCCCAAACCAAATAACATTTTTGGAATGGACGAAACAAGGGCATCAACTTGGAATCAATAGATCGCCACAAAATACTGCATAACTGAGCATCAATCTTCTCCCAATGTGCTTTGGCTTTTGCATCTCCATCACTAGACTCTTTGGTTAGATGATCCTGAACACCTTGGCCTTTACACCACAACTCGACAGACGAAGCCCAAGCTAGGTAGTTTGAACCTCCCATTAAAGGTTCTGAGGTAATCATAATACCGGAACTGCTAGAACCCTGGTTTTTAGGCCCGAAAGCATCTAGTCCCAAAGACATCGTTGGATTATCAACTGAAAACTCGCTGAAACTGAACAGAGGACTGAAAACTGGTGCTGCCGGAAAAAAGGAACACTGCAGCTGCCGGAAAAGCACTGTAGCTGCCGGAAAAATTCAAAGTTGTCGGAATTGAAAAGTAAAAATATGGATAGGCTCGGAATTCAAGTAGGAGCAAACTGTCCTGAAGAAATATTGGCCGGAAAGAACTGTAGCTGCCGGAAAAATCACTGTAGGTCGCCGGAAAAAATCAAAGTTGTCGGAATCGAACAAAAAGTGGATGGGTAGGGTCGGAATTGTATTCCGAGCAATCTGTTCTGAAGGAGCGAAGCCAAAAAATGGCCGGAAACAGCCCCACACGCCGGCGCGTGGTCTGACGCGCCGACAGCTGTGGCGGCGCGTGGGAGCGCGTGACGGGGATTCTGCCCCAGAAATTTCTGGGGTTTGGTCGGAATTGTGAGCCGAACCTCGCGGTGGTCTCGGATTTTGCACAACACCACCAGAAAAGGTAGTTTAGGTATACTGACAGATTGTTTAGTCGCCGGAAAATTGCACGGCGACGAGGTCTTCTTCCCGGAAGTAGCTGGAATGATGCACAGCTATACTATTCTCACCAAAGCTCTGATACCATGTGAGAAGGCACGGGAGAAGAATATATAATTGATATGTAAACATGATACAATGAGCCCTATATATAATACACATAACCTAGCCTACTCCTAATACAGTTTAGACTAGACTTCTAATACAGTTAGACTTCTAACACAAGCAATACTACAAAAAGATTTTGGCTCGATATTTAACTAAATCTTTTTCATTTTCAAGCATTTTCCCAAATGATTTTGGCTCGATATTTAACTTAATCTCGTCTAATATTGTAGAGAGTTCTAAGTATTTCACATTGATGATACAAGAAGTACGTACTCAATCAGTCCATTTAAGACAATTGCAGGTATTGATTGGTAACCTGTAAATAAGTGACCTGCTATAACCAGTCCATTAACTAGACTGATAGTGCAAGGTTCTCTATACCGTCCATATGTGTGGTCAAATCCTCTTATAAATACAATAGTTAATCAACTGTAATAACTGATATGAACCTCCATAAAGCCTCATAAATTTTGACAACTCAATGAGGACCATAATCCTAGAAGAAAATTAGGTCATATAATTCTAGGTACACCAAAGTTGCATTCAAGAGAATAAAATAATGTGGTGCTGGTAAATTAGAAACTTAGTAACTTATCAATATAACCTGATACTGCACATACAATGTCAAGATGTTGCTCTCCACTGATATCCATGGCATCAACACTAAGAATCGAACATGGAAGTGCTGGAAAGGTGATATCAAACTGTACTTTCAGATCAAACCAACATCAGAAGTCAGTCCTTATTACTAAACGACTCATAGATCAAGAATAATACATCGCTAAACACAGAAAAGGAATCGTTCAGACTATAATACGAGAAACTGCAAAAGCAAATCAGGAGTTCAACCAAGACAACAACAACAACAACTACCCAGTATAGTCCCACAAAGTGAGGTCTGGGGAGGGGAATATGTAGACGAGCCTCACCCCTACCCGAAAGGGCAGAGAGGTTGTTTCCAATCGACCCTCGACTCAGTGAAGGAAAGGGAGAAACAAAAACAAAAATAAAAGAGCATTAGTAAGTCCAGCAGAAATAGCGTAAATAATTACCTAAACATAAGAACCATAAATAAAATAACATGCAATAGTATCATACAGTAACTACCATAAGGGAGACACAATCCAAAACACAAATCATCTATGGATAGCCCTGCCAAGCCTCACCCAACCCCGGGTGAGGAGTACGAAAAACTCTAGGGGCCCCTATCCTACAACCCTGATACTAGACCTCCAGGCTTTCCTATCAAGGGCCATGTCCTCGGAAACCCGCATTCTAGCCATGTCATGCCTAATCACCTCTCCCCAATACCTCTTAGGCCTCCCTCTGCCTCGCCGAACGCCGACCATCGTCGGTCGTTCACAACTCCTCACCGGGGCATCATGACTTCTCTCCGCACATGCCCGAGCCACCTCAGCCTCGCTTCTCGCATCTTCTCAACCACCGGGGTCACCCCCACCTTCTCTCGAATAACTTCATTCTTAATCTTATCTAACCTAGTGAGCCCGCACATCCACCTGAGCATCCTCATCTCCGCAACCTTCATTCTCTGAACATGAGAGTTCTTTACTGGCCAACGCTCCACCCCATACAACATTGCAGGTCTAACCACAGCTCTATAAAATTTTCCCTTGAGTTTCTGTGGAACTTTCTTGTCACACAGGACTCCTGATGCAAGCCTCCACTTTGACCACCCCGTTCCTATACGATGAGTGACGTCCCCGTCAATCTCTCCGTCCCCCTGAATCACCGACCCAAGATATCTGACACTGTCCCTCTTGGCGATAACCTGAGATCCAATCATCACGTCCCTGCCTACTTCGCTCGGCTCGGCGCGCTCCAGGTATTCTGTCTTAGATCTACTTATTTTGAAACCCTTAGACTCGAGATTCTGTCTCCATACCTCTAACCTCTCAATAACACCGACCCTCGTCTCGTCTATCAAGATTATGTCATCAGCAAATAGCATACACCAAGGCACATTCCCTTGAATATGTTGGGTCAGAGCATCCATCACCAAGGCAAACAAGATAGGGTTAAGCGCCGATCCTTGATGGAACCCCATAACCACTGGAAAATGGTCTGAGTCGCCACCTACCGTCCTAACCCTAGTCTTAGCTCCATCATACATGTCCTTGATTACTCTGATGTAGGCTTCTGGCACGCTCTTCGCCTCCCAGCACCTCCCTTGGGACCTTGTCATACGCCTTCTCCAAGTCGATAAGCACCATATGCAGGTCCTTCTTCTTATCCCTGAACTGCTCCACCAGACTCCTGACAAGGTGGATAGCTTCTGTAGTGGAGCGACCCGACATGAAACCGAACTGGTTCGCAGATATAGGAGTTCAACCAAGAGAATGTAAATATTACCTAAAGCTGCTCCAAGTTATGTCTAAAAGATATCTGCTTTGTATTGGAAGTCAAAGCAATTATTCTAAATTGTGAAGGAAATTCATTATCAAAACGAAAATATAAATAAGAATTTATTGATGCATGTATGGAAGTTTTAACCTATATCTAAAATTTAAAATTAGAGTACTTGTCAGACCAGCTAACTTTAACTGCTTTTCTGATTTATGAGCTAACTTTTACTTCTTTTGTCTTATTCGGCGCACTTTTCATTTTAGTTTGTCTCAAGAAGAATGACACATTTCTATTTTATAAACAATTTATTCTGAACTTCTATTTTTCCCTTAATGAGATGATTTACCACCACAAATGTCTATGGCTTAATTAGACTGCAAGGTTAAAAAGTCATTCTGCCTTTTTTAAACTTTGTGCCCAGTCAAACATCGACACATAAATTAGGACGGAGGAGCATTTTAAGAGCATCCTCTAATTATAATATTGTCAAACAGCCCATCATATACTATCATATCAGTAAAAAATTTCATATATAATACAAAGACAACATCGATGCCACCTGACAGTGCAGCTAGAATATTCTTTCAAATTCGTCCACTTAATAGTCAAAGTAATTGATACGTGACAACAAAGAAGCACAATAAGCGACTTTGCCTAAAATGAGCAAAGAGAATATAAAAAAATTAATAATTCAAGTGAAAGCCATGAGCTAGAGGTAAATAAACATGTTTGCTGGGCAAAGTTTTAGTGCTTAGATGAAGCATCCTTTAGGTTGTTTCCCCTAAAAGAATATTTAATGATAGAAAAGACTCGTTATTTGATTATTAATATTGTTTCCTTATTATCTTCAATATGGTAATAGCCTTAAGAATTTCAATGATTCATTTGGATCTTGTACATACCTATAATTCCTTAAAAATCAGTTCGTTAGTTGTATATCAGAAGATTGATTTTTTAGTTTAGTAAAATAAAATATTTTAAGTACCAATAAGCTATGTTGCTCGGACTCTCCTAAAATGTAGGATACATATCGGATCCTCCAAAGTAATGCATTTTTTAAGGATCAGATACGGGTGCGGCTATATTTTGGAGAGTCCGGCAAAATAACCAATTAGCTAATTCTTTTCTTTCTAGTGAACCACAAAAGAGAGGACAAAAGAACTTCTCCTTGCAGTCATGGTGTTTCTCCTTTTTTTTTCTTCTTTT
Organism: Nicotiana benthamiana; assembly: GCA_034376525.1. NCBI lineage: Eukaryota > Viridiplantae > Streptophyta > Magnoliopsida > Solanales > Solanaceae > Nicotiana > Nicotiana benthamiana. The sequence continues at coordinate 85,518,514 of CM067326.1, forward strand.
TTGGGTGGGGTGTGCGGGGGTTGGGGGGATTGGGATTCCTTCAAGAGTTAAACAAAAAAGCACTTCTATATAGCATTTGTGTAATTATGGTATAATGGGTATGCCGAGGGTCGATTGGAAATAGCCTCTCTGCCCTTTCGGGTAGGGGTAAGGCCCGTCTACATATTACCCTCCTCAGACCCCACTTTGTGGGACTATACTGGGTAGATGTTGTTGTTGGTATAATGGGTATCATACTTGTGTGCTAAACGCTTTTCCAGAGATATGGACAGAAAAGAAATCACATGAACTATCTGAATCCAGATAAGCTTCTGTAAGGCCTCATCAATAAGCACAAGTTTCTAGGACAATACAATACTATAGTGGAAGAGACTGACAAGTTCTAAAGTGGGAATACAAATGAAATATTGGAGCATTAACAACAACAACAACAACCCTGTAATCCCACATAGTGGGGTCTGGGGAGAGTAGTATGTATGCAGACCTTACCTCTACCCTGGGGTAGAGAGGCTGTTTCCAAATAGACCCCCATCATCCTTCCCTCCAAGAACTTCCCACCTTGCTCTTGGGGAGACTCGAACTCACAACCTCTCGGTCGGAAGTGGGGGTTGCTTACCATCAGAGCAACCCCTCTTGTCTGAAATATTGGAGCATTAAGACATTCAAAAAGTCAGATTCAGATAACCATCACTAAGCCTCAAGGTGAGAATACTATTACATTGATGCGCAGCGTTTCTCCTCTTGAAGTATCCACAACAAGCTTTGTCTCAGTGACAGCATGAAGATATAATCCTAATAAAAAGGCCAGGAGAACATTAAAGGGCAAAGAGCAGCAAGTATAGTAACAATACATAATAAACATCATGTTTATTTAATGGCATACCACCTGTATGTTCAGTACATATAGCTAAAGGTAACATAAAAATAGAGAGGTTGAATACAATGCACTTCAGCAGCCAAACTATTTGCAGTCACTTTTGAATTGGCTAGAAACTTTGATTTCCATTTAACTTTAAAGAAATGTCCAATTGGTGTAGTCAGCTAATTGAAATGCACACGAACACAAAGTACATTACTAAAAGAACATTCAATTTAACAGATAAGAATAAACAGACTTCTGAAAATTGCCTGACTGATAAAAGCAACATAACTAAGTAATAGATTTGTATAGCTTAAAGAGATATATGTTCCCATATCCTTTTATTCATAGAATATCATTACATCAAATAAAAGATAAACAGAATGTACGAATGATAGGAAGGAACTGCAGTCCTCTACTTAAGCAAGTTTGAACGACTTTTACTATGCTTCCCACAATTCAAATCAAAAGGCTGGAGAGAAGATGAATTTACTGCTTAGGTGAATTACTATAAATATTGGCAAATGTAATTTGACTCAAATGCACTAAGATTCGTCTAAATAAAAATAACGAGAAAAAATAGGAGGAAACATACGGAGCTCGGAGATGAAAAGCAATGTCATGATGATGGAAGAAGCTAGGGTTATGACACCTCCTGAAAGTGTTCTGCTGTAGAAATCCTCATTGATCTTCGGGTACGCATCCAAATTCCGTATTTTACTGATGAAACTATCCATATTTTGAGAAACTTACACTCTAAATTCTCTACAAATTATTAAAATATATACGGAAATTCAAACAAAATAGTGGATTTGAGTTTTTCTTAAACGCCTTGTCGATGAAAGATTGATCGCCGATTGTTGATTATACGAATCACGCGTGTCAGCGAATTTCAACGTAGAATTGGCGAGTTTTAATCTTCGTCCTCGTCCTAATCCTCCTCTGATTTTGTGAATCTGAGCGGTTTTGTTATTATGAGGAAAAGGACAGAGAACATTCGCCGGAGAAGTGCGTCATCGTTTTTTCTTCGGCTTGATCTAACCGTTTTACGTGTCTCCTTATTTGGGCTCTTTACTTAGGCCCTTCTTTTTTAGATAATAACAAACAGATCAGGCCCAATAAAGCAGTCTGGACTCCTGAAAACACCGAAATAAGCGGCTTGCGTCCATGATGCTCCTTTCGAAGAATCATCGCAAATAACCATCACCCAATCACTTAACCTAAAAATAATTTAACAATATATTATGTATATATTATCCATATATAATATATATTTATACATATATAATATATATTTATGCATATATAATTTATATATACTGACTAGAAAACATAACTATAAATCCGATCGATTATTCATGTAAAAATCACACTGGAACAATTGAGTAATATGTCACAATTCCACTATATAATATTACAAACTAACCGTTGGATTTCTCTGTTTCCTTGTTTGCTATTTTAAGAAGAATGATGTACTAAGGTTTGGTAATTAAAATGTCAAAAATGTTGGGGAGTTCATAAAACCCTATTTCCCTCATTTACATCCTCGGTTGGTTACCTATGAGGCTTTATTACTTTAATATAAATAAGGGTTTTTTATATTTTTATGTCATATAATAAACTTTATTACCTAAATATTTATGTTTAGTAATTAACTTATCTATATAAGTTTTGTTTACAAAATCTATACATTCCACTTTAAAAGGCTTTCAATCTATTATTAATATATTTAATTAAGGGATTTAGTTACACCATGAGCAATATCGTCGCCAATCTTATTAATGGCCATGAAAATACCCAGAACAATACTAAGGGTACCAAAGACAATAAGGGAAATGACAAGAGCAATCTCTTTCATCGATCCGCGATTGGGGTCGGCGTGAGAGTCGTCCAACATCATATCCTTGTCTGAAAGTATAGTCAACGTACACTATTTTTCAGAAACAATTAAAAAAGCATCCTTTTTCTTAAAAGGGTTTGTTGTAGCTGTTGGTGGCTTGATTCTATTAGCAATATGCTACGCTTGACGAAGAAGAAGAAGAAAAGAAGGGTAAGTGGGAAGACCTTTTCAACGGGAGGAGGGTTTATTTTTATGAATAGATAGCGTGATGATGCGGTAAAACATAAAAAGAATCAAAATTTGGTCTGTGTTACAAAACTTAGCTCAAAGTAATAAATAAAAAGATAGACAACAAAGTAGAGAGAAATAAAGAAGAGAATATATTTCTTCTATGTATCCAAGTGTATTACAAAATGATTTCTCATCCTCTATTTATAGTACTACATAGAGGTATACTAAAAGAATTCCATAAATATGTCATTAAGCTTTTGAGATCATGGAGGAAGATCATGGGGGAGATCATGGAGGTATGGGAGTTACAACCATAAGTATTGGAGTAGTGGGAGTTATGGAGATAATGGATAAAAGTAGTGGGTGTTATAGGAGTTATGGACATCCACCATAATCTAATATTTCATAACACTCCCCCTTGGATGTCCAAAGATAATGTGCCTCGTTAAAACCTTAACTAAACTAAAACCAATGAAAAAAAAAAATTCTAGAAAAGGAAAAAGAGTACACATATCTAACAAAATGCATTTTTGTTGCCTCGTTAAAAACCTTGCAAGGAAAACCCAGTGGGACAAAACCTTGTAAGGGAAAAAGAGTGCAACACGCATTAACTCCCCTGAAAAGAGCATCAATTCACATCCTTGAGCCTTCGCATTCCAATCTTGTGTACCAGCTTCTTGAAAGTTGACGTTGGTAGAGATTTTGTGAACAAATCAGCCATATTATCACTTGAACGAATCTATTGCACATTGATATCACCATTCTTTTGAAGATCATGTGTGAAAAATAACGTTGGTGAAATATGATTTGTTCTATCTCCTTTTATGAATCCTGCCTTCAATTGGGCTATACATGCTGCATTGTCTTCATACAAAATCGTGGGTAGTTTCTCACATTTCAAACCACATTTGTCTCGAATATGATGTATTATAGACCTCAACCACACACACTCTCGACTTGCTTCATGAATAGCGATTATCTCAGCATGATTAGATTAAATAGCCACAATTGATTGTTTAGTCGATCGCCAAGATATGGCAGTGCCTCCACAGATAAACACATAACCTGTTTGAGATCGAGCCTTGTGTGGGTCAGATAAATATCCAGCATCAGCATAACCAACAAGATCAGGACTGCAATTATTACTATAAAATAAGCCCATATCGGTAGTCCCTTTTAGATACCGCAATATATGTTTGATTCCATTCCAATGTCTCCTTGTGGGAGCAGAGCTATATCTTGCTAAGACATTAACTGAAAAAGTTATGTCAGGCCTTGTAGTATTTGCAAGATACATTAGTGCGCCAATTGCACTAAGATATGGTACTTCAGGACCAAGTAGCTCTTCATTATTTTCTTGCGGTCGGAATGGATCCTTATTCACATCAAGTGATCGAACAACCATCGGAGTACTTAAAGGATATGCCCCATCCATGTAAAACCGTTTCAATACCTTTTCTATATAGGCAGATTGATGAACAAAAATTCCGTTTGCCAAATATTCAATTTGCAAACCAAGACATAATTTTGTCTTTCCGAGATCTTTCATCTCGAATTCCTTCTTTAAATAATCAATTGCCTTTTGGAGTTCTATGGGAGTTCCAATAAGGTTTATGTCATCGACATACACGACAAGTACAACAAATTCCGATGTTGTTTTCTTTATAAAAACACATGGGCAAATGGCATCATTTATATAGCCTTCCTTTAATAAATACTCACTAAGACGATTATACCACATTCGTCCTGATTGCTTTAGACCATACAAAGATCTTTGCAATTTGATTGAAAATATTTTCCGGGACTTTGAATTATGAGTGTTTGGCATTTTGAATCCATCGGGAATTTTCATGTATATATCATTATCAAGTGAGCCATAAAGATAGGCAGTAACCACATCCATTAAATGCATGTCAAGCTTTTCAAGGACAGCAAAACTAATGAGATAACGGAAAGTTATAGCATCCATTACGGGTGAATATATCTCTTCATAATCGACACCAGGCCTTTGAGAAAATCCTTGTGCAACAAGGCGTGCCTTACATCTTTGTACCTTGTTTTTCTCATTTCTCTTGCGTACAAAGACCCATCTATAGCCAACAGGCTTAACACCATTCGGTGTTTCAACTATAGGCCCAAAAACTTCACGTTTTGCAAGTGAATTCAATTCTGATTGGATTGCTTCTTGCCATTTTGGCCAATCAAGTCTTTGTCGACATTCTCCAACATATTGAGGTTCAAGATCCTCACTTTCTTGCATAATGCTAGATGCAACATTATATGCAAAGACATAATCCACCACTATATCCACTCGATTAAAATTTGTCTCAATATCGATTGAATTTATTGATAGTTCCTTATTTTCCTGAGTCTCGGGCTCAATGGATTCTTCATGAATCTCAGAATTTATTAAATCGTGAATTTCCTCATGAGATTCTTTCGTAGTGTCATTTTGATCATTTGCTTTCCTTTTTCTAGGATTTCGATCTTTGGAACCTAATGGTCTGCCACGTTTTAGGCGTGCTTTCGACTCATTGGATATGACACTAGAAGATTGTCCAATAGGGACATCAATACGGATTGGAACATTCTCTGCAGGGATGTGAGATTTTGTTATCCTTTTCAAGTCCGTGAATGCGTCAGGCATTTGATTTGCTATTCTTTGCAAATGGATAATATTTTGCACCTCTTTTTTCACAAATAGAGGTATGTGGATCAAGATGAGATAATGATGGATTTTTCCACAAAATTTCCCGTTTGGTTTCACCAACTTCTCCCCCTAAATTTGGGAAAAGTGTCTCATCTAATCGACAGTCTGCAAATCGTGCAGTGAACAAATCCCCTGTCAATGTTTCGAGGTAGCGAATAATGGAGGGCGATTCAAACCCAACATATATTCCTAACCTTCTTTGCGGACCCATTTTGGTGCGGTATGGCGGTGCTACAGGCACATATACTGCGCATCCAAAAATTCTTAAATAGGATATATTAGGTTCATGACCCAAAACTAATTGCAACGGGGAATATTTGTGATAATTCGTCGGTCTGAGACGAACTAGCATTGCTGCATGCAAAATGGCGTGACCCCAAACCGAAGTGGGCAGCCTCGTTTTAATGAGTAATGGTCTTACAATCAACTGCAGACGTTTAATTAAAGATTCTGCAAGACCATTTTGAGTGTGAACATGAGCTACAGCATGTTCCACTTTTATCCCAATTGATAAGCAATAATCATTAAATGCTTGGGATGAAAACTCAGCAGCATTATCTAGTCTAATAGACTTAATTGGATTATCAGGAAATTGTGCTCGTAATCGAATTATTTGTGCCATTAATTTTGCAAACGCAAGGTTGCGTGATGACAATAGGCACACATGAGACCATCTAGAGGATGCGTCTATTAAGACCATAAAATATCTAAAGGACCCACTAGGTGGGTGAATAGGTCCACAAATATCCCCCTGTATACGTTCCAAAAACGTAGGTGACTCAGTTCCAACCTTTGTTGGTGATGGTCTAATAATTAACTTGCCTTGATAACAAGAAGTGCAAGAAAATTCATTATTTAAAAGAATCTTTAAATTCTTTAATGGATGCCCATATGAGTTTTCTATAATCCGTCTCATCATAATTGATCCAGGATGTCCCAATCGATCATGCCAAAGTACAAAAGTATTGGAATCAGTAACCTTTTGGCTTACTGTGGAATGTGCCTCAATTGCACTAATTTTTGTCCAATACAGGCCACAAGATGAAGATGAGAACTTCTCAATAACCCTCTTTTGGCCAGAGACATTCTTTGTAATGATGAGGTATTCAAGATTATTCTCATCTATTGTCTCAATATGATATCCATTTTGACGGATATCTTTAAAACTCAACAAGTTCCTCTTGGACTTGGAAGAGAACATTGCATTCTCTATGATAAATATTGTTCCTTTAGGCAGAGTTATAGTTGCTCTTCCGGAGCCTTCAATCAATTTACTACTACCAGAAATTATAGTAACATCTGCCTTACACATACTTAAATGAGAGAAATATTTCTTCTCTTTGAATATCGTATGTGTGGTACATGAATCAATTAAATAAATATTTTTACAATTGGTCGTTGATCCAAGTTTGCTTTGTGAGATATCCATATTTGCTTCCCATGGTTTGACATACAAAAGAATATACGAAAAATATTAGTATATATATATATATATATATATATATATATATATATATATATATATATATATATATATATATATATATATATATATTTTTTTATAGAGATGAGAATAAAGAAATTTAAGTCTATGATTCAACATAATAGTTTCAGTGCGGTCATTATGAAAAAAAAATCTTTTATCATAGTTATTCTCCTTTAAATATCAAAGTATTAACAATTAGTAGTAGCATAAAGAGTCTTCACAATATTTCTTTTATTACTATATTTAATGTGCTACAAATAAAGCATAAGATGAATGTGTAATCTAAAGTTATATATTTTAAAACCATAATACAGATTATTTGTCAAGTTGATAAAACTCTTAAGGTACATATCGATATTTGATCATTGATTGAATTGTTTTCAACTGAATGTTTCACCTAGAATGATTCAACTAATTGAGTTAATTGCTGTTGGCAGTGAATCTGTTTCAGGTTCATAATACTACTAGCATAATAGCACCTTTAATGTGCTAACACATTAACACCGAGCAGATTAGAAAGGATTACAAAAATGAAACTGATCATTCTGTTTAATATATATATATATATATATATATATATATATATATATATATATATATATATATATATATATATATATATATATATATATATATATATATATATATATATATATATATTTTTTTTTTTATTTCAAGCATAAACTTAGCTTTACTAGCTTAAAGCAGAAAATATAAAATTTGAACCATATCACAATAATAGATAACTTATGTAAACTATGATAATTGTTTATTCATTAACTACTACGAATAAGTAAAAATAAAAATATCAAACTGCTCAATCTTCTTTAACCATGGATCCGTCACCGATCAAGTGATCTATTTTCCCCTCAGGGTGCTCAAAGAAATCTGCCACATCCAAGTGGGTGATGTCAAAATTATTGTCAGAGACAAAATTTGTTTCAGGGCCTTTACTCTTTAGAGATGCTTGATAAAGCTCAACCAAATGTCTTGGTACACGGCAAATTTTTGCCCAGTGCCCTTTTCCACCGCAACGATAACATATAGTTTCTGAACTATTTGCTTTTGGATTCTCATAATTCCATTTCCGCTTTTGGTGGTTATATCTCTTTGGGGGGTGACTAACACCAGGAAAATTTCTTCCTTGTCCACGTCCACGGCCATGACCCCGACCACGACCACGACCATGATTAAACCATAGCCTTTTCCACGCTTAGCATAATGGGAATACACCTTATCTACTTCAGGCAATGGTGTAGACCCAGTGGGTCGATTTTCATAATTTCTCATGAGCAGGTCATTGTTTCGCTCAGCCACAAGGAGAACAGAAATCAGCTCAGAGTACTTTTTGAAACCTTTTTCTCTGTACTGTTGTTGCAGAACCATATTGGAGGCATGAAACGTTGTAAACGTTTTTTTAAGCATATCATAATCAGTTATAGTATCTCCACAGAGTTTCAATTTAGAAGTAATTCTAAACATTGCAGAATTATATTCAGAAACAGACTTAAAGTCTTTGAGCCTCAGATGAGCCCAATCATATCGTGCTTGTGGCAGAGTGACCAACTTTAAGTTGTCATAAGTGGATCTTTGACTGTGAGATATTCAATTTTCAAACCTTCATCAAGGTGATGGCGCAAGAAAATCAAGGCCTTAGCACAGTCTTGGGTGGATGCATTATTTCTGTCTTTAATGGCGTCTCCAAGACCCATTGCATCCAAATGGATTTCAGCATCCAACACCCATGTCATGTAGTTCTTGCCCGAAATTTCAAGGGCAACAGACTTTCTTTTCATAATGTCAGACATAATTAAAACAAAATTAGGAGGAGAGAAAATACCTTAATTTTCTCAAAGAGATTCTTGAGATAGTAGAGCTTCGTGCTGATAACGTGTTACAAAACTTAGCTCAAAGTAATAAACAAAAAGATAGACAACAAAGTAGAGAGAAATAGAGAAGAGAATATATTTCTTCTATGTATCCAAGTGTATTACAAAATGATTTCTCATCCTCTATTTGTAGTACTACATAGAGGTATACTAAAAGAATTCCATAAATATGTCATTAAGCTTTTGAGATCATGGAGGAAGATCATGGGGGAGATCATGGAGGTATGAGAGTTACAACCATAAGTATTGGAGTAGTGGGAGTTATGGAGATAATGGATAAAAGTAATGGGTGTTATAGGAGTTATGGACATCCACCAAAATCTAATATTTCATAACACTCCCCTTGCAAATATGAACATTTTCATTTTCAATTCTTTTTATGCAAACGTGGACTTCCATTTTTCTTCCCCAAAAAATTTCTTTTACAGAGATCAAGGGAAGGAAAAACAAGAAAACGAAGATTGTGGAAGATAATAAGGATGGCTCTTGGTGTTTACAACAAATTGAACCTCCAAAACAACTCTGCTAAACCAAGACTTGCCAGGGATGACTAATACCTAGATGGAGATAAGAAATTAAATTATCTACAACTTACATATTTATATCCAGTTATATACAACTACAATATTATACAACTTAAATATAATTTTTATATAAATTGTATACAATATGTATTTTGTATATTTTGTATCTGATTTATACATAGTGAAAATAAATTTCATACCATTAATTATATATTATACAACTTATCTACAACTTTCACACATTATTTCTACCTAATTAAATACAACAACATTAATATACAACTTAAATATAATATATAATATATCTTTTGTATATTTTGTATCTGATTTATACATAGTACAAATAAATTTCATACAACTAATTATATTTTATACAACTTATTCACAATTTTTGTACAATATTTCTACTCAATTATATACAACTATAATATAATACCACTTAAATATATTTTTTATACAATGTTGTTCAACTTTTATACAATAGTTAAATGAATAAAATAAAATAAGCAACAAAATATAATTTTTCTACAATTTATGCAATTCGTTTTTCGTCTTCTTCTTCTTCTTATTCTTCTTCTTCTTCTTCTTCTTCTTCTTCAATATGAAATTTAGCCAAAACCAAGTCTAACCTTCACTTAAACCCCTCAAAATTGAGATATAAACTCAAAATCATATTTTCAATTATTTGAAACAACAACCAATCTAAACAAGTAATGATTTTTCAAAGCGTGTTAATGGCTATCAATGGTGGAATTGCTGCTCTCTTTTTCTTTGCTTTATATCATTGAAATATGGGATTGAGAGATAGAGGGGGACGTAGAGAGAATTCTCAATTCTTTGCAACAACATCCAATCTAAACAAACAATGTCTTTTGAAAATCCAAATTTGAATTCAAAATTTAAAGCTTTTTAATGATTGTTAATGCTCAAGGGGTTACAAATTTTCGCTGGTTTTAGAAAAGGAAACAATGGATGATTGAAGAGGAAATCGTGGGGTGTAGTTTGATACGTGGGTGAGAGGATGAGATTTGGAGAGAGAAACTTGAAGAGAGTGAGAATATATAGTAAAGTTAAATTAGAAGGCTAATTAATATTATTAAAACCCTTAAAATGTGCATAAATGATAATTAAGTATATAATAGATAATTATATTAAAAATTAAATATGGAGGATAATATAGTTTATTATATAGCATAAAAACGTAAAAATTCTTATAAATAATTGAAGTTCAATTAATTTGTTTTTCCAATTGTTGATGTTGACTTTGAGCGTGTGTTAAGCTCATAACATTTCTTGAGATGACATTGGATTGACCAAGTGAAATATAATACAGCTTACTAGAAGATGGGATGGGTAAACATTTTCGTCACTACAAGTAACAATATGATGATATTGACCAGTAAGCGAATTTGTTTGGAAAATAATATTGCACAGCTATTCTTAAAATAATAGTTAAAAACATATATATATATATATATATATATATATATATATATATATATATATATTAAGAATTATAAAAAATTTATATAAATTTTCAATTATTAAATATAAATAATTTTTAATGCGAATTTTTACGGCTCAAATGTACAATTCTCAAAAACTAGGCCGGGCCCATTTAAGATGTTGACCCCGTGGGAGTCATATTGTCTCGTTCAGTTCAGGCCCGAAAAAAGGCCCATATTTATACTTCATCTCATTATATGTCTTTCTTTACCTTTTAACATGAAAAAATAGAATCATTTAACACAAATAAAAGGAAAAAATCAATATCTAACTAGATCGGTCCCGTTATACTAAGCAGGATTCAGTGGAATTCTCTTATATATGGCTTCTTTATTGAATCTAGTTTACTTTCTGCATCAGATTATACTACAAAACTCAGGAAGAGAGTATAATAAAAAGAGAATTGGACCTTGATTTTTAAACAAAAAAAATTAAGAAAAACACATTTGGAATACAACTTGATAAAAAGAATTACAAGTGGTATGACTGACGAAAGATGCACATGAAACTGGATTAGTCAACTCAGTTTTTCTTTTCTTTTCCCTCTGAAAATAAAGAATGAAGAAAATCGGTGAAAAGTAAAAGAGCAAAATCACTAGATTCTTAAGAACCAACACCTTCCTTCAGGATATTTTTGGTTCTTTCAAATTGGTATATTGAGGGAATAATAAATTATTTTTTTCCTTGTTTTTTTTTCGGTGTGGGGGTGGGGGTTGCAGAAAACATATATGAGAAGGGAATTATATTCTTTTAGATAGTGATCCATGGTCTTTGTTCTTTTAAATTGATTTGGTTCTGATATTATAATTAGTGTTACACCAAGAAATGACGGTGGGATTATTCTCGAGAATAATCAATCAATGACTATCTCATTTCTCTTTTCTCATTGAAGTGACAAGAATAATAAACAGGAAAATAAAATATGACGAATTGTAGCTCGATTGTATCTTGTTATCCATCCATCATCTTTTTAATTCAGAAAAATTCTTGAATCTCTTAAGGAGTATTTTCTGGTGATTTACAATTCGACGTATAACGTAGTAGATACACAGTTATTATGTACAGTAACAAAGGTACAACTAAAGATAGGAATTAGAGAAAGTTCTACCCAAAAAATATTTGCTACTGTATCAACTCCTAGCTAATATACATATATTACACACTAATTATGTATAGAATACATCTACGGGTTATTTTGAGTAAATATTTCTTTAAATTACCATTAATTAGCCGGTATTTAATTTTAGAATTACTTAGCTAGTATAGATAAGATGTTAATGTAAAGAAAATTTAAAAGGAGAAAAAAATAAGAAGAGAAAGAAAGGTGACACTTACATATGACGGCTGATCATTGATATATATATATATATATATATATATATATATATATATATATATATATATATATATATATATATATATATATATATATATATATATGCACGTGAAACTTTTCTTACAAGTGATCTGGAAATTGCAAATCAAATCACAATTCAACTTTGGTTGGTTGTGAATCTTATGATATTAGCAATAGGGATTTTATAAAATCCATGCACACTTGGCAAAATTCTGATAAAATCAAATCCTATGTATCTTTATCATGTTTCAAACGATAACTTATTATTGGCGAATAGAATATTCATGTAACTATTCAATTGGACTATGATCTCCAACTTGGCTTTTACATGAATAATACTTTCCTCTACATTTTCCAGCTCTTTTTGTTTTGTTTTGTTTTGTTATAGTATTATTATTTTTCTATTTTCATAATTAACTTCTCATTGGTATATATCTCAGTCAATGTACTTTCCTCTACGTGCAAAACAAAAAAGAGAAGATGGGAACTGGAAGACAGCTTGCTGTTGGTGGAAGAGTGACTAACCTATGATTTGGGATACCCTTTTTCTCATGTACTTTTTATCAATTGTTGGTAAGACTAAGTCCAGCCTTTTTTTAATTTGATTATTATATTAGTAACTGCTGAGTATCATTTGTATATAATATAATTTTTTCAAAAAAAAATAAAAAAAAATATATTCAACTATATATACCGATCAAGTCAAGAACAGTGAATGTGACAAATTAAATCTGTTATCCAGATACGAACCAGGTTGGAGTAGGATAAACATCTTAAGACCAGTTTAGGCTTGTAAAGACACTGAAGGGCAGTGGAATTTCGTTGATCCTAAAGGCTACTATGCACAAACCATTATAAAATATTATTATTATAATTTGAGAAAAGAACAGAGTTCAGTTCTGTTGGCAGTTTGAAAAATGGCAGCATGCTATTATGACGGCTAAAAGCTAAAATATCAAAGCTGTCTGTTTAATCTTGCCTATATCTCATTAAAAAAAATATTTTCACATACAGCACACTTAAAAAAAAGGAGAGGGTGGGGTGGGAGGAATTTGTATATATTATCTTTGTGAGGAGGGAATGAGAGTAGTGGAGCAGAGGGAATGAACCAATTTATGAAAATTCTTTTGTATGATTAGACCATATAATTGGTCAATTTGGCCATTATGCATATGTTTTTAAACATAATTAGGAACCTGATATCTTTGGTCTAACTAGATATTAGAATCATCTTAGAGTTATACATCAAGGTTCGAATTAATTCCTATTTGCTTTAGTTCGAATCAAGCACTTCAACCTCACAACGTCGTAGCCTTTTACCTTCATTATGAAAAAGGAGAAAAAGGAAGAATCACAAAATATTACTCAATTAGAAGTAAAATTAAATATCATATTGCTTTCTGTGTGTAAGAGGTATTTCATGATTAATAGTTTGGGATATTCTATTAAACTTTATATACGGTCGAAATCAGGAGGTATTATTGATTTCACGAGCTTGAAGAGTCGCTTCAAACCTGAGTTCAAGATGGGTCGAGTTCGAGGGCAATGGGTTAAGCCCGAGCCTGATGATAGAGTACAAGGCTTGAAGATCGGAGTATGCGGCGAGCATCGAAGTCGAGTATGACCAATCCTGAGATGATGCCGTTACGGGTTTGTTACAGAAGAGCAAGATTCCTCCCATGGTCCCCAAGATCATGGCATAAATTCCAGAATAAATTCGTACGAGTTAGTGCGAATCCATACTAGGCGGTTAGACAGCTGTCTCAATGAGATTCCTTACTGTAAATAGAAATGTACCTGATTTAGAGTTCCCCTATTATATAAAGGGGACCCCAATCATTTGAAACTAGCATGAATCATTGGCAAAAGAATATACTCTCTTACTTTTTTGCTGATTACTCATCAGAATTATCTCTTAGGTTTATTGTATTTATTTTACTGTTCCACTGACCAACCTCGAGGCCATTGTAGCTCGAGGTCAAGATTGGCTTGAACAATGGTCTGATTCAACTTACTCCTTTCATTTATGCTCCTGATCTCTTGGTTATTTAGTAGTGTTGAACTAAATCTCGCATCTTTAAAACCATAAACAAGAATTTTTACTCGTATTTTCGAGGTAAACAGTTTGGCACTCACTGTGGGGCTAAAGATAATAGTGATTATTCAATACCGATTTTGATAACCCACGTTATTTTACACTTGTTCTTGTCAAAAATTTTTGTTTTCACGTAAAAACATGTCAAACTCGCAAAATGCACTTATACACAAAGGTGATGGTCTTGGATATCATGGGGAAGACAACAAAATAGGGGTCGGTATACTACCGATTAACCCTGGGGAAGTGCCATATATGGAACCAGTTGATATTAGTTCACACATTATTTTGAATACAGATTTAGGCGTAGACCCTGAGTAAGTGTACTCAAGTAAGCCCGATCTGGCGGCCAAAGAATACAAGGTATAAGAGATGGGGGTGTCAGCCTCTAAGTAATATTTGAGATGCTACAAGCTCAATAGATCTATCTCTCAACTTCAAAGTCAGCACAAAACTCCAAGGGTAGTCGAATCAGAAAACAGTCGTCGTATTGAGCCGATGCCAGAAAGATCAAACGATAATGGCTCGGGGTATGATCCCACAATTATGAGTATGCTTGAGGAGATCATCAAAAGAATCGAGTCGGGGGAGAAAAAGATTGAGGACAACGACCAAAAAGTGGAGACGTGTAACTTCCGCGTTGATCAAATACTGGGGGCACCCCCGGTCTTGAAAGGTTTGGATGCCAAGAAATTCGTGCAAAAGCCATTTCCTTCGAGTGCGAATCCAAGGTCTATTCCTAAAAAGTTTTGTATGCCCGATATACCTAAATACAATGGAACAACAGATCCTAATGAACACATTACCTCGTACACTTGCAGGATTAATGAAACGACTTAAATAATGATAAGATCGAGTCAGTTTTATTGAAAATATTTGGGGAAATCAAAGGGAGAAATGATTTGGTACCATGACTTGCCGCCAAATTCTATCGATTTGTTTCTATGTTAGAGAACGCCTTCGTGAAGGCACACACGGGGGTTATAAAGGTTGCGACAAGGAAATTGGACGTTTTTAAGATAAGACAGAGGAATGATGAGATGCTAATGGAGTTCGTATCCGATTTCAAGTGGAGCAAATGGAATTACTACCGATCTTAGGTGATTGGGCCGTACAAGCTTTTGTGCAGGGATTGAACGAGCGGAGTTCGATCGGTCATGATAGTTGAAGCAAAATCTGATCGAGTATCCAGCTGTAACTTCACAGATGTGCATAATCGTTATCAGTCAAAGATCAGGGTCTAGGACGACCAGTTGAGAGCCCCCTCGGGCTCAGTTCATCCAAACTGATTGGCAATTAAGACCCCGAGGGATACCAACATGGAACCGATATCAAATAGGGAACATTATCAGCCATATGACGCAGATTGGAGAAATAATGATTCGGGGCTCTATCCCCTTCGGAATGATCGAGGACGAAATTATCGGGGACTTATAAGTAAGAATGGTTTTGATAAACATACAGACCCCGCAGAAGCACCTCAATTGTCGGAGTGTATCAATGTTGATGTATCGGGAATCATATCAGCTATTGGAAGGGTCAAAGACACCGGGTGGCCAGGCCTATACAAACCGATCCTTCTCAAAGAAATCCAAACTTGATATGTAATTATCATGGCATACATGTCCATAGAACCAAAGACTGCAGACAACTAAGGGAGGAGGTAGCTCGATTGTTTAACGAGGGTTATCTTTGAGAGTTTCTCAGTGATCGGCTACAAATCACTTCAAGGAAAGAGATGCAAACAAAAAAATGAGCAAGAAGAATCGCAACATGTAATTCATATGATCATTGGCGGTGTCGATGTTCCATACAGGCTTGTATTCAAACGTATCAGGGTGTTAATTACTGGAGAAAAGTGAACTCAGAGCTATGTGCCCTCGAGCATCTTATCATTCAATAACGAGGAAGCGGAATGCATTTCTCAGCCTCAAAATAATGCCCTGTTAATTTCTATTTTGTTAAATAAAATTCAAGTTAAACATGTTTTAGTAGATCCATGTAGCTCAGCCAACATAATCAGATCGAGGGTCGTAGAGCAGCTCGGCCTACAAGACCAAATTGTACCTGCATCTCGAGCCTTAAACGACATCAAAATTGCAAGCGAAACAACAAAGGGGGAGATAATCCTACTAGGGAACGTGGCTGGGGACCATCCAAGATGGAAAGTTCCATGTCATTGAAGGCGATATGAGATATAACGCTCTAATAGGGAGGCCATGGATTCCCAACACGCGGGCAGTACCTTCGACCCTTCTTCAGGTGATGAAATTCCCAGCAGTGGATGGTGTGAAAACAGTTTACGGAGAAAAACACGCTACAAAGGAAATATTTGCAGTCAATGAGGTGAAAGTGATACTAGAAATCTTCGGCCTCGAGAAAATCGATCACCAAAGATAAGCAAACGGCCAAATAGCAATCATCGTCCCCAACTTCACCCGAACCGAAAAACAAGTAATCAAAGAGGAGGATTTCCTTACTCTTCAAACTTTCGTTGTTCCCAAAGATTCAGATGCAACCAAGTCAACGATCGAGGGGATGGAACAGGTCATACTGGTTGCGTATATGTCCGAGAAAATAATATACCTGGGAACGGGGTTAACCCCCAAACTCAAGAAAAAACTCATTCAATTTCTTATCGATAATGTGGATTGTTTTACTTGGTCACATTTAGACATGACAAGGATCCTACAAAAAATAACAACACACTGACTAAGCCTCGACCCCGGGTTCAAATAATTAAAGCAAAAAGAGGCCTTAGTTTGAAGTGAAGCATGTATTTATAAAGGACAAGATAACTAAACTTCTTAAAATAGGGTCTATTCGGTTGGTAAAATACACCGATTGGTTAGCCAATGTACCTGTAGTCCCTAACAAGGGGAACAAACTTAGAATTTGCATAGATTATAAGGATTAAACAAGACATGCCATAAAGACTCTTTTCCACTACCTAATATTGATCGCGTGATCGATGCCACGTCCGGCCATTAGATCCTTACCTTTCTCGACACCTACTCCGGGTACAATCAAATTTAGATGAACTCGGAGGATCAGGAGAAGACCTCGTTTATCACTATTTTTGGAACATACTGCTACAATATAATGCCCTTTGTACTAAAAAATGCTGGAGCCATGTACCAATACCTAGTTAACAAAATATTCGAGGAACAGATAGGTAAATCAGTGGAAGTTATATTTTGTGATACGTTGGTTAAGTCCCTACGCACAGAGGACCATTTAACTCATTTCTAAGAAACATTCAAAATCTTGAGAAAGTATAACATGAAGCTTAACCCAGAGAAATGTGCCTTCGGAATCAGCTCAGGCATGTTCCTTGGCTTCATGGTATCAAATCATGGTATCGAAATCAACCCCGATAAAATCAAGGCCATCGAAAATATCACTATCATATATAGTGTGAGAGCACTGAAAAGGCTAATAGGACGAATAGACGCCTTGGGTAAATTTATTTCGAGGTCTTCAGATCGAAGCCACAATGTTCTTTTCCTTACTAAAAATTAAAAACAATTTCGCATGGACCCCGGAATGCCAACAAGCATTGGAGGAACTGAAGCGATACTTATTGAGCCCACCTCCGCTTCACACTCCGAAGGTAGATGAAAATCTTTACTTATATTTGGCAGTGTTCAAGATTGCGGTAAGTGGGGTGCTGGTTCGGAAAGAGCAAGGTATACAGTTCCCATTCTATTATGTGATTCGAACTCTAAGAGATGTTGAAATTAGATATCCACACTTAGAAAAATTGGCACTTGCATTAATAACGCATCTAGAAAGCTAAATCCATATTTCCAGTGTCACCCAATATGTGTGTTATCTAATTATCCTCTCCGAAATTTTTTATATAAGTCCGAGCTATTAGGCTGATTGGCCAAATAGGCAGTCGAACTTCTTAAATATGATATCGAATATCAACCCCAAATGGCCATCAAGTCTCAAATCTTGGCTGACTTCGTGGCTGATTTTACACCAACCCTCATGAATGAGGTGGAAAAAGAACTTATGCTAAAATCGGGCACATCATCAGGGGTATGGACCCTTTTCATGGACGGTGCCTCAAATGTGAAAGGGTCCTGGCTTGGCATCATTTCGAAGCCACCTACATGTAACACTATTAGACAATCTATTAAAACATCTAGGTTGACTAATAATGAGGCCGAATATGAGGCCATGATTGCAGGTATCGAACTAGCTAAAAGCTTGAGAGCAGAAGTCACTAAAGCCAAGTGTTATTCTCTGTTAGTGGTAAACCAAGTAAATAACAGCTTTGAAGTTCGAGAGGATAGGATGCAAAGATATCTGGACAAGCTACAAGTAACCTTGCGCTGCTTCAAGGAGTGGACTCTCGATCATCTGCCTCGAGAATAAAATAGTGAGGCGGATGCACTTGCTAACTTGGGGTCATCGGCTAAAGAAGATCATATTATCCTAGGGGCTGTCATCCAATTATCAAGGTCCGTGGTCGAAGAGGGGCATGCCGAGATAAATTCTACAAGTTTGACTGGGATTGGAGGAATATGTATATTGAATATTTGAAAAATGGGAAGCTCCCATCGGATCATAAAGAATCAAAGGCTCTACAAACCAAGGCTGCTAGGTTCACATTGGATGAAGATGGAACATTGTATAGAAGAACATTCGATGGACCATTGGCGATGTGTTTAGGGTCGAGGATACTGATTATGTTCTACGAGAAATCCATGAAGGCACTTGCGGGAATCATTTCGGTGCCAAGTCTTTGATTCACAAAATTATTAGAGTAGGGTATATTGGGTTATCATGAAAAAGACAATAAGGAGTTCGTTAGAAAATGCGATAAATGTCAAAGGTTTTCACCGATGATTCATCAGCCGGGGGAGTAACTTCATCCAGCCCTGTCCCGGTGGCCTTTCATGAAATAAGGAATGGATATCATCAACCCTCTAAAGCTAAGTTCAGTTTGTTTATGATTGTCTACTTTTCTAAATGGGTGGAAGCACAGGACTTCGAGAAGGTCAGAGAAAAAGAAGTTATTGACTTCATATGGGACCACATTGTATGTCGATTCGGAATACCTGCCAAAATTATATGTGACAATGGGAAGCAATTCGTCGGTGCCAAGGTGACGGAGTTCCTCGAAGCACACAAAATAAAGAGGATCTTATCGACAACGTACCACCAGAGTGGAAACGGACAGGCCGAATCGACAAACAAAACTATCATTCAAAACTTAAAGAAAGGTTGAGCGATGGAAAAGGAAAATGGAGAGAAGTTCTACATGATGTTCTTTGGGCATATCGAACGGCATTGAAGTCCAACACTGGGGAAACCCTGTTCTCTTTAGTATACGGCTCCAAGCCTTGATTCCAGTCGAAGTTGGGGAACCCAACGCCAAATTTTGACATGCATCCGAGGAATCAAATCACGAGGCTATGAATACTAGCCTCAAGTTATTAGATGAAAAACGAGAAGCTACACTTGTTCGGATGGCCGCACAGAAACTAAGAATTAAGAGATATTATAATAGAAGGACAAACCTTCGACACTTCGGAATCGAGGACTTAGTTTTACGAAAATTCGCCCTCAATACTCGATACCCGAATAAAGGGAAACTAGCCTCGAATTTAGAAGGACCGTACCAAGTCATCAAAATTGTCGGTAAAGGATCTCACAAACTTGGCACGATGGAAGGCGAACAATTGCTGAACAATTGGAATGTATCACTACTCAAACGTTATTATTGCTAAGGTATAACTTTCTCCTTTTTTTCCATTTGAATTTAAAACTAATGTAGGTGTTCGATCGAAGATGTTGAGGGCACCTTTCTACATAGAGACCTTAGGATTTAAATCACGCTTTGAAATCTTTTCCCTTAGATCGGGTTTTATTTCAAATGGGTTTCTCCGGTGAGGTTTTTAATAAGGCAACAACTATGTGCTATCTTAGGAGAATTCAACAGTATCCAAGTCTTCTTTTCAATCAACCTCAAATATTGAGGAGCATCACCCTAGGAGGTTATATTTTCGAGGAAAATACATCACGGCAAAGAGGGCCTCAATGGGTAAACTTTGTAATGGGCCAAATGGTCAGATGAACTATGTCCATATAGAATAGTTGAGCCCCGATGGCAAAACATGTACGCATGTATCAATTCTTCAAATAAACATTCTTTCTATATCAAAACACTTTGAGTCTCAAAGAAATTTGCTACTATACGACATCATACTTGTGATTCTACGAGAAACGACTCAAGGGCCAAAACGCGAATACACCTCAAATATTTGGGGACTGTCATCGACAGCTAACATATTCAAATATCTGAACTCGAATTTATAAGACCTCAAAGAGGCACCCCTCGACGCAAAGACCAAGGTCATCATACTCGGGGACTAACATTTTGGACAAGTTTAAAAGGTTATCCAGAAAAAGTACAAGAGACACACGTGAAGGCTACGACCATATTAAAGACTACGGTCATATAAAAAGGCTAAGGCTGAAATAATTTGGCTCGGAGATGTCCGACTTCTGCCATAAGATTAAGGCTTTCAAATACTTTGAAAAATCGGTTAAATAAGGCTACCCTCGGCAAAACAAATAAAAAGGGGCTTTAATAAATCAACCCTCTAATAATTTAAAGGCTTCGATAATATCAACTTTCGAAAAAACCTCAAGAGGTATAAAATTATCTTATCACAAATGGGTTAAGAAACAAATTTGGTTATGATTGATTGAACCCTTAAAAAACCCAACAGGTAAAAACACATGCTAAGGTGTAAAGAAATTTTCACTAAGTCTTTAGCCGAAAATGGGGAAAATTATAGCAGTCTAAAAGGCCGAATTGGCCCAACTTAAAGAGCCTAAGGGCCGACCTAAAAGAGCCTAAGGGCCAATCTAAAAGAGACTAAGCCAAAGCATGTAGAGTTCGAGATCGAACCTAAGGGTCCCATCGCCCCGAGCTCGCATCAAATCGACTTAAGCACAACTCGAGGATTCATCTAAAACCTTAAGAGGAATTCCATTATGAGCTCAAAGATCACCCATTGATTAATAAAAACCTAAGGGTTTGTTTTACTCTGAGTTTCTGAATCCGAGCCAGTGCTCACTCGACCATTGAAGTTATAATTTCTCACAAAACAAAGACGAAGCAGAATTCAAAACACATCAGAGATAGAGTAGAAAGAAAAAAGAATTACTTATATTCATAAATGATATTTACAGTGCCCACAAGGGGACCTGCACAAAACCAAAAAACAAAAGAGCCTAATCTACTTCGGGAGCCACATCCTCGGGAGCCACATGTTTGAGAGTCGTATCTTCGGGAACCTCCTCCTCGAGGACTTCATCCTTATCTCTCTGCTCTCGAAGACCCTAGAGGAATCTTCATCATCAGATAGTAAAGCGGCATCCTCATCCTCCAAAGTTTTGCTTTTCCAATATCAGCTGAGAGGTCAAATCCACAAACGTGCACCTCCTTGAGTGTTTCTCTGCGGGATTGTCGCCTAACGTGAGTTAGAGCACATGACAATTTAAATTCAGTATCAGTGGAGATTTCCTATGTTCTAATGTTAGCAGCCTCAATATCTGCTTGATAAGAGCCTACAAGTGCCTCTGCATAGGTTTGGCCTTCACAAGCTTAGTGATTGATTTAGCTTCAAGCTCTTCAATCTTTCCGCTTCGGGCCATACTTTCCCTCTTTTAATTTTGAAAACGGCGTTCGATCGAAGTCATCTGGTCTCAAAGTGTGTATTTCTCCGAGGCAAGGCAATCCATATGTTGCTTCTACCCCAAGGTCTCAACCTCTTTCACCTTGAGCTCTTCAAGAGGCTGCTCCACCAGCTCGCCCTTCTGCTAGGCCTGCAAAGTTGAAGTGTTAATCGCTAAATCAAATGAGTACATAACAGACCCCCAAGGGCTACATTACCTTTTCAATAAGCTCAGTTAGTTCTTGATGAGCCTTCGCCAATTTAACTCGGAGGTCCCTGACCTTCTCCTCTTTCTTTACACAGAGGCGTTTAAGGCCGTCCCTCTCTTCCACCAGTATATTGAGTTTGGCTATGCATCAAGAAAGCTCAGCTCAAGATTTGGAAAATTCTTGTCAATGAAGTGCCACGGCCTTCACATAAAGAAAAGGAGCCGGACTTAGAAAAATGAGAATAAAACTCGAGCATAATTATGGAGGTAGAATTTACTTGTTTGAGAAGCCATTGAGCCTCATCAAAGATAAACGAAGCATCCAGGTGGGGACCATCTTCGACCCCAACAAATCACTCCCAAAAATTATCATTCCCTTCGTGGGTCCTCCCAACGATAGGAGTCTTCATGGCCTGAGCATTTCGAAATTTCCCTTCAGAGAACACGGGGCCAGGCGGTGACTCATTTACATTGTTTATCCTATGTGATTCCCTTGGGACATTATCTTCTCCGTGGAAGGACTCAGAACTAGACCCTCGGGCTCACCCACCAAATGAACTCCAATACAAAGTGCTCATTTGCCTCCCGATGGCTTGGAGGCTTTACTCAAACTCGCCTCTGAGATTTCTTTGGCTCGAAATTGAACCGCATAAGCCACCAAGAGTTTAACAAACTTTAAAGCATCAATTCTCCCCCTCTTCCGAGCTACCAACAGGCATTCATCATCTTCTCCCTCTTCTTCATCATCCCGAAGGTGTTGGACTGCTTTTGAAGATAGGGCCACGGAATTGGCCCCAGTCTTTCGAGCCTTAGTTTTCTTAGGCTTCGGGGAACTTGCTGGCGAAGCCCTTTTCCTCTTCTTCTACTTAGTTGGCTTTGGGATTTCCTTTTCACCAGGCGGGGGAAGCCGCATAGCAAGGGCGTTTTCAAGGCTCGCGTAATGGTAAAATGAGTATTTTACTGAGAAACACCGATATATGAACAAATGATCTAACCATGGTTTTTAGCTTCCCACCAACCCTTGGCCATATCATGCCAACCGCGTTCCACGTATGAAGAAGTGAAGGCCAGTTGCCGAACCCAACCTACAAGGTCTGGAATAGCACCAGGAAACCAAGGGACATTTGCATCATCAAAAAGGGATTAAATCGAGGAAGAAGAGGGAAAGTAGAATATTAATCACCATTGATACATTTGTACTTGCATTTCATGTACCACTCCTCGGGGAATGGCATCCTCTCAACAAGAATCAAATCGAAAGTCCTGATTAGGATAAATCGGCTCATCCATCCTTGGTCTTTGTCCTCATCGATGTTGGAGAAAAGTGACTTTGATGATCGGCATTGAAGCTTTATCATCGCCTCGATAAAGGTAATGGTTGTATAGCCTGATCAGGTGGTCGAGGGTAAAAGGCATCCCCACAACCTGGCTCGAGAATATACCTGATCAAATTGATGATGCTCCAGAAAAAAGGATAGATCTAGACAAGCGTCACCTGGTATTGTTGGCAGAAATCAAGAATGATTTAATCTATGGGACCTAGTGCTGGATCTACGGGACCAATGTGAAAGGGCAAGTATACACGCTTAAGTACCCTACCTTATGGGTGATGTCCTCCTCTTCGGGGGTAGGAATCACGACATCCTTATCCGCCAATTACAATCCATTTTCACCTACTTGACTTTGTCTTTAGTTATCAAGCAGATGTATCAAGACATGAGTTCACATCGGCCTCGATCTGATGCAAGCTTATCGATTTTGAAATTGGAATGTAGCTCACATGGCTCGGGAATACATTCCTTGATACGAGGTGGCACCGTTGTTCTACATCCGACCGACCGTGATGATAAGGAGGCTTTCTCTTTCTGAGGAATTGCTCTAGCTATTTTGGCTATTACTATTTAGGAATTCAAGAGAAGAGAATAAATTGGTGCTGTAGCAAGAACAAGTTGAAGAAAGGATGAACTCAGGAAAGATAAAGAAACTAATAAGGGTTTGAGAAATATTTGAGAAGTAAAGAGTGTAAAAGTTGTGAGATTGACATATTTATAGTGTTCACTTTAATGATTTGGGGAATCCAATGGCCGGCCATCAGTCGCTGACATCATGAGATTGACGTCATGATCTAGACATCGGAGGATCGAGGATCAAATAATTTCTTATGATCTTACTCTAAGAAATCTGAGGACTATCTTTATACGGTCGAAATCAAGTAGGCCTAATTTTATGGGCTCGAAGAATCCCTTCAAGCTCGAGTTCAGGATAGGTCAAATTCGAGGCCAATAGACTAAGCCTGAGCCCGATGACAGAGTACAAGGATTGAAGATCGAATTATGCAGCGAGCATCGAAGCCGAGTATAACCAACCTCAAGATGATGCTGTTATGGGTTTGTTACAAAATAGCAAGATACCCACCACGTCTCCAAGATCATAGCCTAAATTTTGGAATAGATTCGTAGGAGTTAGTGCGAACCCGTACTAGGCGGTTAGACAACTGTCCCAATAAGATTTCTTACTGTAAATAGAAGTGTACCTATTTAGGGTTCTCCTACTATATAAAGGGGACCCTAATCATTTTTAATAGGCATGAATCATTGGCAAAAGAATGTACTCTCTTACTTTCTTGCTAATTACTCATCAAAATTCTCTCTTAAGTTTATTGTCTTTACTTTACTGTTCCTACCGACCAACCTCGAGGCCACTATAGCATGAGGTTAAGATTGGCTTGAACACTGGTTTGATTCAGCTTACTTTTTTCATTATACTTCAGATCTCTTGGTTATTAATTAGTATTGAACTAAATCACGTATCTTTAAAACCATAAACAAGTTTATTTGTTACTCGTATTTTCGAGGTAAATATTGAGAAAAGTGGAGTGACTTATGCATCAAGGGTAGTTTAGTCTATTTGTACATGGTTGGATTAGTTACATTTGTTAGATATGTTGTTAGAAGTTAATCATGGTTAGTTAGAAGTTAACTCATTTTGTATATATAGTCTACTACAGCTCATCAGAGCAGAATGAAAATTGTTACTATTTCATTCATTTCCTTCTCCTCTTCTTTTTTTCTCTCCTCTCCCTTTCAACTAGGGTTTCTTACTGCATCCAATCCATAAAATTTAGCATGGTATTAGAGCTTTGAGCTCCAAATAGAAGCTCAAAATCGATCCAAATTCTCTTCTCTGCTCTACGTTCAACTGTTATTCTCTATTTTTGAGTCAATTATGATCTCAATTTCTCAGATCTAAAGCTTTAAATAACTTAACAATGGTGGTTGATGATGAAAATGCAACTAGTACTGCTGAGAATACATCACATGTTTCATCGGATAATGAATTCGTGGAAGGTGTTACAGTAGTTGTGACTCATCCCCCGTATCTTGCCCTTGGTGATACTAGTGGCATTTCCTTGATTTCATTTCCGTTAACTGGAACTGATAACCACTTCTTATGGTATCTTTCGATGCGGATTACTTTACTGGGTCACAATAAGCTGGGAATTGTAGATGGCAGGTGGCCAAATGAGAGGTTTTATGACAAGTATTGGTATCTGTGGGAAAGGTGTAATGCTATCGTATTGTCTTGGTTGCTGAACTCAGTTGGTCTTTCGTTAATTAGTGGTGCAGACTATGCTACTAGTGCACAATGTGGCTGGATCTACAGGAGTGATTTGATAAGGTAAACGATACTCGTTGCTACAATTTACACAAGGAAATAACCACTTTGTGTCAAGGTACCTCCTCTATTTTTGTCTATTGCTCAAAACTTAAAGATCTTTAGGATGAATCTATGTCTATAATACGTACACTTGTGTGTGATTATGCCAAAACAAAGGAGTTTATTATGTATCTATGAAAATAAAAGGTTTATCAGTTTTAAATGGGCTTAAATGACTCTTGTTCACAAGCTCATAGTCAAATCCTTATGATGAAGCCTATACCAACAGTGAATCAAGCTTATGCTATGCTTATGAGTGATGAGAGTCAACGAGTTGTAGTTGCATCAGCTGTTGTGTTAGGTCCTCCTCCTATTGTGTGTAAATACCTATGACTCAACATCACTCTATAGTGCTAAGTCTATCTCTAACCCAAAGTTTAGAAAGAACTATAATGTTCAGTGTGATTTCTGCAAAATGAAAGGTCATAGTAAGGAAAATTGTTATAAAATTATAGGCTATTGCTCTGATTATAAGTTCAAGAAGAAAAGTGGAGCTAGTGCACACAATGTAATGCTAGAACCTAGTTACTCTATGCCTCTATATGCTTGAAGTGCCTCTCAGTATGTATGATTGTAGTCACTGCTTGCAAACTATAGTCATCATCGAGTCAAGGTGCTGAAAACTATCAGGTACAAGAGAGATCTAGTGCTCAGGTTAAGGCTGGCCCTGTTGCTTCACAGCTCGAGGTGTTGTAAATGCCAATCCATCAGCTCAAGGAGGTGGTTTTAGCAAATCATGTAGATCCTGAACAGTAGTCACAATGGCACTTCATCCTCTACTTCTCAGGCAAATAAAACAGGTACTACCATTGCTCTTTGACATTATCACCTATCCCACAGGGATGGATCATTGACAAAGGAGCCACAAACCATATGGTTTCAGATATTAATCTATTAACCAAAACCTCCCTAACTGCTCCCGCCGATCCCCAAAAAGTTGTATTACCTAATGGAGATGTCACCCAAGTCACACATATTTGGACATAGTCATATTTCATACGACAATGTCATTCAAGAAGTTTTCTATGTACCTTAGTTCAAATTCAACTTGTTGTGAGTTTCGAAAGTGACAAGAGACTTAAGATGTTTTGATTCCTTTTTTCCTGATTTCTGTGTATTTCAGGATCTCTTCAGTGACAGGGTGAGGGAGATTGGTAGGGAGAGAGATGGACTATATTTCATGTAGAGGCATGGCTCCAAGAAGGTCACTGCAATCTTATTGGCTGCAGCTGGAATAAAGTCACAAAGGAGGAACTCTACTATTGATGTCAGTTTGTGGCACAAAATATTAGGACATGTGTCTAGCATAGTTCTTAAGAAGTTGTTTCTTGACAAACTAGCAAATATTAATGACATCATAAATAAATGCATTGTATGTCCATGTGCTAAGCAAACCACACCACCCTTTCCTAATAGCTTTATTAAAAGTACTGCTGCTTTTGATCTAATTCATATTGATGTTTGGGTTCCCTACAAATATGCAACGTTTGATTGTCATAGTTATTTTCTAACAGTGGTTGATGACTTCACCAGAATGACTTGGTTGTTTCTCTTGAAACTAAAGTCTGATATTTGTGTAGTTCTTACCCAGCTTGTTGTTTTTGTTCAAACTCAAATCAACAAAGTTCTAAAGGCAGTTAGGTCTGATGATGGATCTGGGTTTGTCAATTCTGTCTGCCATGCCCTATTTGAAAAATATGATATTATTACCAGAAGACTTGTGCATATACCCCTCAGCAAAATGGAGTGCCTGAGAGGAAACACAAACATATTTCGGAGGTAACTAGGGCCTTGAGATTTCAAGCACATATTCATATTGGGGTCACTTTGTTATTGTGCTGTCTATATTATCAATAGAATGTCAACTTCTATTCTCAATGGCTTATCCCCCTTTGAGCTACTATATGGATAGGAACCTACATTGGAGCATCTGGGAGTTCTTGGTTGCTTACGTTATGCCAAGCAAGTTCAAGATACAGATAAGCTCCTTCCCAAGGCCAAACTTACAGTTTTTATGGGCTTTTCTAATACTCAAAAGGGTTATGTGTTACTAGATCTTGCTACTAACTTTTTCTTCATCAATAGGGATGTCTCTTTTAGGGAGGATATTTTTCCCTTTAAGGAGTCTTATTCATCTCCACATGTGTTCTTGTCCTCTTATCTTTAGACTCATGATGCATACTACATATCTACTTCACATGAGCCTCACAGTTCAGAACAAACATCTTCTCCTTCTATATCTACTAATCTAAGCCTTGTAAGTGATGACTCAAGCCAGGAGGCACTAAAGCAGCATTATAGTACCACTGAAGGAGTGTCAACCTTATTGCCTTCTGCTGATCAACACATTACTGGCCCGAGAAGATCTCTGAGAACCAAGCAGGTTCCTATATGGTTGAAGGATTTTGTGACAGATCCCAGTCACAAATCTGTTCCTTACTCTATTGCTAAATACATCTCCTATGATGGTGTGTGTCCCAAGTATCAATGCTATCTAGCTGCCTTTTCTTCAATAGTAGAACCCACTACCTTTGAAGAAGCATTCAAGGATCCCAGGTGGTTGAGGCAATGCTAGCTGAGATTACTACCTTAGAACCCAATCATACTTGGGATGTGGTACCTTTTCCAACTGACAAGGTGCCAATTGGTTGAAAATGGATATATGTGAAGTACAAAGCTACATGAGAGGTGGAGAGGTTCAAATATATACTTTTGGGCAAGGGTTATAGCTAACAAGAGGGTATTGACTACCAGGAAACTTTTAGTTTGTAGTCAAAAGGGTTACTGTTAGGAAAATTCTAGTTGTTGCTGCTTCTAAACATTGGCATATCCATCAAATGGATGTGTACAAGTTTTCTGCAGAGGGATCTACATGATGAGATCTATATGACTCTGCCACAAGGATTTCAGAGTCACAGGGAGAGTAAACCAGCATGTAGACTTTTAAAAACCTTATATAGACTTAAAAAAGCACCAAGACAGTGGAATGCCAAACTCTCTAAAGCACTACTGAAGTTTGGGTACATGCAGACCCAACATGATCACTGATTGCTCATAAAAGGAACATGCAAACACACTATAGTTATCCTGGTGTATATAGATGACATGCTCTCTACTAGACCTGATATGATGCTATTAGAAAAAGTCAAGGCCAATCTGCAGCAAGCCTTTAAAATAAAAGACCTAGGTGAACTGAAATACTTTCTTGGCGTTGAGTTTGCTAGGTCACAACAAGGCATTCTAATGCATCAAAGGAACCCTGGAACTAATCTCTGAGCTTAGACTGGGAGCTGCAAAACCAACTGTTACACCTATTGAAGCCAACACTAAACTAACCACTAAGGACTATGATGAACATATAGGTATGCACAACACAACAGTTGATGAGTTGTTGATCCTAGCAAGTATCAAATCTTATTAGGCAACCTACTTTATCTGACTTTCACAAGACTAGACATAGCCTTCAGTACAGACACTAAGTCAGTTCATACAGAAACCCAAAAGATCTCATGTGGAGGTTGCACAAACAGCAGTTAGATATGTGAAGAATTATCCTGGACAAGGCATACTCTTGTCTACTAAGAATAAGAACATAGTCACAGCCTATTGTGATGCTGACTGGGCAACATGTTCTCTCACTAGAAAATCTCTAACTGGATTCTTCATTATGTATGGAGAATAACTAGTGTCCTGGAAGTCTAAGAAGAAGAGTACTATCTTTAGGAGTTCTGCAGAATCAGAATACAGAATCATTACATCGATTGTGGCAGAAGTAGTTTGGATACTTGGATTGTTTAAAGATATTGGAGTGCCAGTTGCTCTTCCTGTGACCATTCACACGGACAGCAAGGCAACAATTTAGATAGCTGCTAATCCAACACATCGAGATCGATTGTCACTTTATATGGGGAAAAATAGAAAAAGGGGCTGGTGAAGACAGAGTATGATTCCACAAAGGAACAACTTGTAGATGTTTTAACAAAAGGCTTACCTAGAGTGCAACATGAGTACTTGATATCCAAGCTAGGTGTTCTTAATATTTTTATATCACCTAGCTTGAGGTGGAGTGTTGAGGAAAGAGGAGTGACTTATGCATAAATGGTAGTTTAGTCTATTAATACATGGCTGGATTAGTTAAGTTTGTTAGAAGTAAATCATGTAGGAGAGTGGTTAGTTAGAAGTTAAC
Source organism: Nicotiana benthamiana (assembly GCA_034376525.1). Lineage (NCBI taxonomy): Eukaryota > Viridiplantae > Streptophyta > Magnoliopsida > Solanales > Solanaceae > Nicotiana > Nicotiana benthamiana. The sequence continues at coordinate 85,548,822 of CM067326.1, forward strand.
TCATTTTGTATATATAGTCTACTATATAACTCATCATAGCATAATGAAAATTGTTACTGTTTCATTCATTTCCTTCTTCTCCTCTTCTCGTCTCTCTTCTACCTTTCAACTAGGGTTTTTTTACTGCATCCAATACCAATAAACAAACTCTAAGAATGTTCGTTCTTCTTTAAAATAACTTCTAAGACCTAGTATTTAATTTCATGCACTTTCAACTTTGTACCCTAAAATGTGGCTGTATGTGGGGGAAAACGAACATAAATTCACTATTAAAAATAATGAGCGCTAGAGAACTACATTGCTAACGTGAACATACATATCTAAGTTTGATAAATTATAGCGTATTCTAGTTAAGGGTGTCAATGGTTCGGTTCGGCCGGTTATTTTATAAAATTTGTATCATACTAATTTTTTGATTATTCTATTATGCATAACCAAAATTAGACCTTTTGAAACCATCCCAATCATGTCGGTTTCACCTCGGTATCGGTACAGTTCGATTAATTTTCGGTATTTTTTTAAATATAACGTAAAATTTACCAGTAAAGTAGAATGCAATAACATGCATTATTTTTATAGGACTTAGCAAAGTCTCCAGATACTTTTACTATTTAAAAAATGATGAATTAAATAAAAAAAGATAGATGACTAAAGTATAGATACATCAACTATTCAACATAAAAGAAACTAGGTAAAAGTAAAGAAAATATAAATCACACGAGTGGATAGATATTAACCAAGTTGAGAATCAAAAATAAAGTGTATATTAAATATTCTAAAAGATAAATCCAAATTATATGAAAGGAAACATATTCAATACTTTGCTCGCTGGAATAATTTATGTCTTCTTAATAAAGATACTTGAAATAACTTACTTTAAGTATAAGTAGGATAATATGTTTTAGGAATTAGTATTTCGAGTTTAATTATTTGTTGGCTTATAACAGTTTTCATAATTTCAAGGCCCAATAAAAAATCCAATGCTTTATTAGTTTTAAGCTTACTATATAAATATTTTTTTACATGTAAAATTTATTCGGTACGGTTAGATATTTTTTCGGTTTAGTTTTATAAAATAAAAACATACCCTAATTATTGGTACGGTTATAAATTTATATAAAAACCTACGGTTTCTTTAAAAGTGATTTAAGAATCAGTTCGGTACGATACAGTTCAGTCGGTTTAATCGATTTTTAAATATTTATAGACACCTCTAATTCTAGTAAATACAAATAAGGTTGCGAGTGTATACATTTTAAAACAGGATGCAAATATAAGTAGCATGAGATGTTAGTGAGTTAATTTATAAATAATATAAATTACACAAAAAATCACTGTGATGGAAATTGAAGAAAAAAAATTAAAGGTCATGTAAAAATTGTTGCGCGGAGCATAATGGAGTCTCCCAAAAGCCTTGGTGCACTATACATCAAGGGGAAATCTGAAAGAGACATTAGCATCATTGATAATTAGTGGAGTGAAAATAGGTATGATCACTCACTTTAAGAGATATATTTAGTATCCTTCCAATAATTATGTTTTAAGAACTTGTCTTTGCACTTTCGTGAACATGGTTTTGCAATAAAAAGACATCCACATAAGTCACTATAACATACCTTAATTTAAGATAAAGATAAAGGTGCCTAAGCACAAAGAAACAAATGTAATCTATACTTCTTTAGACTCCCAACTTAGTGCTTTTCCTTTTTAATAATTTTCCTCTTGTAATCTTAACAACTTCTTGTTGGATGGGCAGTCACCAAATGCATAATAATTCATTAAACATCTCAATCAAATAAAAGAGCAAATGATGATAATTTGAACCTTTATGTTGCAAATTGTTTATTGTTCTATTACCAAAATAGAAAGAGGCTCGACAACTAAATGCAATGTGGTTGGACCAAACTGCTCTATTGATGGAACTACAGCCATGCACCATGTTTAGCTGGCCCACTGGACCCACTTCCCACTTTGGTTTCACTCACTAACCCGAAGATACTATGCAGAAGGAAGAAAAAAAAATCATAAATAGCGAGATATATAACTGATAATTGAAAAAAGTCACAATTTCAGAAGTAACTGAAATTTAGCTATTTTTTATGTAAAGATATAAATTTAAATAAAAATATTCTTAAAAATCTGAAAAAAGTTCCAGCATAACATGCCAACGTTCGAATTTTTTACATATGAAATTTCAGTATAATATGTTGGAATTTCATAATATTATGGAGTTCCAAAATAATACGTAAAAAGCTTAAATGGAATAGCTCCATAATCCAACATATTATGATGAAATTTGTCGTGTTGGTGTTCCAATATAATATGTTAAAAATTTATACACACGAACTCCATAATCAAGCATAATATGCTGGAACTTTCCATACTTCAACAAAACGATAGCTATTTTATTAATTATTTTTTTAATTATCAGTTCAAAAACTAATTAAGCCTTGTTATTTTTACATAAGTAAAATAGAAACAAAATAAAGCTACCCATTTTTCATATAACTCAACATCTATTCTATGCTCTAAATGGACAAAAATCCAAATGAAGTAAGAAAAGAGAGGATTTTATTATTTATCTTTTTAATAGAATTAATAGGGGGAAGAGGAAAACGCTCGAATTACAAGAATTGAAGAGTACTGAAGTTTAGACTTGTGATATTACAGTTCGAATTGTGAATATTTTGGAACTTGGGGGGGTGGTTGGAGTGATTCTTAAAAGGGAGAGTGAGTGGGGGTGGGGGCACAGGTGGGTGGAGCATTTTTGGGCCAAGGGGCCATGATTAGTGGGCCCAGATGAATCATCGCCAGGCATCACATCCGAAGTGAAATTGGGCCCAGTGGCGTCTGCGTTTTTTTTCTTCCCTTTCTTGAATGTGGGCCCAATTCAGCATTTAACCGAAATAAAGCAAAGTTTTTTTTATAGTTATAGTATGGCAGTTTTTTCAGTTAAAGAAAGTTAGGAACTCTCTGCCCTGCACCATTACATTGCCAAGTTGCTCTTCATTATTCTTGTCCATTAATTATGGAATTTAGAAGATTACAACTCCTTATTTTAATAATTTGGAATAAATCCTAAGTAGAGAAGATCAGATATTATACTGAGGATCAAGTTTGATTCTGCCTAGATTCTAATAATTATTCATCCAAATTAGAAGGGCGGAAAAACTTCTAAGCATTTTACAAATGGGTATAATTATAATACGAATAAAAAATAAAATTTGAAAAAAGAGAGGGCAGAATCAACCTCAGTTGCCCAATAGGAAAAAAAGGGGGCTTCTTTAATTAATGTGATGGAAAAGTGGGAAAATTATTCTCGTATAATTTTATGAATCTTTTCTTAATTTCTAAGGTAGCTCCACGCCTCCACCTAGCTAGTTGAAAAATAGAGTTGTATTTTACTATTTGTCTATATCACCTCATAATAAGATCTCAGTTCTATATCCTTCCTTTACCTTCCTATGCTGATATTCATGGATTTATCCCACAAAAATATTAAAAGAAAAACTTAATTAGTGTTGAATATACGCATCCTTGTAGCAGGAGAATAATAGAAATGTTCTTTAATATAATATATTAGAATATATTGTGTGTATCATTTTATTACTGCAGTCTATCTCATTAATCCTCTTCCCAAGACAAATCTCTCGATGCTCTCCTCCTTTGAGTCTCTCTTCCATAAGAGCCCCAACCTTGCCAAACTACGTGTCTTCAGCTGTCAATGCTTCCATTGGCTTCGACCCTACACCTCACACAAAGTGGAATCTAGATCTCGTGCCTGTGTCCTGTTCGGCTACTCATGCTTTGATCCCTCAACGTCTAAAATCTTCGTCTCGCGTCATGTCACCTTTCATGAAGATGTCTTCCCGTTCTCCAAATTATCTAACCCCGCGTCTCCCCCTGTACCCATTTCGGTCTCCCTAGAAGTCCTTCCGCTGCCGCCACCAGTACCTGCCGCCGCTCCCACTAGCGATCCTTCACCGGATGCACTGCCGGCGCCAACGCCCGCGCCACCAGCGCCCCTTCCGGCACCGCCAGCAGGCCCTGCCTCCGCTACACCCATTATGCCGCCACCTACATCCTCTCAGGGTGGTCATCATATGCAAACTCGCAGCAAAAGTAATATCTTTACGCTCAACAAGAAGTTTGGTATGTCTGCTGTCACCTCTCTAGCTGTTACTGAACCTCAGACCTTGTCTACTGCTATGTCTGATGAGCGATGGCGCGCTGCTATGTCATCAGAGTTTGATGCTCTGCTACGGAATGGCACCTGGGATCTTGTTCCGCCTGGTTCTTCACAGAATGTTGTGGGTTGCAAGTGGGTTTATCGTATCAAACAAAAGCCTGACGATACTGTGGATAAGTTCAAAGCCCGGCTTGTTGCGAAGGATTTTCATCAGCGCCCAGGTGTAGACTTCCAGGAGACTTTCAGTCCGGTTGTGAAGCCGGCAACTGTGCGTTTGGTTCTCAGTCTAGCTATTTTCAAGGGCTGACCTCTTCATCAAATGGATGTGAACAATGCCTTTCTCCATGGGAGGCTTACAGAGGATGTTTATATGGCACAACCACCGGGTTTTGTTGACAAAGCCTATCCATCTTATGTCTGTAATTACATAAAGCTATTTATGGTCTCAAACAGGCACCTCGGGCATGGTACAGTGCGCTCCGCCAATGCCTTCTGGCCATGGGTTTCGTCAACACTACCTCTGACACTTCGCTCTTCGTCTTTCAGCATTCTGGTATTACGACCTATTTTTTGGTATATGTTGATGATCTCATATTGACTGGTAATGATTCTGCTTTCTTGAACCGTGTGATTGACTCTCTTGGGACTCAGTTTTATCTTAAAGACATGGGTGATCTAAGCTACTTTCTTGGTGTTGAAGTTCTGCGCAGCTCCAATGGGTGTTTTCTTTCTCAGCGTAAATATGTTGTTGATCTTTTGACTCGTCATAATATGCTGGAATCCAACCCTGTTCAGACGCCAACATCGGCGTCAACCCGCCTTCAGCTGGCCGACGGATCGGCCCCTGCCGACGCATCCGCCTATCGACAGGCCCTTGGGGGCCTCCAGTATCTCTCCTTCACTCGTCCTGATATCTCCTTTGTTGTGAATAAACTCTCACAGTTCATGCATGCTCCTACTGTCACTCATTGGGGTGTAGTTAAGTGCCTCTTCCGGTATCTTAATGGGACGCGTGACTTTGGAGTCTGGCTGCGTCCTTCATCTGCTATACCTCTGCATTGTTGCTCTGATGCTGATTGGGGTGGAAACTGTGATGACCGCTCCTCAACTAGTGCCTATGTTGTCTTTCTAGGGCCTAATCCTATTTCCTGGAGCTCCAAAAAGAAGCGTTCCGTTGCACGGTCTTCTACTGAGGCTGAGTATCGTGCCATTGCTTCTACTGCCGCTGAAGTTCGTTGACTTCATTCCCTGCTGCGCGAGCTTCATGTTCCTCTTCCGGCTGCTCCTGTCATTTACAGCAACAACATTGGCACCACTTACCTCTGTGCTAACCCTGTGTTTCATTCACGCATGAAACACATCTCTATTGATTATCACTTTGTTCGTCAATTGGTTCAAAATGGGTCTTTTCGTGTTGCTCATGTATCCTCTGCTGATCAGCTTGCTGATGCTCTCACCAAGCACTTATCTCGTCCTCGGCTTATTCTGTTGATGTCCAAGATTGGCGTGTCCTCCGGCCCTCCATCTTGAGGGGGCGTATTAGAATATATTGTGTGTATCTTTTTATTATTGGTAGAATATTCTCTCATTATTGTACAGTCCTATAGTTGGTAGGAGTTGATACCTCTCTGTACTCAATATATACCTTTGTAAGCAATATGAGAAAATTACTTCTCCCAAAACTCTCTACATGAAGTAGGGGTGGTTCGATTTGGATCGGGTTTTTTCTAAAAAGAAAACAAATTAAGCAAGTCGGTTTTTCAAATATTAGAACCAAACCAAACTAATTAAGTAGGTTTTTTCTCGATTCAGTTTATGTCGGGTTTTGTCGGTTTTTTCTTAAATATAAGACATGCACTACCAAACACATATTGCGGCAACCACATTTTCAACGTAACACTATCAAATCAATTGCCCTTTGAGAAATCTATTATATACCAAGATATATTGATGATAATTGAATCAAATAGTGATGACTAATTTAAGTATTCTATTAAAAATATATTATTTTAACACGAAATGGATTCTTACAACAAAAGAAAGCTATCAATTAAATTAGAATGTAAAGGTAAAGAACTATACTAAAAGTGCAAACTATTAACATTTACCATAAAAATTTTAAAACTTTGTATAAAAATATACATATATATATATATATATATATATATATATATATATATATATATATATATATATATATATATATATATATATATATATATATATATATATATATATATATATATATATATATATAGGTGTAATAATAAATATTAAATAGCTACTCCTATAGTCGGTTTGGTTCAATTTTTTCGAATTTTTTCTATCAAAATCAAACCTAACAAAATTTGATCGATGTTTAAAAATCCTAAACCAAACCAAACCAAACCAAAAAGTATCAATTTTTTTGATCGATTTATTTTATTTTCGGTTTGGTTCGATTTTTTGGATTTTTGTGAACATCCCTAGTTTAAAGCAATTCTTACCTCATAGCTAAATTTTGGGTCCATTTCTTTATCAATTAGCTAGTTATTATCTTTATTTTTTATTTGCAGCCTCCTTATAGGATCATCTGCGGAGGTTTAGTCCTCGTACAATAAGAGGCGAATAGAGAGTATAGATAAAATTTATTAAATCCAATATTTTATATGGAGTATAAAAATATACCTCAAAAAGTTATTAAAATTTTCTCAAATGTTATCATATATAAAACTATATTTTCATAAGCATAATGAGTTCAAACAAATTTATATATTTTACCAATTAAATTTGAATTTTGAATTGGCTTCTATATTTCATTTGCCAATAAAATTATTTAACCAAAAGTATCGCTTTAATTACAAAAATGATGGTGGAGAGGAGAGAAAGGCTAGATACAAAGTTCCAACTTCCTTTACGAAATTGGGCACGTAAAACGGTGAGAGTTGAAAGTTCTTCTATTTTGTTGAGAGAAGCTTTTATTAGTCCATATTTTCCCCACACACGAAAAAAAATTTGATAACAAATTCGGGCTGTTTGTACTAGAACTTGTTATCTATCTTCTGTTATCGAAATAACAAGACTTTGGACCAAACTTTATTAGAATATTAGTTGTAATACATTCACATTCTTTCATCTTCAAGTTAATATTCAATTTTCTTAAGCTTTCGAAATTCGTCATGCTTTGATCTTGATAAATATCATCAAAACTTTCGAGATTTTTTATGTTACATATGTAGTCTGTAGTATATCAAGAACGAGTTCATGATAAGGACTCATACCTAGCTATAATTGGAACCAGTATGACAAATTACTTTAGTTCCTTTCATAAAAATAAATAAATAAAAAAAATAAAAAAATAAATAAAGAAAAGAAAATTCATGAATAGCATGGCCATTGTGTCGTTGTTATACACACGGGATAACATACATATATGTAACATAAAAAATCTACCCATTAATTTTATTAATTACCAAATGTCTATTCTCAAATCAGTTGACTTCTCTACATGAAAAAGACTTATTCTTAAATGGTTTTCTCACTGTTTTCTTGTTATACATATACATGTAAAGCATGTAAAACAACGTGAACGTGTATCTATTATTTATTTGGCTGAAATTTCTTTAACTGAAATATCCTGAAATCTATTTTGCATAGGTGATTAAACTCTTAAGCCATAGACAACGGAAAAATAAACAGCTAAACTCTTACGTGTTGATTCCTAGGTTTGACAGTGTTCTGAGCACAAAATTCCTAGCTTGTCTGGTCTGGTTCCTCGTATAAATACTCATAATACTCGTGAATTAATTAGGAAACGAGAAAAGACGTATAATTTTGTTTAGAAATTTTCACGTATTGTATCGTGTAAACACGTCAGTTATTATAAAAAAACATGTAATGCTTACGGTTTGTATACCGACAAAATTATATGCCTTCAATTTATAGGTTCGAGGGGTCGTCTTAATACTGTGTTCAAGCAAAGTTGAGTTCGAGCCTGAAAGATCATACTCGAGCTCGAAGATAGGATGCAATGTCCGAGGATCGAAGTACGATGAATTTTGAAGCCGAGTATGCTTGACCCCGAAATAACGCCGTCATGGATTTATTACAGAATGAGCGAGACTCCTGCCACGTTCCCAAAATCATGGCGCAAATTCCGAAATAGAATTGTACTATTCCGTACTAGGCAGTTAGATAATTGTCCCAATAAGATTCTTTACTGTAAATGACAATGTACCTTATTTAGAATTTTCCTATTATATAAAGAGGACCCCAATCATTCGTAAAAATCGTATAATCGCTGTCAAAGAATATACTATCTTACTTTTCTGTCTCATTGTTCATCAGACTTGTCTTTTCTCTTTATTGTTCATACTTTATTGCTCTTGGTTCATCTCGAGGCCACTAAGCTCGAGGTCGAATATGCTTAAGTATACTAGTTTCATTCACTTATTTCTTTCATTTTTACTTCATAATTCTTGATTATTAACTGGTATTCAACTAAATCACATATCTTTAAAATCACAAATCAAATTTAATTATTACTCGTATTTTCGAGGTAAACAATTTGGCGCCCACCGTGGGGCTAAAGATAATAGTGATTATTTCGTTACTGATTCTCATTACACGTTATTTTTACATTTTTTCTTATCAAGATTTTCTGATTCTCGGGATTAAACATGTCAAACTCGCAAAAAATGCACCTGTTCAAGACAACGAAGGTCTTGGATTTCATGGGGAAAATAACAATGTAGGGGTCGATGTACCACTGGTAAACCCAGGGAAAATGCCAAATATGAAACCCGTTGATATTAGTTTACACATTTCCTTGAATGCAAATCTAGGCAAAGACCCCAGAGGGAGCTGGGAAGCCCGATTTAGAGGCCAAGGAACATCGAGAATAGGAGATAGGGGATTCAACCTCCAAGTGATACTCGAGATGCTGCAAGCTCAGCAAATCGCCATTACTCAACTTCAGAGTCAGAATAAAACTCCGAGTAAAGCTGAACCTAAAAATACTCGACGTGCTGAACCGGCGCCAGAGAGGTCAATTGAAAATGGCTTGGGGACTGATCCCACTATTATGAGAATGATCGAAGAGCTAGCCAAGTCGATAGACTCCTGGGAAAGAAGATCTAGGACAATGACAAGAAGGTGGAAACTTATTACTCCCATGTTTATCAAATACTAAGGGCACCCCCGGTCTTGAAGCGTTTAGATGCCAAAAAGTTCATTCAAAAACCATTCCCTCAAAGCGAGGTTCCGGTGTCCATTCCTAAGAAGTTTTGCATGCTCGATATAAACAAATATAATGGGACAACCGACCCTAACAAGCATATTACTTCATATACTTGCAGATCAAAGTAAATGGCTTGAATGACGATGAGACCGAATCAGCGTTGTTAAAAGAGTTTAGGGAAACATTTTCGAAAGGATTCATAATTTGGTATCATAAATTGCCTCCTAACTGTATTGATTTATTTGCTATGTTAGCAGACACCTTTGTGAAAATACATGCCGGGGCCATAAAGGTGGCAACGAGGAAATCAGATGTCTTCAAGATAAAATAAAGGAATGACGAGATGTTAAGGGAGTTCGTGTCTAGGTTTCAGATGGAGCGAATAGAATTACCACCTGTCTCAGATTACTGGGCAGTACAAGCTTTTATGCAGGGTTTGAATGAAAAGAGTTCGATTGCGTCTCGATAGTTAAAGAAGAATTTGATCGAGTAACCAGCTGTGATGTGGTCGGGGTACATAACTGTTATCAATCGAAGATCAGGGTCGAGGAAGACCAGTTGGGAGACCCCTCGAGCTTAGTTCATCCTAATAGATAGGAAACCAAACCTCCGAGGGATACAGACATGGAATCAAGATCGAACAAGGGATGGTATCATCCATATGTCTACTGGAGAAACAACCGTTTAGGCTGTAATTCTCCTCAAAATGATTGGAGAAACGATCGAGGTCAAAGCACTCGTGGCTCATGAGTAAGAGCGGGTTTGATAAGCACACCGATCCTGTTGAGGCACCTCAATTGTTAGAGTATAATTTCAATGTACAGGTATTGGAAGAATCAAAGATACCAGGTGGCCCAGGCTTATACAAACTGATCCTTCTCGGAGGAATCCAAACTTGATGTGTAAGTATCATGGTACCCATGGCCATAGGACGGAAGATTGCAGACAGCTAAGGGATGAGGTAGCTCGGTTGATCAACAAGGTTCACCTTCGAGAATTTCTCAGTGATCGAGCTAAAAACCACTCCAGGGAGAGAGATGCAAGAAAAAATAAGTAGGAGAAACCACAACATGTATCCAAATGATCGTTTTCGGTTTTGATATCCCACGAGGACCTGTGTTCAAAGGCACCAACGTATCGATCACTAGAGAAAAACGGACTCGGGGCTTTGTGCCCAAAAATGCCTTATCATTCTATGACGAGGAAGCGGTGGGCATAGCTCAACCATATAATGACGCCCTGGTTATTTCTATACTTTAAAATAAAATTCAAGTTAAACATGTTCTATTGGATCCAGGTAGCTCATCGAAAATAATCAGATCAAGGGTCGTATAATAGCTTGGCTTTCAGGATCAGATCGTACCTGCATCTCGGGTCTTGAATAGCTTTTACATGGCAAGAGAAACAATAAAAAGGGAAATAATCATGCCAATCAACGTAGACGATACCGTACAAGATACAAAATTCCATGTCATCGAAGGTGACATGATGTATAATACACTCATCGGGAGACCATGGATACACAACATGAGGGCGGTACCTTCAACTCTTCATCAGATGATGAAGTTCCCAGAGGAGGATGGTGTGAAAATGGTCTACGGACAGCAACATGCTGCAAAGGAAATGTTTGCAGTCGACGAAGTGACGTCGATAGCATATCCTTCAACCTTAGAGAAATCAAGCATCAAAGGTAAGTAGGCAGCTAAATAGCAATTACTGCCCCCAAACTCGACAGAATTGGAGCAACAGGTAATCAACCTTCATCGTTCCCGAAGATTCCCATGCAACCAAATCAACTGTCGAGGAACTGGAGCAGGTCATACTAATCGAATACATACCTGAAAAAATGGTATACCTGGGAATAGGATTAACCCCCGAACTCAGGAAAAAACTCATTCACTTTATTATTGATAATATGGATTGTTTTGCTTGGTCCCCTTTAGATATGACAGTGATTCCACCAGAAATCACAACATACCATCTAAGCATCGACCCCAAGTTCAATCCTAAAGCAAAAAAGGAGGCCCTAATCCAAGGTGAAGCATGCATTCATAAATAAAGAGGTAACCAAACTCCTTAAAATAGGATCTATTCGGGAGGTAAAATACCCCGAATGGTTAGCCAATGTAGTTGTAGTTCCTAAAAAAGGAAATAAACTTAGAATGTGCATAGATTACAAGGATTAATTAAACAAAACATGCCCTAAACGATTCTATTCCATTGCCCAACATCGACCATATGATCGATGCCACGACTGACCACGAGATCCTAACGTTTCTCAACGCCTACTCCGGGTACAATCATATTCAGATGAACCTGGAGGACTAGGAAAAGACTTCATTTATCATTAAATTCGAAACTTATTGTTACAAAGTAATGCTCTTCGGGCTAAAAAAATATAGGAGCTACATACCACCGCCTAGTTAATAAAATGTTCGAAGAACAGATAAGTAAAACAATAGAAGTTTACATTGATGATATGTTGGTTAAGTTACTGCGCCCAGAGGACCATTTAACTCATTTGCAGGAAATATTCAAAATTTTGAGAAAGTACAACATGACGCTTAACCCGGAGAAATGTGTCTTTGGATTTGGCTCAGGTAAGTTCCTGGATTTTATGGTCTTGAATCGGGGGCATTGAAATTAATCCCAAAAAGATCAAGGCCATTGGGATATCACAATCGTGGATAGTGTGAAAGCCTTGCAAAGGCTGACTAGACAAATAACTACTTTGGGTCGATTCATTTCAAGGTCATCAGATCGAAGTCACCGGTTTGTTTTTCTGTAATAGCTTTCATTAATACAATCAAGCTTTCTTTCATTCTCAATTCTCATTTCTGTTCTCTTAATTGCTCTTGACATTGGTTTTCCCGTACAACACTGACAATCTAGTCTAGCGTACGGAGGGGACCTCAGTTGGTGGACAGTAACTCCACTGACATCAGTTGCTTAGACTAATGTCGCCCTTCTAAGGAATCTCAGGAAGGCGCCACATAATAGTAAAGAAGAATGATTTCGCATGGACCCGAAATGCCAGCCAACCTTGGAAGAATTGAAACGATACTTATCGATCCCGCCTTTGATTCACACCTGAAGGTAGATAAAAAAAATTTACCTATACTTGGCAGTATCTTAGATAATGATAAGTAAGGGTACTAGTTCAAGAAGAGCAAGGTACGTAAATTCCTACTTATTATATAAGCCAAACTCTAGGAGATGCTGAGACTAGATACTCTCACCTAGAAAAATTATCACTTGCATTGATAAGCGCATATAGAAAGATAAAACCATATTTCAATGTCATCCCATATGCGTATTAACAACTTATCCCCTTCAAAATGTTTTGCATAAGCCTGAGCTATCGGGCTGGTTGGCTAAATAGGCAGTCGAACTTAGCGGGTATAATATCGAGTATCAACCCCGAATGACCATCAAGTCGCAAATCCTAGATGACTTCGTGGCCAATTTTAAACTGACCCTCGTACCCGAAGTGGAGAAAGAACTCATTCTAAGATTGGATACATCATCGGGGGTATCAACCCTTTTCATGGACGGAGCCTCGAATGTGAAAGGGTACGGGCTTGGCATTGTCTTAAATCCACCTACGGATATCACCATCAGGCAATCTATCAAAACTTCTGGGTTGACTAATAATGAGGCTGAGTATGAGGCCTTGATTGCAGGTCTCGAGTTAGCTAAGAGCTTGGGAGCCGAAGTCATTGAAGCGAAGTGCGATTCATTATTGATGGTAAAACAAGTAAATAAAAGTTTTAAAGTTCGAGAAGACAAGATGTAATAGTACTTGGAGAAGTTGCAGGTAAATCTGCACCGCTCCAAAGAGTGGACTTTGGATCACATGCCTCGAAAACAAAATAGGGAGGTCGATGCACTTGCTAACCTGGGATCCTCGGTTGAAGAAAATGTTATTATCCCGGGGACTGTCGTCAAATTATCGATGTTTGTTGTCGAAGAGGGTCATGCCGAGATAAATTCTACAAGAATGACTTGGGATTGGAGGAATAAGTACATCGACTAGTTGAGAAATGGAAAACTCCCATCGGACCACAAAGAATCGAGGGTCCTATGAACTAAGGCTGCTAGGTTCACGCTAGATGAATATGGAATACTGTTTAGGAGATTGTTCGATGGGCCATTGGCGATATGTTTAGGGGCCGGGAGATACCTTGTATGTTTTACGAGAAGTCCACAAAGGTACTTGTGGAAATCACTCCGGTGCCGAGTCTTTAATTTGCAAAATTATTAGAGCAAGGTACTGGGACAGCATGGAAAAGATACTAAGGAATTTGTCAAAAAATGTGACAAGTGCTAACGGTTTGCACCGATGATCCACTAGCCTGGAGAACAACTCCACTCGGTCCTATCTCAGTGACCTTTCATGAAATAGGGAATGGACATAGTCCGCCCTCTATAACGACAAGCTAAATTTATTTTGTTTATGACTGATTATTTTTCTATATAGTTGGAAACACAGTCCTTCGAGAAGGTCAGATAAAAAAAGTTATTGACTTCATCTAGGACCACATCATATGGCGATTCGGGATACATGCCGAGATTGTATGTGACAATGGAAAAGAATTCATTGGCAGCAAGGTGATGGAGTTCCTCGAAGCACATAAAATAAAAAGGATATTATCAGCACCATACCACCCAACTGGAAATGGGCTGACCAAGTCAACAAACAAACTATTATTCAAAAGCTGAAGAAATGGTTAGACAATGCAAAGAAAAATGGAGAGAAGTTCAACCCGAGGTCCTCTGGGCATATCGAAGTCTAGCACGGGGGCTACTCCGTTCTCTTTATTATATGGATTTGAGGCCCTTATTCTTGTCGAAGTTGAGAGCCCAGCGCTAGGTTTTGACTACATCGGAGGAATAAAATCATGAGTCTATGAACACTAGCCTCGAGCTATTATATGGAAAGCAAGAAGCAACACTTTTTCGGATGGACGCGCAGAAGCAAAGAATCGAGAGATACTACAATAGAAGGGCCAACCTCTAACACTTTGGAATCGGGGACTTAGTTCTACGAAAACTCACCCTCATTACTCGAGACCCGAATGAAGGAAAACTAGGCCCGAATTGGGAAGGACCATACAAAGTCCTCAGAATTGTCGGTAAAGGATCCTACAAACTTAGCACAATGGAAGGTGAAAAACTACTGAACTATTGGAACATATCATTACTCAAACGATACTATTGCTAAGGTATGAATGTATCTTTCTTGTCCATTTGAATTTGAAACCAACTCATTGCAGGTGTTCGATCAAAGCTATCGAAGGCACCTTAGAATTTAAAGCATGTGTTGCACTCTTTTCTCATAGACCAAATTTTTTCCCAAATGGGTTTTACTGGCGAGGTTTTAATGAGGCAACAACTATATGCTATCTAAGGAGAACTCAACAGTATCCAAGGATTCTTTTCAATCAACCTCGAATACTTGGGGGCATCACCCTCGGAGGTTATATTTTCGAGGAAAACACTTCACGCCTAAGAGGGCCTCAATAGGAGAACTTTGTAATGGTCCAAACGGTCAGATGAACTGTGTCCATATAGAATAGTTGAGCCCCAACGACAAAACATGTACACATGTATCAATTATTCAAAGAAGCATTCCTTCTAAATCAAAACACTTTGTGTCTCATAGAAGTCTACTATTATACGAGCTCCACACTTATAATTCTACGAGAAACGGCCCAAGAGCCAGAATACAAATACACCCTAAATACTCGAGGATGGTCATGGATAGTCAACACATCCGAGTCATAAAAAACTCAAACTCATAAGGCCTCAAAGAGGGATCCACTCGATATAAAGTCCTAGTCATCATACTCAGGGACTAACCTTTCGAACAAGTTTGAAAGGTTATCGGGAAACAAGTCCAAGAGGCATACCCGAAGGCTACGACCATATTAAAGACTACAACCATATTAAGGACTACAGTCATGAAGGCCTGCATATTAAGGGATGGATCTGTTTGTATGGGCCCTCAACCACTTGGTGTCTTTGATTTTTCCAATAGCCGGCATGATCCGTGATGCATCCATGCTAATGTTTTCGGGGAGCCTCAGCAGGGTCGGTGCGCTTCTCGAACCCACTCTTGCTCATGAGTCCCCGAGAACTTTGGCCTGGATTGTTTCTCCGATCACTTCAAGGAGAGTTACAGCTCAAGCAACTGTTTCTTCAATCAGTATATAGCTGATACTGTTTTTTTTTAAATCTTGATCCCTGATCTATGTCTCTCGAGGGCTTGGCTGTGAATCTGTTAGGATGAACTGAACCCGATGGGTCTCCTAATTGATAATTTTGACCTTGATTTTTAACTGTTAACGATTGTGCACTTCTGACCACGCCGCAGCTGGATACTCGGTCAAGTTCAGCTTTAGTAGTCGAGAAGCAATTGAGCTTCGCTCGTTCAAACACTGCATGAAGGCCTGCATAATGCAATCACCAGAAACCTGCGACGGTTCCATTCTTTCCATCTGTAACCTGGACACGAACTCCCTTGACATCTCGTCGTTCCTCTATTTTATTTCGAAGACATATAACTTTCTCATGGAAACCTTTATGGCCCCAGTGTGAGCTTTAATGAAGGCGTCCGCTAACATAGCTAATAAATCAATAGGATTAGGAGCTAAGTTGAAACACCAAATCATAGCTCATTTTGAGAGTGTTTTCCCAAACCTTTTCAACAATACCGACTCGATTTCATTATCATTCAAGTTATTTTTCTTGATCCCACAAGTGTATAAAGTAATATGTTCGTTAGGGTCATTTGTCCCATTATACTTGGGTATGTCGGGCATGCAAAATTTCTTAAGAATGGGCATCGAGACTGCACTCTGAGAGAATGGCTTTTATATGAACTTCTTGACATCTAGACCTTTCAAAACTGGAGGTGCCCCCGGTATCTGTTATACAAAGGAGTTATAAGTCTCCACCTTCTTGTCGTTATCCAGACTCGATCCTCTTAGTAAGCTCTTTGAACATTTTCATAATGGTGGGGTGAGTCCCCGAGCTGTCTCCATTTGGTCCTTCCGGCGTAGGTTTATCACGTTGATTGTTTTTATGTTCAACTACACTCAAGGTCTTATTCTGACTTTGAAGTTGAGCGATGGCGCTTTGCTAAGCCTGCAACATCTCAAATATCACCTGAAGGCTAACTCCTCCATCTCCTGCTCCCTGGATTCCTTGGTGGAGCATCCCTGCGTTTGGCTAGTGTTCATAGCAGTATGAGAATCAACATCAACTGGTTCCACGTTTGGCATTTTCCCAATGTTTATTGGTGGTACATCGACCCCATACATTGTTATTTTTCTCCAATACCCTCATTATCATGAACAAATGCATTTTGCGAGATAGATATGTTTCAGCCTGAAAATCAAAGATTCTTGACAAGAAATAGTATAAAAATAACGTGTCTAATAAGAATGAGTAAAGAAATAATCACTATTATCCTCAGACCCACGGTGGGTACCAAATTGTTTACCTCGGAAAATGCAAGTGACAATTACATTTGATTTGTGGTTTTAAAGATATGTGATTTAGTTCAATACCAATTAAGAATCAAGAAATATGAAGTAGAAATGAAAGATAGAAGTGAATCAAACCAATGTTACTTTACAGTAGTGACCTCAAGACGATGACCTCGAGGTGGCTTAGGGCAGTAAAAACAATAGAGAAATCAAACTAAGAACAATTAAGCTAAGAGATAATTCTGTTGAACAACAGACAAAAGTAGAGAATATATTCTTTGTTCAGCGAAAAGATAATCTTACAAATGATTGAGATTCCTTCTTATGCAATGAGGGAACCCTAAATAAGGAATATTTTCATTTACAGTAGGGAATATTCTTGGTGTAGCTCTCTAACCGTTTTGTACGGAATTGTACAATCCTATTCCGGAATTTACGCCCTGATTTCGGAACGTGGAAGGAATCTAGCTAGCTCTGGTATAAATTCATAACGATACTATTTCGAGGTCGAGCATGCTTGAAGTCGCGGTATTCCTCGAACTCCTGCCTCTCGGGCACTATACTCCGTCTTTGAGCTTGAGTCTGATCCATCGGTTTCGAACTTAACCTCTCTCTGACTCGGGTCTAGGACAGAACCTCAAACTTTTACATCGGACGCCTGTGATTTTGACCGTATATAAATTGAGAAACGTTTATGCCGATGCATGCGTCAAAAAATTGATACTACAAACACTAATAATGGCAATGCCGAAAAACTTATTTGTAAATATTCTCATCCTAGTATATTTAACATCCATAATTCCAAATACAGGTCCTATTACTCTGCATAGTTCTTTGGCAAGATTCCACATCATTTTTTTTATACAGGTCCTATTACTCTGCATAGTTCTTTGGCAAGATTCCACATCATTTCTTTTATACAGGTCCTATTATTTACCACCCCATATATTGACACAAAAGTATCTAGTCACATGATTACAGGCCATTAACATTGACTATTAGTAATTTCGTTCACAAAGATATGTCACTACAAATTGTAAGTCAAAAATCAAAATTCGAGTTAGGCCTCTCTGCGTATTGGGATGCTCAAAGCTAGGTACAAGGAGGAAGCACGAAGGAAAGTTTCTTAACCTAAAAGTTATTCCCAATTTATTTTCAAAAGTTCTGAAATCAAAGATTCATTTCTTTGAACCTGGCATATATGTAATTTAATTTACCTAACTCTCTCTTCTTTTGACAATTTTCTTTTCTTTTTTGGTTCTCATCGATGTCCGATACTTGGGTTACATTGGAGGAGAACGCTCCTTATCAAAAAAAAATTTATACTCAAGTCACAAATTCGAGACAGAAAAAATAGCCTCATTCATTGCACAATATTCTTTATGTTTTTTTTTGGACAATCTTCATTCTAATGTTATATATACATGTATATATTCTTTCTTTCTTAACGTACTTATTCCATACCTCCTTCTGATTATACCACACGAAGAAGAAGAAAAATCATTAGTGAACGTCAAATTAAGCATCTTCTTGGTCTCCGTTTTCGTCTGTTCATTGGTTAGGCTTTGGGAATAAAAAGGGAGCCATTGCATTTACAACATATGTAAAATAAAGGAAACGAAGTTCAAACTTCAAATAACGTGTGACTATTTTTAAAAAAGAGTCCAAAAGAATCTCTAACAATTTTTCTCAAATCCCAATAGTAAGAAGGAGAATAAAAATAACTTAAAGGATTCAAAAATGGGAGTTTGGCTACTTCTTTTTTACTTACTTTATATACTCCTTGAATATTTTCTCCTCAACCAATCGGCGTGGTCGGTTGAATTCGTGGCGATTGTTCGATTAATATGCAAAAGTAGGTTTTTTTTTTAAAAGGTTAAGTACTGATCAAAATATATTCCCTTTTTTTCAGTCATAGAGAGAACATTCTCTCGGCCACGCTAAAAGAAAGTTTTGATTCTAACACAATTTCCACGAAAACACTCAAGAGATTGATTCTTTTTTATCATTTTGTTTTTTTTGTTTTTTTGCTAGAAAGAAAGTGCATATGTGGTCCAATGAAAATGGGAAGGACAAAAAATAATGAAAAGATGAGTTCGTGCAGACGTTACTGTTTTAATTAACGTTGTAAAAACAAACAATCGACAACAAGGTTGCTGGTTTTTATTTTGCAGTTGGTTAGGTTTTCAGGGGCTGCTAGTTTTAATTGCAATTTTCAAGGGGCGTTAATTATGAAGGGTTACGTTTTAAGCTGAATTAATTTCGGCAAGTTAGGTTAGGCTGTTTATATGTTTCTTAAAGGCTGTATCTAGAAGTGAAAGATGCTTTAAAGAACTTTTTGGAGATATTTAATTAAAAATGTTTACTTGTAAAGTTATTTAATCAATATTATTGTAGTTGTAAAGGTCTACAGTTTAGAATGAGGACAATTCTTAGTGGTTGAAGCTTGTCAAACAAGTAAAAGGAAAAAAACTGTGGGTGCAAATTTGAATGAAGGGTCGAACTGTTGAGTTAATTAAGGGAACTAATGAATTTAATTCAGTTGAAAATTATTTATATCCCAAAGTTTGCTTTAAATGGTAGACTCCTTCTCCAATTATTAATAATTGTCATTCTCCTCCTTTTATTTTATGTAATGTCTAATTTTCCATTCACATTCCAATTCTCCTTATGTAATAGTACCTTTTTATATTATGTATGGTATTTTATTTTTTATGCAGGAGTTTTATCTATAATTTTAAATAATTTTATATCTTATTATATAATTTAATTTTTGTTCATAATATTAAAGGTTGAATAATCATATTATAAAGTTATGACAAAATTTAACGCTAGTTTTTCTAAATATTATTTATTATAATGTGTATTACGTATGTATTATGTATGTCAGTATGTGTGTGTTTAAGCAAAAAGTAGAATTTCGGTCAAAACTTTATGTTTAGCAGAACTCGAGTTACTGATAATCAAAAAATGAATAATAGGAATTGATTTTGCTAATAATAAGATGAACAGAAGAAAGCAAAGTAAAACAGTATATTCCAATAGTGTTTCGTGTCCTTATAAATGATCACTCTTCTCCTTTTTATAGCTATTTCTAAGAGATACAGTTTGCCTTTGGCATAATAAGGTTATTATATACAATTGAATGCATTTAATGCTACGATATAAATGGCAATCATTGTAATTCAATACAGATTCTCTAATTTTTGGTATTTAATATCTATTAAATATTGTATTCGTACCCTCTTTTGTTATCAGGTGCATCCTCTTATCTTAATTCTTGACCATAAAGAGGTACCAAGCATTGAGTCTGTAAAAAGGTGCGAGCATCGAGTTTCTTGAATCTTTGCTCGTGCCTGTTGTAATTCGTACTTCTTTGTTCCTTGATGGTCTTCGTTCTTTGACCAATATACGTGTCATGACACGTCACCTTAAAATTTTAATCTAATAAACATAAACTTAATTTTTTCCAATATAGATAGTCCCCTCACTTGCCATTTATTCATCAATAAAATATTTGAAAAGTGGATTTTATTAAAGTGAGAATAATTTCCGCCATTAGTTCCCCTGACGCTTCATTTGTCACTTCTATTTAATGCTTATTGCACGTGGCATCTACTGATTGATTCTGCAATTTCTCAGCGCCTTTTAAGACGGTTTTACGGCTTCACCAATTACAAGATGGCAGTTGTCATCATGACGTTTCCATCATTGTACCTTTTTCTTTGACGGTTGCTTCTAAGTATAAATATAGTTTTCATCTTTGTCTTTCTCATATAAAGTTCAAAGTTTTCAGAATATTCAATTCTTCTTCTCATCTTCCTCGTAAAGTTTTCAGAATATTCATACTCGTTTCCATCTTACTCGTACTGCCATATCTTCATCAAACCCTAACACTAAGAGAGTCCCCATAGATGATAACTTTTCTCTTGCCTCTAGTAGGACCAGAAGAGGAGTTAGACTACGTAATTTAGGGTCTTCATTCATACGTGGTTATTCTTTTCCTTCATCTATTTCTAATCTATCTTCTAGAACCAAAGGTTCTTTTTCTTAAAGGTCTTTTTCTAAAGGTAAGGAACCCTATGTGGAGGAAATAGTTCCTGTGGAACTACCTTTCTACAATGATAGAGAGTCCCTTAGAAATCAAGTGTCCTCTTTAGATCGTGCTGATATCTACCCAACTCAGATCACTAAAGGTCTGATTTCTTTAGTTTGTAAAGACTGCCATTGGGGTCATGACTTATTTATTATAATTCCCAATGAGAACCAGAGAATTACCTCCAATTTAATTGGGGTTTCTTTTGTTTATACATGCCCTTTTACATTAGGTTTCAAACTTGCTATAAACCATGTTATCCCCGAGCTCTGTCAATTTTTCGAAGTCTATTTAGGTCAAATTGGCCCCATAATGTGGAGGGTTGTTGCTTGTTTGAGGCATTTGACCAATATGGTCGGCGTGCCTTTTACTTTTTCTTATTTAATTCACCTTTACTTTCCCATACTCTTTCACTAAGGTATTTTTACTTTAGTAGCAAGGAGCAAAAGAGTTCTGGTCAGTTCAGAAGATGATAGAGATCGTGGCTAGTACGCCAGGTTTGTTGCTGCCTCCACTGTTGGTTTAGTGGGTGATGAAAATATTCTCTCCCTAGAGAATTGGAATTTTGCACATGAGTTTTGTTTTTAATAACCTTCTCGTACATTTATTCCTATTTTGATGATCATTGTTTTAATTTTCCTTTTCTTTTTCAACAACCATGAGAGTTGTTGATGAAATTTTCAATTTCCATGTTTGGGTAGAAAAATTGATAAACACAACCCCAATAGAGGGTAGATCTTGAAAAACTCTTGCCCAACAATTTGGTTGGAAAGTGAAAACTCATGGTAAGAGTTTTCTTATAACCCTTTTTTATATTTACTTTTCTAGAACTTATTTTAATCTCTCTTTTTACCAGGATTTACTGTTCGAGGTATTAGTGTTGAGGCGGTCGTAGCTTCTCGAGTTTATTTGAAAGGGCCTACGAGATAATTTTGGGCTCTTCATCGAAAATAAAAGCTATTGTTGACCAAGACTCTGAAGAAGAGGAAGATGGGGGTTCCTTGGTAAAAAATCCATGAGCTTGTAGACGAACCATTTTTGATGATGAAACAACTTGTCTTCGTTCTATTCCTCTTTCCAAGTCTGTTGAAGCCCCGGTGATAATCCCCTATGATGATTCTGCTGCTGCTTCTCGTGATTCTGTTGAGCAGCTTTTTAACTGTGGGTTTGGTAGTGAAAGTTTAGGTCCGATTTCTGATAAAGCACCCGTTACTTCTTTTTCTACTCATATTCCCGTGATACCTCCTTTGCTGATCGTGGCTGTTACCGTTCCTCCCCAGGCTGTTTTGACTGCTTCTACCATTCCTCTATCCTCCTTCACTCGTTCCTTACACTGAAGTTGGTTCCTCAAGTTTAAGTGAAGCTATGAGGCAAGTTACCATTGAAGTTCCTGCCAAGGGTAACCTTTTGAGGAAATCAGGTCAAGCTGATGTGTGGCTAAAGCCTTTGATTGGTCCAGTTGAGAAAGTGAAGCTTGATAGACACAGTTCTTTGACCTTGATGAACGATAAAGTGCATGCTTCTTTAAAGGTATCCCTTTTCAAACATTACTTTATCCTTTTTCTATTTTCAGGGTTCTCAATTTTGCCTCTTTTTTAGGAAAACATAATTGGCACGGAGATGATGAAGAGAGCTACCCCCTCAGAGCAATTAGTGCATGACTACTGAGTGGAGGCAGATAATTGGAAAGAACAATGTGAAAGTCTTCAATCGACATGGAGATATTAGAAGAAAGTAAATGTACCATAGAGCAGCAGATAAGGGCTTTGACTTCAGAGTTAGCAGTTGAAAAAGCTTCCCCAAATCAAGAAAGTAAGGAAAAGAATCGTCTTGAAACCTTTTTTCCGAGCAACTCTCCAAGGCAAGTGAAAATATTAGAGAGTTGAAGGCTTTCTTAGGTGAAAAAGAAGCATATGCCGGTGAACTCGTGCAAACCTTGGCTCAAACTCAAGAAGACCTCCGGGAGTCTTCTCAAAAAGATTATTTTTTAGAAAGTTCACATGCTTCTCTTCAAACTTCTTATAAATATACCTTGACTGAGAATGAGAAGCTAAAAATGAAATTACTGACTAGGAAAGAGATTGTGATATTCTTAAAGATAAAACCACAATTGAAGTGAGTTGGGAGTTTTTAAATTCTCGCCATGATACCCTTGTTGAAGTTAGCTAGGAGAATTTTAACTTGGAATCTATGTTAGCTAAAATCAAAGAGACTATTAATAAAACTCAGCAGAGTCAAGATTTTCCTTCTCCAATGGCTGAAACTTTTGAAAACATTTGAGATGATATGGATATGGTGAGTGCTCCAATTCCTTCGAGTCAAGTTGAATCCGCTCATGTTGATAATCCCACTTTGATTCCTTCTTCAACTCCTCAGTGACAAGTCAATGATGTGTGACTCTCTTTTTTCTATTTTCTTTGGTGAAATATGGTTGTAACCCATGGCCCTTTTTGAGGGTTCGAGAACGTTAAGTCCCCAGACCTTTTTTGGGGCATTTTGTATGAGCAACTCTTAGTTTATGACTAAGTTCTTACTTAGTCTAAGCTTTTTAATTTTTTAAAAGTTTTTAAACTATTTTTGATCTGTTTTATTTATTCTTGCCTTTATATTTTAAGGACTTATTGAATAACTTGCATTTTCATGTGGTCAGAGACGACGAACTTGGTCAGGGAGGTAGCAGGGGATGTGCTCGGGGTAGCTAAGGGCTATTCAGGCAGACATCAGGGTGACCGGTGGTGGAATGATGTAGTCGAAGGAAAAGTGAAGGTGAAGAAGGCGACATTTGCTAAGTTGGCAGGGAGCACAAGCGAGGAAGAACTGAGAGCGAACATGGAGATCTACAAGGTGGCGAGGAAAGAAGCAAATCTGGTGGCTACGGAAGCTAAAAATGCGGCGTTTGGTCGCATGTACGAGGAATTAGGGGAAAAAGGCGGGGACATGAAGTTATTCCGATTAGATAAAGCAAGGGAAAGGAAGGCGTGTGATCTTGACCAAGTTAGTTGCATCAAGGGCGAGGATGGTAGAGTTCTGATGGGGGAGTCCCAAGTCTAGCAAAGGTGGCAGGCGTACTTTTGAGACTTACTTAACGAGGAGGGTGAGCGTAACTTAGAGCTAGGGGAGTTGGCTCATTCAAAGCAAGATAGAGACCTTGGGTACTACAGGCGCATTAGGGTGGAGGAGGTCATGGGGGCTTTGCGTAAGATGAGTATGGGTCGAGCGACCGGGCCTGACGAGATCCCAGTGGAGTTATGGAAATGCATGGGTAGGTCAGGAGTGGAGTGGCTCTCCAGGTTGTTCAATGTGATCTTCAATACCAAAAGGATGCCAGAAGAGTGGAGGTGGAGTACAATGGTGCCCTTGTACAAGAACAAAGGGGACATCCAGTGCTGCAACAACTATAGAGGTATCAAATTAATAAGTCACACCATGAAGATCTGGGAGCGGGTGATCGAGGCGAGGGTGAGAGAGATGACATCTACATCTGTGAACCAGTTCGCTTTCATGCTGGGTCGCTCCACTACAGAAGCTATTCACCTTGTTAGGAGGTTGGTGGAGCAGTTCAGGGATAAGAAGAAGGACATTCACATGGTGCTTATCGACTTGGAGAAGGCGTATGACAAGGTCCTAAAGGAGGTGCTATGGAGGTTCTTGGAGGCGAAGAGCGTGCCGAAAGCCTACATCAGAGTAATCAAGGACATGTACGATGGAGCTAAGACTAGGGTTAGGACGGTGGGTGGCGACTCAGACCATTTTCCAGTGGTTATGGGGCTCCATCAAGGATCGGCGCTTAGCCCTCTCTTGTTTGCCTTGGTGATGGATGCTCTAACCCGACATATTCAAGGGGATGTGCCTTGGTGTATGCTATTTGCTGATGACATAGTTTTGATAGACGAGACGAGGGTCGGTGTTATTGAAAGGATAGAGGTATGGTGACAGACTCTCGAGTCTAAGGGTTTCAAAATAAGCATATCTAAGACAGAATACCTGAAGTGTAAGTTTAGCGCCGAGCCGAGCGAAGTAGGCAGGGACGTGATGATTGGATCTCAGGTCATCGCCAAGAGGGACAGTGTCAAATATCTTGGGTCGTTGATTCAGGGGGACGGAGATATTGACGGGGACGTCACTCATCGTATAGGAGTGGGGTGGTCAAAGTGGAGGCTTGCATCAAGAGTTATGTGTGACAAGAAAGTTCCATAAAAACTCAAAGGAAAATTTTATAGAGTTGTGGTTAGAACTGCCATGTTGTATGGTGCGGAGTGCTGGCCAGTGAAGAACTCTCATGTTCAGAGAATGAAGGTTGCGGAGATGAGGATGCTCAGGTGGATGTGCGGGCTCACCAGGTTAGATAAGATTAAGAATGAAGTTATTCGAGAGAAGGTGGGGTGGCCCCGGTGGATAAGAAGATGCGAGAAGTGAGGCTGAGGTGGTTCGGGCATGTGCGGAGGAGAAGTCCTGATGCCCCGGTGAGGAGTTGTGAGCGTCTTGCGATGGTCGGCATACGGCGAGGCAGAGGGAGGCCTAAGAGGTAATGGGGAGAGGTGATTAGGCATGACATGGATAGAATTCGGGTTTCCGAGGACATGGCCCTTGATAGGAAAGTCTGGAGGTCTAGTATCATGGTCGTAGGATAGGGGCTCCTAGAGTTTTTCGTACTCCTCACCCGGGGTTGTGCATTAGACTGTATCTCCCTTATGGTAGTTATTTATGGTAGTTACTGTCGGATATTATTGCATGCTATTTTATTTATGGTTCTTATGTTTAGATAATTATTTTTTGCTATTCTGCTGGAGTTACTAATGCTCTTTTATTTTTTTCTTTGTTTTTCCTTTCCTTCACTGAGCCGAAGGCCGATTGGAAACAGCCTCTCTGCCCTTTCGGGTAGGGTAAGGCCCGTCGACATATTACCCTCCTCAGACCCCACTTTGTGGGACTATACTGTGTAGTTATTGTTGTTGTTTGTTGTTGTTCTAAGTGGTTACTTTGTAGGGTCCCCAAACATCAACATGAATTAACTCAAAAGGCCTTTTTATTTTAATTTGACTTAAGAGTAAAAGGAATTCTAGTTTGCCTAAACTTAGGAATATATCATAGAAACATTCAGATTTAGAGGGTAAAGAGATAAAACTGAGATGCTTCATTGACGAAAAAGGCAAATACCCCAATCTTACATACCAAGGCTTATATCTGAAACTAGATTTGCTGAGAAAGGAAAATAAACTGATAATTCACTAAGACATTTTGATGTGAGGAAGGAGTTGGCTTTACTTCCGTTCTATTTCTAACTTGACTTGGCTCTAAGAGGTAATGACATTCCCTAGTTTCACCAAAAACTTGTGTCCTCTTCACTAAAGGATCCTGCAGGAAACAGTAGGAAGAAGTAAAAAATAGGATTAACTGAAATTGCAAACAGAACATGTAAACAGATAATAAGTTTTGTCTAAAACTAGGCACATGTAATGTATTCTCCAGGATGTAATCATGTGGAATAGAAATCCGTTCTATGAGAGTAACTGTGACTTTGAATGAATTAGGTAAGTTTATATTCAAGGGAATTGATAAAGTTGTTAAAGAAACAAAGGCATTTGAGTCAAAACACATGTGTTCAGAGGCCCCCGGCTCAATAATCCATGTACTAGATTTAAAAACTAAAAATAAGTTCCTGAATATCTTGCAATAGTACCAGCAACAACATTGGCGTTGATTTCTGCTCCGGAATTTCCTATGTTTGCAACTTTGACTTATTTGATCAGTTGTATCAGCTGAGAAAACCCATCTTGTGATAGTTGCTGATTGATCATTTAAGTCTGATTAGCATTGTTATGTTGTGTTTGTTATATTTGAAATGCTCAATTTTCCCCGATTTGCATTTGGTTTCCCTTTGTGAACTCAAAAGTCTTCTGAAAATCCGATTATTGTATAACAATCATTCACAGTATGTCCAACCTTTTTACAATGGCTATAGGAAATATTAGGATTAAACTTACTTTTCTTTCCTTTGAAAAGAACTGTTGGTTCCTTTTTGCATATTATTTCCAAATTTCGGATACTGAGTGCTTCCTTTTTGTGTCTTTTTTTCTCCTCTTTGTGCAAAGTTGTTTTGGTGTGTGACCATAAAGTTGTGGTATCAGGACAAATGAGTAGATTGGCAAAGATTTCTCTTTGGCTTTTCTCTTGTAGTACAACAGAGTATGCATAACTTATGTTTGGTAAAACGTTCATCATGAGAATGTTTCCCCTTGCTAATGCATAACTGTCATTCATACCCATGAGAAATTGAATGAGTATTTCATCTTCTAGTGATTTTTCTAATCTTTTTTTCCCATCACACACACACAAAAACAATAGCATTTCATATCACAATTTAGTGAATCCAACTCATCCTATAGTCGTTTGAGTTTTGTGAAATAGCTTGTTATGTCATTTGTCCATTGGACTAATCCTGACAATTCCTTTCTTAGGCGATAATACTTAACTCCGTTTGATTGACCAAATGTATGTTCCAAATTGGTCCATAGGTCCTAGCAAATTTTAAGTAGATGATACTATCTCTCATGTCCTTAGATAGTGAGTTGAGTAGTCAAGATTTGACTATGTCATTGCATCTACTCCAAGGCTGGAAGTACTTTGAATCAGCAGCTGGAGCAGGGCATACACCATTAATGAAGCCTATTTTATTTTTTTGGCTGCTATGAGGACTGACCTTTTCCATCCTTGAAATACTCTACTATCAAAGGCAGAATTCACAAGCGACATTCCTGGTGCGTTAGGAATAAAAGAAGTAAGCATGGTTGGAATCAATGATCGATATTGCACCAGTAGTGGTTTGAGTGATCGTTGCTTCAGTGTTATCAGGCATGATTCAAGAGTTACACAAAGCAAGCAAAGAAGAAGAATTTGGATCGAGCTTCTATTGCTCTGATACCATGAAAGAATTATATGGAGAAGGCAATAGAAAATTTTCTGTGTGTCTTTGTTCAATTGCTGTACAAATATTTATACATATAAAAGGAATCAAAATTTGTTATGTTACTGCATATTAGTCTAGTCCTAACTAATTAAATAACTGTGGAAGAATATAAAAAACAAATTCTTTGTACTGACACGTGCTCACATGCACAAATTTGAGAATCCTAAGTTTGCAGCTATGTTGAATCAACAGTGTCGATTAAATGATTCCGTATAAGATGAACTGTGATTAAAACTCTTTCTTTAACTTGGACGGCTAAGATCTGTTAATTTGTTATAGCATAAAAGATTTGGGTTGGTCCAACCAAAATCATCTTCATTTGGACCAAACCCTAAATCTTTTCTCTCGTGTGAAATTTTTTCCTCATTTTCTTCTCTATCTAAAATTGCCATGGTGGATGTTGAATATTCATCTCCAACAGTAATAAGGGTGAACGGAAAACAATGGAAATTAACAGGCAGCAGTAAAAACCACGTATCCTTTTCTTCCCAATTTCTTGTACACTACTATAGTAAGATCTAATTCCTTTTTCTTTCCGTGAGTGGTAGTGCTTTAATTCCTTCTACCTTTGTAACACCTAGTAGCTACTTTTGTCCACCCGTCCTCGTCCACTTCAGCTGGCTGCTTCATCACAGGCTTGTCAACTACCATATATAGAAAGGAATTTAATTATTTATAGAACGTCGTCCTTTCAGTTGTCAGTAAGAGTGATTGAGCTTCTTGATTTATAAAGATTCTACCTAATTTAGAAATCCCATATGTATGTTTTCAGTATGATTTAACAACTTGCATAAACAAATTTCCCTTAGGGAAGGTAAAGTTAGTAGCCAAGAATCGAAGTGTATTGGTAAAATGGAAACTTCTACTTGTAGTTAAAGAGACGATACTAAAGAAAAAAAGTTCTATAGTAGCAAACTAAGAGACAATCATTTCAACTTTCTACTGATTATTGGTTTCACTAGCACGTGAATTCTGTAAGTATTCTACTTTTGTAAATTTTGCTATACGTGCATTATACACAAAAGGATTGAGCTCTACGTTTTCCCCCCCATAAAAACTGGATTAGTAAAGAGCAAGTTACCCTTTTTGGGTAATTTGTAAACTAAAGGTTAAAAGAAAACGACTTCTCTCCTTCAATTATCATTGGAAGTTTTACTCCTTTTTCTCACCATTTGATTGGAGGAAATGGTTAATTTTGTGTGCATGTTTGTGAAGTTGAAGGTACACGAGACATTGTGAAGCATCTAAGTAAGATGTTAACTTTATAAACAAAGGTCTTAACGTTGACATGTAGTAATAATGTGAACTATTATTGAAATGTAAAAGTAAGTGTACTAGCTCGACATGAAACTTTCTTGTCCAAACTTTTCTTAATCTGCTAAATCGCTTTCATGTCATGAACTTAAGAGTTGAACGGACTAATAATTAGCCAACTATTTCTTTCCGCTGATGAAGTAATAACCATAAAACATATATAGTACAAGAATGGGAAAATGAATTTTAGGGGCCTTTAGCGGATAAATACTTATCTGCACTGAATATTTACATCAAACTAAGCAGTTTAATTATGAATGTCTAAAATTAAAGTGTAAATGTATATTAGCTATTCATAGTTAAATGATAAATAACTTTTTTAGGAGAAATATCATACATCTATTTGCTAAGTGTAAAAATCAGGTGCGAGTATAATTTTTATCGGCTTTTAATTTATGTGTGGAGGGAGAAGATTGATGCACAATCAATGCCACCAAATTAAAGCATCATGTATAAATAAAGAAATTTTATGAATAATTGCTAGAATTTAGAAATTTCTCCTTAGTCTTAAATTCCCCCCCCCCCTCCCCCGAGATCATATGATATCCCTAAAATCGTATTTTTCCTTTTGCTAGTAAAATTTCCGAACTTCATTAACCAATCTATTGAGTATTTTGAGGGTACAGCTAGCTGCCACCAAAATTAGGACCATAGCCTAATGTCTAGAAATTTAAAATGGCAACGTGGCAGAGATGCAAGGTCTTTAGACTTATGCATACCCAAGAACCTAAAAGGAAATAAAGGGGTATTTACATGCAAAATGTTAGACTACCATATCTTCTTTAGGAAGAGTGAAGTATTTATTTTCTATTCATGAGGTTCATTTACTCCATAACCTTAATTCACCTCATTAACATAAAATCTGTTTAAAAAAAAAAAGAAAGAAAGATTCTTTTAGGACGGTCTATTTCAAAATGTGAAGCATTTATTGCTTTATGATATTCAAATTAAGTTAATCTTGACTAACATTTTGTTAAAATAAAATTACTCATTTTGACTTTGACTTGTATTTTCAGTTTATTTTGCAGATATCACTAAAATTCAAAAATAAATTGTTGTACTCAAAGTTACTTATACTAAGTAAGAGTCTTGACTTATTTTAAGTGTTTTTAAGTTAAAATATTTTTAAAGTTATTTTATAGTGTTTAAATAAAGTAAAAAAATGTTATTAAGCTAAAATTACAAAAATAAGTCAAAAGTTAAAAATTAGAATTCTTAATTATAGCTTAAAAATTATTTTAACTTAAAAATTATTTAAAATAAATCCATCCAAACAACATCTAAGACAACTGAATTTTATAAGCAAAAAGTAACAAACAAATAAAAAAGACCAAAGTATTCCATCTCTAATCCACCGTCTATTTAGATAGGTCCACAAAATCAAGTTAGAATTACATTTTCATTAGCTCTTAATCTTTAAACTGTTCACATTAGCAGATATACTAAATTCCAATTTAAGATTACAAAGTAAAAATAAATAGCACCCAAAGTAATATAGTCCGACGCATAGCTGAGTCGTTTTTGAGGGCACAAAAGGTAACAAAATAAAAGCCACAAAAAGTTTGGGTGCCTTAATGACCCCTCTCTACCTTATAAATTCAGTTCTTCCCCTGAGACTTACATACAATCTTCTCTCTTTCTTGGCCCTTTGTTCCTTACTTCTCTATTTTCTTTCACTTAAACACACAGAAGCAGAGAAGTTTAATTATTCATTTCTCTGACTCTGTGTTTCTCTAATTTCTTCTCTTACGGATTCCAATTCCTCTGTTTTTTTAATCTTTTCAAGGTACGTTACATTTTATTTTGTTGGTGTGATTTTTGGTCAGTCTATTTAATGCGATTTCATCAGTTATGCATAGTACGTACTATATATGACGTGTTTGTACCATACGCAGGGTAATTTTGTGTTGCCAAATGACGAACCAGAATGTGATTGTTTCTGACCCAAGATCAGGGTTGGAGTCTTCTTTCTTATCGTTCTCACCGGCGGTACCCGGTCCACTACCGCCGCCGGGGAGATTCATCGCCGTTCCGGCAAAGAAATCATTTAAGAACATTGAGTCTGCTGCCGGAGATCATGGAGCTAATAGGATTACTGCTTTACTTGATTCCATGAGAGCTTCTTCCCCACCTCGTAGATCCTCTGAAACTGAGAATCTCAAGTCTTGGATTGTGAGTCTTTTATTCATTAATAAATTTGTTTAAAACAAAAAGATTACAAATGGCTTGGATTACAACGATTTTTTATGTGGTTTTAACTTCCTCTTGTTTTAATATAATTGAATAGGTTCATCATCCCTCAGCTTTGAACATGTTCGAGGAAATTATAAATGCTTCAAAAGGGAAACAAATAATAATGTTTTTGGACTATGATGGTACATTGTCTCCTATTGTTGATGATCCTGACAAAGCCTTTATGACTGCTGAGGTTTTGTTTACTTTTTTACCAATTATAACTAAACTTAACTAATGAAGTTTTAATCAATTTTTTTTATAGTTATGAAACTAATTCCTTGTTTGTTTGGTTTGTGGCAAATAGATGAGGGAAGCAGTGAGAGACACATCCAAGTATTTTCCTACAGCAATAGTGAGTGGAAGATGCAGAGCAAAAGTCTTTAATTTCGTAAAGTTATCAGAACTGTATTATGCTGGAAGTCATGGAATGGACATTAAGGCGCCTGCTAAAGGACGCAAATATAGAAATGTGAGCAAATTATATTAGTACTATTTTTTTTGCTAGATCAACTTGTTACTATATTAATTATATGTTATTTTTTCTTCTTTTATAATAATGTTCTGTATTTTTTTAACCATTCAGGGAAATAATCGAACTGTTCTCTGCCAACCTGCCAGAGAATTTTTACCCATGATTGATGAGGTTGGTTTTTTTTAATCCTTTTACTTCGCCTCTAGTGTTTTTTTTGTCAAGATAGTATATAATCATAGAAAAAAAAGTTGAAACGTTTACTTAACATTTTCAGGTATATAAATCTTTAGTGGAGAAAACAAAATCTATAGCAGGAGCTAAAGTGGAAAACAACAAATTCTGCTTATCCGTACATTTCCGTCGTGTTGAAGAGAAGGTACAGTTTCTTTTTTAACCTCAGAATTACTTGACATTTTTACTTGACATAGTAATTTGAATTCTCATTATTTTTTTCTTTTACTTGTAACTTCAGGTGTGGACTGAATTAGCTGAGCAAGTGAAGTCAGTGACTAAGGAATACCCAAAACTTCGATTAACTCAAGGAAGAAAGGTGATTTTCTAAAAGTTCTTATTCTTTCTTAATTATTAGATAAACAGTAGTGCTGTATACAAAATAAAGAAATGACAAAAGCATATGAAACGTGGTTTTTTTTATCATTGTTTTAATTGAACAGGTTTTGGAGATTCGTCCCAGCATTAAATGGGACAAGGGAAAGGCACTTGAATTTTTGTTGGAATCATTAGGGTATGCTAATTCAAATGATGTTCTGCCTATATACATTGGCGATGATCGAACAGATGAAGATGCTTTCAAGGTATTTTATTATGTCATAATAATATTAAAATTAAAAATATCTTTGCATTTGTTAAAAGAAGTAATTGTACTGACATTTTGTTATGGAAAATAATAATCAGGTTTTGCGTGACAGAGGACAAGGTTTTGGAATATTAGTGTCCAAAGCACCTAAAGAAACGAATGCTTCCTATTCTTTGCAAGAGCCATTAGAGGCAAGTACACTTGAAAATATTTACTTTATTATTATTATTATTATTATTACTGTTTTATTCTAACGTCCTTTCATAATGATTAGAATTATTGCTAATATATACGGTCATAGAGTATTAATATGTTGGTATTTCTTAATATGGCAGGTTATGTACTTTTTAAATCGTTTTGTGGAGTGGAAAAGATCGTCCTCGCAAAGATATCAGAGGAAATAAAATCCAGAAGAGTAGCTCACACCAAGAGTTGACCCTTTAACCCTGGAAGTTTTGTTGGGGATGGGTTTAGAAATTAAAGAGCTTTAATTTGTAGCACCTTTTCTTTTTGGAAGACTCAACTGTAATTGAAAAAATGGAGAAATTTTTGTAATTTTCCGAGTATAAATTCAATAAGAAAGTATTGTGCACTTCTCACTTATATCCTATTTTCTCCCTAGTTTCCTTTTACTAATCTCTTATGCCAAAAGATATCTTCTCATATATAGAGAGTTATTATTTTCTTGCAATATTACCCTTACTATTAAGTACATACTTCTCAAATTTATTCGAGTTATTATAACTTTAATAACTATTAACAAGAATAATTTAATAAATTAATTTATAATGAATAATTTGTTTAAGGAGCGTGCTAAATGAACGGATCAAAGGACCAGAGAAAGAAATTAGGAAGGAAGTATAGGTATGTATATCTGGGTGCACACGTGTTGGCATGTACAGTTCAATTTGTGCATGTGAATTTGGAAAACCGCATGCATCTGTATGGATTGATAAAATGTTTTATGGTGCAAAATGGGACAAGAGCAACACCCTTTCACGTGGAAGCTTTGCCTTTGTTTGTGCAAATGTTTCTTGTTGGAGTTGGAAACCATCTTTGAAAGACGAAGCACTCTAATTACCACTTTAACATTTTCTCCGTTTATACTTAGGCTATTGAGGAATCGAATATAAGTATGGAACAACTTTCGAGTAATACTGTGATGGTTTTGCATGTAATAAGAAAGAAAGGGCTATATCAAGTTCGTTAATAATGCTTCCAATTAACAAGAATCAGAGAAAGGAGAGAACTGAAATTGAGGCTAAAATATTCGGAAAATAATCGATATAATATTCATCTACCAATATATCCTAGTAAAGGTAGAGATATACCCTAGATCTAAAAAGGGCAGCCCGACGTGTAAAGCATTTTATATTTACGTATAGTTTGGATAATGATCGCATTTAAAGAATGTGATATATTCAGTCTACCTTGATGCAATCATCCATTACTTATTTCACGGCTCCGTTTTGAATATATCCTAGATATAGTTTAATATTAGTTCAACAAGGGCAACATTAGAAGTCATGCGAGAACTAGCAAATTATACAAAGGTATCTAATACAATTCCATCACTTGTAAATGATATAAAAACTGTTTTTTTTACTTACATGCTACTCCTACTAAAATAAGTTTGTTATAAACTAAAGCAAAAGACAAGAACAATAGCAATAGAGAGAAGAGTAGAGAGAGTTCTTCTTATTGAGTTGAGAGGGGTCTCAAGGGATGATTTACAATGGTAGGGGGCACCTCTATTTATAGGGGAGAGGAAGATTTAGCTACCACTAATAGAACTCTAAAATCTCTCTAATTAAATACATTAAAGACATTCACCTTAAATAGAAGTGTAAGAATCTTCTATTTCATAACACTCCCCCTTGAATGTCTATTCAATGATGTGCCTCGTTAAAACCTTAAAACAAAACCCAATGGGAAAAATTAAAGTAAGGAAAGAGTACACATGTTTGAATATGCGCCTATTGGTTGCCTCGTTAAAAACTTTGCAAGGAAAACCCAGTGGGACAAAACCTTGTAAGGGAAAAAGAGTGCAACGCGCATTAACTCCCCCTAATGAGTACATCAATTTAAGCCTTGAGCATTTGCATTCCAATCTTTGTGCATCATCTTCAAAACGATCTTTGGTAGATATTTGATAAATAAATCAACCATGTTGACTTGAATAAATATTCCGCACCTTGAAATCATCATTCTTGATAGATATGAATATCTTCATATATTGTCGTGGAATAACTCTTCAATATCTCCATAGATGCATTCTCAATGCCATCATGCTTATAGTTATAGCAAGATACATATGTACACAAATTGCACTTAGGATGTGGTACTTCAGGACCACGAATTTCATATGCTTCAAGCAACTTAAATCTTTCAAGTTAAGTCATATAAGCCATATAATAAACTTTAGCTGCATATCAAGCTTTCATTAGTGATACTAAACAAATAAGATATCGAAAACTGACTATACATACCTTTGACTTTTATCTTTCAAGCATTTGAACTACAGGTTCAAAGCTACATGTCTTTCATATGGAATCAATTCTTCTTGAATTGTATCTCTTCCATTTAGTTGCTTTCTTTGAGTCAGCAAATGCGTATAGCATGCTTTGCAATATGTTGCAATTGCATTTCCCTTTTATGAACTACAGGTTCATATCATGATATTCGGGGATATACATATACAAATGAAAATTCATCCCATGTAACACTTTCTCAAATGTTTATCATGTCTCCCCCTCATGTTAGTAAAGCTAACATGTTTCCTCAACTTTGGGAAATCATCTTTGTGCATTATGTCAATATACACAGCACCTTAGTAATAAGATGAAATTATTTGGTTCCTGACCTTGAACCACTTGTGAGGGGAGAATATACTCTCGTATACAACTTATATCAAACTGATATATACAACTTCGTTCTCATAAGGAACAGTTTAGCTATTAAGTGGAAGCACTCAATAATTATCTTGCTAAACCAACTTTGATATAAACCAACTTATCAAGATGAACTGTCTTGAGTAGAGAATCTGGAAATTATGCTCGAAGTTAGATTACTGAGCAATTTACCTCGCAAGCACCGGCCAGGCTGCAGGTCAATAACAATTGCGCATGTGACCATTTCATAGATGCATCATATTTGGTATACATGGCAGGTGAATGGGCCCATATTCACCTTTGATATTTCCAGAATCAAGGGGCTTCAACCCGAACTCTTTAGTTGGTCAGTTCATTACTGAGAACAAGAACTTCTAGTTCTTTGATATTCACCTATGTGAATTTGCACATCATACTTCAAATGAGATGGCTAACACGAATGTCAACTGAATAAATTATCAATATTGGTAAACTTCAAATTTACACCATGACATGTGCACTTATCAATAAACTTCGGGTTTATTATGACATGGGTTTTATACCAATAGATATCCACTTTATTGTGGCATTCTTTCGTTTGTGTAGTACAAACTGGAGAACAAAGCGGGTAGCTTTTCATATACAAATTACCCCGCTACAAGTTGTAGTAATAGGAGAATCAAAGCCTTCCTTTATTTATAGTCTCAATATCATCAATCGCCTTCGCGTGTACTTTTGGAAACTGGATAAGTTTCTTTGAGACTTACTACAGCACAATACTCAATTGTGTTTCTCCAACATAGTAATAATTGGCTCTTCGAGAGCTCTCAATTAACTTTGTACTACCACAGGTTCATCAACATCCGTGTGGTGAATATCTTTCTTAAAGAGAAAGTTATACCATTATGGTCATGTCAAACTTATATGCAAGATATGTTTCTTGCATTATCGTTGTCCTTTAATGGTCATATTTCCAAAATACTTTGGCGTACAATAGGTACGCGACCAACGATCATTCATGCCATATATCATCTCAAACCTCCTTCTAGGGGTGAGGGTGGTATCATCTCAAGCCTCCTTCTAGGAGTGAGTGTGGTATATTCAATACCAATTTCATGTTCATATTCTTCCAACATTGAAGATGTATTTGTGAATCACATTCACTTCAAGGATATGTGATTTTGTTATCCTTTTCAAATCTATAAATGCTTCAGGCATTTGATTTGCTATTCTTTGCAAATGGATAATCTTTTGTGCCTCTTTCTTTCAAATAGAGGTATGTGGATCAAGATGAGATAATGATGCATTTTTTCACAAAATTTCCCGTTTGGTTTCACCAACTTCTCCCCCTAATTTTGGGAAAAGTGTCTCATCAAATTGACAGTTTGCAAATAGTGCAGTGAACAAATCTCCTGTCAATGTTTCGAGGTAGCGAATAATGGAGGACGCGTCAAACTCAACATATATTCCTAACCTCCTTTGCAAACCCATTTTGGTGCGGGATGGCGGTGCTACAGGCACATATACTGCGCATCCAAAGCTTCTTAAATGGGATATATTGGGTTCATGACCCAAAACCAATTGCAATGGGGAATATTTGTGTCAATTCGTCAGTCAGAGACGAACTAGCATTGCTGCATGCAACATGGCGTGACCCCAAACCGAAGTGGGCAGCCGACGAGCTAGCATTGCTTTATTCAAAATGGCGTGACCCCAAACCGAAGTGGGCAGCCGACAAACTAGTATTGTTGCATGGAAAATGGCGTGAATCCAAGTCGAAGCGGGCAGCCGACAAACTAGCATTGTTGCATTCAAAATGGCGTGAACCCAAACCGAAATGGGCAGCCTCGTTTCCATGAAGAATTCAAGATTATTCTCATCTATTGTCTCAATATGATATCCATTTTGAATGATATCTTTAAAACTCAACAAGTTCCTTTTAGACTTGGAGGAGAACACTTTGATTGATATCATTAAAACTCAACAAGTCCTTCTTAGACTTGGAGGAGAACATTGCATTCTCTATGATTAACGTCATGCCTTTGGGCAGAGTTACAATTGCTCTTCCGGAGCCTTCAATCAATTTACTACTTCTATAGATTGTAGTAATGTTTGCCTTACACAATTACTCTTCTTTTCTTTGAGTATTGTATGTGTAGTACATGAATCAACTAGGCAAATACTTTTACAATTGGACGTTGGTCCAAGTTCGCTTTGTGAGATATCCATATTTGCTATCCAATAGTTTAACATACAAAAGAAATACACGAACATAGGAATAAACAAGTTCAATTCTTTTGTGTCACATAATATTTTCAAAATCTGCTACTAACAGTTGACTAACAAAATCAGATATGTTATCCATAATCAATTACTATGCAGTTTGAAAATTTCAGCGTTTTTCATAAGACAATCGATTATTAAACACACAATCGATTGTTGGAACATAGACAATCGATTGTTAAACACGCACAATCGATTATTTGTTATTTTTGAAAAACTTCAGATCACACTGTTTAAGACAATCGATTGTTAAACATAGACAATCGATTGTGGATGATTTTTGAAAAGTTCCAGATTACACTGTCTAACGACAATCGATTGTTAGATATAGACAATCGATTGTGGGTGATTTTTGAAAAATTCTAGACCTCACTGTTTCAAGACAATCGATTGTTAGACAAAGACAATCGATTGTTGGCTATTTTTGAAAAATTCCAGAACACACTGTTTCAAGACAATCGATTGTTTAGCCAAAGACAATCGATTGTTGATCAATTGTTTTTCAACTTTAATGCGAAAATAGTTTATAATCGACTAGTTTTTCAGGCTAGTCGATTACCCCCACTGGAAAATAAAAGTTTTATTGATATTTGAACATATTGAAGATATTCTAAAGAACTACTGCTAACATTGCTTTATGAACTAACTAATACGAGCTAATGCTAATGACTATTAGTTTATTCACTAACTAATACAAATAAGTAGAACAAAATCAAATAACTCCATCTTCTTTCATCACGGATCCATCGCCGATTAGGTGGTCTATTTTTCCATCGGGTTGCTCAAAGAAGTCTGCCACATCCAGGTGGGTGATATCCTCATTGTCGTCATAGACAAAATTTGTTTCAGGGCCTTTTCTCTTTCGAGATGCTTGATAAAGGTCAACCAAGTGTCTTGGTATACGGCAAGTCCTAGACCAGTGCCCATTTCCACCGCAACGATAACATATAGTTTCTGAACTATTTACCTTAGGATCTTCTGGACCCCGTTTCTGCTTTCGATGGTTATCTCTCTTTGGGGGGTGACGGACTTCTTTGGAATTTCTTCCTTGTCCACGTCCTTGGCTTTGACCCCGTTTATGACCGTGATCATGGTCCCTTTTATGTTTGGCATAATGCGAGTGCACCATATCTGCTTCAGGCAGTGGTGTAGACCCAGTTGGTCTATTTTCGTGATTTCTCATGAGCAGATCATTATTTCGCTCAGCCACTAGTAAGAGAGAAATCAGTTCAGAGTACTTCGTAAAGCCTTTCTCTCGGTACTGTTGCTGCAGTACCATATTGGAGGCATGAAATGTTGTAAACGTTTTCTCAAGCATATCGTAATCAGAGATGTTATCTCCACATAGCTTCAGTTTAGAAGTAATTCTGAACATAGCAGAATTATATTCAGAAACGGACTTAAAGTCCTGTAGCCTCAGGTGGGCCCAATCATATCGTGCTTGTGGCAGAGTGACCAACTTCAGGTTGTCATATCTCTCCTTTAAGCCGTTCCACAAAACGAGTGGATCCTTGACGGTGAGATATTCAATCTTCAAACCTTCGTCAAGGTGGTGGCGCAAGAAAATCAAGGCCTTCGCACAATCTTGGGTGGATGCTTTTTCTTTATCTTTGAGGGTGTCTCCGAGACCCATAGCATCTAGGTGGATTTCAGCATCCAACACCCATGTCATATAGTTCTTGCCCGAAATTTCAAGGGCAACGAACTTTCTTTTCATAATGTCAGACATACTCGAAAATTAAATTAGGAAGAGGGAAAATACCTTGGATTTTCGAGAATGGTACTTGAGACGGTAGAGTCTCGTGCTGATAACGTGTTATAAACTAAAGCAAAAGACAAGAACAATAGCAATAGAGAGAAGAGTAGAGAGAGTTCTTCTTATTGAGTTGAGAGGGGTCTCAAGGGATGATTTACAATGGTAGGGGGCACCTCTATTTATAGGGGAGAGGAAGATTTAGCTACCACTAATAGAACTCTAAAATCTCTCTAATTAAATACATTAAAGACATTCACCTTAAATAGAAGTGTAAGAATCTTCTATTTCATAACAAAGTTCAAATATTAGATTATTTCATGTAAGCATGATTATATCGTTGGGAAAGACCTTTTTCCTCCTTTGTTTGTTTGGCGGGGTGGGGGGAGCGGGGGGGGGGGGGTAAGTGGGGAACTTAAGATAGGCTGGTATTGATGAACCCTGAAGGCAGTATTGAGAAGCACACAGAAAATTGTAACTGCATGCATATAGATGTATGTACGATTGAGTTCCAAAGATGGAGGATTGATAATAGGTGAATGACACGCACATGCACACACATTTAATAACATTACAAAGCTTTAGTAGTTTAAACTGTCTAACTTAATTAATCCTATTGTTTTAAATTTTTATCCATACTTACTTCCACTACATGCCTTAATGGAAGACCATGCATAACAGCGAGACATCTGTGTATTTATTAGTTGTAAAGACGACTGAATAGTGTCAGAAACAGCAGTACTTAAGGTATTTGTAAATGACTAGTTTAGATTCTTTAGCAATAATATCATATTTTGCAGATGTTTATCCAAACTGGTTTCACGATTTAAGAGACTAGTCAATGTTTGATAAGAACTCTTCCATATGATACTGATGAGATGTACCATATAATATTGGTCCGAATTTTTATCGATTGTCCGTGTTCAAAGCAACGAGAAACTGGAAATCAGTAAGAAGAAGAGACACAAAAACCAGAACGTATGTAACGTTAAAAAAAAAATCATAGAAATGAAGAAATCCGAGACCACAGAATTCACTGTGTGTCCTTAAGGAATTTAACCCCCTCACTGTACCCGAGGTTGTGGATTATTTCCTCCCAGGATATAACGGATATACCTGTCGTAGGAGTGGCGGTACCTCAAACGCCTACGACTTCGACGAACTCAAATTCGGGAACGAAATCACACTATGACTCGATATGTTTCAGTTTGCAGAAAAGAATGCAGAATTTTTAATGCACGAATATTTTTTTTTTTTTCAGTACTCGAAAATGAGGCATTGCCTCAGTTTATATAGCCTCGAATTGTGACTGTTCGGAAAGGCTTGGTGCCTGTTCGGGAAAGGCCATGCCTTTTTCTGAAAAATAAGAACGTTGGGAAGTTTACAGTTAACAAATTAATATTTTTTCCCACGGGAATTAAAAATAATTTCAGAAAATGAAGATTGAATTTTAAATAAATTTGGTCCAAAAAGATTATCAATCAATCAGATCATTTGACCAAATCCAAATCCAAAGCCGAAGCCGAGCCGAGCGACGACGACGGCGCGAGGGGAGTCCCTCTTCTTAACCCTTTAAGAGCTAGAAGAAGTGCTTTCTAATATAAGCACATAACTTTCCCTTTCTACCACCAATGTGGTACAAAGCTCCTTTTCAAAGGAACTTTGCTTTGAAACTTCATTTTCCTTCTATTGTCTTCTTCCCTCCATTTCTCATTCACACCAACTTAGCTAGCTTTAATCATTAACTAGCTTTAACAATCCCCCACATGAATGGGGAATGGCTATATGATGAAAAACATGCATGACAAAAAACTATGTGATTCGTAAG
Organism: Nicotiana benthamiana; assembly: GCA_034376525.1. Classification (NCBI taxonomy): domain Eukaryota; kingdom Viridiplantae; phylum Streptophyta; class Magnoliopsida; order Solanales; family Solanaceae; genus Nicotiana; species Nicotiana benthamiana. The sequence continues at coordinate 85,590,357 of CM067326.1, forward strand.
CAAGGATTAATTGCATCTGGATAAGTAGATTTCTCTTTGAACTTTCCGTAGTGAGCATATGTCGGATATACTCGGTCAATCGGTAGATTTGATATCTTTGAACCGTCGAGCTTTGGTGTATACCTAGACAACCACATGTCACACAATTAACCCTTTAACCGTTTTTGGTTCTCATTGTTTTGTTCGTTTCAGCCATGAACACTTCCTGGTTCATAAGTGCGTAGAGAGCTGGCCTTACAGAGTTCTCCTTGAAGCGGCTTACACTTCACACTTACATAGGTGATTCCTAAATGTGTCATCCCGTAGATACACTATTTGATATACCCCGTATCAAACTTAGAAACCATTAAAAAGCCTTAATGCTTTATCCTGGTACTGAACATTGTCTCATCACGAGAATGGACCAAAAAATTATTGTGACAATGTTGAACCGTCATCAATGACTTTGTTTGATCTCTTTGAACCTAGATCTTGGGATCTCATGTCTTCTAGGTAGAGTTACCGCCACGATGACTTGTCCTCGGCCATAGTCCCATTCCCCTCGATGATCTTTCAACCACTTCTCTAGTTAGGCCTTTAGTTAGTGGATCCGACACATTATCTCTTGACTTAACATAGTCAATTGTGATAATTCCACTAGAGAGTAGTTGTCTAACGGTATTATGTCTTCGTCGTATGTGACGAGACTTTCCGTTGTACATAACGCTCCCGGCTCTTCCTATTGCCGCTTGGCTATCGCAATGTATGCATATAGGAGCCAACGGTTTGGGCCAAAATGGAATATCTTCTAAGAAATTCCGGAGCCATTCAGCTTCTTCACCGGCTTTGTCTAGAGCTATGAACTCAGATTCCATTGTAGAGCGGGCGATACATGTCTGTTTGGATGACTTCCAAGACACTGCTCCTCCACCTATAGTAAAAACGTATCCACTTGTGGATTTAGTTTCAGTTGAACCGGTGATCCAATTTGCATCACTGTATCCTTCAATAACTGCAGGATACCTGTTATAATGCAAAACAAAGTGTTGAGTATGTTTCAAATACCCCAAAACTCGTTTCATTGCCAGCCAATGATTTTGGTCGGGATTACTCGTGTAGCGACTTAGTTTACTTATAGCACACGCAATATCAGGTCGCGTACAGTTCATAATATACATCAAACTTCCCAACACTCTGGCATAATCCAATTGAGAATGACTTTCACCTTTATTCTTTGCAAGAGCAAGGTTCATATCAATTGGCGTCTTTGCAACTTTAAAGTCCAAATACTTGAACTTTTCAAGTACTTTTTCAATATAATGAGATTGAGACAATGCTAGACCTTGAGGAGTCTTATGGATTTTAATTCCCAGAATTAAATCGGCAACTCCTAAGTCTTTCATATCAAACTTACTAGCAAGCATGCGCTTAGTAGCATTTATGTTAGCAATGTTGTTACTCATTATTAACATATCATCCACGTATAAACAAACAATGACGACGTGGTTCGGAGTGTTCTTAATGTAGACACATTTATCACATTCATTTATCTTGAATCCATTTGACAGCATCGTATGGTCAAATTTTGCATGCCACTGTTTTGGTGCTTGTTTTAGTCCATAAAGAGACTTAACAAGTCTACATACCTTCTTCTCTTTCCCTGGAACTACAAACCCTTCGGGTTGTTCCATGTAAATTTCTTCCTCCAACTCTCCATTTAAGAAGGCTGTTTTCACATCCATTTGATGGATTTCAAGACCGTACACGGCGGCTAATGCTACTAACACCCGAATAGATGTAATCCTCGTTACCGGCGAGTATGTATCAAAGTAATCAAGACCTTCTCGTTGTCTAAACCCTTTAACAACTAGTCTTGCCTTATATTTTTCAATAGTGCCATCAGCTTTCATTTTCCGCTTGAAAATCCATTTGGAACCTAAAGGTTTATTCCCTGGAGGAAGATCAACCAATTCCCAAGTATGGTTGTTCAATATGGATTCTATCTCACTATTGATTGCCTCTTTCCAAAATTGAGCTTCCGATGAAGACGTAGCTTCGTTGAACGTTCGAGGCTCATTTTCCAACAAAAATGTTAAAAATTCTGGTCCAAAGGAAGTAGTCGTCCTTTGACGTTTGCTACGTCTTGGATTTTCCTCATCAGGAATGTTTTCCTTTATTTCTTCCCGAGGTCGTTTAGATTCTTTGCTAGACGACGCACATTCCTTTTTATACGGATATATGGTTTCAAAGAAGTCAGCATTATCTGATTCAATTACCGTATTCACCTGAATGTCGGGATTTTCTGATTTGTGAACCAGAAATCTATATGCCTTACTATTTGTGGCATATCCTATGAAAACACAATCAACGGTTTTAGGTCCTATTTTTACCCTTTTGGGTTTAGGAACTTGCACCTTGGCCAAACACCCCCACACTTTGAAGTATTCCAAATTGGGCTTCCTTCCTTTCCACTTTTCGTATGGAATAGATTTTGTTTTGCTATGGGGCACTCGATTGAGTATTCGGCTAGCTGTTAGAATGGCTTCCCCCCACAAGTTCTGGGGTAAACTAGAACTTATTAACAGGGCATTCATCATTTCTTTCAGTGTTCTATTTTTTTCTTTCCGCAATTCCGTTTGATTGTGGCGAGTAAGGAGCAGTTGTTTGATGAATAATGCCATATTCCAAACATATTTGTTCAAAAGGAGATTCATATTCACCGCCCCTATCACTCCTTATCATTTTAATCTTTTTGTTAAGTTGAGTCTCAACTTCAGTTTTGTATTGCCTGAACGCTTCAATTGCTTCATCTTTACTATTAAGTAAATAAACGTAGCAATACCGCGTACTATCGTCAATAAAAGTTATGAAATACTTCTTTCCACCGCGAGATGGAATTGACTTCATGTCACAAATATCTGTATGGATTAAGTCTAAAGGACTTGAATTCCTTTCAACTGACTTATAAGGATGTTTAGCATACTTAGATTCAACACAGATTTGACATTTTGATTGATTGCATTCAAACTTAGGCAATACTTCCAAACTAATCATTTTTCGCAAGGTTCTATAATTGACATGTCCTAAACGTGAATGCCATAAATCATTTGACTCAAGCAAGTAAGACGAAGCAGAAACTTTATTATTATTAGCAACAACCATTACATTCAGTTTGAAAAGGCCCTCTGTGAGGTAGCCTTTTCCTATGTACATTTCGTTCTTACTTATTACAACCTTGTCAGAAACATAAACACATTTAAAACCGTTCTTCACTAGAAGTCCGGTAGATACAAGATTTTTCCTAATTTCAGGAACATGACAGACGTTGTTGAGAGTCACCACCTTGCCAGAGGTCATCTTCAGCAGTATCTTTCCATAACCTTCAATCTTGGCCGTTGCAGAATTTCCCATATATATTGTTTCGTCGGGCCCGGCGGGAGCATATGAAGCAAAGGCTTCTCTAACAGCACAAATGTGGCGAGTGGCGCCAGAGTCAATCCACCACTCTTTCGGACTTCCCACTAGGTTGCACTCGGACAACATAGCGCACAAGTCATCAACCTCCTCGTTTGTTTCAACCATATTAGCCTGACCCTTCTTCTTTTCCTTTTTCGGAGCACGACAGTCTGCAGCTTTGTGTCCGATTTTTCCACAATTATGGCAGTTTCCCTTGAATTTCTTCTTGTTGGGATAGTTCCTTGGTCCCGATGCCTTTTTCCTCTTTTTCATATTAGTTGGGGCAGTTTCAACTATATGTGCTCCCCCTATGGTTGATCTCCCATTTGCCTTTTTCTCCGCTGCCTTGTTATCTTCCTCGATTCTCAATCGGACGATGAGATCTTCCAATGTCATCTCCTTTCGCTTATGTTTCAAGTAATTTTTGAAGTCCTTCCATGAAGGAGGCAACTTCTCTATCACTGCCGCAACTTGAAACGCCCCACTAATCACCAAACCTACAACAAACAACATGTAAGTGACGGGGCACTGAATACTTTTGACAAAGGCATTAATTAAATTTATACCTTCAGCGAGGAGATCATGGATGATAACCTGCAACTCTTGAACTTGAGTGACAACAGACTTGCCATCTACCATTTTGTAGTCCAAAAACTTGGCAGCGATAAACTTCTTTAAGCCAGCATCTTCTGTTTTATATTTCTTTTCCAACGCATCCCATAGTTCTTTTGATGTTCCCACATTACTATAGACGTTGTAAAGATCATCCTCCAGTCCGCTAAGAATGTAATTCTTGCACAAAAAATCTGAGTGCTTCCACGCCTCAATTACAACAAATCGTTCATTTTCAGGTGTTGATTCCGGCGGAACCGGAATATCCTCCTTAATAAACTTTTGAAGGCTTAAAGTAGTTAGATAGAAGAACATCTTTTGTTGCCATCGTTTGAAATCAATCCCGGTGAATTTTCCGGGCTTCTCTGCCGGAGCCGGTGCTGGTGCAGTACGACTGGAGGACGCAGCATTGCTCGTAGAACCAACCACGGGGGCTGGTGTGGCAGTAACAGTAGCAGTAACATTCAAATTTGGAGTTTGGTCTCCCATTTCTGTCGTAGGAAATAACAGAACACTTTAATAATCGGTGAAGATTTTATTTCTTCAAACCGAATCAAATTTACACAAACAGAATTAAAACAAACTTCAAATAGAATGTAATAAACTGTATGTAGTATACTTGATGAAGTTTTTATATCTTCAAATCAAGTACCCAAATGAGTAGAAAGTTCTGAAAACTTTAATCTCAACCGGAGTAGAAAATCCGAAGATTTAGTCTCCAAAATACATACAAGTTCGTTACATGCAAACAACAAAATTACAAGTTTCTTTTATTTTCTGGACAGTCACAATTTACGGAAATAATAAATTAAATTCCTTAAGCTTTTTATCGATTGTCCGTGTTCAAAGCAACGAGAAACTGGAAACCAGTAAGAAGAAGAGACACAAAAACCAGAACGTATGTAACGTTAAAAAAAAAAAATCACAGAAATGAAGAAATCCGAGACCACAGAATTCACTGTGTGTCCTTAAGGAATTTAACCCCCTCACTGTACCCGAGGTTGTGGATTATTTCCTCCCAGGATATAACGGATATACCTGTCGTAGGAGTGGCGGTACCTCAAACGCCTACGACTTCGACGAACTCAAATTCGGGAACGAAATCACACTATGACTTGATATGTTTCAGTTTGCAGAAAAGAATGCAGAATATATATATATATATATATATATATTTTTTTTTTTTTTTTTTTTCAGTACTCGAAAATGAGGCATTGCCTCAGTTTATATAGCCTCGAATTGTGACTGTTCGGAAAGGCTTGGTGCCTGTTCGGGAAAGGCCATGCCTTTTTCTGAAAAATAAGAACGTTGGGAAGTTTACAGTTAACAAATTAATATTTTTTCCCACGGGAATTAAAAATAATTTCAGAAAATGAAGATTGAATTTTAAATAATAATCCGAAGCCGAAGCCGAAGCCGAAGCCGAAGCCGAAGCCGAGCCGAGCGACGACGACGGCGCGAGGGGAGTCCCTCTTCTTAACCCTTTAAGAGCTAGAAGAAGTGCTTTCTAATATAAGCACATAACTTTCCCTTTCTACCACCAATGTGGTACAAAGCTCCTTTTCAAAGGAACTTTGCTTTGAAACTTCATTTTCCTTCTATTGTCTTCTTCCCTCCATTTCTCATTCACACCAACTTAGCTAGCTTTAATCATTAACTAGCTTTAACACGAATAAGATACCTCCATTTGTATTTTGTCACATTATTTTTTTTTAAATAAAATTCATGCCTCAGGCATTGCACATTAATTTCTAGACACATACACATCTTGTCAATATTGTCACACATTGGCAATTTGGCATGCCATGCATAAACTTTTGCCACAGGTAGAACATAGGTTTATAACGCATGCTCAAGATATATATATATATATATATATATATATATATATATATATATATATATATATATATATATATATATATATATAATAGTATTGATCATATTTCCTACTTTGGTAATACTGAATTGTTAAAACTTTTCTAGGATTAGAGATTGTGATCAGAAGTTTCTTGAATTATAGGGGGCTGTTATAGGCCTCGGAATAACCAGTAATGCTATTATCATTGGCGTCTAATAGCCTTGTCCAATCAAGATAAAATTGACACATTACAAACCTATAGTAGCTAATGGACCAATTATTGATGGAATTGAGAAATTAAAATGATTTATAGGCTGTAGTATTCTCCATTGCAGACTAGCTATACCAAAAAGTTTGTGACCTTTATAGCAAGTTTTAATAACTCTTTACAAGACAATGCTTCTTGTTCCTTTTTAACATCTGGCACATGCTCGTATTACTTTATGTATCAACATATATACTTGTGTCAGACAGATGGAAAAAAAGTAGTAAACAATAATCTATACATTATAGAGAGAGAAGATTGTCTTCTTCCCCTTTTTCTTTTTCTTTGGGGGTGGGAGGTGGTATGTGTAGGTTTTATACATTATTGGGTAGAAGGAACAGTTATATACTGACAGAAATCAAGAAGTAAGACTAAATTTAATTGGAAGGTAGAGAAGATGAATGATCCTAGGAAGTCTTAAAAAAAAGAGAAGGAACGAGATCTTGCAGAGGCTGCTACATTTCATTATATAAAATTATATTGCATCTTTAATGGGTGGAACGAGGCAATTGCTCTTAAACATAACAACATCTCTACACAATTGGGCACGTAGATTTGTGTGAGCCCACTTAAAAAGACTCGAGGAATCTCAAATTTGTTTCTTAATGGATTCAATTTTCAAGAAACCCTAATATATATATGCCAAAATATTCTAGAAAATTAATTATATTAATAATATTATTCAACTTTAGTGGTTTACTATTTTTCAAGATGTTAGGTGATGAAAAGGAAGCCCACTCTAAATAACAAGGAAAAAAAAAGAGAAAAAACATTAGTAGTTTGTTGAAGAAGAGTTGGAATCCACTTAAAGTGCTTGATGTGAAGAAGACATTGGGATATTAAATGGGACATCCAATATGCTTCTAAGGCCATGACTAGAAACTGCTTCTCTTTTTAGACGTGTAAAGAATGGTCTTCCCACTCGATTCAACCCCATCATTGGTGCCTCAAATCTAAATAAACTAAGTCACATAAGCACCAATTATTGATAGGACAAGAGGTGTGGGCGTATATCATTTCGTATAACCACCTTTAACCTCACAAACTTAACTCACTTACCCGAGACAGATTTAGAATTTCAAATTAATGATATTAAAATTTGATACATATGTTAAAATGTCAATAATGTTTACATGTATATCCACATGCTAAGCCAGGGGTTAAACCCGAAAAATTATATTATATACATGATCGAAATTACTTTATATATAGAGAGGGGGGAAGGAGGAAGGGGAGGGGGGGGGGGGGGGGTAAATATTGAATCCCTTTGGCTTTATCGTGTTTTTACTTGTTTATAATTTGAATGAAAATCTTGCCTCCACCATGATATATTTGTGTCGAAAATAAGATTCATCAGTTGAAGCTAGAGCAATTATATACTGCTACTACGATATGATTCACCCAAAATAAATGTTTTCTTAGATCTCTCCTATGCGTTAAAGTGAGTTCTCGACTCGACTTAGGCTTAGTTTATTTGTAATATCTTCTCCAGGAGAAGAAAAGGAAAACCAAAAGATATCAATTTTGTATAGAGAAAAAGCATTTACATCTAAAAGCGCTATCCTCCTGACAATGATACGACCAAAGACAACAGCTAGCTTAGCTAGCCTTTTTCTTTTTTCTTCTAAAATATTCATCCATAGAATAAAAAGGAGGAGGGTTTTTAAGTAAAGGAGCTAGAGAGTACACGTGTTGAGAAGAGGAATTGGTCCCCACATAGATGGTCGAGCTTTGGGTAATAGAAAATGGTGAAGTTTTGTACTAAGATCGATGATAATTGATGAAAAATTCATTTTAATGGTGGGATTATGGAAGTGTACTGTGTTGATTCCCATGCCTTTGCTGGAGGAAGCAGATGATCCAGATGTTGGGAATAATAGAGTGTTTTCTTTTACTACTTTGGTTTTTAGTCCCATCTTTCGGCGCTGCTAAATCATTCATATACAAAGATTCTTAGTACAATTTACAAAGCATTAGGCTAACTAATTAAACGCTCTTATTATAGAATATTCTTATAGCAGGCGGACTGGCGACTAACATCTTGTACATAAATTTATATGGTATAGTACTATATTTCTTCTCAAAGAGGAGTGGATACAGTTGTTATTGGTAAATGGACAAACAATTAACAGATCAAGTAGCATGTATTTAATCGTACAAAAGAAATAATTGCACCCTAATTATTAACTTTGGCTCATAACTCTAGAAAGCCATGCATGTACATCGACGATGTAAAACCTTTCTCCTGGAAAAAAAGTTTATAATCTATCGTCTCGGAATCATTTTTGAATGATTAAAGATGTGCCGGTAATATTCCAGCACAAATGCTCCTTATATTCTTCTAGTTAAAGCCTTCATAGCTCTATCGTCAGATATAGAATTCTGCTTTATAGTATAGAGCCTAGATTCTCAGGTGTATATTCTAATGAAGTATTTTTCTGAATTTTGAAGAAAATATTTTAGCAAACAATTGAAGTGCAACTCCAAGAACAGCACTAATTATGCTCAATTATGTCTTATAAAAAAGACACGTGGACATTATAAGTATAATCTGAGTATTTAGCTTAGAATCGAATCCACAAGGAATTAACCTATTAATTACTTTTGTTGGACTTACTAAATTCTATGGAATCAATTTCCAAACGTTATCAATAACAATTGATGATATTTCCACTAACTATGAATGACAGTAAATAAACAACTGAAAACTAACTATGATTAAAGTGTATACAATTAAGAAAATGTTCTAAGGATATGATTTCCCCTATTGATGGAATCCCTTCTGGTTATGTTTCATACAGATTCACCAAATCATCTCTATCAATCATGAGCGCTCCTCTTACCGTAAATCTCTCCTAAGTAATTACGATAATTTACTAGATGCACTCTCCCAAGATACGCTAGCTGGCTTTGTTTATTACAACTCACTTTAAATTACACCCAAGGCTTCGTTGTCCCTAATCACGCATTTAGACCTGCAGTTATAGATCCCTCTTATACTTTGAGAGTGGTGTTGTTCAACAATTACCTAAATATGCACTCTCTTCCAAGTTATGCACACTAAATAGGCACAACTAATTGAGGATCGTGTCAATTAACTACAACAAACACGTAGTTGAACAAATAGAGATTAAACTGGCAAACTATATTAACATAATCAAGAAGTTCATCCTTTAAAAAGTTCTATAAAAACCTTAGACTAAGGAATTACCTACTCATGACAAAACAAGATGAAAATACTAAATTATTTATAATGGGTAATTGCAAGAAAATAAAAGAGATTGAAAAACTCTAATATTTGGTTGATCTTCTCACACTTGTTCTTCCTCCCAAGTAGTCTAAAAACAATCTTAAAAACAATATTAGGCGAGTTTCTAAAGTTTATAAGAGTTTAGCAAAAGTTTTCCAGAATTTACACTTTGGTCCCCAGATTTTCCTGACGCGTGAATAGTGCACCGCAGTCGCGGCAAGACCGCAGCTCGATCGCGGTGAGAGCTGATCTTTCTACCTCGAGTTTAATCCACCGCGGTCGCGGTGTAATTTGCCTAGGCCATTTTCTTGCTTCTTTGTGCTCGGGTACTTCTCGAGTGGGCGTTTTCTTCACCTTATTGCCTCCAAAACACTCCGTGATGCTTCCTCACTTAGGACATTCCTTGCGAAACAAAAGAATACCATTTATAACACTTTATTGGCAATTTACCTATAAAATAATAATAAATTATGGTAATATTAAGGTGTAAATATCATTCATATAGCCTGATATCAACACCCCACACTTAAATTATTGCTAGTCCTCGAGCAATCCGCTACACTCCATCAACGTTCTTTCCCTAAGCTTTTCCCTTAACGACTCACACCTTGAACATTTTGCCAACGTTGCATTAGTAGTGAATGACCTTTACCTCAAAAGACTAATCTTGCGTACCATGCAACATTCACACTTACTCAAACCACTATATAAAAGAGTCAAGACTTGCCTTTCCTTTGTGAATCACATGCCCTCACAACACACAAGAGAGTAGTTCCACATGTGATGATATTTAGAATAATTAGGAACTTAGATAGACAAAATTCACTCACTCTCATAAAGAGCATTCACATGCCAAAAAGATGCACCATAAGCTTGTCCATAGTGTAATACTCTACTAATCGAGCCCATTCAGTCTAAGATAAATAGGACTTCACTTGATTGTAATGTAGGCTAAAGGACGGGTAGGATATATTTGTATATAGTGACTAACCTCTCTAGGCACTTTTAATACAATTACATTAACCTTCAAGACCATACTAGTGTCAACCTAACACTCCACCATATTTATTTAAAACATCCACATCCATTAGGTGCAATTTGTACAAGCTACCACGTATCAACCACTATAATTATTTATAACTTTTTTTCGTGGTTCTTCTTCTTTTATGCTTCAAAATTCAACACCTTTTCTCGATTTCACTTGTTCCACTTAAAAACCAAACTACCACCCCACTATTTTGCTTTTACATATTTTCAATACCATTGAAGTGCTTATGGGAGGTAAAAGGGGTCAAACAGGAGGCTATTCAAACAATTGGGTAAGGTTCGTAATGTAGTTGCCAAAGAAACAGTCTTATAGGTTCGACGGGGTTAATTAAGATTTATTGCATTCAGGTGGGTTTACTTTATATTTCTGGCTCAATAAAGAAATGCATGTATCACTTCGAAAACTGAATGAAACTACTATTTCGCTTTGCAAACTCACAGGGCAAGTTCTAGACATCAAATGTGAATCATGGAATACAGTAAAACCCACACACACATGGCATATGACTCACTCCAGATTGGTTTATCAAGACATTCTCCTTTGAGTGTTCAAGTTAGATACAAACATACAATTTTAAGGCACTTTAACATGATTCAACCATTGAAGCTAAGCGTTACACTCTAGTGTCTATTGTGTTCAGGCGTATCAACGCTAAGGATTTTTCCTTCGATTTTAGCTCGTAGCCCATTAATTCTAATCTAATAACAAAAAAGAAACAAAATGAACAAAAATTACTTACACCCGATTCAAGCTAAACCCTTAGAAAAGAACTGTGGCCCAAAAATAAAATCAAAGGGGAGTTACTACACTACCTAAAAATAAAGTAAAAAAAATCTTTTCGGTATTTTCTCTAGACTACTTCCCTCAAGAAAATAATCTAAAGTATCCGTCATCAGAAAGAGTCTTTACATTCCCTTTTTCTTCTCGACTTAGTCCCTCAAGAACCCCGCCGAAAGAGATCCGTCGTCGGGACAAGTCACTTACCTTTTTGAACTTACCTAATGAACTATTACTCAAAACACCAAAATAATCAAAGCAAAGAAAACACAACAAAATCAAACCCTTTGTTATAATTACACACATACAATGAAGTATCCCCCACCCCACAGTAAAATGAAGACATGTCCTCATGGCTTAAAAAATTAAAGAATAGTAAGGTAAATGAACTTCCCTGAAGGATCACTCCTTATCGGAGACAATGTCTGGGTTCACGTTGCAAGCACGACCCAGAGCTCTAAGCCAACCCAAGAATTTCTCCTCCGACTTCACCTGCCGGTCATCCACCGCATCAACACGAACACCCAAATCAATGACCGGGGTGCACAACCCAGCCATCTCCTGCTCTAAAGCTGTCATGCGGAGGCTCCGGCGAGGCTGTGATGGGCCTGCCTCGTCAACTCTTAGATGTCGGGGACTGCAACTACTTCAGCATCATCGGACTCATCAACATTCACCACCGGCTCCATCCCAATTCTGATTTTTCTAGCTAGGAACGGGGCTTTCATTGCTAATTTCCCATCAATTTGAGGGTCTTCAAGGACTCTAGAAAGACGGCACAACTTGGTGACTAGAGAAGGGAAGTAGAAACCTTTGAGAAACTCAGGTGATCTAATGAACATCTCGTCATGGAGAAGCCTGGCCACATAAAAATCCTTGTGTGCCATGAAAGAGTAAATAGCAGCCGCCCGTGGTAGATTGACATCACTCGTGTTGCTGGAGGGCAACAACCGACTGTTGATAATGGCGAGCCAACACTTAGCCTCCCAATTGAGAGATTGGGAGTTAAGTGTGATCCTGGGCGTTATACAAATATATTCCTTGTGGGGCATAAAAATAATCTCAAGAATAGGCCACCACAAGGCTCATGTTGAGCCATAAGTCCGATAATCAACGGTATCTCCCCTGAACACTGGCAGCCGGTACACCTTGTGAATAGCCTCAATGGATGCATTTATCGGTGTATTCCTAATAGTAAAAATTACCTCTTCATGTTCCGGACAGTTTGCATAGAACTCCTGAACTATCAGAACATTGGCCTCCTCTGGCACCTCGAAGAAGATGTCCAACTAATACGTCCTCAACTTAGTTTAGATGTTTGGGCATTCCACCTCTAAGGCTTGGCGGTCAATATACACCTCATGAAGCAATTTCTTTGCCGCCTTTGCATTGTACCTGACCTCCGCTGCTTAGGAGACAAAACTAGTATTGTCAAATTGTGGTGCATTGGCTTGTCCTCTACCTCTCGAGGAGCTTCACGGTCCACTAATGGAGGTCCCGGTGGTTCGTCTCTTCCTAGATGAACTCATTGTACCTGTCAAGCGAGAAACGCCTATTAGTGATGGTGTGAAATGTGTGACTATGGGTGGTTACTCAGACTTCACCTAAACCATGTCACATTAGCCCTTATAACTCCATTGGGACAATTTCCCAAACACCCTATGGGCAAGGCACTATCCTAACACATATAGCCCTTATGGGTACATCAAAAATCCTCCCATATCAGATATACTACTACACTATCAAACCCCACACTACTTCATTCAACACCCACCAACATACACCTCTCCACCACAATAAACACACAGTCCCTTCACCAATCCATTCTCAAAAACAAAATTCAAAATAAAAACGAGAATAAATTAACACACATCTACCAACAATTACAACCCATTACAACATGAAACTAACATAAACTACAACACAATACACAAGAAAAGAGAGAGGAGAAGTGAGTAACATACCATAATGGAGGAAGAATGAGAGGGATGTGGAGTGATTGAAGAGGAAAAATAAGAAGAAGAAGAAAAAGAAGAAGAAGAAGAAGAAGAGGGATTTGGGGGGTTAGGGTTTAGAGAGAGAAATTGAGAATTGGAATTGGGGGAGGGGGGGGGAGGGGGGGGGGTAGTGTTTGATTAAGAGTTATAAAATTAAAAAAAAAGAAGGAAAGTAAGAAAAAAATGGAAAAAACTAAAATACCCGGTACCCACCACGGTCGGCCGCGGTAGGTACCCACCACGATCGACCGTGGTCCTACCGTGGCCGCGGTGGATTTAAAATTTTGAGGTAGAATGTTTATGCCTCATTGCAGTTTGCCGCGGTCTTACTGCAACCGCGGTAAGGTAAATTCATCGAGGCAGAATATTTGCCTCTCACCGCGGTCTTGCCACGGCCGTGGTGCTTCCCATTTTTTTAAATATATAGAGTTACAGGAAAACATTAACAACAACATTCATGGGTTGCCTCCCACGCAGCGCCTGATTTAACGCCGCGGCACGATGCAAACAAGCGCATTTAAGGCTCGCTTGACCTTTGAGGTTCCGTGGTGAATCTCTGACACTTCCTTTGGTTCTTCATGCCTATGTATAGCTTCAGTCTCTGCCCATCGACTCTAAATGTGTGAGAGTCTTTCTCTGAGGCAATTTCTATAGCCCTCGAAGGGAATACTTCTACCACCCGAAATGGACCAGACCAGCGTGACTTAAGCTTACCAGGGAACAACCGTAATCTTGAGTTGTAGAGCAATACCATGTCCCCGGGTATGAAATGTCACTCAATAATATTCTGGTCATGCAATCACTTCAATATCTTCTTGTACATCCTTGTGCTCTCAAAAGCAAGATGTCTGAACTCGTCGAGCTCATTTAATTAAGTGATTCTTGTTGTGCCCGCAGCCTCAATGTCTAGGTTTAGCTATTTCATTGCGCACCACGCTTAATGTTCAAGTTCCACTGGCAAGTGGCAGGCCTTTTAAAACTCTAACTTATATGGTGACATACCAATTAGTGTTTTAAAAGAAGTTCCATAAGCCCAGAGTGCATCATCTAGCTTTTTCGCCAATAAGTTCTTGTGGCGTTCACAGTCTTGGTTAGCACACTCTTTATCTCTCTGTTGAACACTTCAACCTGCCCACTAGTCTGGGGATGATATGGGATGGCAACCTTGTGGTGTACATCATACTTTGCTAGCAACATCTCGAAAGCTTTATTACAGAAGTGGGTGCCTCCGTCACTGATAATCGCTCTTGGTGTCCCAACGCAGGTGAATATGTTCTTCTTCAAAAATTTCACCACCACTCTTGCATCATTAGTGGGCACGCTGCAGCTTCTACCCATTTGGATACGTAATCCACAACAACGAGTATGTACTTATTACCAAAGGATCTGACGAAGGGACCTATGAATCAAGTTCATGGGCATCTCATGGTGACGAGAAATGTTCCTGGTCCACTGAGATTCAATGTAACCCTTCACCGATTAGTGCGCATCTTTAAACACTGTTGGCCAAAAGAATCCAGCCTATAGCACTTTCGCAGCTGTCCTGACCCCTCCAAAATGTCCTCTATACACTGATACGTGACAAGCCTGCAAAATAGAAGATTGTTCTATCTCGGGGACACACCTCCGGATCATATTGTCAACACATATTCTAAACAGATAAGGCTCATCCCAATAATACATACGGAAATCATGATAAAACTTTTTCTTTTGTACAGATGAAAGGTCATAGGGAACTATACCGTATGCCGGATAATTTGCAAAGTCTGCATACCATGGCGCTTCCTCAAGACTAGTAGCGAGCAGCTGCTCGTCTGGAAAGGATTCCAAAATATCCTCAACCTCAATCGAATTTTTCAGCTCCCTTAAGTCGTGATAGATGATAGCAGAATTGGTTCTTTGTGCCTTTACGATTACGAATTTCAAGGTCGAATTCTTGCAGTAGCAGCACCCAACGAATCAGGCACGACTTAGACTCCTTATTCTCAATCAAATACCTGAGAGATGCATGATCAGTGTATACAATTACCTTTGAACCAATCAAGTATGATTCGTACTTGTCAAAAGCAAACACCACAGTCAATATCTCCTTCTCAGTCAAAGTGTATTTCAGCTGGGCTCCACTCAGTGTTCTACTAACTCAGTGTTTTACTAGCATAATAGATTTGATGCATCAACTTGTCTTTCCACTGTCCCAGCACTGCCCCCAGTGCGTAGTCACTGGCATCACACATGAGTTTGAAAGGTTTCTCCCAATCGGGGCAACTATGATAGGTGCCGTGACCAGCCTCTTTTTCAGCTCCTCGAATGCTACCCTAAAATCATCAGAAAACAAGAAAGGGTGATCTTTTTCTAACAACTTACATAGAGGGTTGGTAATTTTTAAGAAGTCTCTTATGAATCTCTGATAGAAACCGCGTGCCCGAGGAAGCTCTTGATTGCCTTGACTGAAGTTGGAGGGGGCTGCTTTGCTATCACATCCAATTTAGCACGATCCACCTGAATTCCTTTGCTTGACACCCGGTGCCCCAAGACTATGCCCTATTGTAACATGAAATGGCACTTCTCCCAATTAAGAAACAAGTTAGTCTCGATACACTGTTTCAGCACACGACTCAGATTTATAAGGCACTCATCAAATGAATTCACTACCATTGAGAAATTATCTATGAACACCTCCATTATGTCATCTACCATGTCAGTGAATATGGCCATCATGCACCTGAAGGGCAAGTGATCTATGCCATACGGGCATCATCAGAAAGGCATAGGCCAAAGGGTATCATCAGAAAGGCATAAATGCCATACGGGCAAGTGAAGGAAGTCTTATCTCTGTCCTCTGGTGAAATGGAGATCTGATTGTATCCGGAGTACCCATCCAGTAAATAGAAGTGTGACCTCCCTGCCAACCTGTCTAATATCTGATCAATGAAAGGGAATGGGAAATCGTCTTTTCGGGTGGCTAGATTTAACTTCATGTAATCTATGCAAATTCTCCAGCCCATGATGGTTCTCGTAGAGATCAGTTCATTGTTATCATTCTTAACTACTGTCATGCCACCCTTTTTAGGTACTTATTAAAGCGGTCTAACCCAGTTGCAGTCAGAGATTGTGAAAATAACTCCCTCATCTAACCACTTTATCACTTCTTTCTTCACCACTTCCTTCATGTCGGGGTTCAGCCTTCTTTGGTGTTCCTTGGAAGCTTTGCATCCCTCTTCCAGCAGAATTTTATGCATACAGTAGGCGAGGCTGATCCCCTTTATGTTTACCATGGTCTACCCAATGGCAGTCTTACACTCCTTGAGTATCTGCAAGAGTTGTTGTGCCTGCACATCTAACAAATTAGATAAGATAATAACATGTAATGTAGAGTCAGGTCCCAAAAACTCATACCTGAGATGGGCGGGCAGTGGCTTCAACTCCAGCTTTGGTGATTCTTCAATGGATGGTTTGGCTAGAGGAGTTTCTTTATTTTCAAGTGCAAGGGCTCAAATTCAAGAGTTCTATCCCATAACCCTCTACCCTCTAACGCCAACACCCATTCTGCCAGTTCTTCTCCATTCACCTTATCAAAATTCATCAAACATGCAGCAAGAGGGTCCTCAATAGTCAACATCTCATCATCACTCTCTACGATTACATCCACGACATCAATCAGAGAGAAATTGGCGAATTCACTTGGTCGCCTCATAGATTTCAGCACATTGAATTTTATCTCTTCGTCATTCAATCTCATCTTGAGCTCCCCAGTATCACAACCAATGAGAGCTCTCCCAGTGGCCAAAAATGGCCTCCCCAAAATTATGGGAATCTCTTCATCCACTTTACAGTCTAAGATCACAAAATCTACAGGGAATACAAATTTCCCTACCTGAATCAATACATCATCCAGGATAGCATAAGATCTTTTTACAGTCCTGTCAGCCAACTGCAACAACATAGAGGTGGGTCTAGCTCTTTCAATCCCCAGCCTCTTATAAGTCTCTAGGGGCATAAGATTTATGCTGGCCCTTAGATCACACGATTCCTTAGCAAAAGCAAAATTACTAATCGTGAATGGAAATGTAAAGCTCCTTGGGTCAGACAACTTCTCAGGAATTGGTCTAGTCATCACTGCACTACAGGTCCAAGTAAGTGTAACTGTTGCCAAGAATCTCTTTCAAAGCATCACTTAATGGCATGTTTACTTGGATTTGTTTCAGCATCTTCAAGAACTTCTTATATTGCTCCTCATTTTGGTACTTAGCTAGCCTCTGAGGAAATGGTTCATTTTATAAACTTCTACAGTTTGATGCAATTTACAAAGGTTATAAAAAACCTTCACAAACAAACCTCAACAAAAAGAATTATATAGTAGGGGTTAAAAAAAATGCCACAAAATGATCTTATGGTAGGGGTTCTTATTATCCCCACAAATAAACCTCCACAATTAACCTTATTTCTTATAGTGACAACTTGATTTCTTCCTGAGTTACGTTGGGCTACCTTTGGATTTTGCAGACTGACAGAAAATCTTCAAGTGCTACTGAGGATCTTCAACTTGTGACCCCGAAAATAGTCCCTTGTTCTGCAACAAATGCAACATGTTATTCGTGATTTGGAATGATTCAGCCTGTATCTACGGGACTACAATCACTGTGGCCAGATTTTCAGCTGTGAGTTGTGCCCAGTCATAGAGAACAGCCTCTGGCACTATTAGTACAGTTGGGTTCTCGTCGTGATCTCCCATGTCCGCTTCGAATTGTTCAATTGTTTGTTGTTGTCTGTTTTTCCAGTTGGCCCGATTCAAGGCCTTGAAAACTCTCTCGGGATTTGATAATGCTTCAAGTACTTCACTAGTTCTCGATGAGTTTCTAGGCATGCACATGTACAACCCAGTCAACAAACGTTAAAATTTCAATGTAAAGAATGAGTATAGAGAAAACTGACTACATAAAGAATTTTTGTGCTTCTTGCAATAGTATTTGATAACAACGTTAATTCCCCGGCAACGACGCAAAAATTTGATCACGCCCAACTATGCCTTATATAAAAAGGGACACGCGGATGTGCAAGTGTAATCTGAGTATTTAGCCCAGAGTCGAACCCACAAGGAATTAACCTATCAGTTACTTCTGTTTGACTTATTAAATTCTATGGAATCAATTTTCCAAACGTTATTAATAACAATTGATTGTATTTCTACTAATTACGAATGATAGTAAATAAATAACTAAAAACTAACTATGATTAAAGTGTAAATAATTAGGAGAAAGTTCTAAGGCTATGATTTCCCCTATTGATGGAATCCCTTCCGGTTATATTTCATACAGATTCACCAAATCATCTCTATCAATCATGAGCACTCCTCTTACTGTAAATATCTCCCAAGAAATTACGATAAATTACTAGACGTACTCTCCCGAGATACGCTAGCTGGCTTTGTTTGTTACAACTCACTTTAAATTGCATCCAAGGCTTCGTTATCCCTTATCCCGTCTTTAAACTCACAGTTATAGATCCCTCTTATACTTTGGGAGTGGTTTTGTTCAAAAATTACCTAAATATGCACTCTATCTCGAGTTATGCACACTAAATGAGCGTAGCTAATTGAGGATCATGTCAATTAACTACAATAAGCATGCAGTTGAACAAATAGAGATTAAACTGGGAAACTATATTAACATAATCAAGAAGTTCATCCTTCAATAAGTTCTATCAAAACCTTAGACTATGAAATTAGCTACTCATGACAAAACAAGATGAAAATAATAGTATGTACATAATGGGTAATTGCAAGAAAATAAAAGAGATAGAAAAATTCTAATGTTTGGTTGATCTTCTCACACTTGTTCTTTCTCCCAAGTAGTCTCAAAAACAAGATTAAAAACAATATTGGGCGAGTTTCTAAAGCTTATAAGGGTTTGGCAAAAGTTTCCCGGAATTTATACTTTGGTCCCCAGATTTTCCTGACGCGTGAACAATGCATTGCGATCGCGGCTCGACCGCGGTGAGAGCTGTTCTTTCTGCCTCGAGTTTTAATCCACCACGGTCGCTGTGGAATTTGCCCAGGCCATTTTCTTGCTTCTTTGTGCTCGGGTATTTCTCGAGTGAGCGTTTTCTTCACCTTATTGCCTCCAACATACTCTGTGGGCTTCCTCATTTAGAACATTCCATGTGAAATAAAAGAATACCATTTAGAGCACTTTATTTGCAATTTACCTATAAAATAATAATAAACCATGGTAATATTAAGGTGTAAATATCGTCTATATAGCCTAATATCAAACACTATTAGTTTATGGATATGGAAGACATAGTTTCGGTACATTCGTATCCAAAATAGGAGACCAATCCTAGCAAAAACAAAGATACCTCTAATGGAATGTTAAACTCTTCGGTGATCATAGGAGACTAACTGATTAGAGGTAGATCTTGAATTTAAAATTTATTGATTTTTACAATAATTTTAAATTAATATACAATATTAACTGGGTTCATAATTAGATATTTATAAATATAGCAAATTTCCTAATAAAAATATAACATTTATGCAAAAAGTTATTAGGTTTTTGAAAACCTACTAACAACACTCTATATCCACCACAGTAAATGACTCTGCTACCATTGTTCAGTTTGAAGTAGTTTAAAGTTTGGTACATCAAAATTTTTATGCTCTTTTCTTCTTTTTATGCGACTATAACAGCTTGACTTTTGTTGGTTATGGTGTTACTTCAGAGTTTTAGTATCAAAGTTATAAGATTTTCTTTTGTTTCTATTTACTACAAACTAAGTTTATGTGTGTTAGGGTGCTTCAGAGTCTTTAAAATAGTTTTCTTGATATTCTTGATACTCCTTTCTTCTTATGTGACTAGATTTTTGTTGGTTTTGAATGTTTTCAAAATAATTGAAATGATTAGAAGTCTTGAAATTTAGTATCTTCATGCTTGAAGGATAACATAGCAAAATTGTCTATTAATTTGTATCAAATAAAAAGAGAAATGTAAGTCAGGTTTAAGCAGGAAAAAATTTGAAATGCTATGTTTCTTATTATTTCTCTTGGAATATTAAAATAGAAAGAAACAAAACTTTGAAAATTTGATAAAAAAAATTGGCACGAAAAAAGGAGCAAAAGGTTTTTCCTAGAGTAACTGTATGATTGTGAGAGACAAGAAAAGAAGGAAAGGCACAAATGTAATAAAGGAGCACTACAAGAAAATTGTTAATTACATGAGAATTTTACCCGGGAATTTGATTTGCAGATAGTATTGTAGGCATATAAAATTTACGGAATAAAATTCATAAATTAATTTGGATTATATTTTAAATTCAAGATATGTTAGTTTAAATAAACTTATGAAGAGCCAATAGGATTGTGCCATGTGTCAAATAACAAGGTATGCCAAGTCACATTAAAAGGCCAGCGAAATCGCGTCATATGTGCAAGTGACATGTTCTGGCCAAATCAAATGTTGCCTTGTCACGCTTCAATATGATTGGTCGGTAAGAGTTTGTTCTTATCGTAACCCTTTCCTCCCACAACTATAAATAAGGGTCTTCATAACTCAGAAAAGATACCAGAAGTTATAACAAGAAGCAAGAAAGAGTTCGTGGATCAAACGCTGCAAATTCCTCCATAAATTTCAAGCTTCAAGCAATCAAGTTCAGGTTCAAGCTCAAGAACGAAGAACAAATCAAGTTCAAGCAAAAGAACGAAGAACAAATCAAGGTTCAAGAACACGAGTTCAAATCAAAGTTCGTGCTAGTTGAATTCAAGATAATCATTCATGGCAATAAATATAGATTCAAGATTAAGCTCGAAAACTCTTGAATTAATTTACTATTGGAAAGAAGAATCAAATGATTCATAGAGATTGTAACACTAAAATATTTAAAATGAAATACTACGATTTTTTGTCCTGATTTTATTTTCTCGATGAAAATTTATTATCTACAAATTCTAGCACGCCCAGTGGGACAATCTCTACCTCTCATCTCAAATTTTCAATCGCCAAAGTTCAAGAACATTTAAATGGCTTCAAAGAAAATAAACTCTAGTTCAACTTCCACCAAGGCTGCTAATTCCAGGTTCTATGTTGATGTGGAAAGCATCCTCGGTATTACCTTTGGAAGTTTTGGACCAGTTACAAGGAGCAAAGAAAGCTCATTAGGACAACAAGAAACCCATGTGCCGTCCTCATCAACCCCTATTATTGGATCTTCTTCCACAAAAGGAGCAAGATCTTTCACAAACGCACCCGAAGGAGGAAGCGATGTTGCTGAAAAGATCAAGAAAACTCTTGCTCTACTTGACCTCTCCGGATCTAACTACTCTGTTGTGAAGGAAGATGATACTTTTTCAAGTGATGAATCTTACCCGCATAACACCACATACCGTTAGCCAATCGAAGATCATTCTGTGCAACAATCCATGCTATTCGCCATCAACCACGACAGTCATGCAAGCCATCGTAACAAACACTTCATATGTGGAGGAGGAATAGAAAACTTGATGGAAGCAATCACTGGCTTGACCAAGTGCATGCAAAATCAATATGCTAGAATCGATAATCTAACAGATAAGTAGGAATCTTGATGGAAGAATAATCCACCCACGCACCTGGTAAGCTCCCAGAAGTTCCAAAGAGTTATTCTCCCCCAAGACAAGTAGCATCCGCCAAGGCTATCGTTGTCTCATCTAAAGGGATGATTCTGATCGATTAACTGAAGGAGTTTATTGAAAGAACTATAAACAACAAGTATGAAGTTGGTGCTAAGTCTTCCCTTACATATGCAGTTGAAGATGACTACTGTCTATCAACCTCCAAAGTTTCAAAATTGGATGGTAAAGGTAATCCAAAGCAACATCTGGCACACTTTGTTGAGACGTGCAACAATTCTGGGACTTATAGAGATTACCTCATCAAGTGGTTTGTCCGCTTGCTAAAAGGAAATGCTTTTGACTGGTACACAAACCTCGAGGATGGATCTATTGATACTTGGAATCAACTAGAGAAAGAGTTCCTCAATCGCTTTTATAGCACAAGACGTACTGTGAGTGTGATAGAACTTACAAACACTCGTCAAGGAAAGGGTGAACCAGTTATCGAATTTATCAATCGTTGGAGGAATGCAAGACTCAGCTGCAAAGAGAGACTTAGTAAAGATTCCATTGAGATGTGCATCCAAGGCATGCATTAGAGTCTCCGTGACATCTTCGAGGTATCAAGCATAACATATTTGAAGAACTTGCGACTCGCGCCCATGACTTGGAGTTAAGCACGGCCTTCGCCAGAAATGAAAGGCTGCCTATCTATGAGCCTCGCAAACGGAATGACAAAAAAGAAGTCAGGAAATGGAGCAAGTTTGTACCTAGATCTGAAAACAAAGAAGCTATGAATGTAAACATATCACATGAGAAGTTCACGACGAAGGTGAGCAAGAAGTAGAGCATGCAAACCTTTTCATTTCAAGATAAGTGAAAAGTTGATTCTAAAAGAAATGCAAGAGAAAGAGTACCCATTTATGGATTATGATGTTCCAACCATTTTCGAAGAACTCCTCGAGTTAAATCTTACTGAGCTTCCAGAGATGAAGCGGCCAAATGAAGCTGGGAAAACTCATAACCCAAATTACTGCAAATATCATTGCCTTGTGAGCCACCCTATGGAGAAGTGATTTGTTTTCAAGTACAAAGTTATGGACTTGTATCATAAAAAGAAGAGAGTGCTTGAAGATAATAAAGCAAGTGAAAACCAACTCTCTATCATATTTGGCTCATTCAGTCCAGATGAATTATGTAGTTTTAAAGAAAGTAAAGATGAAGAATTACTGGAGAACAACAAAGTTGAACACGATCAACCTGATGATGATGAAGGTTGGACGTTGGTGACTCGTCATAGGCACCACAAAAGGAGCCCACAAAAAGAATCTATAGAACAACCAAAAAGGAAAATAATGGTGAAAAGACCAAGGAGATGGAATCTAGTTAAGCATTTGAAAAAAGTAAAAGCGTAGGTGCACCATCCTCAAAATCCACAACATCCACTGACCTTGGAAGATTTCTTCCCATGTTAGTTTTGCATGAAGATTTTCCATGATGGTATTGAGGCCTCTTGACGCAATGCTGATAGAGGGGAAGAAAAGAGTGATGACCTACCATTGGCACCATCTTTAGAGAATCTCATTGAGTCTATTGCTCAAGAAGTTAATGCATGTGAGGAAAAGTCACGTTCGCAAATGACGATCTTTTGCGAGGTGACACTCTTCATAACTGCCCATTGTACCTGGTTGGATATATGTGTTATGAAAGGGTAAATAGAATTTTGGTTTATGGAGGATCCTCAGTGAACATCGTGCCAATTCACACTATGAAAGAACATGGTATTATCATGAACAAACTCTTAAAAAGTCGTGCGTTGATCCAATGATTCAACCAAGGGGGGCAAAGAGACATATGCGCAATCAGGCTTGGAATCACCATTAAAGATATATAATCAAGTGCATGGCTCATATGATAGATGCAAAGACATCATATGACATCTTGCTTGGAAGGCCTTGGATACATGAGAATAAAGTAGTTCCATCTACCTACCATCAATATTTATAATCTACGAGGGTGAAGTCATGAAAAAGATAGTTGCTAATGATGAGCCTTTCACTGAGGCTGAATCACACTTCGCCGATGCAAAGTTCTACTTAAAGAACCGCATTGTGAAGGAGCTAAGAGCAGATAATGGCATGAAAAGAAAGAATGACCACAACTAAAATAGCTAAGGTGACTAATGGTATAGCCAAAGCTGTTACTAAGGAGGTACAACCCAACACGAATCGTATAGAGGGGATATTGCGTCTTATGGAAAGAAAGTAATCCCGGTGCTCCAATATGTCCCTAATAGGAACAAAGATGAAGGTGAATAATCTAATATCCAAACTAACATGCTAAAGAAGTTAACTCTTCCGGTAAAACGAATTGAGGTAATAAAGTTGTCTTTAAGCCACTTGTAAGGGTTGTGGCCAAAAAATGTTTGCAGAATGTGGCACTCCCTAAAAAATGAACAGATGAAGGTTTTGATCCTAACACTTACAGGATATTTGCAAAAGCTGGATACAATCCCAATGAACCGTAAAAGATATGGGCCATCGAAGCTGCAACGAGTCAACCACGTGAAGGTTTGGGATACAAGCAACCGTCACCAATGCGCATCTCCATAAGAAGTGCGAGTATCAATTATATCACTATAGAAGATGAATCTGCCGCTTCTAATAGGCCTTCTGTCTTTTATTGACTTGGAAAATCAATTGTGAGAACTTCCATATTTGAGATACTGGATCCACTAACGAAGGGGAATAAGTTTTAAACAAATAATCAAAATACAAGAATACCTGCTTCACACAAAATTTAGAAGATCTCTAAGAATTTCCAAAGACTGGTTCCTTCTAGAATGAAGCGACAAAAAAAGTCATGGTTTCGTGTGATGAGGCAATGAAGGTGAAGCCATACACTATGGTCTTCACAAAAGAAAGTGATGAAGATGAAGAAAGTGTGGGTTCTTCGTATCATATTATTGTACAAGGGGGAATGGTATTCCATCTTCAATGGAGGATGTTTCACCGTATTATCACATATACTTCAACGATGGGACCCTAAAGAAGATGAAGATGCAAAGGATGATGCGCATGAACTTGAAGAAGGGGTGAAAACAACAATGGACTCTTTGAACGAAGTAAACCTTGGAACTGCTGAAGAACCGAGGCCCTCATCTAAGGTGCTTTACTAGCAGGCGATAAAGAAAGAACTTATATGGCATTACTCTTGGAGTTTAAAGATGTCTTTTCTTGGAGTTAAAAAGAGATTCCTGGATTGGACCCTAAAGTAGCAGTCCATCACTTGTAGTCAAGAGTGGCACTTGTCCTGTTAAGAAAGCTCAAAGGCGCTTTAGGCCATACTTGATTCTCTTTATTGAAAGTGATGCTAGAAAACTCATCAAAGCTGGTTTATTCACGAAGTTTGTGAGCATGTAATTTTTGCAATATATGTATTACTCCCACAATTTCAAAACAAAAATAATTTCTTGCATTATTTGAAATTTCTGGGTTTTCATGGCATTTTTTGTTAATTGTTTGTATTTTCGTTTGTGAATTTTAATTATTGAAAAATACGAAAAAAATGTGTTACATGTGCATTTAGAAGTTATTTTGAAATTCTTTAAGAATTAATTAGCAATTAGTCATTTCATAAAAAAGAAAAATAGAAAATGGTTTAATTTGCAGGTGATTTTTCTTTCAATTTGTTTTAATTATTGTGATAATTGTTATTTAGAATTAATTAGCAGTTTTGGTAGGTTAATTTGGTTTTATAATTTAAATTAGATTTTTATTTTAATTTGAAAAGAAAAGAGGTTTTTTATTTGAATAGAAATAAAAAGAAATTAAAAAGAATTGGTCTTCTTAATTAAAATACCCAATTTGGGCTGATCCAAACCAAATCCTTTCCCTTATACCTGTCCAAAGCCTCAGAATCGACCCAAAACCTACCCTACGACCCGGTCCACCAACCCCCATAACCCAAGCGATGTCGTTTGGGTCGAACTAATCTCAACCCAAGTGATCCATCCTAAGTATTTATATGTCCTAACCCCCTACACCTCACTCATCTCCTTCACAACCCCTCCCCTCAAACCCTAGCGATGGCCGCCACCCGTTCCACCGCCTTAAGGTGGAGGCGCCACCTCCAATTGCTGCCGAACTCACACCAAACCATCACCGCACCATCCTCTTTCCAAACCTCCATTTCATTTCTTTCGAAACCCCCTAAAATGGCTTGAATCTCCATTTAAAAGGCAGAAACCTTAGCGCCGCCACAATTCCTCCGGTGGCGGCACCGGTTCTTTTCGACCCCAAAATTTCACCATTGAACCCTCGTCTCTCCCTCATTACAAATCCCCACTCATAGTCCTTCGAACATCCCTATAGCTCATTGAATTTCAAATAAAAAATCGAGCCCTAAGAGCCTAAGGACAGATTCATGCATGCAAGTCATTTTTAGAGTTTTGGGTTGAACCAGAGCTTCAATATGGATTTCAAGTTCGCTTGGTAAGTTCTTCTTTTTGTTCTTTTAATCTCTCGACCTTCTTCCTTTCTTTTCCGTTTGCCTTGAATAAATTTGTCTTCTGTAAATAGGTTTAGGTTTAGTTGTCCCCCCCCCCCCCCCCATTTAGATTAATTTATAGTTGGTATTTAATTCCAGCCGTTTATAGTTTTCTTATTCAAATCCTTGAAACCAATTCACTAACCTTGTTTGCCCTTTGTATGGTTTTAGAATTAAATCTCTGATTTCCTTCTCGATTAGTTCTTTTAGTTCAGGTTAATTAGTGTGTTGATTTAGTAATTTAGTTACCTTTTACCTAGCTGTGAATTGATCATTGTTTGAGTTTTTTTGAATTAGGATTACTGTTGAAATCATGGGCCTGTAATGCATTCTAGTTAAGTGCAATTGGGTTTTGGGCTGTCTCTGATTCAGTTGGCAAAGAGCAACCCACCCAATTTGGTTTAGTCTTGGGTTAATTTTTGACCCATCTTGGCCTGCTTCTCAAAGTAAAATCAGGGTATTGGAGGGTAATATAGGTAATCCAACCAGGGAATCTTTGGTAACAGTTTTTAGAAACTTCTAGTAGGGGTTTGCTAGCAAATTTCAATCTTTGACTTGACAAGCAAGCAATAAAATCAGGGGCTAAAATGAAATAACAACACCCGTAGGGATGCCCTAGTGACTTGATTATAAAGGCATAGTTACTTGCAGCTTAGGACTAGAGTAAAAAGACTGCAGAGCTAAAAATACCCAATAAACTTCAGACGGCCAAATTTCTACTGTTTCATTGATCTATTGATTGATTTCTGAAATTTTCCCTTTCTTAAATACCTTCTAGTTCATTTGAGATTCAGAAATGGGTTGATTTTGAGGTTTGAAAGTTGGTTTTTTTGGGTTGTTGAAGGGTATCTACTGTTTCATCGAATTCTCTTTTGAAATTTTGAAGTTTTTGATTTTTGGAACAAATTTTGGCTCATCTCAGTTTGATGAGTTGATTTTTAGTTTTTAAAGGCTTGGTCTGGTGTGTGCTATTTAGTTTACTGTTCTATTGTTATTTCTGAGTCGATTTCATATTTGATTCTTGAATCTGGGTACTTTGCTGTTGCTGCTCGACTGATTCCTCATGTTTCTGTTTCATTTTACTGCCAGGTACACATCTCTGAAATTCAAACAATGTGAATTTGCAAAGTTGGAAGTTGAAATGGAATAAAATACGTTGGTGTTTTACAATTAGTTTTTAGTCTGCTTCTTCTTTTTTCTGATTCATGCTACTCTTCGAAAGCAATTTGTGTTTACCTTTGGATATGGCCATGTTCTAGTTGAGTATTAATCGTATTTAATGGTTTATTTATTTCCTTTTATTCGTCTTGCTGTTGCTTTCTTTTCTTTAAGGATTGAATCTGGATGCTACTAATATGACTAATTCAAAGCTATTTTTAATCGTTAGTCATGTGTTAGGTAAGGATTTCTCAGTTGGCTGTAGTGTATCTTTGGATCTAGTGTGCAGATTGGTAATTGTTTGTTTGAGACGGGATGTGATTCATTTTTTTCAGGGGTCGTTTTAGCTTGATCATATCTAGGTTGATACAAGTTATTTTTTAAAATATGTGCAAAGGGCTGTAGATGTAATGGTATGGTTAAAATTGAATTTGAAAACCTATGAGTTTGATATTAAATTCTTTGTATGTGTAAGGTTAATCAATTGTGGGTACAAGTTCAAATGGTCATGTCTCTTTTGCATATTGGTTGATCTTGTTAGGGTTTGATTCTGAGCCTCGCATTCATAGTAGTGAACTCACTAATAGCTGGGCCCATCTTGGGCTTGAACATCGAGACCACTTTATTTCGAAGAGCATATATCTTGTCTCTGAATAGAGACTTCGACGAGTACTGGACCTGTAATCAAACTTTGGTAGCTTTTGAGTAAATAATGAGTTTGAATCTAGGTGAAGTAGTCATTGTTCTCTTAATTATGATTTCAACTGGTATCTATTTACCGGAGGTGAGCTGTTTTAAATACACGTAAGGTAGCCCATGGCCATTCACAGCCTGGTCCAAACACCTTTTAATTTAAGAATGGGGTGAATATGCCAAACAAGTATAACAATTGCATGACTTTTATTTTAATAGGTTTTAAATCGTTAGAATTCGAGGTGTGCCACTTAGCGAATTTTTTGTGGCCCTCGCTAATTTGAAAACACGTAGTTGCCTTAGGCACGCTAGTTAAAAAATTTACCTTCCTAAATTCGGGTGCGCATTTATGTGACCCAAATCCAAATCCCAACAATGTTAAGATATGTCAAAGACAGCGGGTGCATTTATATGAAGTGGTTCAAGATGTGTTTTAACAAGTTGCAATCTTCTTAAAATTATATAAAAACGGTTAAAGAGTTAAAATTTGCACATAGGATCAAAGTGTATTAAAATCATATAATTAAGCCGAATATAATAGTTGAGAGACCGTGCTATAACCACGTAACTCGGGAATGCCTAACACCTTCTCCCGGGTTAACAAAATTCATTACCTGAATTTCTGGATCGCACACTGAATTACAGAGTCAAACCTTCCTCGATTAGAGATTTTATACTGGTGACTTGGGACACCATTAATTATCCCAAGTGGAGACTCTAATATTTTTAAATAAATAAATCCCATTTTGATTGTCTTTTAAGTGGAAAAACTCCCTTTCTACGCCCTTCACAGGGTGTAGTGTAAAAAGGAGGTGTGAAAAAATTAAATACCCAACATGGGTTTCAAGCATTGTCCCCGTAAGGAAGAAGAATGTCCAGATTCGAGCTCGTTTCGACTTCAAAAATATCAACAATGCGTGTCTCAAAGATGGATTTTTTCTTCCTATTCCAGAGCTCATGATCGATGCTACTATTGGGTATGAGGCAGTGTCATTTATGGATGGTTCGTCAGGGTATAACCAATTTTGCATGACACAAAAATATGAAGAGCTTACTGCATTCTGCACCACCTAGGATATTTATTGCTACAGGGTAATCCCTTTTGGCTTGAATAACGCTGGTGCTACTTATTAAAGGGCTATGCAGAATATCTTTGATGACCCTGTCCACAAGAATGTCGAATGCTATGTGGATGACTTGGTGGTTAAATCAAGAAATTGGGGCGACCACTTGAAAGACTTGAGAATGATGTTTGAGTTGCTCCAAAGGTACCAACTTAGGATGAATCCATTGAAATGTGCCTTTGATCTGGAGATTTACTTTGTTTCATTTTCCAACATCAATGGATTGAAATTGGTCAAGCCAAAGTAGATGCAATCTTGAAAATGCCTGAGCCTCGAGATATTCACGAATTTATAAGTCTTCAAGGAAACTTAGCGTACCTTCGGAGATTCATCTCAAACCTAGTTAGAAGGTTCCAACCGTTTATTCACCTTATGAAGAAAGGTGTCCCTTTAAAATGGGACTAAGCGTGTAGCAATACCTTTGATAGCATTAAATCCTACTTGATGAAGCCTCCAGTTTTAGCATCACATATACCTGGAAAGCCATTGATACTATACATTTAAGCATAAGAAAGATCTATTAGAGCACTGTTGGCCAAAAAAATAGTAAGGGGAAAGAAAATTCTCTTTACTACTTGAGAAAGATGATGACATCAAACGAGCTATATTATTCTCCAATCGAAAAGTCATGTTTTGCACTAGTCTTCTCAATCTAAAAGTTGAAGAACTACTTTTAATTTCATGTCGGTAGTCTTGTTTCTAGAGAAAATTTCATCAAGTTCGTGATGTCAAAATCTATCCTTAGTGATCGATTAGCAAGGTGGTACCTCTAGTTTCAACAATTTGAAATTGTGTACATCCCTCCAAAGGCTATAAAAGGACAAGTGTTAGCAGTCTTTTTGGCAGATCACCCTATACACAATGATTGGGAGCTAGCTGACAAACTAATTGACGAGGTCGTAATGGCCATTGAAGTTCAACCTCCATGGATGGTAATGCACATCACGGAGGAGCTGGTGCTGGTGTAGTATTTGTCACTTCTAAGGGTGAAGTTCTTCCCTACTCTTTTACGTTGACACAAATCTGCTCTAACAACGTTGCTGAGCATTAGCACTAATACTTGGGCTCGAAATGACCGTCGAAATAAAGAGGTTGCAATTGCAAGTCTTTGGTGACTCTCAATTATTGGTCAATAAGCATTTAGGTAATTATGAGGTCAAGAATCCTGAACTACACCCATATCTTGATTATGCTAAAAAATTAATGGGTATCTCGGTGATGTGACTATTCAGAATGTGCCAAGGAAAGAAAAGAAGAAGGCTGATGCTTTAGCTGCCCTAAATTCATCGTTTATCCTGCCTGAGCAAGCATACGTTAGTGTCTGCCAAAAATGGGTAGTTCCACCGCTAATTAAGGCTGAGGGTGAAAAATGAACTATAACATCTTGTCGCTATTTCTGAAGTTTAGAAAGAAGAATGGAGACAAGCCATTATCGACTACTTATGATATGGGATACTTCCAGAAAATCAGAGGCGAAGGGCTAAAATCCGTCATTGTGCACCTCTCTTCCTTTACTACAAAGGTACTCTATACAAAATGTCATTCGAGGGAGTACTTTTGTGATGCTTAGGGGAAAAAGAAGCACTCCAAGCTTTGCAAGAGGCACATTCTGGGGTATGTGGGTCATACCAGTGTGGACCAAAGCTCTACTTCTATATAAAAAAGATGGGATATTATTGGCCAACGATGGTAAAAGATTTCTTGCTCTATGCTCGAAGATGCAAGGCTTGTGAATTCCATGCGAATTTTATTCATCAACATCCTGAAGTGTTGCACCTGACTATTGCATCCTGGCCAGTTGGCGCTTGGGGATTGGATTTTGTTGGACCACTGCAAATTCCTCTGGTTGGAACCTATATATCTTGGCTGCAACTGACTACTTCTCAAAATGGGTTGAAGCTGTTGCAAGTTTCATCCGAATAAACATAATCTATCACTTCGGCATTCCTAGTTAAATAATAACGAATAAGGAAAGCCATTTGAAAATAGGTCGAACAAGAAGATTTCTGATCTCTTTGGCTTCAAGCAACGTAACTCTTTGATGTACAATGCTGCCGCCAATGGTCTAGATGAGGCATTCAACAAAAATCTATGCTACTTGTTAAAGAGTATCGTCGCTAAATCAAACCGAGATTGGAATGACCGTGTAGAAGAAACTATATGGGCATATAGGAAGACTCACCGCAAGCCAACACAAATGACTCCTTAGTCACTTATTTATGGAGTTAAAGTCGTCTTGCCACTCGATCATTATATACCTTCATTACGACTGTCTATTTAAGAAGGGACCACTAATGAAGAAAATTCTCGACTTCGATTAGCAGATTTGGAGGCTCTTGATGAGAAGAGGTTGGAATCTCAACGGAGTCTTGAATAATCAAGCTCGATTGTCTCGCGCGTTCAATTAAAGAGTTCGCCCGACATTTTTTCAAATATGAGATCAAGTCCTTGCTATATGAAGACCCATTATTACTTCCCCTAAAACTACAGGGAAGTTCACTTGAATAAGGGATTGGAAGTATGTCATACAAGAAGCTTACTCAAGTGGGGACTACAAGCTGGTTGGTGTAGATGGCATGAGAATCGGCTCTATCAATGACAAGTTTTTGAAGTAGTATTATCCTTGAAGTTACAACACTCCTTGATGCATGGGCCTAAATTGCATATTCCTACACTCTTGGCTCACATATACAAATAAAAAAAAGAGTCCAGTAGGTTAAAAACCTCGAAAGAGGAGGTCTAGGCAAAAGTTAGAACATAAAACGAAATCACCCATTCTGAACTAATGTATGACTTGATTGCAGATTAGATTTCATTCTGAGTTCAGTCGCATAAGTTGAAAAGACGCATAATCCCCCAATTGTTGTCCAAATAAAGTATGATGGAATGCAATCCATTCAATCAGTACCTGAAAATCAAGTCGAGATACCATTCTTCTGTTAAACTTTGGATTCCATTTGATTTAAAGGGGCCAAGATACTATGGTAAATTGGTGTCTTCAATTAAAGTACTAATATCTTCTTGGAGGGTGCCAAGCATTTGCATTCAAGTCCAGGGATTCGCTTTGCCTTCATGTTCGTCAATCCTTCAAGTTTTTGGTATACCTTCACGACGTTTCAAATTCAGTGAGACTTGAACCCAAGATATTTGGCGAGACTGAAGATCTTAAATTTTTGTTTTTGACAGTTAAAAAGGTCTTACAATCTTGAGGCTTCCACACCAAGATATAAAATTTTTGGTGAAGTCGTGCTAATTTGGAACTGTCGGCATATCAGAAACCAAAGTCGACTTCAAACTATCACCTGAAACTATCCTTAAGGCATTAAATTTTACATTTTGGATATCCTTTAGATTTTGAAGTTTAGTTTCCATGAAATCAAGTGGTTTTTAATTTCTACGTCCCTACTTCAAGATACAAAACTTTGGCAAAGTCGAGAAAATTTGAAATCGTTAGTGTGTTAATTTTGTATTGACTTTGAAATATTATCTGAAACTATCCTTAAGGCATTAAATTTTGAATTTTGGCTATGTTATATTTGGAATTTAATTTTCCAATAGATCAAATGGTTCATGATTTCGACGTTCTTACATCAAGATACAAACATTTTGGTGAAGTCATTCAAATCCAAAGTCTTCGTCATGCCAGAATTTTTATATTGATTTCAAGCTATTATCTGATACTATCCTTATGGAATTAAATTTTGTATTTTGTATATTTTATATATTTACAATTTAAGTTTTCATCAAATATTTCATGATTTTGACTTTTCTACACCAAGATATGTTTTTTTAGTGAGACTGCTCAAATATGAAATTTTCAACATGGTGAAATCTAGAGTTGGTTTCAAAAATATTATCTGGAGCAATTATGAAGGTGTTTGATTCTATGTTTTGGACAAATTCTCGATATTAAAATTTAATTTTTGAGAAATCAAACAGTTCTTTATTTGGACTCTCCCACTACAAGATATGAATATTTTGTTACAAGTGCGTAAAGCTAAATATTAGCGACTAAGATAAAAGCCGGACAATTTAAAGCAAAAGAAAATCAATCTTATTTAAGATGAAATAACTATCGCTAAGGTCAATCTAACATAAAGATAAAAGGGGAGATAATGCTAATAGCTTAATTTAAACAAAACTTGTAGTTGATCAATTCTTGACTACTAGTCTCTAGGTTCTTCTTGTTCTCCTCCAAATTGGCCCAATTATCAACAATCAGGAAGTTTACATTGTCATACGAAAAGATCTCAGTCTCAACAGCTAAAACTTTTTCTTGAATCTTTTCAACTTCCTTGTGAGTCGCTTCTATAACACCTTCGGGTTCTCCCTATCTTTTATAATATCTGCAACTTCTTCACAACTCTCTTCAGTTTCTTTTCACTAGAGGAAACTTTATTGACTTTCTCACTTGCTTCAAGTTTTAATGATTCGAGACACTCCTTAGCTTTGGAAATAAGCTCTATCTTCTCATCTTCACTCATCTTATCAGACAAATTGGATTGTTCTTGGTTATACGAAGCAGCACGCTCTAAAAGAGAATCCAGTAAACACTCTAATGGAGAAAGATCTAAAATATTCGCCTTTCATATCCTCAAAAATCTCACTAATTTTCTCCCTATAATATGAGAGCAGTTCTGCGCGAGGTTTGGAGAGTGTATTGCAAATATCCTCCCAAAGTCCCAAGTTTAATTCCTTTTTGCGATTAAAGACAATGCCTTTTCCTTAAAATACAAACACTGCTGTATTTGTCATTGGTGGAACGCGAGTTATCCCATTTGTAGTTTGTATTTTTAGGGCTTTGTCATGAAGAAGAGTTGATGCCTTTGAAGATGACCTCACTTTACACGCAGGCCCTCTAATAGATTCATCACTCACTTGCGGCTTGTCATGAGGGGACACTATCAGATTCCCAATGGCATTTAACTGCATAAGGAAAAGTCAAAGAAAGTGAGTAATTTTTAGTGAAACCTATTTGTTAAGAAAAAATTTTAAAAAGGGAAAAAAGTCAAGGTGATTGTATTTCACCTCTTTGTTACAAGCTGTATGCGTTCTTGAGTGACTATCAACACTTGGAACCCCTATGATGTCTACTCAGTCACGCCGTTTCCTTTTCCAATTCTGATCTTCATTGGTAATGTGGCTTTTTTCTTGAGGAACTTGCGTGCTATATGGAAGAAGTGGAAGGTTTTTCTCTATGTATACAGTGGAAAGCAGGGCTACCCAATTTAATTCTTTGATGGGAAAGGTGATACCACATCAAGAGGCCTGGATGCCGTACTCGGGGTCAAGGCTTCTTTCCAATATCGAGGTCGAGGTCAATATCATTTGTCGAGGTCAGCAAAAGGCCTACTTTGAGATAATACCATTATGATTTAGTATCAGAAATAGCAATATACACGCAATTGCCCGAAGATAACAGCGTAAATTTCAGAATAGATTGGTGCTTGGCGGTTAGACAACTGTCCAATATGAGTTCCTACTGTAATTAAAAGTGTAACTTATTTAGGACTCCCCTAGTATATAAAGGGGAGCCCATTCATTTGTAACACATGGTTCATTAACAAGGGAATATACATTCATTACGTTCTTGCTTACTGTTCATTAGAGTAGCCTTATAATTTGCTTTTATTATTAACCCATCTCAAGACTGTCTTTGGTCACGGTCGAGATTTAGCTTGTACACTGGTTTGGATTATTTCATTCTCTAATTTATCTATCTAATTCCTTGTTTTTAAATGGTATTTGATTAAATCACACATCCTTAAAATCACAATATAAATTTCATTATTACTCAGATTCTAGGGTAAATAATTTGGCGCCCATCGTGGGGCTTGTTGGAAACACGTTCTCAATGCAATATACTAAAACGTGTGTTGTTTTTTGTAGGTTTTGATGAATGACAAACGAAGCGAAAATTGATATATGACGAAGCTCAAGAAAAAAGCGCACAATTGATATACAACAAGATTCAAGCTCAAGACAAAGTTTTATAGTTTAATTGAGTCATTCTTAATTGTGATCTTGATCCTACAACTTGACTCGTAACATGGCTTCTCTCATAAAATTATTTTCCAAAATCATGCATATTTAATTTAATGCTAAATGATTTTACATCATGCATATTTTCATTAGTCAAAATGATTTTTAAATGCCTCTGAAAACTAGACTAAGATAATCGATTATGTACTAATGATAATCGATTATGTTGAGCCAAGACTGCATGACAATCGATTGTGAACTAATGACAATCGATTGTGTTAAGGCAGTGAACATCAGGTTTTTTCAAACCTGCATGACAATCGATTGTGAACTAATGACAATCGATTGTGATGAGGCAGTGTCCATCAAAGTTTTTCAAAACTCAGAATAATCGATTGTGAAGCTAATGACAATCGATTGTGA
The DNA here is from genome assembly GCA_034376525.1 of Nicotiana benthamiana. Taxonomy (NCBI): domain Eukaryota; kingdom Viridiplantae; phylum Streptophyta; class Magnoliopsida; order Solanales; family Solanaceae; genus Nicotiana; species Nicotiana benthamiana. Next base: position 85,626,114 of record CM067326.1, read on the forward strand.
AGAGACAGTGTCCTTCAGATTTTTCAAAGTCACAAAATAATCGATTGTGAACTAATGACAATCGATTGTGTTGAGGCAGTGACTTCCAGTGATTTTCAAATTTATTAAATAATCGATTATTACATTGGACAATCGATTGTCAAGAGGCAGTGTCTAAAATGTTTTTCAAAGGCTGATAAGTAATCGAATGTTGACTTTGTGCAATCGATTGTGAAGCTGACCGTTGTCGTAAAATTTTCAAATACCGTCAGGTAATCGATTATTGATTCTGTATAATCGATTCTTTTGATTAAAATCCGGAAAAGATTTTTTGAACGTTATTGGGTAATCGATTATTGATTCTGTATAATCGATTGTTTTGATTAAAATCCGGAAAAGATTTTTTGAACGTTGCTGAGTAATCGATTGTTGATTCTGAACAATCGATTGTTTGTGGTAAATCTGGAAAGGATTTTTTGAACGTTGCCAGTAATCGATTATGGATTGTAAGTAATCGATTATCAAGCGTAAAATCTGGGATTGAATTTTGATGTGACTGGCAGACAATCGATTGTTGGGGTTTGACAATCGATTGTCAGTGAGTAAAATCAACAACTCTTAATTGGCAATTAGGCAATGGTAATGCCAAGTTTTTCAACTATAAATACAGCTTCATTTCAGTGTTTTAAACACAACAACATACTACAACTGATCATTACATTGCAATAAGCTTGCATACTTTTGTTTATCATTTTATATTCAATTTCATAAAGCTTTTGAGAGCAATATTCTTGTCCAAAGTTGTTGTGATCCAGAGCTTATTTCTTTTACTCATATCTACTCATTAAGGAGTATTTTGTTTGAGTGTTTTAGTGTTGTATACACTTGTAAGAGAATTGTAATTCTCTTGTTGTAAGGAACTTGTGTTTCCTTGGTTGAAGTCTTGGAGTGTTGTAACTCCGAGCAAAGGTGTTGAGGCTTGCGTCCTCAAGTTGTAAAGGTTTGTTAAGCACCCGGAAGCTTGACACGTTAGTGGAAAATCTCGAGAGAGTCTCTCGGGGACTGGACTAGCCACACGTTGTGGTGAACCAGGATATATCTGTGTGTAAGTTATTATTTATCGCACTTATTTACGTCCTGCAAATTTTAATTTCCGCAAGTTTACGCTAAATTTTATTATAACGCTATTCACCCCCCCTCTAGCGTTAAGCGTATTATCTAACAATTGGTATCAGAGCCCAACTCTCTGAAAACTTAACAGTTTGAGAGAACCATCCATGACTTCTACTCGTGATTCTTTTGCAGGAATTGAAGAAGGACAGTGCTCCACACGACCACCTCTATTCAACGGTACAAACTACACGTACTGGAAGGAGATGATGAAGATCTTCGTTCAGTCCAACAGCTTTCACCTTTGGAAGGTGATAATGAAGGGAAACCAAATTCCAACAAAGAAGGTGGAAAACGAATGGGTTCCCAAGTCCGAGGATGAGTATGACGCGGATGACATCCGAAAGGTTCAAAATAATGCTAAAGCAATAAATTTATTATATTGTGCTGTTAATGCTGACGATTACAGGAAAATATCGTGTTGTACAACGGCAAAGGAGATGTGGGACAAGCTAGAAGTCACGTACGAAGGTACGGACCAGGTAAGGGAAGCAAAAATTGATTTCCTAACCCATTCTTATGAATTATTTCACATGAAGGAAGGTGAAAAGGTGGACGAAATGTTTGAGCGATTTTCAATAATCGTGAATGACCTACATGCTCTCAAGAAAACATTCACGGATAGAGAGCTCGTGCGAAAAATTCTTAGAAGTCTCACACCGGCATGGAGATCAAAAGCCGATGCAATTCAAGAATCCATTGGCGTTTCAAACGCCACCATCGACGCACTAAGAGGTAACCTTAAGACCTATGAATCTACTATTCTTAACCCTTTTGTTGATGATCAAAGGAGGCAAAGAATAGCTCTAAAGGCGAGCACAAGCCAACCGCAAATTGATGAGGAAGGAGACAACAGGTTTGGACTCGTTATAAAAAGATTTCAAAGGTTCATGCGCAAGGAGTATGAACGCAAGGGCAAAAAGAAAGGCGAACAAATCAAGTGCTATGAATGTGGTGAAACCGGGCACATCAAATCAAATTGCCCAAACATCAAAAAGGAGAAGAAACCTTTTAAAAAGCAACGTGCATACATTTCTTGGGGAGGCGACTCCGGAGATGAGTCAAGCGAAGGAGAAGAAGACGAAGCAGCAAATCTTTGCCTTATGGCACAAGAAGACAACAAAGATGAGGTATGTCAAATTTCGTCTAGAAACTTCTTTACTCTTGAAGAAATGCGAACTGCTTTTGATGAATTATATGCTGAGTTTATTAAGGCTTCAATAACTGTTAAGGGCATAAAAGAAAATGCTTCATTAAAAGAAAAGGATTTTCAAAAACAGCTTTCTTTGAAAGAAAAGGATTTAGAAAAACTGGTTTTAGAAAATGAGAAGCTGAAAGAGGAAAACAAGTTTTTTGGAAAAAGAAGTTCCGATAAGCCCGAAAGCTCTACTAGAAATTGCACTTCTTGTTTGCTTCTTAAGAATGAAGTAAGTAGGCTTAAAGGCACATTAGATAAGTTTAATTCTTCGCACAAAAACTTGAATGATGTTCTTGTTAACTTGAAATCAACCAAGCATGGAATAGGCTTTAAGAATGAAGAAAAGGTTGACGCTAAACCCCAACAACCTAAAGCTCAACCTAGGATTAACAACAGAAATGCTTATCCTAGAAACAACAACTCTAGAGCCAATATGCATGCTAGACAAAATGCTGAACATTTTAGAAGACCTAGGAATGACTTACCACCTAGAAATAGTCACCCTAGAAATGATGCATATTTTAGGCCAAATTTTGAACCCCTTAGAAGACCGAGCAATGGCCCTCAACCGAAAAACAATTACTCTAGAAATGCTGCCCATCCTAGAGCTCATAGTAGGAGAAATAATTGTCATGAAATGCGAAATAGTCATAGTGTTCAAAATAGAGTAAGAAATTTTCATCCGTCTAGTTACTATGAACCTAGAAGGATGCATAACCCAAATGTGACTTGTCATTATTATAGACGTATTGGTCATATTGCTCCTGCATGCTTTACACGTCATAGACATGTTACTCAATCGCATCATTATAATATGCCTAACCCCCAAGGACCCAAGATGGCATGGGTACCTAAAGAACATTAATTTGTTTTGTAGGTGTGCTTGAAGGGATCAAGTGTACTATGGTACCTTGATAGTGGATGCTCCAAGCATATGACGGGAGATAAATCCAAATTCCTTCAATTAGAGCACAAAGAAGGAGGAAGTGTTATCTTCGGTGATAACAATAAAGGAAAGATCATTGGCATCGGCTCGGTCGGTAAGGATGAAAATTCCTCTATTAAGCATATATTACTTGTGAAAGGTTTGAAGCATAATCTCTTGAGCATAAGCCAATTATGTGACAAGGGAAATCTTGCTCTATTTGATTCGGATGAATGCCTAGTATTTAGACGTAGTGATTTCAAAATCATACTTCGTGGTTTTAGAGTTGATAATATTTATATGGTTGATCTTGCTAATTCCTCACCCGAATATGTTGATTGTCTAATGAGTAAAGAGGATGATACTTGGCTATGACATCGTAGAGTAGCACATATCAATATGCATCTTTTGAACAAATTGATTTCTCAAAACTTAGTTGTTGGTCTTCCCAATTTAAAATTTGAAAATGACTCTATTTGTGACTCGTGTCAAAAGGGGAAGCAAACAAAAGCATCTTTCAAATCTAAAAACATTGTTTCAACTTCTAGACCATTGCAATTGCTTCATATGGATTTATTTGGTCCCTCTCGCATTGAAAGTCTAAGAAGAAATAAATATGCTTTTGTGATTGTTGATGATTACTCGAGATTTACTTGGACTTTATTTCTTGCCAATAAAAGTGATGCTTTTCAAAATTTTAAATATTTTCTTAAGCGTGTTCAAAATGAGAAAGAAACAACCGTCACTTACATTAGGAGTGATCATGGGGGATAGTTTGATCACAATCTCTTTGCGGAATTTTGTGACGAACTCGGAATCGCGCATACCTTTTCCGCTCCACGTACACCACAACAAAATGGGGTGGTGGAAAGGAAAAATAGGTGTCTCGAAGAGATGGCTAGAACCATGCTCGACGAAGCTAAGATACCCAAACATTTTTGGGCGGACGCCGTGAGTACCGCTTGCTACGTTCTAAATAGAGTAGTAATTCGGCCGATACTCATGAAAACCCCCTATGAACTTTATAAGGGTAGAAAACCAAATATTTCCCATTTTAGAGTTTTTGGTTGCAAATGTTTTGTTCATAACAATGGCAAAGACCAATTGGGTAAATTTGATGCTAAGTCGGATGAAGGTATTTTCATTGGATATTCCTCACGTAGTAAAGCATATAGGGTCTTTAATAAAAGAACCCAAATTATGGAGGAATCCCCTCATGTTGCATTTTTCGAAAATAATGCTCGCTTGGCGAGAAAGGATTCCGGTTTTTATCTTGCAGGTATCTTAGATAGCTTGAAAGACAAAATACAAGAGGAACCACCCAAGGAAAATAAGGATGAAACTGAGGAACAACCAACGGAAGAAGTGCCACAACTGGAAAAAGAAATGAATATGCTTAACGAGTGGAGGACAATCAAAGATCACCCTCTCGAACAGGTAATTGGCAACGTTGGAGACAAGGTAAGTACCCGAAACTCTCTCAAAAATACCTTAGAACATACTGCTTTTGTTTCTCAAATTGAACCCAAAACCATCTCAGAAGCAATTGGGGATGAATTTTGGACCTTGGCAATGCAAGAGGAGCTTAACCAATTCGAACGCAATGACGTTTGGGATTTGGTGCCAAGACCCGAAGGTCATACCATAATTGGTACGAAATGGGTTTTTCGCAATAAACTAGATGAAAATGGTATAATCACTAGAAACAAAGCTAGGCTTGTAGCAAAAGGCTATAATCAAGAAGAAGGTATTGACTATGAGGAAACATATGCTCCCGTAGCTAGATTAGAAGCTATTCGCTTATTGCTTGCATTTGCCTCTTCTATGAATTTCATTTTATATCAAATGGATGTGAAAAGTGCTTTTCTAAACGGTTTTATTCAAGAAGAAGTATTTGTTGAACAACCCCCCGGTGTTGAAAACTTTAAATCTCCCGATCATGTTTTCAAACTCAAAAAGGCTCTTTATGGTTTAAAACAAGCTCCCCGAGTTTGGTATGAAAGATTGAGTAAGTTTCTTTTGGAAAATGATTTCATTAGGGGGAATGTTGACCCAACTCTCTTTGTTAAGCATAAAAACAATGATATTTTGTTAGTTCAAATATATGTAGATGATATTATATTTGGTGCTACTAACAATGTTTTATGCAAGGAATTTTCCGATTTAATGACAAGCGAATTTGAGTGTCTATGATGGGTGAGTTAACATTCTTTTTGGGATTACAAGTAAAGCAAATGAAAGAAGGTACATTATTTGTCAAGCCAAATATTGCAAAGAATTGCTGAAACGATTTGAGATGAACAATGCAAAAGAAATGGCAACTCCCATGAGCACATCCGATCATCTAGACAAAGATGAGAAAGGTAAGGAAGTCGACACCAAAAAGTATCGAGGTATAATTGGCTCTCTTCTTTATCTTACTGCTAGTCGTCCGGACATCATGTTTAGCGTGTGCTTATGCGCTCGTTATTAATCGTGTCCGAAGGAGTCTCACCTTACTGCGGTAAAACGGATTTTAAGGTATCTTGTTGGTACTACAAATGTGGGTCTATGGTACCCCAAAGGCTCTTATGCCAACTTGTTGGCTACTCCGATTCCGATTTTGCTGGATGCAAATTGGACCGCAAGAGCACTAGTGGCACTTGCCATTTGCTCGGTAGCTCTCTCGTCTCTTGGTTTAGCAAGAAACAAGTAAGTGTTGCGTTGTCCACAACCGAGGCTGAATATGTAGCCGCGGGGAGTTGTTGCACTCAAATCCTATGGATGGAACAACAACTCTTGGACTATGGCCTAAGTCTTGATCATATCCCTCTTAGATGTGATAATACTAGTGCCATATGCTTGACGAAGAACCCTGTTCTTCATTCGCGAACGAAACACATTGAAATTAGACATCATTTTATTAGAGATCACGTTCTCAAAGGCGATGATGAAATTGAATTTGTTGAAACCAAAAACCAATTGGCTGACATCTTTACAAAGCCTTTAGAGAAAGAGTCCTTCTTCCGAATTCGCAGTGAACTCGGGATCCTTGACTCCACGTTGACCTAAGTCATGCATTGCATTTTTTTATTACATGATTTCTAACTTGAGCGTCGGAGACGTCTAACTATTTTTGCAGGTATCGCCCCAAAGGAAAGGGGAATTATAAAGCTTGACGTACAACAATCGGTTTCCATCGTCTAAAAATCGATTATTTCGTATCAATAATCGATTATGTTGCTATTATTCGGGTTGATGTTGCTATATTTTTTTAATAAATAAACAAGTTTTATTTACATCTTTAGCATCTTACTATTATGTTATTTTTGCTAATGGCGAAAGGGGGAAGATAACGGGTATGCACTCTCAATATCTATAAGCTTAAATTAAGGGGAATTCATATATTGAGGGGGAACAAATTGCATACTTGTTGCATGTATACACTTGTCTTGAATCGTCAATATAAATTGCTTGCATATCCCGCTTAATGTTTGCCATTATCAAAAAGGGGGAAATTGTTGGAAACACGTTCTCAATGCAATATACTAAAACATGTGTTCTTTTGTGTAGGTTCTGATGAATGACAAACGAAGCGAAAATTGATATATGACGAAGTTCAAGAAACAAGCGCACAATTGATATACAACAAGATTCAAGCTCAAGACAAAGTTTTATAGTTTAATTGAGTCATTCTTAATTGTGATCTTGATCCTACAACTTGACTCGTAACATGGCTTCTCTCATAAAATTATTTTCCAAAATCATGCATATTTAATTTAATGCTAAATGATTTTAAATCATGCATATTTTCATGAGTCAAAATGATTTTTAAATGCCTCTGAAAACTGGACTAAGATAATCGATTATGTACTAATGATGATCGATTATGTTGAGCCAAGACTGCATGACAATCGATTGTGAACTAATGACAATCGATTGTGTTAAGGCAGTGAACATCAGGTTTTTTCAAACCTGCATGACAATCGATTGTGAACTAATGACAATCGATTGTGATGAGGCAGTGTCCATCAAAGTTTTTCAAAACTCAGAATAATCGATTGTGAAGCTAATGACAATCGATTGTGAAGAGACAGTGTCCTTCAGATTTTTCAAAGTCACAAAATAATCGATTGTGAACTAATGACAATCGATTGTGTTGAGGCAGTGACTTCCAGTGATTTTCAAATTTATTAAATAATCGATTGTTACATTGGACAATCGATTGTCAAGAGGCAGTGTTTAAAATGTTTTTCAAAAACTGATAAGTAATCGATTGTTGACTTTGTGCAATCGATTGTGAAGCTGACCGTTGTCGTAAAATTTTCAAATACCGTCAGGTAATCGATTATTGATTCTGTATAATCGATTGTTTTGATTAAAATCCGAAAAAGATTTTTTGAACGTTATTGGGTAATCGATTATTGATTCTGTATAATCGATTATTTTGATTAAAATCCGGAAAAGATTTTTTGAACGTTGCTGAGTAATCGATTGTTGATTCTGAACAATCGATTGTTTGTGGTAAAATCTGGAAAGGATTTTTTGAACGTTGCCAGTAATCGATTATGGATTGTAAGTAATCGATTATCAAGCGTAAAATCTGGGATTGAATTTTGATCTGACTGGCAGACAATCGATTGTTGGGGTTTGACAATCGATTGTCAGTGAGTAAAATCAGCAACTCTTAATTGGCAATTAGGCAACGGTAATGCCAAGTTTTTCAACTATAAATACAGCTTCATTTCAGTGTTTTAAACACAATAACATCCTACAACTGATCATTACATTGCTATAAGTTTGCATACTTTTGTTTATCATTTTATATTCAATTTCATAAAGCTTTTGAGAGCCATATTCTTGTCCAAAGTTGTTGTGATCCTGAGCTTATTTCTTTTACTCATATCTACTCATTAAGGAGTATTTTGTTTGAGTGTTTTAGTGTTGTATACACTTGTAAGAGAATTGTAATTCTCTTGTTGTAAGGAACTTGTGTTTCCTTGGTTGAAGTCTTGGAGTGTTGTAACTCCGAGCAAAGGTGTTGAGGCTTGCGTCCTCAAGTTGTAAAGGTTTGTTAAGCACCCGGAAGCTTGACACATTAGTGGAAAATCTCGAGAGAGTCTCTCGGGGACTGGACTAGCCACACGTTGTGGTGAACCAGGATATATATGTGTGTAAGTTATTATTTATCGCACTTATTTACTTCCTACAAATTTTAATTTCCGCAAGTTTACGCTAAATTTTATTATAACGCTATTCACCCCCCTCTAGCGTTAAGCGTATTATCTAACAGGGCTAAGGATAATTATGATTGTTTCAATGTTGTTTCTGATAACACATGTTATTTTCACATCTTGTTGTTTTCAAGAACTTGTGTTCTCAGGTTAAAATATGTCAAACCCACAAAATATAGCCATACATGGTGATGATGGTCTTGGTTTTCATAGGGAAAATGATAACGTAATTGCTCCTGGAACTAGGGTGCCACCGTCTAATCTCGGGGAAGTCATCACTGATCCAGTCTATACTAGTTTTCTTATTGCTTTGAATGTGGAATTAAGTGCAGACCCCAAAGGGAGTGTGCAATAGAAAGGCCGATCTGGTTGCCAAGGAACACAAGGCGTAGGAGACAGGGGAGTTAGCCTCCAGGTAATGCTTGAGATGCTAAGGCTCAGCAGGCCGCTATTGCTAAGATTCAGAGTCAACATAGAACTCCGAGTGTGGTCTAACCAAAAATCACTCTCCGTACCGAGCCAATGTCAGAAGGGTCGAATAGTAATGGATCAGGAATGAATCCTACAATTATGAAAATACTCTAGGAGCTCACCAAAAATATTATGTCAGGAGAAAATAAAATCGAAGATAATAAAAAAAATGGAAGCGTACAACTCTCGAGATTATTAGATACCAGCGGCACCCTTGATCTTAAAGGGCTTGGATTCAAAAAAGTTAGTGCAAAATTCTTTTCCTTAGAGCATGACTGCAAAGATCATTCCTACAAAGTTCCATATGCCAGATATACCCAAATACAACGGTACTACTGATCCTAATGAAGATATCACTTCATACAATTGCAACATAAAGGGAAATGACTTAGAAAACGATGAGATCGAGTCTGTTTTGTTGAAAACATTTAGGGAAATCCATCAAAGGGAGAAATGATTAGGTATCACAACTTGACACTGAATTCTATCGACTCATTTGCCATGTTAGCATATTCTTTTATGAAGGCACATGCCGGGGACATAAATGTTACAATAAGAAAGTCAGATGTTTTCAAGATAATATAAAACGATAATGAAATGTTGAGAGAGTTCGTATTCCATTTCAAATGGAATGCATGGAGTTACCACCGGCTAGAGATGATTAGACCATTCAAGATTTCACCCAAGGGTTGAATGAGCAGAGTTCGATAGCATTACAACAGCTAAAGCAAATTTTGGTCGAGTATCCAGCAGTAACTTGGGTAGATGTCCACAATCGATATCAATCAAAGATCGGGATCGAGGATGACCTATTAGGAGCCTCTTCCAATTCAGTACATCCAAATAGGTTGAGAGTTAAAACCCTAAGGGACTTCAATAGGGAAACAAGGTCGAACAGAGAACAATATAACCATATATCGCAGATCGAAGAAACAATGGCTTGGGGCGGAATCCCTCTCGGAACAATCGAAGAAACGATCGAGGAAAAAATTCTCGGGGATTTATGAGTAAAATTGGTTCTGATAAACATGTCGATTTCCTAGAGGCACCTCGGTTATCGGAATATAACTTTAGCATCGATGCATCAGGCATTATTTCGACAATCGAAAAGATCAAAGATACTAGGTGTCCTGGATCAATTCAAACCGATCCTTCTAAAGAAACCCAAATTTGATGTGTAAGTATCATGGCATGCATGGTCACAAGATCGAGGATTTCAGGCAATTAAGGGAGGATGTAGCCAATCTATTCAATGAGGGCCACCTTCGAGTGTTCCTAGCGATCGAGCCAAGAATCATTTTAAAGACAAAGATGCAAACAGAAAATTGAACAAGAGAAACCACAACATGTCATTCATATGATCGTCGTTGAGGTAGAAATTCTACAGAGCCCATATTAAAATGCAGTAAGGTATCAATTACTAGGGAAAAGCAGATCTGAGAGTATGTGCCCGAAGGCTCCTTATCATTCAACGATGAAGAAGTAGAAGGCATTTCTCAACCTCATAATGACGCTTTGGTAATTTCTATCTTATTAAATAAAGTTCAAGTTAAGCGTGTTATAGTGGATCTAGGTAGTTCGGCAAATATTATTGAAACTATGAACCTTAGTGTCGCCATAGTTTCTCCGGTGGTGCCACCGCCTCCAAACCTCCCCAAATTTACACCCCTAAACCATCTTGTTCCCCTTGTCATAAATCTATGATCAATCTCTCTCAAACACCCCCAAATTTTTTGAACATTATATCTAGGGTCCAGAAGTCCAAGACCACAATTGATGCATGAGAGTTTTATATTTTCAAGTTTGGTTGGTTTCGTTCCTCAATAACATTTTTATTTGTTCTTACTAAGAACAAATGGGTGACGTTATTGGGGACGAAGTCAATGGTTCAAATTCGGGCTTCAATTCTGTCAATTAGGTAAGTCTCTTTTCCATTCCTTGTGTTTTTCATTATTTTTGTTAATTCATCTCTCTTTTCATCCTGTCTTCTCCAAGTTGAAATGCATGGATGTTTCAAGGTATTAATCTCTGAGGTTAATGAACCCGATTGTCTCATATCATTTATTTTGAGTTTAGTTTTACTTAAATCTTCATAAATTTTGTAATGGAATCTCTATTTAAATGTTGGTATAAATGACCTTGGGAGTGCTTGAGTAAATAAATTCATTTTGTTTAGTATTAGTATTTCATTCTATGATATGTTTGTTTATTGACTTCATGAAAAATTAGCTCAAAACACTGTCTGCTTTCATTTTAGTCCCGAAAAGTGGGTTGAATTGTTTGTTGGCTCAAGGGTATACTTTTAGGTCCAAGTCTTGGGTTGATTGTCCAATGGGTCAGCCCAGGGTCAACTTGAACCATAACTCACCATGGTTCAGAGATAGTAATTGCTATGGTTTAGGAGGGTATTTTGGGTGGACTAGAAGAAATGAATCTTTAGATAACAAACCTAGAAGCTTCTAGCAGGGGTTCGTTCTAAATTTTCATACTATGACTTGGCTAACAAGTCATAAATTCAGGGACCAAAGAGATAAAATAAAAATCTGAAGTTTTCCCAAATGGTTGGCCTATAAAACCATTGAAACTTAGGCTAAAATCAGAGAGGGGGAGGAGCTAAAATCCAAAATAACAAAAAATCAAAAAAAAAAATAGTTGCATTCTACCGTTTCATTGATTTTCTCTCGTGGTTTTCAATCTAAAGTTGGTTGAAATAACCTGCTATGCATTAAGGGTTTAAAATAGTTTGAACTTGCAATAAAGTTACTGTTCCATTGGTTTTAAAGTTAAACGCATTGGGTCTTTGGTCAAATCTGGGCTGGCTTCCTGCTGTTTACTGCCTCTTCCCCTCAATTCACTTTTATTCTACTTTTATCCAGGTACATCACTTCACACTATCGATAATGAAGTTTTGAGCTAAGCCTGGCTTGAGTGTGTAATTCGAGTGCTGAAAATTGTAAAGGATTGATCAATTTATTGTTTATTAATTGTATTGTCTTATTGTATTTTGGTTAAGTGCCATGCTAGTTTAATTACTTAATGCATAACCATTTGTGACCTCTGCCTGTTCTGAAGCTGAGGCTTTACTCAACTATGACTAAAAATGAAAGCTTCATTCTATTTTTGCATGTATGATTGAGTACGGTGGTTGTAAGGTCCTTGATGAGATTGGCTGATGTTTCCTTGTTTTGTTTTGGAAGCATTTCTAGCTACAGTTTATATTCTTACTAGTGGTTCATTCATATAGGAGTGTTGTCAGTTTAAGTTCACTTCTGTCATTCTCTAATTTGCTTGCCGTTAATTTGGGATATAACTTAGTGCTTTAGCTTTCTAATGCAGTTATGTTCTTGTTTTTGCACACGAACGCCTTGAAGTTAATCAGATCTTGAATAAAACTAGAGTTGTCTTATAGAATTCTCAGAGCTCGATTGCCTCATTACATTAGATTTCCACATGCAAATATAAGTCCCATAGTTAATTTTGGCTAAGCATGAACCAACACCCAGTAGATGAATTAGCCTTGTTAAAATTTTGAGTTTGTTTTGTTACCAAGATCTCAAATGTAGGATATTGAAAGGATAAAAATGCAAGTTGTTAATAGATGGGCTACCTAAAATCTAAGTTGTCAATATGGTCCTTTTGCAGCGACCAACGCTAAATGTTAGAACTAGGCTATAATTTTGGCCAGATACGCTGGCTCTTCTCTCGCGTGCCTGTTTGGGCTGCATATTTGTGCCTTCTTGGTTTTCCATTCCACTTTGACAAAAATAGTATAGTTGTCTTGCTTCAATTTGGGGTCATGCTGCTTGACTACAAAGTGTTAATATTTCAATTTAAAATATTTGCATTAGCAAGTGTTAAATTCTCCGGGACATTTAAGTTAACCAATCCCTTTTGTTAATTGAGGCGAGTCTCATTTAATTATACAAGTAGTTTATGGCTTTCCGAGCTTTAGTTTTAATACCTCTCTTTAAAAAATAGAATGGAGGTATGATGCAGCAAAAAAAAATCTCAATTGCATTTAATTAGTTTTAACTTAACCTTAGAATCCGAGTCGTGCCATTTAGTCAAATTCCATGGCCCTCGCTAATTTAAAAATGCGTAATCGATTTAGGAGCGTTAGTTAAATAATTTACCTACCTAAACGCGGGTGCACATTTTTGTGACCCAAATGCAAATCACAACAATGTTAAAATATGTCGAAGACCGCGGGGATGCATTTATGTGACGTGGCTCAGGACGTGTTTAACAACGTTGCAATTTTCCTGAATTAATAAAAGCAGTTAAAAGGCTAATAATTGCACATAGGTTTAAAATAAACTAAAATCAGATAATTAAACAGAATATAGTAGTTAAGCAACCGTGCTAGAACCACGGAACTCGGGAATGCCTACCACATTCTCCCGGGTTAACAGAATTCCTTACACGATTTTTTGGTTCGCGAACTGTAATATAAAGTCAATCTTCCTTTATTTGGGATTTTAAACTGGTGACTTGGGACATCATTTATTATCCCAAGTGGAGACTCTGAATGTTAATAAAATAATCCCATTTCGATTGTCACATAAATTGAAAAAACTCCCTTATTACATCCCTTCCAAGTTTGTAGGTAAAAAAAGAGGTGTGACAACTCTGGTGACTCTGCTGGGGATCGAACCTAGAATCTCTGGCTCAGGGTTCAAGAACTCGAGCTTAGAATAATTGTTATATTTGGCTTTATTTATCAAGTTCTATTACATGTTTGAGCCCAATGTTTTAAGTGTTGCTTTTTATTGCTTTGATATTGTTTGAACTGTATATAAACTGCCTGTGAAACCCTTCTCTTCTCATCTTCAGGGATGTGCTCGCTGGTCGAGACTCCTTGTTCTGTTAGTGTCATACATTGAAATAAGAAAGAGGCTCGGACAAGGTACTAATCCGGATGGCCTTTTGGTCCCCGATACGTAGCCCTCTCCTCGACTCGAGTTATCCGCTTGGGTACACAGTCTAGAACACATACCCAGGTTTTGAATCTAGAATAACTCAACCTCATACCGGATCCCAAGTAGGAACGCTTATTTGCATCATGTGCATTTTGACTTAGGAGACTCAGCACAGGGGTTGGGTCCATCTAGGACAGGTGTACAGAAAATACCATACCGTCCTGATGTATCTTGCATGCTACTTGTGCATTTATTTTAAATTTGCATGCTATCATTCTTTTGAATAAAAATGGAAAACTTGGCAAAGAAAATAGCAGTGTGAGGGATAAGGGAGGTAATTACCTGTTCCAAAAAGTAATGTCCCAAATAGATACTAAACTTCTGCCAAAATTTTGAAAAAATAAAAGAAAACGGTTATTGTTTTCAAGAAGAAAAGAAAAATCGCTTTTTGTTTTGTCAAAATTGCCCGAACTACGCCAGTTTGATTCTCACAGGATGTGAGATATGTAGGAAACCCCATCGGGCCCAACTTCATTTTTGCAAAAATAGCCTCAAGAGAACAAAATTTTGTTTATCATAAATAAATAAGGTAATTATTGTCAAAATTAGCCGAATGTCCGCAAAAGGGTGCCAGAAGGGTGTTTTTGCAAGAACAGCTGCCTCTGGATTCTTTTACAAACTTTTGGTCGGCAGTAAGCACAACCTTTAAATCTATCCCCGGAAGTGATGAAAGGCCGCCTTTGCGAAGCCGGATTTGTATTCTTGAAATAAAAAATCTGACAAAAAATATCATTTTTGTTTTGTTTTGAGTCAAATAAATCATGATTTTTTGCTTAATCACCCCAATAAATCTGCAGAATGAGCACGAATCAGAACTTTCCAATAACAGTCATGAACAAGATCCCATTAGAGCTGCATATGTGGTGGAATAATCTAGGTGAATTACGGCAAGACAAAGTCAATTCATACTTGGGAAGTCTCACCGGGTTGTTGAAAATTAATCTTGGGGGGGGGGGGGGAATATCATTAAGGCGTTGGTTGCATTCTGGAAGATGGCCCACGACGTATTTCATTTCTCAGACTTCGAACTTACCCCAACTTTAGAAGAAATAGTCGGATATATCGGGGGCCCCAAAATTCCTCTAAGACACCAGTACTTGATTAGGCCAAGGGATGTTGCTCTTAGATTCACTAAATAT
The DNA here is from genome assembly GCA_034376525.1 of Nicotiana benthamiana. Lineage (NCBI taxonomy): Eukaryota > Viridiplantae > Streptophyta > Magnoliopsida > Solanales > Solanaceae > Nicotiana > Nicotiana benthamiana. The sequence continues at coordinate 85,641,188 of CM067326.1, forward strand.
AAGCAGGGGGTTCACAACCCAGATCTGTCGGTCGGTTTTTGTACTCTACAGTTTATCTATATGAGGTACGGACACTTAGGGGGTTTAACGACTTGGAAATTAAAAGTTTTAGTAAGGGAAACCGACTCAAATGGGAAGAACACAGATGTTTGCATTTATTGTATTCTTCTTGGTCCTCTAGGTGATTCCCTGGAAAGATGGGAATATTGATATACGGATAGCAAGGGTTGTCAACACTTTGCTTACTCAGGCTAAGAGTACTCTCGCACCCATGATATTATGTGAGATTTTTCGTTCCCTCTTAACCTGTAAAGCCGGAGGAGACTTCTTTGAAGGGTGCAACTTGTTGTTACAGATGTGGATGACTGAACACATGTGCTATCGTACTCAATTCATGTGTTATATGTCGTCAGAAAAGAGCTCCATAAAGGAATTTTATGCCAGAGTTGATGGGTTCATATTACCAGAAGGGGTCACAGAATGGGTATCATATCTCCGTGCCATAGGTGCATGTCAAATAGAGTGGACGTTTGGGTGGCTCCCCATCGATGAAATTATATATATGCCAGCTACCGGGCCTCATTTCCTTTTGATGGGTCTCAGGAGCATCAAACCGTATGCCCCATACCGGGTGTTGAGACAGTTAGGGAGATGCTAAATGGTTCCCAGGGATGAAGGCATTAGTCATCTCGTGGTCGAGATTGGTCCCAATGGTTAGTTCTATGAATAAAATTTCCACCAAAATAATATATATGTCAGTACTTGACAGCGAACAATAGAGTACGTGACCTGTCTAAAGGTGAAGTTGCACCAGGGTACATTGCTTGGTATAAAAGGGAAGTGGATTTCAGAAGGCCGGCCAAAAGACCCCATCTTCAGGAATTTGCTGAGGCGTCACAAGAACAGTGGGATTCGTTACCCAAGGAAAATGGATACCGGGCCACAATAGGAAAATGGGAAAAAAAGTCAAAGACCTTCAATTCGAGAATGGGTTGCAAGCCATGACGGATGAGGGTGAAATGAAAAGACAAGCCAAAGAAAATGAAGCCTTGCGAGCCCAAATTCAGAAAATGAAAATAACCGTAGAGAATCCCACCAGAAGTGTGACAGATGAAAAGCTCATTGACAACCTGAGGCAGAAAGTGGGAGAATATGTTTTTTACTTGAATAAAGCAGAAGGTGAGATAGCCAGGGCCCGAAAGAAATTGGAAAAAAATGCAGAAGAACAAGCATGAATGATTGAACAGTTGAAAGAAAGGTACGACGACGAGGTTGCAGGATTGAGGAAGAGAGTCATCATTATTGAATACAAAATGGTTAAGCAGGCAAAGGACTTCAAGGATGAAAGAGAGCACTGTTACACAACAATAGCACAACTAGAAAGAGATTGCATCAATTTCAAGAACTGAATCGGGTAGCCGAACAAACTTTGGAAGCTAGGGCCTAGCAAATTGGACAATTGTTGCAAAAAAGGAGTGTCATACGAGAAAGAGTCCAAAGAATCACTGATTACATCGTGATGAAATGCAGTAGTTGTGAAGATATGACTAGATCCATGTTTTTTGCCGCTGCAATGACCTTCGTCTTCCAGGTAATGGAAGACCTCCACCACCTCCAAGGGGATTTAGCACGCAGGCCTGCGGCGAGACCAAATGATATCCCGCAGGCTCCAGGAGCATTAGAGGGATTAATTTATTCGTGATTGTCACTTGAGTCTGTATTTTCCTTTATTTGAGTCTATATTCTTTGTTGAGTCTATTGTTTCCCTTTTCTGTCAGCATCTGTTGGTCTTGTTTTGAGTCGGAGTCTGTTAGTTTCTTTTCTCGGGTCCGTTAGTTTGCTAGTTGTTTCCATACCATCTGCCAGAACTACGCTGGGTCTGATTCATGCGAGGTCATGATACGTAGGCAATCTCCATAGGATTCGACCATAACCAACGAAAGAAAAAAACAGAAAAGGAATAAGGAAAAGAGAGAAAAGAAAAGAGAGGAAAAATAAGAGACTGTAAGAGAAAATTAACTGCAAAAAAAGAGAAAGAATAATTAAACAAAGAGAAGCAGGCAAAACAAGACGAATAAGAGAAAAAAGAGAAGAGAAAACAAGAGAGGAAAGGAAAAGAGAAGTGGTATAGGGTAAAGGCCAAGATGACGCAAACAGCCGATCCAGCGCAAAATAGAAACCGATAACTGCTTAGGTGCATTCATCCCCGAATATGTGGTTGCCTATATGTTAAAACCTAACCGCTAACAAGTTTTGATGTTGTTTATCCGATTCAGACAGGTGGTTAGTTTTTTGGCATTTTGGCAGCCCACCCCTACAACATTCGCTCCAAAAACAAGATGACCACCTAGGCTATCCAAAGAGGGATCGGGGAGCAAACCGGAAAGAAGAAGAAGGAGGAGGTAGCAACAATCGAATCAGGAAGTTAGTTCGGGCCCCGGGGTTGACCACATTACAATCAGCCTCGACCCCATCACCAAACCTATCCCCACACTCCACATAGCTCACCACAACACTCCTGCCCACCCCTGACCTCCGCTTTTGTGTCCATCATGCACAAACATATACTCAACCTCCCGCCCACGCGCAATGGAATGTGCCAATCCCATAAAATAATTACCTAACCCCTACAAAATGCCCATCTACCTCTTGGAGCCTACCAAAACCTCCTGAGACCAGCTTTTCGGGCCAACCAAGCTTTCAAGAATGAGAGATTGCGGAAGAAGAAAACTTTCACTCCATTGGGAGAATCCTATACCATCTTATTCCACAGGTTAAGGCAGTTAGATATGTTGAGGTCGATTGAAGAAAAGTTGCCAAATCCTCCCCCGAGAAATCTTGATTTTCTTGTCAGTTGTGAGTATTGTTCTGGTGCTCGGGGGCATGCCACAGATAAATGTTGGCATCTGAAAAACACTATTCAAGAGCTTATTGATTTGTACTGGATTGAGGTGAAAGCTCCGGAAGTACCCAAAATTAACCAGAACCCGCTGCCTGTTCATCAAGAAACGATCATGATTGAGATAGTGCACAAAGAGGGAGAGCCCAAAGAGCCTTTGCAAACCGTCATGATGATCCAAGCGAATGATCGAAAGCCGGTTGAAAAACAAACAAGCAAGATGTCAATGCCTAAGTTGAGTGAAACAAGCAGTGAGCCTTTCACCGTAGTCAAGAAGGGATCCCCGATAAATGGGATAGTGAAACAAGAAAATGCAAAAGTTGTGGTATCAGGAGTGGCAAGCAAGCCTGTGGTGGTTGTGGAAGGTGCTCGCACTGAGCTCGTCATTATCAAGCCTGTAACTCAATTACCAGTAGTCAATAGTAGGGTCGTCCCTTGGAATTATGAGCGAGTAACAGTGACCTACAAGGGGAAAGAGGTTAGAGAAGAAGTTTGCGAAACCCATGGATTCACCCGTTCGGGGAAGTGCTTTGCCCGGAGGAGTTGAGATAGCCCAAACCCTCCAAAGATAACTCAATATTGGTGAAAAAAGGTGTGACAGAAGAGGAATCAAAAGTGTTCCCGAAAAAGATGAAAGTGCAAGACTATTCTATTGTGGAACAATTGAGGAAGACGCCTGCTCAAATCTCACTGTTATTATTGTTGATTCATTCGAACGAGCACCATCGGGCACTAATGAAGATCGTGAACGAGGCCCACATTCCTAAAAAAATCTCAGTCAATCACTTGGAAAAGATAGCCAACAAGAATTTCGAGGTAAATAGAGTTACATTTTCTGATGATGAATTGCCCGTGGAGGGTACTGAGCACAATAGAGCCCTTTATATTACGGTGAAGTGCGAAGATTCTATAGTTACGCGAGTGTTGGTCGACAACGGTTCAAGTGCGAATATTTTCCCTCTTTCCAAGCTGAACAAGTTGAAGGTGGATGATGAAAGAATTCACAAGAATGGTAGTTGTGTTCGATGTTTCAACGACGGAGTGAAAGATTCGATAGATAGACCAGTTGATTTTACCATGGAATTCCAGGTGTTAGATGTGGCCGTCTCTTACAATAAGCTGTTGGGGCGACCCTGGATCTATACCACTAAAGTGGTCCCCTCTACTTTGCATCAGATGGTGAAATTTGAATGGGACAGACAAGAAAAAATTGTGCACGGCGAGGACAACCTGTATCTTCATAGTGATGCTATTCTGCCATTCATTGAGGCTGATGACGACAAGGGACCATGGGTATGTCAGGTTTATGACACGGTATCAGTGAAGAAAATTCCAGAAGGGGAGTGTGTTCCAATGCCGAAGGTAGCCGCTTCATTAGTCATGGTGGCTGTTGAAATGTTGAGAAATGGGTTTGTTTCAGGAAAGGGTTTGGGAGTGTCACTTCAAGGTATCGTACAACCGGTGTCTCTCCCCAAAAACATGGACACCTTTGGTTTGGGGTTCAAGCCCACGATTGCAGACATAAAGAGAGCCAGAAAAATGAAGCAGAAAGCATGGGTCCTCCCCAAGACTATGCAGCGTCTCTTCAGATCATTTGTGAGGCCTGGCACCAAGAAGTGCACAACAACATTAAGTCACAGTCTTGTGGTTGGTCCTGATAAGAAATTGGTCGAAAGGTTCAAACACTTGTTTGAAGATGTGAATGTGTTAGAAGCAGGAGAGGGCTCTAGCAAGGCAGATGTGCAATTTGTGGGACCCTGTGCAAAAGTCAACAATTGGGAAGCTACTCCTCTCCCGACCAAGAAGGAGTTTTGGTAGTTTGCTTTGATTTTTCTTTCAATTTATCTGGATTATTCCAGGGTTGTAATTCAGAGTCTATGTTCCATCCATTTGGATGTATAAACCCTGTTATCTTTCAATTTCAATGAAATGCAATTTCCTTTTTTGATCAGTTCTGATAGTTTTTATTTTTTTCCTTGCTTTTCTTTTCCTTCTTGTTCAGTTCTTTTTATGATGGCTTCAATGACGTGACATGCATATGGAATATTTGGGCCAATCTTTTATGCCAATCTAATTCTGAAATAATAATTCAAGAGTTAGAATATGAGGATGAATCAGAGTATGATGAGGAAAGGGCGTTTGAAGAAATTAGTAAAGAATTATGCCACTTTGAGGACAAACCCAAGCCAAACCTGCATGATACACAAACAACCAATCTATGGGACCCAGATAACATCAGAGAAAATAAAATAAGTTTCTATCTTGAGCCAGAACTTAGGGAAGAAATAATTGAAGCATTGCTTGAATATAAATATATTTTTGCATGGTCTTATGACGACATGCCCTCCCGTCAAACAAAAGTTGAGAAAGTTTAAAACTGACATGAGCATAAAGATCAAAGAGGAAGTCACAAAGCAGTTTGAAGCAAAGGTCATTCGAGTCACGCAGTATCCCACCTGGTTAGCCAATGTTGTGCATATGCCAAAGAAGGACTGTAAAACTAGGGTGTGTGTGTTGATTATCGTGACCTCAATAAGGCGTGTCTAAAGGATAACTTCCCACTGCCAAACATCCACATGTTGATTGACAATTGTGCAACACACGAGATTGGTTCTTTCGTGGATTGTTATACGGGCTATCACCGATCTTAATGGATGATGAGGCGGCGGAGAAAACGGCATTCATCATGCTGTGGGGAACATACTGTTAATGGGTCATGCCTTTCGGTCTAAAGAATGCTGGGGCAACCTATATGGGGGCAATTAAAACCATATTCCATGACATGATACATAAAGAGATTGAGGTTTATGTGGATGACATAATTGTATAATCCAGGAAGCAGTCCGACCAAGTCATAGACTTGAGAAAATTCTTCCAGAGGCTCCGCAGGTACAATCTCAAGCTCAGTCCTGCAAAATGCACATTTGTTGTGCCCTCAGGAAAGTTGCTAGGATTCATAGTCAGCCGTCGAGGCATTGAACTAGATCCATCAAAGATTAGAGCCATATAAGAATTGCCGCCTCCGAGGAACAAAATTGAGGTGATGAGTTTATTGGGGAGATTGAATTATATCAGTAGATTTATTGCTTAGATCAGGACAACTTGTGAGCCTATATTTAAGCTGTTGAAAAACGATGATGCAGTCAAGTGGACGGAGGAATGCTAGAAGGCTTTTGATAAGATAAAGGGGTACTTAACAAACCCACCTGTATTGGTCCCACCGGAACCATGGAGGCCTTTAATTCTATATCTGACGGTCCTGGAAAACTCATTCGGGTGTGTGTTGGGTTAGCACAACATCACCGGTAAGAAGGAGTAGGTCATAACTACCTCAGTAAGAAGTTTACAGCTTATGAGGTTAAGTATACTCATCTTGAGAGGACATGCTGTGCCCTTACTTGGGTAGCACCGAAGTTGAAACATTACTTGTCATCTTACACTAACTTCATCTCGCGCCTGGACCTATTGAAGTATTTCTTTCAGAAGCCTATGCCCACGGGGAGGCTTGCAAAGTGGCATATCCTGCTCACAGAGTTCAACATCGTCTATGTGACTAGGAATACAATGAAAGCACAGGCATTGGCTGACCATTTGGCCGAGAACCTGGTGGATGAAGAATATGAACCTCTAAATACATACTTCCCCGATGAGGAGGTGATGCATATTGATGAAGCGGAACAGGTCGAGAAGCCATGATGAAAACAATTCTTCGATGGGGACGCCAATATGAAAGACGTTGGGATAGGAGCAGTATTCTGAAATAGGGCACCATTAACCCATTACAGCTTAGCTCCGTTTCTATTACACCAACAATATGGCAGAATATGAGGCATACATTTTGGGTTTGAGGTTATATGCAGACGTGGGTGTATAGGAAGTCTTGGTCTTGGGGACTCGGACCTTCTGGTGCACCAGATTGAAGGGGAATGGGAAACACGAGATTTGAAGCTCATACCATACCAACAATGTCTGCATGATCGTTGTCAACGATTTCGATCAGTAGAGTTTAGGTATATTCCAAGAATCCACAACGAGGTTACTGATTCCTTTTCTACTTTGGCGTCGATGTTACATCATCTAGATAAGGCTTATGTTGATCAACTACATATCCAAGTCCATGATCAACATGCTTACTGTAATTCGGTGGAAGAGGAGCTTGATGGTGAACCTTGGTTTCACGATTCAAAGAATATATCAGGATGGGGTGTATCCAGTGCAAGCCACATGTGATCAAAAGAGAATAATTCGTTGCTTATCAAGAGGATTCTTCTTCAGTGGAGGAGTATTGTACAAAAGAATGCTATATCTTGGTTTGTAGAGATGCATAGATGCTAGAGCGGCCACTACCATCATGACCGAGGTACATTCTGGGGTTGGCAAAGAAGATTCTCTGAGCAGGATATTATTGGCTCACCATAAAGCGAGATTGAATCAACTTCGTGCGCAAATGTCATCAATGTCAGATGCATGTAGATTTGATTCACTTCCCATTGTATGAATTACATACGATGTCTGCACCATTACCTTTGTTGTTTGGGGAATAGATGTCATTGGGCCCATCGAGCCAGCAACATCCAGTAGGCAAACGTTCATCCTGCTGGCTATTGATTATTTCACCAAGTGGGTGGAAGCCAAAAACATCAAGTCTGTGACCAAGAATGCCGTGGTCGACTTTGTGCACTCAAATAGCATTTGCCGGTTCGGGATCTCGAAGGTAATCATCATGGATAATGGTGCAAATCTTAATAGTCATTTGATGAAAGAGGTATGTCAGCAGTTTAAGATTGCACACCGCAATTCCACTCCATACAGCCCTAAGGTGAATGGAGCAGTTGAGGCAGCCAACAAGAATATAAAGAAGATACTTTAGAAAATGGTAGAGGGTTTTAGGCAATGACATGAGAAACTGCCCTTCGCATTGTTGGGTTATCGCACTACTGTTCGCACTTCAGTAGGGCAACTCCATATTTTTTGGTGTATGGCACAAAAGCAGTGATACCGGCAGAAATTGAAATCCCATCCCTTCAGATTGTCGCTGAGGCTAAAATTGATGATGTCGAGTAGGTCAAAACCCGCGATGAGCAATTGAGCTTGCTTGATGAGAAAAGATTTGTAGCAGTATGTCATGGACAATTGTATCAACAGAGAGTGGCCAGAGCATATAACAAGAAGGTACGCCCACAGAGGTTCAAAGTAGGTCAATTGGTATTGAAATGTATTCTCCCTCATCAGGGGAGGCAAAGGGCAAGTTTGTACCAAATTGGGAGGGGCCGTTCGTCGTGCCAAGAGTATTGTCCAATGGGGCTTTGTATTAAAGAGATGTAGAAGGAAAGTGTGTAGAGATGACCATCAATTCTGATGCAGTTTAGAGATACTATGTATGATTTTCTTTGGTTAAATTGTATTTGTTTGTTCTTGGCATATTTTGGAGATTGGAATGACGAAGGAATTTTTTTCTGCTATCCAAATACTTTATCGTTTGTTACCCCTTTTGAGCTTTATTCATTTTTATTATACCTCTATTTTGGAATCTGTAGCCAAATCAGAAATGCAAGTGTGGGAAATGAATAAGGAAAGAAAAGAAAAAAAAGGGAAAAAACGGAAAAGAGAAAAATAACTAAAAAAGAAAAGGAAAAAAGAGTAAAAGAAAAAAAAAAGAAAAGAAAACAACAAAACAACCAAATAAAAGAAAGAAAGGAAAAGAAGAAGAAGAATAGAAAGAAATATCACAACAACAAAGCAATTTCTACATGAACTACGTTCGACTTGATTCCTTTTAAGGATATGTAGGCAGCCTCATGGATGTGTTCCATCAAAACAAAATCCAAAAGACCCCAAGCAAGAAACTGGGGAAAAGTTGTGGTTGTTGTAAGAAATCTGATTCCAAAAGTTGTAATTTGAACCCATTTGAACTGCGTCAAGCTTTAATACCCTTTCTTTCTAACCCCATCCAAAATCCCATGTTACGGTCCAAAAAAAGACCTTCTGATCAGTCTTCTAAAGATGCCAAGGCAAGCAAGTAGAGGTGATTTATGTCAGGGGTAACACTCGGGTACAATCAGGAAAATAATGAAATGTGAGAGTCTTATTGGTGAAAACGCTCATGGGAATAGTAAGGCGACAGGAGTTGCGAGAAAATTAAAATGAGAGAGTCTTATTGGTGAAAACCCTCCCAGGCACCGTAAGGTAACGCGAGTTGAGATAAAATCAAAATGAGAGATGAACAAAGGAAAGAAGTGTGTGGGTGAAGACCTGTTCAGAGCACCACAGGATGATCAAGGTTAAGGTTTTGGTGGAAGAAATTAGGTTACAAAAATTCGGGACAACAAAGCATGGCGACTAATGCTGATTGGTTGGACAGGCTAGGCCGACTAAGCTGAAGTGCATGTCATGATCATTGGTTCCAGTTGTTCCACACAGATAAGTCTCTTTTCTTTCTCCTTTTGGCAACCATCCAATTTCGGATTCTTTTTATCCTAAAATAACTTAGAGTCGTAGCATTTTATTTTCTTTTGGGTTCCCATTTCTCTAAGATGTTTTCAAGGTCAATTTTGTTTGAGCAAGTAAGAAATAATTTCAAAGCTTATTACCAGCTTCAAATTTCAAAGCATAGTATGCCTAGAACATTCCAAAGACAACATTAGGTAAAGTGGGATATAAAGAATCACCGAAAATTCCATCAGGGGAATGACTCGGTAATTTCAGGAGAGATGCAAATATTTCGATAGAAGGGGCAGGATTGTAATACATTGCTAGGTACAAAACATTCGGTTCATCTAAAGCCATAGGGTTTAAAGGTCAATCAAAAACTCAGGCGATTCGTAGTTAGATTGGGAAAGCTAGCCACAACAAAGCATGACAGCCGGGAGGCTATTTTCACCAAGAATGTCGCAAGCTAACCACCATATTTTAAACTGACAAGATCTTTCTTTGATTGAAAAAGGGGCAGAAATTTTGGATGTCTCGGAGAAATCCTGCATAGGGGAAAAGCAAGCACCAAGCAGGTATGACTGTAAATCTCAGTACCCTTCTTGAAAATGGGACCTAATTGAAGTTAAAAATAATCGGGAATATAAAAAAGAGCATAACTTGACTTAAAGGTTGGCATGTTTGAAATAGAATTCAACTAGGAGTTGTCAGGACCCTCCTGGAAAATATGACTTAGTTTAAAATTCAAAACAATCATGGGTAGCATAATATAGCATGAATGTTCCCAGAAGAATGTAAGTCGGTTTCAAAATTTTGTTCTAGAGATAGAATTCATGTAGGAGTTGTCAGGACCCTCCTGAAAAATTAGACCTAGTTAATATTCAAAATAATTCTGAATTGCAAAAGAGCATAAGTCAGTGTCAAAGTTCGCATGTTTCATGATAGGATTCAATTGAGAGTTGTCAGGACTCTCCTAAATAATGGGACTTAGCTTTAGGATTTCCATTAGAAAACAAGGTTTAGCATAAGTTCTGGCATAGGGAAGTTCAGCCGTAAGGAATTATCACTCTTAGGATGAAATTTGACTTTGAATTGTCAGGACCCTCTTGGATAATATGATGGAGCTTTAATTGGCGGTCCCCAGCAGATATAACTTATATTTAAAATTGACATTTAATTGAGAGTTGTCAAGACCCTCCTGAATAATGGGACTTAGCTTTAAGATTTCCATTAGAAAACAAGATTTAGCGTAAGTTCTGTCTTAGGGAAGTAGGATAATACTGGATTCTGGTTTTTCAGGACCCTCCAGGATAATGGGATGTAGTTTCAAGGTTTGTTTAGATAAAAAGAGGTAGTGGAAGTTGTACCTTCAGCAGATGTAACTTAGGTTAAAACTGTCTTTTAACTAGGAGTTTTCAGGACCCTCCTGGATAATGGGACGTAGTTTTATGGCCTGCTTAGAGGACAAGATGCACTAAAAGTTGTGCCTTTAGAAGACATAGCCTAGTGTTAAAATCATCTTTAGTTAAGAATTGTCAGGACCCTCCTGGATAATGGGACGTAGCCTTAATATTTTCTTAGACAACAAGACAGAGTGGAAGCAATACCTTTAGAAGATATAGCTTAGTGTTAAAATTGTCGTTAGTTAAGAGTTGTCAGGACCTTCCTAGATAATAGGATGTAACTTCAATACCTTCTTAGATAGCCAGATTTAGAAGAAGTCACACCTTTAGAAAGCATAACGTAGTTTTTAAAACTGTCATTTGACTAAGAGCTGTCAAGACCCTCATGGATAGTGGGATCTAGCTTTCAAATTCTTAGAATTTTTGGCAACATGATTCAGTTTAATAGTCACATACGTACCCAGCTACCAAAACTCTGGCGGAAAATTTTCTTTGTTTTCTCTATTTTGGTTGAAATCAGGTACCCACCTAAAGAACAAGGGAGTACAGTTCAAGTTTTGGCAGTCAGACGCCCACCTGGAGAACGAGGGAATACAATTCAAGTTTTGGTAATCAGGCGTCCACCTAGAGAACAAGGGAATATAGTCCAAGTTTTTGGCAATCAGGCGCCCACCTAGAGAAGAAGGGAATATAGTCCAAGTTTCGGCAATCAGGCCCCACCTGGAGAATGAAGGGAATATAGATCATGTTTTTAGCAACCACGTGCCCACGTGGAGAACAAGGGAATACAATTCAAGTTTTTTGCAATCAGGCGCCTACTTGGAGAATAAGGGAATACAATTCAAGTGTTGGCATTGAGGCACCCACCTGGAGAACAAGGGAATACAATTTACAGTGTTGGTAGTCAGGCACCCACCTGGAGAATAAAGGGAATGCAATTCAAGTTTCGGCAATCAGGTGCCCGCCTGGAGAAAAAGGGAAACAATTTGAAGTCTTTCTTATAAGGAGCCCACCTGGAGAACAAGGGAATACAGTTCAAATTTTGGCAGTCAGGCCCCCACCTGGAGAATAAAGGGAGTACAACTTAAGTGCCGGTAATCAGGAGCCAACCTGGAAAATAAGGGAACACAATGCAAGTGTCGGTAATTAGGTGCCAGCCTGGAGAACAAGGGAGTACAATTCAAGTGTCGTTAATCAGGTGCCCGCTATGGAGAACAACGGAGTACAATTCATTTTCGGTGATCAGGAGCCTACCTGGAGAACGAGGGAATGCAATTCAAGTTTCGGCAATCAGGCGCCCACCTGGAGAACAAGGAAATACAATTCAAAGTCTTGGTAATCAGGAGCCCACTTGAAAAACAAGGGAATACACTCCATTTTTAGCAGTTAGGCCCCCACCTGGAGAATAAAGGGAGTAGAACTCAAGTGCCGGTAATCAGGAGCCCACCTGGAAAACGAGGGAACACAATTCAAGTTTCGGTAATTAGGAGCCCGCCTGGAGAATAAGGTATTATAGTTCAAGTTTTTGGAAATCAGGAGTCCGCCTGGAGAACAAGGAAGTACAATTCAAGTTTCGGTAATCAGGCACCCACTTGGAGAACAAGGAAATACAATTCAAGTTTGGTAATGAGGAGCCCACCAGGAGAACAAGGGAATATGATTCAAGTTTTGGTAGTCAAGCCCCCACATGGAGAATAAAGGGAATACCATTCAAAGTTCGGTAATCATGACCCCACTTGGAGACAAGGGAATATAGTTCAAGTTTTGGCGATCAGGACATCCACCTGGAGATCAAGGGAATACAACTCAAGTTTCAGCAGTCAGGAACCTGCCTGGAAAACAAAGGAATACAATTCAAGTTTCGGTGATCAGGAGCCCACCTGGAGAATAAAGAGAATACCATTCAAAGTTTGGTAATCAAGAGCCCATCTGAAGAATAAGGGAACACAATTCAAGTTCAGAAATCAGGCATCCATATGGAGAAAAGGAAAAATATCAAATCACATTCAGGTCGGCAAAAAGGAATTTCACAAGAAGAGTACAAGTCAACGAGGCAACAAGGAGAAAAAGCAAGTCTGAAGACATAGATAGGTTCTCTTGTAATCCGTAGATTGTAGTTTAGTCTAGCTTCTTTTTATTTTTTACATGGTGTAATAAGGGAATCAAGTAGTAGCAACAACAATAGCAGTAGTGAAATCACAGCTTCATGGAGTCCCATCTACCAAACATTCCTGAATTATACTGACCTGATTCCTTTTTAGCCAAGGATATGTAGGCAACCTCCGAAGTAGGGTACAGTCAAATTTTTCAAAAGTGCTTCCCACAGTGTATTCAAACGGATAAAAATCGCTTGTATCCGCTCACTTATCTTTGCACAAAAATTCTTCGTATTTTCGAGCAAAGAGGGGCAGCTTTGAGCACCTGATTTTTTCCCTATGTGAATTACTCCAACAATTTCAAAATAAAATAATTTCTTTTCATTATTTGCAATTTTGTGGACTGTCGTGACATTTTCTGTTAATTGTTTATATTTGTTTGTGCATGTTTATTTTATTTTAATTAATGGAAAATATTTAATAATATATGCACTTTCGCTTAGGATTCAATTTATCATTTTAAGATTAATTAAGTAATTAGTTATTTTATAAAAGGGAAAATTACAAAAAATGTAGTTTGATGTGCACCGTTTTAATTGTAACTTTGATTTTGGGGTTTTTCTTTCAATTTGTTTTTAATTAGGTTTGATAATCATCATTTAAGTTTAATTAGAACCTAGGATTTAATTTTTTTATTTTTTAATTTTGGAATGAAAAAAAGAAGAAAAAAATAAATAAAGAAAAAAGTGAAAGCTGTTTTTAATAAATTAAAAGGGTTGAAGACGCTGAATTTGGGCCAGCCCAAACCAAGCCCTCAAAACGCGTGCAAAATACCCGTTTACCCGGCCCAAATCCATCTCCCCACCTGGTCCAAGCCTCTCCTCACCCAAACGATACCGTTTTACCTGGAGTCAATCATAGCCGTCTTAGATGATCCAACGGTCAAGAAGTGGGATAACATTGATATAATAATGTCCAAAGCACCCTACTCCTTCCTCATCTTCAAAACCTCTGTTGTAATGCCACCGTCCTCCGCCGTCGGAAATTGTCCCACGGCAGCGGCGGGTCTCCGATGACCGCCAAATTTACACCATATCGTCTTCTCTGTCTCCACATCTCGATTTTAGGATTAGTTCCCTTCGAAACCCACCCAGAATCCTTCAATATCTATTTGAAACCATGAACCCTAGCGCCGCCACAGTTTCTCCGGTGGCGGCGCCGCCTCAAAACCTCCCCAAATTTACACCACTTAAACTTCTTGTTCCCCTCGTCATAAATCTATGATCAGTCTCTCTGAAACACCCCCAAATTGTTCGAATTTTAGATCTAGGGTCCAGAAATCCAAGGCCATAATTAATGCATGAGGGTTTTATATTTTCAAGTTTGGTTGGTTTCGTCCCTCAATAATGAATTTTATTTGTTCTTACTAAGAACGAATGAGTGACGTTATTAGGGACAAAGTTAATTGTTCAAATCCAGGCTTCAATTCTGTCAATTAGGTAAGTCTCTTTCCCATTCCTTCTGATTTTTATTTTGTTTTGTTAATTCATCTCTCTTTTCATCCTCTCTTCTCCAAGTTGAAATGCATGGCTTTTTCGGGGTATTAATCTCTAAGGTTAATGAACCTGATTTTCTCATGTCAGTTATTTTGAGTTTAAATTTGTTTAAATCTTCATAAGATTGGTAATAGAATCTTGTTTAAATGTTGGTATAAATGACCTTGGGAGTGCTTGAGTAAATAAATTCATTTTATTTAGTTTTAGTATTTCATTATCTGATCTGTTAGCTTATTAATTGTAGTTGTGTTAATTTGACTTCATGAATAATTGGCTCAAAACGCTGCCTGCTTTTATTTTTATCCAGAAAAGTGGGTTGAATTGTTTATGGGCTCGAGGGTATACTCTTTGGTCCAAGTCTTGGGTTGGTTGTCCAATGGGTCAGCCCTGGGTCAACTTGACCCATAACTCACCATGGTTCAAGGATAGTAATTTGTAAGGTTTAGGAAGGTATTTTGGGTAGACTAGAAGAAAGAAATCTTTGGATAACAAACCTAGAAGCTTGTAGCAGGGGTTTATTCTAAATTTTCATACTATGACTTGGCTAACAAGTCATAAAATCAGGGACCAAAGAGATAAAATAAAAATCTGAAGTTTGCCATATTGGTTGGCCTATAAAAGCATTGAAACATAGGCTAAACTCAGAGAGGGGAAGGATCTAAAAATCCAAAAAAAAAAAAAAATAGTTGCACTCTACAATTTCATTGATTTCCTCTCGTGGTTTTCAATATGGAGTTGGTTGAAATAACTTGCGATGCATTAAGTTTTTAAAATGGTTTGAACTAGCAATAGAGTTACTGTTCCATTAGTTTCAAAGTTAAACTCATTGGGTCTCGCAAATTTTAGATCGCGTATTTCCATTGCAACACCCAGCAGATGAATTAGTCAAATTCCATGGCCCTCACAAATTTTAGATTGGGTAATCGCTTTAGGCGCGTTAGTTAAATAATTTACCTTCCTAAATGCGAGTTCGCATTTATGTGACCCAAATCAAAATCTCAACAATGTTAAAATTGGTCGAAGACCGCAGGTACATTTATGTGACATGACTCAAGAAGTGTTTTAACAGAGTTGCAATTTTTCTGAACTAATAAAGGCAGTTGAAAGGCTAATAACTGCACATAGGTTTAAAATGTACTAAACTCAGATAATTAAGCGAATATAATAGTTGAGCAGCGGTGCTAGAACCACGAAATTCGGAAATGCCTAACACCTTCTCCCGGGTTAACATAATTTGTTACCCGGATTTCTTATTCGCGGAGTGTAATATAGAGTCAATAGTCCTCGATTCGGGATTTTAAACCAGTGACTTGGGACACCATTAATTATCCCAAGTGGCGACTATGAATTTTAATGAAATAATTCCGTTTCGATTGTCACTTAAATTGGAAAAACTTGCTTATACAGCCCATTCGAGGGTGTAGGCAAAAAAGGAGGCGTGACACCTGGAAGAGCAGGAGAAGACCTTATTTATCACCAAGTATGGAACATATTGTTACAATGTAACGCCCTTCGGGCTAAAAAATGCAGGAGCTACTTACCAATGCCAAGTAAATAAGATGTTGGAAGAACAAATAGGTAAATCAATGGAAGTTTATATTAATTACATGCTAGTTAAGTCCCTGCGCTAGAGGACCATTTGGCTCATTTGCATGAAATGTTAGAGATTTTGAGGAAATATAACATAAAACTCAACCCCGAGAAATGTTCATTTGGGGCCGGCTCAGACAAGTTCCTAGGCTTCATGGTGTCAAATTAGGGGATTGAGATCAACCCCGATAAGACCATCGAAGACATCACCGTCATGGACAACGTAAAAGTTGTGCAGAGGCTAACTAGGCGGATAACTTCTTTAGGCCGATTTATCTCTATGTCATCGGGTCGAAGCCACCAAATTTTATCTTTATTCAAGAAAAAGAATGATTTCACCTAGACCTCAGAGTGTCAACAACCATTAGAGGAATTAAAGCGATACCTATCGATCCCATTGTTTCTTCACACTCTAAAAGCAGATGATAAACTTTACTTACTTGGCATATTGAAAATCGTGATGAATGGTGTCCTAGTTCTAGAAGACCAAGTTATGCATTTTTCTTTCTACTATGTAAGCCAAACCTTAGTGTAAACAAAACCTAGATATTCACACTTAGAGAAATTAGCACTTGCACTAATAAGCGCTTCTAGAAAGTTAAAACCAAACTTTCAAGGTCACCTCATTATATGTGTTAACCACTTACCCACTTCAAGATATTTTGCACAAGCCTGAACTTTCAGGTCGATTGGCCAAATGGCATCGAACTCAATGGATACAATATAGAGTATCAACCACAACGACAATTAAGTTTTAAATTTTAGCGGACTTCATTGCCTATTTCTTACCAACCCCCATACGCGAAGTTGAAAAGGAATTATTTTTTAAAATTGGGAACATCATCGCGGTATGGACCCTTTTTACACAGGACGCTTCTAATGTGGAGGGGTCCAAGCTAGGCATCATTTTTTAAGCCACCCACATATAGCACTATTAGGCAGTCTATCAAAACTTCTAGGTTGACTAACAATGATACCGAGTACGAGGCTATGATTGTAGGTATCAAGCTAGCTAAAAGCTTGGGGACAGAAATCATTGAAACCAGGTGTGACCCTTAATTGTGGTGCAACAAGTACATAAAAGCTTCGAAGTTTGAGAGGATAGATGTAAAGGTATTTTGACATGCTACAGGTAACTTTGCATCACTTCAAGGAATGCATTCTAGATCACGTAGCTTGAGAACAAAACAGTGAGGCCGATGCATTGGGGGACTGTCATTCAAATTTAGGATCATAAGTTGAGGAAGAAGATACCATCTCAGGGACTGTTGTCCAACTATCAAGATCTGTGGTCGAGGAGGTCCATGCCGAGATAAACTCTACAAGCCTTACATGGGTTTGGAGGATTAAATATGTTGAATATTTAAAGAATGGAAAGCTCCCTTTGGACCCTAAATAGTCGAGGGCCCTACGGGCCAAAGTTGTTCGATTCACATTGGATGAAGATGGAACATTATGCATAAGGACGTTCGATGAACCATTGGCGGTATGGTTAGGGTCGGGGGATACCACTTATGTTTTATGAGAGTTTCATGAAGGCATTTGTGGGAACCACTTTGATGTAGAATCTTTGGTTCACAAAATCATTAGAGTAGGGTATTATTGGGATTGCATGGAAAAACACACTAAGTAGTTTGTTCGAAAATATGATAGATGTTAGAGGTTTGCACCGATGATCAATTAGCTCGGAGAGCAACTTCATTTAGTCCTATCCCCATGGCCATTCATAAGATAGGGGATGGATATCATCGGCCCTCTGCCAATGGCCCTAGGTAAAATTAAATTCATTTTGTTTACATCTGACTAATTTTCTAAATGGGTGGAAGAATATGCCTTAGAGAAGGCCAGCGAAAAAGAAGTTATAGACTTCATCTGGGACCACATCGTGTGTCGATTCGGGATACCTGCCGAAATCATATGTGACAATGGAAAGAAATTCATCAGCAGCAAGGTAATAGAGTTCCTCGAAGAACATAAAATAAAAAAGGATCTTATCGATGCCGTATCACCCAAGCAGAAACAGACAAGTCGAATCTACAGACAAGAATACAGTTCAAAACTTAAAGAAAAGGTTGA
This sequence comes from Nicotiana benthamiana, assembly GCA_034376525.1. Taxonomy (NCBI): domain Eukaryota; kingdom Viridiplantae; phylum Streptophyta; class Magnoliopsida; order Solanales; family Solanaceae; genus Nicotiana; species Nicotiana benthamiana. Next base: position 85,659,237 of record CM067326.1, read on the forward strand.
GAGACTTTAAGGGAAAATGGAGAGACGTTATACTGTAAGTTCTTTGGGCGTATCGAACGACATCGAAGTCCAACATGGGGTTAACCCTAATCTCCGTAGTAGATCCTGGTGCTAGATTTTGACATGCAATGGAGGAATCAAATCACGAGGCTCTAAATACTAGCCTCAAACTATTGGATGAAAAATAAGAAGTCGAGCTTGTTCTGATGGCTGCACAGAAGCAAAGAATCGAGAGATATACAATAGAAGAGACAACCTTCTCTACTTTGGAATTGGTGATTTAGTTCAATGTAAAGTAACTCTCAATACCCGAGACCGAAGCGAAGGGAAACTAGGCTCAAATTCGGAAGAACCATATTGAGTCCTCGGTGTAATCGGAAAGGGATCTTTAAACTTGGCACAATGGAGGACAAACAATTTCTCAAACGATATTATTGCTGATATGTGACTTTATCCCTTTTTCCATTTGTATTTGATACTAACTTATTGCAGGTTTTCGATCGAGGCGCCGAGAAATTTCTTCAACACGAAGATCTTAGGTTTTAAAGCACGCTTTACACTCTTTTTCCCTTAGATCGGTTTTTATCCCGAATGGATTCTTCTGGCGGGGTTTTTAACACAACAACAATTATATGCTACATGAAGACGATTCAACAGTATCCAAGGGTTTTTTTCAATCAACCTCGAATATCGCGGGCATCACCCTCGGAGGTTATTATTTTGAGAAAACTACTTCATGTCAAAGGGTCTTGATAGGGAAACCTTGTAATAGGCCAAATGATCGAGCAAACGGTGTCTATATAGATTAGTCGAGCGCGATGGCAAAACATGTACGCATGTATACATGATTCAAAGAGCATTCTTTCTTTATCAAGCACTTTGTGTCTCAAAGAAAATTAGCTGCTATACGAGCCCTATACTTATGATTTTTTGAGAAATGGCTCAAGGGCCAAGCACAAATATACCTTGAACACTTGGACACTGTTATCAACAATCGACATGTTCGAGTTATCTTAACTCGAATTCATATTACCTTAAAGAGGTGCTCCTTGATCATTAGGCCAAGGCCATCTTTCTCGGGGACTAATACAACAAACAAGTTAGAAGTGTTATTGGGGAATAATCCCAAGAGGCATACCCAAAGTCTATAGTCAAATTAATGCGGCTCGGAGACATCTGAACCCCGCAAACAAAAATGGGCTTTCATATTCTTTAAAAACTAATTAAAAAAGGATACCTTTGGCAAATAATAAAAGGGCTTCGATAAAATAAACCCTCGAAAAACCATAAGACATATCAAAATTATCTTAACACAAATGTGCCAAGGCACAAATAGCAGAAGGGTTTCAATCAACATCAAACCCTCAAAAACCTAATGGGTAAAAAGTACATGCTAAGGCATAAAGCATAAAAACAATTTCACTAAGTATTTTATGCCAAAAGAAGGGAATACTACATCTTTTAGAGGCCATAACGACCCGATATACAAGAGCCTAAGGGCCAATACACTTAGAGTATGAGGTCTTATTCTCACTCTATGCGAACCCAAGGGTTCGATTATACCGAGCCCAAATAAACTATGACTTGATTATGGCTCGGGGACTCACCGTTATCCGACATAAACCCTTAAGGGTCCATGCCTCAAAGTTTGAACCTTAATTCAAGAAAGCCACCCAAGACAAAGTCTCGAATACACCGTTCAAAGCGTAAGATTATGTTTAAATTTTGCAAGGCAAAAAACACATTTATAAAAGATGGATAAGGTGTTCAAGAGAGATTTTCTTTTATATTTTGAAAAAAGATGTGTCAAGATACCAATAGAGGTCTTACAAAAAGATAAAGAAAAATTCTAACTATGCACGGGGATGATATCTCCTTTAGGAAAAACTTCTCTTTCGGGATCTCATCATTATCAGACCCACCTTGGCTGCCTTAATCACCATCATCATCATCAAAGGAGACGATATATCTGGCATCAACTTCAAGCGCCTTAGCTTGAGCTTTTTCTTCAGAGAGGTCATAACCTCGATGATGGATTTCCTCAAGGGTTTCCCTCCGTGATTGACACATGGACAAATCATTTCTCTGTCGCTCTCGATCGGAAGCCCCCCTTAGATGTGTTTGAGCATCCTCAGCATCATCCAAATATACGGCTATGGTTTTGTTATCCACAAATTTCGTCTCCCCGATCTCTACCTTGGCCTCTACAAGCTTGACCTCAAGATCATCGATCTTTTTGCTTGGGCGAAACTTTTCACTTTAGCGCCCGAAGTTGGGCCTCAGGCAATGTTAGTTTGGCCAAAGCAGCCTCTTTCTCCATAGCAAGGTGGTCCATATCCTCCTTCTATCAATTGCAGTCAGCCTTGATCTGGTCGACTTCCCTTTGAAGTAGCTTGATCCTCTCTAGTTTTTGTTGCAGCTAACATACTGAAATATTAGCCTCCACACATGGGTCGAGTATACCATAGTCTTTTAAAATGATAGTTACATGCTTTTCTAGATGGGTCTATAACTTACGAGCCTTGGAAGTCTGCCCAAAGGTCCTTAAGGTCTTTCTCTTTTTGACTGCAAAGGAGCTTTAAAGTATTCCTCTCCTCTGAGGTTTTCTGGAGCTCGGCCTCAAATTGGCTCAGGTCGGCCGTAAACATGGTGAATACCTACACAGAATGAAATATAAAATTTAGGGTAAAGGTAGAAAAAGGAAAAGAAAATTGTAACAATAGGAATTAATTCTTTCCTAAGATAAAAGGAGTTGAGACTCTTCAAAAAGGGTAGATGCGTCGTTAAGATCGGCGATGTCATCAACCCCGATAAGACAATCTTGGAAGGGATCCACTTCACTAGGGACTCCATCTAAGTCAGGCATTTGTAGAGCCCGAGCCTCCCTTATGGCGACCTCAAAATAAGCCAGTAGATAGGGAGAGTGACCTATTGTCATGGCCCCGAGCACTCAGGGTTCTCTGTTCATCCCTGGGGATCTCGAAACTTGACCCCTCCAGTGTGCTTGCTGATGGCTGAGGAACAATCTCAACCTTGGGCAATTCAGGGGTTCTACCCACATCTTTCTTCAAAGCCTCCTCGTCACAAGGCAGGGTATCCCGCTCGGAGGGCTTGGAAGCATCAACCGGCTTCCTAGTTCAAACCACCACCCTGAGTCTTCACCCTCGTCTTCTTCTTCTTCATTCACCCGGTAGACTGATTTCTCCTGTGTTTGTATGCTGGAGGCTTTTTATCTTGGGTGTTTTGGGCTTCAGGACCCTTTTCCTCTTATTATGTTTCCCCGATTTTGGAATCGGGGAATCAGTCTCTTCACTAGATGGGGCCAGCCTCATTTTAGAGATATCTCTAATGCTTGTATGAAGGACAATCAAGTATGAGTAAAGAGACATATAAGATAAAGAGGAAAACATCAAAAGCTTACAATATTAACTTACCATAATGTTTGACTTCCCATTTGACACTCAACAAGTCATGCCAGCAACAATCGTTATAAAAGGAGGTCGAGGCTAGTCTCCAGACCTAGTATTCGAGGTTGGTGACTGCATGAGGCATCTAAGCGACCGCTGCAGAGTAGATGAAGGTATAACATAATTAAAAAATGGAGTACAAAGGCTAATGGGTAAAAAATTCACTTACAGCGGGGTTCCACTTCTCTAGGAATGACATTTTCTCCTCTGGGATGATGTCGCAGGTCCTTACTTGCACGAACCGTTTTCATCCAACCCCGATCTTTATCCTCGTCATTGCTAGAAAAAGGCCTTGGTCGCCCGGTGTTGGAGATTGATCAACCCTCGGAAAAGCTGAGGTCGGTATATCCGAATGATATGGTTGAGGGTGAACTCTAGCCCCTCGGCCTTACTAGAAAGAAATAGAGCATGATCACTACACACCAAAAAAGGGTGGATCTAGCCGAGGGTGACATGGTAACTCTTGCAAAAATCGATGATGATTGGATCAATGGGATCCAGTGGAATGGGTAAGTGTAAGAAACTTAGAAACCCCTCCACATCAGTGGTGATACTCTTCTCGAGAGCGGGGACTTATACCACGACCTCTTTCTCCCAGCCAAAATCTATCTTTATGGCCTCAAGGTGTTTCTCCTTTATCGAGCAAATATATCTCGATACCTGCTCATATTTGCCAGGAATTGATGGGGGATTATCAACTTTGAAGTTGTCCTTTATGACATAGGGGTCGGGAACCATCTCATGAAGAGCTAGCGCATTATCACCACCTGATCGGGAAGAAGAGGAGGAAGCTTTCTCTTTTTAGGCAACGATTTTGGAGGTATTTACCATGATTTAGGTTGGAGTAAGCGGAAAGAGGTGGGGTTTGATATTTGTTGGCGCTAATAAGGGTGGATCAACAGGTAGTGAAAGAGAAAGATAAAGAGAGGAAGAGATTAAGAAAGCTTGAAGGTGGAAGCAAAGTTTTTTACTCAATTAGAACCCTGGTTTTTTTAGGCACATAGCGACGGTTTATTAGTGCTAGTGGGCGACCACCATTGGCAAGCATTTAATATTTTGGGGAAGTTAACCGACGGGACATTTCAGCCACCTCATGCGCTTACACCATGTGGATGACATCATCATCAGAACCTCCAAAATCAAGGTTCAAGTAATTTCTTTTCTTTTTATTCTAAAAAATAAGGGGACTATATGTATAATGTGGAAATCGGGGCTACTCGATTTCATTTTTCAATGGGAAAGGTGATAACACATCGAGAGGACAGGTCGCCGAGCTCGGGGTCAAGGCTCCTTTACAATAATATGATCAAGGTCGATATCATTTGCCGAGGTCAGAAGAAGTCCTACTTCGAGATAATACCATTATAATTTAATAATATAAAGAGCGAGATACCCATAATGACCCGAAGATCACGATATAAATTTTTGAACGGATTGGTGCTTGGAGGATAGACAACTGTCCAATATGATTTCTTACTATAACTAGAAGTGTTCCTTACTCAGGACTCCCCCATTGTATAAAGTAGATCCCATTTATTTCTAACACACGATTCATTAACAAGAGAATATACATTCATCACTTTCTTCCTTTGTTCATTAGAGTTGCCTTATAATTTGTTGTTCTTACTAACCCACTTCGAGACTGTCTAAGGTCAAGGTCGAGATTTAGCTTGTACAATGGTTTAGCTTATTCTATTATCTAATTTATCTATCTAATTCCTTGTTTATTAAGTCATATTCGATTAAATCGCATATCTGTTACCCGGATTCTAGGGTAAACACTATATATCTATTGAAGCATACACTACCTCTTTTTACTCTGTCTTTGAGGATTTAAGCTTCCTTTTCTTATGTTTTGTAACTATTATTGGGATTGGAGTAGGTTATTCTTTGACTTTTGAGAGCATCTTTACAATACCTTGATCTTCACCTCCTAAAGGACTAGTAGATTATAGCCCAACATTGTCTAGCAGATCTTGTAAATTATTCTTGAGAAACTTCCAATGCGCTTTCTCCCGCAAGGACCTATAATTGGTGGAGAAAAGCTTCTCCACAAGATCACCCATTGGGGGAAAAGCCGCACTTGACATAGAGTGATACAGTTTGCAAATCCTCTAAAATATGAGTCCTTTATCTAGAGAGACGCTACAGATATCATTTTCCAAAAAACCGGGGACGTTCTGGAAAAACCTAAATAAATGACCAAACCGATACAGGTTGTATGGCTCGATGATGAATGAGTTATCCTACCTAAAAGGGAGGTAATTGAAACATAATATCATGAAGTAGTTTGACTCCAACTCTTCAGGGGCATCATTATCAACATAATAATAAGGACGAGAATTGGTTAACATTGTTGGTGTCCAAACGATATCCTCTCTCTTTTGAATGAATTTTCTTTCATCCTTCTCATTAAAGTACCTCGCAACTCTGTCACGCCCCAAAAACTGAGGAGAACGACCGGCTCTCAACCGAGTAAACCCGATTGAGCAAGCATGTTAGGTTTTACTATACCCAAACTAATTCATGGATAAGGAATAAATGGACTCCATTAATCATACTTTGTACATGTATCATTAACGACTTCCATTTCATTTCCATTAGCAACTTCATTCATAATTTTCATAAATATTACACGTTTTATACATCTTTGTCAAGTATCAATATTTCTAATTCAATTCCCATTATCAAACTCCACCCACAACCTGTCTACGGAGCCTCTAAATACAACTGAAGAATAATATAGAAATGTCGGCAACAAGGCTCCGGCTATGCCTCAAAATACCAAGTACATGATAAACAGATGAAACATGACCCCCAAATGAAGTGGGGCTCACCAAGTCAGCTGAAATGAAGATGCGACACTAGCTGTGACCAACACTACCTACTATAGAAATACCTACATCCATTTATAGACTAGCGCCCCCGGCAAAAGGGACGTTAGTGCCATCGAATAGCACTAGTATATATAACTAAAAGCCATCTCATTAGAAATAACAACCATATAAGGACAAAGAAATCATAATGATTCAACAAAATATTTAAACAATCACTACATTATCAAATAAACGGAATCATATAGCTTTAGTTTGGGGCTTTTAATATTGATCATCGTCATTCACAATACCACCGCTTTCTTGAGCGGAGTTTGATCACAACCCAATCCGCTAAGTCATCTTACCAAGACGTTACTCTTATTTCATTCTCACTTTCGATTTTCAATTATCATTACATTACCACCATGTGTGTGTAAAATGGCGTCCGATCACAGCCCGATCATCTAAGCCGTCTTACCAAGGCATTACCCTTTTCTGTTAACCATCTCACTTCAATCTTTAGTTTCACATGTATTAGTTCGTCGAAACTTAGGGACACAATTATCACATCATACTTGGAACTAGGCCATATTTCACAACTCACATTCCACATCACTTTCACGTTCAACATCATACTTGCAATTTATGGTAATGGGAACATGCAAGAGCAATTCAAGTTATAAGCATAGATAGGAATTCTCATGATTCAGCATAATAATCACAATTTAAACTTGACTTGCAATCTAGAAAATTTAGCATATAGTTCACATTCTTCACATATCCCCAATTACCAAGGATAGCGCATTGAACACATTGAGACACACCTTTCACATATCTTCTTGCAACACCAAATCCTTTGAAATAACAAATACTACATAACTAAAATTCTAGACTTACAACATATGCGGGGACACCATGGGAGCTCAATTTCTAAGAAGAGGGATTTTTGGCCATACATACCTTGTTTAAGCTTTTCTTAAGTTACTACAACATTCCAGAAATTCAAGCAATCTAAATCTACTTTGAGACATAACAGAATTGAACACAAATGAGGAAAGTATTCATGGTTTCAACTCATTCGAGTATTTTGTCAAATACTAGTTGTGTATCTTGATTTCAAATCTCTTCTACAGGTTTTCCTTCATCCTCCAACCTAATCTTTACTTATTCACGTTCAACAATCTTCCCACAAACCTAATTAATAAATGCATGTATAGATGATACTATAACACCCAAGAACCATACCTCAATAACCCATCTTATACCCCAAACTCGAAATTAAAGTCTAATGTATAGAACCTTACCTCTTAGATGAAGAACTTGTGATTGGGTCCTTTGATTCTTGAAGATTGATGCAAGATTGTATGATTTGAATATTGGGTTCTTTATTCTCTCTCTAAAATTCTCTAACCTCTCTCTATAATGCTCATGAAATCACCCCAAAATGGACCCCAAAGCCTATATAGGAAAAATAAGCCTCCGAAATCGGGTCTGTGGTCACATAATAGACCGCAAAACAGGAATGTAGGTTGCAGAATGCATCAGGAAATAGGTGCCCAAAAAGGCCAACACCGGCCCAATCTGAGAAGATCTGCAATCGCAGAGTATAAAATGCGACAGATTTGAGATCGCAGATTCGACACAGGATTGCATTTTTCCAGCCTTCGGTAATTTGATCATAACTTTGTGTAGGAATGTTCAAATGACGAACGGTTTGAAGAGTTGGAAACTAGACTCAAAGACCTTTAATATTATAGGTTTTTCATCACATAAAACCTTATACCAATTTAGATATGCTCGTTAAAATTGTGGACTTTTGCAAACCCATTTGGAATTTTAGCCCATTATGAAATTTTCTAACTTGACATAGACTTAGGCCTCCCCTTAGACCCCAAATTACTTTTTATATGGTTTATACACTTATTTGAGAAATACAATTGATGAAAATCATGTTAATAGCATATAAAAGATTATAATTAGCCTATATGGCACCACGAAAACCTAATTTACTTAGCAAAATTTTCTGAGGCCTTACAAGCTCCCTCCTTGAGTATGCCACCATCAAAGGGACATACGGACCCTTAGCAAGTGGATAATGGGTTTTGAGGGAATGTGCAAGCCAGCCGTAAACATAATAGATGGGAAAACAAATATTGGTCTTGATTAAGTTGGGAAGAACACGAAATCTTATTCAAACCATGATAAATACTCGCCAAAACGGGGACGGTAATGCTAATCTTTCGTCGTTTTCCATCATGCTTGCTATATTAAAAGTCTCGGGATGAATGAAGTTCTCTGCCTTATAAGGAAACACGAAAGCACATAGCAAAAATTTATAAGAGGGCTGCCGTATATGTTTCATCTTATTTGTCAGACCATACCCTAAGTTTGGAGAATATAGATTTTGATCACTTGACCCCCTAATTATCTCGGAATAACTCTGTTAGGATTATCTATCGACTTTAGGTTTGTGGATTTATTTTCCTTTTGAAGTGGTTTAGGTTTATATATTAAAGGGTTTTTATACCAAAACATTGTCCATTTTCTCAAGGAGACCTTCGTTAAGGTGATATAAGTTGTCCAACGATACAGAACGAGACAAAATTAATGGGACATGATGATATATAGGCGTGATGGTGGCGGGATGGGACGGAGCATGATGGAACAAATGGGACAAAATGGTTGGCCCATCTCATTCGACGAACAAATAGGATGTTACGAGATGGAGGGGATAGGACGAGACGGAAGGGGACGAGCTCGCAGGTCTTAAGTGTAGTATTAAAAAAACGTATACTTTTTTTACAAAGACTATGTTTTTAAAGTATGCAATGGATAGTATTTTGACTTATTTATTAAACTTAAATGTTTGTACAGAAATTTGGAAACTAAGTAAAGAATTATAAAATATTAAAACAAAAGACTTATAATGAAATTGTTACGACCCCAAAACCAACCTGGTCGTAATGGCGCATATTCATTGAACTAGGCCTGCTGACACAATCCCAAAACCAATCAATATTTTCATTCTTAGGATAAAATAAATTCTATTTAACAATAAGCCTTTATAAAGTGTTTAAAACAAAGATAACATTGTGGAAAAAAAGCCTGACATCCGGGTGTCACTAGTCATGAGCATCTAATATAACCGTCTAACAGCATCAAGACCAACATGGACCAGAAAATCAGTAAATACAACTAAGGGAAAATAAGGAGGGTAAAAAAGCAGGGTTGCGATCGCCAAGCATCTTCCTTACTAACTCTGATGGACATGCCACTGAGTATTTATCACCCGTTAACGGGTTTAGAAATACCTTGATCTGCACGCAAGGTGCAGAGAAAAATTTGAGTACGCCAACTTAGTAAGTAATAGAGGTAAATAAAGACTGAGTGCAGTGATGAGCATTTTAAAATTGTATAAATCTCATAACATAAAAACCTTAGTGGAAATAACAAGGTCCAAATCAGCAGTTCAATTTCTGAATATCTCGTAAAAATTCTAGTTTCATTGAGAGTTGTTTAAAATATTTGTTCAACATTTTCAATAGAGGCTCAGTATGAAAGAAGAGTTAAAACAATAATTTCATAAAAGACAAGCCCCTCGGGCAAAGTATCACCCATATATATATAGCCCATCGGGCAAGCCTCTCACTCACTCGTGACTCAACTCCCATCAATTAGTGCTCACACTCAACACGCAACACTCAAACTCACGCTCAGTAGCTACCTTATGATAACTGATGTGGAGGACAGCCCGATCCATAAATATATAGCCGAATGCGCTCAATGGGGGTGTGCAGACTCCAAAAGGGATTCTACAGCCCAAGTGCTATATCACTGCAGCGTGAAGTACGATCCATCCATATATGTATATATATATATCGGTGTGGCGTGTAGCCCGATCCATAGTTATATAATCCTCAGCAACAGGCCTCAGCCTCTCTCAGTTATCAACCTCCTAAGCCACTCGGGCATTTCAGTTAAAAAATCAGGGAACTCAGGCCAAACAACTTTCATATATATTTTTATAAAAAAAGAGTAATGAAACTGAGTTGGAAAATAAACAGGTAACAATCATGATCGAAGATATGCTTTCGAATGAAAACAGTGTGAGGATCGTGAGGGTCCAAACAACTTGACATAAGGCCCCAAACATGGAATTTGAACCCAAGTTAACTAAATCATTTCTAAAACACATAGATATCATATAGTGTTTTTCAAAATATGCAGCTTTATAACGGGACAAATCAAGCCACAATTCCTACAGGTGTACGCCCACACACCGTCACCTGGCATGTGCGTCACCTCTTTTATCAAAACGGCATGAATTATTGGGATTTCACACCCTCGGGGCTAGATTTACAATCATTACTTGCCTTAAACTGGTCAAAACTCTACACCACAATGCTTTTGCCCCTCGACTCGACCTCCAATTGCTCCAAATATATTCATAACCATAGCAATACCATCAATGAACACTAACGGAATGAATTCCATAAGAAAAACTGTCAAGTGAGGCACATATGCTGAAATCCACTCAATAACTACAAAAGTTGAAAGCACATTTACTCATGAGTCCAACCATACAAAATTACTAAATTCCGATAATAATTTGCCCTCCAAATCTTCAAATATTCTTTTCAAATCCCTTGGTCCAAATCCTCAATTTACACCTCAAAAACATGTAATCTAGTCGGATTATTCGATGATAATTCAATATTATGGAGTAGAATTTATCACACGTGACTTACCTCAAGATTTCCCGTGATTTCTTGCTAAAAAAATGCCCTAAGCCTTATTATTTCACCAAAAAATGTCAAAATGAGATAAAAAACATAATAACATTAATAAACTCAATTTGGGTCGCTAAAAGCAAATTCCAATCTCTAATAGTGGTCAAATCTGGTCGCTATATGTGCACACCAGTTCTGATGCACCAGCAGTATTTAATTTTACTAGAAAGGCTCTAGCTCTATCACACGAACTTGGAAGATTCTTGTTTCTATGAGTCACAAATAATAATACAAACATAGCCCTTCAATCAAAACTCAGTTCGGAGCACATTTGCTAGGTGGGATACCCGTTTCGCTCTTTAAATAATTAAATCATGATTCAAGCCAAAAACCCAATCGCCACTTGTTGAAATTAGACCAAACTTTCTCGATCACTCATATAATTCATTATCAATATCCTGGAAGTCTTGAAATTTTGATCTTTAGAACTAAAAATGGATGTTAAGATCATTACATGATTATGCTCGAAGCACCAAAATCTTGCAAAACTTATCCAAGCCTCATGCGACCCCAACCAAATATACAAACATGTCCCATAATATGACACTCGATGTCTCAAATTATATCAAACAATGCTAAAACTGTGAATCACACCCCAGTTCAAGCTTAATGAAACTAAGAACTTCCAACATCTATATTCGATGCCGAAACCTATCGAATCAAGTCTAGTTGACCTCTAAATTTTCACATAAGTCACAAATGACACGACGAACCTAATCCAACTTCAAGAATTCCATTTCGACCCCGTTATAAAAATTTCTATTGCTGACTGATAAACCTTAAATTTTCAATTTCGTCAATTCAAGCCTAAATCTACCACGGACCTCCAAATCACATTCCGAAGGTTCTCCCAAGTCAGCAATCACCTACGGAGCTAACCAAATCACAAAGATCAAAATCCGAGATAGAATACTAAAAATTCAAAACTTGGTCAATCCTCTCAAATTTCAAGCTTCAAGCTGAGAATTGTTTTTCCAATATATTTCGATGATCCTAAAAAAACTAAAACCGATGATTTATGCAAGGTAAATATATCATGCGGAGCTAGTCATGCCCGAGAACAGGCGAGTGAAGTGAAAATGCTCAAAACGACTGGTCGAATCGTTACAGATATATATTTAGCTCCTCTCAGTCACTCGTGATTCAACTCTCATCAATCAGCCCTCACACTCAATAGTCACACTCAATAGGTATCTTATAATAACCAATGCGGCATGCAACCCAATCCATATATATATAGCCGACTGTGCTCATTGGGGGTGTGCAGACTCTGGAGGAGCTCATATAGCCAAGCACTACATCGTTGTGGTGTGAGCCCTATAAAACATATCATTGCGGCGTGCAACCTTATCCATATATAATTGTGGCATGCAGCGGAATCCATATACCTATTTATATCCCTGCAGCGTGCAACCCGATCCATCTATATATTTATATTACTACGACGTGAAACCCGATGCATAATTACATATTCCTCATCATCTTGCCCTTGGCCTCTCTCAGTCATCAATCTCACAAGCCACTAGGGCATTTTACTGAAAATCAGCGAACTTAGCCCAAACAACTTTCGTATATTTAAAAATAGTATAATGAAACTGAATCAGACAATAAACAAGTAAAATTCATGACTGAAGATATGCTTTTGAATAAAAATAGTGTGAGGATAGTGGTAAAATGCCTCTGAGGGTCAAAATAGTATGACACAAGGCCCCAACAAGGCATTCACCCAAGTTAACAGAGTCATTTATAAAACACATAGATATCATATAGAGTTTATCAAAATATGAAAATTTACATTTTCCATGCTACGAACCGAGTCACAATCCCTACAGATGCACTCCTCACGCCCGTCACCTAGCTTCTGCGTCACCTTATTTTTCAAAATAGTACAAAATTCTCGGGTTTCATTCCTTGAGAACAAGATTTACAATCATTACTTACCTCAAACCTCACGTCCTCCCGCTCCCCTTCTCCTTCTTTCTCGTCTATTTTTCTCCCTCTTCTTTATCCGCTTTTCTAATCTCATTGCCGGAGTTGGGTAGGGCCTGTTCCAGGCGAGTTGTTACAAGTCCGGTGACCCTTAGTTTCCGGCAACCTGCTGGTGCTTTTCCGGTGACACTTGCACCTGCGTCTTCTTCCACTATCTCTTCCTCTTTCTCCCTCTCCCCTATTTTATTTATGTGTGGGTGGGTGTGTCCGTTTTCTAAAGATCTGTTCTTTTTCAAGTTTTTTCTAAAGATTGTTCTTTTTCAAGTTTTTCTAAGATCTGTTCATCTAGAACTGATTTTCCTACTTTGATTAAATTTTTTATTTTTAGATCTGATATTAGATTCCAAACTTTTGTTGACAGGTAGCTTACTTTTCTTTGAATTATTTTTTAAAGGTTTCGATTTACATCTGTTTAGTCGTTTATATTTACTTTGAATATTCAACTTTTATTTGTTCATTTTGTTGTACCACGGTAGAACTTGGTGAATTTTGTGTAGTTCTCTACTTTTTCCCTACATTTCCCCTACTATTATCAGCATACCAGTGGTAGCACTGACAGCCCCTTTTGGTTTTTGGATCGTGGTATTTTTTTGTGTTTTCAGGGAAATTTTGGAAGTTGTTGGAGAGAATTTGGGCGCACGAGCACTAGCAAAGGTGAGTAACCTAGATGAGCGTCAACAAAGGGCGCTGGGAAGTGGTGCGTGAGCGTACAACTACATGGAGTACAACAAATCAACACAAGTTTAGTTCTCGGGAGTTGGTACATCCTGTTCTACTTTTTCCCTTTTGGTATTAGCAAAATTGATGTTACTTTAGTTCACAATAGTCCAATCATGCAACTAGTGTACTTGTAGTCACTTGTTTCCTTCTAATTTGATTTGGTATCCGTTGTGCACTACCGAGATTAGGGTCATGTCCTCGGGTGGGGCAGAGTGTGGGGCTCGGGTCGGGGTATAGTACGAGAGGTATGGGAGGTAGAGGGGGAAAGTGATTCTATATGTTGAGAATCTAGTCATGGAACATAGGTTCGCTAACGAGTAAGTCTATAGAATTGGCGAAGATCCTTCAAAAGAGGAAGATTTATATAGCATGAGTCCAGGAAACTAGGTGGGTCGGATCGAGGGCAATAAATGCGGATGGATATTAGTTGTGGTACTCTGGAGTCCTGGGGGGTAATAATGGAGTGAGTATCCTAGTAGATGGCCATTTTAGAGAGTCGGTGGTAGAGGTCAGACGGGTGAATGATAGACTAATGACTATTAAATTGGTGATGGGCGAGGGTACTTTAAATGTTGTTAGCACGTACGCGCCGCAAATAATCTTGGATGAGGAGATTAAAAAGCATTTTTAAGAAGGGTTGGATGACATCTTTCGTAGTATTCCGCCTTCCGTGAGGTTATTCATAGAAGGAGATTTCAATAGTCATATTGGGTCATCTGGAGGTGGTTATACTGAGGTTCATGGCGACTTTAGTTTTGGGGATCAGAACGGAAGGGGCACTTTGCTGTTGGACTTTGCCAAGGCATTCGATCTAGTGATTGCAAATTTTTTGAAGCAGGAGGACCATTTGGTTACTTACCAAAGTTCGGTGGCGAAGACTCAGATTGACTATGTCCTCCTCGGGAGATGCGACAGAAGGTTGTGTGAGGATTGCAAAGTTATTCCATGTGAGACCCTTGCAACGCAACATAGGCTTTTGGTGATGGACATTGGTATTATGATAAGGAGTAAGAAGAGGTCAGTACAAGGCCGCCTGAGGATTAGGAGGGAAGCCTTGAATGGGGATAAAGCTCAGGAGTTGGAAGGAAGTTTATCAGCAATGGGAGCTTGGAGAAGTACTGGGGATGCAAACACTATGTGGTTGACGACGGTGGACTATATAAGCAAGGCAGCACGAGAGGTGTTAGGGTTGCCTTTGGGCCGCACCAATTGACACAAAAGAGACTGGTTGTGGAATGCAGGTGTCCAAGGTAAAGTAGAAGCGAAGAAGGCGGCTTACCTACGGTTAGTAAGGAGCACTGGAGAGGAGGAGAAGAAAGCAAACAGTGAGAGACATAAGGCAGCTAGAAGGAGGCAAAGATGGTAGTAACGGAGGCTAAAACGACAACTTTTGTTCGTCTGTATGAGGAACTAGGGAACAAAGGCAGGGAGAAAAAGTTATTTCAAATTGCTAAGGTGAGAGAGAGGACGGCTCGGGATATAGACCAAGTGAGTTGCATAAAAGATGATGACAACAAAGTTTTGATGGGGGATGACCAGATTAAGAGGAGATGGCAGACCTACTTTCATAAACTTCTAAATGAAGAAGGGATCAGGATATTGTACTAGGTGAATTGAGGAATACTTACAAATCCCATGAATTAAGTTATTTTAGGGACATTGAGGTTGATGGGGTCATGGAGGAAATCCCCAAGATGAGGAGGGGCAGATCTATTGGGCCAGACAAAATTCAGGTTGAACTTTGGAGGTGTGTGGGTGGAGCATGCTTGGAATGGCTTACTAGGTTGTTTAATGTTATCTTCAAGAGTGGAGGTGGAGTACAATGGTTCCATTGTATATGAACAAAGGCGATATCCAGAGCTGCAACAACTATAGGGGTATCAAATTACTGAGTCATACCATGAAAGTCTGGGAGAGAGTGGTAGAAATGAGAGTACGAAGGACAATTTTTCTATTTCAGATAACCAGTTTGGCTTCATTTCGGGGATATCTACCGCAGAAGTTATCCACCTTATTAGGAGGATTATGGAACAATATAGGGATAAGAAGAAGGATCTCCATATGGTGTTTATCGATCTAGAGAAAGCGTACAACAAGGTTCCTATGGAGGTCTTATGGAGCTGCTTAGAGGTTAAAGGGGTCTCGATTACCTACAATAGGGTGATTAAAGACATGTATGATGGAACTAAGACTCGGGTTAGGACATTTGAAGGATACTCCGAGCATTTTTCGGTTGTTACGGGATTGCACAAAGGGTCTGCGATCATCCCTTTCCTTTTTGCCTTGGTGATGGATGCCATAACACATCATATTCAAGGGGAGGTGCCATAGTGCATGTTATTTGCTGATGACATAGTCCTAATTGACGTGACACGATATGACGTCAATGAGAGGGGTAGTTTCAAGTTACCTTGGTTCAGTTATTCAGGGGATCAACAAGATCGACAAGTATGTCACACACCGTATATGGGTAAGGTGGATGAAGTGGAGGTTAGCGACGGGAGTCATGTGTGACAACAAAGTTCCATCATTACTAAAAGGTAAGTTTCATAGAGTAGTGGTTAGGCCATCCATGTTTTATAGGATCTCGTTTTAGCCGGCTAAGAACTCACACATCAATAAGATGAAAGTAGTAGAGATAAGGATGTTGAGGTGGATGTGCGGGTATACAAAGATGGATAAGATTAGGAATGAAGATATTCGAGAGAAGGTGGGCGTGACCCCCATGAAGGACAAGATGCGGGAACCAAGACTCAGATGGTTCGGGCACATTCAAAGGAGGAGCACTGATGCACCGGTGACAAGGTGTGAGCGACTGCCTGTGGTGGGCATAATGAGACGTACATGGAGACCTAACAAGTATTGGGGAGAGGTCATCAAGCAGGACATGTTGAAACTTAGGATTACTGAGGACATGGCCCTTGACCGGGAAATTGTGGAGGTCGAGTATTAATGTTGTAGGTTAGGGGAAAATTGTGAATATTTATATGGCGCACTAGAGTAAGACTAGCCAGTTAGGAGTTAATCTTAGGATGCTACTGATCAACTACTGATGCAGGGCTTTATCTGTTGGATATTAGTATACCTTCCATCTTTTCTGTATGTTCTATATTTCGTATATTGCTGTTACTTTGTTATTTTATATTATAATATGTATTTTATGTTATTTTTTATGAGTCTATTGATATCACTAATATATTTTCTCTTGTTGCTTTCTTGAGCCGAGGGTCTCCTGGAAACAGCCTCTCTGCCCCTCGGGGTAGGGGTAAGGTCTACGTACATATTACCCTTCCCAGATCGCACTTGTGAGATTATACTGGGCTGTTGTTGTTGTACTTACCTCAAATCGGACAAAAATCTATATCGCGATGCCCTCGTCGCTCGACCCAGCCTCGAATAACTCCGAATCTATCCAAATCAGTATCATATCATCAATACATGCTAAAGGAACAAAGCTCACACGAAAGCTATTAAATTAAATCAAAATTCCCGAAATTGATCAAACCTATCCCCCGGGCCATGTCTCAGAATCCAACAAAAATTGCAAATCTTGAAACTACTTTCACTCTCGAGTCTGTACATACCAAAATAATCAAAATCAGATATCAAATGGCCCCTCAAATCCTCAATTTAAACTCTCCAATTTCAAGACCTAATCTTCTAATTTCTTCCCCAATTTTCCCACTAATAACATGATTAAACAATGGAATAATCGCCATAAAATTATAAAATGCCCACCTCACTGAAAACACTTGATTCCCTCTTGAAATTGCATCTCCCAAGCTTCAACTCGTTCAAAGTTGGTGAAGAAATGGTAGAAATTCGTGAAGGGGAACTTATATACTTTTAGCCCAGCACTTCCGCATCTACAATGTTCTAGTCGCATCTTCGACGAGGAACCTGTGGAAAATCCATCGCAGGTGTGGTCTTCACTTAAATTCCAGGACCCGCTAGTGCGGTCAACTTCTCGCTCTTGTGGTCTCACAGTTACGGTACGATGTTCACACCTACGCCTCTTGCCCTCTCCGCTATTGCCGCTTCTGCGGCAGATCCTCCACATTTGTATTGCCGCACCTGCGTTTCCCACTCCACGTGTGCGATTATGACAACTGCAACACACCACAAATTTCATGAACTCTCAAACCTCAAAAACCAATCCGTCAACCATAAGAATCCATCCCGAGGCCTTCGGGACCTCAATAAACTTACGAACAAGTCACATATCACCATTCAAACTTATTCCAGCCGTTATAACACTCAAAACAACATCAGAACACCAAATCACCCTCGGGTTCAAGCCTAAGGATTTCCAAACATCGGAATTTAGTAAACGATGCAAAAACCAATCAAAACCCATCCGAATGACCAGAAATTTTGATATCATGTCAAAAATAGCACAGCGGACCTACTACGACTTCCGAAAATCCATTCCGACCCCGATATCATGACTTCCACTACCAACCGGAAAACGCTAAAATTTCCAATTTCGCCAAATCAAGCGTAATTCTACCAGAGACATCCAAATCACGTTACTTGCGTGCTATCAAGTACAAAATAACCTAATGGAGCTAACCAAATCATAAAAATCCAAATCCGAGATCGAATACTAAAAAGTCAAAACTTGGTCAAATATTTCAAATTTAAAGCTTCAAGCTGAGAATCATTCTTCCATATCTGTTCCAGTTAACCTGAAAACTAAAATCGACTATTTATATTCGTCATAATACATAATAAGGGGCTCGTCATGCCCGAGGATTAGCGAGCACAGTGCAAATGCTCAAAACGACCGGTCGGGTCATTACATCCTTCACCACTTAAACATATGTTGGTCCTTGAACGTACGCAAAGTTGTTTCGAAAGCCATAAAATCACTGTATAACCTTACCATCCACATACTCGGGGGGTGATCCTATGTCACTCTATGCCATATAGGTCCGATCACACAACAAAATAGGAATTTCATAATTTACCCTAGCCCATAACCTTAGAGCCAAATCTCCATTTCCGAAATTATCTATAAGATTAGAATCTCACATCTATAGACTGTATAAGTCCGAACAAATTGTAAAAAACATAGCTAAAACTCAATATGTAATCACATGATATACCACATAACTCAACCACTCGTAGCGATAACTTCTAATCATAGCAACTGCTCAAACAACCCAATATCCGTATTAAACCCTCTTATCAAAAAAGGCCTCATTCCAACATTTTCATATACAGCCAATGATGAATATATCAAGCAAAAAGTCATAACCATTCCTCAGATCAACCAGTCATGGATCTCCCTTTCATCCGGCAAGGAGCATAGTAAATTTCTAAGATGAATCCTGATATTATTTTTCCAAATGACCTCAACAACACAACTACTCTAGTGACATGACACATCGATACAATCTAAAGCCATAGCCCGTGTGACCCGCACACCAATAATCAATAGTCTAAATATACTCAAATCATAAGAAAAAATGAATCAAATGAGAGAGATGTACCGCAAGCTCACCAGTACGACTACAACACAATACTACGAACACATCCCATATAAAAAAACCAGAACACATGAATCTAACCCGAAGGATCTTACCTCCACATAACATTGCTGCAATGCGCGGTCCTATCTAAACACTAGTCCACTTGAGACACCTCAATTCACCATGCTAAAAATCATCAACCACACGCAATTTGATATCTAGTACCAAAAGTGAATCACCATACCTACAGAGAAGCAAATGATGCAATGCCATACTATCCCGAAAGAATATATCTAGTGCGCAATCAATCATGCAAATCCCAAATACCCATCTCATTCAAATTCCATTATAAAGCAATAAAAAGAACCATATTACTTGTGCATAAAACTAACAATCACAACTCATCGCAGCAAAGAAGGGTATCTCATAGATCACTCCGTAACGCGAATAAGCTTAATGACAATTGAATAGAACATCCCTCAACAGTAGAAATTCGGATACAACCAAGTCGACTCGATGAAGAACACACATCCATACTGGCCTACTCATGAATATCTTATCAATGAGTTCCTGAAGCTGCTCCTACAACTCCTTTAACTCCGTTGGTGACCTACTATACAGTCGAATAGAAATATGTTGAGTGCCCGGCACCAAATCAAAACCGAAATAAATAACCTTGCCTGACGGCATATCCAACAAGTTTGTAGGAAACTCATTCAGAAAATCTCTCACCACCAGAACTGAATTAACGGTGGAAGTTACTGCATTGACATCGATTATGAAGGCCAAATAGGAAAGACAACCTATTCCCAACCATGCGCTTGGTCTTCAAAAACATAATCACTCTATTGGGAGGATACCCAATATCACATCAAAATCAACCATACTAATCAACAAAGATCCATTCAGTTCTCTAAGCCCCCAAATAGCCACCACACATGGCCGATATACGCGGTAACAACTATGACATAACCTGTTTATGAGAACTCCCGGTCTCCAAATTCATAAAGCACTCGAACTCCACCGCCCGAACATCTCACTTACTTCTGATACTCAATCATTCCTTGAGAGATACTCCTAAAATTCTTCTGTGCCACTAAGCAACCTCAAATATTAGCCGTCGATCAAACTAGAGAGTGCCACAATACTAATGAAATATCTTTAACTCGATTACATTGCCTCTTTCTGAAATGTACCCTCATCAAGCCACACTATTTAGTATTATCATTTACCCAGTCATGTGAAGCTCTCCATGCTGCCTAAGAATTTATGATTTTCCTTCCATAACTGAACCGTGACCTTAAATATGCAAATATCAACCCTACACAACATATTATATATACCATGCCATCCTATGATAATTATGAGAAATTCTTAATCTATTCAAGCCACAAGAAAATATATACTTAACTAGTAAAGAACTTTCCATTTGATTCAATCTAGAAGAAAATCATTATACATCACATGCTCCTCACGCCAGTAGAAAATATACATCCCTAACCGAGGTAGAAACCACCAAGAACCCTCTAAATTCTATTTGCACAAAACCAACCATCAGGATTGAATCCTTCTAACTCAACCAGGCTGCGAAGGTCACTAAAAAAATCCAAGAGCATTTCCAAGCAATATCTGTAGAAACCCATCACCTCATAATCACCTAAAGAACAATTCATACCTCTTACCATGCCCATCCGACCTACTTCCAAGCTGTCCTATTTATCCGAGTTCCTTCCAAATTACCTTCGAGTTAATACTTCTCCTTACCAAAATTCAGCAATCCTCAACCCAGACTCACCACACAAGACCCAAGCATAAAACCACGCCTTCTAAGGCTCAGAAGCCGTTGAATGTTCTCTTAAGCATCCCAAAGGTAACACAACTCAATTACTTACTTTGAAGAGACTTCCTACAAATTTAAGCTATTTTTCCCTCCCATGATACCAAAATGTAGGATCTACTACAATATTGGAATACCACAAATTTGACGCCTTCCAATGTAAGTCCCAATTTCGAGCCAAATACACATCCTGAAGAATTTCCAATTGTTACATATAAATCTTGAATTCGTCAGAACATTCTTGAGAGCCATCCACTCTACTCAATCTCAAATAGACTGGTCTATTAGCACTTCACATCCTAGGAACTAACCCATCCTTCTAAGCAGACGAGTGATATCATACTCCATACGAGTTACATCCCTTATAATAGTAATTAATTCATTCCAACGTCTTTCATATACACATACAACATAACATAACGCTTATCAAGAATTTCCTTTACTTGAGTCATCGTCGATCTCAACCTCTGCAAGTCATAATTGATCCAAAAGTATACCCCAAACTTAAACCCATACAACACATAACCGTGCAATCAACTTATCGCTAACAAACTCCCCAATTGTATCAAAACCATAGATCAAAACACAGAATAACTCACGATACACATATTCTATTACTACCATATTGCTATCTAGTATTTCAAATCATCAACAAATATCGCACTCACCTTTGTAATAGTGAAGCCCACAATTGTAAGCGATCCAAGTCCAAATTTCAGCACATATAACCCACTAGTAAAAGAGAACTCACTATAAAACAATATAGGGATCACACAACTCAAGGGTCACCCCTCTTGAGATTACCCACATGCTTCACCTCAAACTAACATCTCTTTATACCCTTCCAAATTCATAAACATTATGCAATCACTTAATCTTCCAAGTCTAAACTCATATCACAACATGAAAAATCTACTTCACTCCTCAACTAAACAACATGAAGAGATCCTTTAACAAACCCATGCCTCGAGACTATACATCAAATCAATGTGAAAATCTAGCACCAAGTAGTCCTTTCTACACCTCTATCAGACCCTTCTCTTCACATTCAAATCATATGAATATATCTCTAGTCTCATCATTCTCATTACGTAGCCTTCCAGCCTCTATTTCCACTAATAAGGATACTACCGGACATTTAATTCTAAGATCCCATGCTCGCACAGACCAACACCAATGTGCTCAAACTACAGTCAAAACCCGACCCCAAGTCCTCCAAACTGGACCAACATCAACACACAGTAATCACATCTTGCTTCTCTTTCAGGGAATAATAAGTTGTCGATGCAATCTGATATCGAGCGCTCATACGCGCATACAAATGCGTGGAAGGAATTTCAAGAGTTACATTTTAAACTGAATAAATGCCGCATGATAAGAATTCATGAGTGTGGACTTTTCCTAAAGGTTCTACAGCCTCTCAAATATAAGTATGTACATCTTCGTATCAATCAGCGATACTCTACTAAACCTGCTCATGACTCGTGAGACATATGTAACATAGGCTCTGACACCAACTTGTCACGACCCCAAAACAAACCCGGTCGTGATGGCGCCTATCATGGAACTAGGGCATCCTACACAATCCCAAAACCAATAAATATTTTCATTCTTAGGATAAAATCAAAGCTATTTAACAATAAGCCTTTATAAAGCGTTTAAAACAAAACGATAGTGCGGAAAGAAAGCCAGACATCAGGGTGTCACTAGTCATGAGTATCCACTATAACCATCTCACAACATCAAGACAAACATGGCGGGGAATATCACTAAATATAACTAAGGGATAATAAGGAGGGAGGAAAGCAAGGCTACGATCGCCAGGCAGCTACCTTTCTTACTCTGATGAACCTGCCATAGAGTAATTAACACCCACTACTGGGTTCAGAAATACCTGAATCTGCACACAAAATGCAAGGAGTAATGTGAGTACGTCAACTTAATAAGTAATAAATATAAATAAAAAGTGATTGCAATGATGAGCATTTAAAAATCATACACATCTCATAACATAAAACCTCAGTGGAAATAACAAGGTTTAAATTACCAGTTAAACTTCGAAGATCTCGTAAAAATTCTAGTTTCAATGAAAGTTGTTTATAATATTTTTTCAACATTTTCATTAAAGGCTCTGTGTAAAAAAAGTGTGAAAATAGTAATTTCATAAAAATAAGCCCCTCAAGCAAAGTATCACTCATATATATTTAGCCCCTCGGGCAAGCCTCTCAGTCACTCGTGACTCAACTCTCATCAATCAGTTGTCGCACTCAGCACTTATGCACAATAGGTACCTTATTATAACCAATGTGGTATGAAGTGCAATACATAAATATATAGTCGACTATGCTCACTGGGTGTGTGCAAACTCTGGAGGAGCTCATACAGCCCAAGCGCTTGTTAGGATTTATGCCCGTCACTAGGGGGGGGGTGAATAGTGAGGCACGAGAATGTCGATAAATTTTGCGGAATTAAAATTGCAGGAGTAAAGTAAGTGCAGTAATTAAAAGACTAAGGAGAGGACACACCGAATTTATACTGGTTCACCACAACGTCTGGTTAGTCCAGTCTCCCGAGAGACTCTCTCGAGTTTACGCTAACTCCGTTAAGCTTACGGGTGCCTAACAAACCGTTACACTTGCTCGTAGATGTACGCTCTACAAGACTTCAACTTGCTCGAGGATACCTCACCTCAAGACTTCACCTTGCTCGTGGATACCGCACCACAAGACTTCACACACTAAGATTTAAGGTACTTAGCAAACCCAACGCTCAATGAGAAGGTGTGGTCTTCTCAAGAACCTTTCTCTTTTACAACAAGAACTCTCTAAGAAGAGTAGATAAAGAGATACAATATAAGCTCTATGAACAACACAAAGTTGTCTCTCAAATGGCTCAACAAAAGCTCTAAATATTGTAGAAATGTTATCAATATGTTCAATAATAATGAGAGATATTGTTCATATGAAATGAGTCCCAAAGACCTCTATTTATAGGTGGTAGAGGTTGTATGTCCGTTGCTTAATAGGCAATCAATAATGCTGATTTTATGCCAAGATAATTGATTATCTACTTTACATAATCGATTATCTTCTCAACGTTCATAAAACTGAACGTTGGAAGGCAACGGTCAGTGAATAATCGATTATTCTCTAGAGGATAATCGACTATTTACCTTCTTTGGAATTTCCAGTTTAAGCTGGAAAAAACAGATAATCGATTATCCTCATAGTGATAATCGATTATGCAGCCATGCTGGAATTTCCAGTTTTGGCTGGAATCCCAACATAATCGATTATCAGCTTAAGGATAATCGATTATCTGGCTGTTCTGTCCAGAATCGAAAACTTACTTCAAAAACCATTTTGGTTAAAATGGAAACGTTGAAAATCATTTGTTTGAAGTATATGAAAATGTTTATGATTTGATAAAATGATTTTATGCATATTTATGATGACCTATGTTGAGCCAAAAGACGAGATAACTTAAACGTTGCTCTTACATTGGTTCTACCTAACGACCTACGCCTTGGGTCTTCGGTCTTGAACTTTTGAGCTCGTCTTGGCTTTTCTGTGCAATCCCTTCATCAATATGCTTCTTGGCATTCAATCTTGATTTATTTGTCACATAATAACATTGTTTGACAGTTGACTTCATTGTTTGTCATTCATCAAAACCTATACTTGGAAATCATGCTAATACAACCAAAGCACACATATCATGGATAGAATGATTTCCTACAGCGCTATATCACTGCGGCATGTGACCCGATCCAACATGTCGCTGCAGCATGTAGCCTAATATATATATTGCTGCGGCGTGCAGCCTGATCCATATACATATTTGTATCGCTACGGTGTACAACCCCATCCATAATTATATAATCTTCACCATCAGGCCCATGGACTCTCTCAATCATCAACTTCACAAGCCACTCGGGCATTTTAGTGGAAAATCAGGGAACTTAGCCCAACAAACTTTTATATATTTAAAAATAGAGTAATGAAACTAAATTACACAATAAACAGGTAAAAATCATGACTGAGGATATGCTTTTGAATCAAAATAGTGTGAGGATAGTAGTAAATACCCATAAGGGTCCAAACAATACGACACAAGGCCCCAAATATGGCATTCAGCCTAAGTTAACAGAGTCATTTCTAAAACACATAGATATCATATAGAGTTTATCAAAATATGCAACTTTACAGTTGCCGCGGGATGAACCAAGTTACAATTCCTACTATTGTACGCCTACACGCCCATCACATAGCATGTGCGTCACGTTATTTATCAAAATAGTACAAAATTTTGGGGTTTCTTACCCTTAAGACTTGATTTACAATCATTACTTACGTCAAACCAGACAAAAATCTACACCGCGATGCCCTTGCCGTCGACTCGACCTCTAATCACCCCGAATCTATCCAAAATTATAATCATATCATCAATATATGCTAAAGGAACAAAGCCCATGAGAAAATTATCAAATTAAATAAAAATTCCCGAAATTGCTCAAACCCGGCCCTTGGGTCTACGGCTTGGAATCCAACAAAAATTGCCTAAGTATAAACTCCATTTATTCCCGAGTCTAT
Organism: Nicotiana benthamiana; assembly: GCA_034376525.1. Classification (NCBI taxonomy): domain Eukaryota; kingdom Viridiplantae; phylum Streptophyta; class Magnoliopsida; order Solanales; family Solanaceae; genus Nicotiana; species Nicotiana benthamiana. The sequence continues at coordinate 85,684,922 of CM067326.1, forward strand.
ACACACCAAAATCATCAAAATCGAACGTCAAATGGACCCTTAAATCTCCAATTTAAACTCTCCAATTTCTAGCCCTAATCTCCCAATTTCATCCCTAATTTTCCCACTAATATCATGATCAAACAATGGAGTAATCTCCATTAAAATAAGATGCAAGGCCCAAGTAGCTTACATCACTGAAAACACTTGATTCCCTCTTGAAATCACAACTCCGAACTTGTTAAAAAATGGTGAAGAAATGGCAGAAATTCGTGAAGGGGAACTTATATACTTTTTGCCTAGCACTTCCACAAATGCGATGCCGCATCGACGAAAAACCATCGCAGGTGCAATCCTCACTTAAATTCCATGACCAACTTCTGCAGTTAACTTCTCGCTCATGCGGTCTTGTAGGTGCGGTACGATGTTCACACCTGCACCTCTTGCCCTCTCTTCTATGGCCACTTTTACGGATGATCCTCCGCTTTTGCATTGCAGCACCTGCATTCCCCACTCTGCAGGTGCAGTTCTGTTAGCTGAAACACACCAGAAATTTCATGAACTCTCAAACCTCAAAAACAATCTGTCAATCATCAGAATCCATCCCGAGGCCCTATGGACCTCAACCAAACCTACGAACAAGTCACATATCACCATTCAAACTTATTCCAACCTTTGGAACACATAAAACAACATCAAAACACCAAATCACCATCGGGTTAAAGCCTAAGGATTTTCAAACTTCCGCATTCCACAAACGATGCAAAAACCTATTAAACCTTATCCAAATGAACTAAAATTTTGCATACACGTCAAAAATGGCACAACGAACCTACTCCAATTTCCGGAATTCCATTCCGGCCCCGATATCAAGATTTCCACTGCCAACCAAAATACAAAATTTCTAATTTTGCCAATTCATGCATAATTCTACCATGGACCTCCAAATTCATAAGTTTTAAGGTTAACTTTCAATGATGATAATATCATCTTATTTTATATTTCCTGGGAAAGCAAAAAGGAAAGAATAAAGAATTAACAAAATTGCTACTAGATTCATTAAAAGGAAGAAATAAGAATTAATTTACATTAATGACCATTAAGACGCAACTTAGCTCGTCCTTAATCGAGGATTGAATAAAGATTCAGTTACAATCATTAATGGTCAATCAAGAAGCATATTGACTCAATTAAGGGAACTCAGATTACCAATATTGATCATTCCGATTTCGAGGAATATGCTCACTAATTAATCTCTCCTTGAATTCAGCTGTGATAAGGAAGGTCACATATGAATCTGGGCCAGTCAAAGAGCAAGATTCAAAGAGACATCTCTTGGGTCAAATCCTTTAATCAAAGATCTTATACCTCAAGTTTCCAAAAGGGTTTAATGACTCCTTTATCTGGTATAAAAAGAGTGCTCTCTCACGAAGAAGATCACACAACAAAAAGAGTAATCCAAATCTGTCTCCTTCTTTATTCAAACACTGTAATTCAGAATTATCAGTGTTTCAAAAGATAGAGAGATCTACAGTACAAAAGAAAGTTGTGTCGCTTCATCATAACTCAACTGTTGATTCTATATGTTGATGGTAAACACAAAGATACCATCAGTCGTGTAAATTTATTCAAAGATCTTAAGGGAACCCTTGTGACCCAAGGGAAGTGGTGTCATTACCACAATTGTACTGAACCAGTATAAATTGTGTGTGTCTTACTATTGCTCTTTACTGCTCTTTACTCTTTCTGTCTCATAGATTAGTCAACTAATATTCCTCTTAGTCGACAACAATTTTAATTAGCCCACAATTTACCCCCCCCCCCCTCGTACATTCAATTAGTATCATAGCGAGGCTCACAATCGATGCTTTACCTCTAGTGAGAAAAAGATCAATCGATCCAACACTGTTGTCGGTGCTCTCTTTCAAGAAGGGATCTCTCAAGTTCTACCTCATTACTTCAATGGTCAGCATTTTTCACATGGGAAGGTTTGTATGGAAACATACGTCGTCATACGCCATCAAGTATAGCGTGTGATAAAAAGGGGAAATATTCCAATTTATCCAACAAAGATGCAGATGGTGAAATCTCACATCAACCGATCCTCTGGATTTGGATGGGTACACTGATAAACAAGCTGTTGACATCACTATGAATGCAAAAGCAAACAATCTACTATACAACGCTATCAGTGGAGAAAAATGAGAAAAAATATATAGTTGTGAGACTACAAAAGAAATATGGGATAAACTGGAAGTCACTTATGAAGGAACAAACAAAATAAAAGCAACTAGAATAATTCTCTTGGTTAGGGAATATGAATTATCTCTAATGAAGGATGGAGAAACTATTGAAGAAATATTTTCCAGATTTAGCAAAATCCTCGGAGACCTCAAATCATTTGGAAGACCTATTAAAAGTGGTGAACATGTTAGAAAGATAATCAGAAGTCTACCTACAATTCGGAAACCAAAAGTTATCGCCCTAGAATGTCAAGACCTAGACAAATCTCTTGTGATGAACTCAGAGGTGACTTGATCATTTTTGAGAAAACTCATCTTGATAGACAAATTCAAGAGAAAAAGAAAACCGTTGCTTCCAAGGCACCTATGGCTGAACCTGAATATTAAGATAAAGTAGAAAGATGAGAACAAGATATAAACATTGCAACGCTCTCACAAGTTGTGACCAACATGATGAGAATGAACAAGAACCACAGATAAGGTAAGTTTAATTTTAGAAAAGGAAGGAAAAGCAATGAAATAGATAAAACTGATGGAAGAAGTTACGAATGTGGAAAACTCGAACATGTCCAAGTTGGCTGTCTTAAATTAAAAAGGAAGCTTAGCAGAAACGTGCAAAAGAAGAAAGATTTTGGAGCATGGAGCGATGAGAAGGTATCTTATCATGAGGAAATTGCTAATATGTGTTTTATGTCTCTTAGTGACAATGAAGAATTAAATAAACTTGCACTAATGACAGACATCAATGAAGAAGAAGAAGATTTAAGAAGACCCCATTCACCGTTGGATGAAGGAACTAGTGAGGTATGTACTCGCTTATGTCTATATTGTTATGAAATTCAAGAATTTGTTGATATTGCTCTTGCAGACATTGAAATAGTAGTAAATGAACTCAAAAAAGTCAAAAGGGAAAAAGTAAAGAGAAAAGAAGGATTGGGCCCAGAAACTAAAAATATGCAAAGACGAACGTGATATACTTCAAGAAGAAGTAAACGAACTCAGGATTCAATTGAATGGTCAGCAAAAATCTTTAAGTTCCAGTTCAGTCTAAAATTTTCCTATTAGAAATAAGATTGCAGGCTTCTTTGGTGGTAAAAATGGGCATAACACTAACAATTGCAGGAATAGGTTTAGAGCTGAGAATAATTCTGGAAACTTCAACAGCTCACCTTGCACCTGCTGTGGCAAAAGAGGTCACGCCTCAAATCATTGTAGGTTCAAAAACAACAGGGGATGGATTTGGAGATCAAAATCTTCAAATCAAACTAAAATATCTAACTGGTCAGGACCCAAGCAGGCTTGGGTACCTAAAAATAATTAATCTTGTTTAGCAGGAACACCGTAAGAAGAATAAAAAAGGAAAATAATATCCCGACAGTGCGTGTTCCAGATATATCACGGGTGACACACAATTGTTCAAATCAGTCACCAAGCTTGATGGAGGAGCAGTAAAATTTGGTGACAAATCCAAAGGAAATGATATTGGTGTTGGAAAGGTTCCTTTAAGCTCTACATGTGACGTGGATGAAGTTTATCTAGTGGATGAACTCGGGTACAATCTTCTCAGTATTAGTCAACTATGTGACAACGATTATGAGGTTTAAAAAACATAGCTGGGTCATAGAGACGAATCAGGTAATATCGTTCTCTCTGGTAATTGGGACAGAAATGTCTATACTATCAAAAATCTAGAAAATGCTGGGGATCAAATACGTCTTTCTTCTATATTTGAAGATTCTTGGGTTTGACATAGGAAACTTAGGCATGCAAGCATGCACACCATTCAAAATTGTATTTCTAAAAAGATCATATCTGTGATGCATATCAATCAGGAAAGCAAACTGGATCCTCCTTCAAAGTTAAAAGCATTGTTTCAACATCTAAACCTCTTCAACTACTGCATATGGTTTATTTTACCCCACTAAAATTGCTAGTATTGGAGGTACGAAATATGATTTTGTTATTCTATATCATTTTTCTAGATTTACATTGTTTATATTTCTTAGTAATAAAGATGATTCCTTAAAGAATTTTGATGTTTTGTAAGAATTTTGAAAATTTCTGCAATGATCAAGGAATCTCTCATAATTTCTCTTCACCTAGATCTCCTCAGCAGAATGGTGTAGTAGAATAAAAAAATAGAACTTTATACGATATGGAAAGAACGATGATAGTGGAAAACTCTTTACCTCACCATTTCTGGGCAGAACCTGTAAGTACAACATGTCATATTATTAATAGATATCTCATTCATCCTATTCTCAAAAAGACTCCCTATGAACTATGGATTGGTAAGTAATCAAACATTAGCTACTTACACCCTTTCGGATGCAAATATTTTGTTCATAACAATGGTAAGGATAATCTACGCAAGTTTGATCCGAAGAGTGATGAATGTATATTTCTTGGTTACTCTCCCTCTAGTAGAGCTTACAGAGTTTACAATAAGATAACCTTGTGTATTGAAGAATCTATTCATATTTTTTTTATTGATACTAACCCTCGCTCAAGGAATGAACATGTTCCTGAAGATGAGGAGATTTTGTGTGCTCCAAAATATATTATTCTAGGAAAATATCATCAAACTGAGTCAGCTAATCAACATAATCAACCAGTTGGATCTTTTTTAGAAGATCATGACTTATCTCAAGCAGATCAGTCAACTAATATATATTCTGGGAATACTCCAAACAAATAGAGGAACAAACCAGGATATCCTCACAAATTCATTGGAGATCCATACGAAGGAATAACTACCATGAGACCACAAAAGAACAAGTCTCATGTATCTCTTATTTCTCAAATTGAGACCAAGAAGATTGATGAAGCTCCAAAAGATTCTCATTAGATCAACGCTATGAAAGAAGAATTAGATCAGTTCGAGAACAACAAAGTATGAGAATTAGTTCCAAAACCCCAAAACTCCTATGTTGTTGGGACTAAATGGGTGTTCAAAAAAAATTGAATGAATCAGGCCAAGTCATTTGAAATAAAGCAAGACTAGTAGCTTAAGGTCACGCTCAACAAGAAGGAATCGATTATGATGAACCTTTACACCTGTGGCAAGACTTGAATCAATCAAAATTTTATTTGGCTTTGCCTCCCACAAAGGATTCAAACTGCATCAGATGGATGAAAAAAGTGCATTCCTAAATAATTTTATATATGAAGAAGTATACGTAAAGCAACCTCCTAGATTTGCAAATGCCACTCTTCCAAACCATATATACAAGCTTACTAAAGCCTTGTATGGTCTCAAACAAGCTCCGCGAGCTTGGTATGAAAGGTTAAGTTCTTTTCTTTTGAATCAAAGCTTCAAACGAGGTAACATAGATACAACACTTTTTATTAAGGTGATCAAATTCTGGTAATCTCATTACTCAAATATACATTGATGATATTATTTTTGGAAGCCCTAACACTACTCGTTGTGAAGAATTTCTCTTTACATGAAAGGTGAATTTTAGATGAGCATGATGGAAGAATCAACCTTCTTTCTTGCACAACAAAGCAAGCAGTCTCCAAAGGGAATCTTTATCAGCCAATCAAAATACACAAAGGAGCTTATTAATAAGTTAGGGATAGAAAATACTAAGGCTATTGATACTCTTATGAGTTCAACTACTGTGCTAGATGATGATTGTGAGCATGTGAATTTTGCTTATATGAATCACTCCCATAAATTCAAAACAAAATAATTTCTTGCAGTATTCTCAATTTTGTGGATTTTCGTAGCATTTTTCCGTAATTGGTTGCATTTCTGTCTGTGCATTTAATTAGTAAAAAATAAAAATGTGTTGCATGTGAATTTAGGAGTTAGTTTTGTATTTAAAGAATTATTTAGTAAATAAGTTGTTGTATAAAAAAGAAAAATCACAAAAATAGTCATTTTTGCACCCTTTCATTTTTCTAATAGTTTTCTTTAATTTATTAATGATATCAATTACTTAGGATTAATTAGTATTTCTAATAAGTTAGTTTGATTTTTAATTTAATTTAGGATTTTTAGTTTTAATTTATTAAAAAAAAGAAGAAAAAGAGAAAAAGTTAATTTGGGAAAAATGAATTGAGAAATGAAGAGAGTTGAGTTATTTTGTTTCAAGCCTACTGTGAATTTCCTTAGATCTAGCCCATATCCCCACCCCAGAAACCGGTCCAGCCCTATCTGTGACCCAACATCGTCGTTTAGGTTGAATAGATCTCAGCCATGTAGGTTGATTGATCCAATGGCTTAGAAGCTAGGATTCAATAATATATTAATGTCCGAATGCCCCTACCCCGTCTCTCATCCCCCACACCTCTAAAAGAACCCCCATCGTCTCCATCGCACACCGCCAACTGGAAATCGTCTCCACCGGCAGTGTTGCTCTGTTGACCCCATTTTTGCAACACAGCTTCCTCTCATCTCCCTCATACCCATGCCACCCTTCATCTCCCTTGAAGTTCACTAGAAACAGCCCAAAATATCCAAACCCTAGGGTCCCGCCACTGATTCCTCCACCGTGTCCAGTGGCACCACCTCCTCCCGCCATCAAAATTACACAATGAAATCTCCTGCATCCTTTGTTCCAAATATCCAATTACCTTCATTCGAATCCCCCCTCAAAGTGCTCGAATCATGAAGCTAAGGTTCGAGTCTCATGAGCCCAAACTTGCGCATGAAAGTTTTCTGTCTCGCTTTTCTTGAGTTTGGACTAATTTTCTCCTTTGATAATGTTATTCGTTTGTTTTTGCAAAGAAAAATTGATTAATGTTATTTGAAGACGAAATTGGAGGTTCGATTCATCACAATTTCAATTTTTCAGTTGGTAAGTCCTTTCTCCCTGTTTTATTCGGGTTTGGCATCATGTTTCCTTACTTTCATTCCTCTTCATCTACCCTCTGTTTCTCCCCCCTCCCTTTCTGAATCATTCAATTTGAGTTTGAAATTTTTTTTATTGAAGGTTGAGTTTATGTGTCTTTCTCCCTCAAATTATCTTTATCTTCCAAACCCGCCTTTGTATTCATGTTAACTTGTTTTAATTTGGTTAATCTTTTGCCGATTTTTTCATTTTAATTAATTAGTTTAATTAGGTCACTTTGATAACCTAGCTAATCCCCTACATAATTGTGTTAATTAGTCATTTATCTTAGTTTGGATTTTTGTTAGGGAATCTGTTTGGTATTTGTGTTCTTGCAGAATTGGTTTTGTCTAGTTGTGTGATTGAGTGCTAGTTTGCTTCTGGACATTTTTTAAATTTCGACCAATTCATTTGGGCTAAGCCATTGGGTCAGCTTGACCCAAGTAAATGGTTGGGGGTAATTACAGGGTCATTGAAGGGTAGTTTGGGTAGATCAATTAGGCAATCTGGGAATAACCACTTTAAGAAGATTAATGAAAGCTGAAAATAGCTTTGCTTGGCTAGATAGTCAGAAAATGAGGGACTTCTAAGCAATATTGAAAATTGAGAAAGGGCTCAAGGGCAAAACCTAGCCTATATTTGTTGCCTTAGTAACTTGTCTATAAAGGCATTGTAACTTGAAGCTCAATTCAGGTTTTTGGGTGATAAAAATTCCAGAAAAACATAAAAAATTGATAAAATTCTACTATTCCATTGATGTTTAGAGATTTTTAGAAGGAAAATTCTGAAAATAAGAAAACAACTAAAAATCTTTGAAAAAAAACTGTTCTATTGAATTCCCTTCTCTATTCCTGAAGTTTTCAACTGCTGAAGCAACTTGTGATTCATTTTGGAGTATTAATATGGTTTGAATTAGAAGTTGGGATTGATTCTTTGGGATTTGAAAAGGATTTTTCATTTTATTGGTTTGGATTTCAAAATATGAATTAAGTCTGTGTGGTTGAAGATTTTTTACTTGAGTTTTGTTTAGGCTTGCGATTCTCTTGCTGGGTGGAGTTGATTTCTGCTGACATTATCTCATTGCTGGCTTGTTCTGCTGTTTTTTACTATTTCTTCACCCCTTTCCCTTTCAATTTCCAGGAACACTCTTGAAACTGCAATGGATTGAAGCCTGATTGAATTTTCCCAAAGATTTGTGAATCTGAGTTGGGACTTGAATAGAAACACTATTTCTAGCTGTGCTGTTAAGTCTAAATAGATGTTTAGGTTCATAGCGTTGGCTTGTTACAATGACTGAACTCTATTAAATGGGTGTACTGCTCGATATGATATAATGGAAGTTTTATTGAATATGATATTTTGTGCTCTTATGGTTTGAAATCAGCAATGGTCATGTTGAAATGTGTCCAAGATTCTACTTTATAATTTTGGAAGGATTTGTAGTATATTACTTGTTAAAACTGTCTTTTAAATGGTCTAAATGAGTTTAAATTTCCAATGTTTGTCTGTGTTATTAGTCTAGACATTAAATGCAAGCATGGATATCTACCTGAATTGTTGTTAATAGTGAAGATAGAAATGCTGGTGAGAATTTGTTGAGGTTCCTGTGTTTGGTAAGGCTCAATATTGAGTCCTGATTTCCAGTTTTTGTTTTGGAATTTTTATGCCCATGGAGCCTTAGGTTCTAGGCCATTCGAAAGAGAGGTTAGTACATGAGATTCTTTGGGCTTGTCTGCTGAGCTAAAAGCTTGTATAGTTATTGCTGAATATTTCACGTGGCAGACTTGATTCAAACGCATGCTGAAAATGAAATTAGAAATTTAGTCTAGTTAATGTGTGTTTAAAGTATTAAATAATATTCTGAATCTGTTAATCAGATCTCATGTTCCTCTGATAACGTCATTCTATCAGCATCATTGGGCTTGAGCATGAACTATTGCTAGGCCAACGTTGGCCCATGCTGAGTAACAATCAACATCAACGCACATCCCCAAGAGACATTGGTTATGTCACCAATTTGGGACCATTTGAGCTCAAGTCTGGGGGGTTTCTGTTTGGGGGCCAAATCTTTTGTCTATGCTATCACAAGTGCCCATCTTACTTTTAATATGGCTATTTTTATTAAAGGTTGCTAGTGGCCCTAACTTTATCCAAAGCAAGCCTAGGTAGCTTTGGAAGTGCAATTGGCCGACTTTCAATTGAATTGAGGTATTTGATATTTTTTTTTGTTGATAAGTTTGAATTTCCCTTTAGTCTCAAGATTAATTGTCATGTTAGCTAAGCGGAGGTGAGCTATATTAGACAACACCAGTAGTGTATGGCCCTCTAAGCTCTAGTTTGCGTATCCTAGTTAAATTACCCTTTTAAAATAAATTAAGGTGCGCCACGCCAAATAAAAATTCAAATGCGTGGACTTCACTTAATTATTTTTTTTTAATTCCCTAGAGTTCGAGGCGTGTCATTTAGCAAAGTTCCATGGCCCTCACAAATTTGAAAACACGCAATTGCCTTAGGCGCACTAGTTAAATAATTTACCTTCCTAAACTCGAATGCGCATTTATGTGACCCAAATATAAATATCAATGATGTTAAAATATGTCAAATATTACGATTGCATTTATGTGACGTGGTTCGAGACGTTTTTTGATAACATTGCAATTTTCTCTAAAAAATGAATAAAAGCGGTTAAAGTAAAAAATTTCACTTAGGTTCAAAATATTCTAAAGTCAGATTATTAAGCCGAATATAATAGTTGAGCGTCCGTGCTAGAACCACGGAACTCGGGAATGCCTAACACTTTCTCCTGGGTTAACAAATTCCATACCCGAATTTCTGACTCACAGGCTGTATTACAGAGTCAAACCTTTCTCGATTCAGGATTTTAAACCGGTGACTTAGGACACCATTAATTATCTCAAGTGACGATTCTGAAATATTTAAATAAATAAATCTCGTGTCGATTGTCCTTTAATTGGAAAAACTCCCTATCTACGCCTTTCGCGGGGTATAGTGTAAAAAGAGAGGTGTGATAGCTCTGGCGACTCTGCTAGGGATCGAACCCAGAATATCTGCTTTTGCAGACCAGGGTTCAGAATTCGAGCTTAGATGAATTGTTATATTTTGATTTATTATTATCTTATTTTAATACATATTGTGCCCAATGTGCTAAATGTTGCTTTTTACCGCTTTGATATTATTTGAACTATATATAAACTACCGCGAAACCCTTCTTCTCATCTTTGGGGATGTGCTCACTGGTCGAGACTCTCTATTCTTTTAGTGTCACACCTTGGAATAAGAAAAAGGCTCAGACAAGTTACAAAGCCGGATGGCCTTTTCGTTCCCGGTACGTTGCCCCCTTCTCGACTTGAGTTGTCCGCTCGGGTACACAGTCTAGAATATATACCTAGGTTTTGAAATTAGAATAACTTAACCTCATGCCGGATCCCTAGTAGGAACTCTTATTTGCATCATGTATTTGACTTAGGGGACTCAATACGGGGGTTGGGTCCATCTAGGACAGGTGCATCCAAAATAATAGACCATCTTGATGCAACTTGCATGCTACCCGTGCATATATTCCGGATTTGCATGCCGATTGGCTTTCGAAAAACAAAGAGAGGAATTGAAAAAGAAAATAACAGTGTGAGGGGTGAGGAAGATAATTATTTGTTTCAAATACCGATACTGAAATACTGCCAAAATTTTGAAAAGAACAAAGAAAAGAATTTTGTTTTCAGAGAAAAAAAAGAAAGAAAAAAGAAGCTGGATTTAAATTCTGTCAGAACTGCCCGAACTACACCGGTTTGATTCTCATAAGGCGTGAGATACGTAGGCATCCTCCATCGGACCCAACTTCATTTTCCCAAAAATAGCCTCAAAAAACCAAATTTTATTTTTGATAAATAAATACGACATTTCTTGTCAAAATTAGCCAAGTGTCCCCAAAAGGGCACCAGAAGGATACTTTTGCAAGAACAACCATTCGAGATTCTCTTTCAAATTTTTTGGTTGGTAGCAAGCACAACCTTAAAATCTTCCCAGGAAAGTGTTGAAAGGTCGTATTTGCAAAGCCGGAGTCGTACTCTTGAAATGAGAATTTGAAAAAATACATCAACCTTGTTTTAAGTCAAATGAATCATGATTTTAGCTTAATCACCCTAATAAATGTGCAGAATGAGCACGAATAACAATTTGCTAATAACAGTCATGAACAAGATCCCTTTGGAGCTGCACATGTTGTGGAATGATCTAGGTGAATCAGGGAAAGACAAGGTCAATGCGCACTTGGGAGGACTCACCAGGTTGCTGAAAATTAATCCTAGAGGGGACATTATAAAGGCATTGGCTACATTTTGGGACCCGACCCACAACGTATTTCATTTCCTAGACTTTGAACTCTCCCCAACCCTGGAAGAAATAGTCGAATATATCGGGGGCTCCAAAATTCCTCTGAGACACTAGTATTTGATTGCACCAAGGGCCGTCGCTATACACAAATTCTTGGATTCACTAAAGATTAGCAGGGGGTTCAAAATCCAGATCTGTCAATCGGTTTTTGTACTCCACAATTTATATACCAGGTATGGGCACATAGGGGGTTTAGCGACCTGAAAAATAAAATTTGTAGTAAGTGAAACTGACTCAAATGGGAAGAACACAGGTGTTTCGCATTTATGGTATTCTTCTTGAGCCTCTTGGTGTTTCCACGAAAAGAAGGGAATATTGATATATGGATAGCAGGGATTGTCAGCACCTTGCTCACTCAAGCCAAGGGCACCCTCGCGCTCATGATATTATCTGAAATATTCGGTGCTCTCACAACCTGTAAAGCTAGAGGAGATTGCTTTGAAGGATGCAACCTGTTGTTGCAGATGTGGATGATTGAACACCTATGCCATCGACCTCAATTCATGAGTTATGGGTCATCAGAAAAGAGCTGCATAAAGGAATTTTCTACGAGAGTTGATGGATTCGGATTACCAGAGGGGGTCACAAAATGGGTGTCATATCTCCGTACCATAAGTGAAAGTCAAATAGAGTGGACGTTTGACTGGCTTCCCATTGATGAAATTATACATATGCCAGCTACTAGGCCTCATTTCCATTTGATGAGTCTTCGGAGCATCAAACTTTATGCTCCGTACCGGATGCTGAGACAGTTAGGGAGGTGCCAAATGGTTCCCAGGGATGAAGACATTAGTCGCCATGTGGTCGAGATTGGTCCTAATGGTCAGTTTCAGGAAGCAGTAGTCCGCCCGATTTGGAGCGAGTGTCAGTACTTGACGATGAACACTCGAGTACGAGACTTGTCGAAAGGTGAGGTAGCACCAAGGTATCTGGCTTGGTATAAAAGAAAAGTGGAGTTTGGAAGACTTGCCAAAAGACCACATCTTCAGGAATTTGCTGAGGCGTCACAAGAACAATGGAATTTGTTAGCCAAGGAAAATAAATACAGGGCCATAATAGGGAAATTGGAAAATCAAGTCAAAGACCTTCAATTCGAGAATGGTTTGTAAGCCGCGGTAGGCGAGGGGGAAAATAAAATACTAGCCAAAGAAAACAAAGCTTTGCGAGCCCAAATTCTGCGAAGGATGAAAAGCTCATAGACAATCTAAGGCAGAAGGTCGGAGAATTTGGTTTTGACTTACAAAGCAGAGGGTGAACTAGCTAGGGCCCGAAAACAATTCGCCAAAAATGCAGAGGAACGAGCACGCATGATCGAACAACTGAAAGAAAAGTATGAAAATGAGGTTGTGAGGTTGAAGAAGAGGGTGAATCATGGTTGAAAACAAAGTGGATAAGAAAGCAAAAGACTTCAAAGTTGAAAGAGAGCATTGTCAAACAGAAATAGTGAGATTTGCAACAATTTCAAGAACTGAATCGTGTAGCTAAACAAACTTTGGAGGCCAGGGACCAGCAGATTGGGCAATTGTTGCAAGAAAAAGGTGCTATAAGAGAGAGGGTACGGATGATCGCTGATTCCATCACCGTAAAGTGTAGCCAATATGAAGATATGACAATATCCATGTTTTTTCAACTACAATTATCTTCGTTCGTCATGTCATGGAAAACCTCCACCACCTCCAAGGGGATTTAACACGCAGGCCTGTAGCGAGACTGAATGATGTCTCGCAGGCCCCAGGAGCATTAGAGGCCTTAATGTATTCATGATTTTAACTCAAGTCTGTTAGTCCATTTATGAAGTCTGTATTTTCTTCTATTTGAGTCTGTAGTAGGTTGTCAAGCCAATTGTTTTTATCTTTCTGTCACACTCTGTTGGTTTTGTTTGAGTCGGAGTCTGTTGATTTCTTTTATTAAGATCTGTTAGTGTTTTACTTTATGAAAATTAAAAATTTCTAAAATATTTTCTGTACTTTTCTGCCAGAACTACTCTCGGCCTGATTCATGCAGGGTCATGATACGTAGGCAATCTCCATAGGATTCGACCACAACCAAAATAAGGAAAGGGGAAAAGAAAAAGGAAATCATGAGAGAAACAACAGTAAAATAAGTGAGAGAATAATAAAACAATATAAGGTAGGCAAAAACAAGCTGTGCAAAAGAAAGGGGAAGAAGAAAAAGAAAACAACAGAGAAAAGGAAAGTGGCATAGAATAAAAGTCGGGATGATGTAAGCAGCCAATCCATGTGCATAATAGAAACCGGTAATTGCTTAGGTGCATTCATTCCTGGAAATGCGGTTGCCTATATGTTGAAGCCTAGCCACTAACAAGTTTTGGCGTTGCTTTGCCATATCCAGACAGGTGGTTAGTTTTGGAGCATGCTGGCTACCCACCCTTATAACACTCGTTCCAAAAGCAAGCTGACTATGGCCAATCAAGAACCCGACGCAAGTATCATTGATCGCTCAAAAGAGCTGGGAGACTTGCATGTCAACGCATTGAAAGAAGAGATGTACAAGCTGAAGCATTAGATGGCTAAAATGTATCAGGCATGGATAAGAGGGCAGCCACCACCAGCTTATCCTACACACCCGACCTTCATCCCACCATTAGCACAGTCACATGACCATCCTGCAACCGATCCACCCCCAAGCTTCCCCATCTACCAATAATACCAAATACAACTTTCCACACACCCACAACTCTACCACCCAAAGCAGTTCCCCACCCCTACCACCAGTTTCTCCCATCTTTGTGGCACCTCCATTTACCGCATTCCATAGATCATCTAGTGAGACTTTGCTCCAAACTCATGATAACCAGTACTACCCACAAGAACATACTTTCAAAGCCCCAGAACCCTACTCATACACTCCCCATTTTGAAATCCCTGCAGAGGCTGAAAAACCAGCCAAAAATCCCAAGCAAGATGAGGTTCTTAGGAAAGTCAAAAGTCTAGAGTAGTTATTTAGAGATATGCGGGGGTTGGGATACCAAGTAAGTGTGGCATTCAAATACCTCTGTTTGTTCCCAGATGTACAATTGCCTCCGGGCTTTAAGATGCCCAAGTTCTACTTATACAACGGGCATGGCGATCCGGTGGCACACCTAAGGGTTTTCTGCAGCAAGCTGAGAGGGGTAGGCAGGAAGGATGAATTCTTGATGGCATACTTTAGTCAAAGTTTATGTGGTTCAGTATTGGAATGGTACACCCGACAGGATCATGCTCGGTCGTACACATGGGACAATCTAGCACAAGCGTTTGCCTGTTATTTTCAGTACAATCTTGAAATTATTCCGGATCATTTGTCTTAGTCAAAACTGGAAAAGAAGCACAATGAGAGCTTCAGAGAGTATGGATTTCGTTGGAGGGAGCAGGCAGCAAGGGTCGACCCACCAATGAAGGAAATTGAAATGGTAGATTATTTCTTGCAAGCTTTGAAGCCTACATATTTTTGTCACCTGGTATCAACGTTGGGTAAATCCTTTAATGAGGTAGTAAAAATGGGGAGCATGGTAGATGAAGGACTCCAATCTAAAAAGATTATAAGCTATTCAGCATCAAAGCAACCACCCAGGCTATCCATAGTGGGACCGGGGGAGCAATTAGAAAGAAGAAGAAGGAGGAGGTAGTGACAATTGACTCAGGGACTTGGTTAGGGCCCCGGTGTCCACCCCATTACAATCAGTCCCGATCTCATCATCAAACCTATCAACACACTCCATATAGTCCACCACAACACTACTACCCACCTCTTGACCCCTATTTTTTCGTCCATAATTTACAAACATATTTTTAATCTCCCGCCCACGCAAAATGGCATGCACCAACCCCACAAAATAATTACTCAGCTCCACAAAATAACTATCCACCTCCAAGAGCCTACCAACACCTTCGAGACCAGCTTTCCGGGCCAACCAAGCTTCAAAAACTAGGATAATACAGAAGAAGAAAACTTACTCCATTGGGAGAATCATATACCAGCTTATTCCATAGGTTGAGACAGTTAGATATGTTGAGGACGGTTGAAGCAAAATGCCAAATCCTCCCCCAGAAATCTGGACTATTCTGTCAGTTGTAAGTATTATTCTAGTGCCCCAAAGCATGACATGGAGAAATGTTGCTATTCAAGAACTCATTGATTCACATCAAATTGAGGTGCAAGCTCCGAAAACACCTAATATTAATCAAAATCCACTGCCTCCTCATCAAGAGAAAAATATGATTGAGAAAGTGCAGAAAGAGGGAGAGCCCAAAAAGCTTTCGCAAACTGTTATGATGATCCGAGCCAGTGAGCGGAAGACAGCCGAGAATTTAACAAGAAAGATGTATTCACATATGTTGAGTGGAGAAAGAAATGAGCCTTTTGATGTAGTCAAGAAGGAATCCACAAGAGACGGGATGGTGAGACCAGAAAATGCAAAAGTGGTTGTACTAGGGGTAGCAAGAAAGCCTTTGGTTATTGTGCAAGGCGCTCGCACAGAGCCTGTCATTATTAAACCTGTAAAAAAGCTACCAATGATTAGCATCAAGGTCGTACCTTGGAATTATGACCGAGTAACAGCGACTTACAAAGGGGAAGAGGTTAGATATGAAGTTTGTGAGACCCACGGATTGACCCGATCAGAGAGGTGCTTTGCCCCTGAGGAATTGAGAAAACCCAAAACGACTAAGGATAACTTAGTGTTGGTGAAGAAAACTATGAGTGAAGAGGAAGCAGAAGTGTTTGTGTAGAAGATGAAAATGCAGGATTATTCTATTGTGGAATAACTGAGAAAGAAGCCTGCTCATATATCGTTGTTATCATTGTTGATTCATTCGGACGAGCATCGTCGGGCGTTGATGACCGTCAGGCGTTGATGAAGATCCTTAACGAGGCCCACGTTCCTGATAAAATCACGGTCAATCACTTGGAGAAGATAGCCTACAATATTTTAGAGGTGAATAGATTTAATTTTTTCGGCGATGAATTGCCCGTAGAAGGCACCAAGCATAATAGGGAACTCTATCTCACGGTAAAGTGCGAAGATTCTGTAGTTACTCGAGTGTTGGTTGATAACGGTACAAGCACGAATATTTTCCCTCTTTCCATGTTGAATAAGTTAAAGGTGGATGTTGTAAGAATCCATAGGAACAACATTTGTGTGCGAAGGTTTGATGGCGGGGGAAAAGATTCATTCAGTGACATAGTTCTCGAATTGATAATCGGACCAGTTGATTTTACCATGGAATTCTAGGTATTGGATGTTGCTGTCTCTTACAACCTGTTGTTGGGGCAACCCTAGATCCACGCTACTAAAGCAGTCCCCTCTACTTTGCATCAAATGGAGAAATTTGAATGGGATCGAAAAGAAATAGTTATGCGCGGCAATGACCATCTGTATGCTCATTGTGCCACTCATCGAGGCAGATGATGACAAGGGGATCTGGGTGTATCGGGCTCAAGATACAGTATCAAAGAGAAACGTTTCAGAGGGGGAGTGTGTTCCCACGCCAAAGCTAGATGTTGCGTCAGTCATGGTGGCTATTGAAATGTTGAAGAAAGGGTTTGTTCTAGGAAAAGGTTTGGGGGTATCACTTCACGGTATCGTACAACCGGTTTCTCTCCCCAAAATCATGGACACCTTTGGTTTGGGATTCAAGCCCACAATTGCAGACATCAAAAGAACCAGAAGGATGAAGAAGAAAGCATGGACCTTCCAAAGCCCGTGTCGCGTCTCTTCAGATCATTTATTAGGCCCGGAACCAAGAAGCGCCCGATAACAACAAGCTCCAAGTCTGTGGTTGATCGTGATAAGGAATTTCTTGAAAGGTTCGAGAAGTTATTTGAAGATGTGTATGTGGTAGAAGCTGGAGAGAAATTTAGCAAGGCTGATGTGCAATTTTTTGGGCCCTGTGCAAAAGTCAAAAATTGGGAAGCTTCTCTTCTTCCAAACAGGAAGGTGTTGCGGTAGTCTGCTTTGATTTTTCTTTCGATTTCTCTGGATTATTCCACGGTTGGAATTTAGAGTCTATGTTCCGACCGTTTGAATGTGTAAACCTGTTATCTTTCAAACTTCAATGAAATGCAATTTCCTTTTCGTCAGTGCTAATAGTTCTTAATTTTCTTTGCATTTCTTTTCTTTCTTGTACAGTTATTTTATGCTGGATCTAATGATATGACATGCATAAGGACTCTTCGGCCCAGTCTTGGAAGCCGATCTAATTCAGAAGTAATAATTCAAGAGATAGAATATGAGGATGAACCAGAATATGACGAGGAAATGGCGTTTGAGGAAATTAGTAAAGAGTTAAGCCACTTTGAGGAAAAACCAAAGCCAAACTTGAGCGATACAGAAGGATTCAATCTTGGGGACCCACATAGCAACATAAAAACTTAAATAAGTGTCCATCTTGAGCCGCAGCTTAGGGAAGAAATAATCTAAGCACTGCTGGAATAAAGGATGTTTTTGCGTGGTCTTATGACGATATTCCAAGGTTGAGCATTGACTTGGTGGTTCACAAATTTCCTACTGAGCCGGCCTGCCCTCCTATCAAACAAAAGTTGAGGAATTTTAAAATTGATGTGAGCGTATAGATCAAAGAGGAAGTTACAAAGCAGTTTGAGGCAAAGGTCATTCGAGTCACACGATATCCCATCTGGCTAGCCAATATCGTGCATGTGTCAAAGAAGGATGGTAAAACTAGGGTGTGCATTGATTATCCTGATCTCAAAAAAACAAGTCCAAAGGACAACTTCCCCCTGCCGAACACCCACATATTGATTGACAATTGTGCAAAACATGAGATTGGTTCTTTCGTAAATTTTTACACAGGCTATCACCAGATTTTAATGGATGAGGAGGATACAGAGAGGACATCATTCATCACGCCGTGGGGAACATATTGCAATAGAGTCATGCCCTTCGATCTGAATAATGCTGGGGAAACCTATATGAGAACAATGGCAACCATATTCCATGATATGATACATAAGGATATTGAAGTCTATGTGGATGATGTAATTATGAAATCTAGAAAGCAGTCCGACCATGTCAGAGATTTGAGAAAATTTTTCCAGAGGCTCTGCAGGTACAATCTCAAGCTCAATCATGTGAAGTGCACATTTGGCATGCCATCAGGGAAGTTGCTAGGATTCATAGTCAGCCACCGAGGCATTGAGCTAGATTCATCAAAGATCAAAGCCATACAAGAATTGCCTCCTCCGAGGAACAAAACTGCGGTGATGAGTCTATTGGGGAAATTGAATTATATCAGTAGATTTATTGCTCAGCTCACGAGAACTTGTGAGCCTATCTTTAAGCTGTTGAAAAAGGATGTTGCGGTCAAGTGGATAGAGGAATGCCAGGAGGCTTTTGATAAAATAAAAGGGTACTTGTGGAACCCGCCAGTATTGGTCCCACCGGAACCAAGGAAGCCTTTGATCCTGTATCTGACAGACTTGGACAATTCATTCGGATACGTGTTGGGTCAGCATGATATCACCGGAAGGAAGGAGCAGGCCATATATTACCTCAGCAAGAAGTTCACAGCTTATGAGGTTAAGTATACTCATCTTGAAAGGACGTGTTATGCCCTAAATTGGGTAGCAAAGAAGTTGAAACACTATTTGTCGTCGTATACAACTTACCTAATCTCACGACTACCCGTTGAAGTACATCTTTCAAAATCCTATGCCCACGGGGAGGTTTGCAAAGTGGCAAATCCTGCTCACTGATTTCGACATCGCCTACATGACTATGACTGATCATCTGGACGAGAATATGGTGGACGAAAAATACAAACCTTTAAAGACATACTTCTCGGATGAAGAGGTGATGCGTTTCGATGAAATGGAACAGGGCAAGAAGCCAGGATGGAAACTATTCTTTGATGGGGCTGCCAACATGAAAGACGTCAAGATAGGAGTAGTACTCATTTCTGAAACAGGGCACCATTTCCTCGTTAAAGCTCAGCTCCACTTCTATGGAACTAATAATATGGAGGAATATGAGGCATGCATTTTGGGTTTGAGGTTAGCTACAGACATAGGTGTCCAGGAAGTCTTTGTCTTGGGGGACTCGGACCTTCTGGTACGCTAGATTCAAGGGGAATGGGAAGCACAAGATTTGAAGCTCATACCATACCGGCAATGTCTGCATGACCTTTGTTGACGATTTTGGTCACTAGAGTTCAGGAATATCCCAAGAATCTAGATAAGGCGTATGTTGACCCGCTACATATCCAAGTCCATGACCAACATGCTTTCTATAACATGGTGGAAGAGGAGCTTGATGGTGAGCCTTGGTTTCACGACATCAACGAATATATCAGGATGGGTGTGTACCCATTACAAGCCATAGATTATCAAAAGAGAACAATTCGTAGATTATCAAGTGGGTTTTTCTTCAGTGGAGGGGTATAATACTAAAGAACACCAGATCTTGGGTTGTTAAGATGCATAGATGCTAGACAGGCCACATCCATCATGATCAAGGTTCATTTTGGAGTTTGCAGACCTCATATGAGTGGGTATGTTTTGGAAAAGAAGATTCTCCAAGCATGTTATTATTGGCTCACCATGGAGTGAGATTGTATCAATTTTGTGCGCAAATGTCATCAATTTCAGGTGCATGGAGATTTGATTCACTCCTCGCCATCTGAGTTACATACAATGTCTGCACCATAGCCCTTCGGTTCTTAGGGCATGGATTTCATCGGGCCCACTGAGCCAGTAGAAACCAATGGGTATAGGTTTATCCTAGTGGCTATTGATTATTTCACCAAGTGGGTCGAAGCTAAAACTTTCAAGTCGGTGACCAAGAAAGCCGTGGTCTTTGTGCATTCAAATATTATTTTCCGGTTCGGAATACCGAAGATAATCAACACCGACAATGGAGCAAATCTCAATAGTCATTTGATGAAAGAGGAATGTCAGCAGTTTAACATTACACATCGCAATTCCACCCCATACCGCCCCAAGGCGAATGTAGCAGTTAAGGCAGTAAACAAGAACATAAAGAAGATACTTTGAAAAATGGTGGAAGGGTCCAGGAAATGGCATGAGAAGCTACCCTTTGCGTTGTTAGTCCATCGCACTACTGTCCGTACCTCAGTAGGGGCAACTCCGTATTTTGGTGTATGGCACATGAGCAGTAATACCGACAGAAACTGAAATGACATCCCTTTGCATCGTTGCTGAGGCAGAAATTGATGATGACGAAAGGGTCAAAAACCCGTCTGGAGCAATTGAGCTTGATTGATAAGAAAATATTAGCAGCAGTATGTCACGGCCAGTTGTATCAACAGAGAATGGCCAGAGCATATAACAAGAAGGTGCATCCAAGGAGGTTTGAAGTGGATCAGTTGGTATTGAAGCGCATCCTCCCTCACCAGGTGGAGGCAAAGGGAAAGTTTGCCCCAAATTGGCAAGGGCCGTTCATCGTGCCAAGAGTGTTGTCCAACGGGGCATTGTATCTAACAGATGTAAAAGGCAAGTGCATAGAAATGGTCATCAATTCTGATGCAGTTAAGAGATACTATGTATGATTTTCTTTGATTAAATTGTATTTGTTTGTACTAGGCATGTCTTGGAGATTGGAATGACGAAGACATTTTGTTCTACTATCTAAACACTTTGTCCTTTATTACCCCTTGAGCCCTATTTATTTTCTTCCATACCCATCTTTCGAAATCAGTAGCAAGATTAGAAACGCAAGCGTGAGAAATGAGTAAAGGGAAAAGAAAAAGAAAGAATGAAAAAGAAGAATAAAGAAAAAAGAAAGGAAAAAAAAAGAAAAAAAAATAAAAAATAAAAAAACACAAAACAGCAAAGCAACAAAAGGAAAAGGGAAGAAACAAAAGAAAAGAGTGAGAAGAAAGAGAGAAAAGACAATCACAAAAAAACATAGCAATTCTTGAGGCATGAACTATGTTTGACCTGGTTCCTTTTAAGGATACGTCGGAAGCCTCACGGTTCGGTCTCATTAAAATAAAATCTAAAAGTCCCCAAGCAAGAAACCGGGGGCAGAAGTTGTGGTTGGTGTAAAGAATTTTGATTCCGAAAGTTGTAATTCTAAACCCTTTTGAATTGTTTTAAGCCTTTAATACCCTCTCTTTCTAACCCTATCTAAAAGCCCACATTACAGTTCAAAGAAAGACCTTCTAATCAGTCTTCAAGAAATGCCAAGTCGAGTAAGAAGAGGTGATTCATATCAGGGCCAACACTCTAGTTCGAACAAGAAAAGAGGAAAATGAGAGAGTCTTATTGGTAAAAACCTTCACGGGCACCGTAAGGCGACGAGAGTTGAGTGAAAATCAAAATGAGAGAGTCTTATCGGTGAAAACCCTCACGGGCACTCTAGGGCGGTGGGAGCTGAGAGAAATCAAAATGAGAGAGTCTTATTGGTGAAAACCTTCTCGGGCACCTTAAGGAGAAGGCAACTCGAGAAATGAACAATCGAAAAAGGTCTGTTGGTGAAAATCTGTTTAGAACACCGCAGGATGAGCAAAGTCTGGGTTTGGTTAAAGAAATAGGGTTAAGGAAGGTCACAACAACAAAGCATGGTAGCTAAAAGCCGATCGTTTGGACAGACTAGGTCGACTAAGCCGAATTGCATGTCATGATCTTGAAACCAGCTATTCCTCCACAGATAAGTCTATTTTCTTTCCTCGGCGGTAGTCACCCAATTTTAAACTCTTTTATTCTAAAAAAACAACAAACAACACAGAGTCATTCCATTTTATTTTCTTTCGGGTTTCCACTCTTCTAACATGTTTTCAAGGTCAATTGTTTTTAAACAAGCAGAAGAAAAATTTCAAAGCTTACTACCAGCTCCAAAATAGCAAAGCACATTGAGGCTAAAACATAAAAAAGGTAGTGGAAGTTAAAATGGGATATGAAGAATCACTAAACGTTTCGTCGGTAAAATGATTCGATAATCTCAGGAAGGATGCAAAGATTCTAGCAAGAGGGTCAGGAATGTAACAGAACGTTGGGGTATAGAACACTCAGTTCACCTAAGGCCATATGGTTCAAGGGGTCAGCCAACAAATCTGGCGACGCAGAGTCAGTTCGTGAAAGTTTGCTACAATGGAGCCTGACAGCGGGGAGGCCATTTTCAGAAAAAATGCCGCAAGCTAACCACCACATTTCAAACTGACAAGATTTATTTTGATTAAAACAGGGGCAGAAAATTTTGGATGTCTAGGGGAAGTCTTCCATAGGAAAAGCAAGCACCCAACAGTAATGACTATGATCTTCAAGACTCTCCTGGAAAATAGGACATAGTTTAAAATGCAAAACAACCACAGGTAGCACAATTTAGCATTAATGTTCCCCGAAGAATACAAGCCAGTTTCAATTTCGTTCAAGAGATAGGATTCATGTAGGAGTTGTTAGGACCCTCCTGGAGAATGGGACCCAATTTGGAAATAATTAGCTAAATATAAATGAACCCCAAAGGAGTATAAGTTGGTCTTAAAGTTCTAACATTTCAAGATAGGATTCAATCGGGAGTTTTCAGGACCTTCCTGGATAATGGGATTTAGTTTTAACAACTAGTCCCCAGCAGATATAACTCAGGTTTAAAATTGGATTTAATTAAGAATTGTTAGTACCCTCCTGAATAATAGGACATAGTTTTAAAATTTCTATTAAAAACAAGATTTAGCATAAGGTCTATCATACGATCGCATAATATGATTTGATTGTGATTTTCCGGATCCTCCTGGATAATAGAACTTTCTTAGATAACAAGACATAGCGGAAGTAATACCTCTGGAGGACGTAGCCTAGTTTTGGAGTTGTCGTTAGTTAAGAATTGTCAGGACCCTCCTGGATAATGGGATGCAACATTATTGTCTTCTTAGATAACTAGATATTCAACTTTTAAAATTGGCATTTAACTAAAGAGATGTGAGGACCCTCCTAGAAAATGGGATCTAGCTTTCAAATTCTTAGTAATATTTGGTAACATGATTTAGTGAACACTCACATATGTGTCCAACAACCAAACTGGGGTAGAAAATATTCGTTGTCTTGTTTGTTTTGTTGAAATCAGGTGCCCACCTGTAGAACAAGGGAATACAATTCAAGTTTTTGGTAATCAGGTGCCCACCTAAAGAACAAGGGAATACAGTTCAAGTTGTGAAATAAGGAGCCCACCCAGAGAACAAGGGAATACAGTTCAATTTTTTGGTAATCAGGCGCCCACCTGGAGAATAAGGGAATACAATTCAAATTTTTGGTAATCAGGTGCCCACCTGGAGAACAAGGGAATATAGTTCAAGTTTTTGGTAATCAGGTGCCCACATGGAGAATAAAGGAACACAATTTAAGTTTTTGGTAATCAGGCGCCCACCTGGAGAATAAGGGAATATAGTTCAAGTTTTTGGCAATTAGGCGCCCACATGGAATAAGGGAATACAATTCAAGTTTTGGTAATCAGACACCCACTTAGAGAACAAGGGAATACAGTTTAAGTTTTTGGTAATCAGGTGCCCACTTGGAGAATAAGGGAACACAATTCAAGTTTTTGGTAATCTGGCGCCGACTTGGAGAACAAGGGAATATAGTTCAAGTTTTTAGCAATTAGGCGCCCACCTGGAGAATAAGGGGATACAATTCAAGTTTTGGTAATCAAGCGCCCACCTGGAGAACAAGGGAATACAATTTAAGTTTTTGGCAATCAGGCGCCCACCTGGAGACAAGGGAATACAGTTCAAGTTTTTAGCAATTAGGCGCCCACTTGGAGAACAAGGGAATATAGTCCAAGTTTTTAGCAATTAGGCGCCCACCTAGAGAACAAGGGAATACAATTCAAGTTTTTGGCAATCACGCGTCCGCCTGGAGAAAAAAGGAATACAATTCAAGTTTTTGCAATCAGGCGCCCACCTGGAGAACAAGGGAATATAATTCAAGTTTGGCAATCAGGCGTCCACCTGGAGAATAAGGGAATATAATTCAAGTTTTTGGCAATCAGGCGCCCACCTGGAGAACAGGGGAATATAGTTAATGTTTTGGCAATCAGGCACCACCTGAAGAACAAGGGAATAGAGTTAAAGTTTTTGACAATCAGGCGCCCACCTGGAGAACAAGGGAATATAATTCAAGTTTGGCAATCAGGCGTCCACCTAGAGAATAAGGGAATATAATTCAATTTTTTGGCAATCAGGCGCCCACCTGGAGAACAAGGGAATACGGTTCAAGTTTTGCCAATCAGGCGCCCCACCTAGAGAACAAGGGAATACAATTCATGTTTTTGGCAATCAGGCGCCCATATGGCGAACAAGGAATGCAATTCAAGTTTTTGGCAATCAGGCGCCCACCTAGAGAACATGGAATATAGTGCAAGTTTTTGGCAATCAGGCGCCCTGGAGAACAAATGAATACAGTTCAAAGTTTGGCAATCAGGCGCCCACCTGGAGAACAAGGGAATACAAGTTGAGTTTTTGGTAAGCTGGCGCCCACCTGGAGAGCAAGGGAATATAATTCAAGTTCAACAACAAGGCATCCACTTGGAGAAAAGAACACATAGCAACAACAAGGAGTTTTGCAGGAAGAAATACAAGTGAACAAGGCAACAAGGATCGAGAGCAAGTTTGAAGACACAGATAGGTTCTTTTGTAATCCGTAGGTCATAGCTTAGTCTAGCTTCTTTTATTTTTGACTTAGTTTAAAGGTGATCTAGCAAGCAGTAGCAGCAGCAGAAAGATCACAGTTTCATGGTAGTCCCAGCTACCAAACACTCCTAAACTACACTGACCTGATTCCTTCTTAGCCAAGAATATGTAGACAACCTCCGAAGCAGGGTGCAGTCAAGCTTTTCAAAAATGCTCCCCACAGAGTATTCAAATGTGCAAAAATCGCTCGCATGTGCTCACTTATCTTTACACGAAAACCCTTCGTGTTTTCGAGCAAAGATGGGCAGCTATGAACATGTGATTTTTGCCCTATATGAATCACTCTCATAAATTCAAAACAAAATAATTTCTTGTAGTGTCGATTTTATGGATTTTCGTGGCAATTTTTCGTAATTGGTTGCATTTCTGTTTGTGCATTTAATTAGTGAAAAAATACAAATGTGTTGCATGTGCATTTAAGAGTTAGTTTTGCAATTTAAGAAGTATTTAGTAATTAAGTTGTTTTATAAAAAAGGAAAATCACAAAAATAGTCATTTTTGCACCCTTTAGTTTTTCGAATAGTTTTCTTTAATTTATTAATGACATTAATTACTTAGGATTAATTAGTATTTTTAATAAGTTAGTTTGATTTTTAATTTGATTTAGGATTTTTAGTTTCAATATTCTAAAAAAATAAGAAAAGAAAAAGAGTTAAATAAGGAAAAATGAATTGAGAAATGAAGAGAGTTGAGTTATTTTGTTTCAAGCCTAGTGTAAATTTCCGGACATATCCCCACCCCAGAACCCGGTCCAGCCGTGACTGTGACCCAAACCACGTCGTTTGGGTTGAATAGATCCCTGCCATCTTGGTTGATTGATCCAACGGCTTAGAAGCTAGAACTCAATAATATATTAATGTCCAAACGCCCTCCTCCCCCATATCTATACCCAACCTCTGAGAGAACCTCCAACTGTCTCCGCCGTACACCGCCTACCGGAAATCGTCTCCACCGGTGGTGTTGCTCCGATTGACCCCATTTTGCACCACAATTTCCTCTCATATCCCTCATACCCATGCCACCATTCATCGCCCTCAAAGCTCACTAGAAACTGCAAAAAATGCCAAAATCCTAGGGCGCCGCCACTGATTCCTCCGTCGTGACCGGCGACGCCACCTCCTCCCACCGTCAAAATTACACCATGAAATCCCCTACATACTGTCGTTACAAATATCCAATTACCTTCTTTAGAATTCCCCTCAAAGTGCTCGTATCATGAATCTAAGGTTCGAGTCTCATGAGCCCAAACTTGTGCATGAAGGTTTTCTATCTTGCTTTTCTTGAGTTTGGACTGATTTTGTCCTTTGATAATGTTATTCGTGTTCTTTTTTCCTAAGAACAAATGATTAATGTTATTTGAAGATGAAATCATAGGTTCTAGTCATTACAGTTTCAATTTTTTAGTTGGTAAGTCCTTTCTCCCTGTTTTATTTGGGTTAGGCATCATGTTTCCTTACTTTCATTCCTCTTCATCTACCCTCTGTTTCTTCCCCCCCCCCCCCCCTTCTGAATCATTCAATTGGAGTTTGAATAAGTTTTATTGAAGATTGAGTTTTTGTGTCATTATCCTTTAATTAGCTTTATCTTCCAAACCCTCCTTATGATTCCTGTTAACTTGTTTGAACTTGGTTAATCATCTGGCGATTTGTTCATTTTAATTATTTAGCTTAATTAGGTCACTTTGATAACATATCTAATCCCCTACATAATTGTGTTAATTAGTCACTTTGGGAATCTGTTTGGTATTTGTGGTCTTACAGAATTGGTTTGGTCCAGTTATGTGATTGAGTGCTAGTTTAGTTATGGACATTTTGCAAATGCAGCCCACTTCATTTGGCCTAAGCCATTGGGTCAGTTTGTCCCAGGTAAATTTTTTGGGGTAATTACAGGGTCATTGAAGGGTAGTTTGGGTATATCAATTAGGGAATCCGGGAATAACCACTTTAAGAAGCTTCTAGAAAGCTAATAATACCCTTGCTAGGCTAGCAAGTCAGAAATGAGGGACTTACTAAGCAATATTGAAAATTGAGAAAGGGATCAAGGGAAAAACCTAGCCTATATTCGCTGCCCTAGTAACTTTCCTATAAAGGCATTGTGACTTGAAGCTCCATTCAGGTTTTTGGGTGATAAAAATCCCAGAATAACATAAAAATCGATAGAATTCTACTGTTCCATTGATGTTTAGAGATTTTTAGAAGGAAAATTCTGAAAATAAGAAAACAACTAAAAATCTTTGAAAAAAAACTGTTTTGTTGAATTCCTTTCTCTTATTCTTGAAGTTTTCAAAAGCTGAAGCAACTTGTGATTCATTTTGGAGTATTAATATGGTTTGAATTAGATGTTGGGATTGATTCTTTGGGATTTGAAAAGGATTTGTCGTTTTATTGGTTTGGATTTCAAAAATGAACTGAATCTGTGTGGTTGAAGAGTTTTTACTTGAGTTGGTTTTGGCTTGCGATTCTCTTGCTGGATGGAGTTGATTTCTGCTGACATTGTCTCATTGCGTGCTTGTTCTGCTACTATCTACTGTTTTTCACCCCCTTCCCTTTCAATTTCCAGGTATACTCGTAAAACTGTAATGGAATTGATGCCTAATTGAATTTGTGCAAAGATTTGTGAATCTGAGTTGGGGCCTGAATAGAAACACTATTTCTAGGTTTCTTTATTGCTAGATTTTGCCATTTTCAATTATTAAATTCCATAGTTTTGTAGTAACTTAATGTTCTATCATGTGTTATTTTGCCTAGTCATGTTAGCATATTAAGCTGTGTTGTTAAGTCTAAATAGATGTTTAGGTTTAGAGCATTGACTTGTAACAATGACTGAACTATATTAAATGGGTGTACTATTGGATATGCTGTAATGGAATTGAATATGCTAATTTAGTGTTCTTATGGTTTGAAATCAGCAATGGTCATGTTGAAAAGTATCCAGGATTCTACTTTATAATTTTGGAAAGTTTTGTAGTATGTTGCCTGTTTAAACTGTACTTTAAGTGGTCTAAATGAGTTTAAATTTCCAATGTTTGTCGGTGGAATTAGTCTAGAAATTAAATGCAAGAATGGATATCTACCTGATTTGTTGTCAATAGTTGAAGATATAAATGTTGGTGAGAATTTGTTGAGGATTCTGTGTTGGATAAGACTCAATATTGAGTCCTGATTCCTTGTTTTGGTTTTTGAAGTCTTAGGCCCATGAAGCCTTAGGTTCTAGGCCATTCGAGAGAGAGGTTAGTACATGGGATGCTTTGGGCTTGTTTGCCGAGCCTCAAGATTGTATTGTTATTGCTGAATATTTCACGTGGAAGACTTTATTCAAATGCAGGTTGAAAATGAAATTAGAATTTTAGTTTAGTTAATTTGTGTCGAAAGTTTTAAATCATAATGTGAATCTATTAATCGGATCTCATGTTCCTGTGATAACGTCAGTCTATCAGCATCATTGGGCTTGAGCCTGAACTATTTCTAGGCCAACGTTGGCCCATGCTGAGTAACAATCGACATCAACACACACCCAAGAGACGTGGGTTGTGTCACCAATTTGGGCCCATTTGAGCCCAAGTCTGGGGAGTTTCCTTTTGCGGGCCAAATCATTTGTCTGTTATCACAAGTGCCCCTTTTATTTTTAATATGGCTATTTTAATTAAAGGTTGCTACTGGCCCTAGCTTTTTCCAAAGCAAGCCCATGTAGCTTTGCAAGTGCATTTGGTCGACTTTCAATTGAATTGAGGCATTTGGTTTTTTTTGTTGATAAATTCGAATTTCCCTTTAGTCTCTAGATTAATTGTGCCCGTTAACAAACAAGAGGCGATTATATTAGACAACACCAGTAATGTATGGCCCTCCAAGCTCTTGTTTGCCTATCCTAGTTAAATTACACATTTAATATAAATTTAGGTGAGCCACGCCAAATAAAACTTCAAATGCGTGGCCTTCACTTAATTGTTTATTTTAAATACCCTAGAGTTCGAGGCGTGCCATTTAACAAAGTTCCATGGCCCTCGCAAATTTGAAATCACGCAATTGCCTTAGGCGCGCTAGTTAAATAATTTACCTTCCTAAACTCGGGTGCGCATTTATGTGAACCAAATCCAAATCTCAATGACGTTGAAATATGTCAAAAACCACGGATGCATTTATGTGACGTGGTTCGAGACGTATTTTTATAACGTTGTATTTTTCTCTAAAAATTAATAAAAGGGATTAAAGTTAAAATTTGCACATAGGTTCAAAATATTCAAAAGTAAGATAATTAAGCCGAATATAATAGTAGAGCGACCGTACTAGAACTACGGATCTCGGGAATGCCTAACACCTTCTCCCGGGTTAACAGAATTCCTTAATCAGATTTCTGGCTCGCAGACTGTATTACAGAGTCAAACCTTCCTCGATTCGGAAATTTAAACCGATGACTTGGGACACCATTATTTATCCCAAATGGAGACTCTAAAATATTTAAATAAATAAATTCCATGTCGATTGTCCTTTAGTTGAAATAACTCTCTATCTACGCCCTTCGCGGGGTGTAGTGAAAAAGGCAGGTGTGACAATGATAGCAATAAAAAATGGTTGATGAAACCATGTATAGAGGAATGGTTAGTTCTCTACTTTATTTAACTGCTAGTCGTCCATATATTATATTTAGTATATGCAAATATGCTAGATTTCAGTCAGCTCCTACGGAATAACATTTGACTGCTGTTAAACGTATTATTAGATATTTAATTGGTACTACTGAATTCGGCCTTTGGTATGATCATTCTAACAATTTTTCCTTAAGAGTCTTTTTCAGATGCTGATTTTGCAAGAGACAAAACTGATCCAAAAGTACCAGTGGGACATGTCAATTACTGGGAAATGCCTTAGTATCTTGACACAGTAAGAAACAAAATTATGTTGCTCTTTCAACAAATAAAGCAGAATACCTAGCCATTGGAAGTTGTTGTACACAAGTTTTATTGATCATGCATCAACTCCTTGATTATAATTCATGTCTTACTGCTACTCCTATTTTTTATGACAACACCAGAGCTGTCTGTCTATCTAAAAATTTTGTGCATCATTCTAGAACGAATCATATAGAAATTAAACATTATTTTATTCGTGATCATGTTTCAAATATTGCATTAGAATTCACTAGCATTGATCCTCAAATTGTGGATATCTTCACTATACCTCTTTTAGATGAGAGATTTTGTATCCTCCGGAAAGGATTGGCATTCTGCAAAATTTGTGAACAAATTGCGTGATTAATTACTTAAATTATTCTATATGTTTTCAGTATATTCCATTCTCTTAATTATTTGTGTACCAATCAATTTTACTGTGAAAATGTAAAAATTACGTGCAGTCATTCCAAACCATCACTTTCGTCTGTATTTGACCCTTCCGATAACCAAGAGGCCTCTTCACTTTTCTCAAATCCTTGATAAAAACATCTATCTTCAAAAACACCTTCATCATTTCATACCAAACACCCTTCTAATTTCTCTAAGGCCAAAAGAAACACTTCCTCTACAAGCAGGAGAAGTCGTAGATTTCAAAAACCTCCCAACACGGATGGAACGGTGGATGTGGAATCATTTATTGATTCTGAGCTACTCAAGACTACTTATGATAGAAGTGCTTCATCTAAAGATCAACCCATTAGCCAGAAAAAGGACGGAAAATGATCCATAGAGAAAACCCCCAAAAAGGCTGCATACAAAAAGGGTAGGGAAGAAAGCTTAGATTTCGATCCAGAAGACAAGTTGATCTTCTATGGCCCCGGTTAAAAGGCAAGGTTTGAGTCCTATAAGAAAAAATCCATGGCTGATGGACGATGTGTAAGTATCTCTCTAATGCAAAGTCTTCATTGTGATGTGAATGAAATTGTTTATTTCAAGCACATTTCCCTTGTGTTTGACACTCTTGGAAATTCTGTGTATGAAGAACCTGTGAGAATGTTTTATGCAAATCTGTTTATGAATGATAAGGATGACTTAGAGTCTATGGTCTTAGGTTCTTAGAATTGTGTTGGACTCCTACCAATTTTAAAAGATCTTTTCTGCCAAATTTAGTGAGTATGATGTTTTTGTCCAAAATTCTTGGCCCATAGACTTTGATGTGTCTCTTGAAGAAGCAAAAATCTTTTTGTCTGATAAAACCCCTGACATTGGCCCCAAAAATCTGAAATTTTAACACCGGGGTTTGGCCCACATAATTGCCACTACTTTACTTCCCAGGTTTGGGTCCCTAAGTTCATTGTCTACTAGAGATGTCTTTGTTCTCTACTACCTGGTCAACAAAACGCGTCTTAATTGTTTTATGTGGATCCATCACATATGCTTGAAAGTATCAGGGATATTTCCTCGTGTGCTGCTTGTCTTCCCTATGGCATTCTTATCTCTCATATTCTGGAAGTTATGAAAGTTGATTTAGCACCCTTTTCCCCCAAGCACATCTCCAGTACCTATGATAAAACTACTTTCTCTATGATGGGTTGCTCATTGGGTTAAAATGGATTGGTTAAAAAGGCCAAGGTTGAATGTGCTCCAGCTCCGTTAGATGTTTAAGTTGATCAACTAGTTCCTCAGTCGACTACCTCTCAGAGTCTTCCACACATTCAACAACGTCAAGCTGGTGCTGGTGGAAATGAAAGAACGGGTAGATAAAATTATAGAAGTCACTAAGGAGATAAGTTCAGATGTAGCAAAGCTACGGATTGACATAGGGGCTATAAGGAGATAGAGAACAAGGACCATGACTGAAAAAATGGATAAGCTCGTCAAGGATATTAACAACTCATATGACTCCTTCTGTACCAAAGTGATCAACACCCTCAAATACTTTCTAGGATGTCATTAATTATCTAGGGTTGTTTTGTGAAAAACAACTTATATTTTTTTGTAGTTTTTAGACTATTATTTTTTGGCTTTCACTAACTTAAGCCTTTGGAAGGCTCTATTGCTGTAACCCCTTTAGCCTGTTTAATATATATTACTCTGGTTTGGTATGTTATGTTCCTCTTTCTTTTTTTTATTAATGTCAAATAGGGAGAAAAAAAGTGTGAGTAAACACTCGGGGGGGGGGGGGGGGACATGACCACAACATTCCAAACATATGAACAACTCAAGGGAAGCACTTGCTCGGGGGGGGGGGGGGGGGGCAACTCACAAGCTCAGCGGGAGCAACTCCTAAAGGGGAGTATCTTAAGATTCTTTAATCTTGTTACTTCTTCTTGATTTTCATCATCAAAAAGGGTGAGATTGATATGTTTTAAGTTCAAGTTTCAATGATGACAATATTATCTTATGTTATATTTTCAGGGCAAACAAAAAAGAAAGAATTAAGATAATTAGCAAATTTGCTACTGGATTCAAATAAAGGAAGAAGGATGAATTAGTTACTGCATTAATGATCATTAAGATGCAGTTTGACTCGTCCCAATTCAAGGATTGAATTAAGATTCAATTACAATCAATAGTGGTCAATCAAGAAGCATATTTACTCAATAAAGGGAACTTAAATTCCCAATCTTGATCTTTCCGGTTTCGAGGATTGCGCACACTAATTAATATTGTGACAAGGAAGGTCACATACAAATCTGGGCTAGTCAAAGAGCAAGATTCAAAGAGGCATATCTTGGATCAATTCCCTTAATCAAAGATCGTATACCTCCCGTTTCCAAAAGGATTTAATGGCTCCTTTATCTGGTATAAAAATACTGCTCTCTCAAGAAGAAGATCACACAACTACAAAAAGAGTAATCAAAATATGTATAATTCTTAGTTCAAACACTATAATTCTGAATTATCAGTGTCTCAAAATATAGAGAGATCTAGAGTATAAAAGAAAGTTTTGTCACTTGATTAGAACTCAACTGCTAATTCTATGTGTGGATGGTAAACACAAAGATACC
The DNA here is from genome assembly GCA_034376525.1 of Nicotiana benthamiana. Classification (NCBI taxonomy): domain Eukaryota; kingdom Viridiplantae; phylum Streptophyta; class Magnoliopsida; order Solanales; family Solanaceae; genus Nicotiana; species Nicotiana benthamiana. Next base: position 85,717,952 of record CM067326.1, read on the forward strand.
ATCAATCGTGTAAATTTATTCAAAGATCTTAAGGGAACCATTGTGACCCAAGGGAACTAGAAGTAAGTTTCACAACGGTATCGAACCAGAATAAATCGTGTGTGTCTTACTATTGCTCTTTACAGATTTTACTCTTGCTGTCTCGTGAATTAGTCAACTAATATTCAACTTAGTCGACTAAATTTTAGTTGGGCAAAAATTTACACCTCAAAAATCACATATCAGGCGCACTCCCAAGTCCAAAATCACCTAACGGAGCTAACCAAATCATAAAAATCCAAATCCGAGATCGAATACTAAAAATTCAAAACATGGTCAAACCTTTAAAAGTTAAAGCTTCAAGTTAAGAATCATTCTTCCATATCTGTTCTGATTAACCTGAAAACCAAAATTGACAATTTACATAAGTCATAATACATCATACGGGGCTATTCATGCCCGAGAACTGGCGAGCATGGAGAAAATGCTCAAAATGACCGGCCAGATCATTATAGTTTTCCCATCCCATCCTGCATCCCATTTAACATTGGCCCATCCCGTTTAAAATAAAGTGTGTCAGGACGGAATAGCCCGAGATGGGACACCCTGGGATACGGTATGGGATGGCTCGTTCCATGAGATAGCTATAGATGGAAGGTACCAAATAAATACTCGCAAGATCAAGGAATAAATCTTATCTGTATTTCGTCCAAACCGAGAAGTTCTCTTGTCTCAGGTACCACATCTTCGTATGGATAACCCTCAATGGGCAGACCTCAAGGATATATAAGTCCCCAAAGAGAGATAGATAGTTCCCCAGCTGATGTAAGAAGGATGTTCTTCTTGGAGCACCAAGCCTCACAAAATGATTGCAAAATTTTTGTGTTTCAATCATAATTGAAAGTGCGGCATAGACAACATCATAAATCATTGTTGTACTCAAGGTTTGTTATCATCTACCAAGTACATCTTCAGCCCACTTCTAATATCCTAGAATATGATGATACTCACCCTCGATTTTTGTTGTGTTTACCCAACATACTTGGCCATGAATAACGCAATGTACTACGTTTAATGTATATATACCAATAGATTGGCGCTTGGAGAGACCACACCTTAGACAATGGATTAGAAGAAGACTTGTGCTCCAAGGTCCAGTTTTTTACTTAAAGGGAGTTCGTCAAAGAAGGCTATGAGACTGCATACTAGCCTAGTTGTGGGGTGTGAACCAAAAGCATGGTTTGTTATATGCCATTTTCACTCTCGATTATGAGATACCTAAGTTTGGTGGAAGGTTATGTATAGTCTCTGAAGTTTACCATCTATTTGATCTGGAAAAAAATGTCATCAAAGTACAAATCAAGAATATTGGAATAGTATTGCTACTTCAATTCCTAGAATATTATAGTAAACCATAATGATATCATTGCCAAGCATTTTATAGGCCATCATGGATGTGGAGATGGAAGGGCGTTCCAATTTTCTCATACTACCAATGTTACAGAAGATCCACCATATGCCATGCAATTGATAACTTGTCCACATGTGATTATTTGATATTTTATGTGTGGAATGTGGAAAGAAATTGTATTGGAAATATAAGAATGCTTTCGACGATCGTAACGAGTATAAGGAAGGCGAAATTTCAATTGCTAGGTACAACATCATCAAGGTTGTTGATACGTTTTCCTATCAGTGAATGTGAATTACTAAGACTTTCATTCCATTAATCATGAATGCTTTGCTTTGAAAGTTTTGAACTCTGAAATATATTCTATTGAAGTAAAAAAAAAATTCATCCAAAAAAATGAATATTGGAATGGGTGCAAAGGTCTAAATCAATTAATACCTCCGATAATCGGGCCACCTTGAGAGTAATCACTACGATAGTCGATATCTTCAGAGTAATTTCTCTGATAGTCGGTCCATATTGAGAGTAATCTCTCTGATAGTCGGGTCACCTTGAGAGTAACCTCTGTGATAGCTAGGTCATCTTGAGAGTAATCCCTCCAATAGTTTGTCCACATTGAGAGTAATCTCTCCGATTGTTGGTCCACATTGAGAGTAGTTTCTCCGATAGCTGGGTCATTGATCGGCTTCAACCCCATAACACTATAGAATGACAAGAGCGTTCGATGTATCTTTTACCCGAAAGGCCAGGATCGAATTCACAGAGAGCTAAGAAAGGTTTGGAATTGGGTTCCTATATAATCTAATAGTGTGCAATGTTCTTAATTACACTTCCAATCATTCTTTAAGCTAAGTATGATGCTTTTGATATGGTTTTCTTAATAGATAAAAAGGCACTAGGGAAGTGACTTATACCTAGATAAGCATCTAACATGATCTAAAACTTAGGGCTAATTTGTTATGATTAGGATCATGATATGACCATTGCACTTAACTACTCACTCTATACCTCTCAGTAGTTTGAGTGACTTTGCCCTAATTGGATTTCTCAAGCCAAATTGGGTGTTCAACAAATGCAACCAAAATTGACTCAATTCGGTATTGTTATCTCTATATTTAACCCTTTAATGGGGTATATCAATCTCTTAAATGCACCCAATTCCCTTTTGGCCTAAATTTCCTAGACTTAACCTCTCTTTTTCAAGAAGAGCTTAAGTCAAAAAGGATTAAATTAGTGTCTGCAACTACGAATTCAACATTTAATGCATAAATCAAGCCAAATATATTCACCCATAAACATTTAAGGCCTAAAATAGAAGACCTATTAAACATCCACACTAGGGTTGAGCCACAACACTAGCCAGTGGGTTTAGCTACTCATTCTCAAAGAAGAATCATAGATTGAGATGAAGTATGACCTATAAAAAGTAAATACAAGATCAAATTTTAAGAATAATTGTTAAAGAAGTTCTAAAATTACTCAAAAAGGCTAAAAACGGTTGTTCACGTGCTCTACCAAACAACAGATGACCTAAATATCTAAAAAGAACTATCTATATACAGCTAAATTTTTCGGACAAAAATGTCCCTATGGAGATTCCACTAACAGCAAAAAATGGACCACAACGGCCGCGCAAAATCAAGTGTGGACCGATGTCTTCAACTTTTTAGCTCCACTTTTGGCTCTCTGATTATGTTTTCCAGTAAGGGCAATAAATTGATTGTTGTCGCGTTGGAGACACAACTGCCGAGCAATTTCACCGAGGGAAGTGGTAATTTGAAAGCCCAAAAATGCAACTCTCTGAACCTTGCCACCGCTGAGAGCATAATCAAGACCGCCTCAGCGGTGTACCCTCCGTGTCAACGTCCAATTTTCCACTGTCAGGGCTAATTTGGATCAGCTTTGACTTGTGCTAGTTTCACTCCTTTATGAAATGATTTTGAGTTTCTTGTCTCTTTTTGATGAAAAACTATAAACAAGCACAACAAGTTAGCTTTCAGCAATACTTGTACACACTTTTGATCCAAAACTTAAGAAGAAATGAGCATAAAATAGGCTATAATTCCTAGTTATCAACTCCCCACCCCCAAACTTAAGCTTTTGCATGTCCTCAAGATAAAAGAGTAATTCCTACCACCTCAAGATAAAAGAATAGAAAATTTCAGCTATCCTAAAGTAACCTCATCAAGAATCAATCGGGACTAACAATTATTCTCAACTCAAATGCATTATTAAAAATACACTACCTTTTTAGCACCATGGTTTTAATGCGACACAAAAACATCAAGAGTTGACTCAACTCATCAAGGAAACTCTTTCTACTACATTGGTCATTGTGGAACTCAAAACTCTCCATAAGAAAAACTTACTTTTATATTGTAGCACTCAGAATGAGGATTTTGGAAAACACACTCATCTCTTTCAAAGGAAGGTCACAAGTCCGGATCTAAGTACCATAAGCTTGCCCCTTATATGAGTCAACACTAATGTAAGCCCACTCAACTAAAGATCATATATGGCTTTTGTGGGAATGTAATGAAGGCTTTTGGTTCAGGGTAGGAAATATTGGTCCATGAAGGTTTCATCTTTTTGCTTACGCACTTCATTTTCTTCATTTTGGCTCACATTTTCCTGACTCTTTGAGTCATTTACTTCTTTCTTAGGGGCTAGAGAGACACACTATTACTTTTTCTTGTTTATGTCAATCCTTTTTCTCCTTTTCTAATCTTCCCAAGCCTTTCATCTTTGCTCTTATTAAATCCTTTCATTTCTTTCACATTGTTCACTTTCTTTTTAACTTTATGGATTTTATTTCTCTTTTTTCTTCTTCTTTTTTTCTTCTTTATTTTTGTACCTTTTATCACTTTTGTATTCCTCATCTCTCCCCCAAATTTATACTTTTTCCTTGTGCTGTGCAAAGATTGGGTGCCAACACAAGATCATTTTAGAACGAATAAAGGTTTGTATCATGGCTATTGAAAGAGTAAGGCCTATGGCTCAACCGGGTTGACTAGGGATATCATCATTGGTGGGTTGTGGATATTTTCCAGTCTCAGTTAGGATCAAAGAGAGACAATAATCATTTCTTAAGTCCAGCTACACTTAAGATTTCGCCTAGACAAGTATTCATGGCAAGTTCTAGACCTATTGGCACGAGACTTGGACTTGCAAATCAAAACCATACCACACAAGCAATAGGATTGTTAAAGAGACATAGTCGGGGTCCCACAATAACCTGAGCTAAAATTTGAGCAATGCAAATGGTTCCAAAAAATCACTTGATTATTTTTTAATCAACACAAGAGACTCAAGGTCACAAGTATCACCATCCTATACAAATCATTTTGTTTTTAACCATAAGGTCAAAGGTAAATGTGTTAGGCCCAAGTGAATCTTTGCCTGAGGCACCACTGTTCACTAGCTACTATTTACACAAAAACGAAAACAAAACATACTGAAACTCTTAATAAGGTTGTCATGCCATCCATCATCAGGAAGAGCCACCAAGTTCACACAAACTCCACCTTTGGTTAGAGTCGTGGCATTAAGAAAACCAAAGGCTTATTGATCTCAAAAACTTGTAAAATAAGAAGCTACAAACCAAAAAAGAAGCTACTAAATAAAATAAGAAGCTATACTATTAAGGAAAATTGAAAAAGAAGTTATTAAGTAAACTAAATATGTACAATATGGGATATAGATGAATATATAAAAGGGGATGAATATATACATGAGAGAGTAACTTTATATACAGACCGAGACTGAAAAATAACAAAACTGAAACAAATGGCAAAGTTATATACATAACAAAATTTCAAAATAAGCATAAATAAAAAATAGTATAATTATTACAACCCAACTATCAAATCATCAAATCAAAATCGGACCACCCCCTCAAATGAGAACTAGCATTGTCCTCAATGCTAAATAACCAAAAATAAGATTAAAAGGGGGTTAGAGAGTAAAGAAACCTCCCTATGAGTTCTCTGTCTATATGGGTTCCTATGGCTAGGTGCCTGGATCACCTGGATCGGGGTCCTATGGCTGGCCTGAGGCACCTCCCTCAGGACCATCCAGCTGAATCTCCACATTATCAACCTGCGACATCACTCTCCTCCTCCTAGGCTCTCCCATAATCTCCTGCTCCTGAACCTGCATTGCCGGAGCTACTGGCACTATATCCTCCAATAAAAGCTCTAATGGTAAGTTCACCAGCTGACTTCATCTTCTCCACTTCTCCCCTCAATTGATTCATCAACTCCTTTGAGGCTCGAGTCTTCATCAGCTTCTTTGTCTTCTTGTTAGATCCTTAATTAATTTTCCTCGAACTGCAAGAGCATCCATAATAAGCTTTTGGTTTTCCAGGAGCTTACTATGGTTTTCCAGAAGCTCCTTTAGGGACTCCTCTAGTGAAGTTGGCAACAAGGACAGTGCGGGGATTGACTGGGATGCCACTGAATAGGATAGCACAGACAGCTTAGAAGGCGTTGCATGCATCTAGTTGTTGATGTTGGAGAGTGCTTAGTTCAAACTATGAGCGGTTAATGGGTATGCTGAGGAGGAGGAGGGCACTGAGGATGGCATGGAAGTAAATGGTCCGGAGGCAGGATCCGATATGCTAGTGGGAGGTTGTGAAGTAGTGACTACCATTACTGGCTCTTCACACTGGCCAGTAGAAGTTGTAGCTTTGCCCTTGGATCCCTTGGATTTGGCGTTGCTGAGACCCTAGAAGTTGTACCATGAAAAGGGCTATTTGGGCTTTACTTTGATATCGTAATCCCTTTTCTCTACTTCCTGATCTTTAAAGTACATGGTAAGGAAGTTTGGAAAGGGATAATATCTATCACTCTCGATTACTATGATAGCCGCCACTAGAATCGCTCGGGAAATTGGCATGGCACTGCCGTGAGTGGTGGGGTCTAATTTGCTGCATACAAAGGTCTCCCTACCCTTGGCCTCAAAGTTCAGGGTGTTCCTCAAGATAGGAAGCCCCACTGTCAACCATGCTAGAGTAGTATCAGGGAGATCCAATAGTTATGTCAACCACGAGCGGGTTACCTCATCCATAGCCACTTTCTCTAAGTACAACGAATCATCTTCATCATTGAACCCAGAATAATTATTGATTGCCTTCCCATCAAACTTGAACTTTAGGTACCGCACCTTAGCAACTTTTGTGCCCGTTTTGATGTGGGAGGCATTGGCATAGAATTCCTTGACTAGGTGCTAATCGGCATCTGACACCTTGCTGGTGAAGTAATCACATCCCACTCTTTAATTGAAGTGCTCCTTAATATTGGGGTTGTGGGGAAGAAGGTCCTGCTATAAACTGATATTCGTGAATTAGTGACTTTTGAGGCGACCACTCCCTGAATTTATGGTATGCCAGCTCACTGACAAACCTCTGTTGCCAAACCTCTGGGTTTTTTATCCTTTCCATACGTCCGATCTGGGTATCATCCCCTCTTTTGTCATTCGGTACCTCGACATCTACATCTATGGGATCCTATTTCGGTGGCGAAGTTGTGGGTGAGGATGAAGCTGAGAAGCGGTCGATCGGTTGATTTCTTCTCTTGGAATTGCCTAATCTGATCCCTTTCCTTTCCTTACCCATGGTTTGCTGAATCGGGGCTCTCAACACTACTCTCCGCTGGGCCACCAGACGACCCAGAAGCAACCAGAGAAGTAGGAACGTCTGGGGGTATGGTCTCATCTGTCAAGTAACCTCCCCGGAAAGTTTGCAACATGTGTAGGCACCGTGTTAGTCTCTGAGGCCTCCCGAGAGGTCATATACTCACTCCCCCTCAAAGTGGGATGCAGCTCTAATGTTCTTCCTCATTTTCCTAATTGATTTCCATATTGATGGAGTTAACTTAATTTGTCCTCGTCCTTACCCGCGGAGGACTCTGCTTTCCCTATTTGTTTCTCACCATAACCTCTAGATATAACCATTGTTTGCAAACATAATCAATGGAAGAGTGTTCGTACTAGTGCTAGAAGAAGCAGTGAGGAAAAGCAGAAGAACAATTTACAGAAAAAGTTGCAGACCGCTGACCGCATAAAATACATCAAGATCGTAGACGTGTAGGGATAGACTATCCCCCCTTAGATTCTATATTACTTCTATCCATAGAAAATCAACTGCAACCATGGAGGTTTCACTATTGTCCGCAGAAAATCATCCGCGGTCGCGGACCCATATTTTTTGCCTCTCTGAACCTAAGCACCACTGACCGCGAGAAAAGAAGCGCGAGTGTGGTAGTTGGACCGCTGTTAGGAAAAAAATGCCACCACTGACCACGGTCATCAAGACCTCTAACTCAGATATAATTCATGGGCACTATCTATGGAAAATCAACCACGGTCGTGAAAGTCAAAATCGGCCTCAACAATCGCAGGGTTCCAATTTTTCATGCATTTAATGGTTGTTATCTATACTATTAACCTCAACTAGCTATTAAGTTATCAATCCTAGTTATTTAAGACTTTAATTAGCACTAGTGAACTCTATGTCAAAATTAAAAGAAAAGAAGAAGAAGCAGTAAAAACTAATAGTTAAAAGAAAAACAAATATAAAATTAAAGAATAATGAAGGAATGAATTTTACCCTAGGATGAACAATGACAATTTTATTTTGGGAGTCAAATGAGAAAAAGGATAAATTTCTTATGGATCTAATATTTATAAAAAAATACCATGGGGCCAACAAAACTTACTTAGCGCGGCCGCAGTAAATCACAGCGGCCTGTGCTTCTGAAGAAAAGAAGTCCTTCTTGGCTTAAACTACCGTTGAGAGCGGTAAATGGTACGCGACCATTGTTAGGCACCACAAACCGCGAAGAATGCATAGAGGATGCGGTTGAAACATTAGAGAATTCTAATTTTGGACTTTTAATACCGTGCTGCAGCCAATTTTCGCCTCTACGATAAGGGCACTGCTGACAGTGGAAAATAGAGCGTTATCAATGGTCCAACTTCAGACAGTTGCCAAACTTTTTCAGCTTAGTCTTGCACTGCATCAAATATTCATGCACATATCTCATACCCAGTTAGTTTAAAACAAGTCCTACACTAAGAAGAAAATCAAAAAGAAGAAAAACACATAAGTTGCCTCCTAAGAAGCGCCTAATTTAATGTCGCGGCACGACGCAGGTTACCATTAATCATTTGAGATGGATTATTTCCACCACGTGGATATCATCAAACTTTCCAAGATAGTTCTTCACTTTGTGCCCATTAACTCTGAAGATTTTACCACTTTTTTTCAAATCAAGAGCACCAAATAGAGTTACAAGCACTACCTCAAAGGTCCATTCCATTTTGACTTGAGCTTTCTCGAAAACAATCGTATCTGGGAGTTGACTAAAAGAACTAGGTCACCTTCCTTGAATTCCTTGCTACGGGCATACTTGTCATGTAAGTACTTCATCTTTTCCTTATACTAGGACGAGTTGGACTAGGCATGAAACTGGAACTAATCAAGCTCATTGAGTTGCTCCGCCCAGAGATTTGCTGCAATATCCCATTCAAGGTTTAACTTTCTGAAAGTCTGCATGGCCTTGTGTTCTAACTCAACCGAGATATGGAAAGATTTCCCAAGCACCAACCGGTAATGAGACATACTAATCAGAGTCTTGCAAGCAGTGTAAGCCCACAAAGTATCATCCAGTTTCTTTGACCAGTCAATCTTATTTGCATTGACAGTCTTTGATACTTTCCCACTAGCCTGAGGATGGCAAGGGGTTGAAACCTTGTGATTGAGACCATACTTTGCAAGAAAAGTATCAAATGCCGTATTGTAGAAATGAGAACCCCCATCACTGATGATTGCTCTAAGAGTGCCAAACCACGTAAGATATTTTTCTTGAGAAAAGCCACCAGACTCTGGGCCTCATTGTTGGGTAAAGCCACTACCTCAAGCCACTTGGAAACATAATCAACGGCCACCTGAATGTATGTGTTGCCACATGAACTCACAAATGGTCCCATGAAGTCAATGCCACACACATCAAATATGTCAACCTCAAGAATAGTGGTGAGAGGCATCTCATCCTTCTTTGAATTTCCACTTACACTTTGACACTCATCACATCTATTCACAAGTTCACTCGCGTCCTTGTACAATGTAGGACAATAAAAACTACAGCTAAGCACCTTTGAAGCTGTCCTCCCCCCAACATGATGACCACATTAGGGAGAGGAATGACAAGCATCTAGAATACTCATTTTCCCTTCTTCCGGAATAGATATCCGGATCACACCATCATTACATATTTTGAACAGGTAAGGCTCATCCCAGTAGTAGTACAAGCTATCCCGTTTAAGCTTCTTCCCTTGATTAAAAGATAGCTCACACAGAATAATACCGATCACGAGAAAGTTGGAAACATCTGTGAACCAAGGCATGCTATTCATAGATACAGAGAGGAGTTGCTCATTAAGGAATAAATCATTAATTTTAAGGCCTTCACAGGGCCTCCCCTTCTCCTCCAAGCGGGGAAAGTGGTCTGCCACTTGGTATTCACACCCTTTTCGATCAACAAGCTGAAGGTCAAACTCTTGAAGAAATAGAACCCATCTCATCAACTGAGCTTTGGAATCATTCATTGTCATCAAGTAGCAGAGTGCAGCATGGTCAGTATGAACTATCACCTTGGCACCCATGAGATACGGCCTAAACTTCTCCATTGCAACACAATTGCTATCAACTCTTTTTCTATCACCTGTAATTCACTTGAGCATCATTCATTGTTTTTCTTGCATGAAACATCTTATTCACTCTTTGACCCAAGACTGCTCCTACCGCAACATCACTTGCATCACACATGAGCTCAAAAGGTAAGCTCCAATTGAGTGCAGTAATAATGGGAGTGGTTGTCAATTTGTACTTCATAAGTTCAAAAGCTTTCACGCATTACTCATTAAACACGAACTTTGCATCCTTCTCCAATAGTTTGTACAAAGGATTCACTACCTTAAAAAAGTCTTTGATGAATCTTCGGTAGAACCCCACATGCCCAAGAAAACTTCTAACCCTCTTGACTAAAGTAGTAGAAGGAAGCTTTGAAATCACTTCAATATTAGCCTTGTCTACCTCTATTCCATTCTTTGAGATCTTATGGCGAGGACAATGCCCTCTTCGACTATAAAGTGGCATTTTTTCCAGTTAAGCAAAAGATTTATCTCTTCACAACAGGACAACACCTTGTTAAGATTCTTCAAACACTCATTAAAAGAGTCACCAACAATACTAAAATAATCCATTAACACTTCCAAGAAATCCTCCACCATGTCGGTAAATATAGCCATCATATACCGCTGGAAGGTAGCCGGTGCATTACACTAACCAAATGGCGTCCTAGAAAATGTAAAGATGTCATATGGGAACGTGAAGGTTGTTTTCTCCTGATCTTCTAGAGCAATCAAAATATGGTTATAACTTGAGTACCAATCCAAGAAATACTAGAAGGCATGCTCGGCAAGTCTATCAAAAATTTGGTCAAGAAAGGGCAATGGAAAATGATCCTTGTGGGTCACTTTATTTAGCTTTCGGTAGTCCATGCACACCCTCCATCCTGTGATAATCCTGGTGGGAATCAACTTATTTTTCTCATTTGTAACCACAGTCATACCACCCTTCTTCGGCACACATTGCACCGATGAATTCCTAGAACTATCCAAGATGGGTACACAACTATTGCATCGAGTCAGTTGATTACTTCCATTTTGATAACCTCTTGCATAGCCTAGTTCAACCTCCTTTGATGTTCCACAGAGGGCTTGGCATCATCTTCAAGTATAACCTTATGCATGCAAAAGGCGAGGCTTATCCCACAAATATCAGCTAGAGTCCATCTAATTACCTTCTTTCATCTTTGGAGCATCGCCAATATGGCATCTACATTCATATTAGTAAGACAAGAGGAAAGAATAACCGGTAAAGTTGAACTAGGGCCCATGAATTCATACCTGAGGTGTGAAGGAAAAGGCTTCAACTCCAAAACGGGAGGTTCCTCAATTGAGGGCTTTGTTGGCAGAGTCTTTCTGTTCTCAATATCCAATGAGATCTTACGGGGCTCAAAGAATAAGAACCCATTCCGTGCAGAGAATTCACACACTCCACCCTACCTTCATCGTCATTCACATCAAGGTTCAACAATACTGCTTCTAAAGGATCCTCCACATTGATCATGGCACTAGTGTCATCAACTATCACCTCTATAACAAGATCCACAAAAGGGCACATTTCGGTACTATTCGGTTGCTGCATTGATTTGCACACATGTAAGACCATTTTTTCATAACCCACCCGGAAGCTGCTCCCCTGCTTCCACATTAATCAATGCCTTCCCAGTTTCAAGGAAAGGTCTTCCAAAAATTATAGGCAGCTCATAGTCGACTTCATACTCAAGAAATTAAAATTAGCATGCAAGATAAACTTGTCCACACAGACAAGAACATCATCAATAATACCAAGTGGCATCTTCATTGTTTTATCCGTCATTTTCAATCTCATTGAAGTAGTTATCGATTGACAAATACCAATGTTTTGAATACAGATTAAGGCATCAAATTGATACTTGCTCCCAAATCATACAATGCCTTTGCAATATACGCGCTCCCACTGGTACATGGAATGGTAAAAGCGTCAGGATCTTCAAGCTTTAGAGCCATCGAGTGCACAATTGCACTTACTTGATGGGTAATTTTTATGGTCTTACAATCCATAGATCTCTTTTTAGTCACCAAGTCTTTCATAAACTAGGCATAACCCAGCATTTTCTGAAGAGCCTCCACCAAAGGAACACAGATTGGCAAGATTTTCATCATTTCAATAAACTTCTTAAATTGATTCTCATTTTTTTGCTTCGCAAGTCTTTGAGAGTAAAGTGGGGGAGGCCTTGGAAAAAAGGGCCTTGGCTTTAGACACAACCATTTTCGGCATGTCTATTACGTGTTCCCTAGACAGGTTCACGTCATATTAAGTCTCCGCCTCATTATCATGAATATCAATCCTCACTTCCACATTTAAATTCTCCTTACTCACTTGCTTATCGACTATAGGAACATCATCATCTTGCACTTCAACCTTATCACTCGCAACTTCCTTTTTCTTGGAGGTATTTACATCACCACCTCGACCGCTTCTTGTGATCACCATCATTGTATGCCCGGTATTGTTCCCACCCTTCGGGTTTACTACCGTATCATTAGGTAGAGCCCCATTATGGTAAGTATTGAAAGATTGCAAAATCTGGCCAAGTTGAACCTCCAAGTTTCTGATTAAAGTATTGTGGGATGCCAACTGGGCATCAGAGTCTGCGTTCTTTTTCATCATTTGTTCAAACATCATCTCGATCATCCCCATCTAATCTTTTGATTAGCTAGGACCTTGGGAAGGAAATAGAGATGGGTTGTTAGGTTGTTTATACATCGGATGCTTTTTAAAGCCTTGCCCCCGATTCCCTTGATTGCCATTACTCCAACCCCTTGGTTGTTGTTTCCTCCCTAATTGTTGTTGTTGCCATTCCAGTTTGCCTGGCTATTCTGATTGCCCCAATTATGATTATTGTTCCCCCGGTTGCTATTTCCTTGTTGGTTTTTATTTCCCCAATTTTCTTGGGATCCCCACTGTTGTTGTTGGTTAGGACCATTGCCCCTTTGTCCTTGATAATTGTTCACATACTGCACTTCTTCACTTTGCTCATCATAGTCACCATCTTGGTTGAAACCACCACTACCTTGCTCATATTGATCTGGACTACCTTGACCTTGTTGACCTCTTTGTCGCCTCTTGTTGACCAACATGTTGAAACCTTCCATAGCATTTACTTGTATTGGCGCATGAACTTGTTGTAATTGAGATTTTTCCAGTTGGTTCAATGTTGTAGTTAACTCTACTATTCCTTGGCCACGGTCATGGAGCTCTTTGTGCAGGTGAATGACAGTGGGATCACCTTGTGGAACATTAGCTCGACTTTGCCTAGCTGAGGAATTATCTACCATATCATCCAATATCTCACACGCCTCAGCATATGGTGTGTTCATAAAATTCCCCCTGCTAGCTGGTTCACTACGCACTAATTGGTCATGTTAATGCCACGATAGAAAGTCTGATGGATCATTGCTTTGATCATGTCATTGTTCGGATATTATTTCACCTTGTCCGATATCATTCCCTGATCTCATGAAGTGGTTCATTAGGTTCCTATTTAAAGGCCAAGATCTCATCTCTAAAAGTTTTCATATGCCCCGGCGAGAAAAACATAGCTATAAACTTGTCCACCAACTCATTCCACATAGTGATGGAATGGTTGGGAAGTCTTTCGAGCTAGTCCATAGCTTTCCCTCTAAGTGAGAAAAGGGAACAATTTCAACTGTAATGCATCCTTTGACACTTTTGTCTGCTTGCTTCCCCAACAGGTATCCCACAAACACTTTAAGATGTTTATATGGATTCTGATGGGGAGCGCCTGTGAAATACCCCCACTGCTCCAATAAATTCAACATCACATTTTTAATTTGAAACCTTTCCACCTATATCCGGTAGGTACCATTGCATTTGCGTATCCTTCATTTGGAAGCACCCGAGGAACGACTCTTGGAGGTGGCGGGGGAGGTTCTGGAATATTAACATTGGCCTGGCGGCCTCTTCTTTGATTGTGAGGTACAATAGGCACCTTATCTTCACCGTTATCATCGACCTCCTACCCTGGAAGAATATTTCCAAGAGGATCATTGTTCGCCATTGTGTACCTGAATTGATGATTCACACAAGTTAGTGACACAGAAGGAAAGAAAAACAAAACATAAAACTAGTTAGATAGATAGCCCCATTGTGTACCTAATTTGATGATTCACACAAGTTAGTAACGCAGAAAGAAAGAAAAACAAGACATAAAACTAGTTAGATAGATAGCCAAAACCATTTAGCTCTCCGGCAATGGCGCCAAAAAGTGATCGGCTTCAACCCTATACCACTATAGAACGGCAAGAACGGTTGATGCAGCTTTTACCCAAAAATTCGGGATCGAATCCACAGAGAGCTAAGAAAGTTTTGGAATTTGGTTCCTATCTAATCTAGCAATGTGCAATGTTCTTAATTACACATTCAATTATTCTTTGTTTATTTACTATACTACTTTAGTGCTAATGATGCAGGAAAATAAGCTAAGTATGATGTTTTTGTAGTGATTTTCTTAATTGATAAAAAGGCACTAGGGAAGTGACTTATACCTAGTGAACATATAACGGGATCTAAAACTTAGGGCAAATTTTTTATGATTGGGATCATGATATAACCATTGCACTTAACTACTCACTCTATACAGCTTAGTAGTTTGAGTAACTTTGCCCTAATTGACTTTCTCAGGCCTAATTGGGTGTTCAACTAATGCAAGCAAAATTGGCTCAAGTCGGGTATTACTATCTCTAGGTTTAACTTTTTAATTTGGGATATCAATATCTTGAATGCACCCCGATTCCTTGATGGCCTGAATTTCCTAGACTTAGTCTCTCTTTCTCCAGAAGAGCCTAAGTCAAAAATGCACAAATTAGTGTTTGTGACCATCAATTCAATATTTAAAGCATAAATCAAACCAAATATCATTCACCCATAAACATTTATGCCCTAAAATAGAAGACCTGTTAAATACCCACACTAGGGTTGAGCCACAACCCTATCTAATGGGTTTAGCTACTCATAATTAAATAAAAGATCATAGATTGAGATGAAGTATAACCCATAAAAAGTAAATACAAGATTAAAATTTAAGAATAATTGTTAAAAAAAAAGTTCTAACATTACTCAAAAAGGCTAAAACAGGTGTTCACATGCTCTACCAAACAATAGATGATCTAAAAATCTAAAAAAGTACTATTTATACACAGCTAAATATATAGGACAAAAATGCCCCTACGGAGGTTCCGCTAACAAGAGAAAATGGACCGCTGTAGCAGTATGACTACTGCGGTTGCACAAAATCAAGTGCAGATCGCGGTCTTCAACTTTTAGCTCCACTTCTGGCTCTCTGATTATGACTTCCATTGAGGGCGATAAATTGAACGGTGCCGTGCAATTTTACCACGGGCAGTAGTAACTTGAATACCCAAAAATGTAACTTTCTGAACCTTGCCACCGCTGAAAGCATAATCAAGACCACCTCAACGGTGGACCCTCTGCGTCAACCTCCAATGTTTCGCTGTCACAACTCATTTGACTCAGCTTTGACTTGTACAGGTTTCGCTCATTTATGAGCTGATTTTTACTTTCTTGTCTCTTTTTGACCAAACATTGCAAACAAGCACAATAAGTTAGCTTTCTAGAATACTTGTACACACTATTAATACAAAACCTAAGCAAAAAAGAGCACAAGATAGGCTAGAATACCTAGTTATCATCCACCATAAGAGTAATTTGTTCGATAGTCGGGCCACATTGAGAGTAATATCTCTGATAGTAGGGCTACCTTGAGAGTAATCTCTCCGATATTTATGTCACCTTGAGAGTAATCTCTCCGATATTTAGATGGGGATGAGTATCCATCCCTCACATCATAAGATCACTTATTTCATGTTAAACAAGAGCATATTTTTCTCGTTCGACATAAAAAAAAAAGACTTAAATAGTAAAATAATTTATAAAATATTACCTTTACGCAGGCTTCCTAAACGCCAGAGGTCGAAGTAAGATCGACTTTGAGAATGCCTCGGATACTCAATAAACATGAGCAGACGAATTTTTATAAGTGCTGAAAGGTGACGTCGAAGATCCTTTTGTTGATATGAGTAGGGATGTGCATGGATCGCATCGGATTTAGCATATTTCGGATTTGAATTTTGAATTATGGAAAAGGAAATCCGAATTTGATCCGAATTAACATTGGATCAGATCAGTTTAAACTTTGAATTGCATAATTTTTCAGATTGTCGGATCGGATTATCACTCAATTAATTCATACTCACCATTCACCAAAGACATTTTAAAAGCTATTGAATTAAGTCATACTCACAAGATTGCTGGTTAGAACTTAGGACCATTCATCTCCTAAAATACCATCCAATCATAATCAAAAAAAAAAAATTGAGTGAATAAACACCATTCAATCAGAAAATACCATTCATCTCCTAAAACAGTTCAACAATTTCTTGAAATAAACAAACCACAATCTAAATATTACATAATGCAACAATTATCTTTCAAACCAATATGAACTGAAGATCCAAAACAAAACACAATCAATTGTCGTTCAAACTATACTATCATAGCAAAATAAAACAAACCAAGTGAGTGAGAGGCTGTCTGAAAAATGAATAAGCCTAACCCCAAGGTTGAGACTTGATACTTGAGAGGATGAAGGTCATTTGTGTCGGTCAAGATTTGGACTTTGGACTTTGGAGTTCACTGAAGAGTGAAGAGAAGCGGAAGTTTGAGACTTTGAGACTCATCAGTCTTTACTGAAGAGAGGCAGAAGGGAGGCGGAAATATGTGAGAGAGAAATATATCGATATAACCTAAGTTAGTGAGGGGCTGCCTGAAAAATAAATAAGTCTAACCCTAAAATTTTAGTACGGTATTTATATAGGTCCATATAATTTTAGATTTCGGATCGAACCGGATTAAAATTATAACAATCCGAATTTAATCTGAAATTTTATAAAATATAATCCTTATCCCATCCAAAAATCCGAAATTTGAAATCCGAAAATTTAAAATAGAGCGGATCGAATTAGAATTCGGATATTCGATCCAAATATACAACCCTATAAATGGGATCAGTGTTTAGGCGGCAATTACAGTTTGTCTCCAGCATTGATTAGGCGTGAGTGGCTGACTTCAACAAGGAATCAAATAGCTTCCTTGTTTAAACCACGTAAAGGTTGGAGAAAAGCAGTCATCGACGCGTCCTGATGTGGAAACTAATTACAAATCTTTTCGTATTTTCTCTATTCTTTGCAAAAAAAAGCGTACATAGAGACAAGGTGTATATTAAAATAATACTTTTTTTTGGTCTTTGGTCACTTGACCTTAATGATGATTTCCAGCCATACTTCTAGATGTTCAAACCATAGCCGCCATGGGAAGCTTCCTTATTCACACGGGCAGCCCACAATGGTTGAACAAGCCAACCATAGCCGCCATGAGAAGCTTCCTTATTCACACGGGCAGCCCACAATGGTTGAACAAGCCAACCATAGCCGCCATGAGAAGCTTCCTTATTCACACGAAAATTTCCACAAAAAACCCTCACTATTTTTGCTATAAATAGAGGTGCTTGCCTTCATTGTAAATCATCACAAAAATTAGAGTGTTCATCACCAAGAAGAGTGAGAACAAGAGTGATCCTAGAGAGTGATCCTCGTTTGTGAGTTTTGAGAGTTTTTTTATGAGTTTTGTAAATACTCGTGTAATCTATTCTTGTGAGTAATAGAGGTTGTTTTTCTCTCAAATTTATGTTTACCAACGCCCAACCGATCCACATACCCCAACAAGTGGAATCAGAGCGAGGTTAGAGGAGTTGGTCGAGTTTTTAGGTGACGGGCCAAATTTGGTTTTTCGGAGCTTTGCTCGAAATCCAATTCTGACGGCACCATTGGATTCGTCTCGTCGAACGGAGTCCAACGCACCAAACAGCGACCTAATCGGACGAGCCTAGAAATCGCGGTCAAAGTTTGGTCAACTTTGCCGGAGGTTCGCCGAGAACTCGCCGGAGAAGACGACGGTCAACTGTAGCGAACCAGTCAATTCTCTGAAATTGCAGATTGGTCCCTCAACTTTCAAAAATTACAGTTTTACCCCTATAGTGAAATTTCAGCCACGAAGTGTCAATTCCACCATTTTCGACCGTTCCGGACGCAACGGTGAACTTCGTGTTTAAAGATTCAACCCCGATCGTGTTGAAAAATTATTTTGTTAGATGATTATGTCCACAGAAGAGTCAACATCATCCTTCGGAGCCATGATTACGCTTACTGCCACAAATTACACGCTATGGAGACCTCGGATGGAAGATCTCCTAAGATGTATAGATTTGTTTGATCCCATAGAATTGATGGGTAAAAATCCTGACTCCGCCAAGGAGTTAGAGTGGAAGAAATCAAATCGAAAAACTATTGGTCAAATCCGTCAATGGATTGATCATAGTGTCTTCCACCATGTTGCACAAGAAACAGACGCATATATCCTCTGGAAGAAGTTGGAAGACATGTACCAGGCCAAGACCGCTCGGAATAAGGCCCTATTGATGAGGCGCTTAGTCAACAGGAAGCTAAAAAATGAAACTTCAGTTGCCGAGCATATCAGTGAGTTCCAAAACCTGGTCAACCAGTTGTCGTCTGTAGAGATGCCACTTAGCGATGAAGTTCAGGCGCTGTTACTACTCAGTTCCCTTCCCGATAATTGGGAAACGCTGGTCGTATCACTCAGCAACTCAGCCCCTTATGGCAAACTTACCATGTCAATGGTCAAGGATGCCCTATTCAGTGAAGAGGCAAGGAGAAAGGAGATGGGCACAGATCAGACCCATGCCTTTGTCACAGAGAACCGGGGGAGGCAACAAAACAGTAGCAAAAGCAAATGGAGAGGCAGAAGCAAGAGCAGGGGCAGGTCCACTAATGGCAAAAAACCAACATATAAGTGCCATCATTGTGGAATAGAGGGACATATGAAGAAGAACTGCTACAAATGGAAAGAGGAGCAAGGCCAGAGCAGTTCGCAGCCGAAGAACAAGGGTGGAGAAACGTTAGTTACTATCTCTGGTGATGTAGCTTATTGTTCAACCCAAGATGAGACATGCCTTCACGTCTCACGAGAAGACACGGAATGGGTGGTAGATACTGCAGCATCCTGCCACGTGACTCCATACAAGGAATACTTCACAACATACAAAGCCGGTGACTTTGGAGCTGTGAAAATGGGAAATTCCAGTTCCGCTGAGATTGTCGGAATTGGTGATGTCCAGATAAAGACAAGTTCTGGGAGCACAATCACTTTGAAGGATGTCTGCCATGTGCCAGATCTTCGGCTAAATCTATTGTCAGGAATAACTCTTGACAAACAGGGCTATGATAACAATAGATAAGAAATGAGGGACGCTCTCGGCACAACTTAGCATATCAATAGAACAGTGGTATCTCCGGCGCACAATAGCACGGCGGAATTGTCGCCGGAAATGGCCAGAAAGAGAAGGAACGCTGCTCCGATTGTTAATGTTGTCCCTCCTAAGCTCATTACACCTGAGCATGGCATCACAACTACTCTAGAACCCCTAACATTTGGTCTTCCTCTGAAGTACCAATCGAAGGATCAATTGCATGCAGAAGTAAATAAGGATCGATTGCAAGGAAATGAAGGGATGAGTGATACAACAGCGAGGAGATTACAATTTTCAGCAGTCATGGAACAAAAAAAATCCAGTACCAGTTGAGGTTGAAGCTGTTGAGACAGAGAAATCAAAACCAACACTTGCGGAAGTAGTCAGAGGCAACAGAGATGTGCAAATGGGTAAGCCTTTATCCTTTATTCCTCCTACTATGCGAGATGGTAAAAAGGTAGTGAAGATCTGTGAAGAGGATTTACAACCACAACTGGAGTATTGGAAACATGCATTGATTGGATTTGTAATTGGAGATAGACCTAGTGAACAAAATATGGAAAACTTTGTTATACACGTCTGGAACTTTGTCACTAAACCTCAAGTTCTAATGCATGCTGAAGGGTATTGTATCTTTAGATTAAACAGTGCTGAAGATAGAGATACAGTCATGCAATCTAGGCCATATACTTTTAGAAGTAAGCCTATGGTGCTAAGGCCATGGGAAGTTGATTTTAATTTTCAGGCTAGTGTGCTTAGCACTATTCCTATTTGGATTCGATTCCCAGGTCTTCCTGTTGGGTATTGGTCTACAAAGGTGTTGAGTAAATTGGCAAGTGCGATTGGGAAGCCTTTGTATACTGATAAATTTACTGCTCATTATGATAAAATTTCATTTGCTCGAATACTTGTAGAAGTTGATGCTGCTTATCAACTCCCGGATGAGTTGGAAATTGAAACACCTTATGGATCTAAGATTCAGTCTGTTGAATATGACTGGAAACCAACTTTATGTAACCACTGCCTCAAGTTTGGTCATGACGCAATTGAATGTATGTACTATTCTGAGAATTCAAACAAGCATGAGGAGGAGAAAGAGGACATAAGGAAAGGGGAAGTTAGACACAAACAGCAGGGGAAACAAAAGAAGAAGGAATGGATTGTAAAGAAGAATGCAACAAGTGATGAAGTCCAAAAGCAGACTGAGAAAGATGTTGATCCACCAGTTCCAGTAGTGCAGACAGATCAGGATTCAAGTATGTTAAATAATTTGCAGCAGCATGAACAACTGAATTCTGAAGATCAACTTAGTGAAGTAGTCAATGCTATCACTAATGATGGTGTACAAGTGGATTGTATGGGTATTAGAGGGAAAGGAATCATGGAAGTTATGGGAAGTAGAGGGCAACAGTTTGATCCTGGACCTTCTTACAGTCTAACAAATATTGATTCATGATTGTAGTCACATGGAACATTAGGGGACTTAACCAGTCCCCAAAGCAGAAGGAATTGAAACAGTTCCTTAATGATAATAAAGTTGATGTTATTGGTATTCTTGAAACAAGAGTTAAAGAACATAAAGCTAAGAAAATATTTGACAGGGTTGCAAAAGGCTGGCTGTGGCAGTGCAATTATGCAAAGGCTATTAATAGGAGAATATGGCTTTTATGGAAACCTCATATACAGCTTCAAGGGGTAACTCTTTCTGATCAGTTTATTCATTGCTTAGTAGAGGATGCAAGAAGTCTAGTCAGGTTTCAATTCAGTGTTATATATGCTCAAAACACTGCAACCCTTGGAGCACAGTTATGGAGGGATCTCAGAACAATTTCTATTCCTCAACAAGATGCATGGCTTATAAGTGGTGATTTCAATTGTGTATTAAGCTCAGAAGATAGGATTGGTTCTCCTGTAACTGAGGCTAAAATAAGGGACTTCAAAGGCACAGTAGATGATTTACAACTTACTGCTTTAAGAGCAACTGGGTGGCACTTTACTTGGACAAACAAACAAGATGCTGATTCTAGAGTATATAGCAAGATAGACTGGGCATTTGGCAACTATCAATGGCTACAGCAGTTTGGACACTTGGAGGCTGATTACATGAATCCTTTGATTTCAGATCACTCCCCTATCCTAGTTAAATTTGGTGCATATAAGCCACTACATCCTAAACCGTTCAGACTATATAGCAATGTAATGGAACATGAGCAGTTTCATGAAATTGTTAAGCAAGTCTGGGAAAAGGTTTATCATGGCTCTCATATGCAACAGATTTGGAGCAAATTGAGGACAGTTAAGCAGCAAGTAAAG
Organism: Nicotiana benthamiana; assembly: GCA_034376525.1. Lineage (NCBI taxonomy): Eukaryota > Viridiplantae > Streptophyta > Magnoliopsida > Solanales > Solanaceae > Nicotiana > Nicotiana benthamiana. Next base: position 85,739,747 of record CM067326.1, read on the forward strand.
GGATTAAATGACTACTTAGCCAAATACAAGCAACAGATCATCCAGACAAGAGAAAGACTTGATATCCTACAGAAGCAGATGCAGACAAACTATCTCTCACAGGAGTTGATTATCGAAGAAAGAGGTTCGCTAGAAGAACTTGATAAATGGAACAATGTAGAAGAGCAAGTAATGAGACAAAAATCTAAAGCTACATGGATTGAATGTGGAGATGCAAATACCAAGTACTTTCATGCACAATGGAGGATCAGGACAGGTCAAAATAATATCACTTCTATTCATACTGATACAGGTTTCAAAATAACTGAACCTATTGCTGTAGAACAGGAGTTCTTAAAGGTTTTCCAATCTCTAATGGGAGAATCTGCTGCTGAGCTACCCTGTGTGGATACTAATATAATGAGAGGTGGAAGATATCTTACACTGGAACAGCAAAGAATGCTTATTTGTCCAGTCACAATGGAGGAAATCAATGCAGCTGTTAATGAGATGCCCAAGGGTAAGGCTCCTGGAGTAGATGGTTTTCCCATTGAGTTCTTTACAAAGCACTGGAAGATAGTACAAGAGGATATATTTTCTGCTACTAAGGAGTTCTTTGAAACCTGTAAAATTCCACATATGATCAATACTACTGCAATAGCCCTTGTTCCTAAAGTCAAATCTCCTACCACTGTGAAGGATTACAGGCCAATTGCTTGCTGCACTACACTTTATAAGATCATATCCAAATTTATAACCAGAAGAATGAAAAGAGTTATTGGAGACTTGATTGGACCTGCTCAATCTGCTTTTATTGAAGGAAGGAGTATCATGGATAACATTCTTCTTAGCCATGAGATCTTAAAGGATACTCTAGGAAAGGGGTTTCACCTAGATGTGTTCTAAAAGTGGATCTCAGGAAGGCATATGATACATTAGAGTGGGGATTTCTGAAGTAGATCCTTATTACTCTGGGATTTCCTGCTAAATTTACTGACTGGATAATGGCTTGCATTTCTTCTGCCTCATACTCCCTAGTAATGAATGGAGGTCTTACTAAACCATTCAATGCTAAGAGAGGTATAAGGCAAGGAGATCCTATATCCCCTTATCTATTTGTTTTAGCCATGGAATATTTGAACAGATTGCTGCAGCAGCTGCATAAGGATGGAAATTTCAACTTCCACCCTAGATGCAAGAAGCTTAACATTTCTCATGTATGTTTTGCTGATGACTTGCTAATGTTCTGTAGAGCTGATATAGTCTCTATTCAAATTCTGCACAGCACATTTCTTAAATTCTCAGAGGCTTCTGGACTTCAGGCAAATGTAGGCAAAGTGCAATTTATTTAGCATGGATTTCACAGGATACTAGAGAGATGATTATTGCTGCTTTAGGCTTCACTGAAGGACATCTTCCTTTCAGATACCTTGGAGTTCCTCTGGACTCTAAGAAACTATCTATTCAGCATTATTTGCCTCTCATTGAAAAGATCACTGCAAGGGTTACTTGTTGGTCTGCAAAGCTTTTATCCTATGCTGGCAGAACTCAACTAATAAAAGCCGTGATCTTTGGAATGCAGACTTATTGGGCACAGGTGTTTATAATTCCAAAGAAGGTATTAAAGGCTATTGAGGCAGTTTGCAGAACTTATCTTTGGACAGGCAAAACAACTTTATCCAGAAGAGCACTTGTGGCTTGGGACAAAGTGTGTCAACCTATTTCTTCTGGAGGTCTCAATGTGGTGAGGATGGAAATATGGAACAAAGCAGCTATAGCTAAATTACTCTGGGATCTGGCAAAGAAGAAGGACTGTCTTTGGGTTAAATGGGTTCATGCCTACTATATCAAGAATGGTACCATTGAGTCTGTGGATGTGCCATCAAACTCATCTTGGGTGGTAAAGAAGATATTGGACAGTAGGGCATTGGTGTTGGGAAATACTCAGCTGCAAGGTACTATATTCAACAGACTTCAGAGTGTTTGCAAGTTAGGAAAATTTCAAATACATAAACTCTATATTGCTCTGTTGCCTAAGTTCCCTAAGATTTTATGAGGAATGTAATGCTTGTATCAGCTGCTTTACCTAGACACAGATTCACTGTCTGGTTAGCTGCTCATCAGAAACTCCCTACCATTGAGAGACTGCAGATTATGGGCATCCAAATACCTCCCTTGTGTGCATTTTGCAGAAGGTATGATGAAGAATTCAAGCATTTGTTTTTTGATTATGACATTACCAGTAGAGTATGGAGGAGAATTTGTGTGTGGTTGGGACTTACAAGAACTACTGAATGCTGGGAGAATGAATTGAAATGGATCTGTAGCAATGCCAAGAGCAAAAACTGGAAGAAAGAGATCACTGCAGCAGCATTTGTGACTACTGTTGCATTGCTGTGGAAGAATAGAAATTTGATCAGGTTTGAGAATAAGTCTTTTGATGAAGGACAATGCTGTAGAGAAGTAGCAATGTTATTACATGCAAGAAATAGGAATTGTAAAAGGTGGAAGGATGGGTTACAAAAGCTCAACTTCTATCCTTAGTTTTGGTTGAACATTAACTGCTAGGTAGTGATATGTATATGAATTGAGCAGTTAGAATTCAAGTGTAACTAGAATGAAAGTGTAAATGAGTAGTAGGAGTCCATACTACTACCTTAGGATTACATTGTATATTTTTCTAATATCAATACAAATTGATAGTTAAGCTTAAAAAGAAAAAAAAACAGGGCTATGATAGTCACTTCAGTAAAGGCACATGGAAGTTAACAAGAGGCGCTATGACAGTCGCCCGAGGATATATTTGTGGCAGGCTATACAAGACTCGTGTGAAGATATGCACAGACAGCCTCAACGTTGCAGAAAAGGAGGCTTCTCAAAATTTATGGCACCAGAGACTCGGCCACATGAGTGAGAAAGGGTTGTCTACCCTAATAAAAAAGGAGTTCATCAATGTGGACAAGGATGCTGTACCAAATCCTTGCAATCATTGTCTGTTTGGTAAGCAGCATAGAGTCTCCTTTAATTCCTCTTCAACGAGAAGATCAGAGTTACTCAGTCTGGTACATTCTGATGTTTGCGGTCCCTTAGAGGTTGAATCACTCGGCAGAAATCGATACTTTCTAACATTCATTGATGATGCTTCTCGAAAGGTGTGGGTGTATTTCTTACGGACGAAGGACCAGGTGTTTGATTACTTCAAACTGTTCCATGTCATGGTAGAACGTGAGACAGGAAAGAAGTTGAAGTGTCTTCGATCCGAAAATGGAGGTGAATACTCTTCCAGGCAGTTCAATGCCTATTGCAGATCATATGGCATTCGACATGAGAAGATGGTCCCACGCACCCCTCAACACAACGGTGTAGCTGAAAGAATGAACCAAACAATCATGGAACGTGTTCGGAGCATGCTTAGTATGGCTAAGCTGCCAAAGCCATTCTGGGGAGAAGCAGTCAGAGCTGCCTGTTACTTGATCAACCGATCTCCATCAGTACCATTGAATTTTGAAGTTCCGGAGAAACTTTGGTCTGGAAAGGATCCATCATATTCTCACTTGAGAATATTTGGATGTTTGGCGTACGTACACGTATCCAAGGAGCTCAGACAGAAGCTAGATGCAAGGACCTCTCCATGCATATTCATAGGCTATGGAGATGAAGAATTTGGATACAGATTATGGGATCCAAAGGAGAAAAAGGTGATCAGAAGTAGGGACGTAATGTTCCATGAAAACCAGACAATAGAAGATATTGAAAAGCCCACAATATCTCAGAAGCCAAATGTTGCTCCTCAGGTGCCAGAGGCAACAGCAGAATCATTCATGAGAAATGAAGAGACGGTGCCAGAAGATATTCCAGAAGTAGAAGACAATGAGGAAGAAGACGGTGTTGAGCAGGGGGAGCCACAACCCGCTCTGCCAGATGTTCCAGAACCATCACAAGACTTAGATGATGGTGGATCTCCTCATATTCCAGAAGTTCGTAGATCTGAACGAGGTCAGATTCCATTGAAAAGATATCCAGAATCCGAATATCTTCTACTTACTGACGATGGAGAACCAGAGAGTTTCCATGAAGCAGTATCTCATAAAAACAAAGAACAGTGGTTGCTCGCAATGCAGGACGAGATGGAATCTCTACAGAAAAATCAGACTTATGAGATCGTAGAACTTCCAAAAAGGAAGAAGGCACTGAAAAATAAATGGGTGTTCAAGCTGAAGAAAGATGGCAGTGGAAAAGTGGTGAAATACAAAGCACGGTTGGTAGTCAAAGGATTCCAGCAGAAGAAGGGAATCGACTTTGATGAGATTTTTTCACCCGTAGTCAAGATGACTTCAATCAGAACCATACTTGGATTGGTCGCAAGTATGAACTTGGAGCTTGAACAGATGGATGTGAAGACAGCGTTTCTTCATGGAGATTTAAAAGAAGAAATCTATATGCAGCAGCCCGAAGGTTTTGAGGTTTCAGGAGATAACCTCGTGTGCAAGCTAAAGAAGAGTTTGTACGGTTTAAAGCAGACACCAAGACAGTGGTACAAGAAGTTTGACTCGTGCATGGTGAGTCAAGGCTACAAGAAAACTGCCGCAGATGAATGTGTTTACATTCAGAAATTTTCAGACGGAAATATCATTGCTCTTCTACTATATGTAGACGACATTTTGATCGTGGGGAAAGACGCAATGAAAATCAACCAGCTGAAGAACGAACTCTCTAAGTTTTTTGACATGAAAGACTTAGGATCGGCTCAACAAATATTGGGAATGCAGATCACCCGAGACAGGAAGAACCAGAGGTTATGGCTATCTCAGGAGAAATATATTGAACGAGTGCTTGCACGGTTCAATATGAACAATGCCAAACCAGTTAGCATACTATTAGCCAACCATTTCAAGCTGAGCAAGAGTTCCTGTCCCTCTTCCAAGGAAGAGATTGGGGAGATGTCGTCAATACCATATTCTTCAGCAGTTGGAAGTTTGATGTATGCTATGGTGTGTACGAGGCCCGATATTGCTCACGCAGTGGGAACGGTGAGTCGTTTTCTCTCCAACCCCGGGAAAGAGCATTGGGAGGCAGTAAAGTGGATTCTTAGGTATCTTAAGGGTACAATGAAATTGTGTCTTTGTTACGGGCGAGCAGTCTAGGCTACAGACGTGTGTTGCTTTATCCACAACCGAAGAAGAATACATTGCTGCCGCTGAAGCTGGAAAAGAGATGTTGTGGCTAAAGCGTTATCTCCAAGAGTTTGGAATCAAACAAAAAGAGTACAAGGTACATTGTGACAGTCAGAGTGCTTTGGATTTGAGCAAGAACTCCATATACCATTCCCGTACAAAACATATTGATATTCGCTATCATTGGATACGCGAGGTGATGGATCGACAACCGTTGAGACTAGTGAAGATCCATACGAAGGAGAATCCAGCTGATATGTTAACAAACGTAGTAACTCGAGAAAAGCTAGAGTTATGCAGAGACATAGCCGGGATGTTTATTTCAGATACGGCTGGAGGGGGAGAATTGATGACTTCCAGCCATACTTCTAGATATTCAAACCATAGCCGCCATGGGAAGCTTCTTTATTCACACGGGCAGCCCACAATGGTTGAACAAGCCAACCATAGCCGCCATGAGAAGCTTCCTTATTCACACGGAAATTTCCACAAAAAACCCTCACCATTTTTGCTATAAATAGAGGTGCTTGCCTTCATTGTAAATCATCACAAAAATTAGAGTGTTCATCACCAAGAAGAGTGAGAACAAGAGTGATCCTAGAGAGTGATCCTCGTTTGTGAGTTTTGAGAGTTTTTTTATGAGTTTTGTAAATACTCGTGTAATCTATTCTTGTGAGTAATAAAGGCTGTTTTTCTCTAAAATTTATGTTTACCAACGCCCAATCGATCTACATACCCCAACACTTAATTATGTGGAACATTTGACTTGAATTATATTGTCTTATACGAGATTATCTTGATATTGCTATTTGCTCACATGAATTAGTTGATTTAAATTAAGTTCTTGGCATAGATTATACATTAAAAAATGATTTAATTTGAAAATTTATAAATTTTCATCTCTATGACAAGCGAGTTGCTCAATCATTTAAGCATGGTACTTCAAGCATTATCTTTGATAATTTGATATTTTAACGAGTCTTGAAGTAGAGGTATTTGTAGGCATATAAAATTTGTAAAATTAAATTCATAAATTGATTTGGACTATATTTTAAATTCAAGATATATTAGTCCAAATAATTTTATTGAGATAATATATTTGGATTAATTATAAGTCCAATATATGTGGATTAAATAAATAAGTCTAAATCCATTGAGCTAGCCCATGTAGTTGGGCCAAAGTGATGAGCCTATTTCATTAAGTCCAAGATGTCATTATCCTAGAGGCCCAGTTTGGTACCACTTGTGAAATAATGTGGCACGCCGAGTCAACCACAAAAACCAATAGGATTATGCCACGTGTCAATATGATAAGGTATGGCAAGTAATATTAAAAGGTCAATGGAATCGCGTCACATGTGCAAGTGACATGTTTGGCCAATCAAATGTGTCCTTGTCACGCTTCAATCTGATTGGCCGGAAAGAGATTGTTCTTATCATAACTCTTCCCTCCCACAACTATAAATAGGGGTCTTCATAACTCAAAAAAGACTCTAGAAGTTATAACAAGAAGCAAGAAAGAGCTAGTGGATTAAATGCTGCAAATTTCTCCACAAGTTTCAAGCTTCAAGCAATCAAGTTCAAGTTCAGGAAATCAAGTCCAAGCTCAAGAAAGAAGAACAAATCAAGTTCGAGCTCAAGAGGGAAGAACAAATGAAGTTTAAGCTCAAGAACGAAGAACAAATCAAGTTCAAACTCAAGAATGAAGAACAAATCAAGGTCCAAGGAGTACGAGATCATATCAAAGTTTGTGCTAGTTGAATTCAAGATCATCATTCGTGGTAATAAATATAGATTCAAGATCAAGCTCGAAAGCCTTTGAAATTACTATTATAAAGAAGAATCAGAGGTTTCATAGAGATTGTAACACTCAATTATTTGAAATAAAATACTACGATTATTGAAATATTTTTCGACCTGATTTTATTCTCGACGTAAATTTATTGTCTACATACCTGCAAATCTTGTGGAATATATTAAATTTCTAAATTTAAAATATTTTGCACGTGAAAAATATTTTTCTAGAAAAATTCGTAGGTGTGGTGCCATTATGTACTAATATATTACATGAGAAATTACATAGAGAAATAAATTGACAAGTACATTTCAGTAAGAAGATTCGTATGTAAACAAAGAAAGAAAATGCGGAAAAAATTATATGTTAATATAAAGAAAAATCCCTAGGTAACCGTACATGAGAATTTAGCTGGGGATTTATCTAAGCATTTGGTTATTTGAGAAATTACCTGAGAATATTGTTGCTGGAGATTTTTTCTTAGGGATTTACTTGGAAATTCTCTTAGCTAAGGAATTACATGGTGATGTTATTATTGCGATTTAATTAAGTTTATTTTCTTGGGGATTTATCTGAAAAATTTCTTATTTGGGGAATTACCTGGAGCTTTAGTTAGAGTTTTTCTTACTTGGGATTTACTTATTCCAACCGAGAGGTTATGAGTTCGAGTCTCCCCAAGAGCAAGGTAGGAAGTTCTTGGAGAGAAGGATGCCGGGGGTCTATTTGGAAACAGCCTCTCTACCCAAGGGTAGGGATAAGGTCTGCGTATATACTACCCTCCCCAGACCCCACTAAGTGAGATTATACTGGATTGTTGTTGTTGTTGTACATAAAGTTTTTTTTATTGTGATTTATTCTAGAAAGTTATTGATATAGCTCGGGATTTACCTAAAAATTTTATTACTTAAAAATAACTAGAGACCATTTGTGTGGCTGTAGGCAAAAAAATTTTCTTGAGAATTTACTTGAGTATTTTATTATACGATTTTGATTGGGAATTTGTTCTTAGGATTTAGGTAGAAATTTTATTCTTCTTGTTTTAATTGGATATATAACTCTTGAGATACCTTTATTATTACATATTTAACTTTGAAATTCTTTAAATTCTTTCAAAAATATTATTTGAAATTTTATGATGTAATTTTTAAATTTAAGAATTATATCTTCTTTGAAAGTTACGAAAATTTGATATGTAAAACATATCCATAGAAATTGATCTTATCTATTATATTTTATCTATTTATATGTAGGTAAATGTAAAAATGATGATCCTATACAAAACGTAATGATGTATATATGTTTGGCTTGAGCATATAAGTCATTAAGCATAACGTAGTCTGTTATAATAAAAAATTAATTATCACAAAGCTAATTATTTTTAGAATTTAAAATTTAATATGGTTGATATAAATGCATAATTAATAAAGCTTAAATTCAACAACATTTAACACATTTCAGCAAATATCATCTGAAAACATATTAAATATAACTAAATAATTGAAAAGTATTAAGTTTAATTTCTAAGCAGAGAAAAATAATGTTGTATTTATAAAAATGTAACTTATTTTTATTAACTTTCTATCTTATGTATCTCATTTTTTCACATGTATTTAAATAGATACAATTCAATTATAGTATGTCTAAAATGATATAGTTTGAGATTGTTAGTATTGATCGAATGATTTTCTGATTTTACTTTCTAACATTATCTCTTAATTAAATCTGACCATTATTAAAATAACTTAATCATATACATTATTACGACTACCGAAATACTTCTTACTAATTATCATGTACAATATATTTAATTCTTGTTAATTAAAGTATTTTTATATAGAAAAAAATTAATATTTTATTCGAGAAATATAAATGAAAATTTGAAAGATAACTAAGAATATCTTAAAACTAAAAATAACACAATGTAATTTGTTGTTACTTGAAAAAGAGTGTTTTATTTAATTTATGAAGATCCTTAATTAATGCATCCTTTTACAAAAAAAAATGATAAATAAATAAGTGGTAAGAACTATTAAATAAAGTACAACAACAATAACTGCCTAGTGTAATCTTGCTAGTTGGTTTGGGGAGGGTAATGTATACACAGACTTTACTCCTACCTCGAGGGGCAACGAGGTTGTTTCTGAGAGACCCTCGGCTCAAGAAGGCGAAAAGAGACGATATATTAGTACCATCAATAAAACCATCATAAGAAACCCGAAATAGACGGAAAATACAATAACAACCAATAGATAAAGTCCAACACCAATAGGTAACCGCTTGTATTCTAAAACTAAATCTTAACTGAATAGCCTCACTCTGGTGCATCGTAGAAATATTTACAACTACCTCTACAACTCCCTGTCAAGGGCCATATTCTCAGTAATTAGAAGTTGCATTATGTCCTTCATGATCATCTCTCTCCAATACTTTTTGGGTCGCCCTCTATTTCTCCTTGTACCCACCAAAGCCAGCTGCTCACTCCTCCTCACCGGGGCATCAGTGCTTCGCCTCTGAACGTGCCCGAACCATCTGAGTCTTACTTCCCACATCTTATCATCCATGGGGGTCACGCCCACCTGGCCTCCCGAATATCTTCTTCCTAATCTTATGCATCTTAGTATGCCCCCGCATCCACCTCAACATCCTCATCTTTGCTACTTTCATATTAGGGATTTGTGAGTTCATAACCAACCAATGCTCAGTCCCATAAAGCATGGCAGGCCTAACCATTGCTCTATAAAACTAACATTTTAGTATCGGTGGCACTTTCTTGTCACACAGGACTCCCGACGTTAATCTCTACTTCATCCACCTCACCCTTATACGGTGTGTGACATCCTCGTCGATCTCTCAGTTCCCCTGAATAACCGACCAATGTACTTTAAACTATCCCTCTTAGGTGTGATTTGATAGTCAAGTCTCACATCCAATCCCGCTTCCGTCGGCTCGAGGCTGAACTTGCACTCAAAGTATTCCGTCTTAGTCCTGCTCAATTTGAAACCCTTAGACTGAAGGGCCTGTGTCCATACCCGTAACCTCTTATTAATGCCGCCTCGCATCTTATCAATTAAAACAATGTCATCAGCAAGCAGTATTAAATAAAGTAAATAGTACTATACTGGGAAGTGGCAGTTGGGACATTCTAATCCACATCGACCAGAGCTTGTAAATTTTTCTACTCTATAATGAGTATATTGGAAGGACAATACCAGTAATGGGCGTTGCTGGCTGTGAGTTCTTGTAACAAAGTTTTACAATTGAGAAACTAGAAAGATGTGAACACACAAGGGGTGGGACATATACCTACTAAAAATGTAATGGGATGGGTGGGTTTACGCTTACATATTAACATTAGTAAATGAGATTTTTATATTCTTATATTATATAGTGAACTATATTATTTTTCATGCTTAACTTTTAATATAATTATATTTTATATACTTAATTACTATTTATGTATCATTTTAAGATTTTAATGGTATTAATTAGTCTTCTAATTCTACTCAACCATATATTCCCACTCACCCAAGTTTTTTTCTCCAAATCCGTACGATTTCCTCTTCAATCACCAACGCTTTCCTTTTCTAATACTAGCGAAAATCTGTAACCTATCCACCAATGATAACCATTAAAAGTATTGAATCTTTGAATTTGAATTTGAGTTTTCAAAAGATATTGTTTGTTTGGATTGAATGTTGTTGCAAAGAATTGAGAGTTATCTCTACGTCCCTCTTTATCTCTCAATTCCAAATTTCAGTAATATAAAGGAAAAGAGAGCGGCAATTCCAACCATTAATAAACTTTGAAGCTTTCGAATTTGCATTTTCAAAAATAATTATTTATTTAGATTGGGTGTTATTGCAAATAATTGAGAATATGATTTGAAGTTTATATATCAATTTTGAGGAATTTTTCGTGAAGATTAGACTTGGTATTGGCTGAATTTCATATTTAAACTTCAAGAAGAAGATATGACATACATTATATTGCAGAATTGTAGAAAATTTGTGAAAAAAATGTATTCTGTTGTTAATTTATTTTTCTTTCATTCATTTAACTCCTGTATGAAAGTTAAACAACATTTGTATAAGAATTATATTTAAGTGGTATTATATTATAGTTGTATATAAGTTTGCATGTACGCTTTATGTAAGTTTATGTTATTGTAATTGTATTTAACTGGATGAAAATAATGTGTGAAAATTTTAGAAAATTATAGATAAGTTTTATTCCTCAATAACGAGAGATGTTGGCATATCAAGTAACTTTAGTGTTCCAGACGAACCTGCATGAAAATAAAAATAAATAACATTTTATGAACAGTTTGTAAAAATTTTGCAGACAATTTGTAGAAATATTAAAATTCTGTATTTTGTATTAATTTATCAAATGGAATGTAGTTTTATTGTAGAATAAATGCAGAAATCTAGATATTATGAATATATATATATATATATATATATATATATATATATATATATATATATATATATATATATATATATATATATATATATATATATATATATATATATATATATAGTTTATTTTATAAATAAATTCTGATAGAATTTGTTTGTGCAACAACAAATCTCAACGTTTACTTAACTCAAAACATTTCTTTTCGTCTCGAATGTCATAAAATAATTTGTTGGTGATCTAGTGGTGGGGCTTTGAATGAAAGAGATGATGAGAAGATAATGGTGATAAAAGAAATTAAAATTGATAATAAGGTTACACTTTGAGATTTACAAAAATTTAATAAAAAAGTGGAATTTGGAAATACAGTTGAACGAGTGACAACCAATGCGTTCCTTATTATTAATGTTAGTCTCTTTGTGTGGTAATAATTTCAGTTCAAAATAATTATTGGTGTCATAGAATATCACAAAATTTAGGTATGGAACTGAAAAAATTGGACTAGTATATAAAGAAAATATGTATTATGCTAGAGACGAAGTAAGAAATGGAAGAGATGTTACGACTGTCGGTAAACTCCTTAAATACAATATAATATCACTTAAATATAATTATATATAATTTTGTCAAACTTTCATACAATAGTTAAATGAATAAAAGAAAAATAAATAAACAACAGTCTACAAATTTTTTTATAGTTTTTCTATAATTTCTGCAATATAGTGTATGTCATGCCTTCTTCTTCTTCTTCTTCTTCTTCTTCTTCTTCTTCTTCTTCTTCTTCTTCTTCTTCTTCTTTCAATATGAAATTCAATTAAAACCAAGTCTAATCTTCACCAGAATCTCTCAAATTGAGATATAAACTCCAAACTATATTCCTAATTGTTTTCAACAACACCCAATTCAAACAAATAATGATTTTTGAAAACTCAAATTCGAATTCAAAGGTTCAAAATTGGTTGTCAATGATGGAATTGCTCCTCTCTTTTTCTTTGTTTTATATTAATGAAATTTGGAATTGAGAGATCGAGAGAGACGTAGAGAGGATTCTCAATTCTTTGCAACAACATCCAATACAAACAAACAACGTATGAAAATACTGTTTCTCTGTAAAAACAAATTCCAATCAAACAACGTATGAAAATTCCAATCCAAACAAACAATGTATGAAGAGAAAGAAAATATTAATACGTGATTTGCCTTGTCTAAAATCTGGAAGAATATTTAATTTCTCAATATTAACATGCTTAAATAAGGAAGCCTATAGCTATAATGATTTCTTATTTAATAAATTATCTATATTTTGTAAAAATACTATTAACATGGAGAATAATATGTAAATTATGAATATATTTGATAATATAATTTTTTATATGGTATAGGAACAAAAATTTTCCTGACAATAATATAGTTGGTGCAATGGGTGGGTTTACACATACAAACTAATATCAGTAAAGAGAAAATAATATAGTTGGTGCAGTAGCAAAGAGTTGATTTAATAAAAGTCTATAAAAATACTATGATAGTCGTTCTCATTTTTAGATTTTTCGTCTAAAAAGTTTCAACACATGCACTTTGGAAATTTCATGGCTATTTACTTGGAACTACTTTGCTATCAAACTCCTAAGTTTCATTAATTTTTTACTAAAAATATCATGCGAATATTTAGAATTTTCTATGAAAAACCCCGTCAGCAATGTACCTGTGAATTTAAAATCCTATGTAATTTACATGAGGATTCAAAGTCCTCAAGAGATTTACCTGGGGATTTTTAAAATTTGCAGGTAATAGTTACTTATGAAGATTTTTTCATCGAATTTTTATATAATCCCTGCAAAATTTTCATGTAATAAATGATTTATAGTAAAAATGATAGTAGGAAAGACGATGAAAATTAAAAGAAGAAGAAGAAGAGGAGAACTTAATAATAAAAGGTAGAGTGGAGTCTAAGGAATGAAGAAGAAGAAATGTATTAGCCTCCTCGACACTTAATACTTATACTCATATAGCATATAAGTGAAATATGTCAACAATTCCGTTTGTTGAATTATGAGTTAAAGGGAGATGCTCCCCTTCTCTCTAAAGTTTCCTTATCCAACTGCTCAAAACTATTCAGTTTTCTTCATCACTCTCCAACCTTCCCTTCCTTAATGGAAGAGAGGAACCTCCAAGCCTCAATAAAGGAGCAAGCAAATTCCATGGTAACTCCATGCCCACTCCTCACTGCCTTCCCAATAGAACAGACATGAAAATAAGTATAGATCAACTCCCCAGGAAACTAGCAACAGGAGTAAATGACGCTGGTAACCCCTACAAAGAGGATATCCTTCTTGGATACATTAATTTCTAGCACCAACACTAACACTGATCCGGAGGGTAGCCAAGTAACAGTACAACAAAACATGGAATCCTATGAATCGGAAGATGAAATAGATAACTACGCTAACCCAGATTTCTTCATCCCTATCACCTCATCGGATAAGGAGCGTATATACAAAAACTGGACCAATGCACTCATTATTAAAATATTTGGCAAAACAGTCGGCTACCAATTCCTCCAAAAAAAACTATATGCAATATGGAGACCAAATGAAATCCTATCTCTTGTGGACCTAGGGTGCGATTATTACCTAATAAAATCTTCTAAGGAAGAGAATTATAATAAGGATCTTCATGAAGGCCCCTGGTTCATAGGGAATCAATTCCTTACATAAGGAAATAGGAGCCAAGATTTGTAGCCTCCAAAGCTAACGTACTCAGCTATATGGGTAAGAATCCCAGAACTACCTACAGAGTTCTATGACTATGACATACTTTAAAAAATTTGAGTAAAGTTAGAAAAACTAGTACGTATAGATGCCTGCACCAAATCCGTGCTAAGAGGTAAGTATGCTTGACTGTGCATATTAGTACCCATAGAAAAATCTCTCAAAACCTACATTGTGATTGACAAACACATCCAAAGAATTATCTATGAAGGTTTAAATTTCTATGCACAAATTAGTAGACATAGGCATAGCCTAAGCAACTGCCCATACGAAAATCCTAAAATGGCTGAGCAAGAAAGTACGAATTCACCCAAGAACTTACCTAAGCCAAACACTACGGAATTAATTACATAAAAGATCAATAAATGGATGATTGTATCTCACCAAAGGGAAAACAAAAAATATCAAAAAATAATTCTCCTAACCCATACCCTAGTAAAAACCTCGAGAACCCTAAGAGAATGCCCATAAAAATGCCTAACCTAAGCTCACGCAGTGGCAAAAAATAGATGCAGTCTCTGTCCAGAAGCAACCAACGAATTAAAAGGAGTTTAGGGACACAAATAACAAATACTCACGGGATAATACTCATTCCTTAGTAGGTAAAACTGGACATCCCCCACATCTCTTTGAAAACTACAACCAACAAAAGGACAATACCCCACCCAATGACCTAAGACATCAACATCATCAGGATAATAATACCCCAGGCTTTTCCACAATAGACCATGCTGTAACCAACCCAGAAAAGCAACTACCCCTCATTAATCCTAGCTTTAACTTACATAAACCCTTAGGCATTAACTCTTCCCAAAGAAAAACCCAAAAGATCCCTTCATTAATGGAGCCGGCGGATGAAAGTCAAAAGAACAATTCCATGGAGATAGATCCTACTATACCTATAACTAACCAGTACTCCTCATTAATGGAAGGCATTATTAGCCTACAAACTAGGAGCACCAACCCTCCCCAACAAGCTAATAGCCTCTTAAAAAACAAACATAGTACAACCAACCTCACCCCTTGTCAACCCCAAGTTAAAATTCTATTAATGAACAAGACATCTTGAATTCTAGGACAGACCAAACATTTTCAAAGCCTAATGACCCAAGCAATAGGGAAACTGATACAAGTAGACCTTTATATACCAGTAATAAATCCAAATACTTACACTACAAGAAACAAACCAAAGCAAAAATAAAATAAGGCTACCATCCAACAATCACAACATGAGGTTTCCTAGGCCTCAAAAGAATGTTTGGACAAGACCTCAGCAAGTAAACTAGCCCCAAACACCTCTGATCTTCACCACAAGGCCCATCCAACCAGACCATGCTCCACAATCTTCGTTGGAATGGAGACTAATGCGCTATGCTTTGAACATAAGTCTACAACTAGAGAGGAGAGATCTAATAGTCCAAATAGGGGATCCAAGCTACCTAGACCAGATAGTAGTGGAAGGACTCCAACTAGGCCTAAAAAATGCAATAATTCGACCATGGATGAACCCTTACCAGCTTCACCCTATGTCACTGAACCTAGGGTCACACCCATCCCCATGGACTCACCAAGTAGCGTCTCAGCATCCCGCACACAACTTATTAAGTCCAAATTTACCACTCTACCCGCCCATGCAAACCCTGTAACCCTAACCCCCACTTTTCAAACTACACTAGCTCAGCAAACTCCCTATCAAACTAGCCAGACTCCAAACCCCAGCAATAGCAGCATCTTAACTCCACTACCCCGAATAGTCACACCTCCACCCTTACATAACTCGAGTCAAGCACGCATGGAATTGGAGGAAGAAGAGGAAGAACTTTCAATAGAAAGAACAGTGGAGCATGGGGTGTTACGAAAAAATAATGGCATTCCAAGCAAGAAAAAAAAGATACATCTTAAGCTGCCCAGTGGATTTGAGTAAGTGTTCCATCTCTATCAGAAAAATAAACCCCCTCCCCCCCCCCCCCCCGGATTGTACCACCATGCAATGGTTTTAGTGCCGACAATGTTCACACACTACTGGACATAACAAGAAAGCATGAGGAACAACCAAAGTCCTACCAGCAGCCATGAAAGATGAGCTTCAAAGAGAAATATAAGCATGAATATGATTATCAGAAACTGTCGAGGCAAGCAGCAGAGAGTTTAGACGAGTTTTTGCAGCAATGCTAGACTATCATAGACTTACAATTGTGGCCTTGCTAGAAATAAAAATGGAATACCACTTTGATTGGTGCAAGATTTCGGCTACTTAAGCCTTATCCGAATGCCCACCAATGGAAACTCGGGGGGGGGGGGGGGGGGGGGGGGGGGGGGGGCATTGTGCTCATGTGGAACAATGGTGAACCATATTGGATGGACAAACCAAGAGATATACGCTATGGCAAAGGTACCTATTGTGGAAGGTGAATGATCCACGGTCGAAGCATATTTTTAGAGAGGGTAATGGAGTAGCGGACCTATTAATAGTTGTAGCTTGGACACTTTTTGTCTTTTGCAAACTTATGCTCTTCCTCCCGCTTTTGTTGTTCATGTACTTAAAAATGAGAGTCTAGGCACTATGTTACCCAAACTGATCTCTAGTTGTAATAACTTTTGGCTTGTTGTATGAATAAATAGTTTATTACCAAAAAATAAGTGAAAACTTTTCTCTCTTTTTTTTTTACTTTTATTAAATATCGAAAATAAAATATGCAGTTTTTGTGAGCTCTAATTCTTACCAAAATTATTTATTTATGTAAATTATTATATATGAATACATAATTGACTTTTTATGCACGCACACAAACATATATATAGAGTAGTCAGTAGAGAAATTATCTATCATATCTCAACTAAGTCTATAGAAAATTTATTTCCAACAACCACATCTTCACGAAGCGCGACAATTCCCTAGTTAATAGCAGAGGCGGCTCAATGAATTTAACAACCTAAAGCGAAGCTATATTAAGAGAGACTCTTAAATTTATTTCGTAAAAGTTACATAATAATGAGACACAAATAAAGTAGCTAAGTCAAAGACCGTGAGTTAAAGTCAAAAATTAAAATAGTTAAAAAATATGGAAAAAAATTAAATAAAGTTAAAGGAGGAAAAATTTAAAATTGAAGAGGACGACAAAATACGTTAGCTACTAAGAGAAAAACTTTTATTATTATTTTCTAAGTCACCTTTATAACCTCAACAAAATAAACTTGTTAATGATTATTATATAAAATTAAGTATATATTATGCATAATAATATAGTAAACTCCTAGTGTTATGAAATAATATAAGAACAAGAACAATAATACAAGAACAAGAACAATAGAGAGAAAAGTAGAGAGAGGAGTATTCTTATTGATACTTTGGGATGGTTTACAATGGCATAGAACCCCTTTATTTATAAGGAGGTGGTGACTTAGCCACCAAGAAGTAAACCCTAGAATCTCTCTAAATATGGACATTCACCTAAAATAGAATATTTTATAACACTCCCCCTTGAATGTCTATTTAATAATGTGCCTCGTTAAAACCTTAACTAAAACAAAACCCAATGGGAAAAAATTAAAGAAAAGGAAAAAGAGTACACATGTTTGAATATGCACCTATTGGTTGCCTCGTTAAAAACCTTGCAAGGAAAACCCATTGGGACAAAGCCTTGTAAGGGAAAAAGAGTGCAACGCGCATTAACTCCCCCTGAAAAGAGCATCAATTCCTATCCTTGAGTCTTCGCATTCCGATCTTGTGAACCAGCTTCTTGAAGGTTGACGTTGGTAGAGATTTTGTGAACAAATTAGCCATATTATCGCTTGAACGAATCTGTTGCACATTGATATCACCATTCTTTTGAAGATCATGTGTGAAAAATAACTTTAGTGAAATATACTTTGTTCTATCTCCTTTTATGAATCCTCCCTTCAATTGAGCTATACATGCTGCACTGTCTTCATACAAAGTCGTGGGTAGTTTGTTACACTTCAAACCACATTTGTCTTGAATATGATGTATTATAGACCTCAACCACACACACTCCCGACTTGTTTCATGAATAGCGATTATCTCGGCATGATTAGATGAAGTAGCCACAATTGATTGCTTAGTCGATCGCCAAGATATGGCGGTGCCTCCACAGGTAAACACATAACCCGTTTGAGATTGAGCCTTGTGTGGGTCGGATAAATATCCAGCATCAGCATAACCAACAAGATCAGGACTGCAATTATTGCTATAAAATAAGCCCATATCGGTAGTCCATTTTAGGTACCGCAATATATGTTTGATCCCATTCCAATGTCTCCTTGTGGGAGCCGAGCTATACCATGCTAAGACATTAACTAAAAAGGTTATGTCAGGCCTTGTAGTATTTGCAAGATACATTAGTGCGCCAATTGCACTAAGATATGGTACTTCAGGACCAAGTAGCTCTTCACTCCTTTCTTGCGGTCGGAATGGATCTTTATTCACATCAAGTGATTGATCAACCATCGGAGTACTTAAAGGATATGCTCCATCCATGTAAAACCGTTTCAGTACCTTTTCTATATAGGTAGATTGATGAACAAAAATTCCGTTTGCCAAATATTCAATTTGCAAACCAAGACATAATTTTGTCTTTCCGAGATCTTTTATATCGAATTCATTCTTTAGATAATCAATTGCCTTTTAGAGTTCTATGGGGGTTCCAATAAGGTTTATGTCATCGACATATACGGCAAGTACAACAAATTCCGATGTTGTTTTCTTTATAATAACACACGGGCAAATGGCATCATTTATATAGCCTTCTTTTAATAAATACTCACTAAGACGATTATACCACATTCGTCCTGATTGCTTTAGATCATACAAGGATCTTTGCAATTTGATTGAAAACATTTCCCGGGTCTTTGAATTATGAGCGTTTGGCATTTTGAGTCCATCGGAAATTATCATGTATATCTCATTATCCAGTGAGCCATAAAGATAGGCAGTAACCACATCCATTAAATGCATGTCAAGCTTTTCAAGGAGAGCAAAACTAATGAGATAACGAAAAGTTATGGCATCCATTACAGGCGAATATGTCTCTTCATAATCGACACCAGGCCTTTGAGAAAATCCTTGTGCAACAAGGCGTGCCTTATATCTTTGTACCTCATTTTTCTCATTTCTCTTGCGTACAAAGACCCATTTATATCCAACAGGCTTAACACCATTAGGTGTTTCAACTATAGGGCCAAAAACTTCACGTTTTGCCAGTGAATTCAATTCTGATTGGATTGCTTCTTGCCATTTAAGCCAATCATGTCTTTTTCGACATTCTCCAACAGATTGAGGTTCAAGATCCTCACTTTCTTGCATAATGCTAGATGCGACATTAAAAGCAAAGACATAATCCACCACTATATCCACTCGATTAAAATTTGCCTCAATATCTATTGGATTTATTGATAGTTCCTTATTTTCTTGAGTTTCGGGCTCAATGGATTCTTCATGAATCTCAGAATTTATTAAATCATGAATTTCCTCATGAGATTCTTTTGTAGTGTCATTTTGATCATTTGCTTTCCTCTTTCTAGGATTTCGATCTTTAGAACCTAATGGCCTGCCACGCTTCAGGCGTGCATTTGAGTCGTTGGATATGACACTCGATGATTGTCCAATAGGGACATCAATACGGATTGGAACATTCTCTGCGGGGATGTGGGATTTTGTTATCCTTTTCAAGTCCGTAAATGCGTCAGGCATTTGATTTGTTATTCTTTGCAAATGGATAATCTTTTGCACCTCTTTTTCACAAATAGAGGTATGTGGATCAAGATGAGATAATGATGCATTTTTCCACAAAATTTCCCGTTTGGTTTCACCAACTTCTCCCCCTAATTTTGGGAAAAGTGTCTCATCAAATTGACAGTCTGCAAATCGTGCAGTGAACAAATCCCCTGTCAATGTTTCGAGGTAGCGAATAATGGAGGGGATTCAAACCCAACATATATTCCTAACCTTCTTTGCGGACCCATTTTGGTGCGGTATGGCGGTGCTATAAGCACATATACTGCGCATTCAAAGATTCTTAAATGGGATATATTGGGTTCATGACCCAAAACCAATTGCAACGAGGAATATTTGTGATAATTCGTCGGTCTGAGACGAATTAGCATTGTTGCATGCAAAATGGCGTGACACCATACCGAAGTGGGCAGCCTCGTTTTCATGAGTAATGGTCTTGCAATCAACTGCAGGCGTTTAATTAAAGATTCTGCAAGACCGTTTTGAGTGTGAACATGAGCTACAGAATGTTCCACTTTTATCCCAATTGATAAGCAATAATCATTAAATGGTTGGGATGAAAACTCAGCAGCATTATCCAGTCAAATAGACTTGATTGGATTATCAGGAAATTGTGCTCGTAGTCGAATTATTTGTGTCATTAGTTTTGCAAACGCAAGGTTGCGTGATGACAACAGGCACACATGAGACAATCTACAGGATGCGTCTATTAAGACCATAAAATATCTAAAGGACCCACTAGGTGGGTGAATAGGTCCACAAATGTACCCTTGTATACATTCCAAAAACGTAGGTGACTCAGTCCCAACCTTTGTTGGTGATGGTCTAATAATTAACTTGCCTTGATAACAAGAAGTGCAAGAAAATTCATTATTTAAAAGAATCTTGAAATTCTTTAGTAGATGCCCATATGAGCTTTCTATAATCCGTCTCATCATGATTGATCCAGGGTGTCCCAATCGATCATGCCAAAGTACAAAAGTATTCAGTAACCTTTTGGTTTACTGTTGAATGTGCCTCAATTGCACTAATTTTTGTCCAATACAGGCCACAAGATAAAGACGGGAATTTTTCAATAACCCTCTTTTGGCCAGAGACATTCTTTGTAATGATGAGATATTCAAGATTATTCTCATCTATTGTCTCAATATGATAGCCATTCCGGCGTATATCTTTAAAACTCAACAAGTTTCTCTTAGACTTGGAGGAGAACATTGCATTCTCTATGATAAACACTGTTCCTCTAGGCAGAGTTATAGTTGCTCTTCCGGAGCCTTCAATCAATTTACTACTACCAGAGATTGTAGTAACATCTGCCTTACACATACTTAGTTGAGAGAAATATTTCTTTTCTTTGAGACGTATGTGTAGTACATGAATCAACTAAACAAATATTTTTACAGTTGGACGTTGATCCAAGCTTGCTTTGTGAGATATCCATATTTGCTTTCCCATGGTTTGACATACAAAAGAAATATACGAACATGAGAATAAACAAATTCAATCCGTTTGTTTCACATCTAAACAATATTTTCAAAATCTGCTGAGGTTAGTCGATTAACTTAGTTGATAGTCGACTATCTTGGGAAGCAGTCATTAGGTTAGTCGACTAACTAAATCAGATAGTCGACTATCTTGCCTTGCGGAAAAGTCCAGTTTTAATGCGAAATATTAGTTAGTCGACTAACTTAGTAAACAGTCATCAGGTTAGTCGACTAACTAAATCAGATAGTCGACTAACTTAGCTTGCGGAAAAGTCCAGTTTCAATGCGAAATATTAGATAATCGACTAACTGTTAGGTTAATCGATTAACTCTACTGGAAAATAAAAATATCTTTGATATTTAAGCATATTGAAACATTCTAAAGAACTAATACTAACATTATATCATAAACTAACTAATACGAGCTGATACTAATGACTATTAGTTTATTCACTAAC
This sequence comes from Nicotiana benthamiana, assembly GCA_034376525.1. NCBI lineage: Eukaryota > Viridiplantae > Streptophyta > Magnoliopsida > Solanales > Solanaceae > Nicotiana > Nicotiana benthamiana. The sequence goes on from CM067326.1 coordinate 85,761,576, forward strand.
TAATACAAATAAGTAAAATAAAATCAAACAATTCCATCTTCCTTTATCACAGATCCATCACCGATTAAGTGGTCTATTTTCCCCTCGGGTTGCTCAAAGAAGTCTGCCACATCCAGGTGGGTGATGTCAAAATTGTCGTCGGAGACAAAATTTGTTTCAGGGCCTTTATTCTTTAGAGATGCTTGATAAAGATCAACCAAATGTCTTGGTACACGGCAAGCTTTTGACCAGTGCCCTTTTCCACCGCAACGATAACATATAGTTTCTAAACTATTTGCCTTTGGATCCTCATAATCCCGTTTCTGCTTTTGGTGGTTATATCTCTTTGGGGGGTGACGGACATCAGAGAAATTTCTTCCTTGTCTACGTCCACGGCCATGACCCCGATTACGACCACGACCATGATTAAAGCCATAGCCTTTTCCATGCTTGGCATAATGAGAATACACCTTATCTGCTTCAGGCAATAGTGTAGACCCAGTGGGTCGATTTTCGTGATTTCTCATGAGCAGGTCATTGTTTCGCTCAGCCACAAGGAGAAGAGAAATCCGTTCAGAGTACTTTTTGAAACCTTTCTCTCTGTACTGTTGTTGCAGTACCATATTGGAGGCATGAAACGTTGTAAACGTTTTTTCAAGCATATCATAATCAGAGATATTATCTCCACAGAGTTTCAATTTAGAAGTAATTCTGAACATTGCAGAATTATATTCAGAAACAGACTTAAAGTCTTGGAGCCTCAGATGAGCCCAATCATATCGTGCTTGTGGCAGAGTAACCAACTTCAGGTTGTCATATCTCTCCTTTAAGCCTTTCCACAAGATGAATGGATCTTTGACTGTGAGATATTCAATTTTCAAACCTTCATCAAGGTGATGGCGCAAGAAAATCAAGGCCTTAGCACAGTCTTGGGTGGATGCTTTATCTCTGTCTTTAATGGCGTCTCCAAGACCCATAGCATCTAAGTGGATTTCAGCATCCAACACCCATGTCATATAGTTCTTGCCCGAAATTTCAAGGGCAACGAACTTTCTTTTCATAATATCATACATAATTAAAACCAAATTCGGAAAAAGGGAAATACCTTAATTTTCTCAAGAGGATTCTTGAGACGGTAGAGTCTCTTGCTGATAACGTGTTATGAAATAATATAAGAACAAGAACAATAATACAAGAACAAGAACAATAGAGAGAAAAGTAGAGAGAAGAGTATTCTTATTGATACTTTGGGATGATTTACAATGGAATAGAACCCCTTTATTTATAAGAAGGTTGTGACTTAGCCACCAAAAAGTAAACCCTAGAATCTCTCTAAATATAAATATTCACCTAAAATAGAATATTTTATAACACCTAGTAATATTTTTGGCGGCCTTTAATTTTCCTAAGGCGATGGCTTTAGTCGCCTTATCCTACGGCCGCCCCTGGTTAACAGATATAACAAATGTTGGACAAGCCCCGACTCAAGAATTCGTTGCACAGCTATACCTATTTTGAGGAATGATTCAAGCACATGTATAATCTAGAATCAAAGTTTAATGTGAGGCCAATTCTTTTTCCCAACGATTATAATATGTATTTTTATTTGAAGTTTATTTTTTTAACTTTTTGAGATGCAAAGTTATTAATAATTTTCTTATAATTAATTTTTTTTCCTTTTCAATTGATTATATAGCCAATATATTTAATCTTTCTTGAGATATTGTTGATTCAATCTAAGATTTTATCAATTTTATTTTTTAAAAACTCTTTTTCACTGAGGCAACTATTATAAGAATTGTTACCATTATTTTAAGCAATATAATCATTTGAAAAAGAATCAAACCTTCTTCTTTGATTAAGTATAGAGTATATTCAACTTGTTTTATTTTCCTTGTGAAACCAATATCAACTCACATGTTAGAAAAACTATTTATACTACCATTTTTAAATAAGTCAAACAGTTACTTTATTTACTATTCTTTCTTTTTATATGCAAAAATCTATTGTTGAACTAAAATATTTTATTTAAATATGTATAAACCTACTGTATTTCTAATAATGGGGCTCGCCAAATTTTAGGGGCCTAAGGAATAAGCCTTATTACCTACACTCTTAGAGCTGGCCTTGCCTATGTTGCTACGTATAACATTTTTGGCACAAGATATTACGTAATTACCTTCTACATGATATTGTATACACTCTAGTACAGTAAATCAGATAAGCGCACCCTAACAATACTAGAATACTAGTCCCAGTAATTTTTTTTTTTTTTTTTTTTTGTGGAGCTTCTCATTAAATTACTTACTTCACAACCACTTGGTGTCGAAGCTTATTCATTTCCAAAAAAAATACACCTTACATATCAGGGATTATATTGCTGGCCTTACATGAGTACGTGGGCGTGAATCCATTGATGATAACTTATGAGAGATGAAGTGCATTGTTGGCCTCCATTTCGGAGTTTCAACCAGACAACATTTTTGCTCAATGACAACAAACAGTTTTAGGACATCAAACAGTTAGAAGCATGTTCCAAAAACTTTAATTCCCTTGAGCAATCTCTTTTTTCTTATTTTGAGGCGGTTACAATAATTTGCACACGACGAGAAATCACCTCCTTTCTCATGTATAAAATTCTTTTCCAGTGATTAGGATTTTCTTGACATTAAGTGTAATGTCATACTCATACTTCTTTGGCTAATAATGTTAAGTTCTTTTTTTCCCTCTCGACTAGCTTGACGTACTGGCTTAATGGTGATGGAATATAACAGAATTTTATTCACGTGTAATCTAAATAACTAGATGTATGGAGATTTTAGAATTACCTCTTGAAGCTTAAACACAACAAATCTATGTCGTTCTTCAGTTCCTCGATTGAAAAAGCACCAACAGCTTTCTACAGTAGAATTACCCAAATAATAACCGAAATAGAGAATTTTGGGTGGGCAAAATTCTAGTAGAAACCGCAGTCAGAATTGTGTCGAAAACGTCCAGCTCCTATATGTATATATATACCTGCGTTTTTAGGCCAAAATCGTTTTCAAAACCTGTTAGGTTTCCTTCTCCACTAAGGGACGGTTTCCACATTTTCTTTCCCACTCAATAACAGTTTCCACTATTTCCTATTATTTAGGCACAGTAGGGACCACATAATTTAATTAGCAGGGCTTCCTATTATGATATGAATTTAGAAATTCTGAAATTATTTTCCATCATAATAAATTACGAATTATTCCACTAAAAATTCGTAATTGCACTCCTTAGTTTAATTTCGAAATTCTTCCATAAAACCTTATTTAACTTCCCATGTTAAGATTCAGATACTAATCAATCAAATTAAATTACTGACTATTTAATTTATCGATTACTTCCTTTAGACTTACACTTAACTTATTTCATGTGTCAGATACAAAATCCACCGGCCGGGTTTATACATGAAAACTTATAAGCTTTCATAAAGGAGTATCATCAACCTCAAAATCAAGACATGGATTCCATCAACTAATTATTACTTCACCAATGTATATCAATGTTGTCCAATTTACCAAGCTTATTGACTCGCGAAAGAATCTCGCCTTTTAATAAATCAAAACAACAAGTGACTCGCGAAAGAATCTTGCCTTTTAATAAATCAAAACAACAAGTGACATATACAGCTAATAATAATTATATCAGGATTAAGAGTATAAGTACATTAAATGGACTAGAGTAATTATTTTATAAAGTCAGTATAAAATATTCATCTCTACTTGATCCGTTCAATACATATAAAATGTATTAGCACAAGAATTTGGAATTAACCCATTCCCATAATCAAGATAAATTATATTTAATCTTGTGCTACAATTATTCCGATGATTTGTCCAATTCCATCATTAGATTGTGAACATTAACTTTTATGGCTTACAAGAACTGATGATTTAATCTTCATAAGCTAAACTCTATACTCTAAATCATCTACTATGTAAGCAATGGATGCACAAACAAACACATGATCTATTTAAAATAAAACTTTATTGAATTTAAACAAGTAAATAAATAATTGTTCATAAAAAATACTATAACAATATGCATGACTTATAGTATATTCTAACAAATGGTAAATTATAGTTCTTGGTCTTCCAATTAACCATTTACTAGTTCTTGTTTCTCGTTAAAATTTCACTTCGTTTACCTATCTTTTTTGTATTTGCTTCAAGTATGAAAGTGAAATACATTTCTAGTTAGTTTGCGAACATAAATTTTATTTTACAGAATATAACTTGTTTTCCTAGACCATTTATCAAATCTATTCAAAGATTCTTTGTGCCGCGCTAGAGATAAAATAGGTATAGATTTTGTCAATGCGACAACAGAAAATAAAGAATGATCTATGGTTGAAAAATTATAATTACACCAATGGGAGATTTAATAATGCATTTTTCAAAAGTTTTATTTTGTGTCTCATACAACTGAACTAGTTGTATGAGGCTCCTTTTTGTCTCATAAATTTGTGAACCTCAATCTTACACTTCTGAATTCATAAAAATTTGAGTTTACAAAATTGTGACACAAAAAGATTACCTCATACTATTAATGTCAGTTGTACGAGACACAAAATAAAATTTTCCATCCATTTTCTTATAAGCCGAATAGAATTATTGGGCAAGTTGAGAATCAAACAGTTTCTGGATGATCAGTGAACGAGATAATAGCCATTTTTCGGACCGATTTTAGAAAAAATTGTCAGTGTTTGAAAACTCGTTGAAAAGTAGCCACTTTTAATAATTTGGAAACGTCAATGATAGTGTCACGTATTTTATACATAGAAAAGCGAAACATCCATGATAGTGTCATGGATTTGGAATTTAAAAAAATGAAACTCCATAACAGTATTATGGTTTTAAGTTCGAAATTACAAGTCAGGAAATTGGCTATTTTTGAACTTTACCCCAACTAGGCCTATATTGGCCTGTATCCCGTTAAAATAGTACGATTTAGACAATTTTCGGATTGATTATTCAAAAATAGTTAACGTTTGCTAAATTATTAAAAAATAATTATTATTTTGTTACCATAGAGATCGGTCCAACATAATACATTGGAGTTCGGTGCAACTGTGTATGAACTTCCGGCATATTATGCTGGACCAGTATACTTTGCTGGCTCCAGTATAATATACTGGAGATTGGAGCACCAGTGCTCCAAACTCCAGTATATTATGCTGGACTGGTATATTATATTGGAACTTCAGTATATTATGCTGGAGTATTTTTTCGGATTTTGAATAGTATTTTCGTTCAGTAATCTTTACATGAAAAGTAACTAAATTTTAATTACTTTTTGTTATGAAATAATATAAAAGACAAGAACAATAATGCAAGAACAAGAGCAAATAGAGAGAAGAGTAGAGAGAGTTCTTCTTATTGATACTTAGAGATTGTTATGAGTGATTTACAATGGTAGAAGACCCCTTTATTTATAGGGAGGGGGATGATTTATCTACCAAGAATAGAACTCTAGAATCTCTCTAATTATAGACATTCACCTTAAATAGGAGATTTCATAACACTCCCCCTTGAATGTCTATTCAACAATGTGCCTCGTTAAAACCTTAAAACCAAAACCCAATGGGAAAAATTAAAGAAAGGAAAAAGAGTACACATGTTTGAATATGCGCCTATTGGTTGCCTCGTTAAAAACCTCGCAAGGAAAACCCAATGGGACAAAACCTTGTAAGGGAAAAAGAGTGCAACGCGCATTAACTCCCCCTAATAAGAACATCAATTTATATCCTTGAGCATTTGCATTCCAATCTTGTGCATCATCTTCAAAATGATCTTTGGTAGACGTTTGACAAATCAACCATATTGACTTGAATAAATATTCCGTACCTTGAAATCATCATTCTTGATAGATATGAACATCTTCATATAATATCGTGGAATAACTCTTCAATATCTCCATAGATGCATTCTCAATGCCATCATGCTTATAGTTATAGCAAGATACATATGTACACAAATTGTACTAAGGATGTGGTACTTCAGGACCAAGAATTGCATATGCTTCAAGCAACTTAAATCTTTCAAGTTAAGTCATATAAGCCATATAATAGACTTTAGATGCATATCAAGTTTTCCATGTTATGCTAGACAAATAAGATATCGAAAACTGATTATACATACCTTTGACTTTATACTTTCAAGCATTTGAACTATAGGTTCAAAACTACATGTCTTTCATATGGAATCAATTCTTCTTGAATTGTATCTCTTCCATTTAGTTACTTTCTTTGGGTCAGCAAATGCGTATAGCATGCTTTGTAATATGTTGCAATTGAATTATCCCTTTTATGAACTTCAGGTTCATATCATGATATTCGGGGATATACATATACAAATGATAATTCATCCCATGTAACCTTTTCTCAAGCGTTTACCATGTCTCCCCCTCATGTTAGTAAAGCTACCTTGTTTCCTCAACTTTGGAAAATCATCTTTGTGCATTATCATGTCAATATACATGGCACATTAATAAAAGAGAAGGAAACTGATATATATAACTTTGTTCTCATAAGAAACAGTTTAGCTATTAAGTGGAAGCACTGAATAATTATCTTGCTAAACCAACTTTGATATAAACCAACTTATCAAGATGAACTATCTTGAGTAGAAAATCTGGAAATTATGCTCGAAGTTAGATTACTGAGCGATTTACCTCGCAAGCACCGGCCAGGCTGCGGGTTAATAACAATTGCACATGTAACCATTTCATAGATGCATCATATGTGGTATACATGGCAGGTGAATGGGCCCATATTCACCTTTGATATTTCCAGAATTTATGGGCTTCAACCCGAACTCTTTAGTTGGTCAGTTCATTAATGAGAACAAGTGATACAAGAGAATTCGTAAAGAACTTTCTAGTTCTTTGATATTCACCTATGTGAATTTCCACATCATACATAAAATGAGATGGCTAACACGAATGTCAACTGAATAAATTATCAATATTGGTAAACTTCAAATTTACACCATGACATGTGCACTTATCAATAAACTTCAGGTTTATTATGACATGGGTTTTATACCAATAGATATCCACTTTATTGTGGCATTATTTCGTTTGTGTAGTACAATTTTGAGAACAAAGCGGGTAGCTTTTCATATACAAATTATCCCGCTACAAGTTGTAGTAATAGGAGATATCAAAGCCTTCCTTTATTTATAGTCTCAATATAATCAATCGCTTTCGCGTGTACTTTGGAAACTGAATAAGTTTCTTTGAGACTTACTACAGCACAATACTCAATTGTGTTTCTCCAACATAGTAACAATTGGCTCTTCTAGAGCTCTCAATTAATTTTGTACTACCACAGATTCATCAACATCCATGTGGTGAATATCTTTCTTAAAGAGAAAGTTATACCATTATGGTCATGTCAAACTTATATGCAAGATATGTTTCTTGCATTATCGTTGTCCTTTAATAGTCATATTTCCAAAATACTTTGGCGTACAATAGGTACGTGACCAACGATCATTCATGCCATATATCATCTCAAACCTCCTTCTAGGGGTGAGTGTGGTATATTTAATACCAATTTCATGTTCATATTCTTCCAATAATGAATATGTATTCGTGAATCAGATGTTGTCACATTCACTTCGGGGATATGTGATTTTGTTATCCTTTTCAAATCTATAAATGCGCCAGGCATTTGATTTGCTATTCTTTGCAAATGGATAATCTTTTGCGCCTCTTTCTCACAAATAGAGGTGTGTGGATCAAGATGAGATAATGATGCATTTTTCCACAAAATTTCCCGTTTGGTTTCACCAACTTCTCCCTCTAATTTTGGGAAAAGTGTCTCATCAAATTGACAGTCTGCAAATCGTGCAGTGAACAAATCTCCTGTCAATGTTTCGAGGTAGCGAATAATGGAGGGCGATTCAACCTCAACATATATTCCTAACCTTCTTTGCAGACCCATTTTGGTGCAGGATGGCGGTGCTAAAGGCACATATACTGCACATCCAAATATTCTTGAATGGGATATATTGGGTCCATGACCCAAAACCAATTGCAACGGGGAATATTTGTGTCAACTCGTCAGTCAGAGACGAACTAGCATTGCTGTATGCAAAATGGCGTGACCCCAAACCGAAGTGGGCAGCCGACGAACTAGTATTGCTGCATGCAAAATGGCGTGAACCCAAACCAAAGTGGGCAGCCCACGAACTAGTATTGCTGCATGCAAAATGGCGTGAACCCAAACCGAAATGGGCAGCCTCGTTTTCATGAAGAATTCAAGATTATTCTCATCTATTGTCTCAATATGATATCCATTTTGAATGATATCTTTAAAACTCAACAAGTTCTTCTTAGACTTGGAGGAGAATATTGCATTCTCTAAGATAAACGTCGTGCCTTTGGGCAGAGTTACAGTTGCTCTTCCGGAGCCTTCAATCAATTTACTTCCCATGGTTTGACATATAAAAGAAAATATACGAACATGAGAATAAACAACTTCAATCCGTTTGTGTCACATAATATTTTCAAAATCTGCTGATGTCAGTTGACTAAAATAAATCAGATATGTTATCCATAATTGATTACTTTGCAGTTTGAAAATTTTAGTTTAAGCATTTTCTTCAAACAATCGATTGTTAAACACAAACAATCGATTGTTGAACATTGACAATCGATTGTTAAACACACACAATCGATTATTTGCTATTTTGGAAAACTTCAGATCACACTGTCTTAAGACAATCGATTGTTATGCATAGACAGTCGATTGTTGGCTATTTTGAAAAATTCCAGAGCACACTGTTTTAAGACAATCGATTGTTAAGTATAGACAATCGATTGTTGGCTATTTTGAAAAATTCCAGAGCACACTGTTTTAAGACAATCGATTGTTAAGTATAGACAATCGATTGTTGGCTATTTTGAAAAATTCCAGAACACACTGTTTTAAGACAATCGATTGTTATGCATAGACAATCGATTGTGGATGATTTTTGAAAAATTCCAGATTACACTGTCTTAACGACAATCGATTGTTAGACAAAGACAATCGATTGTGGATGATTTTTGAAAAATTCCAGATTACACTGTCTCAACGACAATCGATTGTTAAACATTGACAATCGATTGTTGACTGTTTTTGAAAAATTCCAGAACACACTGTTTTAAAGACAATCGATTGTTGATCATTGACAATCGATTGTTTTGCAGTTTTTATGCGAAATATGAGATAACCGACTAGTTTTTCAGGTTAGTCTATTACCTCTACTGGAAAGTAAAAATATTATTGTTATTTGAGCATATTGATACATTCTAAAGAACTAATACTAACATTATATCATGAACTAACTAATACGAGCTAATACTAATGGCTATTAGTTTATTCATTCACTAATACAAACAAGTAAAATAAAATCAAATAGCTCCATCTTCTTTCATCACGGATCCATCACCGATTAGGTGGTCTATCTTCCTCTCGGGTTGCTCAAAGAAGTCTGCCACATCCAAGTGGGTGATGTCAAAGTTGTCGTCAGAGACAAAATTCGTTTCAGGGCGTTTACTCTTTCGAGATGCTTGATAAAGGTCAACCAAAAGTTATGGTATACGGCAAGCCTTTGACCAGTGCCCGTTTTCACCGCAACGATAATATATAGTTTATAAACTATTTGCTTTTGGGTTCTTATCGTATCGTGCTTGTGGCAGAGTGACCAACTTCAGGTTGTCATATCTCTTCTTTAAGCCATTCCACAAGATAGGTGGATCTTTGACGGTGAGATATTCAATCTTCAAACCTTCATCAAGGTGATGGCGCAAGAAAATCAAGGCCTTAGCATAGTTTCAAACCTTCATCAAGGTGATGGCGCAAGAAAATCAAGGCCTTAGCATAGTTTTGGGTGGATGCATTATTTCTGTCTTTAATGGCGTCTCCAAGACCCATAGCATCCAAAATGGATTTAAGTATCCAACACCCATATCATATAGTTCTTGCCCGAAATTTCAAGGGCAACGAACTTTCTTTTCATAATGTCAGACATAAACCAAAATTACATCAAGAGCGTGTTCACACTTACGGGCTCTATTACAATTATCACATTCACTTCAGGGAATGGATCATAATCATGTGCTTTACACAATCTCATGTCAAATATTACTTTCATAAAGTGAAAGATTATTTTGAGAATCCTTATTGTTCTCATTACCACAATAATGACGATTATAACTTCGTTTATTGCCATGTCCACATCCATTGATACCTTTACGGTAATTAGTCTTCTTTCAGACTTATCACATACTGCTACCACATTCTCTAAAGGGAATGAAGCAAATTCAATTGGACGGAATTCTTTGCCACGTCCACATTCATTGATACCTTCATGGTAATATTTTAGTCTTCTTTCAGACTTATCATATACTGCTTCCACATTCTCTAAAGGGAATGGAGCAAATTCAATGGGACGGATTTTCAATTATTTGCCCACAATCATACATGAATTTAATCATGGCAGGGCATAGAGATTTTACCACATCATGTGGTTATAATTTCTTACAAACTCCATTAGAGTTATAATCAAACTTTGTTGTCTATGTTTGTGTATAAAATCAAATTATAGAATTCCAAGAATTTGAAAGAGAAAAGTAAAATACTTACCTTAATTTTCTCAAGAAGATTCTTGAGACGGTAGAGTCTCGTGCCTTTTAGAATCACGAACACGGAACCGAGGTCGAAATCTCGAATTTCTGTTTCCAATCTTTCTTTCACGTTTTCTATTTCTGTTTTCTGTTTCTTTCTTCTCCTTTGTTTTCAAAATTTTTTTTTCTCTTCCTCTTCAACGTTTCTTTTCCTTTTGCTTTCCAGTGTTTTTTTTTCCTTCTTTTGTTTTCTGTTTTTCGTTCCTCCCTTTTTTTTTTCTTTGAAGCAAAACCCTACACAAACAAAGAGTTAAGACAATCGAAAATTTCAATTGGTTAGAGACTCGTGCTGATAACGTGTTATGAAATAATATAAAAGACAAGAACAATAATGCAAGAACAAGAGCAAATAGAGAGAAGAGTAGAGAGAGTTCTTCTTATTGATACTTAGAGATTGTTATGAGTGATTTACAATGGTAGAAGACCCCTTTATTTATAGGGAGGGGGATGATTTATCTACCAAGAAAGAACTCTAGAATCTCTCTAATTATAGACATTCACCTTAAATAGGAGATTTCATAACACTTTTCAAATTGTGGCTATTTTTGAATAATCACTTATAAATATGACTATTTTTAAGTTCTTCCCCGTATCAGAGATTGATTCTGTGTTTGTCTTTGTTCTTTAACATGGGCCAACTCCGTTATCTATTCCCAATAGCCGTGATTGTAAACATATATTTTAGTTAGTGCTTATGTTTTTTTGGGAGAATGATATAGTTACTCATAAAAGCAAATTATTTATTCTTATTTATTTATTTATTTATTGTTTTACCTATAAATTAATTATATTTTCTATTCATAGTAGTTTTTGTGGGAAATATTTTCTTTATTCTCTAATTTTTTTTTATTTCTATGCTTCTTTTCTTCTTTTTTATCCTTTTTTTCTTTTCTCCTTTTCTTTTTTCTCATTTTCTTCTTATTTTTTTCTTTTCTAATTTCATTTAACTTCTTTCTTTATATTATTTTTTTCTTCATAATATAATTTTATTTACTGTTTTTATTATTCTTTTTTTTATACTCTTAATAAAGAAAAATCAAATTGTATACCAATTAAATGCAGCTAATAAAATAAAAAAAATATTTTCTAACATACAATATCAGTATATAATATAACTATATCAACAGAGTATACAATTGTACGCAAAGAGTTAAAAAAAGTTAATTCAATTATTAAACTGAAATAATAATTGTCAATAAAAATTTCAAAAGTTCCAAAAGGTTTAATCTTAAGAGTATACCGTTACATTATTAAGGATTTACTAATTTTTTTTTTTTGTATTTTCAATTTTCCACTCACGCTAGGTAAAAACTTAAGGCAAATTAAATAGGAAAAGACAAATAAATTTACGGGTATTGTATACAATTACATCATATTCTTACAGTATATTGTATATTGTTACAGTATACTATAATAATATAATGTATACTATAAAGTATACTGTTATAGTATAACTATGTACTCCTATAGTATATTGTATACTGTAGCGGCACACTGTTAGGTAACCGTGTTCTTCTTCAATTATTATAATATACCGTTGTAGTATATTGTAAACTATAATAGTATACTGTTGCAGTATATCTATATACCCCTACAACATATTGTATACCGTAGCGGTATACTATTGGGTATATTTCTTCTTCTTCAATTTTCAGGTGAAAATTTCGATCTCAATCACTTCAAATTAGCTCCAAATGCTTTAATGAAACTTTCAGAAGGTACTATAAGCAATATTTAACAGCACCCACTTTGAATCAAACAAGAAATCTTTAAAAATAAAATTGAGCTTCAAGCCCAACAATGATGGATATTCAAATATACATAAAAATTTAGATCAGAAAAGCTTATTCGAAAATACTATAAGTAATATTTTATAATACCACATCAAAACAAACAATAAATCTTTAAAATAAAATTTTAAATTCTGGATCTTCAAGCTCAACAATGATGGGTGTTCATACAAGCATAAAAATCATAAGAAGAGAAAGTAAAGCAATAGCTTGGATTGACCCATTTAATAAAGATCTTTTTAAAATTTTGGGTCCGAATTTTGCTTCAAGGAGTGGTTCTTATGAATGGAGGATGACGGTGTTTTTTTTCTTCATTGAGATTTGCGCGCATGACCTAAATATTCTCAAATTCTTCCTTTGAAGGTTTCTCCCGAGGTGACAATAAATTTTGTCAGATAAATAGTCTTGGTTGTGTGAGTAAGAAAAGTAAATAATTTAGATTTGAATATTTAAAGATAAATAATTTGAATTTAATGGATATAAAATGAGATTTTATCTATTTTTTTTCTTTGAGGAAGAAAGCATTATTTTCATACCTAAATTACAAGTATGAGGAATATGTATTCAAAATCACAAGTGGGGGAGGGTGGGGGGGAGGGGGGGATTTTTATTTATTGAACCCAACAACTTAACAAGAAAGAAAAGGTAGTATAGTATGAGAATGAAAGGTTGAATTTCTGTTTCTGTTAATAAATAATGTTAGGACAACAAACTCCATCTTTCATTCTCGGAAGTTTCGAATGATCATGACCCAACAAATTAAATTAAAATAAATGTCGGAAAAGAGAATGAACTTCTCCTGGTCGTTGAAGACATTCTGCTACAATTTGATTTGTCTCAAGTGGAAAAGTCGTGCTGGTAAGTATAGAAGTCACAAGATAGATCAAGCTTTGATTCTCCCATCCATAAATAATTATACGGAAAAGGGCCAAGAATATCCTCGAACTATTTAAAATAGTTTTAAAATATTTTTTATTTGTTTTTTATGCCAAATATCCCTGTCGTCTATATTTTGGACCACAAATGCTCTTAAACCAATAGTCTTATCATTGAAGCTAATATGACCGTCCAACTAGATTAGATTTGCTTACATGGCATCCAACTAAGCAATCCAGCATTGCAAAATCATTTTTTCGAGAAAAAAATCGAAAATTTTTATTAAAATACACATTCAACATTTATTGCGAAAAAGTAAAAAATATTTATTTTGGATTTTTTTATTAAAATACAAAATTAACACTTATTCGAAAATAGTAAAAAAAATGCCGGAAAAATTATTCTTGATTGGGCTTTCTGATTTGATTAAAAAATACTCCATTGTTTTCTTTAGTGAATTATGATTAGTTTGATCAAATTTTTTACATACTTATCAGTTATAGCTTCACAAAAGGCACACATCTAATGTAAGTGTCAATTGGTTCATCCGAAGTTTTTATATTTTTTGGAGTTTTTTTAATTTACAAAACTTTTGAAATCCAACTTCAAGTGAAATTAAAATTTTTCATGATCGAACACTTATTCCAAAAAGCGTAAAAAATTTCCTAACCAATATATTAAAGCACGCTCCAAAGTAATTTATTTTGTATATTATATATAATATTTTAATAAATAAATAAATTTTTTGAATTTTTTTACTCTTTTCGGAATAGTGTTGATGTGCATTTTAAAAAAAATCCGAATAAAACAATATTTCGGAATATTTTCTTACTTTTTTTTGGAATAAAATGTTGATTTTGTATTTTAATAAAAAAATTTAGAAAATTAATTTTCTCGAAAAAATAATTTTGTCTTGCTGGATTGCTTAGGTGGATGGTCATGTAAGCAAATCTAACCTAGTTGGGCTGTCATGTCAGCTTCAATGGCAAGACTAACGGTTTAAGGGCATTTCTGGTCCAAAACATAGACGACATGGAATTTTTGGCACAAAAAATAAACAGAAGATATTTTTAAGCTATTTCGAATAGTTCAAGGACATTTTTGGCCCTTTTTCGATAATTATATTTTGATAGGAAAAATCATTTTTCTTTTCGTTCGGTGTGAGGGTGATTATATATTTTTGTTTACCTGTAAAACAATATAGTTGAATTTGTTACGTGGTTTATAGACAAACGAACTGATTTGATCCAAAAATAATAAATAAAAAAAATAAAAAATAATACATAACCGTTAAAATTAAAGAAAATGACAAGCTTGGCTCTGAGAGCGATTCCTCCGAAAAGAGAAGTAAGAATAATATAAAGAGCAAATAGTGTTATTTTATTGGGCTTGAGAATGGAATACGTTTTACGGATGATTTCATGTCTTACAATAGTTGTTCAGTCTACTATTTATACCTTTACCTCGGAAAACAAGATTCTAGATCAGACCCCTCTTAAATGACAATAAAGAGGCCATTGATGAATATATAACGGCAGGCCATGAATGCCAATATTCTCTGCAACAGCTGTCTATTTAATGCCAGGGAATATTTTTCATTCAATGATATCTTGTGACAAGCATTTGATCTGCTCACATTGATCACGTTTCCTTCAGAGTCTGTCCAATGTCAATTTCAGTTGGTGCTCTCAGTACTGGTTATTAACCGACTTGTTTAATACTTGCCTTCGATTGATTTCGCGTGTCACGCTACTATCCGATCAGTTAATGTAAATCAATTTTACCCTATACAATTTTTTCTTTGAAAATGTTTACTTCGAGCCGAGGGTTACCAAAGCAGTCTTTCGTCCTCATAGTCTCATATTAGGTAGCGATAAAGTAAAGACATAACCCATTCTTCCGAGGCTCAGGTCATTTATGAGATCACACTGAATATATTATTTTTCTTGTTATTTTTTCTTCTAGTAGAAACAATGGAATCGCTGGTTAGTAACTACTAACTATCAGGAATCTAATCACAAAAAGTTCAATATATACCAAGTAATACCGACCGATAGCTGGTATTTGACATACTTAAACATGTTATTCATGGCATTTTCGGAAAGAAAGGTAAAAATTCGTCTAAGCTAATATTCTCTAGATTTTGAATCTCCATAATATAACTTGACGTTGTTCTACTTCTTCTATGTCTTAATTTGAAAAATTCGCGGTGTATATTGCTCTTCTGTCATGGCTTAGGTATTTTAATTCATTTGGTGTTTAACCTAACTATTAAATTAAAAAGGGAGGTTTAATATATCTCAAACGAAAGTTATCCAAATATGAAATGAAGTTGACTTTTTGAAGAATCTGAATATTGCTTTGAACGATAGAGGTTCAGGAAAAAAAAACACAAAAATAAAGTGATACATATTATTGTAGAAAAATAATAAAGATGTGGAATGTCGCCAAATATAAAGATACGAAATTCAATATGGGACAAAGAAGGAGTAAAATTTAATTTCTTATTAAATGTTAGACATAATGAAATCAAGATACACCATGTCACAATTTTTTTTATTCAAACATCTTAAAATATTCTTTGAAATATTTATTCTGAAAAAACATAATGTTTCATAGATAGATAGGGTGGTTCACAGGGGTGAAAGGTATTGGTGATAATATCCCCTTTTTCCAATTAAAAGAAAAGGAGAAATTAATATCGAAGACAAACTTGTATGGGTCGTTGTATTGTACCCATGGTAGCAATATAATATGATTTGCCATAATGTCTAAGGTACAAGGAGTCATTTTATCGCAGGAAAATCTGTTGTGACACAATTCAATGGTATTAAAGAGAATAATATACCAACACATTTCATCATCTTCTTGACATTAAATTCCAGCTACACTACTACTTCCTAGTTGTCTAGTACTTTGAACACTAGTTTTTTTCCCATGTTCAAAGCAGATTTACCTTTGGGTTTGTTGATTTCAGTTCAGCGATTTGAACCACTATAGATTAAGAGCAAATAATTCATTACTTTCTTAACAAAAGTAGTCTGATAACATTGGAGGATCATGGTTGCTTTGTGACAACAACATTTTAGAATATGCGCAGCGAAAGCAAACATACACACCAGATATTAAATATATGTAAACTAGACAATGATATAAATACTAAATTAGAAGCACTGACCACTTGAAATCGTTGCACTAAATCTCCACACAACAAGAATCCAAGGGCTACAATCTTCTGTTATGATCCTAGTAAGACCTTTGACGAATTTGCTTTGAGTGGGTGAGTTACTAGGTGAAGATTGTCTTCCTTAAGTAGACACATTATTCAGCCAAAAATAGGGCTCCAAAAATGTGTAGGATTCTATTTGCACAAGTATAATCATACTCTAACTCTACCGGATGAGTTTTCTCCCACGTTACTTTTTACTCAAGCCAGTCCAGGTTTTTACTAAGTATAGCAGGGACCACGGAAATAATAAGAGGCTACTAATTAAGTATTAATTCGAAACTTGCATAATTGATTCTTACTATAATTAATTACAGTTTATTCCACTAAAAACTCCAATTGGACTTCTCAATATGAATTTTAATAATTCACTAATACTTATTTTAACTCCCCATATTAAGATCCAAAATACTAGTTAATTAAATTAAATCATTGAAAATTTTATTTAATCGACTAATTAAATAGTTTATAATTTCGCTTAAACTATTTCATGCGATTGATACAAAATTTACTGGCCGGATTATCACATGAAATCTTATAAGGAGTATCATCAAACTCAAAATCGAGTCATGGATTCTATCAACTAATTATATTCACAAATGCTATTCGTTATTGTCCAATCTATTAGGCAGACACTAACTTCGAATAGAGTTGTACTTTTTGATAAATCAAAACAATAAACAAATTACATTGATCATAACAATTATATTAAGATTAGGAGTATAAGCTCATTTAATGAATTATAGAAAATATTTTATATGTATTCAATACAAAAATATCTTTTCTCTACTTGGTCCATTCAATATACACTAAGTACACTAGCACAAGAAGCCGGAGTAAAGCCACTCCCATAATTAAGATAAATTATACTATAATCTTGTACTACAATCATCAAGATAGTTTACCCAATAATATCTTCGATTGTGAACATAGTTTATTAATTATGAGAACCAATAATTTAATCTTCTATGCATGAGCTAAGATTCCATATACTAAGTTATCTACTTCATAACCAAAAGGACAAATATATACAAATAATCTATTTAAAATAGTACTATATTAAATTAAATAAATAATTGTTCCATAAAGCATAAAATAAAATACTATGTCTAAACCGCATGGTTAATAGTATATCTCAACATCTCCCACTTAGACTCATAGCCATGCATCTAATACTCTAATACCTATTCGTTTTACATACTTGTCAAAAATCTTCTATGGCAAGCTCTTTGTATACGAGTCTGTCAAATTGTCCTCTGACGCAATCTTTAACACTCTTGCATCACCTCTCTGAGTATATCCCAAATTAAGTGATATATATGCTCAATATGCTTACTCCTTTTATGGCTTCTTGGTTCCTTCGAGTTTGCAACTGCACCACTATAGTCACAATAAAGTACAATAACTGCTTGAACCGAAGGAACTACATTAAGCTCTTTTAGAAAGTTCTCAAGCCAAACAGCCTCATTAGCCACCTTAGATGCAGCCACATATTTAGTTTCCATGGTGGAATCAGCAAAACATGATTTCTTGATGCTACTCCAACTTATAGTTCCAGCTCTTAGGGTAAAAACATATCTTGAGGTAGATTTTTTAGAATCTCTGTCTGACTTGAAATCTAAATCAGTCACTACTGAAAAATTGGTCTACGGTAACGGTTGAAAAACCGTCCCCACGGACTGACAAACCATTGCCGTAGGGATTTTGGAATGGTTTACAGCCCGTCACATCAGCCAACGTACCTATAGGTCTACTGAAACAGTTCTTACAATGGTTTGCGTCACCGTGACAATAGATACATCTATCGCAATGGTTTCCCCCTTCTATGTTGGAATGATTATTTTTTTTCATTTGGAATGGTTTAAAACCGTTACTATATTGTTTATACAACGGTTCTTAACCATTGTCATATTATTTAAAGCAATACTTATGCAAGCTATTGCTACGGTTATGTTAGATATAACAACGGTTTTTTAAGCTATCCTAATGGTTATATTTATATTTGGAAAGATTAGTAGATCATTTTGGAACAGTTTATGGGACCTATTGCAACAATTTACATTGTCTACTGAAACGTCATTTGTCCTCTATTGCAGCGGTTCTGGTATGCTATTTATCAGTTCATTAAAATATAGCACTTGATATAAATAAATATTTAAATATATAATAAATTATAATAACACTAAAATTTAAGTACATCATAAAATAAAACTATTAATAATATAAAATTATCCATCATGCAAATAATATTCATAAAGCAAATGTTCTACCCCATGAGTGCATAAGTTTAGTACATTTCAAGAGGGTAAATAAGTTTAAAAAAATGTTGGTAACAAAAGATTCCTAGAACATTCATCTATAACAATTCAAAATTCTTCTCAAGTAAGGTCTAGTTCTTCATCGTTTTCATTATCCACTTCTTGATCTACTCCATCTATAAAAAAAGATAAATAAAGTTATTATCCTTCAAAAGAATCAAGTCTAAGAATACTCATAGCACGAATTACCATGAAAAAAAAATATTAGAGAGCTAGCTACTATTACAGAGTGCAAAAAACATCGAAAACTCTGAGTTATGACACTCTTTTTCAAAAGGCTAAAGCAAAAAAAAGTACCTTCTCCTTTTCTTTTGCCATATTCTTTTTGCTCAACATGGGTTCTTGTAAAGAAGAATAAAAAAATGATCAACAACCAAAATGGTTATGGGGTTAATGGACCTATAATACTAGGTGCGGGACCTTTTACCAGTTTTAGCTTCTCTTAAAGAGCTTCAACATAATTACAATCTGCAAAGTGACATACCCGCTGCTTTTGGAGACATGACATCATTTTGGTAGATCTTATTTTAGGTTGGAAATAAGATAAGTGGTGTGTTTCTTGATATTTCATGATTTTCAGATCCGGCTGAATTGACACAATAATTAATTGAGTGGCTTTAGTGTAGAATATTGCAGCCCGCATTCTAGCCCCGTTTATTTAGACATTTCAATGACTAGATTTTTGGGCCATATATTCCCTGATTTTGCAAATTTTCCACATCTGAGAGATATATCTCAGTTGAAATCAGTTCAATTGCCTGAGAGCATTCGTAGTCTTTCCCAGCTAGAGATTTTGTCTCTTCATTCAATTCATCTTTCCCATTTTTCTGAACTTTGTCACTGTGTCTTTCAGTTCTCTCATGGTGATAAAAGAAGTGTTATTACTCATTAAATCTACTTTATTTGCGAGTGAGAAAATAAATGATAGAGGACACGAGTAGACAAATCAAATATCTTGTCCTGTCCAGAATCCAATTAAGCTTCTGGTCACTTCATTTATTCTTGAAAGAAATGATTGTATTGCTTCTTTATAGCAACAAAAAACCTATGATCGTTTAAAACTTCATCTCCCTAAACAGTTTCGTCAACTCCCATTATTTGGTTTTCCTGAAAATTTTCCTAAATACCCTTCGAAAAAATAGTTCATTTCTTACTTAGAGGATTATGCTAAACATTTTACCATATTCACTCTGCCTTGAACCAAAAATAATCCGACCAAGGAAGGAGGAAAAGAAGAAGAAATAGAAGAAGATCTATAATATTTGGTACGTACTGACCTTGATACTCACTACCAGCAGATGATCGATTGTTTAGTTGAACAACAACTTGTTGTGCAGAGGAAGCTTCTACAGGTGAACCTGTACTGAACTTTAACATGTCAGGATCGAGTCACATGTCACGGCCCGAATTTCTCTCCCTCGGGAGTCGTGATGACACCTACTCGTAGAAGTTAGGCAAGCCACAAAATCATAAGCTCCTAAGTCTTTTATTTTGAATCTTTTTATGAACCATAACAAGAAGCGTTAAACATTCCAATACAAGGGGATATGAAATTAAAGCGGAAGACTTAATTAAATAAGATAAACAATACTACGGAAATCAACATATGTCTCTACCCAAGAGCTGGTATCACAACATCCACGGACTACTAAGAGTACTAAATACAATGATATAATAAAAACTTGCACGGTATCCCCCTTCGTTCTTTTAATCTCTTTCCTCACCAATGCAATTACATGATAAAATGTGCACGGCATCACCCTTCGTGCTTTTACTCTCTTTCCTCACATATAATTAATAGAATCAGCAAGGAATGATACATCGCGCGACACAACATCACAATTCGTGCTTTAACACTACTTTCTCATGATAACAAACAATGCACGGTATCACCCTTTGTGCTTTAACATTCTTCCTCACCCAAACAACAATAAAAAACAAAGGGCAAGGGAATAAACAGAATAGTAATAGAAATCCCGAAAAGGGAACACAATTAAACAATTAAATCCCGACAAGGGTACAACATCAATAATCTCAACATCCTGTTAAAGGAGATAATATACAAGCAACAATATCCCGGTAAGGGAACAATTTAATAACCTCTTCTCTTTCTTTCACTTTTATTTCGTAACTCACTTTACCACTTGAGCCAATGCTCCAAAGGGTTTAATCTTCTCATATAAATTCACAATTTATAATACAACTTGAGCAATGCTCCTCGATGCTCAAACGTTACAATTTCCTTCCACAAGCTTTTCACAACAATTAGGAATCATCATCAAAGCATGAAAGATACAACGAATTCAAATATTCAGAATTTAAAGACTTACAGTCATGCTAGACACCAACGTATAGATACTCGTCACCATACCTATACGTCGTACACAACAATTACCATATAGCAAATAGGACTCAACTCCTAATCTCTCAAGCTAAGGTTAGATCAACACTTACCTCGATGCCTTGAACATAACTCAAGTATCAATTATAGCCTTACCCCTTGATTTCAACGTCTATTTTCTTGTATATGATCACAAATTACTTAATGGCATCAACAAACGCTAAGTGAATCAAACCCAATGCATGAAAATGAGTTTTCCAAAGTTTTACCCAAAAAGTCAAAAAATTCCCCCCAGGCCCATGGGGTCAAAACCCAAGGTTCGAACCAAAACCCTATTACCCATTTCCTCACGAACTCAAATACATAATTTTTTTTGAAATCACACCTCAAATTGAGGTCCAAATCCCTAATTTTTTGAAAAATCTAGGTTCTACTCATAACACCCAATTTCCCCCATGAAAATCTTTGATTTGAAGTTGAAATCATGTTAAAAGATGTTAATGTTTGAAGAAAACTAGTTAAAATGACATAAAATTGATTTGGAGAAGAAATGTTGCTTGAAAAATCACCTCTTATGTCTTAGGGTTTTTGAAAAATGAAAATAGCTGAGAATCCTGTCGAACCCCCTGTGCGGACCGCACAAAATTGACTACGGCTGCATGATACGTTAGGATTTTAACATGTTTTATGCCCCTACTTGCCTATGCTTTGGTTATAAATTGCTACAAAATAGTTAAAAAATACTCACAAGTTTTGCTTGATTGCATGTTTGATAAACAAAATGTCGAAATGTCAAAGATCGACTCAAAAAGAGTGAAACCTTCTCAAGTATCAAAGATTAAGTGAATTGAGGAAAAGAGGGCCTAGTGCGGACCGCGCAAAAGTGAATGCGGCCGCACTAGGAGATTCAGAGAGTGTACAATTAGACTGAAGGTTACGCAACCGCGGTACGTTTCTCACGGTCCGCGGTTAGGCTTCCGCAGCTGCACTATGCTTTTGTGTGGTTCGCGGTCAAGAGATTAAGAGAACCATCATTTGGCCAAGACAATGCCATGTGGTCCACGGTCATCACCGTGCGGACCACACCAGATCCCGTCCACGACCGCGGTACACTTCCACGCGGTCCGCGTCCTCAAATTCAGAGAAGTAAAATGTGAAGTCCAAGAGCCAGTGCGGCCGCGGTCCATTTTATGCGGTCCGCACTGACCCTGTAGGGGTATCTTTGTCCAGTTTTCTAGCCTAGAATAAATAGAACATTTCACCATTTTTAGGTAAGTTTTGGTACTCCAGACTTAGCTGCGCTCGTGAGACTCGGTTTTGTAGCCATATTTGGCACTTTTTCTTTTCATTAATGCTAGATAATTGTAGTTTCTTCTTAGTTATTAATTAATATGCTTAGTTCTTCATCTATTTATTTAATTTCTGTATTTAGCATGAGTAGCTAAATCTATTAGCTAGGGTTGTGGCTCAACCCTAGTGTGGGTAATTGATGGATGTTGCCATCTAGGGTTAGATTGACTATGGGTAATTGCTATTTTTGTTGATTTTATGTTTTAATTGAGAATGTGTGGTTGCAATCACTGATTTAAGCTTTGTGGGTTTAACTCTTGTTCAGAAAGAGAGTCTATGACACCAATATTGACCCAACAAGAAATTGGGATGGACTCATGAGAAATAATTGTCCAAATTAAGGGGTTAAATCTCAAGAGATTAATCACCATACTTAACCCTAGTTGCTTGGTCTAATTTGCCTACTCATTTGGTCTCGAGAGAGTCAATTGGGAAAAATCACTTTCTCTACCGAGAGGTGTGAGAGTGGGTAAAACTGTGCAAGGTTTATTGCATAAGTCCCAAATGTTTCAATCAAATCCTAGTAACATCCACCCATCAATTAGCCACCTAGGTAGTGTCACGACCCTAGTGCCTTTCTTCCCATTAGATACAACTTAGCAATATTCTCGTAGCTTAATTTAGTGATAATCATTAGTTTTATAAAAGTAGTTATAATTTGAAACCCCAAAAATATTTAAAGTGACATTAGGAGTACAAACACATCTCTAGACTAGACAGAAATTCCAACTCAACTACTAGCTCCCTGAGGAAATTGATCCCGACCTCTATTCGGGGTAAAAGCTATTGTGACCCACTCTTACTACCATAGTGTAGCGTTGAGTTGGCAGCGATCACTTTTTGGCGCCGTTGCCGGAGAGCTTACGGTGTTGATTATCTGTTTATTTAGTTTTGTCTTTTGCTTCTCTTTCCTTCTTATTTACTAATTTGTTTGTGTCGACCACTCATGTACACATGGCTCTTAATGCAAATGACCCTCTTGTCAATGTTATGTAGGGGGATGAGGTAGATGATCTTGATAAAGAAGAGGTTCCTAATTTACCTCAAGCTCCACGTAGAGGCTGTCAGGCCAATGCAAATGACAACAATCCTATCCCAAACCCTCCTCCGCCACCACCAAGAGTGGCCCTAAGAGTTCTCCCAAATCAAGGATACACCAGTGCTATTGTTCCTACCCGAATCCGGGCGGGGAACTTTCAAATCACAAATGTCATGTTGACCTTGCTCGAGAAAAGAGGATACTTTACGGGCACCTCCTATCGAAATGCCTACAAGCACTTGAAGGGGTTCGTAGATACATGCTGGGGTTGCAAGCAGACAAACATGTCCGAGAATGCTTTGAGATTGAGACTTTTCCTATTCTCTCTTCAGGGTAAAGCATTGGTTTGGTTAGAAAGGCTTCCCAATCATTCCATCACAAATTGGGATGAGTTGAGGGATACATTCATTGGAAAGTTTTTCTCACCAAGTCATATGGCAGCACTTCGGGATGAAATATTAGCTTTCAAGCAAGAGCCAATGGAACCTTTGCATGAAATTTAGGAGAGATATAGAACGATGGTGAAAGAATGCCCCAATAATGACATGAAGGAGAATATGTTACAACAAACTTTCTAGTGGGGCATAATACTACAAATCCATGCATAGTGAATCAATTGGCCGAGGGTAATTTTATGAAGCTCGCTTATGATGAGGCTTGTGCCGTTCTTGATGAGATGGCAGAAACATCCTCCGCATGGAAAAGTAGAGCCAACGTTCCTCAAGGTGACCCTACGGTTATTCATTTACATATGGAGTTACATGACCATGGGCAAGCTATTGCAAAGTTGACGACCACTATGAACCAACATGCAAAGGCGCAATTGCAACAAGTCCAAAATTCGCGCCAAGTCAATGCCATGGAAGGTGTTTCTATGCTACCAAAGGAGGCAAAGAGGGAAACAACCTCAAGGAAATTGCGAACAATATGACGATAATGATAGTTGTGGTTTTTCGAATGAATGCTATGATGATCAAAGCGAAGAGGTCCAATACGTCAATAACTACCAAGGGAATAGAGGCAACTCTTCGAATCAACAGTGGCGTCCCCAAGGAAATTGGGGAAATCAATAACAAGGTGGTGGCAATTGGAACAACAACAACCAAGGAGGTTTTAGGGTTTCTCAAGGTAACAACCAAGGCAATTGTAATAGGAACTACAATAATTGGAGCAACAATAACAATCAAGGAGGGTGGAATAATAATGGGAACAAGGCAATCGGGCGCAAGGCTTTCAAAGGCCCCATATGTACCAACAACCTAATAATCCACCCCTGTTCATTCTCAAGGTCCGAGTTCTTCTGGGAGTAATATAGGGAGAATTGAAAGTATGTTCGAGCAAATGATGAAAAGGAACCAAGATTCTGATGTGCAATTAGCTTCGCATAATACATCTATCCGGAACTTGAAAGTGCAACTGGGTCAAATTTCTCAAGCTTTTAATACCCGCCCCAAAGGGTGCCCTACTTAGTGATACGGTAGTGAAGCTGAAGGGTGGGACAAACAACCATGTGATGACAGTTACAACTAGAAGCAGAAGAGGCAGTGACGTACATGCCTCGAGAGAAAAGCAAGTTGTGGAAGATGATATTGAGTTGCGTGATGATGATGTACCTTGGATTGTTTAGTATGTGGTTGAGACAAATGTGAACAATGAAGTGAGGATAGATATTGATGAGGCAGAGGTAGAAACACAAGATGCCGTGAACTTGTCTAGTGAACACATGATTGATATGTCCGAGCTGGTGGTGCCTAAAGCAAAGGCACCCTTGCCTAAGCCACCTACACCGTATCCTCAAAGGCTCGCAAAGCAAAGAAATGATAATCAATTTAAGAAATTCATTGATATGATGAAGAGTTTGTCCATAAATGTGCCTTTGGTGGAGGCACTTGAACAAATACAGGGCTATGAAAAATTAATGATGGACTTGGTTACAAAGAAGCGGTCCATGGATTGTGAAACTATAAAGATGACTCACAAAGTGAGTGATATAGTGCATTCAACGGCCCCGAATTTAGAGGACCCCGGTAATTTTACTACCCCTTGGACTATCGGAAGTGCAGATTATTCTAAGGCCCTTTCTGACTTGGGGGCTAGCATTAGTTTGATGCCGTACTCGATCTTCAAGACTTTGCGAATTGGGAAACCTCGACCTATCTCAATGAGACTTCAAATGGCAGACCAATTGATAAAGCGACCCTTGGGCATAATTGATGATGTTCTTGTCTGTGTTGATAAATTCATATTGCCGACCGACTTTGTCTTATTGGATTGTGAGGTAGATTATGAGGTGCTAATTCTATTAGGTAGACCTTTCCTTGCTACAGGGAAGGCATTGGTTGATATTGAAGCGGGTGAGCTCACTTTCCGAGTAGGCGATGAGAAGGTTGTCTTCCACATTTGCAAATCCATGAAGCAACCCAAAAGCACTGAAGTGTGTTCATTTGTGGACATTGTCACAGCTATGATAGTGGATGACACAAGTTCCATGATCAATATTGAATATCCCCTTGAAGCCGTACTTCTCAATATGGATGTAAATGATGACGCTAGTAGAGTGGAGTGCGTGAATGCGTTGCATGGTATGGGTTCATATTCATATGAGCATAGGAAGTTATATTTGGATATTGAAAATCGAAAAACTCAACCAACAAAGTCATCGATTGATGAGCTACCGGTGTTGGAGTTGAAGCCACTTCCTCCATACCTCAAGTATGAATTTTTGGGTTCAAATTCTACTTTACCAGTTATTCTTTATTCTTGCCTTACTAAAATGCAGGTTGAGGCCACACTGGCAGTTTTTCAAAAGCGAAAAAGGGAAATTGGATGGACACTAGCTTACTTTCGGGGAATAATCCCCCCATTTTTCATGCACAAAATCATCTTGGAGGAGAATGTAAAGCCTTTCTTCGAATGCTTTCCCATTGCCGTTCCTGGACCAAATGCTTGATCGCCTTACAGGACGAGCTTTCTATTGCTTTTTGGATGGGTATTTGGGCTATAATAAAATCTTAATTTCTCTATAGGACCAAGAGAAGACCACTTTCACATGCCTAAATGGTACATTTGCCTTCTCCCGAATACTATTTGGGTTGTGCAATGCTCCGGTGACCTTCCAACGTTGCATGATGGCTATTTTCACCGACCTGGTGGAAGATATATTGGAGGTCTTTATGGATGATTTAGTGTGGTTGATGATTCATTTGAAGAGTGCTTGGTAAACTTGGATAAAGTCTTGGCCTGATGTGAAGAAACTAATCTTGTACTCAATTGGGAAAATGCCATTTTATTGTGGAAGAAGGTATAGTGCTGGGTCACAAGATTTCTAAGCATGGGATTGAGGTAGACAAGGCTAAAATCAAGGTGATTTTGAGGCTTCCTCCCCCTAATTCTTTAAAAGGGGTAAGGAGTTTTCTTGGGTATGCCGGGTTTTACCGGCGGTTTATCAATGATTTCTCGAAGGTTGTGAATCCCCTTTGCAAGTTGCTAGAGAAGGATGCTAAGTTTGTTTTTGATGAAAAATGCATGGAGGCCTTTGAACATTTAAAGAACAAGTTGACCACCACCCCGATCACTACTGCACCTAATTGGAGTTTTCCCTTTGAGATCGTGTGCGATGCTAGTGACATTGCGGTTGGGGTTGTTTTGGGCCAAAGGATCAACAAGATCTTGCATCCAGTGTACTATGAAAGCAAAACCATGAATGAGGCTCAAAGAAACTACACAGTCACCGAGAAAGAGTTATTAGCTATTGTTTTTACAATGGAAAAGTTCCGACCTTACCTTATAGGGACCAAAGTCATAGTGCACACGACCATGCCGCCCTTAGGTATTTGATGACCAAGAAAGATTCCAAGGAAATATTTATGATATAGGTGTTACTTCTCTAAGAATTTAAATTGTGGACCGAAAAGGTAGCAAGAATCAAGTGGCGGACCATTTGTCTCGTTTGGAGGAAGAGGGGAGGCCATGTGAGGGGCTAGAAATCAATGACTCATTTCCCGACGAGCAACTCCTTGCGGTGTCAATGAATGATATTCCATGGTTTGCCGATGTTGCTAATTACCTCGTGACCGGAATAATCCTGTGTGAGCTCTCTTCTAACCAAAGGAAGATACTCAAGTGGGATAGCTTGGACTTTTATTGGGATGATCCATATTTGTTTAAGATTTTTACCGATGGTATGATTCGATGTTGTGTTCTAGAGGAGGAAAAATTGGGTATTTTGGAGGCTTGCCACTCCTCTCCCTATAGTGGCCATCATGGCGGGGCGAGGACGGCCTCTAAGGTGCTTAGTTGTGGATTTTATTGGCCTACCTTGTTTAAAGATGCGGGTGATGTGGTCAGGAGATGTGATGAATGCCAAAGAGCCGGCAGTATTTCTAAATGCGGATGTGATGCCTCTCAATACAATTCTCGAGGTGGATAATTTTTATGATTAGGGCATCGAATCCATGGGTCCTTTCGTGAGCTTTTGTGGGAACACTTACATTCTCGTGGCGATGGACTATGTATCAAAGTGGGTTGAAGTCGTGGCTTATCCAACAATGAAGCCCGGAGTGTCGTGGCATTTTTGAAAAAGAGTATCATTACAACGTTTGGCAATCCTCGTGCTATCATTAGTGATGCGGGGTCTCACTTTTGCAACAAGGATTTTGATTCATTTCTTGCCAATTATGGAGTAAATCACAAAGTGACCGCCCCCGATCATCCTCAAGCTAGGGGTCAAGTGGAAGTCTCCTACCGGGAAATAAAGAGTATCTTGTCCAAGACGGTCTATTCGAATAGGACCGATTGGTCAAAAAAGTTGGATGATGATCTATGGGTGTACCAAACAGCTTACAAGACCCAAATTGGTATGACCCCATACCGGTTGGTGTTCGGGAAAGCTTGCCATCTTCCGGTCTAATTGGAGCACAAAGCTATGTGGTCCTTGAGGATTGAACTTGGAATGGGATGTTGTGGTGAATCTCCGTGTTGAACAACTTAATGAGCTTGACGAGTTTAGATTTCATGCCTACTCCAGCTCGTCCTTGTATAAGGACAAGATGAAGTATCTTCACGACAAATATGTTCGGGGAAAGGAATTCAAAGTAGGTGATATGGTTCTTCTTTTCAACTCTCGATTACGTCTGTTTCCGGGAAAGCTCAAATCAAAGTCGAGTGGACCATTTGAAGTTGTGTTTGTGAGCCTATTTGGTGCTCTTGATCTAACGAACAAGAATGGTAAAGTTTTCAGAGTCAATGGGCATCGTGTCAAGCATTATTTGGGGAAGTTTGATGATAGCCACGTGGTGGCACTCATTCATCAAAAGTGATGTGGTAGTATCATGCGTCGTGCCGCGACGTTAAATCAGGCGCTTCTTGGGAGGTAGCCCATGTCTTTTTCTTTCTCTTTGATTTTCTTTGTAGTTTAGGATTTTTGAGCTAATTGGTTGTGAGATGTTACATGGATTGAGTTGTTGCAGAGCAAAACAAGTTGAAAAAAATTGCACAGTCTCTGAATTTTTCCAGTGCGTCCACAATACACATTGTGCGGTCCGCGCAGGCATGCGCAAAAATGGGTGCTCTCTGAAGTTTCCCACCGCGGCCGCATTCCATTTAGTGCGGTCTGCGGTAGATCTCTACTACCGCAGTTGCCTTTGTGCGGTCCGCAGAGGTTGCCTTTGAAGCTTCACTTAAACAAATCCAGCACACTCCGCAGTCCGTTTTATGCGGCTGCACTGGTAGGTGAGTTTGGGCCCCGCACCATTTTCTATAAATAGAGCCCAAGGGCCTCAGTTTACACTTTTCGAACGTTGAATCCTCAGAGCCCCAAAACTACTGTTCATATTCTCACTGCTCATAGTTCTTGCTTGCTTGGATTAATTGCATACAATCTTCATAAACTTGGTAACATTTCATGCATTTTTGATTGATCAATTTCATATATTCTTCTTATTTTCTTGCCCAGTAGTTTTTAGTTTCTTCTTTCTTGTCATAGCTTCTTTGTTTTCATTTAACTGATATCTTAGGATAGTTTAAAGCCTGGGTTTTGTGTGCTGAATGTGATTTAGTATTGGGAAATTGAGTAGGGACAAAGTAGGTGTAAAAAATTAAATAAAAATGGGAAAAATGAAGCCCTAACTTAGTTCCCGCGAACCCTAGACTCCACGGCCTGCGGACACCTTTGCGCGGTTCGCGGTGCCTTGACGCTGTCCATGGTACCTTTCTATACGGACGGCGGTGCTCATATGTCTGAAAGTGATCTTGTTTCCAGAGCAGCCGCATTGCACTTTGTGCAGTCCGCGCTGGCCCACCGCAACCGAGACCCCATTTTGTGCGGACCGTAGTGGGGAGATTCAGAGAGGTAATTTTGTATGCCTTTTCCCAATGCGGACCGCGTTCGCCTTTGCGCGGTCCGCGGTCCCCCCAACGTGGCCTCACTCCTGTTTGTACGGGCCTCAATGCTTATTTCTGCAACTGTGTCTACAATATTCTATCTACTGTCTATAATTCAAATTCAATGTTTGTTTCAATACCTATGCTTATACTAACCATGTTAGATGTGTGCGCTTACATAGAATGCTAAAAACAACGAGGCAAGGGCTCCAAAAAACCCGGGAGAGGTGATTCCTCCCGAGAGGCAGGGGAAAAAGAGTGGTAAAGCTCACTCCCCAAGTTCGGGAAAACATAAAAAAGACCCGGAAGTTGATAAAAGCTGCAGATAGAGCTGCATCCCATTCCTCGGGGAGTGAGCATATGCCATCTCAGGACATCTCCTCCAACTCAATCCCAACTCACTTCGTCTCTAGCTTCCAACTGACTAATACCCCTCCATCATTACCCACTGTCAAGAGGCCTGTGAATGTAGTTTCAGATTCATCTGAAAAGTCTGTAGCCGGTAGTGAAGACTACTCCACCTCCCCCACAACTTCATTATCTGGGGAGAGTGCTTGCAGAAATGAGGAGG
This sequence comes from Nicotiana benthamiana, assembly GCA_034376525.1. Taxonomy (NCBI): domain Eukaryota; kingdom Viridiplantae; phylum Streptophyta; class Magnoliopsida; order Solanales; family Solanaceae; genus Nicotiana; species Nicotiana benthamiana. The sequence continues at coordinate 85,792,154 of CM067326.1, forward strand.
AGGTACAAGGTTGTGAACCTCAGGTTGGAAGAATTGAATTAACTAGGAAGGCAAAAGTATGGGAGGATAGATTTGTGAGCCAAGTGGCCTACCATAAGTTTAGGGAGTGGTGGCTGGTGAGGCATTTAATACCGGAGACGAACTTTGTTATCAAAGACTTACTACCCCACAACCCTGACATGCTGAGATAATTTAGAACGAGACCAGGCTGGGAGATATTTCTAGATGAGTGTATTGATGCAAATGAGCATATGGTTCGCGAATTCTATGCTCACATCGTAAAAGGGTCCAAGGTGACCACGGTCTGGAACAAAAATGTGTTGTTCACCTGACATGCCTTGAATGAATATTTGGGCTTCAATGAAGAGGATAAGACCCTTTAATTGGTGAAGTTGGAGATGGGTGAGGGGTTTCGTCCATGGTTAGCCTAGTACTTGGCGATCCCAGGTATGGTTCCTGAGTGGCTGACTGCGGGGGTTAAAATTTTGAGGGGGACCCTGAACTTCGAAGCTAAGGGTTGGGAGACTTTTGTTTGTAGTAGGTTATACCCTACCACATATGACCAGGCTTTTCCTATCTACCGGGCTATATTGGTTGCGTCAATCATGGTGGGTTACCCCACAACGTGGGGAATGTGATGTCCCATATCATCTCCCTTGTGGGTGCGGAAGCTAACTGGAACTACCCTTTTCCTAACAGCCTCTCCATTTATTTTAGGTATTTGAAAGTTGAGAAGAAGCCCTTTGATGTCAAAGCCAAACCAGTGGCCCCTTTCTCATGGTACAGCTTGAGGGGGCCAGGCAACCCCAAAGACAAAAACTACAAGTCACCTGCCTCTACCCAAACTGGCAAGTCTGAGGAGCTGGTTGCGGTAGAGCTTCCCACTGAACTTGCTACTACTAGAGTTGATAACTTGCCTCCTGGACAATCCACTGCTGCTGGTCCATCTGTTTCAGCTGGCCTGAAGTTCCCATCCTCCCGGGCCCATCCCATGACTGCACATTGGTTGGTCCATATACTGTCCAGTTTGAACAACTGGATGTCACCTGCGACATCCAAGTTGTCTACATTTTCTTATACTATTGAGGCCCAGTCAGCACATCAGACAGCTCAGATTCCTCAGTCCATTGAGGACACACTAAAGAAGCTCCTAGAGAACAAGGAAAAGATTATGAAGACACAGGATGCCTTGACTAAGGCGGTGGCTTCACATAGCAAGGCTCTAAAAGAGCTTTCCAAAGAGCACAAGAAGCTACGCAAGACACGGGGCTCTAGAGAGTCCATGAAGGAGCTCATGGCAGTTGTAGAGAGACTGAAGACAGATCAGGTGCTTTAGATTTTTTATTTGAGGACCCACTAGAGGCTTCCTCCAGTCAGCCATAGGATGTACCAGATCCACAGCCGGTCCTGGTCCAGTCCTAGGTCCCAACAGCTAGCAGTAGGCTACCGGGAATTATTCTGAGGGTCGCGTGCATACAGAGGACCCGGGGGACACTGATGATCCCATGCAGACAGACATGGCTTAGGGAGTCTCCTCTATCCTTTTATCTTTATTTTTGAAACTTATTTGTTTAATTGGCATTAGGGACAATTCCAGCTTTTATTTGTGGGGTTGCGCCCTACTTTTTTTAATTCGGATTATTGTATATAATTAGTTGACTTAGTTTATATTTCTGTTGATTTTCTATTTGGTCTGTACATAACTTTGCATTTAGCTACTCTTATCATACTTTCTCTACGGTCTGTATATAAAGTTACATTTTCTGTATATATTCATCCCCCATTGTATTTCTAACCCCTATTGTACATATTCATTCTATTTTCTATTTTCACAAAAAATATTCATTTTTAGCTTTTTAGATAGACTCGTAGCCTTTTGTTTTGTTTTTGGTGTTTTCAATAAACCCTTGGTTTTATTAATGCCACAGTTCTTTCCAAGGGTGGAGTATTGTGTGAACCGGGTGGCTCTTCTCAATGATAGATGGCGTGACAACCTTCTTAAGGGGTTGAGTCCGTTTTTGTTTTTTTGTTTTGCTTTTTGTTGATAGTTGTTAAGGGTACATCAAGCAAAGATTCACTTGGGCCTAGCACATTTGCCTTTGATCCCATTGTCAAAGACAAAATGTTGTTTTAAGGATGGTGAAAGTCATGGCCTTGAGACTCTTGTGTTGACCAAACAATCATCATGTGGTCTTTTCGGACCATTATGTGCTTAAATCATAACTAAGGTCGTTGTGGGCCCTCGAATCGATGTCTTTAGCAATCCTCTGGCGTGTGTGGTAAGAAATCAAAATGCGAGTCCAAGTCCCAAGCTAATGGTCTAGAACTTGCCCTGAATGTTTTTTTTGAGGCAGAATCTTAGGTGAAATTTGACTTGAGAAGTGATTATAGGCTCTCCTTGATCCAAATGATTGTTTGAACAAATCCATAGCCGACCATTGATATGATTCTTAGTCAACTCTTTGAGCCTTTGACATTCTTCTTTCAAGAACCATAATACAAGCCTATACCCGTTCTCAATGATACCCGTTTCTTGGCACCCAAATCTTTCCTTTAGCACTTGACAAAAGTATAAGTTTGGGGGGGAGAGACAAGGAGTGAAACAAAGTGGTAAGAAGGCGCATAAGTGTAGGAAAGGAAAGGCAATGAAAAAGAGATAAAAGAAAACGACAAAAAGAAATCCCAATGTGAACAAGAATAAAAAGGGATCCAAAAAAACAAAAGTGAAAAAGGTGTGGAAAATGTAGAAAAATGAGAAATGTTTGAAATTGTATAAGAAAGAGTGAAAATGTGTCTCTCTAACCCCTTAGAAAGAAGTGAAAAGACCCAAAGAGCCAAGAGAATTTTGCCAAAAAATCAAAAGAAGTGCTTAAGGAAGATTGAACCCACTTGAATAAAAACATGTCCTACCCTTACCCATAAGCCTTCACAGTGACTCCAAAAAAGCCCTATATGATCTTAAGTTGAAGGAAGCCTACATTAGTGGATTCTTACATAAAGGGCAAGCATATGGTACTTAGAGCCGGACTTGTGACCTTCTTCTTGAGAGAGATGAGTGAAATTCCATTAACCTCGGTTTGTGTGTCAATATTCTAAAAGGTGAGGTTAGCTTAGGGAGAGTTAAAGATGTGTGAGTTTGGGTTCCACAACAACCAAAGTAAGTAAGAGAAGTGCTTTGGTATAATGAGTCAACTCTTGATACTCTTGTGTCACACTGGATCCATGTTTTTTAAAAGTTTAAATATGTTAATGATGCATTCGTATTGAGGGAAATTGTTAGTCCCAACTGATACTTGTTGAGGTCACTTTAGGATAGCTGGAATTACTTGGATGTCCCTTTAAGGAGTGGGTCTTATTTTGTTTTCTTGTGGACAGGCAAAGGTTTAAGTTTGGGGGAGTTGATAAGTTAGGATTTTAACAAGTTCTATGCCCCTACTTGCCTATGCTTTGGTTATAAATTGCTACAAAATAGTCCAAAAATGCTCACAAGTTGTGCTTGATTGCAGATTTGATCGATAAAGTGATGAAACGTTAAAGATCGACTCAAAAGGAGTGAAACCTGCTCAACTATCAAAGATTTAAGTGAATGTAGGAAATGAGGGCCTAGTGTAGACTGCACAAAAGTGAAGGCTATATGGCCACGGTACGTTTCTCGCAGTCTTTGGTCAAGCTTCACCGCGCGGACCGTGCCAGATCCCCTCCGCAGCCGCGGTCACTTCCATGCGGTCCGCGTCCTCAAGTTTAGAGAAGCAAAAATGTGAAGTCCAAGAGCCAGTGCAGCCGCGGTCCATTTTGTGCAGCCTGCACTGACCCTGCAGGGGTATTTTTGTCAGGTTTTTCCAACCTAGTATAAATAGAACATTTTACTATATTTAGTTAAGCTTTGGTACTCCAGTCTTAGCTGCACTCGTGAGACTCGATTTTGTAGCCATTTTTGGCACTTTTGCTTTTCATTAACGAGATATTATTATAGTTCCTTCTTAGTTATTAATTAATATGCTTAGTTCCTCATCTATTTATTTAATTTCTGTATCTAGCATGAGTAGCTAAACCAATTAGCTAGGGTTATGGCTCAACCTTAGTGTGGTTAGTTGATGAGTGTTGCCATCTAGGGTTAGATTGACTATGGGTAATTGCTATTTGGGTTGATTTTATGTTTTAGTTGAGAATTGGTGGTTGCAAATACTGATTCAAGCTTTATGGGTTTAACTTTTCTTGAGAAAGAGAGTCTATGACCCAAAAATTGACCCAACAAGGAATTATGATGGACTCATAAGAAATGATAGTCCCAATTAACAAGTTACATCTCGAGAGAATAATCACCCTAATTAAACCCTAGTTGCTTGGTGTAATTTGCCCACCCATTTGGTCTTAAGAGAGTCAATTGGGCAAAATCACTCTCTCTACCGAGTGGTGTGAGAGTGGGTAAAATTATCCAATGGTTATAGCATAAGTCCCAAATGTATCGATCGAATGCTAGTAACATCCACCCGTCAATTAGCCACCTTGGTAGTGTCACGACCCTAGGGACCTTCTTCTTATTCGATATAACTTAGCAATATTCTCGTGGCTTAATTTAGTGATTCATTAGTTTTATAAAAGTAGTTATAGTCCGAAAACCCAAAAATATTTGAAGTGACATTAGGAGTACAAACACATGTCTAGACTAGATAGAAACTCTAACTACACTACTCGCTCCCTGTGGAAATCAATCCCGACCTATATTCGGTAAAAGCTATTGCGACCTGCTCTTCCAACCATAGTGTAGCGTCGAGTTCGCAGCAATCACTACACAGGCCAGGGAACCTGAGGGCCTGTGACACTGTGCGGACCGCATAAAATTGAGTGTGGCCGCATAGCACCCACCGCGTGCCGCACAAAGGTGACCGCAGACGTGTTGGCCCCCTCCCCCGTGCACCGCACAAAGGCTACCGCGGACTGCGCTGGGGGGTTCGGAGAACTCTGGTTGCTCTAAATCCTGCAATATCAATGTTATTAAGCTTGAGACCTTTTGGAACCTACTAGAAACTCGCACATGCCCTCGGGGCTCCTAACCAAACATACACACAACCTCAAAAATATCCTATTGACTTACTCGCGCGATCAAATTTCCAAAATAACATCATAAACATCGGATTAAACCTCTCCATGAATTCTTTCAAACTTCATAAAACATCAAATTTTCCAATTTAGGTCCGAATCACGTCAAACATTCATTTTTCATCAAATTTCATAGAAACGTCTTAAATCATATATAAGACCTGTATCGGGCGACGTAAAAAAAATACGGGCCCGATACCACCATTTTCTACGCAAATTTCCTTTCAAATTTCTTTAAACAATTTTAGAAAATAATTCTTTTTAAAAATTCATTTCTCAGGCTTAGTACCTCAGAATTCGATCCCGGGCATACGCCCAAGTCCCATTTTCTCCTACAAAGCCTCCGGGGTCGTGGAATCACGGGTTCGGGTTTGTTTATCCAAAATGTTGAACGAAGTCAAATTTATTCATTTGAAAGTCAAAACTTAGCATTTTTGCAAAGAATTTCATATTTATGTTTTCCGGATACACGTCTGTACCACGCATGCAAATCGAGGCAACTCTAAATTAGGTTTTCAAGGCCTCGAAATCACAAAATTTAACTTAAAACAAGTGATAGCCTTTTAGGTCATCACATTCTCTACCTCTAAAACAACCGTTCGTCCTCATACGGACAGAAGAAGGAAATACCTGAGTCGTGAAAAAGATGAGAATAACGGCTCCGCATATCGGACTCGGAATCCCAGGTCGATGCCTCAGGAGGCTGACCTCTCCACTAATCTCGAACAGAAGGAAATATCTTCAAGCTTAACTGAGGAACCTACCAGTCTAGAATAGTCACCGACTCCTCCTTGTAAGACAAGTCCTTGTCCAACTGGATCGTGCTGAAATCTAACACTTGGGGTGAATCGTCGTGATATTCCCGGAGCATGGACACATAAAACACTGGATGCATGGCTGATAAGCTCGGCGACAATGCAAGTCTATAAGCCACCTCTCCCACTCGATCAAGAATCTCAAATGGACCAGTGAACCTAGGGTTAATATTGACCTTCTTCCTCAATCTCATCACGCCCTTCATAGGCGACACTCGGAGCAACACCCGCTCACCAGCCATTAAAGCCATATCTCGAACCTTGCGGTCTACATAACTCTTTTGCCTGGACTGAGCTGTACGAAGTCAATCCTAAATCATCATGACCTTGTCTAAGGACTCCTGAACCAGATCCGTACCTGACAACCGAGCCTCCCCGGCTCAAACCATCCAAACAAAGAATGACACCACCTACCATATAAAGCCTCATAAGAAGCCATTTGAATACTCGACTGGTAGCTGTTGTTGTAGGCAACTCTGCTAAAGGCAAGAACAGATCCCATGGGCCTCCAAAATCAATAACACAAGCTGGAAGCATATCCTCTAAAATTATAATAGTCCGCTCGGACTGCCCGTCCGTCTGAGGATGAAATACTGTACTCAACTCAATCTAAATGCCCACTCTCACTGAATTGCTCTCTAGAAACATAAGGTAAACTATGTACCTCGATCCAAAATGATAGACACAAGCACACCAAGAAGACGAAAAATCTCCTAGATATAGATCTTAGCTAACCTCTTGGATGAATAGGAGACCGCCATTGGAATGAAATGCACTGACTTGGTCAGCCTATCAACAATGAACCATACTGCGTTGAACTTCCTCATAATGCCCTGATCCTCAACTGATGGTAGCCAGATCGCATGTCAATCTTGGAAAATACCTTGTCACCTTGAAGCCGATCGAACAAATCATCAATCCTTGGTAGTGGGTACTTATTCTTGACTGTAACCTTGTTCAATTTCCGGTAATCAATACACATTCTCATTGACCCATCCTTCTTCTTATCAAATAACACCGGCGCACCGCAAGGCGAAACACTGGGTCTAATGAAACCCTTCTCAAGAAAGTCTTGCAACTGCTCCTTTAATTCTTTCAACTCAGGCGGAGCCATACGATATGGCAGGATACAAATAGGGTGAATGACCGGAACCAGAACGATATAGAAGTCAATATCCCTGTCGGTTAGTATACCCAGCAGGTTTGAAGGGAAAACATAAGGAATCTCACAAACAACGGGCATAGAATCAATAGGGGGAACCTCAACACTAGAATCACGAACATAGGCTAAATAGAAAAAACACCCCTTCTTGACCATACGTCGAGCCTTTACATAAGAGATAACACAAGTCAACTATGTGTAAAAGCAACAAATCTACACGAGTCTCAAGACCCCCCAATCACCATAATACAAGAACGGCGGACTTGATCAACCACAATAGAATCACCTACCGGTGTAAACACATAAACAAGAACACTCAATGCATCACTAGACATGACCAAGTACAGGGAAAAATAAAATGACACATACAAATATGTATACCCCAGATAAAACAACAGTGAAGCATCTTTGTCCCAAACTAGAACCTTACCTGTAGTAACTGTATCTGAAGCCTCAGCCTCGGGCCAGTCTTGAAGAGCATAACGTCGGGGTTGGGCCCTACTACTCAGATCTACCTCTCTAGGATGGCCTATTGCTAGCTGGCCTCTACCTCTAGTGGCCTAAGCTCCACCTCTAGTACCTCTACCTCCACCTCTATTACCTCTACCCCAACCTCTAGCTGGCTGGGAAGGCTGTGTAATACTTGGTTCCTAAACCATGGCATGAATACCGTGATGTTGAGAGCTACTCGGTGCTCGAGGGATAAACCTAGCAATGTGACTTGGATCACCACAAGTGTAACAATCCCTTGGCTGCTGAGACTGCAGGATCTATCGACCTGAATGACCACCTCAAAAAAATTGAAGCGACGGTTCACTGATGGGAGCTGATGGTACACTGTAAGGCTACTGATCAAAATAATGCGTCTGAGAACCATAGCCACCTGAAGCACCGTGAGAAACCTGGACTACTAACTAGAAGGTTCTAGGAGGATGACCCCTATCATACGAATCTCTGCTTCCAAAACGAGGCACCACTGATTCTACTTGACTGACGAGGTCTCTTCTCTGCCCTACAACTACCCCCTTGTGCTAATACTATCTCAGCCCTAGGGGCCACATAGGCCGCCTCCTGGAAGGATATCTCACCCTCTCTAGCCATCTTAATACGAATTGGATGGATGAGTCCATCAATAAACCGTCTCACTCTCTCCCTCTCAGTGGGGAGTATGATAAGATCATGGCGAGCCAAATCAATGAACCTGGTCTCGTACTGGGTGACTATTATGGATCCCTAATGGAGATGCTTGAATTGCCTCTGATAGGCCTCTCCTTATGTAATAGGGAGAAACTTCTCTAGAAATAGCTTCGTGAACTGCTCCCAGGTCAAAGCTGGCGATCCTGCTGGTCTAGCTAAGCAATAATCCCTCCACCTAGTCTTGGTGGATCCAGGTAAGAAAAATGTAGCGAAATCAACCCAATTGGTCTCAACGATACCCGTGTTCTGAAGAATCTCGTGACAGTTGTCCAGATAATCCTGGGGATCCTTGGTAGATGCATCGCTGAAAGTAGACATGAAGAGCTTGGTGAACCAGTCCAGCCTCCACAAAGCATCGGTGGACATAACCGCTCCGTCGTTGGTTTGAACTACCACACCCGGTTGTACTACCCAACCTGGCTGAACCACTGGATTCTGAATCTGAGGAGCTATTTGCTCCAGAGTGAGAGTAGCAGGTGTTTGGGCTCCTCTTCTAGCCCGAGAGACGGCTTGTGCCACAGGAAATAAATCGGCTCTGGTGACACTCTCCATAATGCCCACTAGATGGACCAGAGCATCCTGAAGAACTGGAGTGGCAACGAACCCTTTGTGCTTTTACTCTCTTTCCTCGCATATAATCAACAGAATCGGCACAGAATGGTACATCATGCGGCACGACATCATCCTTCGTGCTTTAACACTATTTCCTCACGATAAAAAACGAGGCACGACATCACCCTTCATGCTTTAACACTCTACCTCACCATAAACATAAATCACAAACAAAGGGAAAAGGAATAAATAGAATAATAATAGAAATCCCGACTAGGGAACACATATAAACAATTAATGCTCACAAGGGTACAACATCAATAATCTCAATATCCCGGCAATGAAGATAATCCACCAGCAACAATATCCCGGCAAGGGAATAATTTAATAACTCTTTCTCTTTCTTTCACTTTTATTTCATAACTCACTTTATCACTTGAGCCAATGCTCCAAAGGGTTCAATCATCTCATATACTTTCACAATTTGTAATAACAACTTGAGCCAACGCTCCTTGATGTTCAAAGGTTACAATTTCTTTCCACAACAATTAGGAATCCTCATAAAGGCATGAAAGATATAACGAATTCAAACATTTACAGTTCAAAGACTCACGGTCATGCTAGACGCCAACGTATAGATACTCGTTATGATGCCTATACGTTGTACAACAATTACAACATAGCAAATAGGACTCAACTCCTAATCCCTCAAGCTAAGGTTAGACAAGACACTTATCTCGATGCCTTGAACACAAATCAAGTCTCAACTATAGCCTTACCCCTTAATTTCACCGCCAATTTGCTCGTATATGATCACAAATTACTTAATGACATCAATAAAGGCTAAGTGAATCAACCCCAATGCATGAAAATGAGTTTTTCAAAGTTTTACTCAAAAAGTCAAAAATCGCCCCCAGGCCCACGTGGTCAAAACCCGAGGTTCGAACCAAAACCCGATGACCCATTCCCCCCACGAACTCAAATATATAATTTGTTTTGAAATCGAACTCTAATTAAGGTCCAAATCCCAATTTTTGGAAAAACCTAGGTTCTACTCAAAACACCCAATTTCTCCCATGAAAATCTTTGATTTGAAGTTGAAATCATGTTAAAATATGTTATGATTGAAGAAACCTAGTTAAAAATGACTTACAATTGATTTGGAGAAGAAAGGTTGCTGGAAAAATTTCCTCTTATGTTTTAGGGTTTTTGAAAAATGAAAATAGCAGAGAATCCCGATTATTTATACCACTGCCCAATCCCCTGTACAGACCGCACAAAATTGATTGCGGCTGCATAGGCCAGGGAACCTAAGGGCCTGTGACACTGTGCGGACTACACAAAATTGAGTGCGGCCACACAACACCCATCGTGCGCCGTACATAGGCAATCACGGACGCGCTGGCCCTCTCCTTCGTGCACCGCGCAAAGGCGACCGCTGACCAGACTGGAGGGTTCAGAGAACTGAGATTGCTCTAAATCCTGCAATATCTATGTTTTTAAGCCTAAGACCTTCCGGAACCTACCCGAAACTCGCGCGAGCCCTCTAGGCTCTTAACCAAAAATACACACAACCTCAAAAATATCCTACAGACTTATTCACATGATCAAATTGCCAATATAACATTTTAAACATCATATTAAACCTCAAAATTCATTTACTCTTTCTAACTTTATAAGACATCAAATTTCCCAATTTAGGTCCGAATCACGTAAAATGACATTCGTTTTTCATCAAATTTCACAAAAACGTCTTAAATCATATATTAAACTTGTATCAGGCGCTGGAACCAAAATACGGGTCTGATATCATCATGTTTTAGGCAAGTTGCCTTTCAAATTTCTTTAAACAATTTCAGAAAATAATTTTTCTATAAAAATTCATTTTTCCAGCTTGGTACCTCGGAATTCGATCCCGGACATACGCCCAAGTCCTATATTCTCCTACAGACCCTCTGGGACCGTCGAATCATGGGTCCGAGTCTGTTTAACCAAAACATTGATCGAAGTCAAATTTATTCATTTGAAAGTCAAAACTTAGCATTTTTCACAGAACTAAATATTTAAGACTTTTAGCTACGCATCTGGATCGTGTATGCAAATTGAGACAACTCTAAATAAGGTTTCAAAGTCCGCGGAATCACAAAATTTAACAAGTGATGGATTTTTGGGTCATCACATCGCAAATCTGGGTTCAGACGTTGAAGTCGCACGATGGCGTTCATTGTAATATTTTGTTCCATAGCATCCTTTTATTCTTTCAACTTTTCATGCATTCTTTATTGCATCTTCTCTTCCATTTCTTCCATTTTCTGCTGCATCCTCTCATCCTAAGATTCAAGATTCCATTTTGCCCTTTTAATACAGCTTTGGTAACCCCCGTCCATACAATCTCACACGACCTGGATGTTCAAGTCCCATGACTGATGCAAAAGTGTCAACAAAATGACTGCCATCTTCATTTTTCTGAGTTAATTGTATTCTCTCCATTTTAGCCAACAAACCAAATGCAAGAAAAAATAGTTTTATGTAACTAAAATTGAATCTATAATTAAGAACACATAAATAAGCATACCAAACTTTAAATTAGAAATTTTGTACAATTTTACCAATCTATTGTCATATGAGCTTTTGTATACTCGGTCAAGTTTTTTTTTCTTGTAGCCACAAAGATGTCCTTACTTTATATAGTATCTGAAATATCAGAGATTTCTTTCTTGTTTCCTAGTTACATGAAAACATGTATACAAATCTTTTCTTATAAAGTTAACAAGTTCATAATTTAAAAAGAAAAGAAAGATAAAACATAAAACCTCGCGAATTATAGCAAAATGTATTATGCCAACAATGTGTGGACATTTCAACTTATTTCGATTCTCTGTATTTGTTTTGGACATTTTCTGCAAATAAACGAGTCAACCAAATTGCAACCAACAGTTATGCCTACTACCCATATCATGACCTAAGACTACACTCATAATGTTAAAGCTTGCTTGATTAAGTATTGTCCCTACTCTAGGTATGTGCTTCTAGAAATATATAAAGCTTACTTGATCAAGTTCTAAGAGTTTCCCTGCCATAGGCTGAAACACTAGAGGATTTGCTTAAGTTCTAAGTGCACCAAGTGTTGATCCTGTAGCTACCCAAAATAGAGTATCTAGGAATGATCAGGGCAACGCAATTGACCATTCATCATAGCAGTGTAATATTATAATTCATATGGTTATAAATGATGTGAACCTTTGACGTATATCTGTCAGTTATAAGAATAAATTATGGGGGGAAATTTTCCTATTATATAACCTTACTTATATTTAATTTACAAGAAAATTCTTTTGCAAGAAAACAAGAATTTCATTCTACTTGTACTTTTTTTATTTTTAAGTTATAACAATCATCATTTTGTCTAAATGTGTCTGTGTGTTTGGTTGTGAATATCTAGGGGATGCCAATCTCTTTGAAGGGATTTCTTAAACCTTAGAAAGCGATTCTTGTATTAGGACCTATACACATGGATAATCTGAGATAATAGGGTCATGAACTACCATAGGCTAAGCATGAGATAAGTTATCACTTATTTGAAAAGTAAATTTCGTGCTTCTAGGCCTAAGAAACCTCTTTTGGTCTCACCTGGATTTGCATGCGCAGTTCGGGCGTATATTCGGAACTCTTTTGTGTGAAAATTTGAGGAAAATGCTAATTTTACCTTTAAAATAGAATTTAAGTTGACTTCGGTCAATATTTTGGGTAAGCGGGGCTAGACCCATAATTTGACGGTCCTGGAGGATCCATAGAAAAATATGAGACTTGGGCGTATGCCTGGAATTGTATTCCGAGATCCCTAGCATGAGAAATGAATTTTTAGAATAAATTGTTTAACTTAGATTATAAGAGTTCTTGCAAATATAAATGTGTTTAAATTTTAGGGTATCGGGCCCATATTTTGGTTTTGGAACCCAGTACATGTTTAATATGATACTTAAGTTGTGCCTGCAAAATTTGGCGTGAAACAAAATTAAGATTATGTGAATTGGACCCTCGGTTGTGAAAATGGAACTTTTAAGAGTTCTTGAGGATTTCTTTGATTTTGATGCTAAATTCGTTGTTAAAGATATTGTTTTGGCAATTTTATTTCACGAGTATGTCCAGAAAATGCTTTTATATTAGTATGTAAGTTTGGTTTGGACCCGGGGGCTCGGGTGAGTTTGGGGTGGAGGTTGGGATGTTTTGAAACATAGAATTTCTCTTGTCATAGCTATTGAAGGTGTAATATGAATTTGTTCTTCACGTTCACATGGACTTACTCATGAATGCGCAAGGTAAAATTCTAGAGGGGTTATTTTGTTCTTCGTGACTGTGGAGCTCAAGACGCGAATGCGCAGCTCTGGTGGATTACCTTTTGTGAAAGCGTTCTGGCCCATATGAACACTTGGAGTTAGCGGGCTTGGGGGAGTGGAGCTCGATCTATTCTATGTCAAAGCGGACGTTTGACCGCGAATGCGAAAGCCTGAGGAGCTAAAGATCTGTGAACACGGGCCACCCAGTGTAAACTCGAAGGTCATTTGGGCCTGAATCATTGCGAATGCGTCAGGCCCATCGCGAGCGCGGCAGGCCCATCACGAACGAGATGAAGGCCTGCCCTATTTTCTTAAAACAGTAGCAAAATTGGGAATTAGCCCACATTTTCATATTTTCAAAATTAGAGAGTATTGAGGCGATTTTCAAGAAGCAAGTTCTTCTTTAAAGTACTGCTATATGATTCTAAACCTTTTTCTTTCGATTTTACTCTACATTTCATCCATCTTCATCCAAAAATTTAAGGTTTTTATGGTAGAAATTGGGAACTGGGGAGAGTTAGGACTTTTTGAATAATTGGAATTTAGACCTCATTTTGGGGTCAGATTTGGAAACTAATTGCATATTCGAGCTTGTGGGTGAATGGGTGATCTAATTTTTGTTTGAACCTCAAGTTTTGACCAAGCAGGCCTAGGGTCAATTTTTGACCTTTTGGGAATATGATAGAAAACCTATAATTTAGAATTGGGGTTGTTGAATTAGTTTGGGTTAGATACAAGTAAATTGGAGGCAAAATCTAAAGGGAAAGCAGTGCTTAAGGTTGAATTTTGCCGTAGAAGTTGAGGTAAGTGTTTGGTCTAACCTTAGCTTGAGGGGATAGGAGTTATGGTCGTATTTGCTATGTGTTAGGTGTTGAGAACGACGTACAGGTAGGGTGACGAGTATCTATATGTTGGTGTCAAGCATGCCCGTAAATCTGATACTATGATTGTTGTGATTCCATTATGTTATCCATTATTAATTTTATGATTGTAAATGTTGAACAATGCTTAAGTAAGTATTCTTGGTAATTGATCATTATGAGGCATTGGCTCAAGTTGAGACTTATGATGTGAAGTAATTGTTGAAATGAGATGAGGTATATTGTTGATTCCATTGCTGGGATGTTATATTTTATGATATTGTTTCCCTTGCCGGGATGTTATTGCTTATGATATTGTTTCCATTTCCGGGATATTGTTGTTATACTATTGTTTCCTTATTGGCATTCTTTTGGGATTGGTGCTTAAGTTGGAAAAGTCAACCGGATGTTGACTTATGTGTTAGAGGGATCGAATGTGAGTTTCAATGGTTCGAATAGCTTTGGAAAGTGTTTTAGGACTTAGGAGCATGATCGAAATATATTTTGGAGGTTAGTAGTAGATTTAGGCTTGAATTGGCGAAAGTGAAATTTTGGCATTTTTTGGTTGATAGATGAGATTTTGATATTGGAGTCTGAATGAAAATTCGGGAGTTGCAGTAGTTACGGTGTGTCATTTGAGATGTCTGTGCAAAATTTCAAGTCATTCAAACGTGGTTTGGTAAACCTTTTGTTCAAAGGCGTAATTTAGAAGATTTTGGGAACGTTAGGCTTGAACCCGATGTGTTTTGGTTGATCTGATGTTGATTGAGAAGTTTTGATAATTGGTATAAGTTTGGATAGTGGTATGTGACTTGTTTTTACTTTTGTTTGAGGTCCAGGGGGTCTCAGGGTGATTTCAGACGGTTGGCAGAAAGTTTGGAAGTTAGTTTTGGTAGTTGAAGATATTCCATTGCTCTCATAACCGCACTTGCTGCTAGGGGATCCCACCAAGTGCGGTCTCGCAGAAGCGAGTTTGGAGTCGCAGAACCGGAAGAAGCCAAGGAAGGCAGGAACCACAGAAGCGCTTGAGGAACCGCAGATGCGATGGCGCAGGTGCGGCGGATTATGTAGATTCGGATATTGGTGACTTAAATGACGACCGCAGATGCGGCGTCTTGGACCGCAGAAGCAGAAAAAGGGCTGTAGGTGCGAAAACCCTGGGCCAGAGAGTATAAAAGATTCCCTTCATGATTTTTGAGTTGTTCTTCACCATATAAAGTTGGTTTGTGAGCTTTTTGGGAGATTTTGAAAAGGGATTCAAGGGATAACGTCTGGAGGTAAGATATTTCAACCCAATAATCGATCCTACGGCATTATTTCACTTATTTGGCTAGAAATTAATTGAAATTAAGGGTTAAAAATTGGGAAACCAGGGCTTGAGAATCAGAGACCTCTGAGCAAGGGTTTGATGGGTCATTTGTGATCAGATTTTAGTACTATTGATATGTTTGAACTCGTGGAGGGATAAGGATTTTAATGATGTAAATTATCAAATTTCGAGACATGGGTCCGGGAGTCGACTTTGGTTAGTTTCAAGATTTGTGTGGTATTTTGATTACTTTTGTGTGGGATTTGTTCCCTTAGCATATTTTGATGGTTATGTACTGATTTTGGCTAGATTTGGAGTATCCCGAGGCTGATTCGAGGGAGAAAGGCATCGCGAGCTAGGGTTTGGACAAGAATGAGGTGACTAATGATTGTAAATATTTTTCTGAGGATATAAACCCCCGAATTTCACATCGTTGTGCTATATTGATCTGATGCACGCTGGATGACGAGTGTGGGGTCGTGCACCGTCGAGGATTGTCATTTAGTACATCCCAAATGACTGTTTTACCGCATATTTGATTGAAAACTGCTTGCTACCATCATGTTTTCGGTTGAATGCCATATTTGGACCTCGTACTAAATTTTTTGTACCCTTAGGGGATTTTAACTGTTATTTCCTCAATGTTTGGATTTTGTATCTGTACTCAGTCATGCTATATTATATAGTTTTCATAACTAAACCATGTTTACTATGTTTAAATACTTTAATGATATTTTGGGTTGAGCATCATGTCTTAGTGTGCCCGAGTGGTTTCTAGAGATTTCTAACTGAGTAAGGCCGAGGGCCTGTGTTGTGCGGATTATCATGGGATTGGGCTACATGCCGCATCAATATTATGTTGTTTATGATTATGAGGTCGAGAGCCTGAGTTGTTCGCCACAAGGTGGCTTGATATGAGGTTAAGAGCATGTTGATTATTCCATGAGATGGCTTGATATTGCACTTGGGCGCTATGGGGCCCCGCCCGGAGTCTGTACACCCCAATGAGCGTGGGTTCCCATTGTCATATGAGATATATCCCAAGGGTCTGGTGTGGTTCTATGTTATTGCCCGAGGGACTGATATTATTATTATTGTGCCCGATGGGCGGTTTTTATGTGTTTATCTTTCTTAACTGCCTGTGATTTACTTGTTTAACTGTTAAAAAGGTATTTTGAAAGAACCTTGAACTGAACTAAGGTGTTTTTTGTGACTTCACTGTTCTATTGCACTTTTACTGGTTTACTCTGCCTCTATATAGTATGTCGTGTTTTACGTGATTTCTTATCGCTCTGTCTTTATTTATTATTATTACTCACTGAGTTCGAGTACTCATTTTACTCCATATACCCTGTGTGAAGATGCAAGCGCTTTATGTCCTGCTAGCGAGGGTTGATAGCTCATGGTAGATTCTCAGAGATTCACTAGGTAGCTGCTCGGCGTTCACAAACCAATGTTGCTTCCCTTATCTTATTTTCTATTTTCCTAGTTCTATTATAGATTATGTAGACTCTTCCTACTATAATCAGTTATTAGATGCTCATGACTGATGACATCCCGATGTCGGGCTATCTCTATTCCGCAAATTATACTATTTACTATTTTTGTTGGAATTTGATCATGTTAATGACTTATTTGTGCTATTTTAACTATTTAAAATGAACTGTGAGTTGTATCAGCTAGCCTTGTCTTCACGAGAGGCGCCATCATGGTCATGTCCGGGTTTAGGGTCGTGACAAGTTGGTATCAAAGCCTAGGTTACATAGGTCTCAGGAGTCATGAGTAGGTTTAGTAGAGTCTCACGGATCGGTACAGAGACGTCTGTTTTTATCCTCGAGAGGCTGTAGAACCTATAGGAAAAAACATCATATCCTTGAAATTCTTGGCGAATCTATTGATCCGAGTACTAAACTTTTGTTATTCTATTCTCTCACAGATGGTGAGGACACGCGCTACCAGTCAGGACGAACGACCACCAGTACCACCAGTTATGGCTACTAGAGACCGTGGACGCGTTCATGGACGGTAATGGAAGGGGTTTGGCCCCCACAGTATTTGGGGCAGCACCTGCAGATTGACCAGCCGCCCCAATTCAGGATTAGGTATGGTAGACTTGAGCCTCCGAACTTCAGTGGTGCAGAGGGCAATGATGCCCAGGGTTTCTTAGACAAGTGTTAGAGGATTCTTCATACAACGGGTATTCTGGAGACCTGCGAGGTCTCTTTCACTACTTTTTAGTTTTCTGGAGCTGCCTTCAGTTGATGGGAGTTTTATGAGACACGTAGGCTTGTTAGTGCAGCACCCTTTACCTAGCAGCAGTTATCCATTCTCTTTTTGGAGAAATATGTGTCGTAGTCTCATAGAGAGGAGCTGCACAGGAAGTTTGAGTGGTTGCATCAGGGAGAGATGACCGTGACACAGTATGAGGTAAGGTTTTCAGAGTTAGCTCGTCATGTTTTTTGGTTGTTTTCGACATATAGAGATAGGATTATGAGGTTTGTTGATGGCCTCACATATCAGCTTCATATTCTCATGATCGGGGAGAGGGTGTCTGGTGCTACTTTTGAGGATGTTGTAGATGTTTCTTGAGAGATTGAGTCAGTTCACCACTACGAGCAAGATGAGAGGGAGTCCAAGAGGCCTCGAGGATCTGGTAGTTATGGTAGTGCTCCTTCGAGGGATCAGTTTCAACATGGTAGAGCCGTCCATTTAGGCATGTTCTGCTAGCTCGCCCAAGTTATCGTAAAATGTCAGCAGGTCATGGTTCTTACAATTCTCAGCAAGGCCAGTCATCACTTAGTGTGCTTCCAGCTTAGAGTTTGTGCCATGATCCACCATTCAAGGCTCCTCTATTCCAGGTGCATCTGCTAGTCATTCCGGTGCTAGGGGTTCTCTAGTCCCCATCTCCAGCACCTGGGAGTTACTATGAGTGTGGAGAGATGGTTCATATGTGGAGGCAATATCCTCGTCATCTTGGGGGTTTATCTCAGCAGAGGGGTCAGTCATCGGCTTCAACACCACTTGCTTCACCACTACCCATCTACCCAGTTAGGGGTAGAAGTCAGTCAGCTAGGGGTCGCCCTAGAGGGGGAGCTCGCTCAGGTGGTGATCAGGCCTGTTTTTATGCACTTCCAGCTAGACCCGATGCTATTACTTCAGATGCTATTATTACAGGTATTGTTTTAGTCTGCTGCAGAGATGACTCTATATTATTTGATTTGGTTCTACATATTCTTTGTGTCATCACACTTTGCTTGTTATTTGGATACGCCCCGTGAGTCTCTTCTTTTATCTGTTCATGTATCTATTTCAGTGGGTGATGCTGTTGTTGTAGACTGTGTGTGTCAGTCATGTGTGGTGACTATTAGGGTTCTGAAGACCCAAATGGATCTATTGTTGTTATGTATGGTAAACTTTGATGTTATTTTTGGCATGGATTGGCTATCTCCATGTCGTGTTATTTCTGACTGTCATGCTAACATAATGACATTGGCTATGTTGGGTGTGCCACAGATTAAGTGGCGAGATTCAATTGATTATGTTCCTAGTAGGGTGATTTCTTTCTTGAAGGCCCAGCGTATGGTTATTGGGAAAGGTTGTCTTTCATACTTAACATTTGTGAGGGATGTCAGTGTAGAGACTCCCAATATTGATTATGTTCTAGTTGTGAGGGATTTTCCCGATGTGTTTCCTACAGACATACCATGCATGCCACCTGATAGGGATATTTATTTCAGTACTGATCTGGTCCAGGCACTCAGCCTATTTCTATTTCACTGTATCGTGTGGCACCATAGGAGCTGAAGGAGTAGCTTTAGGAACACCTTAATAAGGGGTTCATTTGATCTAATATATCGCCTTAGGGTGCCCCAGTTCTATTCATGAAAGAGAAAGATGGCACTATAAGGATGTGCATTGATTACAAGATTTTGAACAAAATAACAACTAAGAACAAGTATCCTTTGCTTCATATTGATGATTAGTTTGACCAGCTTCATGGAGCGAGAGGTTTCTCCAAGATTCATCTTCGTTCAGGTTATCACTAGTTGAAGATTAAAGACTCAAATATCAGCTTTCAGGAACCTATATGGTCATTATGAGTTCTTGATAATATATTTTACGCTAACCAATGCCCTAGTAGCGTTCATGTATTTGATGAACAACGTGTTTCGATTTTTTCTCAAATCGTTTGTCATGGTCTTCATTGATGATATTCTTGTATACTCGCGTAGTGAGGAGGAGCACACGAATCATTTGAGAGTTGTGTTGCAGAGATTAAGGGAGGAGAAACTTTATGCAAAAGTTCTCCAAGTGTGAGTTTTGGCTCGGTTCCGTAGCATTCTTGGGGCACGTGGTGTCCAGTAAATGTATTCAGGTTTACTGAAGAAGATAGAGGTGGTTCAGAGTTGTCCCAGACCGTCCTCAGCCACAAAGATTCACAATTATCTTGGTTTGGTGAGTTATTATCGCCTGTTTGTTCGGGCATTTTAATCTATCGCATCGCTCTTGACCAAGTTGACTCAAAAGGGGACTCCATTTGTGTGGTCGGATAAGTTTGAGGAGTGCTTCCAAAAGCTCAAGACTGCCTTGACCACAGCTCTAGTTTTAGTATTGCCATCAGCTTTAGATTCTTATACCGTGTATTGTGATGCTTCGTGAGTTGTTATTAGGTGTGTGTTAAGGTAAGAGGTTAGGGTTATTGTTTATGCTTCTCATCGGTTGAAGCCTTATGTGAAGAACTAACCTGTTCATGATTTGAAGTTTGCTCCCATTGTTCACGCGTTGAAGATTCGAAGGCATTGTTTGGATGGTGTATCTTGCGGGGTGTTTACTGATCATCGTAGTCTCCAACACTTGTTCAACCAAATTGATCTTCATTTGAGGCAGCAAAGATGGTTAGAGTTGCTAAAGGATTATGATATTACTAATTTGTACCATCTAGGGAAGGCCAATGTGGTAGCCGATAACTTGAGCAGAATGACAGTGAGTATGGGGAGTTTGGCATATATTCCAGGTAGGGAGAGACCTCTTGCAGTTGATGTTTATTCCTTGGAAAATCGGTTTGTGAGGTTAGATATTTTGGAGCCCAGTCGGGTATTAGCTTGTGTGATTTCTCAGGATTTTTTATATATTGCATCAGAGAGAGCCAGTATGATGATCCTTATTGGTTTGTCCTTAAGGACAGAGTTCAGCATGATGATGCCAGAGATGTGACTATTGGTGATGATGCGGTGTCGAGGATGCATTGCCAAATATGTGCCCCAATGTAGATGGGCTTCGAGAGTTGATTCTAGAGGATGCCCATAGCTCACGGTGTTCCATTCATCCGGGTGCCCATGTATCAGGGTCTGAGACAACATTATTGCTGGAGGAGAATGAAGAAAGACATTGTGGAATTATAGCTCGGTGTCTCAATTATCATCAGTTGAACTATGAGCATCAGAGACTCGGTGGCTTGCTTTAGTAGATGGATATTCCAGAGTGGAACAGGGAGACGATCACCATGGAATTTGTAGTTGGGCTCCCATGGACTTTGAAGTAGTTTGATGCTATTTGGGTGATTGTGGATCAGCTGACCAAGTCCGTACATTTCATTCTTATGTGTACTACTTATTCTTCAGAGTGGTTAGCAGAGATCTATATCTGAGAGATTGTTCATTTGCATGGTGTCCCAGTTTCCATCATTTTAGATAGGGGAACTCAGTGTACTTCACAGTTTTGGAGGTTTACACAGTGAGAGTTAGGTACTCAGGTTGAGCTGAACACAACTTTTCACCCTCAAATAGATGGGCAGTGCGAGCGCACTATTTAGATACCGGAGGACATATTTCGCGCTTGTGTCATTGATTTCAGAGGGTCATGGGATCAGTTTCTACCGCTCGCAGAGTTTGATTATAAAAATAGTTACCAGTTAAGTATTCAGATGGCTCCATATGAGGATTTTTATGGGAGGCAGTGTAGATCTTTAGTTGGTTGGTTTGAGCCGGGCGAGGCTAGGCTATTGGGTACAGACTTGGTGCAGGATGCCTTAGAAAAGGTGAAGATGATTCAGGAGAGACTTCATATAGCGCAGTCAAGACAAAAGATCTATGATGACAGGAACGTTCTGTATGTGCCCTACATGGTTGGTGAGAAGGTTTTGTTGAAGTTTTCACCCATGAAAGGTGTTATGAGATTTGGGAAGAATGGTAAATCGAGTCCTCCGTTCATTGGGCCTTTTGAGGTACTTCGAAGGATTAGGGAGGTGGCTTATGAGCTTGTTTTTCCACCTAGCTTGTCAAGTGTGCATCCGGTATTTCATGTTTTTATGCTCCAAAAGTATATTGTGGACCCGTATCATGTTCTGGATTTCATTCAGTTAGATAGTGACTTGACCTATGATGTGGAGCCAGCAGCTATTTTAGAGCGTCAGGTTCGAGAGTTGAGATCATGGATATAGCTTCAGTTAAGTGCATAGAGAGGTCGGCCCGCGGAGAAGGCTATTTAGTATACTGAGTGGCAGATGTGGAGCAGATATCCTCACCTATTTGAGGCTTCAGGTATATTTTTTAACCCGTTCGAGGACGAATGTTTGTTTACAAGGGGGAGGATGTAATGACCTAGCCGGTCGTTTCATGAGTTTCCACTCCATTTCCCCATTTCTTCTTCTTATTGCTTTGTTTATCGATTGTTTGCTCAGGTTTTGAGACACTTAGACTCTTTTGAGGAAGCTTAAGTTGGAAAAGTCAACTAGATATTGACTTATGTATTCTAGGGTTCGGATGTGAGTTTCGATAGTTAGGATAGCTTCAGGAGGTGATTTGGGACTTATGAGCGTGATCGGAATGTGTTTTGGAGGTCCGTAGTAAATTTAGGCTTGAATTGGCAAAAGATGAATTTTGGCGTTTTTCCGGTTGATATGTGAGATTTTGATATAAGGGTCGGAATGGAATTCTTGTAGTTGCAGTAGTTCCATTGTGTCATTTGGGATGTGTGTGCAAAATTTCAGGTCATTCGAACGTCGTTTGGTAGAATATTTTGTCAAAAGGATAATTCGGAAGATTTTAAGAACCTTAGGCTTGAATCCTATGTGTTTTGGTTGATCCGATGATGTTTGAGGTGTTTTGAATATTGGTATACGTTTCGATGGTGGTATGTGACTTATTATGCTTTTGGTTGACGTTTCGGGGGCCTCGGGGTGATTTCGGATGGTTGACGAAAAGTTTGGAAATGTGTTTTGACAGCTGAAGATGTTCAATTGCTGTCATAACCTCACATGCGGCAAAGGGACTGCAGGTGCGGTCTCACAGAAGCGAGTTTGGAGTCGTAGAAGCGGAAGAAGCCAAGGAAGGTACGAATTATAGAAGCGATTGAGTAACAACACCTGTGATGGCGCAGGTGCAGATTATGGAGATGCGGATTTTGGCGATTTAAGTGATGACTGTAGATGCGGCGTCTTTGACTACAGAAGCAGAAAAAGGGCCGCAGGTGTGAAGACCCTAGGCCAAAAAGTATAAAAGATTTCCTACGCGATTTTTGAGTTGTTCTTCACTATTTCAAGTCGGTTCTGGAGCATTTCGGGAAATTTTTAAGAGGGATTCAAGGTATAACTTCTGAAGGTAAGATTTTTTAACCTAATAATCGACCCTATGGCATTATTTCACTAATTGGGAAACTAGGGCATGATAATTGGAGATCTTTGAGCAAGGGTTTGAGGGGTCATTTCTGATAGGATTTTAGTACTATTGATATGATTGAACACGTGGGGAGATAGGGAGTTTAATGATGTAAAGTTTCTCTAATTTTTATATGTGGGCCTAGGGCTCGGGTTTGATTAATTTCGGGATTTTCATGGCATTATGATTATTTTTGAGTGGGTTTTGTTCCCTTATCATATTTTGATGGTTATGTACTGATTTTGGAAAGATTCGGAGCATCCGAAGGCCGATACCAGGGGCAAAGGAAGGCCGATTTGGAGCATCCTAAAGCCGATACATATATATGTTATGTATATATTATATACATTATATATATATATGGGATATGAGAAAGGTTATGGCATTATATACGCAGCACCACTTGATCAGCTGGTATATGTTGATGATTTGCCCACAGTGACTGCGATGATATGATGGGATGTCCTCAGAGGTGTGATGATGTTATGACATATGTACATATGCATGACATGACATTCATACGCATATGCATGACACTATAAGTATTTCATGATTTCCATAGTTATCCAGACTTACATCTTGAGTCATTTACTCTATATGTCTTTCATGCATTTTATATACTTATTTATGTGCCATACATACTCGGTACATTATTCATACTGACGTCCCTTTTTATTGATGACGCTGTATTCATGCCTGCAGGTATAAAAAATCAATTTGACGAGCCCTCATAGTAGATGACATAGGCATTCAACGAATGATCGGTAAAACTCCACCTCTTCGGGGTGCAGCCAAGTCTATGAGTTATCGTGTCACAGGTTTGCTACAGACTTATGAATAGGCCAGTATGTTGTCCCATTGGATGTCAAATAATCATAGAGGTTTTGTAGACAGAGGTTCAATTTGAATAGTATATTAGAGGCCTTGACACCTCATATATATTCATGTTTTAAGAAAAAAATATTCAGAGATACAATATTATCCACTTACAATTGTACATTATGAGTTGTGGTCATGCTGCCCCATGATAGTTCTAAAAGGAATGAATGAATTTCACAGTAGTTCGCTCGGGCTAGTGCGCCATCGAGGGCCAGCCACGCCTCCCAAGGTTGGGGCGTGACAGAGGGAAAGGGGTAATAAAATCTATAACACTCGGCATATCTAGCTTTCACGAGTAGGTTCTATCATGACTCCGGAGGGTGAAAAATCCAGTTTGTGACAATGATTGACCAAAAATGATCATAGACAACATTATATACTATGGCTTCATGCAAATCCACGGTGATAAATTATAGTTTATTAACATAACAGGCCACGTGCTATGAGAAATGCTCATGGTCCGAAACGGGTTGAAACCATCACTTGAACGACCCAATCTAGCATTCTGAGGATCTCTAGAGAAGTCTGGGTGCAAAGAATCAAAAGCCTTCCAAGCTTCCCGATCAGCAGGATGTCTTATATTCCCATCATTGGGTCGCTCATTAGCATGCCACCTCATTGCAACAGTCGTTTCAAGACACATGAATATCCTCTGAAGCATAGGATTTAAAGAAAAGTACCTTAAAACCTTTGTAGGAATTTTAGAGCTTGCTTTAGTCAAAGGACCAACACTTTTCCATCTCGAGGACCTACAAATAGAGCAGTTATCGGTATTCTCATTTTCTTTCCAAATTCCCATGAAATCATTAGGGCATGCATTTATTTTTTTTATAATTAAGACCCAAATCTTTTATCATGTTTCTAGCCTTGTTGAAAGATTCTAGTACCTGTGCAATTGGAAATGCCTCTTTTATCAAATCTAACAAATCAGAACAAGACACATTACTCATCACATGCAATGATTTAAGCAAGTACAATCGAATAGTGAAACTCATTTTACTAAAATTTTCACACCCCGGATATAACTCTTGTTTTCTTTTGTCCAGCAATTTGAAGAACTTCTTTGCATCTTCAGATAGTCTTTTCCCAACTTCTTCTTCATCCCCTACCTGACCCTCTATATTTCCAAATGTATCATGAAGTAGTCCATGATTTGTGTTATGAAATTTCAAACTCTCGAAATCCTCTTTCGGCCAAGCGATTTCTGCATCTGTGCTTATTGAGCCGCTTCTGAGGTCCTGCACCTGGGGCTGCATTTGCGGTCCTGCTTCTGTAGTCCCCCCAGCAGCACCTACATTTCCTGATGCCTAAGCCAAATTCTGTATCTGCGGCTCCACACCCGCGATCCCATATCCGTAGGTCCGATTATACTAGGTGCAACAAATCTTCAGCAATGCCTTAGTCGAGCGCTCAAATCACATTAAATAATGCAAAAAACATGAATCACTCTCCAATCCAAACTTAATGAACTTGAAATCTCAAAATTCTACAACTGATGCTGAAACCGACCAAACTATGTCTGATTAACCCCAAATTTTGCACTCAAGTCATGTTCACCACTACGAACCTATTCCAACTTCTAGAATCGGATTCCAACACCAATATCAAATTTTCACTATCGGTCTGAAACTCCAAAAATTAAACTTTTTCCATTTCAAGGTTAAATAACCTACGGACCTCCAAAACACAATACGGACGTGCCCCTAAGCCTGAAATCACCCAACGGAGCTAGCAGAATTAACGGGATTTCATTTCGAAGCCGTCTTCACTCTACTCCAACTATGGTCCAAATTCTAAGACTTAAACTCTCATTTTGGGACTAAGTGTCCCAAAACACTCCGAAGCTCAAGATGAATCATCCCGACAAATTGCAATAGCAGAAAAACACACAGGGAAAGCAATTAATAGGGGATCGAGGCATTAATTCTCAAAACTTCTAACCGGTTTGTTATATCCCCCTCCTAAAATGTTCATTCATCTTCGAACGAGTATAGAGACATACCTGGAGTTGTGAAAAGATAAGGATAAGGTTGCGCATATCTTGCTTGGTCTTCCAAGTTGTCTCCTCGGCCGGCTGACCTCGCCTCCGAACCTTTACCGAAGCAATGATCTACAACCTCAACTTTCGAACCTGCTTGTCCTATATAGCCACTGGCTCCTCAACATAAGTGTTTACCTTGAAAATAGTAACTATAATTATATTTGATTTTGTAATTTTAAAAATATTTTATTTATCTTAACACTAGTTTTAGGCAATAGATGCTAAGTGTGAGTAAAGAAAATAAGATATACAAACCAATAGGGTCACAAGGCTAGGCCTCAAGCTGGCTGGTGTCGGGCCTCGATGTCTAGATGAGGCCTATAACAATGAACGATTGATGAAGAATCAATGATAATGAAGGTCTTAAAGATGTCCTTTTGCGGTTAATGATGAGCAATAAATAAAGAACAATAAATAAATAACGAATGAACAATAAAAGAATAAGCAATAAATGTGAAGTACAATAGTGTTAGCAAAGAGCAGAGAATGTTGTATTGTATTCAATATGTTGTGTAATAATCTGAATCCTTTAAAAGATGACAAGGGTCCCATTTATATAGGAGGGGTGAATCCCAACAGAGTACATGTCTAATAAATAATGAAAAAATATTGCTACTATAGTTGTATAACGGCTTTGTACGTATTTGTACTATTCTTGCAGGCCTGGTTAGCTCTAACCACGTGTTTATGGGAGTTTTTACGCCTTTCCATGATGATCATCGATTTATGTTGCTTTGAGAATGACCCTCGATGTGCTCCCTCAAAGGACGCACCTCGGGGGCATACATCAAATTCTCCTTCGAGTTCCTCGAGGTTTAGCATAAATTGCTACAATAACCCTAAAATCGAACTCTTCTGATTTTGCCATATACAAATAGTCCCTGCATTTTATAGAACAAAATGATAAGAAATGATCTTGCGTTCTTGCCTCCTCGATCCATTATTTTGACGTCAGCCACGTGAGGTCATTAAAAGTTATGGCGGAAAAGATGTATAGGGGTCTTGTCAAGACGGGTCTCAAAAAGCCCGCGAACCGCTATTGGTGTTGTTACAACCCATATTCACGTATGTTATCTCATGTCATAAGGTAGTAAACAAGAATCCAAGAATGAATCATCTTTGAAATGATAAGAAGTTAATTCTATTTGTCTTAAGTGATACAAGGGTGTATAAGGGTGATTAACAAGTATTTGAAGTTAAACGAATCAAGGATGTTGTAACTCGTATTTTCAGGTAAACCTAGAGGTGCTTAGTACAATCAAGAGGTATTGTATTAAGGTATTTGAATGATATAATATCTGTATCATAAGTCTTGAAGTCAAACGAATTATGAAACAAAAGTCGACAAAAGTTGTCGCAACTTAGGTTCATCATTTTACTTAAATATTAGGTCAAATATTTTTACGCTTTTCTCCCAATTTGAAATGAATTACAGGGTGATATACCCACCAAACTAAATATCTATGAGTTTAGTTTCCAACACATTAAACTGTTTGTTGATACAATCTTGGAGTAGAGAGATATTTATATTTTTGCAAGACTGCGGCAAGCACCTCTCTATGGGGCCGACTTAGGTGGTTTAAGACATTCGGATCTATATAAGACACCTCCAACCCGTTGCAAGTTATTTCATTTCACAATATTCAGACATTAGAATCCTAGGAACACTCTCTCAAGGTTCTCTCAAGATTCGAAACCCAAACAAAGGGCAAACAACACAAATCAAGTGTCGGGAATTCCGTGGCGCTAGTAAGTTTCTTTTCCTTTTTGTTGTTGCTCATTTTTGTGTTGTTCCAGCTTGGGGAGAGGTTTTTTTAGGGGTTTTATGTTCTTTATATACTCCCTCAAGTTCTTAATATCAACCATAGGTGATTTCAAGCTTACTAAAGTGATTTTAGTGGCAAACAACACTAATTGATTGCTAGTTTCGCTTTCTTGTTGTTGTGGAAGCATTGGAGGGATATTTCATGGATAATTAAGGTCACATTGGAGTTTTACTTTCTATATAAAGGTAAGGAACCTCTTACTCTATATGTATTTAAGATTATCAAAGTTGCGGCTAAGTCATTGAATCTAGAACTTGTGAAATATATATATATATATATATATATATATATATATATATATATATATATATATATATATATATATATATATACATATATATATATCAAAAGGCTTGGTAGTAATGTTATTGGTTGGTAAACTTTTTGGGAGGTTCAATATGATTAAAATTGATGTTTTATGGGATGTTTGGTGATTTCTTTCACTTGTGGGAAGTCATATAAATAGGGGAGGTGATGTCAATTTCATCGTAAAATAGGTTGTGGCCGATACATAATAGTTATGACGCTTAAATGATAACTTTAGTATCGTTTCTCTTATTGTAGACTAAGGAGTTGTGACAATTTCATATCTTGAGGTTGGGAAGTGTATACAAGGTAAGTGAGGCTATCACATTCCTTCTTTTGCACGACTCTGATTGTACATAATGTAATTGTCACACCTTCTTTTTTCACTACAACCCCGACGAAGGCGTGGATAAGGTAGTTTTTCCAATTAAAGGACAATTGAAACGGGATTTATTTATTTAGATGATTTGAGAGTCGCCACTTTGGATAATTAATGGTGTCCCAAGTCACCGGTTTAATTCTCAAATCGAGGAATGTTTGACTCTGCTTAAAAGTCTGCGTACCAGAAATCCGGGTAAAGAATTCTTTTAACCCCGGAGAAGGTGTTAGGCATTCCCGAGTTTTGTAGTTCTAGCACGGTCGCTCAACTCTTGTATTTGGCTTAATTATATGATTTTAATGCGTTTTAATGCCAGTGTGCAAATTTTCATATTTAACCACTTTTATTTAATTTCAAGAAGGTTGCAACGTTATTAAAACATATCTCGAACCACGTCACGAAAATGCACCCGCGGATTTTGACATATTTTAACATTGTTGAGATTTGGATTTGGGTCACATAAATGTGCACCTGTCATTAGGAAGATACATTATTTAAATCACGCGGCTAAAGCAATTTCGTATGCAACTTTACGAGGCACATGAAATTTAGCTAAACGGCGCGCCACGAATTATAAGGATCGAAATATTAAATGAGGGCCCTATATTAAAGTATTTCATTTATATATGGCACACCTCAAATTATCTCAAAAGAAAGTATGCAACTAAAACAAATCACAGATGTTCATAATTAATTATTTCCTAAATTAATTTGAAATTTTCTCGAGGTTCTAATACAATGGAATTCTATAGGATTCAACTTACATTTTAATTTAACAAAGCTATTGAGAAAGAAGAAAACTATGAAGTTGGATGCAGATATTTCTGCATTAAGGATTTCAAGTTTTCCCAGTTATAGCTAAATCAAACTAGAGAAAATAGTAGAATGAAGCAAATGAAATATAGACATAGAACGAAACAATCCAGATTGAAATCTACATGGACTAAACTCCTACACATCGATGCTTACCGCTCAAGCGGTACTTGGATGATGAACCTGATTTTCGAATTGCTACATGTGTATTTAGAAATAAAAGCACAACTTTTGGAAGATGTCACAAACTTCACCAACAGTTGGTGCACCAAGTTTGTGCACAATTTTTTTAATCAAGTTGCTTTCCCCAATCAAATACCAAAATATGTAGGGAAATTATTTTAGAAGAAAACGGATGGAGAATCCCAGAAGACGTGGACAATGGAAATACGACAGAATGCAACACCGCGCACTGGGTCATTTCACAAGCACTCACAATGAACACAGAATGGTACGAAAGTCGGCCACTAAAAAATTGGAACAGGGAGGTTAAAATAGAGATTCCATATTCATTTGTAAAATTCCAAACAAACCTAATATCAATGTTCAAGTTAACCAAGTAAACAAAACCAATTTCATGAAATCAACCAAACTGATATAAGTATAATGAGACATGCTTCAAAATATTGAAACAACTAGACTGATTCAGCAAACACATAAAGAACATCTAGTGAGAGTCTAACTACTTGAAACTAACACCAACATGCCAAAACGCCCATGAAAATTGCAAAAGAGTTGTCACTGACTTCATGAACCCTCTAATAACTGCATGACCATGCCAGCTTTAGTTTAAATGGTTAACAAGGGACTAAATCCCTACCACAACTAGTAATTGCTCACACCAACAGAAGCACACTGTGTTGACTAATGCATTTTCAAACGTGGCAAGGACAAATACAACAACCTAAATCAATCTCTTAATAGCATAAGATAAAAGAAAATCATCAAACAACCATGTTTATTAACTACAATATGTGAATCCTCAATTGCAGGAAAAAAGCTGATTTAAATAATTAGGCACCAAACTTGGCTTGATTTGAATCTATGCTGCAAATTATACATCAATTGATGTCCATGGGGATTGAATAATACCTGGAATTTGAAAAAAATAAAGAGGAAGTGAGGAGCAAAGCAATAGCTGCAGCAGAACCCAGTAAGGAGGAACCCCCACCAACTTTAAACCCAGGAATGGTGTACAGTTATCTAGCAAACAACTCTAATTAAACAGGTTCCTAACAACTCCAAGCTAGACTCAGCTGCAGGTCATTTTTATGCTTTCATCTTGATCGAAATTGACT
Organism: Nicotiana benthamiana; assembly: GCA_034376525.1. Lineage (NCBI taxonomy): Eukaryota > Viridiplantae > Streptophyta > Magnoliopsida > Solanales > Solanaceae > Nicotiana > Nicotiana benthamiana. The sequence goes on from CM067326.1 coordinate 85,822,683, forward strand.
TTTATTCAAAGAACTTTCCTAAATCTTCAATAGATTTCGATGGAACTGTGAATCTTATCCCAATTTTAATTATCTTTCCTTTTTTTAGCTTTTTTTTTGCCTCTTCCCATCAGCCTTAGAAGGAAAGTTTGCAATGCCTTTATAGGAGAGCAATGTAGTACAACCCTTCTAGGTTTTTATTGCAATTCAACCCTTTTTCAATTTTGTTTTTACTTAGGTATCCCTCAATTACTGACTTGTGGACCAAGTTTAAAAGCTTGAAATTAGCTAATGACCCCTACTAGAAATCTCCTATCCTAGTCATGCAAAGCTTTCCCAAGTACTCCCCACATTGCCCTTTAAAACCTGGGTATTTATTCTTTTATCTGACTGGGTCAAGTCAAACTTCTTTGTAATACATGCTACCCTGGTCTCTTGTCCCTTGCATGTTCTTTGATGATTGTTATGTGCTTTTCAGCTTCCCTGATATCTCATCCCGCCCTTCTTTTCCTGTAACCTTTTAAGTTTCAACATGAAGTTTATCCTGAGGGTCTTCTCATGGTCAACCTTTGAGGGGTAATATTTTGCATCATGAGATTTGTGTGGGTATTCATTGCGATGACTGATGGAGCTACTAGGGTGATTGGAAAGGGCCATAGTTTGGGTAAATGGAGCATCGAAGAAGCCAGCAGGTTGCGGGGGCGGTGCATTCCTGGTCGTCCAGGCATGATACATGTTCGTTATGTGTTGTCTTAACATTCGCACCTCTTCGACCAACCCGTTATCCCATTCAACCAAATTCTTTGGGGCACTAGTATCAACCAACTCAATTCTGATATTGTTTGCCATTGTCTTTGACATTAAGTTGAAGAGAAGAGTTACCACTTCAAAAAACCACAAACCAACCACCCTTCTGCTATGAACACACCAAAATGAAGCCATCACGTTAGGTTAGGGAATTTAATGTAAGATAATTTCACTTTACGTGCAATTCACCTAGCCACAGTTATCGGTTTCTATTATGCACTAGATTAGCTGTTTGCATCATCCGGCTTTTATCCTATGCCACTTTTCTTTTCTCTCTTGTTTTTTTCCTTTTTCCCCTCACCTTTGCTCATCTTGTTTTGCTTACCTTCTTTTGTTTTATTATTCTCTCTGTTGTTTTACCACTACTTCTCTCGTGATTTTCCCTTCTTTTCCCCCTTTTTATTCTGGTTTTGGTCGAATCCTATGGGATTGCCTACGTATCATAACCCTACATGAATTAGACCGAGCGTAGTTCTGGCGAATAAATACAAAAAATATATTGAAAATTATTTTCAATTTTCATAAACTAAAGCTCTCGATTACAACTTACCAAAAGAAATTAATAGACTCCAACTCAATTGAAAACAACAGACTTTGACTAAAAATGAAAATAACTGACTCGACAACCTACTATAAACTTTAAATAAAAGAAAATACAGACTTGAAAATCATGAATACATTAAAGCCTCTAATGTTCCTGGGGCCTGGGGGACATCATTCGGTCTCGCTGCAGGCTTGCGTGCTAAATCCCCTTGGAGGTGGTGGTGGTCTTCCATTACTTGAAGAACAAAGGTCATGGCGGTAGCGAAGAATATAGATCTTGTCGTGTCTTCAAAATGGCTATACTTTATAGTGATATAATCAGCGATCATCCGTACTTTCTCTCTCTTATAGCACCCTTTTCTTGTAGCAATCGGCTGATTTGCTGGGCCTTCTTCTCCAAAGTTTGCTTAGCTACATGATTCTGATCTTGAAATTGCTGTAAATCTCTTTCCAACCGTGCTATTGCTTTGTAACAATGCTCCCTCTCAGCCTTGAAGTCCCTGGCTTGCTTAGCCATTTTTTTCAACCATGATGACCTTCCTCTTCAACCCAGCAACCTCGTTGTCATGCATTTCTTTTAATTGTTCAATCATGCGTGCTCGTTCCTCTTCATTTTTGGCCAATTGTTTTCGAGGCCCTGGACAGCTTACCCTCTACTTTATTCAAGTCAAAATCATATTCTCCTACTTTTCACCTCAAATTGTCTGTGAGCTTTTCATCTTTCGCACTTCTGGCGAGATTCTGTGCGGCTATTTTCATTTTCTGAATTTGGGCTCGCAAAGCTTCGTTTTCTTTGGCTAGTATTTTCTTCTTCCCCTCGTCTGCCGCAGCTTGAAAACCATTTTTGAATTGAAGTTCTTTGACTTGATTTTCCAATTTCCCTATCTTTGCCCTGTATTCATTTTCCTTAGCTAACCAATTCCATTATTCTTATGACGCCTCGGCAAATTCTTGGAGATGTGGCCTCTTAGGCGGCCTTCCGAACTCTATTTCCTTTTTATACCAATCCACGTGCCCTAGTGTAACCTCGCCTTTAGATAAGTCTCACACTCGAGTGTCTGCCGTCAAGTCTTGACATTCGCTCCATATTTGACGGACTGCTGCTTCGGGAAACTGACCATTAGGACTAATCTCGACCACATGGCGACTAATGTCCTTATCCCTGGGAATCATATGGCACCTCCCTAAATGCTTAGCACTCTATATCGAGTATAAGGTTGGATACTTCGGAGACCCATTAGAAGGAAATGAGGTCTGGTGGCTGGCATATATATGACTTCATCAATGAAGAGCCACCCTAACGTCCACTCTATTTGACCTGCGCTTATGACACTGAGATATGATACCCATTCTATAACCCCTTTGGTTAACCTGGACACATCAACTTTGGCATAAAATTCCTCTATGTTGCTCTTTCCTGATGACCCATAACTCATGAGTTGAGGCAGGCGGCACAAGTGTCAACCATCCACATTTGCAATAAATTGCATCCTGCGAAGAAGTCTCCCCCTGCTTTACAGGCTGTGAGGGCACGAAAAATTTCAGATAATACCATGGGTGCAAGGGTGCTATGGATTGAGTGAGCAAAGTGCCAACGACCACTACTATTCATATATCTATATTTTCTTCCTTCCGTGGAAACACCAAAAGGCCTAAGAAGATAGCATAAATGCGAAACACAGGTGTTCCTCCCATTTGAGCTTGTTTCCCTTGCTACAAATTTTGTTTTTTTGGTCATTAAACCCCTCTATATGCCCATATCTTTGGTATATAAACTGTGGGAGTACAAAAACCAGCTGACAGATCTAGATTGTGAACCCCTCTGCTTATTTTCAATAAGTCCAACAATTTGTGCACAACGACGGCCCTCAGCGTAATCAAATACGGATGTCTTAGACGAATCGTAGGAACCCTAATATATCCAGTTATTTCTTCCAAGGTTGGAGTGATTTCAAAGTCTGGGAAATTAAATACGTTGTGGGTCGAGTCTCAGAATGTAATCAATGCTATGATGTCTCCTCTAGGATTAATTGTCAACAACCCGGTAAGTCCTCTAACCCTCTTTTGCCCTGATTCACCTAGATCATTCCACCACATGTGTACCTCCAAAGGGATCTTGTTCATGATAGAGATTGGAAAATTTTGATTCGTGCTCATTCTGCACATTATTAGGGTGATCAAGCAAAAACACGATTTATCGGACCTCAGAACAAAATTTAATTTTTTCTCCAAATTTTTATTTCAAAAATAAAATATGGGCCTTGTAAATACGTCCTTTCAGCACTTCCGGGGAAAGATTTTAAGGTTGTGCATACTACCAACCAAAATTTGGAAAATAATCTAAGGCGTCTATTCTTGCAAAAAAAAGCCTTCCGGCGCCCTTATAGGGACACTTGGCTAATCTTGACAAAAACTGCTTTATTTATTAATCACAAGCAAAATATGGTTCTTTTGGCTATTTTTCACAAAAATGAAGTTGGGATCGATGAGGGTTGCCTACGTATCTCACATCCTATGAGAATCAAACTGGCGTAGTTCGGGCAATTTTGACAAAATTAAAAGCCAACTTCTATTTTTCCTTTTCTTTTTTTTTGTTTTTGTTTTTGAAAGATAAAAATCCTTTTCTTGAAAACAGACTCCTCTTTTTTTGGGGGGGTTTTGATTTCTTTTTTGAAATTTTTGCAGCGTTTCAATATCGGTTTTTGGCACGGGAAAATTCCTTTGTCACCCCTCATACTGTCAAATTTTCCTTTCACTTGTTTTCTCCCTTTTTTTCTTCTTCTCTTTTTCTTCTTGTCATAAGCCGGACGGCATGAAAATTCGGAATGAATGCACAGATAGCATACAAAATGCATCAGGATGGTAAATTATCTTGGGTGCACCTGTCCTAGACGGACCCAACCCCTGTGTTGAGTCCCCTAAGCCAAATAAATGATACAAATAAGCTCTCCTACTAGGGCTCCGGCATGTGGTTAAGTTATTCTAAGTTCAAATACTTGGTATAGGGTCTTGACTGTGTACCCGAGTGGACAACTCGAGTAGAGGAGGGGGCTACATACCGGGAACCAAAAGGCCATCCGGCTTTGTAACTTGTCCGAGCCTCTTTATTATTTTAAGGTATGACACAAACAGAATAGGGAGTCTCGACCAGCGAGCACATCCCATAAGATGGAAAGAGAAGGATTTTGCGGTAGTTTATATACAGTCCAAATAATATTAAAGCGGTAAAAGTACATTTAACATATTGGGCGCAATTATACAATAAAACAAGATAATAATAAAGCTGGATACAAAAATTAATTAAAGCTCGAATTCTTAAACCCTGAACCAAAGACTCTGGGTTCGATCCCCAGCAGAATCGCCAGAGCTTTCACACCTCCTTTTTTCACTACAACCCCGACGAAGGGCGTAGATAAGGGAGCTTTCCAATTAAAGGACGATCAAAATGGGATTTATATATTAAGAGATTTCAGAGTCGCCACTTTGGATAATTAATGGTGTTCCAAGTCACCGGTTTAAATCTCGAATCGATAACAATCTGTGAACCAGAAATCCGGGTAAGAAATTCTGTTAACCCGGGAGAAGGTGTTATATTTGGCTTAATTATCTGATTTCAGTGCGTTTTAATGCCTCGTGTAAATTTTCATATTTAACCGCTTTTATTTTATTTCAAGAAGATTGCCTTTATTAAAACATGTCTCAAACCACGTCACATAAATACAGCTGTGGCTTTTGACATATTTTAACATCATTGAGACTTGAATTTGGGTCACATAAATGCGCACCAGTCATTAGGAAGATACATTATTTCACTAACGCGCCTAAAGCAATTTAGTATGCAACTTTGCCAGGGCCGTGAAATTTAGCTAAACGGCGCGCCTCGAATTCTAAGTATCAAAATTAAATAAATGAGGACCCTAGATTAAAGGATTTCACTTGTATATGGCACACCTCAAATTCTCTCAAAAGAAAGTGTGCAACTAAACAATTCTCGGATGTTCATAATTAATTATTTCCTAAATTAATTTGAGATCGTCACGAGGTTCTAATACTATGCAATTCTATGGGATTCAACTAACGTTTTAATTTAACAAAGCTATTGAGAAATAAGAAAACTATGAAGTCGGAAGCAGATACTTCTCCATTAAGAATTTCAAGTTTGCCTAGTTATAGCTTAATCAAACTAGGGAAAACAGTTGAATGAAGCAAAAGAAATATAGACATTGAACGAAACAATCCAGATTGCAATCTACACCGACTAAACTCTTGCACATCGATGCTTACTGCTAAAGTGGTACGTTGATGACGAACTTGATTTCAAATTGCTACATGTGTATTTAGAAATAAAAGCACAACTTTTGGAAGATGTCACAAACTTACACGAACAGTTGCTGCGCCAAGTTAGTATACAATTTGTCTCATAAAGTTGCTTTCCCTAATCAAACACCAAAACATGTCGGGAAATTATTTTAGAAGAAAACGGATGGGGAATCCCAGAAAACGTGGACAATAGAAATACGACTGGATGCAACACCGCGCGCAAGGTTCTTTCACAAGAACTCACAATGAACACAGAATGGTTCGAAAGTCAAGCCACTAAAAAACTGGAATAGGGAGGTTAATCAGATAGATTCCATAATCATGTGTAAAATTCCAAGCAAACCTAATATCAATGTTCAACTTAACCAAGTAAACAAAACCAATTTCATGAAATCATCCAAACTGATTTAAGCACAATGAGACATGCTTCAAAATGTTGAAACAACTAGATTGATTCAACAAACACATAAAGAACATCTAGTGAGAGTCAATCTACTTGAAGCTAACACCAACATGCCAAAACAACCATGAAAGTTGCAAAAGAGTTGCCACTGACTTCATGATCCCTCTAATAACTGCGTGATCACGCCAGCTTTAGTTTAAATGGTTAACAAGAGACTAAATCCCTACCAAAACCAGTAATTGCTCACACCAACTAAAGCACAATGTGTTGACTAATGCATTTTCAAACGTGGCAAGGACAAATACAACAACCTAAATCCATCTCTTAATAGCACAAGATAAAAGAAAATCATCAAAAAACCATGTTTATTAACTGTAATATGTGAATCCTCAATTGCAGGAAAGAAAATCCAATTTAAATAACAACGCACCAAACTTGACTTGATTTGAATCCATACTGCAAATTATACATCAATTGATGTCCATGAGGACTGAATAATACCTGGAATTTGAAAAAAAATGAAGAGGAAGTGAGGAGCAAAGCAATAGCAGCAGTAGAACCCAGTAAGGAGGAACCCACACCAACATCAAACCCAGGAATGGTGTACAATTATCTAGCAAACAACTCTAACCAAACAGGTTCCTAGCAGCTCCAATCTAGACACAACTTCAGGTCATTTTTATGCTTTCAGCTTGATTGAAATTGCCTTTTACTCAAAGAACTTTCACAAATATCCAATAGATTTCGATGGAACTCTGAATCTTATCCCAAATTTTAGTTATCTCTCCTTTTTTTTAGCTTTTTCTTGCCTCTACCCATCTGCCTTGGAAGGCAAGTTTGCAGTACCTTTATAAACAAGCAAAGTATGGCAGCCCTCCTAGGTTTTTATTGCAATTCAACCCTTTTCAATTTTATTTTATTTTTTAAGTATCCCTTAATTTCTGACTTGTGGACCAAGTTTAATAACTTGAAATTGGCCAATGACACCTATTAGAAGTCTCATATCTTAGTCATGCAAAGCTTTCCCAAGTACTCCCCACATTGCCCTTTAAAACATGGAGATTTACCCTTTTAACTGACTGGGTCAAGTCGAACCAACCTAATGGATCTGCAGAAGTCCAAATTAGATCCTTATTTAGGCCTTTGGCATGTAGAAACTCATTGAACCATTGACCCAAAAATTGTCCTGAACCAAGAGGCTAGGAACCCTTAAAAATAGTCAAAACCAACAAAATGAATGAACCATTTTATCTCATTTCATAACAGTAATTTAATTAACACAGGAAACTAATTCCATTAGTTAATTAGTTAATACCCATGATGAAAACTCAATTATGTTATTAATGTACTGACTTGGACAACGAAACAAAGCATACTAGAGATCTCAGATTATCAAATAAAGGAGGAAAGAAGAGGGCAATCCGCACACATGATGGACTCAATTTTAAAAAATATACCTAGACAGACTTTGACCAGACCCAGAAAGGATGAGTAGGATGGTGAATTAATGAAGGAAAATACAAGGAAGAAATAGAACTTACCAAATTACAATTTGAAGTCTAACTGGAACATTGTTTTAAATAAAGCGTGTCGCTATTCAATTGTTCTTCGTAAGAACAAGTAAACAACATCACTCTCATGCTCAAATAATCTTCAAACTTCATAGGAACATGCATAGGTGGGCATGAGAGCCAGGATTGACGTATTGAACTTTTGAGGCTTCAGGCCGAATCCTTAAATTCATGATTCGACGAGATTGGGGGGATTTGAGAGGTGTGGGTTAAGGATTTGGAGATAGGGGGTCAAGGTGGGTCTATGGTGTAATTTTGGGTCAAAAGGACTGGCGCCTCCGTATACGGTGGCAGAGTTAAAACTTCCGGCTAATATTCGAGTCGATAGGGAAGGATTCGAGGGAAACCACTAATGGATTCAGATATAGGAGGTTTAGGGGAAAAGGTGTTGGATTTGGAACATTGCCGGCGGCGAAAGAGATTTCCGGCCAGCGGCGCATGGCGGAAGGAGGTGGCGTTCGGGTTTTCTAGAGACAGGGTATGAGGTTATTCTGGGGTGGGGGGGTCATCTGGACACATTTATATCAAATGATCCAGGCTTCTGGACCGTTTGATTGAACAAAACAAACGACCTTGATTGATTGGTTGTACACGACGTCGTTTTGGGGCTAATTGGGATCGGACCGGGTCAAAAGGCGGGTCTGGGTTGGTTTGGGGTTAGAATTGGGTGGGTTTTAATACAAATTTGGACTGGATTTTGATGGGTTGGCCCAAATTGGGTCTCTCATTAAGACCACCTTCTTTTAATCTCTTTTATTTTCCTTTTTAAATCAGAATAAAATCCTATTTAAATTGTAAAATAAAATTAGCCTAACAAAAATGCTAATTAATCCTAAATAACATCCCAAAGAGAACCAAATGAAACCTATCTTGTCGATGGATTATAAATATCATATTACTTAATAAGAAATACTAATCGAGGTATAACCAAAGGCTCTATGCGGATTCAAAGGCGCAAAACAGTTATTTGGAAACTCTTTCAAGCAAATGTGCATTCCCCCCTTTTTCTTGACAGAATGACCCCCCCCCCCCCCCTTTCTTTTTTCTTTTGATATCTCTGGACTGATTAAACCAATTTTTCAAAATTGGTTTATTGTTTTGTAATGAAAAGTATAGGGTTTTGTTACCTCTCCAACTATCTCTCCATTAGGCAGGATTTTAGTGGCCCAAGCAGGGGCTTCTTACTTCCCAAACAGACCCTCCTACATCTATATATAATCTCTGGCACATCATACCCTTCAGGGATATTCAGAAAGATTTATGAGTAGAAGTGGGTCACCCCATATAAGTAATATGGGCAAGTACGCGAGATGTAACCAATAGATTTCGTATAGAGTTAAAATGAAAAGGTGCGATTTAAAAAATGACTAATTGCTAAGTAATTCGTGGAAAATGACGTATCTACTTCTAAATGCACATGCGACATATTTTTGTATTTTTTGATGAATATGTGTTAAATTAAAATGCACAAAAAATGTAAACAATTAACAGAAATGTCACGAAAATTCACAAAATTGCAAATAAATAAAAGAAATGATTTTGTTTGCAAGGCAAAAATCACATGCTCACAGAAATGAACAAGCTTCCAAAGATACTCTATTCCTAGAAGCTAGCAGTACTTACGTTGTTTCCCCTCTTATGAAATGATTGATGTTGATGTTGCCTCTCTTTTTCTAATGTTATCAATGTTGTTGGTACTTTCTTATGATTATAAGGTCCATGGTGAAGAGTTAGTCCCAATAACTTGTAAAAAGGATACCGACCTTACGTCACTCCGAAAGGTTTAGAATGTGATTCGATGAGTCGATCATGCATTATATATATGTATCTATTTTACTCTGTCGAGCCGCCCTATAGTCGGCCAGGTACGATACTTATTGTTCAACCACTGATTAGTTGGGTTTTGCCGAGCTCCACATGGCCGGGTATGATTTTACCGAGCCTTCTGATGGTTGGTTACGTTTTTACCGAGCCTATTATGGCCGGGTACGATATGATGATGATGATGCCCATAGAGGCGTATGTTTTAAAAGTTTATGTATATATACATATGTATCATGCATTGCATGTCAGTAGCCCTCAGAGGTACCCCGATGTTACAGGTTGTATATTCTCTATCCCTGCTTACATTATTGTTCGTACTTATGGTTCCCTGCCTTATATTCTCAGTACTTTATTCGTACTGGCGTCCTTTTATTTGTGGACGCTGCATGTCGTGCTGCAGGTCTTAATAAACAGATAGGTGCAGCTCCCCCACCACAGTAGATTGTCCAGTTCAGTGGTGATTGGCGAGATCCCTTCTCCAGACTTGCCGTGGTCTTGGTATGCATTTTTGTTATTGACATTATGGGTATGTCGGGGCCCTGTTCTGGCTATATTGCAGCACTTATATTCCTTGAGAGGCTCATAGGCAGGTGCCGACTCATGTATTGTTTTGTATGCTTTGTCGGTTGACGTTTGTTGTATAGTCTTTCATGATAACGTGGTAGCTCGTACCGTATATATAGTTTCTTGGTTGTCTGGTCCTCCCATGTTATATATGTTCATGACATCATATTTTATTGTTGGTTGTCCATGATCCATGTCTACCATTTATATTGGTCTCGTCAACCCTAAAAGATAATAAAGAAGGTTAGAAAATGTACGTTTGTGCTCCGCAAGTATGGTCGGTTGCTAGTCATGGCCCTCTAGTTTGGGTCGTGACAGGTATGCCCTTTAAACTCCTCCAATTTACTTATAATTAATCCAATTCCTTATCTTTCAAATCTTTGTAACATCTTCATATCATCAAAAGAAAAATTGTTAATAGTTGTCTCTATTTACCCTTCTTGTACTTCTTCACCATTTTTCTTTGGAAGTTCATTATTAACATGGCGAAAACTTCTAAGACGGTACCCCAAAAAGGGTAGCCTCTTCTTCATCACGCTCGTCTAGGAGCAAAATTGTAGTGCCTCCCAGCGTTGAGGAGTGTGTTCTCGGGTCCTTCAATATATCCTCCAATTTTAAAGTTGACAAACCTTCTTGGACACCAGGTTGATGTGAGCCTATGTCTCTATATGTTAGTTTAATAACTGATGTAGTGAAGGTGAAAAATGATTGCCATTGGGAGATGTGATACACGTAGAGATCCCTTCTTTGGAAGAGGACATAACTACAGATAAAACTCGGTTCCTTATCTTTCATATGTATCCTATTACTTTAGGCCCTGTAGATTCTTCTTCTCCATCGATAGATAAACTTACAATTCTTTTTGGGAAATCGTCTATTTGATTAGACATTTCTCGAACACTATCGAGGGGATGTTTTTCACCCTCGACCATCTGATTAGATTATATAGCCCTCGCCATTATCTAGGGAGATTAGTCAAGTTGCGCATCGATTCGCCAAAGCATTCTTTACCAATACTGATGAAGATAAAGATTGGTGGTGGATGAGATGCTTTGTTTGAGTCAGGACCTCGGATCTCATCAATGCCAAAAATATGCCATTCCTTGAGGAATGGAATATGAGACGTAAGTGTCATTGTACTGAACATGTTTTCTCATATAAACGTCCTATTTTCTTCTTTCAAATTAACTCATTTATTTTTTTCTCCTTGAATTGGTCCTTCTCTGGTTGCTAGCAAACGTGTGGTTTCCTAGCACGGTCGAGGACCTCTTGGGCTGGGTTAGAGAATTAGACTCTTCCTCATCATGTGACAAGCGTGATTGGCATGATTTGGCTAAAACTTGATGGGAGGCTAAAAATCATGGTACGTCTTCACCATTTTCACTTCTAAATTCCTCATGCATGGATGTTTTGCGGTATTTTCGACATTTTACACTTGCTCAGGCCTTGGGGAAATTATTGTAATAAGATCGCCTCCTTTTGGCAAAGAAGAGACCAAAAAACTGTCCAAGGATAAAAAGAGAAAGAAGATGACGCCGGTGGAGTCCACGACACCGAAAAGAGCTAAGGCTCAAAATCCCAAGACTGATGTAATGGTCCTAACTACGGCAGCGGCTGAGAGGCTTTGTATCGAAGATGAAGACAGCTGTACACTAGTTCATAAGGCAGGACGAGGCACTGATGCTTCAACGATTGTCTGGCAGAAAACTATCGAGTAAGAGGCGACCGATACGGTCCCACCTTGTTTTGAGTAGTCCCTTGAGGAGGGTTCGGATGCAGTCCCCGAGACGATCACTAAACAGGATACCTTCTATGCCAACGAACACTCAGTCGGCACATTTGGAGGATCCTACTCTAAGGCCTTTCAAGGGCATGAAGAAACCTTAATAGAGGTTGACGCCGTAGGCGGTCTTCAATCGGGGCCATCGTTTTCCCCAGGGAAAATACGGGATACCCGGAATAGAGAGGCTACCAATATAGGGGCATCCCGAGGGAAAGATGGTGTATTTGGAGCATTTGGGGATTCTTTTCACTGGTACTGAAGAGGATGCTGATCTTGATGCTTCAGATATTCTGGAGGAGGCTGTGAAACTCGAAAAATAGGTGATTTATGACATACCCTTGTGCCTTGAGTTTTGATCTTTGTTTTTTCTAATATTTTTCCTTTATATTGTAGGTCACAATGATGTATGACCAGGCCTTCTCCAAGTTATGTGCTAAACTGACTCATAGTGGGGAGGAGTTCGAGAAGCTTGCCACGAAGTTGAAAGAGCTAAAAACTCTATATGCACGAAGGAAGGGGGAACTGGACAGCCTTCGAGCCAGCTTGGAGAAAGTTCTCCAAGAGCAAGCTAACTTCATTGAGCAGGTAGTTCGGTATTAATAATTTTTCTCGTTGTTTTCATTAATTGATGTTTACTATCTTGGATCGGAATTTGCAGATCAAGCAAAAAGATGCCCTAGCGGAGCAGCTTCGGGAAGAGATTATGGCCAAAGATGCCAAGATACTTGAGCTAAAGCGATTCAAGAATAGCACGGCTTTGGAAAGGGATACTCTCTGAGGGGAGTTATCCTCGACCTAGGGTCTTCTTAAAGGTACTAAGATGGAGGCTCACAAATTCCAGGTGCTTCATGCCGAGTTGGCTGCTGCATTATCCATGGCTAAGTCTGAAGCCGATGCACTCTTATCCTCGCATCGAGATGACGCTACTGCAGCATATACTCAAGCCCGGGATATATCTGAAGAGGCCAGGCACAAACTGTCTTGCACCCTCACACATGCTTGGTTAGAGGCTCAAAGAAAGGCCTTCAAGCAAGTACATGCCACGGGTTTTTATTTTTCCACCGAGATTGAATTGGAAAAGGCCTTGGAAGAGGAGTCAGCAGCTCCGACTTCTTCGGACGAGGGCTCCACGAATGGCTCAGGAGTAGCGAGGATGAAGATTAAGCCAACATTGTTCTTTTTCTTCTTCTTCTTTTGTACATGGAATCCATGTGGGAGTTTTTTGAATGCGCCTTTGTAAATATATTTTTGGAATGCAAAGAATTATTTTTGTTTAATGCCTTCAAAGCTTCACCTTTTAGTATTTATGCCATAGTCAAGCCTCAAACCCAAATTTAAATCCATTGAGCTTGGTCTTGGGGTAATTGAAACCATTGGAGTTGGGTTGGTAAATGATCCATTTGACTCCTTGATTCCTCGAGCACTGCGCGGTTAATTATTCCTATGATACAGCCATGAAATGACCAAAGTAGCTTACATTTTTCCAAAAAGTCATAATTGCTATTCAGAGCTTATTAGATATCAAAGTTAATGAACATCCACCACTCTTCTTATATATACTTGCTTTCTTTTTATTGCGGTCTTTGACGCATTGTGCATCTACCTTCTTCTGTGGAGTTCCTTCCTTACTAGTTTTAGTGTCGCATTAGATCAAAGCTTTTTCCTGAGTTTTTATCTTCCCTTTATTGATTTCAGGGAACCAAGGCTACCATACCCATATCCACTTACTAGAAATAAGGAAGCCCTTCCTTTGTTCCCCGGGCCACCGGTGGTACACCTCCGACGTTTGGCGAGCCAATTTCAAACTATTTCGTCACGAGGGGAGATTTTTGATAGAGAAACCTCTCGATGTTTGAACCATCGAGAACATGCATCGAGGTTTATTTTCTCAATTGAAGAGAGACACCTTGAGGCTGTAAGGAGAGACTGTGGATGGGAATAAAAGGTGAGGCTGCATATACCTTCCCGAGAAGAAGATATCATGGCCCACGTAGAAGGGTTTCTGAACATATATACGTACCCTTTTACATTGGGTCCTCTCCACCAACTAAATCTCGAGTTATATTGAATATATCGAGTTATGTTGGCTTAGATTCATCCGTCTTTCTGGCGTATTGTGTTGATGATGAGTTTTTTTGCTGAAAAGGCCGGGCTCGAGTTTACCCTTAGCCACCTCATCAGATTGTATCGGCCTTTGCATTATCGAGGTCTAATTACTCTACGGCATTGATCCACCAAGCATTTTATTTCTAGCAACGATGAGGACAGGGATCGATAGTAGATGAGCTGGTTTGTTCAAGTGACGACCATCGATATTATTCCTACGGAATTCTTGCCATTTCCTGAGAAGTGGAATTTCAAGCATAAGTGGCATATTGAACTCTATTATTTTTGTTCTTGGTGGAGCCAGATTCTATAAGGATGTTTTATTTCCTTATCCACAGCGATCACATGGATGCCAAACGAGATCCCCGATCTTACGAACTAGGCCCACAAATTGGCTGCCTCTTTGACTTATGACAAGTGCAAGTGGTGGGATCCGTCGTCGAAGGGCAAAAAGAAGGCTAAGCCCCATGATATGTGTTTATGCTGTCCTCCACTTGGGGAGTTCCTTCTTTTGTGTATATTGATCTCTTTGTTGCAGGTTTTGACGAGTTTTCTAAGGTGAGACCGTCCCCTTTCGAGGATGAGGAAGAACCTTTGACTTCTGAGACAAGGAAAGAAAATAAGATAAAGAGACCCTCGAAGAATGAGGACTCCCATATCAGGGCAAGACCTGCCTGGGGTGCGAGGAGGATGTTGCCGCCGATAATGATCTCATCTTTATCGGTCATTCCATGGACATTAATGCATCTGGTGAGGATGATTCTACATTGACATCTCAGAACAGGAGGCCTCCTAAGATTGATGAGCCTACTAGGATCGAGGCCCCTAGTCTCGATGGAGAGATTCTTCAAGCTAGGAAAGGTGAAGGTCCTTTATTAACTGACTTGGCAGCTGGCTTTTGGACGTTAGGAAGCACCCCAAGGGGAATGGGCTTTGATGTGTATCCGAATTAGAACGCCTCTGGTGGCACTACCAAAGTCGATGATATCGAGCCGGTAGATGCAAAGTCGATCTTCGAGAAAGCTCAGTGCTCTGCTCTATGGTGAGTTTTGACGTTATTATTACTTTTCCAGCTTTATACTCTCTCCTTTTTAGCTGAACTTTTCTTTCTCGTAGGCCTTCCATAAGCTCAAGTCTGAGTTGATTCACTGTGATGCTAAGTTGCATAAGGGCTTGGATGGGGAAAAATACCTCAGGCTTCTTTCCGATAAGCAGGCAAGAGAGATGACATACCTTCGATCGGAGTTGGACCGAAGTCCCGATTACGAAGGCAACCTCAAGAAACAAGTAACTTCTATTTTGAGGGGATACATTCCTTTTCTCCCATATTCGTAAACTAACATTTCGGTATCCTAGTTGTAGAGAATGAAAGAGATGCTGGAGCACCTTCGAGGCTAAGACAACCAGGTCAATTCTGAATGCAACGATTTGAGGGCACAGATAGATATTCATCTTGCGGATAAAAGGAATGCTTTGACTAAGGCCTTTGCCTTTGAGATACAGCTTCCCAATGCTTGAGAAGGTGACTCAGTCCAGACAAGCAGAATTGCTAAGCCTGAAATAGATCTTCTGAAGATGAAGAATGAGGTCGTGGATGCTCGAGCCAAAGCTGAGGAGGTTCGAGCAAAGGATAAGAAGGTGGTCATCTATCTGAATGATGTTGTTGAAGATTATACGAAGTTTGAGGAGGGCTTCCGATCGAGAGATGAAGAGTAATGAATATGCTTAGTGAAACCCCTAGGGGGAACTCTCGAGGAGATTCATGATAAGTGCTTCTATCTCTGGAAGGAGATAGAGCAGGCCAAGGCAAATGAGTTTGATGCTAATTTCCTCATTTCTGATGATGAATACAATGAGGAGGGGCTAGTGAGGGAGCTAATACCGATGGAGATGATGGTGACATAGTCTCTGAGGGGTAAGGCTAAGTCCCCGAGGGTAGATTAGGTTTTTCTTTCTTGTTATTTGTATAGGGCTTCCTTCAGGAGTGGTGTAAATGCATCTTTGTACCATTATTCATAATAAGAAAAGAAACCTTTGGTTTTCCGTTTCATATGAATTTCCACTTGCTCGTGTCTGTGTTATATTTTTGGTGTTTGATATTTTTCGATCATTAGCCCGCTATGTTGGACTTTTAATATAGGAACCCATTGGTTATGCTTGATGAGTTATTGATGATAGTTGACCGTTTAGGGCTCGTTCCTCGAATCAAGTATTGACTCAAGCACATTGACCCTTAGGTTTTCAACATATTGGCCCATAGGCTCTTATGTATTGTCCCTTAGGATCTTATGCATTGGCCTTTAGGATCTCTAGGCTGACCCTTAGTCTCTTACGTATTGGCCCTTAAGCACTTTTTAGATTGGGTCGATGCGAACTCCAATATGACTATAGTTTTCCCCATTTCAGCTAAAGACTTTTGAAGTTTTGATTATGCCTTGCCATGTTTTATGTTCGTCCTAATCTTCGACGGCTCAAATGAGAACCTCGATTATGAGTTGATATGTGACGATAGCTGAGTACCTTAGGGGCTCACTCGAAGGTTGAGTTTTGAAAACTTTTCATTGAAAGCTGATTGTTTTCGAAGCCTATTTATTGTTCAGAGCTAATATTATTAAAGCTCCAATTTTTTATGTTGGCGGTAGTCTGATTAACCGATTCTTTTCGAAGTATTTTCAACATATTTTGAAGGCCTTTCATTTTATGGTGGCGGTCAGACATCACCAAGCTGCGTTAATTTTTCCATAGCCCTTTGATACGACTATAGTTGATAGTCCTCGGGTGATATGACCTCGGCATTTATATCGAGGATATTCCTTTTTAGGGGTCTTACAAGTTCGATGTATTGCCTTGGTCTTAATCAGGGTTATGCCTTTTTAAGGTCTTATAAGTTTTGTCATGCCTCGTTAAGGTCTTATGGATTTGGTGTTGCCTTTTTAAGGGCTTATAAGCTCGACCTTGCCTTATCAAAGTCTTATGAGTTCGAGTTTTTGATGGCCCGATGAACTGACTATTGATGACTGTCCCAGAGTGTTTGAGAGTTTCTGGCCTTTCACGTCTTATGAGAAAGTAGTGAACTTTGTTGTGGCACAAAGTGTTTTGATGAAAAAAAGGGGCTTCCTAAATTACATGATATATGCATACATGTTTTTCTCCTTTTAAGGCTCAATTATTCTACATGGACACAGTTTATTTGACCGTTTGGCATAATATAATATTGTTATAGCGAGGTCCTCCTAGGCGTAGTTCAGTTTGTTACAAGGAGTCACCTCCTGGGGTGATGCCCCAGTGTATGAGGTTGATTGAATAGAAGCCTTGAATACTTGATGAGTTCTCCTTAGGTAGCATATGCATGTTTCCTCGTAAAAACCTCACCGGTAAAACCCGTTCGGGAAAAAATCTTGTCTAAGGGAAAAAGAGCGCAACGTGTGCTTTAAAACACAAGGTCTTTGAGCTGAAGAGCGCTTCGATTCCTCTCACTCGAACACCTGTAATAACTTAGTATAAAACATAAAATAAAGAGGGAGAGGGTTGTACCTTAATGACGTCATTCGAGTTTTGATAAACTCCAATTGCTTGTTCCGCGGATGCGACATGGTCCTTCACTCGCTCGTTTGGATGTAGCCGAGAATGTAGATTTTGGTTGCTCCTATGGAAGTAAGGTATTAGAAGTATCTTTCAAATATATATGGTTGGAAGGTTACTTTCTCTTCCACTTTATCGTTTATATTTGTTCTTACATTAGAACTTATTAACCCTTCTTTTTATTAGGGTTTCCCATTAAGGGTGTGAGTGCTGAATCAATTCTGCCTCTAGGCTTTCGTTAGCAAAAGCTCAGGAAATAATTTTGCATTCCTTATAAAAAAGAAAAGCAAATAGACCACAGGATTCTGACGATTAAGAGAAGAGAGAAAAAGGCTCATTGATACGTAAGCCACGAGCCAAAATACGAGTAATTTTTTATGACGAAACTACTACTCCTCCTCTTCTTGTTTCTTTGTTTGATCCTGAGGTGCTACTTTAGTAAGTTCTGATGAAGAAATGCATGCAACACATCGTTACTCTACTGTACACCTCTTCTCAAGTGTATTTGATGATGAAAGCTTTGTCTTAATTACGGAGGAAGCACCTCTTGCCTCTTTCCCCGTGTCTGCTCTGATGGAACCTTACTTTCCTGTTTCTACTGCCACCACTACTACCCAACCCATGACTGTTCTGACTTCTTCAATAGTTCCTACTGCCGCAACTTCTCATGTTGAAATTGGCTATTATAGAGAAATGTAGGACGATGGAACAAGTTACCATTGAAGTCCCACAGATGGTGACCTTTTGAAGATATCAGGCCAGGTTGACATGTCGTTGAAACCAATGATAGGCCCAGTTGAGAAGTCTAAACTGGAAAGTCATAGCTCTCTAACTTGGATGAATGATATTGTGCATTCATCTTTGAAGGTATAAACCTTTTTTTATCTTGTGCGATTTTCTTTTATTAGTATCACATTTCATTTTCTTACTATGTATTTCAATCTCATCGATACGGAGATGATGAAAAGGATCGTCCATACAGAGCAGCTCATACATTACTATCATATTGAGGCAGATAATTGGAAAGAGAAGTACGAGAGTCTTTAGCTCGAAATGGAAGTCTTGGAGGAAAACAAGTGTACCTTAGAGCAGCAAGTAAAGGTTTTGGCAACAATGCTAGCAGTTGAGAGGGCCTTTTCTAATCAGGCAGGAAAAGACAAGAACCTTCTTGAGTCTTCATTGACTGAACAACGTTCTAAATTATTGAAAAGACCTATTGAGTCAAAAAGAAGTTTATGCTGGTGAGCTAATTCAAACACTCACCCAAGCTCAAGAGGATCTCCTAATGTCTTCTGATAGAGTTTGACTTTTGGAGAATTCACTTACCCCGAACAGGCTTCTTATGGTGGTGCATTAATTGAGAAGGAAGAACTTAAGAATAAGATTGAGCATCGGGAAAGAAACTATGAAGCCCTTGAGGACAAGACTGCCCTTGAAATAAGTTGGGCTTTTTTGCACGCCATGATACTCTGATGGAGGCAAGCCAAGAAGGTTTTAACTTGGATACTGAGATAGCAAAGATCAAATAAACACATAAGAAAACCCAGTAAAGCCAGAGTTTTTCTTCACCGTGGCAACACTCCCGAGGGTGATAAAGTTATTCCCGGTGAAGTGGTTGTTCAACCTCCTTCTACTCATGTAATGACCCGACCAATTGTCTTGAGCTCAATCATGTCGTTCAGCAGTCTAAGGCCATGAACAGCTTCATTTCAGGTATTATGACTTGTACGCGTGGTCTGGATTAAGTTTCGGGAAGTTCAGAGTCGATTTAGAAAGAGAATTCTCATTTCGGAAGCTTAAAGTTGAAAGAATTAACTCGAATTGGAATTTTGAGTAAACTACCTTGGAATTGAGATTTGAAGGTCCCAGCAGGTTTGTATGATTATTTCGAACTTGGGTGTATGCACGGATTGAGTTTTGGACAACCCGAGATCATTTTAGCGCCTATTGTGGAAATTAGCATTTTGAAAGAAATTTCATAATTTTGGATAGAAGTGCATTTTAGTGATATCGATGACAGTTTGGGATTCTGAGTCTAGGAGTAGCTCCGTATTGTGATTCTTGAGTTGGGAGCATGATCAGAAGTGAATTCGGAGGTTGTAGGTCATTTTGGAGCCATTTGGCTAAAGATAGAAATTTGATAGTTTTTAAGAAGTTTCACTGGAAGTGGACTTTTTGTTATCCGGGTCAAAATCCGATTCTGGAAGTAAGAGTAGGTCCGTAATGTCAAATATGACTTATGTGCAAAATATGAAGTCAATTGGACGTGATTTGATAGGTTTCTACATCGAAAGTAGAAGTTTGAAGTTCTAAAGTTCATAAAGCTTAGTTGGAGGTTGATTCATGATTTTACCATTGTTTGGTATGATTTGAGGCCTCGAGTAGGTCCGTGTTATGTTATGGAGTGGGTTGGTGTGTTTTGACGGGGTCTCGGGGTGCTCGGGTGAGTTTCGGTTGTGCGGGAGAAGTTGGAGCACCCCATGTTTTCTGGTATTTTTGGCAGCAGTTGCAGGCCTCACAAATGCGAGAAATGGTTCGCAGTTGCAATGTCGCATCTGCGAGTGAGGATTTGCATTTGCGAAGGAACCTGGCCTGACGCAGGGTCCGCATTTGCGACCTCATCAGGGTTCGCATTTGTGATCTCTTGGTCACATTTGCGACCTTTGCAGGGGAGGCCCATTTTCGCAATTCTGATGATTTTGTCGCATTTGTGAATCAGGTGTCCCAAATGCAATATCTGAGGGTTGTGTCCAGTTATTAAATTCAAAACTTAGCCTATTTCCCTCATTTCCTTCTTGGACTTAAGTGATTTTTGAGAGCATTTGAGGAGGGATTCTGTCATCATCAAAGAGATAAGTAATTTCTACGCATCTTAAGTTAAATACATAGATTATGGGTACATTAACATGTAAAATTTAAGGAAAATCAAGGGGTTTAGATGAAAACCTAGAAAACTGATGTTCTTGGAATTTGTCCACGATTTTGGGTATGAAACAGAGAGTAAATTATATATTTGAGTTCATGAGGTTATGGGTAAACTTATTCTTTGAAAATTTTGGAAATCCGGGCACGTGGGCTCGAGGGTATTTTTGTCAACTTTTCCATCAGGGATAGGTATTGTTGTAATTGGGTTGTAATGAATAATTGAGTATATATTAATGGATCAGTATCATTATTGGCTAGCTTTAGAGCTTTGTTCATCAATTAGAGTCTTCGGAAGGGCGTGGAATGCCGGTTATGGCTCTGCGGAGCAAGGTGGTCTCCTTTCTAACCTTGTAAGAGGGAATTGTCCCCATAGGTGAAATAATTGGTTATGTGCTCCTATCTGTGGGGGCTACATACGCATGAGGTGACGAGAGTCCGTGTGTAGCTAATATTATGTTTAAGTCCGGGTAATCAAGGACCCAAAGCATGCTATACTTGGAATATTTGTAATCTTATTGATAGCTTGAATTTCTTAAACCACGTCTCATTAATAAATACATTCACAAAAGGACTTGACCTCTTTTAATAAATCGTTAAAAGAGAAAGTGGATTTTATTTGAATAATTATTCCCGGATAAATTCTTAATTTGCTATTTGAGCATGTATTTTATGTGTACCTGCGTCGTATGTATGATACATGAGCAGGGTCATTGTTTATTTTATGTTGACCGTGTCATATGGATAGTTCGTGAGTGGGGTAGTAGATGCATCTATGGTTCGAGCTGTTCCACCCTCGACAATGCATAGTTTACCTTTATGTTGGATCGGTATGTACGTCCCACGGTGGTTATTTGCGCATGGTGGTATTATTTCTTTGAACTTATTTAAGTTGTTATTGCCTCTTCATTGCTTGAAAGTATTTCGATAAATAATTGAATGAAAACTTTGGGAATATCCTATAAATGAATTAATTGTTTACTCGTTTACTTCTATTGGATTAAAATCATGCTCATAGAAATACATGATTAAATGTATTATGGACATCAATATTGGACCACTAATAAGTGTCGATGTCGACCATCTCGTCTACACTTCTACGAGATTAGACGGGATACTCATTGAGTACACGTTCTTTTCGTTTTCATACTACACTTTTGTGCATTTTTTGTTGCACGGGTTTATGCATGGCTAGAGACTTATTGGCATAGCGTCATGATTGTCATAGAGACTAGGTGACATGTATTTCCTCGAGGCGACCCACAACTAGTATAGTCTCTTTCAGGATCCTTCTTACTTTTCTTTCGAATTGGATTCCAAATAGATGTTGTACTTTTTTCATTTTCTTTTTATTTTATTCATAGAAATTGCTCATGTACTTATGAAACCAGGTTCTAGGATGTATTTGGGTTTATATGAAAATTTTAAAAGCTTTTTAAATATTTCATTATTCATTTGGAGGAATATACTAAGTATTTTCTAATCATATAAAAGAAGTGTTTTCAAAATTATTAAAACAAGAATTTAATTGAGATTTTCAGTTGGCTTGCTTGACAACAGTGTCCAGCGCCACCACGATCCGTGTTGGATTTTGGGTAGTGACTAAATGGTATCATAGCACTACGTTCCTAGGGTCTCACGAGTCATGAACAAGCCTAGTAGTGTCTCGTGGATCGGTACTGAGACGTCTGTACTTATCACCGGGAGGCTGCATGACTGTTAAGAGTACTTCCCTTCTTGATTCCTTATCATACGATTTGATCCTTGGAGGCATGTGCCTTTAATTCATTCCTACTCAATCTTACGCGACTCGAATAGCTTGTTATAAATCAAAAATTGAAGAATCGCAATGGTACTACAGATGTGATACAGGATGTTTCTCCCGATGTACCTGATCAAATTATTATCTACGCTTTACGGAAGAATATTCTATTGTTTTAGCTCAGTAGCGGTACTTCTGAGGGCTCTGAGTCTAGGCACAAGTTTCCATGATGCTTATGAACTATTGTTCCACAGTATTGATATGATGGTAGGACATTTGCTTACGTTTTGGGGCTGTGAATGACTTGATGGAAGTTTACTCAGTGCATAATTTAGAGATTTGGTAATTTATTCCCCGTTGGGAAAAGGCAATCGGGTTGAGAGTGTTCAGGTTTGGGTTGATGGGGTAACAGAACTTGGTATTTGTGAGCATGGTGGAGTTTTTCTTCTATGATGAGGTATCATTGTCCTTATTGAACGTACTCATCTCGTCGGTGTTATGACCTTCTACAATTCGCCTTCACGCCAAGCTGTTGTTAAATAGTATTGAAAATGCGGCTATCAGATATCGCAAGGTGCGGTAGTTCAGGATTGAATCGGTGTTTCTAATGACGACAGCACGAGAAAGATGATCTTCATAAAGGTTTAAAATTAGTAGTGATGGTGGGTACAAGTGCTATGATATATTTTGTTAAGGATGAGAAAGACATGTGGGAAGTGACAGGCACTGGCTAAAGTTTCTAGATGGGCAAGTATAAGAGGCTAAGTTCGAGTATTCGACTAAAGGGGTGAGTTTCGCCAAAGTGGGAGAGTTGTGAGTGATATTGGAATTTTTAGTGGTTGGTGGTTTGGGCCTACGGATTAATTTGAGGTATGGGCTTTTATGCGGAAGTAGATTTGATATTACAAGAATGAGCTACTTGAATAAAGAGGGATACAACATAACTTTAAACTTGAAGAATGTTGCCGCATGTTTAATTAAGGTCTACGAGTGGTGAATGGACACGTGCAGCTAGAGATAGAGCTCGGACTTAGGATAGGTTATTGATGTCCTAGTGATTATACCCTGTGCAGCATCATTGGAAGATGTCGGGGACTGATTTCTACAAGTTGTTTATTCCTGTGAGCAGGTTAGAGGCCGCGTGGTTGGCGAGGCTTCTACGAAGAATTCTATCAATTATATAGTGAAGGTATTATTCGTGCCAATGTTGTTGATGATTCAGAGTATAAAAAAGGGTTTCTACAGTAAGATATCGAGAATGTTCGCGATTGATTGCGCAAGGTTATTTCAATGAGAGATTAAGAATCCCGGTGAACTCCAGAGTTGTGTAATAATGGCTTACAGCTAATTGGAGAGTCCCACCGTCTATGATTGGGTTGCATGGTAAACTACTAGCGGGGTTTTTTGTATTATCATGTTAATGGGCTATTTCAGCTACGGGAAAAGACCATAAGTGGTAAAGTGAGCCAAGGAATTGTCAAAAGTGTTCTATGATTGGCCCTATTGGCTTATGTCCAGATTTGGAAAGAATTCAAGATTCGTGCTTTCTGTAGATGTGGGTTCCAAGGGTAGTGATTCTACTAGGTGCTTCACCAAAAGTGTATTCATGTATTATAAGACTCATGGAGTTGATTGTAGTCGGGGCAAAGTGAGAGTGGGTGACTCTCAACAATGGTCCTAGTGAATTCATAAGGTAAAGTATGATGCGTAATGATTTCGAGCCTTTGGGTACAGCTAAGAATCAAGCTTGATAGTAACCTATGAGAAGAGGCACAAAATGTTCTATGATATTTTGTCTTGCGATGTAGCAATTGGGAGGTACAAAATATTTCATGGGATTTGAGACAACATGGTTTTGTGATTCAGGGTGACTCGGGATAAGTGCAGATGGCGAGTGTTAAGTGTTGAATGGGAATATTACTGTTTCTATGGCAATAAAGGACAAATTGGAAGAAGAGGGATTAGATAGCCGTAGTCGAATTGACATGTTGCGGCTAATGTTTAGTTCTTTCAGCGTGATCAAGTTACGCAAGTGCATTGTGATGTGCGAGGCTTGTCCACTTCCATGGTTAGTGTTATTAAGGAAGTATTCTACTGTTGTGGCATGTCATGCAGAGGCGGATCCTGGAAGGGTTATGGTGGGGTAGACCACTACTTAGAGATTTACATATCTCCCAGGCTGTGAGAATTCACATGTGTGTTGCTATGGTTCTCCTGGAGCGAGTTAAGTGAAAATCTTTTATATGATGAAGTGTTAGCCTAATATGGTTCCAAAGCTATGATGAAAAGCGTGTTCTATCATATGTTGGCGTGTTAGGTGCAATGAGTGGTATGGAATTTGAAAGTGAGAATCAAGGTTGCGGTTCAGTGTTGACAAGGATGCTACGATCTTGGATGAGCAAAAAGGAGTTTGGATGTTTAAAGTAAGTTGGTATGGTCTTCGGTGTCATCTGAGGTTAGTGCCTTGCGCAAGAGTCTTCATGTGTTGATTTGTGGATTCTTAATTTGCTTTATAGCATTGTGTGGTTGGTAGGGAGGTTGTGCAGACTTGCTACCTGGTGCGGAAGGTTGTGGGAGCATGCCCACGGGAAGGTTGTATAAGTTTGGCATGTTGCCATGGTTGAAGAAATTAAACCAAGTATGAAGATTGTGGTAAAATCGTTGATTTGAGAACATATGCATGGATGGCACTCAGCCTATTAAGTTGTGGATTGTTGAGGTTTATCCAGTTATGATGGTTATCCTTATGTGTTATGAAATAAAGGAGAGTTACTATGGACCTTGGAAATGTTATTAGCCTAGTCAGTGCGACCAGAATCGGGTTAAGGTTGGTTGATGGAATCAAAGGTGAATATGGGCTCTATATCAGGCCAGACGTGTTCATTTCAATAATGCGCTCCTTATAGAGGAGTAGTCAGTATGTTCCTTAGGTTTACATAACCATTTACGTTATTTCTGCAGGACTACTTATGCTTTGTTTTGTTATTTTGTTTTGTCTTGCCTTGGTTACTAATTTTGTCTTTGTTTTCCAATGCAGCTTTTCATTCTGTCCTATGCGCCGAGGGTCGCATGGAAGCAGCCTCTCTGCCCTTTTGGGTAGGGGTAAGACTGCCTACATATTACCCTCCCCAGACCCCACCTGGTGGGAGTATACTGGGTAGTTGTTGTTGTTGTTGTATATACCGTGTGAGTTGCGAGCCGGCTTGAGAAATTGCTTATGTGCAGGGGATCCACGTAGAAATAATGTTATATGAGAAAAAAGGCTCTTGAGGTTCATATTGTGTATCGCGCCTTAGTTGCTTATAGTGCTATATGTCCCCTCAGGGATGGTATTATTCACCTAGCTTGCTTGTGACCGAAATTCGATATTTTACTGTAATGAGCAATTTCGCTCGATGTGCATCTCCTTAGGTGAGTGTTATGTGTTGATCGGGTGTTTCGCCCCCATGGGTATGTTATGTATGGATCGGGTGGCATGCTGCCATGGGTATGTTTTGTGTGGATCGGGTGGCAGGCCGCCATGGGTATGTTATGTGTGGATGGGGTGGCACGTCACCATGGGTATGTTATATGTGGATCGGGTGGCATGCCGCTATGGGTATGTTATATGGATCGGATTGCGCACCGCAGTAATGTGATGTTGAGTGTAGTTTTCTATATGCTATTTTGTATGCCTTCCTTCCTATTTGATAAGGAAAGTCTGTATTGGTGCGTGAGTCAGGTATTTCCTTCCAGAGTTCGTTTTCCTTTTTGTATCAAAATCTAATTGGTAGCCTATTCGCACATTGTGGCATCATATGAGACTTTTGGTCACGTCGGGGTGGCTTATTGCCTAAGCAATTCGTACTGGGTGATCCAAGATTGTTGGATTTAGGATCAGTGCAATCTGATTACATGAAATATATTAAGGAGCAAAGATCATTATTTGGTTCAAAATGAAGTAATTTTTCTTGTCAGAAGTATAGATTCAATGATTGGTTGACTCGGTAGTTGATTATGAATTTCTGCATATCTCTTCCATTGTGGCGGCATTGTAAGAGTTATAGTAAGACATGTGTATATCATGAGGTGCAATGGGAGCATCAGATTCGTATAATTTTGATTAAGTTGATCAGAAAATATTACTATGGTCTTGAGAGTAAAGTGATGCTAGGTATGAATTAAGCAAAGTTATGCAGCCATGTTTGGGTACAGCGTGTAGTGACTGATATCGTGTTCTTATGTTGGAAACAGGACGGGCATAGAATTTAGGATGTTGGAGTTGGGCTCTAAGGCTTATTTGCTTGAATAAAAGGGAACATATTCAGAATTAATCGAGCTGATGTGCTCAACTGAGTTGTGGTAGCACGCGAAGGTACATAATAAGTTAATCAGTGATTTCAGACTACTTCAGTGTAGTTCTCAGCAGTCCGAGGACGAACGTATGTTAAAGTGGGAGAGAATGTAACGACCCGATCGGTCGTTTTGAGCTCTAGCACTTTTTTCAACATTTTGAGTCCATGAACAGCTTCATTTCAGGTATTATGACTTCTACGCATGGTCGGAATAAAGTTTCGGGAAGTTCAGAGTCGATTTGGAAAGAGAATTCTTATTTCGAAAGCTTAAAGTTGAAAGAATTAACAAGGATTGGAATTTTGAGTAAACGATCTCGGAATCGGGATCTAAAGGTTCCAGTAGGTTCGTATAATGATTTTCGGACTTGGGCGTATGCCCAGATCGGGTTTTGGACGACCTGGTAGCATTTTGGCGCCTATTGTGGAAAGTAGCATTTTGAAAGAAATTTCATAAGTTTCTGTTGAAGTGCATTTCAGTGATATCGATGTTAGTTTGAGATTCCGAGTCTGGGAGCAACTTTGTATTGTGATTCTGGAGTTAGGAGCGCGATGAGAAGTGTATTCGGAGGTCTGTAGGTCATTTTGGACCATTTGGCTAAATTTAGAAATTTGATAGTCTTTTAGAAGTTTGACCAGAAGTGGACTTTTTGATATCGGGGTCAGAATCTGATTTCGGAAGTTGGAGTAGGTCTGTAATGTCAGATATGACTTGTGTGCAAAATTTGAAGTCAACCGGACGTGATTTGACAGGTTTCTACATTGAAAGTAGAAGTTTGAAGTTCTAAAGTTCATAAAGCTTGAATTGGAGGTTGATTCATGATTTTACCGTTGTTTGGTATTATTTGAGGCCTCGAGCAGGTCCGTGTTATGTTATGGAGTGGGTTGGTGTGATTGGACGGGGTCCCGGGGGCCTCGGGTGAGATTCGGTTGTGCGGGAGAAGTTGGAGCACCCCATGTTTTCTGGTACTTTTGGCAGCAGTTGCAGGCCTCACAAATGCGAGAAACGGTTTGCATTTGCAATGTCGCATCTGCGAGTAAGGATTTTCATTTGCGAAGGAGCCTGGCCTGAGGCAGGGTCCGCATTTGCGACCTCATCAGGGTTCTCCTTTGTGAGCTCTTGGTCACATTTGCGACCTTTGCAGGGGAGGCCCATTTTCGCAATTTTGATGATTTTGTCGCATTTGCGAATCAGGTGTCCCAACTGAAATATCTGAGGGTTGTGTCCAGTTATTAAATTCAAAACTTAGCCTATTTCCCTCATTTACTACTTGGCCTTAGGTGATTTTGAGAACATTTGAGGAGGGATTCATTCATCATCAAAGAGGTAAGTAATTTCTACGCATCTTAAGTTAAATACATAGATTATGGATAGATTAACATGTAAAATTTAAGGAAAATCAAGGGGATTAGATGAAAACCTATAAAATTGATGTTCTTGGAATTTGACCACGATTTTGGGTATGAAATTGAGAGTAAATCATACATTTGAGTTCGTGAGGTTATGGGTAAACTTATCCTTAGAAAATTTTGGAAATTCGGGCACGTGGGCCGAAGGGCATTTTCTTCAACTTTTTGATCGGGGTTAGGAATTGTTGTAAATTGGTTTGTAATGAATAATTGAGTATATATTAATGGATCGGTATCATTATTGGCTAGGTTTGGAGCTTTTTTCATCAATTAGAGTCTTCGGAAGGGCGTGGAAGTCTAGTTATGGATCTTCGGAGGGAGGTGAGTCCCCTTTCTAACCTTGTAAGAGAGAAATTGCCCCCATAGGTGAATTAATTGGTTTATGTGCTCCTATTTTTGGGTGCTACGTACGCACAAGGTGACGAGAGTCCGTGCGTAGCTACTATTATGTTTAAGTCCGGTTAGTCTAGGACCCAAAAACATGCTATACTTGGAATATTAGTAATCTTATTGATAGCCCGAATTGCTTAAACCACATCGAATTAATAAATACATTCACAAAAGGATTTGACCTCTTTTCTTAAATTGTAAAAAGAGAATGTGGCTTTTATTTGAATAATTATTCCCCAAGAAATTCTTAATTTGCTATTTGAGCATGTATTTTATATGTAACTGTGTCGCTTGTATGATTCGCGAGCAAGGTGATTGTTTATTTTATGTTTATCGCATCGCATGGATAGCTCACGAGCGGGGTAATAGATTCATCTATGGTTCAAGCCGTTCAACACTCGGCAGCGCACAGTTTACTTTTATGTTGGATCAGGCCGTACATCCCACGGTGGTTATTTGCGCTTGCTGGTATTATTGCCTTGAACTTATTAAAGTTGTTATTGCCCCTTCATGGCTTGAAAGTATTTGGATAAATAATGGAAAGAAAATTTTTTGGAATATCCTATAAACAAATTAATTGTTTACTCGTTTCCTTCTATTAGATTAGAATCGTGCTCATAGGAATCCACGATTTAACGTATTATGGACATCATTATTGGACCACTAGTAAGTGTCGAACTCGACCATCTCGTCTCTACTTCTTCGAGATTCGACGGGATACTCATTTCGTACACGTTGTTTTGTACTCATACTACAATTTTGAACATTTTTGTTGCACAGATTTATGCATGGCTAGAGACTTATTGGCATAGCGTCAGGGTTGTCACGGAGACTAAGTTAGCTGTATTTCCTCGAGGCGACCCACAGCTAGTATAGTCTCTCTCAAGATCCTTCTTGCTTATCTGTCCAATTGTATTCCGGAAAGTTGTTGTACTTTATTCGTTTTCTTTTTATTTTATTCTTAGAAATTGCTCATGTACTTGTGACACAAGGTTCTGGGATGTATTTGGGTTTATTCAGAAATTTTAAAAGCTACTTAAATATTCATTATTCATTCGGAGGAATATACTGAGTATTGTCTTGATCGTATAAAAGAAGTGTTTTAAAAATTATTAAAACAAGAATTTAATTGAGATTTTCAGTTGGCTTGCGTGACAATGGTGTCTGACACCACCACGACACCTACTGGATTTTGGGTCGTGACAGCTTAAGCTTCCCATCCTGGTCCTGATGATACCATGGCTGGTTCAGAGTCTATCCCTCAATGAAAGTTCAAAAAAATTTATTCTTAGAAATTGCTCATGTCCTTGTGACACCAGGTTCTGGGATGTATTTGGGTTTATTCAGAAATTTTAAATGCTATTTAAATATTTCATTATTCATTTGGAGGAATATACTGAGTATTGTCCTGATCGTATAAAAGAAGTGTTTTCAAAATTATTAAAACAAGAATTTGATTGAGATTTTCAGTTGGATTGCGTGACAGCGGTGTCTGGCACCACGACGACACCTACTGGATTTTGGGTCGTGACAGCTCAAGTTTCCCATCCTGGTCCTGATGATACCATGGCTGGTTCAAATTTTATCCCTCAATGAAAGTTCAAGAAAATTTGAAGTGTTTTTTTATTTGTTTTTTTTTAATAGATGGAATACTTGGTGGTCTACCGCTAGTCCTATTTTGGCATATCATCCAAAAATTTTATTATAATTTTAACTGTACAAAATAAAAATATTAATTGAGGGGTACCTCGTAGTGGGTATTTCCTTTCCTTAGAAGTAGTACTTCTTTTGATGAACAGCATTCCAACTTTCCGGTAGAACCTTGCCATCCATAGTTTCCAATTATATGCACTTTTGCTGGTGATGCCTCGTACCTTGTATGGTCCTTCCTAATTTGGACTCAACTTTCCTGCATTGGCTACTATTGTGGATTGAAAACCTTTCTTGAGTATGCAGTCCCCAATCTTGAAGTATCTAAGATTAGCTTTCCCATTGTAATATCGTTCAATTATTTGCTTTTGTGCAGCTATCCTTATCAACATTGTTTTTCTCCTTTCTTCAAGCAGATCAAGACTTACTCGTATCTCCTCCTCATTTTACCCTTAGGTTGCTTGGGTGTACCTCGTACTTGGATTTCCTATTTGAACTGGAATTAAGGCTTTTGCACCATACACAAGCTAAAATGGTGTCTCTCTCGTACTTGTTTTTGTTCTCGTTCTGCAAGCCCATTGTACTCCAAGTAACACTCCTAGCCACTTCCCTTTTGATTCCTCTAGTATTTTCTTCAAGTTATAAATAATAACTTTATTAGTTGATTCACCTTTTCCATTGGCCACAGGATGATAAGGTGTTGGCGTGAACCTTTTAATTGATCTTCAACTTAGTAATCCTTCTGCCTTTTAATAAAGGTCATCGACTTACATGTTGCCTCAAGGTGCATCATGGTAAGTCTTCGATATGCCCTGCCGAGGAGAGTGATTCGAGGACGAGCATTAGGATGTGCTTCGATCCTATCAAGACTGGGCTTGGAAAGGCCATCGAAGCCTTAAAATCGGGCTTCCCTAATTTAATCATATACAAATAGTCCCCGCATTCCTTGGAATGAAATAACAAGAACCGGTTTGAATTATTCAACTCTTCGATGTATCAATGTCATGCAATCGGTTGATCTGACAAAAATGGATGTTCAAAAGCCAAGTTCGCACGACTCTTGAAAAGCCTTGAATTGATAACGATGGTTGGCCATCCTTGGGCTTTCCCCAATGTGCACCACTGTCTCGTATAAATACTCCAATCCTTCACTCCTTACTCTTCATCTCATCTTCGAATTTTAAAAAGCACTCCTTACTTCTTTCCTGCGCTCTTTTTTCGCACAATTTTCTCTTTTCCTCTGAAATCTTTCAGTAGAGATGGTGATGACCTCTAGAACCGTTCCCAAAGGTAATAAAGCTTCTTCGTCTATTCACACGTCTATGCTCAAGGCCATAACGCCTCCTAGTCTTGAAGAATGCATGCTCGGACCCTATGAGACATCCTATAATTTTACAGTTGACAAGCCTTCTTCAAAACCAGGGAAGTGCAAATTCGTATCCCGATACATACGCCTAATAACCAACAACGGGAAGTAGGGGTGTTCAAAACCGATCCGAAACCGAAAACCGATCCAAATCAAAGCTTAACGGCTTCCTGGTAACGTCTTAACGGCTAAACGGACGGGGAACGGATTGAATTTTTTTATTAACGGCTTATCGATTTGGGGATGGATTATTCAATTTTCTTAACGGCTAATCCGTTAACCTATTAAGAATATAAATATATTATATATATATATATAATTTATTTTTATTTATATATATTAAATATAAAAAAACTAAAACTCTTGAAAATGATTAACAAAAGTTTATTTCTACTTCTAAGCATTTTTAATCTCGGGATCTAGATGATCTGCAGGTACTCGCCCAACATATAGGAGATGAAGGTGCTGGACAAGAAGAAAGTGAGGAGGGCAAAGCTATACTACCTCAGGGATAAAATGAATGCCCTGAAAAGACATTAACAAGCTAGCTCATATGAAGGTATACTGGAATAGGTGTTTGATCTATAATTGCCTGAAGAGATCTATCAAATTTTAGTAAACATGTATGTTAGGCCGATAAGCCGCCCTATAAGAGCTAACCCGATACCAATCCGCCCGATATCTTATCGGGTGGCTAACGGATTAATACATTTAAAAGCCGATAACCGTTAAGCCAAACCGTTAAGAGTTAAAAGCCGCCCAATCCGCCCGATGAACACCCCTAACGGGAAGGTGAAAGTTGACTTCCTCTAGAGAGAGGCGGTATAGGTGGAGGTTCCCTCTTGGGAGGAAGATATAACGACACACAAACTCGGTTTCCTTAGTGTATATCCATATCTTTTTACCCTAGGTCCGGTAGAACCATCCTCGCTATCGATAGAACCCGTAATCCTTGATTTTTGGGGACAATGCCGAGTGAAACTCGATCAAATTTATCCATCATTCTGTTGTGTTGTCTGCATTATTAGGCATTTCATAAACTAGTCCAAGGGGGTACCTTTTACCCTTGACCATCTGATTAGGATGTACATCCCCCAACTATATCGAGGCGGCCTGATTAAGCTTCAATGTCGGGCTCCGAAGGCTTTCTTTGAATGTACCAATGAAAGCAAGGACTAGGGGTGGATGACTCGTTTTATACGAGTTAGGAATTAAGATTTAGTTCCTACTAAAAGGATGTCATTCCCTGAGGAGTGGAACATGAATCGTAAGTGATTACGTTGATTAACTACTTTTTCAGTTTTTTGGACCATTTTCCCTCCTAATCTAACTTCTTTTGTTGGTGCAACTGTTGAGTGGTACCCTGGTGCAGTTCAGAATCTTTCAGGCTGGGTTCTCTAGCTTGATTTGATCTACCCGTATAATAAGCGTGTGTGGCGTGATCCGGCCAAGGCCCATTGGGAAGCAAAAAACCACAGTAAGTCTTCTCTTCTACCGTACTTGAGCTCGTTACAAGAGGTACTTCTTAATATATTCTCAGCTTTTGTAACTGCTTTATGCATTTGTGCAGGTCTGGGAGATGCTCCTCCGGGGAGGTGAACACCTCAAGTCTCGCTTAGGAGAAGAAGAGAAAAAGAAAATCGCTTACCGAATCCTCGAAATCGTAGAAAACAAAAGCTAAAAAAACTAAGGTTTATTCAGAGATCCTGACTTCGGAAGCAGTGGAGGGCCCCCGAGCTGGGGGCAAACAGAAGGGTGACTCCTTGCAGGCACCCCGGGGAGGAGGAAGTGCGTCTACGTTGGACTTTGCTGAGCCGATAGTTGTTGAGCCGATGGTTGTTTAGCCAATGGTTGTTGAGTCAAAGGCTTCTGAACCGAAGGTTGCCACTGTTATCCGACCTCGGGATGAAGGAGCTCTCGAGGGTGGGTCAGATGATGTCTCTCGGCCGATCGACGACCAGAACATTTCTCCAATCGAGGGGTGTTCTGTATATGAGCTAAGTTGCCCCATCTCTAAGGCTAAAAGAAGTCCCCAATCAATCTAATCGGGGTTATTGATGTTGGTGATTCTTTGTTGGGTCCCGCATTATCCCCACAAGAGATACGGGATGCCCAAAATTGAAAGACTTCTGATGCGGGGGCACCCCTTGGGGAAAATGAATTGTTTGAAGGGCTCTTTACTGGGGTCAAAGAAAATCCCGAACTTAACGCCTCACTCGTTCTCGAGGAAGTAGAAAGGCTATGAAAATAGGTGATTTGTCGTCGACTGCGCTCCGAGCTTCGATCCTCATTTTCCTTATTTTGTTCCTTTATTCTTTCATGCCATAGTGCTTTACAATTGGGTCGTTGCTATGTTGCAAGCTGAGTCAACCCGATATACGAAAGAATGTAGGAGGCTCTCGTTAAAGGCTGACGAGCTCAGAGCCCTTTTAGCAAAAAGGGAGGAAGAACTTCATGACCTTCGAGCTCGTTTGGAGGTGGTATCTTGAGAGCGGAGCGATCTTGCGGAGCAGGTAATAGTCTTCGTATTCTTTTATTTTTTGCGGTATCCCGACTTCAACACTTAACACTTTTGGTTGAATATTTACATCTTAAGAAAAAAGATGCCCTGATGATGGAGGGGCTCGGAGCCAGGATACTGAGATTCAGAGACAAAAGTAGCGCGTGGATGAGATTGCCTTCGAGAGAGATGCCCTTCAGAAGAGGTTGAGCTCGATCGAGCATCATTTTCCAGACGCAAGGGCAGATAGTAGTATGTATAAGGATCTCTATGTTGAATCGGTCATCGCGTTATCTGTAGCCAAATTTGAATCCGACAAGCTCATTTCCTCGTATCAAAAAGATGTTGCTATTGCAAATGGTCGAGCCAAGAAGGTATCAGAAGAGGCGGAGCTTGGACTGACCCGAGGCCTGGAGCTTGCCCGATTGAAGTCTCAGAGACAGGATCTCGAGGATGCATACATAGGGGGCATTAATTTGTCTGCTAAGATCGAGAGGGTGAAGGCCTTAGAGGAAGAGTCAGAAGCTCTGATTTCTTCTGACGATGGTTAAATCAATGGTTCGACCAGCGGGTCTGAGGAAGATGAAGGTGAAAAAGAAATCCCCGGGGAGGAGTCCATTGATGTTTCGTTGGTTGAGAGCCAAACCATTGAGGGAAACACTTTCGAGGAAGCTCCGTCTGGTCAAGTGACCCTGGTAGCAGATTAGGATTTTATTTGTCCCCTTCGCTTAGGGCTCTTGTAAATGCGTCTTTTTAAATATAAGAATTTCTTTATTTTGCCTTTGATTTGTGTTTATTCCAAGTGTATGAATCTAACTATTAGCTCTGGTACTCAACCCGAACATAATAAACCCATAGGTTTTTAACTGATTGGGAGTCGAGTCTTAATTTTAAAGCTAGCCCTTTTAGGCTTCATTGATGGTCCCCGAGTGATAATTTTTCGAACTTAGGTAGTCTTTGCACTCAGCAACTAGGTGAGCGTTTGCTTTCTTATATGAAAATTAGAATAGTTTTTTCGATTTTACTAAAAGTCCCTAAGTGATGGTTCGTGTGGACTCGGGTAGCCCTTACTTGAGTGAAGATTTGATTGAACTTAAAATAAATATAGCCTTAAGGTTTTATAGATAGTCACCGAGTGAGACCTAACTCGAACTCGGGCAGCCTTTGAGCTAAATAATTGAGTGAGTGTTTGCTTGAACTTGGAACAAATATAGCCCTGAAGCTTTAATAATAGTCCATGATTGAGAGCTTGCTTGAACTCGGGTAATCCTTGGTCTCTTGTCGGCTGGCCCTTAGGCTCTTATGCATTAGCCCTTAGGCTCCTTAGGCTGGCCCTTAGGCTCTTATGCATTGGCCCTTAGGCTCTTTTTAGATTGGGTCAATTCGACCTCTAATATGGCTATAGTTTTCCCTCGTTTAGGGTAAAGACTTTTGAAGATTTGATTATGCCTTGGCATGTTTTATGTTCGTACGACTCTTCGACGGATCAAACAAGAACCTCGATTATGAGTAGATATATGACGATAGTTGAGTACCTCAGGAGCTTCCCTCAAAATTTGATTTTTCAAAAAAGAAAATTATCGAAGGCTGATTGTTGTCAAAGCCTTTATATGGTTCGAAGATGATATCGTTGAAGCTCCTTTTCTAATGCTGAGGATAGCTCGATTAACCAATTTTTTTCGAAGTATTTTCAAAGTATTTGGAGCCCTTTAGTTTTATAGCGCCAGTCGGACGTTTCTTTATCATGTTAGTTCGGTCGTAGCCTTTGGTTCGATCGTAGTGTTTATATTTTGCCATAGCCTTTAGTCTCCGTGTAGGTAAACCTTGGCATTTATGTCGAGGTTTTTTAGGGGTCTTATAAGTTTGATATATATCCTTGGCCTTAATATTGGGGTTATGCCTTTTTAAGGTCTTATAAATTTGATGTTGCCTCACTGAGGTCTTATGAGCTCGAAGTTGATTAATTAAGATCTTATGAGTTTGAGTTTCTGATGGCCCGATGAACTGGCTATTGATGACAGTCCCCGAGTATTCAGGAGTTTCTGAACCTTGAGCTGTATTATTAGAAAGTAGTGAACTTTGTTGAGGCACAAAGTGTTTTGATAAGAAGAAAGGGGCTTCCTCAATTACTTGGTATATGCATACATGTTTTTTCCTTCGGAGGCCCAATTATTCAACATGGACACTTTGCGATGAACGAATTCTTTTCCCTATCTTCTAGGTTCATTTGAATTTTTTATAACCAGAACCACCATTGAGAAAAGTGAGCGTCTCGTGGTCGGCCATGGCATCGATCAAGCGATCGATGTTGCACAATTGGAATGAGTCTTTGGGGCATGCTTTATTCAAGTCTTTATAATCTATGCAGATTCTTAATTTGTTTCCTTTTTGTGGACCACCACTACATTAGCCAACCATTCTGGGTATTTTACCTCCCTAATTTAGCCTATTTTAAGGAGTTTTCTCACCCCGTCTTTGATTTTGAGGCCTCATTTTTTTGCTTGATTGGTTTGAACCTAGGGTTGACACTCAGTCGATGGGCGGTTATTTCAAGCAGAATCCTTGTAATGTCTAAATGGGACCAAGAAAAGCAATCAACATTGTCAATAAGAAACTGGATGAGTTGTTTCCTGAGTTCGAGCGTGAACCCCATTCCCAAGCATACTTTTAGATTCGGAAGATGCTTGATCAAGATGACCTTCTCGAGTTCTTCGATCGTTGATTTCGTTGCATCCGACTCCTCGGGGGTGATGAAGGTCTGAGAAGTGAGGAAATATTCTTTGTCACCTTCGTTTGAATGCTCGCAGACCACCTATTCTTCAGGGGTCGGCCTATTTCCTCACTCATTCAAAACATGGGGAATCGATATTGGTGGCATGTCGTTTACCGCAAACATATCCTTTGCCGGACGTTATTCTCTGTACATCGTTTTTATACCCTTTTTGGGAAACTTCATTATCTGGTTAAGAGTTGATCGCACCGCCCCCATGTTGTGTATCCACAGTCTCCAAAGTAAGGCATTGCACCTTATGTCACCTTCGATCATATGAAACTTGGTGTCTTGAACTATACCAGACACGTTGACTGGGAGGATGATTTCTTCTCTCGATGTCTCGTTAGCAAGGTTGAATCCATTGAGGATTCAAGAGGTGGGTATGACCTAATCGAGCAATCCGAGCTGCTCCACCACCTTTGACCTGATTACGTTGGCCGAGCTACCTAGATCCACAAGCGCGCACTTTATTTGAACGTTATTCAAAAAGAAAGAAATTACTAGTGCATCATTATGTGGTTGGGACGAGGATGTGATTACTTCTTCTCTAAATATAAAAGTGTCCCTTGGTACATAGCTCCAAGTTTTCTTTTCCATTGCGATGGACACTTTGGTCCGTTTAAACACAAGTTCAGGTGAAACGTCGATTTCTCCAATGATCATGTAAATGATGTATTGAGGTTCTTCTGGTCCGTTCTTTCTGTGAAGCCCAATATCATTGTTTTCTCATACATTTGCTGGGTTATACATTTTGACCAGAAATCAAAGATCTTTGGAAATGAAAAGGTGTGAAGAATAACTTGTGTTTTTAGAGAACTAGCACCAAAACAATCACTATTTTTCTTAGCCCCACGGTGGGCACCAAACTGTTTACCTTGAAAAAGGTAACTAAAATTATATTTGAATTTGTAGTTCAAAAAATATGTGATTTATCTCAACACTAGTTGTTAGGCAATAGATTCAAAGTCTGAGTAAAGAAAATAATAAATGCAAACCAATAGGGTAACAAGGCTGGGCCTCGAGCTGGCTG
Organism: Nicotiana benthamiana; assembly: GCA_034376525.1. Lineage (NCBI taxonomy): Eukaryota > Viridiplantae > Streptophyta > Magnoliopsida > Solanales > Solanaceae > Nicotiana > Nicotiana benthamiana. The sequence goes on from CM067326.1 coordinate 85,860,299, forward strand.
GGGCAGGGCCTCAAGGTCTGGATAGGCTAATAGTGATGAGAGATTGATGAAGAATCAATGATAATGAGGGTCTTATATCTTGCCTTTAACGGTTAATGATGAGCAATAAATAAAAAACAATAAATAAATAATGAATTAATGAAAGAATAAATAATAAATGTGAAGAACAATAGTGTTAGCAAAGAGTAGAAAATGTTGTATTGTATTCAATATGTTGTGTAATAATCTGAATTCCCCATACATGATTACCAGGGTCCCCTTTATATAGAAGGGGGAGTCTTTGTATAGGACATGGCTAATATTGATAGGGAAATGCAATTGATACAGCTGTATAACGGCTTAGTACATATTTGTACTATTCTTTGCAGACTTTGTCACTCCTCATCACGTGCCCTCGGGAGCCTTCCGCCTTTTCATAATGGTTATTGATTTATATGTTTCCTCGATATTCATCAGCACGAGTCATCGATATACCCTGACAAGGCGAGTGCTTCGAGGACGAGCCTCGGCTATGCTTCAACCCCATCGAGGTTGGGCATGGAAATGCCATCAAAGCATTAAAATCAAGCTTCCTTGATTTAAACTGTATACAGTAATGGTCACACAATATTCATCCCCTACTTCATAAAAGGATATGGTGCAATAATTGGATGTAATAAATATGTTGGTTGATGCATATTGTTACCATATCTTTGGCACTTGTCACATTTGGCCACAAAATTTTATGTCTCTTCTTCAATTTTTTGCCAGTAATAACCTGCTCTAATTAAAGTTTTTTTTCGAGGACCTTCCTCCAGCATGATTTCCACAATTCCCTTCATGTACTTCTCTCATCACATACTCTGTTTGAGAAGGACTGAGACACCTTGCTAGAGGGCCACAAAATTTTTTTTGATATAAATAGCCTCGATCTAAACAATACCGAGCAGCTTTTTGAAGAAGTGCCTGAGAGGTAGTATTCCGTACTGAAAAAATTAACAATCTCGTTTCTGCAATCCCAATTTAAATTATTGAAATTTACCTTGTTTTATCTTGGTCGAGTGCCAAATGAAACAAATGTATTACAGAAGCATTCTCTTTATTAGTCACTTCTGCAGCGGATGCAAGATTAGCTAACGTTCTGCTTCAACATTCTCGTCTCTCAGTATCAGCCTAATTTTCCAAGTTTGGAATTGTCTAATGAAATCTCGTGTCTTTTTGCATCCTCGCCTCTCTAGCTATATAAGTCCCATGCATTTGATTGACTACAAGTTGCCTCGCTTTTGATTATGACATATTCTATTCCGAGCTCTCGTGCCAATTCTAACCGTGCAATCACAACTTCATATTTTGCTTCATTATTAGTAATAGGGTAGCATTTTACGGCTTGTAGTATAGTCTCTCCTGTAGGTAGGATTAAGACAATACCTAAACCCGCTCCTTTTACATTTGAAGATCCATAGGTAAACAAGGTCCAAGTACCTGGATTAGACCCGTTAAATACCTGTAGTTGTTTTTCTGCTTTTATTACCATTCCGGGGCTAAAGTCATCCACGAAATCTGCTAATACTTGTGATTTTATTGCAGTTCTAGGTTGATATGTGATTTCATATTCACTTAGTTCTATAGCTCATTTAGCTAACCTACCCGATAACTCTTGCTTATGTAATATATTAGGGTAAGCAGTTAATATGGAGATTACATGACACTAAAAATAAGGCCTTAATTTTTAGATGCCATAATTAATGCTAAAGCAAGTTTTTCTAAATGAGGATATCGAGTTTCAACATCCAGTAAAGTCTTGCTAACATAATAAATCGTAGATTGTTTACCTTTGTCCTCTCGAACTAGTACGACACTTACCACCACTTCCAAAATAGTAAGGTAGATAAGGAGCTTTTCCCCATCCTTTGGTTTAGCCAATAAGGATAAGTTTGACAAGTATGCTTTTAAATTTCTGAGTGTTTGTTGACATTCTTCAGCCCATTCAAATTGACTTTGCTTTTTATAAACTAGAATGAACTTAAAGCTTTTCTTTGAAGATTTAGAAATAAATATTCCCAACGTTGTTATCCTACCTGTTAATCTTTGCACTTCTTTTTTACTCGTGAGTATATCCGATATTTCTTCAATAGCTTTAATCTATAATGGATTTACTTCACTTCCACAGTTAGAAATAATGAAGCTAAGAACTTACCTGACAACATGCCAAATGCACATTTCTCGGGGTTTAACATCATATTAAATTAGTGGAAAACTTAAAATATATCTGTCAGATGTTGAAAATGATCCCTTACATGTTCTGATTTGACTAGCATGTCGTCAATATAAACCTCCATGGTTTTTCCTAGATGTTCTTGAAACATCTTAGTTACTAACCTTTGGTACGTGGCTTCATACATTTTTTAAGCCAAAAGGCATAACTTTATAATAGTAAGTCCCCTTGTGTGTATAAAGGAAGTTTTTTCTTCATCTGAAGGAACTAGTTTTATTTTGATTATATCATGAATAAGCATCTAAAAAACTTAATAGTTCATGTCATGCAGTAGCATCAAGTAGTTTATCTATGTGTGGTAATAGAAAGGAATCTTTAGAGAAAGCTTTATTCAAATCAGTATAGTCCACAAACTCACCACTTACCATTCTTTTTAGGCACCACTATATTATTAGCTAACCAATTAGGATATTTTACCTCGCGGATGGACCCGATTTTTAACAGCTTTTGTACATTATCCTCAATCACTTGATTCTTACAGGAACCTTGCTTCCTTTTCTTCTGTTTGACAAGTGGATATGTTGGATCTTCATTCAGCTTATGTGTCATTATCTCTGGTGGTATACTTGTCATATCTGAATGCGACCAAACAAAGAAATCTGCATTAGCTTTTAAAAATTCAATTAACTTACTCTTCATCCTCGGGCTGAGGTTGGTTCCAATGTAAACTTTTCTATACGACCAATGTACGAATAATACCACAACTTCCAATTCCTCGATTGTTATTTTGATGTTTTCATTTTCTTCTGGTTCTTGAATAGTATGAGGCCTTGAATCTACATCTGTTTGTCCATCTACAGTTGAGGTTTATGTTGCAAACTCCTCAACTGAATTCTGTAATTTCTATTTTTCATTTGTAACGTTATTTTTCGCGCTCGAATCTACCACTGAGCTAATGTTTTGGTAATCTTGTTGATCTCCATGGATTTGTCTTATTCCCCATTATGAAGGGAACTTGATAACCTGATGTAGGGTAGATGGAAGAGCATCCATCCCGTGAATCCACGGTCTACTGAGAATCATATTGTATACCATGTCTATATCCATCACTTGGAATTTAGTATCTTTGACTACTCCTTCTTCGAATGTGGTGAGTATTATCTCCCCTTTTGTCACAATGCTCGAGTTTTCAAAACCACACAAGGTACGTGCTTTAGATAACAATTTATCATCGGCTTAAATCTCGCTTACCACTCTTAAAAGAATGATATATATAGAACTAACTGGATCAATCAAAACTCGTTTTATGTTAGTATCATGTACAACTAAAAATATCACCAGTACATCATTATGTGGATTCAAGACCCCATCTGCGTCTGCATCACCAAATGTTATACTATCATCTTCTAAAACTTGACAAACTCGATTCCCATGAGTAACTGTGACTTTTGATACCTTTTTTTCTATCTTATATGTTAAGTCATTGACCTCCTCCCCTCCACTTATGACATTAACCGTTCTCTGTGATGGAGGTTTCGGTGGTTCCTACTAATTCTTCAATATGCTTGTTTACCCTTTTCACTAACAATTCTATCAAGTAACCTTGTTTTAATAGGTGCTCTACTTCACCTTATAATTGTCTACAATCTGCTGTTTTATAACCGTGATTATTGTGAAACTCGCACAAAAAATTAGGGGTTTCTCTTGTTTGGATTCGATCTCATTTCTTTTGGCCACCACACTTTATCTCTCATGCTTCAGCTACCAACTCGGACAAGCTAACATTAAAACTGTACCCTCCAATTTTTGCCTTTGAACTTCTATCGTTCCCTTGCGTATTTCATGTATCTCCTTCCTTCTTTAACTGAAATGACGACCATGAATATATGTTCTTTAATCTTGAATCATACCTTGGGTTCTCCTATTTTGCACGTGAATCCCTTCATGCTGGTCCCATATAAGGTTCGTACCTATTTTTATCGGACCTTTTTTCTGTTTCTGTCCGCCTTGAACTTACCTTTTCATCTCTTCGGGGTTGAGTGATAGTGTTTTCTTCTATCTGTAGCTTCGTGCTATACATGTTGTGAACATCATCCCAAGTTTTTTGGGGAAATACTCGTAAGCTTTCTTTGAGTCTCCATGTGGCTTCCGAGCTTTTTCCATTTAAATTACTGGCAAATGCCATAACGGCCCAATTGTTAGGTACATGTGGCAACATGATCCTTTCATGATGGAACATGTCTATGAATTTTCTGAACAGCTCCGTATCTACTTGTTTTAATTTGAAAACGTCTTCCATCCTTTTTTCAACTTTTTGAGCTCCCGAGTGTGCTTTTATAAGTGAATTTGCAAGCTCAGCAAAAGAATCAATGGAATTTTCAGATAAAAGAGAATACCATGTTAATGCTTCCTTCATGAGTGTTTCACTTAATATTTTTACTAATACTGATTCAATCTTTTGCTTGGTCAAGTCGTAGCCCTTCACAAAAGTTGTAAATGCAGTTACGTGATCTCGTGGACCAGTTGCCCCATCGTACTTCGGGATAAGAGGCATCTTTGTAGACATGTGATTTTTTATCCTCCCTAAGAATTTTTAATATTTTAGCATGTAAATATTTAATTTAGGCCTAATATCACTATTTCAACTAATTTGACTCTTTTACTTTATTTAATTACAAAAATAGTTTCATTAATGTTTTGCAGTCATTTTTAATCTTGAAAAATGCCAAAAATAGTTTTATTTTAACAGTCAGTCTTATTTTAATAGTTATTTTACTTAAGTAGGACTAATTAACAAATGAGATCGTATTTTTAGTCTCGTTCGCAGGAAAAGAATAAAACTTGGGCTCAAACAACCTATTTTTAAGCCTAATTTCCGAATCTAGCCCATAATTCTCAAGCCCATAACTCCTAGGCCATACACCTTAACCTAAAAAACCTTATAAAACTAATCTAATCCTATACATAAAAGGAGAGCATCAGCCACAAACCTAAGAGACTCAGCTAAAAAAGACAAAAAATACAAAGACCCTAGACCTACACCTAAGACCTATACACAAGAGAACCCACCGCTACACCCTTTAGATAGACCACCTGTTCTTCCCCAAAATCTAAATTGCAGAGCGAGTCACTGAACTGACCAAATTGACCACTATATAGCAAATTCAATAGCCCCTATAGTCGACAGCCCCCTGATTCTCTATTAGGAAATTTAGTTTAACCCATTTATTGTTGGAATTATTCATAATTCAAAATCAAAAAAAAATTAAATTTTATTTACAACCAATAGCCATGAGTTTTTTTATTTTTCAGATGTCCTATCTATTTCCAAGTGGCCTCTTGTATGAAGCCTTAAAGCCAAGTGTTGAATGGCTTTGACAAATGGCTATGCAAATCTACCATATGTCTTCATGCATGTAAAACAAGATACACTTGTCAATATTAGAACCAAATGTCTTCATGCATGGAACACAAGATACACTTGTCAATATTGGAGTCAACTGGACTAACATAATAAGACAAGTGTCAAAAGTATCTCGACACTTGTCATACATGCAACCTCCTTAATTTTCTATAAATAGGTTATGAATTAACCATCATAATCACTCAATTCTTAACCAAGAGTATATCTAACTAATCATTCCTTTCTTCCTAGTCTTCTTTGTGAATTATCCAACACATAAAATACCTTCATCTTCTCTTATTCCTAGGCAATTATTTTGTGCAGATTCTAATTTTTCAGCTACGAGTGCACATGTTTGGAGGTGCTGTAGAACTTAAGGAGCGATCATTTTAACGATTTGCACCCAGTCGGGCCGAAATTTCTTTTAAGGCAGTGGCTTGCCACGACAAAGTATTTTTGAAAAGTTTTCGTCTTCTTTTTCTAAGTCAATATTATCTATTGATTTTCCTTACAATTTGAAAGTAACATTATATATAATATAGACTAATGGCCACTACTTTGAATAAAACACTTCCTGATCTCTCAAAGCTTGAGCCTTTAGATGGAAATAATTATAAGTGTTGGTCCTACAAACTTTTAATTTTCTTTGGACAATTAGAAGTTGATAATGTTTTGTTTAACGATCCTCCTGCTGATATTGTTGCTAATAGTTCTAATACTGCTAATATTGATGTTGTTGATGATGTTGGTAAGCAGAAATTTGGAAAGGATAATACAACAGTAAGAGGGCATCTGCTTAACCGTATGACTAACCCTCTCTTTGATTTGTTTATAAATTATAAATCTGCTAATGTCATATGGGACAGTTTGGAGAAGAAATACGGTGTTGATAATGCGGGAAAAAAGAAGTATGCCGATAGAAAGTGGATCAAGTTTCAAATGGTTGATGATAAGCCAATCATGGAACAGGTTCACGAGTATGAGAACTTCACTGTTGATGTTTTAAACGAAGGCATGGAGATGTATGAGATACTTTAGGCTAATGTTTTGCTTCAAAAGTTTCCACCTTCCTGGAGTGATTACAGGAATCAACTAAAACACAAGAAGAAAATCTTAACCCTTCAAGAACTAATCAGTCACATGAGGACTAAGGAAGCCAACCGTCTCAAAGATGAGGAGTTTGAACGACTTTAAGGATAAGATGAAATCTCTCTCTCTCTCTCTCTCTCTCTCTCTCTCTCTCTCTCTCTCTCTCTCTCTCTCTCTCTCTCTCTCTCAGCTCTTCTAAATCTAACCTTGTGGAATATTCTAGTACTTTGTGAAAGACAGGTTTAAAGGAAACCAAAAGAAAGTACATGTGAAGAAGCAGCCGGAGGGCTATATTCAAAAGTCGAAAGGATCTTGCTATGTTTGCGGAAAAAATGGTCACAGGGCTTTTCATGCAATCAGAGACAAGAACAAAGCTCAAAGAATAGAGGAAAAGCTCCAGTCCAAGCCAACCTTACTGAGGGTGGTGATGTCATTGTTACTGTAGTTTTTGATGCAAACATGGTGGCTAACAAGACTGACTGGATACTGGACATAAGCTCTTCAAGGCATCTTTGTGCCAATAAAGAGCTATTTCACGACTTTGAGGAATCTGGTGATGGTGAGTGTGTCTACATGGGTAACTCCACTACAGCTGGAGTTATGGGTAAAGAAAAAATTCTCCTTAAGCTAACTTCTGAAAAAACCTTAGCCTTGAATAATGTTCTGTATGTACCATCCCTTCGTAGAAACTTAGTTTCTAGTGCGCTTCTCAACAAAGCGGGTCTTACACCTATTTTTGAATCTGATGATTTGTTGGGAAAGGTTACCTTAGTGGGGGTTTATTTGTACTAAACATCACTCAAAAGATTACTAATAATGATAATACTTTCAATTATGCTTATATTGTTGAGTCTATTGATTTGTGGCATGGTAGACTAGGCCATGTTAATATTGCCTCTATTAAAAGACATAGAAAAATGGAATTAATTCCTGCAATTAATGTTGATAATTTTTCTAAGTGTCCCGTTTGTGTAGCAGCAAAACATACCAAAAAGATGTATAAGAATGTAACTAGTAGAAAAACAGAATTGCTTGATCTAGTACATTCAGACTTAGTAGATTTCCAAAACACTATTAATAAAGGTGGAAAGAAATACTACACCACCTTTATAGATTACTTTTCTAGATACACTAAGGTATATCTTCTTAAGTCAAAAGATGAAGCTGAAAACATGTTTTTTAAAATACAAGGCAGAAGTAGAGAATCAATTAGATAGAAAAATCAAGAGATTTAGAACTGACAGGAGTGGTGAATATAGTACTAATACTCTAGAAGCCTTTTGTGAGTAAAATGGTACTATACATGAGATTAGTGCTCCCATACTCCCCAACAAAATGGTGTAGCCGAACGGCAAAATAGAACCCTTAAGGAAATAATGAATTCTATGATTTTGAGTTCGGGTTTATCTGATAATATGTGGGGGGAACTATTTTATCTTCATGCTATGTTCTTAATAAAGTCCCTCATAAGAAGTTAGATAAAACTCCATATGAGTAATGGGAAGGGTTTTCCCCTACTTTAAAATTTTTGAAGGTGTGGGGGTGTTTGGCTAATGTTGGTCTACCTGATTTTAAACAAGTAACTGTTGGACCCAAAACTTTTAATGTTATTTTCATTAGTTATGCTCAAAATAGTGTTGCATATAGATTTATGTCTTTGAATGATAGTTCTATTTGTGAATCTAGAGATGCAGAATTTTTTGAGAATGTTTTTCCATTGAAAAATAATGTGCCTACTGATGCGACTAATAATGCTTCTATATTTATACTTGTTAATTCTCATATAGTGCATTCTTCTAGTATTACTACTAATGAGCATGAAAATAACCTTAGAAGAAGCAAGAGGCGTAGAATTGAAGCTAGCTTTGATCTTGACTTTATTAATACTTTCTTGACTAAAAATATTTATCTTGATGTTTTAAGTGATGAATTAGTGTTAATCTATTTAATAGAAGAAGACCCTAAGACATATAGTGAAGCAATAAGGTCAATAGATGCTAGTTTTTGGAAAGAGGCCATTAAAAGTGAATTAGACTCTATAGTTTTTAATCATACTTGGGACTTGTCAGATTTGCCTAAAGGTTGTAAACCCATAAGTAGCAAGTGGATATTTAAGAAGAAGTTGAGACCTGATGGTATAATTGAGAAATATAAGGCTAGACTTGTTATAGGGTTTTAATCAAAAGAAAGACATTGATTACTTTGACACTTATTCTCCTTTGACTAAGATAGCGACTATTAGAACTCTTGTTGTTGTAGCTACTATTCATAATTTGGTAATACATCAAATGGATGTTAAAATAGATTTCCGAAATGGTGATTTAGAGGAAGAGATCTATATGTCTCAACCTGAGGGATCTATGATCCAAGGACAGGAGAATAAAATATGTAAATTGAGAAAGTCTTTATATGGTTTAAAGTAGGAACCTAAGCAATGGTATGATAAGTTAAATAACACATTAATGGATAATGGTTTTGTTGTTAATGCATCTGATACTGTGTTTATTCCAAGATGATAGGATCATATTATGTTATTATATGTTTGTATGTGGATGACATGTTAATCTTTTGCCCTAATGTGAATGTTGTTAATGAGACTACGAATTTTTTGTCTTTTAAATTTGAAATAAAAGATCTTGGAGAAGCAGATGTGATTTTAGGGGTTAAAATCAAAAGAACTTCTAATGGTTTTTCAATGTCTCAGTCTTATTATATTGAGAAAATGTTGAAAATATTTAATTATTTTGATGTAGCACTTGTGAGAACTCCTTATGATCCTAGCATACACTTGAAAATGAATAAGGAATCTAGTATTTCTCAAACTGAGTATGCTAAGATAATTGGTAGTGTAATATTTCTCATGAATTATACATGGCCTAATATTGCTTATGTTGTTAGTAGATTGAGTAGATATACTTAACCCTAGTAGTGAACACTGAAATACTCTTCATCATTAGCTAAGATATTTGAGAGGTACTATGGATTAGTCTTTGCATTTTAATAAATTTCCTGATATTTTAGAAATTTTGTGATGCAAACCAGGTTACTGACAATGATGAAGTTAGATCCACTAGTGGCAATGTGTTCACTTTGGGTGCAAGTGGTATTTCATGGAAGTCTTCAAAACAGACTTGTATAGTACGATATACTATGGAATCTGAATTCATTGCTCTTGAGTTGGCAGGGCAAGAAGCCTAGTGGTTGAGAAACTTATTGGCAGACGTACCTTTATGGGGAAGACAAGCTTCACCAGTTTCTCTACTTTTTGATTAACAAGAAGTAATTTGAATTACCAAAAATAATGTGTACAATGGAAAAACAAGACATATCTGCATTAGGTATGGTGCGGTAAAACAGTTGTTGAAACATGGTGTTATTTCCTTGGAATATGTAAGTTCCAAAAGAAATTTGGCGGATCCTTTAACCAATGGTTTGGCAAGGAGAGTTATCCTTGAAACGTCAAGGGGGATGGGGCTAAAGCCCATGTATTTGAGGAAGTATGGTGGATAATCGTTTATGGTCAAACGAAGCCATATAAGACCTCAATATGCACTACATTTCCTATCCCTATGGCATGTGGTAGTGCTATATAAGGTTTAGCTTATTATGCTCTTAATGATTTCATAGCCTTAAGGCTATCTATGTGTAAATAGAGTTGATGGAATCACGTACGTGAGTGTAGAGGTGTGGTCGCCTTTTATGAAAGACTTGGAATGCCTTTCTAGATCACTCATAAGACCCAAGGTATGTGCATGACCATAAAAGCACTTAGTTAGTATCGTAGAATTTGCATAAAATAAAGAATATAGTATGTGTTGTTGGGTTCTTAGCTAATGTACATTCAGTTCAAGAGTACTTCACTTTGTGGATGTTAGTTGTTGCCTCATTTCACTATGTGTTAATTCAAATCGAAAGATATTGACACTTAAGTACATGTTCCTTCTTTTGACCACAATTGTTCTATTTTTATCTTTAAATTAGTGGAGGATTGTTGAAATTATTCATAATGCAAAATATAAAATTTCTTTTTGAAATTCCATTTACAATCAATAGCCATGAGTTTTTTATTTTTCAAATATCCTATCTATTTCCAAGTGGTCTCTTGCATGAAGCTTTAAAGCCAAGTATTGAATGGCTTTGACAAATAGCTATTCAAATCTACCATATGTATTCATGCATGGAAGACAAGATACACTTATCAATATTGGAGCTAAGTGGACTAACATAATGGGACAAGTGTCAAAAGTCTCTCGACACTTGTCATACATGCAACCTCCTTAATTTCTTAAAAATAGGTTATGAATTAACCAACATAATCACTCAATTTTTAACCAAGAATACCTCTAGCTAATCATTCCTTTCTTCCTAGTCTTCTATGTGAATTATCCAATACATAAAATACCTTCATCTTCTCTTCTTCCTGGGCAACTGTTTTGTGCAAATTCTAAACTTCCAACTACGAGTGCACGTGTTTGGAGGTGTTGTGGTACCCTAGGAAGCTGCTGACTTTAACGATTTACACCTAGTTGGTCCGAAATTGCTTTCAATGCAGTGTCTTGCCACGACACGATATTTTTGATAAGTTGTAGTCTTCTTTTTCTTAGTCAATATTATTTACTAATTTTTCTTGCAATTTATAGCACTATACAGTTGGAATTACAATTTAGCCACTAGCAGCTAGGGCAAAAAACAACTATTGTAGGAGAGAAAGATTGAGAATTATACACTAGTAAGCTTGAAACAAAAATCTGATCGAGCCAATTTTCTCAAAAGAACTTAGAAGTTTGAAGCTCTTTATTGAGTTTGCTGGTTTTGGTTGCTGGTTTGAGGTTCAATCAGTCGCAGATTTGAGGTCCCTCCAAAGCTATTGTCTGATCCAAGTTCCCATTGTAGCCGAGTTTTTCATATTCAGTTACTGAGAAGAGTTCCGGCTAAATAGGTTCTCTTTCCACTTTTCTCCTCTTTATTTGATTACACTCGGAACAAGTCAATTGTTGTTCGGAATAAGGGTGTAAATTTCGCGGTTCCGAACCGGAACCGAAACCGGAACCGCGGTTCTGCCGATTCCGGCAGCCCGGTTCTGGCGGTTCCCGGGAACCGTGGCGGGGCGGTTCTACCCGCTGGAACCGCGGAACCAGAACCGCCAGAACCGGAACCGGACAGGTTCTGGCGGTTCCAAACGGTTCCAACCGATTCCATCCGGTTCTGTAACGGGCAGAATTTTAAAAAAAAAAATTTAATAATTTCCAAACGGCTCTTTTTCAAAAGTAGCCGTTTGGAAGTTTAAAAAATAGCCATTTGGCCCCCAAACTTTATATAATTACACTATTTCTCATTTCTCAACTATAAATACCCCCTCATTCTTTCATTTTTATTCACCAATTCATCAATATCTCTCAATCTCTCTCAAGCTCTCTTTCAATCTTTCTAGTGCAAGTGCTTAATTTATTGTTGCAAATTCGTGAAATATTGTGAAGTTGTTGAATTGAAGTTTTCAAGTGTTCAATTTCAACGATTTTCAATTTTCAAGAAGTTGTTCGTCAATCCGGTAAACTCGTTTCAACTCTTACGTGCTAATAGTATTTTTTTGTGTTGTTAGTTTGCTTAATTATAATTATTATGGCATTTTCGTTGAAAAATATGTTCGGTAAAGGAAATGCTAAAACCGGTGAAAGTAGTGGACAAAATACTACCCCTCCCCCGGCTCCCCGATCTAGAAAAGATAAGCAAGTTCAAAGTAGTAGCCAACCTAGAAATCCTAATGAACCCTTCGGAATCCTTGATAGTGATCACGGGTAGTTTAGTTAAGCATATAAGATTACACCCTAGCGATAAGGCTAGATTTTTGCAATTGAAAGCGCAACAAGAGGGGAGGACAAGTCCTGATACTACAGTTAACCCAAGTACTGGTTTAAATCTTGTTCAACCAGGAATAAACACAGTCACCGGAGGTATATTATATTACGATCCAAATAAGGATTGTGAAGAATTAGCTATGATTACTGTTATGTGTTTGCCTTATTCTTTTGCTTCTAATCCTGCATGGATTCATTATATTAGAAGAGTATTTAATCCTACGTATAAAGTTTGGCCTCGCGCCACAGTGAAGGCCGATATTTATAAATACAAGCATGAATATGAACAATACTTGCGCTATTTTATTTACACATATAACTAATCGTATGTCTATTACAACTGATATTGGTAGAATTAATAATGATTGTGATTATCTAACAGTAACCAGTCATTGGATAGACGAAGACTGGACAATGCAAAAACGCATTATTGCATGTGGCTACAAATGCTTTATCTGGCAAATATTATCCAACAATTTCTAACTGTTTAGTTTATATTGCCGCACTTGCTAATTTGTTTGTTGATTTTAACGAGGGAGGGGAAATTTATGAAATTGCAATAACTGAAATGAAAAAGAAGTTTAAAAATATTTTTTCCCGATCCCTTCTATATCTGGTGTGTCTGCTATGTTAAATCCAACTATGAAATTAGGAGGTCCTAACTTTTGGTATTCTACTATTTATCAAGCTTTAGATCTTTCAGAAGTAGAACTTGCTACACTAGCTGATGCGAAAGCATCAATTAAAGTGAATGCTCAAACTGTTTATAATGCTTATAAATAGGCGTTAGAGCATGCCAGGCCTAATATTCCAACCCCTACTACATCTACATCACAGTCGTCTAAAAGAGCTGCTGGCTTAACAGCTCTTAAATCGTGGACGGAGTTCAGGGGTACTCAAGGGGATAATTTAGATGAAATTTCCCATCTAAATGAGCTTCAAGTTTATTTGTCGCAGGGACGAGAGAATGAGAATCCAGACGGCTCTTTCGACCTTTTGGATTGGTGGAAGACAAGGGAAAAGCATTTTTCCATTCTTGCAAGGATGGCTCGGGATGTTCTGTCGATTCAAGCGTCAACTGTTGCATCGGAGAGCGCTTTTAGTCAAGCAAGACTACAAATAGGTGATCACAGAGCCTCGATGCGGGACAGCTTGGAAAAATCAGTGCTTTTTCGAGATTGGATCCGCGCAGAAAGAAGGAACTTTGGCCTTGCTGAATCACAACCAGAAATAGATGAGTGCTCTTGCTCAGGAAACATCTTCACCCGGAAGTGGTGATGAACAAGCTTCATTTCCACCACCGCCAACACAACCACCTCCAAACCTTGAAGGTTTTATGAGATTTGTTAGAAATAATACATAAATTATGATGTAACTTGTACATTGGCATGTCTTCTTTTAGTTTTTTTTCCTTTTAACATAGTACACCATATAAAATATATTCTACAATATACTAATGACTACTATACAAGATATTGGTTTAAAAAAAAAAATTCAGAACCGCCGGAACCGCCAGAACCGCCGGAACCGGAACTGCCAGAACCGGAACCGGATGGTTCCGGAACCGTATGATAGCGGTTCCGGCTCCGGAACCGCCAGAACCAGAACTGCAAACCCAAATAAACCCAGAACCGAAACCGGATACAACCTTAGTTCGGAATTTAAAGATTCAATTTCAGATGCCTTTGTATCACGCCTTTATTTGAATATTCAGTACTTTCGACATTTGGTTTCATTTATGTCAATTTTTCAGTTTTTGATTCCTGCCATCAATATGTAATAGAGTTGATTTTTATTAATTTTGAATGTGATTAAAACCAGCATGAAATTTAAATGCTATTTTCATATGAAATACTTATTTTCTACTTTAGGATTAAGGGCTTCGCTAGATATCCAATAATTCCATGTTTAGCTACATTTTTTGTCTTCACCGAGTTTCCCGACATATTGGTGTGGAACTGCTTCATCGGCATTCAAAATAGATTCGAATAATCAAACTAATTTTATTAAATCTCCTACAACGTTTTTTTATATGAGAATTAGGATTCATAATACTTTCTTAATGTATTCTTTTTCAGATTTTTAGTTTCAGAAGTGGTGATTTTTGGATTCTTTTCTTTTAGCATAGAAAAGATATTTAGATGCTCGTAATAACAATATCTTTCTTATTTTGAATAAATTATTTTATTTGGCCATTTCATGAATGATGTTTTATTTACTGTAATAGACAATAATTGTTGAATGTTGCACTTCCTCACAAACAAACCCTGAGCAGATAAGAAAAGTAACTCTTTAATATCCATGTTTGTTGTAGACACGATTAATATTAAATTATTATAGCTACGGGTATGGTTCCCGTGACGTAGTTATGATGCTTAATTTCTAAAATTCAGGTGTATATTTCGTGTGACATGATTCTAATTTCCAACAAGGTTAAATAAAACGCATCGTAAACTGCGGGTACATTTCATGTAGCATGGCTTACGATGTATTTTAAATAACTTTAAATTTTCCTAAAATATTAAAACGGCTAAAAGGTTAAAAATGCATAATAGATTTAAAACGTATAAAAATCAGATAATTAGGCCAATAATAATAGTTGAGCGACCATGCTAAAACCATGGAATCCGGAAATGCCTAACACCTTCTCCCAGGTTAACACAATTTCTTACCCGAATTTTTGTGTTTCGCAGACTATAAAACAGAGTCAAACTTTCCTCGATTCAGGATTCTATACCGTTGACTTGGGACACCATAAATTATCCCAAGTGGAAACTCTAAATTTTAATATAAATAATCTCGTTTCAATTGTCACATAAATTGAAAAAACTCCCTTATATACCCTTTTAGGGGGTAGGAGAAAGGAGGTGTGACAATCTTGAACTTTTTTGGAATTGGCAAAGGAGCTGCACTTGGCTTCCAAGGTTGTTGAGCATATTTCTCTATATCTACTCCTTTGATTACAGGCGGCACGCCGTATATTTTCTCTATGCGATCATTTTGCTCCTTGAGCTGTTTCAGTAAAGTTAGTACTAAACTTTGCAAATCAGAATTAATTGGGATACCTGGTCCTCCATCGTGAGATTCGCTGGGAGTTCCTCCGCTGCCTGAATTAGTAAGCCCCGAGCGTGGATTCTCTATGGTTGCGGTGTCTTTTGGATGTGGAGTTGGTGGCACAGTTGGAAACCTATTGGCAAAAGCTTGAAGAGCATTATTGACATGTTCGGAGAATATTTGCTTTAACGCTGCATGAATAGCTTGATTGTTCTCATGTTGGTCATTCATATTCGATTCAGATCTGTCAGGAGTCCCCTCTCGAGATTGTTGAGGAGAGTTTTGCGGTGAGGGGACTGGAGTTCTATTACCTTGTTGATTTTGCTGATTCAACCGATGTTGCTGATTATCTTTGTTTGTTGGTTATTGTCGTTGACGTTCGACATGATTTTTTGGCAAAAGAATTGACTTGGAAAGTAAAAAGATTATCAGTTTCTCGGCAACAGAACCAATTTGTTTATACAAAAAATAGGAATATCGGTCAAAGCTTATTTTCTAAAGTACTCAGGTTACTGATAATCATATAAAGGAATATTTTTGCAATGAGAAAGGAAAATTAGGGTGAGAAATAACAAAGCAATCAATATAAAGCAAAGTAAATAAGTATATTCCAGTAATAATCAGAACGCATCCTTACAAATGACATTTTTCTTTCTTTTATAGGCTATTTATAAGTATGACGGCTCTTCCCTCTCGTAATCGAGTCATTATGAGCATTTAGTGATATTAATGAAACGTTATAATTGGCAATTGTAACTGTTTCGTGAAGATTTTGTAACGTTTCTAATCATTCATGTTCATTAATCGAAGATTAACGAATCTGTACATTTTATTGTCTTAATTCACTCTGTCTGTATCTCTTCAAATTATGAAGAGATTCGAGCAACCATTTCTT
The DNA here is from genome assembly GCA_034376525.1 of Nicotiana benthamiana. NCBI lineage: Eukaryota > Viridiplantae > Streptophyta > Magnoliopsida > Solanales > Solanaceae > Nicotiana > Nicotiana benthamiana. Next base: position 85,876,789 of record CM067326.1, read on the forward strand.
TTTGTCTTTTAGACGTTTTGCGTGTACCTATTAAGACTCGCATCTGTTTAAGTACTAATTTGCAGCTGTCACTTTTCTAATGATTCACGTGTCTTGTCATTTCAACCACATAATTAATTTACCCAATACATTAACTCTTTTCCTTAGTTACCAAGCTACTTAAAAGATTTGAGAACAAAACGGAAAATGAGAAAAGAAAATAAAGAAAGAACATTGGTTAGACTCGACATTTTCCTGATTTGGCGTTTATTTGAATGCGTTAAGAGGCATTTAATTAACACTTCAAAAGTTAAACCTTAATTGCATTTTATCAGTATTTTTTAAGATTTGGTACATTAGTTCCCAAACATTATGTCAGTGTGGGGTGATCTCAAAGAACAAAATATCTGAGGAGGCTTCAGAAAATGATCATGTGATTCTTAGTTGAGAGTATGTTTTAAAGTGTCATTTTGTACCAAAAAATGAGACCGGTCTGAGATTTCTTAATCTCCTCTTACATTATTTTTAGTCATTTCTCGTGATTAATGGCTTATTATTTATAAGTATACTCATTTGTGACACCCATGTGACACGTTCTTGTTGCAAACATTGACGTAAATACGCAACTAGCTAGTAGTCGTTATGTCTGTAACATAAACTTTGGGGTAAAATGAAATAACTTAAAGGATGAACGGAAAGTGAAGTCTAATGGTGCCTTTAATCCTCATTTAAACTTCTAGATTTTGGCAAATATGTATTTGATAACGACGGAGTATGAATTTGAAAGATCTTATTTTATAAAGTTTGATAGGTTAAATGGTGAAAAATGTTTTGTATATTGGAAAAAAAAAGTAAACTTGACTTATAATTGTGAAAGCACTAAACAATATTTAAAAAGGCGGAGCCTTGAGGCAAGGCATAAGCCTTGAGATATGGGGCGTAAGTCCCACGGATCTTACAACTTTACTAATTTCAAAAATTTAAGGTAATATAAAATAAAAATTACATTAAAATTATAAAATTATAACAAATAATCTATTTAAAATATTTATAAATTATAATTCAGCTATGAATAATTCGAAAAGTATGATATATATCATAATATGCAAATTAGCTGCAACACTGTTTTAACTCAAACATCAAAAGTAATGAATTCGATACGAAAACTTATATGTATCTCTTAATGAGTAACGAATTTTGAAAGAATTTCGATATTATAATTTGATATATTTTTTAAAATACTCCTTTTATTTAATATGCTTTTTATTTAAAAGAGAATTTATATAAAAACATAATTCACAATTTAAATATGATTTTCTAGCATCATTTATTTTTAAGTTTCAACAAGTTAATAAAGTGACACATAATTCACCATACAATACCATAGTAACTAATTATTTGTAAATAATTACTAGCTAATATTGAGTTATTAAATTAATAGGTATTGTATCTTGTATACGTGAAAAAATAATATTTAAAAAAATTATAAAAATAATTATGGACTATTATATAGCAAAGACATAACAAAAGTTAATGAGTAAATACTTTTTAAATGAAAGACTTATTAAAAATTAATTATCATAGCAGTCCTAATGGATAACGTGCAATAATTTTTATTTTAATTATGGCATAAAATACTCTCAACTTAATGATTTAGGATTGAGAATTTTTTTTTTCAATGATTTATTAAGAAAATTTAAGAATTTATGAGGTTATTTACATACAATTATATAATGTTTTATTAGGCGAGCCCAATATGTTAGCCGTGTTCGGAACATATACCCTGATGGTCAAGGCTTAAGTCTTATAAAATTAAGCTTCATACATAAGCTCAGAGGCGTTTTACGAGTGCTTCGTCCCGGGATGAGCCTAATTCTGTCTTTTAAATCAGGTAGTAAACATGAGCAAAATTATCTAACAGAGTAAAAAATGTACAACGTTAGCATCGTTGAAAGTTGAAACGATGAGAAAGAGTAGTAGACTAACTATTTTCTATGTAGGAGATATAAAAATATACTTATTTTGCTTTGAGGGGTTAGATATATCTTGATAATTATCACTAAGGAAATAGCCATAATAGAATAAACGCAAGTTGATGCTACAGAGATTTTTAAAATGGGATAAAAGAGAGTAATCAAACCAATTGATTCTGCTATTTGAAAACCCAAGCAAAAAATGGAAGAAATAGGCCGGGGATATCCTTTAAGCCAGTTTTAACAAAATTATTTGACAAGTGGTCTTGAATTAGATGGTTTTGGGTTGTCATAACATGTTGCTATTATAATAATATTGACCAAACAAATAATGGACTAGTCGAATTATAATCCCCTCAATTTTGATTCAATAATATCAATCTGTCTGTCATGAGAATATTAACAACTTTCTAACCCTTGAGTTGTAGAACATGCTTTATGACCTGAAAATCTGTCTTAGTTTTAAGATTTTCAGTAATTCCATTCCAAGAGTTTCTTTTAAGGATCCACTTCTCTATTTAGTTACGTTCAACATACAACCCTGACCCTCTCATACTTTCCTTGCGCAAAAAAATCTCCAAAAGATTTCAAGCTGTATAAAGGGATAAACATAAATTTTTCTGAAAACAAAAAAAAAATGAGGAAGAAGAAGTAATATTGGAAGGTGAATGTTTGCATAAAATTAGGGCAAATCATCATTTGCCTCTTTTTCCCCCCCTAAAAAGATTCGTCACCACTCGGCCGTGATTTTAGAAGCAAAATGAAAAAGAAAAAGAAACAGGATTAGTGGGCCACAGGAAATGCATATTTTCGGCTCTTTCCTTGAAATAAGATAAACTGTAACAACTCTTTCCCTCCACATTTATAAATATGAGTTTGTACAGTTCAAAAAAGGGATAAGAAATAGTTATAACAAGGAAGCTCGTGAATCAATGACCATAATTTTCTGTAAGCTATAACTGTTCAAGCACTTCAATACAAATTTCAAGTATTCAAGATCAAGAACGAAATTAAATTAAAAATAAGATATTCAAAATTAAAGCTACTTGTTTGTGATAAAATTTATGGTAACAATTAAAATATTCGTGATAGATAAATCAAATTTAAATTTAAGATCTTGATCAAAAGCCCTTGAATTTATATTAACAAAGTAGAATTAGAGAAATTATAGAGATTGCAACACTCATATTACTTGAAATCAAATACTTCAATTATTACAATATTTTTTTGGTCTTAATTGTATTTGTTGACATAAATTTATTGTCTACGCATAGTACAGTAATAGTTCGGAATATATTTCAATCACGTTAATACATTTAGTTAGGTAATATAATTTTATATTATATATATATATATATATATATATATATATATATATTCTTTACTACTTTTCATATTTTCTTTTACATTGTGCAAATTTGGCTGAAACGAATTTAAATTCAGGATATGATTAATAAGTATTAGATAGATAACCTCGCTCAACTAATTTGATACTAAAACATAATTGTTGCAATATTATAAATCTACTGTTAGAATTGTTAACTATAGCTCCATAGTTAACGATTAACAATATGGGTCAATAGCTTAAATGGTCACTCAACTTTTATAAATTGATCTTCAAAATTATATAACTTTTTTGTCATTTAAAACCGCAAAATTTTGGATAATTGGCCATCAAAGTCATATAATTCCTTTTTTCTTTAAAAAATCATTTAAATTTACCTAGTTCACTTAAATGGTCATTCTAGCCAGTTTTTGTACTTTAAGCTGAGATTTAGTAACATGACAAAATTAATTTTAAGAATAAATTATTAAAATACTAATTTAAAGCATGGACTATTTAAAGACATAAACCACTCGTTTACCTAATACTGTAATACATGACACGTCCCACATATGAGGGTCGACAATTATAGTTAACAAAAACTTTTGTACTTTTAGATAATGATTTATACCATTGAACTTTTCAGTTATCATCTCAAAAATTATGTTACTTCCAATTTAAAACAATCAAATCTTTCAACTACTTGAAAATATCTGAGAATTCTTGACGACTTTTAAATTTTACAAGAAGTATTGTAAAAGTTAAACAAACTTTACAAATTTTGAATTGTATCATTGGATTTTTACAATTAATTTTACAATGATGATTAATATCATTGACTTTTTGGATGGAAGAACTATAATTCTAAGTAGTTGAGAGCATAACATGAGTTATAATAGAAGGATTAAATTGATTTGAAATTTTCATGTGTCTTTATAATCATCTATTGAATGCTGACTTTCACAAGTTTGTCTTGCTCTTTCCTTAGCTGTGTTCAATTATTTTTTCCATAAGTAGTTCATTTTAACTTTTAAATTTAATATAACATAAAATTTAAGATGGGAAAATTCAATTATATAAATCACTGTCCAAAAGTACAAAACTTTCCAATTAACTATAATTGCGTAAAGTCGATCGATATATGTGATATGAGTCAAGTTAACCGATTGTGTTTAGTTTTAAAATGGTTCAGGTTTTAAATTAGTATTTTAATAATGTTTTCTTAAAATTAAGTTTTTTCATGTCATTAAATCTCACTGCAAAGTGCAAAATCTAGCAAGAAAGACCATTTAATTGGAATTAGATAAAGTTGGATGATTTGTGAAAGGCGAAAGAAAGTTACATGACATTAATGGTCAATTCTCTAAAGTTAATTGATTTTTGAAAGACAAAAAGAAATTACATGATTTTGATAACAAATTATCCTAAGTTGAGTGATTATCTGAACCATCAAACTCTAAACAACAGTTACTATAATAAGAAGTTGTTCATAACTCCATATTCCAATAAATTCGCATTATCTGTTTAATTATAATTAATTAATATGTATATCTATACACTTATGCGTGTTTGGCAATTTATCACAGAGTAACAAATTAATATGGTTTGATACGCATGGACAGATCTATTTTATGGTTACATGGTGCCAATGATTCAAGAAAAATTTCACCTTTATTTTCCTCTTTTTCGTTTTGCCTTTTCAAAGTCAATGGAAAATGTGACGGGGTTTGCAAAGTGTTGTAGTAGCACGAAAAACAAAATACGGCGCCCTCTATTAAATTTCTGACGAAAGCCGGCAATTAGGCTAAAAAGAAAGAGAAATTTCATTAGGGCCCCACTGCAATTTCAGGTCAACGGTCAAAATCTGCGCTCCCCTCAAAAAGCTCCATTTTCCGAGCCCAATACCCAATTCTCTGTCTTTCCCGTTCATACCCATACAACCCACCACTCCTCTTTCTCCTAATTTCTTAAAAAACATTTCAGAAGTAAATAATTTTACGCCGGCTATGGAGTTTGAATTGGATCAATCTGACGGCTTCGATCGGATACCCGACCCGCTTATCAACCTCATCTTCAACCAAATCTCCGACATCAAAACCCTAATCCGATGTCGCTCCGTTTCAAAACGGTTCAACTCTTTGGTTCCTCAAGCCGATTCGCTCCTCCTCCGGGTCGACCGGGTTATCTCCGCCACCGATTCCGATGACGAAGACGATTCCTTCTTCATTGCTTTCCTCAGATCCATCATCAAATCCCTTCACCATCTCGTTTCCTCAAGCAAGCCTCTCCCAAACCCGACCCAATCACAAAACTCACCCGCCCAGATCCTGCGCGAGTTCGAGAAGATCCGGAATCTTCAAATCGAGCTACCGTCCGGCGATCTCCGATTAGAGAAAGGCACAACGATTAAGTGGAAGGCAGAGTTTGGGAAAACCCTGAAGAGCTGCGTGATTTTAGGGTTTCGTGGTGGGGAAGGTGGCGGAGGAGAGGCAGAGTTAGGAGGAGGCGGAGGAGGAGCTGGGGGAGGTTTGAAAATGAGGGTAGTTTGGACAATTAGCGCGTTGATAGCAGCATCAGCAAGACATTACATGATGATGGAAGTCGTAGACGAGCACAAGGAGCTGGAGAATTTGGTAATTAAAGACAGAGAAGATGAAGGCAGAGTAGTGATGGATAAGAAAGGATTGACAGAATGTAGAGAGAGCCAAGGCGAAGGCGAAGAAGCAGAGGTGAATAGTTCTACCAGTGGGAATGGCGTTGGTGTTTGGTGGCGGAGCAATCGTACGACTGTGCCAGCTGTACGTATGAGGATGAGGCATGAAGCTAGAATGGAACTCTCCGATGGCACGAAAATGGTAGGAGCAACATTGGTGGTTGTGCGGCCAATTAATCAGGGTAATGGTGAGAGGAGTGAGGTAGAGGAACAAAATGGAGATGTAGGATTGGCATTAGCGGCATTTGGGGATGATGCAGTGTATGGAGAAACAGTGGAGAGGTTGCTCAAGAGTAGAAGTTATATCCTGGAGATGAATTCCTTTTAGTTCCCATGGTATCTGTAAGAACTTGTTCTCAATCAATGTGATGATCGTCTAGAATTTTGTTGTCATTTGTAAATATATCGCTATTGCTATTTGTACAAGTTATGGTTAGACATTCGTGCGTAAGAAAGAAGATTCTATTGCTTATATCATGATCAAAATCCAAACTCCGGGGGTTTCGGCTATTGGGGCAGTGAGAATTGAACTGAAACTTTGTGTGAGGATCTCTTGGTCTTACCATTTCCTTTGAGCTATGTTGCTCTCTTTTTTTGTTGCATTTGTACACGATTTTACCTGTAGTGTCTGATCTTATTGTGTACCATTTCATGTGCGGTGTCTGCTCAAGTCTCTTTTCATTAGGACTTCAGAAACCAATGTTGATACTTGTTCCTACTTATTGAACCCCTAATTTGCATTCAAAGGCATATTGAGGAGTCATATGTCTGACCCATTTGGGAGGAGTCATATTGTGAATGGAATATGTGCTGGCTAGATGGTAAAATGTATGTTGATCAGATACTGAGTGTTCAACTTGTAGGTTTGATTAACTTTTACATGATAATACAGAACTCAGAAGTGATCTAGCTGATTCCAGCTTATTCGGTTAATTCAGTATTGAGGAGTATCAACTGAACACTTTGCTTCTAACATACCCACAGCCTATAAAAAATGGCTGCAATCGCAACTATCTGAAATCACATAAGATGAAGAACAGGAGGGAAACCTCTATTTTGCTGAAGGATGCAATTGATTTGTCACCTGGAACAACCTCGGCAGAATGGGCCAGGTACCTCAAGGAACCTATTAGCAAAGGGCCAAAGCCACTTGCGTTCCTTGGCAATATTGCATTACAGATTTTTTGAGTTATTGGCAGTATGTTGCCAAATACCATATGGAATTATCAGAGGCAACTGCCATTGGCTAGTGAATTCACGAACTGTGATACGGTATGAGCAAGGCCTGATGAATGCTTTTCCAAATGATAATTCAAGTATGTGTCCTTAATTATATCATTGATTAAATTTGTTTCTGAATAGTTAGCAGCCACGATCAAAAGCTTTAGTTAGCTGTGTCTAATGGCCATGTGTGATAATCGCTATAGCTTGTATTCTTCTGGTGGTTTTTGGACGTTTAGAATTTCGTAATCAAGAAGTTGAAGCTGTTGTATTAAGAAGGTTCACAGTTTTGGTTCTCAATCTTATACATGACCAGATTTCACAAGCCAAGTGATATCTTGTACCTGGGTATTTTTGGGCCTAATCCTTAACTGTCGAGTTTTCCAGACGTAACAGTGTCTGAGGGTTTTTTTTGTTTGTGACTGAGGTTAAAGGAAGAATTTTAGTAAATGGTAATGAAGTTGTTAATTACTCCGCTGAGAAAATAAGTGGTATATCTATAAAGGTTATTGCGTATTGGACTGACCTAGATGTTTTAGGCACCTATCAAATGGCCGTTATTAGTTGTTCGCAGTCTGAGTTCTTATTTGTTGTCGATCAATTTCAGTTATCTTTTGAAACGTGATTTTTTTTCAAAGATCATATTAATTGAACTATTATGTTATCACACAAAAAAAAAATTGAAATTCCAAGTTATTTATATTCAGTAGTTGAAAATTTTACCTATACATCAACATCTTGCGGGGGATATGAAATTGAAGTGGTGCGGTAATGATTTTTACTTTAGTGTTCCTTTTCTTTTTACGAAGTTGAATAAGGTTGGTTTAATTGGGTACACTTGTTTATCAACTTCTTAACAAGACAACCTAAAGATGATGTATTTTTTGTGGGGTGGGGGTGGGGGTTAAAAATCTATTTTCTATTCGCATGTCTCCGCCACTTAGATGTGAATGCTGAAGAAATTAGCTAATCATCTTGCATTCCAAAAATGGTGTATACGGTCAAAATCACATGCCTCTGATTTATAGGCTCGAGGGTCCGTCCTAAGAGTAAGTCCGAGTGAAGTCGAATTCGAGCCCAATGGACCGGACTGGAGATCGAAGATAGAATGCGAGGACCGGAGATAGGAGTATCGAAGCTGCGTATGCTCGACCCCAAAATTGTTCTATTATGGACTTGTAATAGAATGAGCTATATTCTTGCCACGTCCCCAAAATCACGGCGCAAATTCTGAAATAGGATTGTACTATTTTGTACCAGGCGGTTTGACAGTTGTACCATGAATATTCCCTATTGTAAATAGAAATATAACTTATTTAGAGTTTTTCCTATTATATAAAGAGGACCCCAATCATTTGTAGCATTAACTAATCATTTAACAAGGAATATACTCTCTTCCTTTTCGCCTACTATTCATCCGCATTGTCATTTAGCTCTATTGTTCTTACTTTACTTTTCTTGCTTAATTATTCTTATTGTTCTAAACCACCTCGAGGTCACTAAGCTCGAGGTCAGTGCTGTTGAGTTACATCGGTTTGATTCATTTATCTCTTTTATTTCTACTTCATATTTCTTGATTATCAATTGGTATTGAACTAAATCGCATATTCTTAAAATTACAAATCAAATTTAATTGTTATTTGTATTTTCGAGCCAAAAATATGTGAAAAAAAAGAACAAATAAGTACAAGAGAATAGTCAATGGCCAACCAGTCAGACATGCACGCGAAGAACTTCTCATAGATATGTTGATATTGTTCCTGTTACGTATTTTTAGCTTTGTCTTTTCAACATAACAACTCATAGTGTAAATACAAGACCAATAAGCAGCTTCTTCGTAGAAATTAGAATAGTAGTCTATCTATCTTTAATACTTAGTATATATAAAATCTTGCATGTCAAAGTCAACCACAAGATGAAATTCTTTCCCTATTTTCTTGAATGGTATCTTTTATGATGTTTATTTTTGTTTAAAAAAAAAAAGCACAACAGAGATGCACATAAAACCTCTGAATTTGGGCGTCAATCTCCAAACTATGGATGTTAAACCTCCCATATATACTAGAAGCATAAATTTGCCCCTCCCCCTTTGGTTAATTATTAGTTGAAGGCAATAGGAATATGCACCTTATACTTATAGTCCTCAAGACAAAGTACATGGACTAGCCTGTTAATTTTTGCCCCTCCCCTTTTTTCATTTGAATATTATTCAAGTTGCAGCTACCGTAGCCAAAAAAAATTCATATTTAGCTATCATGTTCTTGAGAACTGTACGTGCATAACCTTCTAGTCAAATGGTAAAACCCTCTGCTGGATTGGGTTAACTGTAATATCATTTGGGATTTTTACCTTCCTATACCATATATAAAATATTATTACCCTTAGTGTTTAAGGTTTGTATTAATTACATTTTAGAATACTAAATTACCATAATTCAAATTAAGGATATAATTAAGGGTGCATTTATATTATGCGCTATTATAGGAACCTCCCCCCCCCTCCCCACGGGAGATGGACAGTAGCACCAATAATATTCAGATTAGTTCTCATTTACTTTCCCAAAAACCTTAACTTAACTACTCGTCCTGAAGTTTCCACTCCCGTCACCGATCTCCGTCGCTGTAAATTTTCTGCTACTATTTACCAATTTTCTGTTTACACGTACAAAACATCAATGTATCGTTATTTTCATTGACCTCTTTTTTTTGGCAGTTGCTGAAGGTTACTAGTTAACACAGTCGATTGAAACTTGAAGAGGACATATTTTCAGAAATTGTAGATAAACTGTAGAAAAATTAGAAAATTGTACATAAATTGTAGACTATTTTTTGCAGAAGATTTTGTAGAAGCTTTAGTCGTTTTGGATTTGTGAAAACAGAAAATAATGCATCTACAATCAGAATACAAATAATCTACAATTTATCTAATAGGTATCTACAAATTGGATACATTGAATTTTAATATCCCAATTCCCATTTCAATTGTAGCATAATTAGCATTTTCGACATAATTGTAGAAGATTTGTAGAAGTTTTAGTCTTCTCATTCTATAATTTATCCACAAATTATCTACAATTTAAGAAAATATGTCTTTTTTTTTTCGACTTTCAATCTAAAATTTAGCCAAAACCAAGTCTAATCTTCACCAAAACCCCCCAAAATTGGGATATAAACTCCAAATCATATTCCCGATTATTTTCAACAACACCCAATCCAAACAAATAATGATTTTTGAAAACCCAAATTTGAATTCAAAGCTTTCAAGCTTTTTAATGCTATCAATGGTGGAAAATATATGGAAGAACATATGAAGATGAAGATGAAGAACAGAAATCTCCTTTCCGTTTCAATATTACGCAGCTTCGAGAGAATTTAATATATAATAAATCAATCCCAGATTTTCTTCCTGATTTTTCGCGCGCTAATAATGGAAGATTCAGCCATAATAAACGAAAGGTATATAAACTGTATGAAAATTATGAACTGAACGGGTAATATACATACTATGCACATATTTAATAATAAGGTTTCATATACGATATAGTTAGGAAAAAATCCCATATCATTTTACATATGGGATATGGAGAAAAACTTTCTGGCTCTATCGGGGGCTAATATTACAAAATTTACTGCTATACGTATCTAAGTTCTAACTCAAAATTACACTTATATTAATCTCTGTCTAACATTATGTGCTGCTATTTATCACATATCTAGTTTATAACTAACATCTCTTCGAATTAGAGCTTAGTAAATCATTTTGTACACAATCTCTCTTTCCCCCTAGTCTTGATATATAGACTAACAACACATTTTTCTTTTTTCTACATTGTAACGCTGGATTATTAGGGTGTCTATAAATCCTACTTCAGCGTCTTTTTTTTTCTTTTCAATTTTTGCTAGTTGTTCTCGAGTCTACATTCATTTCCTGTTCCCCTACATCAAGCCAAGTGAGATATGATTCATGTTCTGTATTTGTTCGATCATTTTCTTAATATTAAATAGATATCTCACTTAGAGTTTCAAAATTTGAATTAGGTGATTCCCAAAGAAGAAGCGATTCCCAAAGAAGTGCTCATGTAAATTTTGTTTTACGTGCAAAAATTAGATGGATGCTCACTCGTAAGTCTATCCTAAAGTGTTTAGTAATAGTACAATACTACTGATCACCAGCCCTTTGCTTACCCTTCCTCTCTTCCTCCTACTTATATATACTACCAAAAGAATACTCCCGATACATATGTGAAGCTTCTAAATGTACTTACTCAGTTCATTTTATTTGTTTATTATTGATTTTGTACATCTTTTAAGAAATAATAAATAAATTATTTAATTTACCATAATACTCACATTAATTGGTGTATAATCGTAATGAATGTGGAAAATAATTTGGAATAAGTAATTAATACTAAGGGCAAAACAGAAAAAATAAATTATTCTTCTTTTGATATGAGAAAGAAAACAAGTAAAAGTGAAAATCTTGTTTACCCTCAAAATTGGGTAACAATAGAATTTGTACGTGATTTTAAGGATACACAAATTAATTTGATACAAAAATGATAAATTAAATTAGAATGAACATGTAAAGGTATAGTAGATTCAAACCACGTTATGAGATTGACTCTAGTCTTAATGTAACGTTCACCCTCGATCCGGGCTTACAGCGACTAGTATTGATGATCAAGAAAAAGAGCTTTGATAATAGTAAAATAATAACGTATTGCTTTGGAATGTGCGTTACAAAAGTGCCTATTGAATTATCATACACTTTTTATATAGTAGAGGAATCCTACTCTAGATACAGTTACATAAAAGGTCAAAAAAAGCTTCTATTTTAACTGATTGTTGGTTCTTTGTCGATACGTGCCGAGATCCACACTGTGATATCCGGCTGATCGCGGATATCACAGCCTTCTATAGTTGTGCTTGATTGTCCGACAATGTTCCTTGAAGTCGTTCGGAATTAGGACCAATCTCGGATCATGATCCCGATATTCTCGAGGGAGGGCGTAATGCCCCGAACTCTGACTCAATGAGACCCTTGTTTTGATTCTGATCCTTCTTCATAATATTTTGAGCTCCATTTACACTATCGGAGACTGGGATGTACCGTAAGCCTGATTTTACCGTACACAGATAGTCCTTTTGTTTCTCGGAGAGTAGATGACGAGAAACGACATAAGCTCCTGATTCCTTCTTTGATATGTCATTACAGAAATGACAAAACACCTAAAATATCTCGTCAGTCACGTCATAACGTCATTAAATACATGTCAGCCGCCAGTCTGCTGTCCCTGGACGGGAAACGTTGCTGGACCCCTATAAATACCCACTCCTTTGTTCGTTTCTCACTTCACGTTAAATCTTCTACCCTAGTACCCTCAGGATTCAATACTCTCTAGCATTTTTACCTCCGTCACTCAAGGTTCTTTTGTATTTTGCAATTTTTTTACTCATTTTCTACTCAAGCTAACCGGTCTGATCCTTAACTTTCAATATTTGTCCATATTCATCAAGCTTTTCCTCCATAACAATGACAAAAACCTCAAAATCTGCTCCTTAAGAGGATGCCCGCCTTCTTCATGGCAGATCACTGAGGTCAAGGATACCACTCCTGAAGTGGTTGTTGATACTGGCAGTAGAGCGCCCCTTGAAAATATTCATTTTGGGGGGTCGTTCGGTCACCAATGACTTCAAGGTTAAGAATCCTTCTTAGGCATAGGGTCGGGGCAAGGAGCCCTAGAGATACATTTGCTCCATTAAAGAGAAGAGGTCCTCCCCTTGGTCCAAAAAGACTGCAAATAGACCAACAAAGACATAGTGATCCCCGACTCCAAGGAGGCCATTACTACCTTGGAGGCCATTACTACCTTTTGTATTTTGCAATATTTTTTACTCATTTTCTAATCAAGCTAACCAGTCTGATCCTTAACTTTCAATATTTGTCCATATTTTTCAAGCTTTTCCTCCATAACAATTACAAAAACCTCAAAATCTGCTCCTTAAGAGGATGCCCGCCTTCTTCGTGGCAGATCGCTGAGGTTGAGGATACCACTCCTGAAGTGGTTGTTGATGAACTGGCAGTAGAGCGCCCCTTGAAAATATTCATTTTGGGGGGTTGTTGGGTCACCAACGACTTCAAGGTTGAGAATCCTTCTTAGGCATAGGGTCGGGGCAAGGAGCCCTAGAGATACATTTGCTCAATTAAAGAGAAGACGTCCTCCCCTTGGTCCAAAAAGACTGCAAATAGGCCAACAAAGACATAGTGAACCCCGACTCCAAGGAGGCCATTACTACCCATATTGAGGGATATCTAAGTGTTTACACTTATCCCTTTATTTTGGGCACGGTAGACCCGGTCATATTATACTTCTGGAGAAGGTACAACGTATGATTTGGCCAAATTCACCCATTTATGTGGAGATCATTATCCTCCTCCGATTCTGTGTGAAAAAGGTCGTTGGGTGCTCGTTCACTATCAATCATATACTCCGCTTGTATAGTCCCCGGATCTTCCGAGAGGGATTGATAAAGCTTGTACACTTGGCCAACAAAGCCCCCTTCTCGAGTATCGACGAGGATTGGGAATTGGGGTTGGCATGGACATTTTGGCCGGGTGAGGACCGCCGACCTAGTACCTACCGAGTGGAGGCCATTCTCTGAGAGGTGGATCGTATCACGTATGTATAACTCCCTTTAAGCGTTGATTTTACGCCTTATCCTCTAGGGGTGAGCATAATACTATTCAAACTGAAAAAATTGGCCGAATTAAAAGTTTTGGTTTTCCGGTTTAATCGGTCGGTGTGCAGTTTATATTTTTTGAAAGTTTGGTGTTAAGTTCGTTTATCGGTTTTGATAATTCGGTTTTGTGTTAAACCAAAAAACCGAAGTTTTTCACTAGAGATTTCATTTACTGTACTTCCCTCAATTTATTCACAGGTTCTGACACATTAATTTCAACCATCTTTGCCTTAGTAATTAGTGCCATGTCTCACTCAAGTAATTTAAACACTTGATCTTAAGTTGCTAGCACTTCAAGGATGTATTATGTCCAAGGCTGTTCTATTTAACTATCTTATTTAATTGTTAATCGTGGTTAGACCGGTCAACTTGTTCACAAAATTTCAATAATAAAATTAGATGATTACTATAGAATGCGTATTAGGTGTGCTATATATTATTATGCAAATTCCCTCTTTATCAATGCATTTTGTGAGCATGTAATTTTTGTCCTATATGAATTATTCTCATAAATTCAAAACAAAATAATTTCCTTTGTATATTGCAATGCTTATTTTCTGTTAATGAGTTGCATTTGTTTGTGCAGATTTATTTTGTATCAATTAATGGAAAATACAAAATATGTGGCATAAGAATTTAAGATCCAACCTTGCGTTTTTGAGAACTAATTAGTAATTGATTCATTTTATGAAAAAAAATTCAAAAATAGTTTAATTTACATTTTTACTCTAATTTTGGTTTTTAGGTGATTTCTTTTCTTTTAATTTTTGCTTTAACTATTTGTGATAATTATTACTTAGGATAATTAGCATTTTTATTAATTGTGGATTCATTGTTTTTAATTTAGGATATTAGTTTAATTGAAAATGAAAAAAAGGGAAAGAAATAAAATTTGAAAAAATATAAAGAAACAAAAAGGAAAATATATTTGGGCCAGTCTTCAAATTCTCTCAGCCCAAACGAACTTACAGCCCAATCCTAACCCCAAATCAGCCCAAACCCTGTCACACCCTGTCCGTATCATTTAGTCACCAAACGACGCAGTTATGAGTTTCCCAATAAAATCCAATCTCGGCCCTCTGTTTCGTCTCATCAATGGTTCAAATCACTTCCCTATTTTAATTAAAATTTCCAAGCATTGTAACACTAACCTAGGACCCTGATGTTATGTCTTCTCTCTCACTCTCATCTTTCACCACTACTGTCGCCGCCAGAAATCGCCCACTCGGCAGGCGTCCAAATCCTCCCAAACTTACACCACTCGAGCACCTCACCCTCTTCTTCCCAAATTCGAGCCATGTTTCCCCAAAATCCCACCCGGATTGCTCAAATATTTCAAACCCTAACGCTGCCTCTATTTATCCGCCATCTCCGGCCAGCGGCAGAGCTCAACCATGCAACCATCACCCGTCCCTTAGTCCCAATCTACCACCACTTCATACCAAATCCTCACCAAATCGGACCAGCTTCCAATCTAATATTGCAGGAGAAGGAGATCTTTCAAGTCTTCAAGCTCTCAGGAATAGTTTGGCTTGAAAACTTGTGGTATTTTTTAATTGTAAATTGTGGATGTGGTAGTAACATTGACTCTCCTCCTGCTATAAATTCAAATTATGTTAATGCAAGATTTTTCCTTTTTGTTGTTTACACCTTAATTTCATGCTCTATTTTTAGTCATGATTGTGTGCATATAAGTGGCATGAGTTAAATTAAAGCTATACTTCCTTCTTCCTTTAATGCATGTTACTGATCTTTTTATGATGCCAAAAGGAGGGAGAATAATTTCATTCTGATTTGCACTGATTAATGGGGATGTAGAGATTCAGGGAGAAACTTAAGGTCTTCCTGGTTTACTGTCTGGTTCTGTGTGGCTCTTTCTAGGATTTTCAATTATGAGTTTGTCATCATCAAAAAAAGGGGAAATTGATAAGTTACAAGTACCTTGGTTATAAGTACCTCATTTAATATTTGGATGATTTAACAAACTTACTATCCAGAACCAGATAAGGAACCTGCTACAAATTCTCAAGACCTTAAGATCACAAGGTTCTAGCTTGGCATATGTTTCAAATCTCCAAAGTTCAAGGAATAGCCGAGGGAACAGGTTCCTACTAGTTCCCGAGGTGTCTGTACGAAGTCAACTCTCCAGTTGGAAAGTTGTTACCTGCACATGCTACAGTACATGAACAATGCATCAGTCAACTTTCTGTGGAAGGATTTTCACTTACCTTGCTTCCATCAGTGTAATTGATGTCACACATGCATTATTAACATGAAGGAAGGTAAAACAATCACTTGAACAGTTAGCGATTTTTACTCAAGCTCTCTCACGTGATCATCCAACAAGTAATTCTCAAGTGCATCAAGAACAAAGTACCTACAGACCATTTCCCATATCAAGTTATTGTATGACCTTAGTTGAGTTCGAACTTTGTAATAGTTCTTCAAGTTTATTTCCTACTTAGCTAGTTTAAACGAATTATGTAGGAACTCTTTGTAAATATTAAACCCTTTTGTTTAAGTCTTGCTAGAGTTAGTCGAGTTATAAAGTCTTTGTAATAGAGTTATTACAATGTGGCTTGTAATAGAGTATTACAAGCTAGTAAGGAATTAAGAGGTTAATTACTAGTTTGCAGAGGTTGTAATCGAAAAGTTGTTCAGTAGTGAAGTTAAAATCCTACAATGGTAGGTCGTGATTTTTAATCCCGTTGAGTTGGCAATCTTCCACGTAAAATTCCTGTTGTTATGTACTTATTGTTGTGTGCATGTGTTCTAGTGGAACCGATAGAGAACCTAGTTCTCTATAGAGTTTGGTGGATTCCTATATTCCATCAAAGGTGATTTCAGAACTATGAGAATGGGTAACACAAGTTACTCAAAGATTATGGGGATTGGTAACATTTGTATCAAGACAAATTCTGGATGTATATTGGTTCAAAAGGATGTGCAACATGTACCTGATTTTTTGATGAATTTGATCTCAGGAATTACTTTAGATCGAGATGGATACGAGAACTATTTTAAAAATAAAAAATGGATACTCACTAAAGGATCATTGGTGATTGCATATGGAGTTGTTCGTGGCATTTTTGTACGAGACAAATGGAAAATTATGCCAAGGTGAATTAAACACATCATAAGATGAGAGTTTTGCAGATTTTTGGAACAAAAGAAGGGGTCATATGAGCAAGAAGAGATTACAGATTTTTTCCGGGAAATCACTCATCTTTTTTGTATAAGGTACAACGATAAAAACCTTGTGACTAGTGTTATTTGGTAATAAATATAGAGTCTCATTTCAAATATCGTCTAAAAGAAAATTAAATATGCTTGACTTAGTATATTTTGATGTTTGTGGTCCAACAGAAATTGAATCGATGGGTGGTAACAAATATTTTTCTACTTTATTGATATTGTGTTTGTGGGTTTATATCCTAAAAACCAACGATCAGGTATTTCATATCTTCTTGAAATTTCATCATATGGTGGAAAGGGAGACGTCGAAAGCTAAAGCCGTAGCCGAATTGACAAAGAGATAAGTACACTTCAAAGGAATTTTAAGAGTCCTATTCAAGTCATGGGATCAGAAATGAAAAGACAATTCCTAGAGCCTCACAACATAATGTCATAGCCGAGACAATGAACTGCACCATTGTTGAGAATGTGAGAAGTATGTTTAGAATGGCTAAACTGCATAAGTCATTCTGGGGTGAAGCAGTTCAGACAACCTATTACCTAATCAATACGAGTTCATCAATTCCATTAGAGTTTGAAATCCCAGAGAGTGTTTAGAACAACAAGGAAGTGTCCTACTCACATCTAAAGGCGTTAAGTTGTAGAGATTTTGCATCTGTACCAAAAGAGCAGAGAACAAAGCTAGATGATAAATTTGTTCCCTCATATTCATTGCATATGGAGATGAAGAGTTCAAGTACAAATTATGAGATCCTGTAAAGAACAAGATCATTAGAAACAGAGATGTAATATTTCGAGAAGCTGAAGTTGGAGCTCCAGGTGATCAGTTAGAGAAGACAAATAATCATATAATCCCGAACCTTGTTACTATTCATTGTTCTTCTAACTACCCCACTATGGTAGAAAGTACGACCGACAAGGTTGCCGAGCAGGGGGAGCAACCTCATGAGGTTATTGAGAAGAAGGAGAAACTTGATGGTAGTGTCGAGCAATTGGAGCACCCCACTCAGGGAGAAGAATAATCTCAACCTCTAAGGAGATCAGAAAGGCCAAAGGTAGAGTCATACAGGTACCCTTCCATAGATATTTCTTCATCAGTGATGAGGAGGAGCTAGAAAGTCTTAAAGACGTGTTGTCCCATCTTGAAAGGAACCAGTGGATGAAAGCCATGCAAGAAAAGATGGAATATCTATTGATAACGGCATGCACAAGTTGGTTGAACTTTCAAAGGATAGAAAACCACTCAAATGTAGTTAGGTCTTTAAACTTAAGAAAGATGGAAATGGCAAGCTGGCCATATACAAAGCTTGATTGGTAGTTAAAGGCTTTGAATAGAAGAAGGGCATTAATTTTGACGAAATTTTCTCACATGCTGTCAAAATGACTTCTATTCGAACAATTTTAAGCATATCAGCTAGCCTAGATCTTGACTTGGAGCCGTTGGATGTGAAGATTGCATTTCTTCATGGAGATTTCGTAGAGGAGATTTATTTGGAGAAGCTAGAAGGATTCGAAGTTGCTGAAACATGGTGTGCTAATTGAATAAGAGTCTTTATAGATTGAAGTAGTCACCAAAGCAGTGGTACATAAAGTTTGACTTATTCATGAAATGTCAAACATACATAAAAACCTATTATAGTTCATGTGTATACTTCAAAAGATTTTCTAAGAATAACTTTACTATATTATTATTGTACGTAGATGATCGATTGATTATAGGACAAGACAAGGAGCTGATTGCAAAGTTGAAGAGAGATTTTTCTAAGTTATTTGATATGAAGGACTTGGGCTCAGCATAACTAATTCTAGTGATGATGATAGTTCGAGAGCAAACAAGTAGAAAGTTGTGGCTCTCTCAGTAGAAGTACATTGAATGTGTACTAGAATGTTTCAACATGAAAAGTGCTAAGACAATCATCACAGCTCTTGCTGGTCATATAAAGTTGATCAACAAGATGTGTCCTACAATAATGGAGGAGAAAGGGAACATGTCTAGAGTTCCTAATTCTTCAGCAGTCGAAAGCTTGATGTATGCAATGGTATGCACCAGATCTAATACTACTCATGCAGTTGGTGTTGTCAGCAGATTCGTTGAAAATCCCGGAAAGGAACATTGAGAAGTAATCAAGTGGATACTCAGGTACCTAAGGTGCAATGTAGAAGGTTGCTTGCATTTTGGAGGATCTGATCAAATCTTTAAGGGCTACACAGATGCTGATATGGTAGGTGATCTTGATAATGGATAGCTATACCATGGCAGTCAAAGTTAAAGAAGTATGTCGCACTCTCTGCAACTGAAGCAGGGTATATTGCCGCTATTGAAGGTGGCAAGGAGATGATGTGGTTGAAACGGTTCCTTCAAATGGATTGCATCAGAAGGAGTATATCATCTATTGTGACAGTCAAAGTGCAATTGACCTTAGCAAGAACTCCAAGTACCAAGAAAGGACCAAACACATAGATGTGATATATCATTGGTTTTGAGAAATGATAGAGAATGAATCTCTAAAAGGCTTAAAGATTTCTACAAGTGAGAATCCCACAGATAAGTCGACTAAGGTGGTACCAAGAGACAAGTTCGAATTATGTAAAGAACTTGTCGGCATGCACTCAAGCTAAAAGTCCAGTGTTACCTCTTTCAGGTGAATATGACTGGAGGGAAAGATTATGGGGTCCATCCCCATAATGAAAAAAAGACCAAATTGGACTTGGTAAATGGTGGTCGTCAACTAACACTTCATTTTGATTGGTCCAAAGGGTAGTGCTCTCATCTTGATCAAAAGAGCTTCGGTTCTCATTTTGAACACACCGATCCCAGAGAAATATCATTGAGAGTTAGAAAGCAATGTGAGGTATTCACATGCAGTGTAGTATGTGATGGAAAAAAAAGAGTGTGAGCGATATTATAGTGAGATAGAAATCTTACAATATGGTTATTTCTTTTGAGTGTATAGTTATTCGGGACTACTAGTGTAAAGTTTCTCATTATAGTGAATTATTTTGCTCCTTTCGAGCCCGTAGTTTTTCCCCTTTTTGACAAGGGGTTTTCACGTTAAAATCTTTGCGTCCTTGTTGTTCTTGTTATTCTTGTTAATTATCGTATCTTAGTACTACGTTATTATTTTGCTTTTATTATCGTAAATATTATTTCTGTGGGGGGTTTATTCCCAACAAAAATAATATTTGGTTGAATTGGATTGAATGCTCAAATTCTTTTAGAATTAGTTCAATTCAACATGATTAATTCCGTCCTCACATTTTTTTCATAGAAAGTAGAAGCTCTAAACGATCATACACTTTGAAATGGGGGACTTTGTATCTATATTCAGTGTTGTGGTCACAATGGAACCTATACCTAGTTTGCAAAAAAGTTTGTGAGTGTACCCACTTTATGATCAACTTCAGAATTACGGGTCTGAAGTTATAAAAAAGATGTCTGAAGTGAAAAAATGCACTTCTAATGCACTTAAGGCAAATAAGTCTGAAGTGCAACCATGATTTCATGCACTTAAGGCTAATAAATCTAAAGTAAAAAATTGCACTTCAGATGCACTTATGGTCAATAAGTTTTAAGTGAAAAATTGCACTTTAGATGCACTTAAGGCCAAAAAGTCTGAAGTACAACAAACGTGTTCATTCACTTAAGGTCAATAAGTCTGAAGTGAAAATTTGCACTTCAGATGAACTTAAGGCCAAAAAGTCTGAAGCGCAACAAACATTTTCATTCACTTAAAGCCAATAAGTCTGAAGTAAAAATTTGCACTTCAGATGCATTTACGAGCAAAGAGTTTGAAGTGCAACAAACGATTTCATTCACTTAATGCCAATAAGTCTGAAGTGAAAATTCGCACTTCAGATGCATTTAAGGCCAAAAAATCAGAAGTACAATAAATGTTTTCATTCACTTAAGGCCAATAAGTCTGAAGTGAAAATTACCCAAAAACGAAAATTTATCTTTGAATTATAACAATCTAATATACGATTTAATACCTAAATCTACTCCAAATGAGCTCAAATTTAAAGCATAGCCTCAAAATATTATCAGCAACAAATCCCAATCAGCAATTTACCAAAACAACAATAAATCTAATGAACTCATTTTGCAATTAAGAAAAAGAAGAAGAAACCCTAAGCAATAGTAAAAAAACTAAAATGTCATAGCAGCTCACCATTGTAAAATATCATAAACATTATTAAAATATATTTATAATCACCATATAAAATTATTGTTATCCAAAGAAGAAGAAGAAGAAGAAGAAGAAGAAGAAGAAGAAAAAGAAGACGAAGAAGAAGAAGGAGGAGGAGGAGGAAGAGAAGGAGAAGAAGAAAATGGAGGAGGAGAAGAAGGGGAGGAGAAAAAAGACATTTAAGTTATTTAAAAAATAAGTATAAATTAAAACTTTTAAAAAAATAATATAAATTTAATGGGAGCAATCAAAATAAGACGTTCCGTGCTATTTTTACTTTGAAATACTCCTTCATAAGTCATGTCATAATGAAAAAGAACGAATCTTGGGGTTTTCCTTTCTGCATAACAATAACATTGGGAAGACTTCTACATGACTCAACTTCTTCATGACTTGAATATATCCACACAAATCTTCTGCCAACCATACATGTTCTCACTTGTAAAATACACTCTATTCCACTCCCCACTTTAGAAACTTTATATCCTGCATTATATTTGACACAACTTTAGGCTATCTTTTTTGCTTGGCCCCCATATTTCTTCTAAATCTCAATACAAAAAGATGGTATAGCTCTTCCGAAGCAAAAAGAATAAAAAAAAACTAGCTGCACTATGACATCCCCTCATTTCGATTTATGAATTAAAGAACAACTGTTAAAAGAAAAAAAAAATACATGGTAAAGTTAGGGCAATGAGCTAGCTGCCATCTATTGCTCTTTACAGTTGACGTTCGAGCTAACTCTGTATATGCTTTTCTTAAATTTTGTTATGTGAATAAGATATGTTTTGTATTGATGATTCCACATAGGATGTATTACAGAGAAGTATTTAACTTACATAGACTAATAACGTTAAAAATCTGTATATAATCAATGTATTCTAACTTTTTGTAGTAGGTTCACTGTTTGATTGTCCATGTTGTTCATTTAACTTATTTTGAACGATTACTTGCAATTATGTTGTATATGATCGTATAGTGTAATAGTACACTATTAGTGTATAGACGTTAAACTCAGTCAATCAAGAATGTGTTTTCTGCGTTGAGTTATGAGTATGCAGCATTGATTTAAACAGTCGGGAGCACACAAGCTGGTGATACACGAAACTTTACACCTCAAACAAGAAAATTTCTATATTCCATCAATGACTTCTTTAATTTGTAGTTGTATGTCATACCACAAGAGGTACAAAGCGACCTAACAAGGCGATTGATACTGTCCACCATGCCCACGAATTCATCTTTTGCTATAGTTATTTGCATAAGGTTATTAATTGTTATTTTTGCCTATGTATTATTCTAACTATATTTTGATATGAAACCCTTGTCCAAAAGTCTCTAATTAATCATAATTTAGAAGTTTTCTCTATTATTACTAAAGTGTCAGTACGAAGATACGCCCCCCCCCCCCCCCCCACACACACACCACGTCATTGTTGTAATAACTAGGCAAAGAGGGACAAAGTGAATAGTGCCTATCAATTGCAGTTCTTTTATCAATTGACATGTTCATAGATTACTTTATAGTTTGTACTATTTTCTTTATCTTTCGGCGTCTCTCTCTCTTCTCTGTTCCAGGGTTCCTGCAATTTCAAACGGAAGAAAAGAAAAAGGATGGAATAAACCTGAAATCCATATAGAGAAATAAGAAAAGTATTTCCTCCATTTTATTTTATGTGTCTTAGTTGGCTAGATGGGAAATATAAAAATATAAATAAATTTGTGGTCTTAAACAAAATAGGTGTGTAATATACATATATGCCCTTTGAATCTTATAGTGTAAAATATGATATCCATGTCATTTAATTAGGGTAAAATGGTCATGTTGGAATTCAAAGAGTAACCAGTACTAAATATAGAATAGTGCTGCACATAAATTGAAACGCACAAAGTATGTTATTTCTTCAAAAATCTCTAGGAATATAGCTAATCTCCTAATATATTCCTCCAACTCAAAAATTGATTTATTCTAACATAATTTTGGTTGGTTTAATTTGTGGCCAATAGCTCCATAGCATGAGCTTTGCCTAAGCTGGCTGGCATGGTCTCACAAGTTGATGATATGATTGGATCATTGAAACAAAGCTCGTGGGCATCTAAACTTTTTCGTTTCTTTATTTATCCCTAGAACTACTTTTTCTTTTTTCCTTTTTAATAATATTATACTTCTTTCTTTATTTTAATTTGTTAGGCGGAAGGGGTTGTAGAAAAAGTAGAAGCTAGCTAAGAAAGAAAGAAGAAAAAGTTGTGTGAGGTCTTTTTTTATTTTATATATTTATAAATATTTATTTTATATATTTGGGTCTATAACATTTCGAAACTCACATAATTATGAGACAAAAAAGAATTTTATACAATAATATTAAATTACGTGAAGCACAAAATAAAACTTTTCATACTCGTGGCCCATTTGACAGAGAATGGAAAAAGGAGTATAATTAGAAAAATGCACCATCTAATTGTAAAAAGGGCGCAGCACATCAACAAAAAGTAATTAAACAAAGCTGTCCAACTGCCTTTGCCTCCCCTCTTTGTTTTCTTTTAAAAACTCACTATTCCTACAGTTGTTCAAACCTCAAGATCTGAATTTTAGAAACTTAAAAGAGCATTGAAGAAGTAGAAGAAGAAGAGAAACAAAGAAAGAGAGGTAAACATGAAAAGTAGTAGAAAAGGGAAAGGACCTCCATCAGCAGATCTTTTAGTATGTTTTCCATCTAGAGCACATTTATCCCTTATGCCAAAACCAATATGTAGCCCAGTAAGACCTTCAGATTCAATTAAACGCCACCAAAATCATGACCTCAAGAAAATTAGCACCAGAATTGGTGGGGTTGCAGCCCAATCTAGTCCTCACCTTTGGTCTAAATCCAAGAATTCAGAGATAATTTCAGAGCCCACGTCACCAAAAGTCACTTGTGCAGGTATTGAACGTACAATTTTTTTTATTGTGATCATAGATATATGTTATAAAAAATCTTGAAATTTAGTAGTATAAGTTAATGTTCTAAAGCATAAAGATTAAATTCTAGATTCGCCGCGGCATGTATGCAGGGCAGATAAAGGTAAGGTCAAAGCCAGGAAGTTCATGCAAAAATTGGCAATCAGTGATGGAAGAAATTGAGAAGCTACACAACAGAAAGGCACAAAAGAAGAATTGGATGGAAGCAATTGGAATAAAAAAAGATGCAATGCAATTCTTGACTTGTCTTCGTAATATAAGGTTTGAGTTTCGTTGCTTCGGTTCATTTCCAAGAGCAGCTCATGACATCACTTCAGACGAAGACGAGGAAGAAGAAGAAGAAGACGAGGAAGAAGAAAATTACGTAGCGGGAAGAGAGATAAATGATGAAGAAGATAATGAAGAAAATTCAAGAACTGTATTTTCCAAATGGTTCATGGTTTTGCAAGATGAGAATCAGAAAACAGAGAAAGATAACACAAATGATGATAATGATGATGTTCCTAATTGTGCACCACCACCTAATGCGCTTTTACTCATGCGATGTCGTTCTGATCCACCAAAAAACTGGCTTGTAGAAAGACAAGAAGAAGAAGAAGAAAAGAAAGCAACTTTAGCTTCGGAAGAAATGGAAGACAAGAGGAAAAATGAAAGCTTAGTGGTGATGAGATGCGGGAGTGATTTCCACAAGTTATCAGCTGATATAGCAAAGGAGACATGGGTTGTGGGTGGAGTTAGAGATCAATTAACTAGAAGTCGAAGCTGGAAAAGGTGATCAATGTTCTTCTGTTTTTTTTTATCTACTTACATTTTCTTCATATATAATTAATTGTATTTTCTGATGTTTGGATTTCTTAATTATCTGAGTTTGTGTTGGTATTATGAACTCTGAAGAATCGAGCTTTTGGTATTTGATTCTCGAGGAGTGCCTACTTGTACATAGTCTGCTTTTCAAAAAGAAGAATTTCAATTTTCGATGTTTTTGTGTTTGTTATTTCATTGACCAATGTATATCTCATGATGGATTTTAGTGAAGGACTTTAAAATTGTTCTCTTATGATAAATTGCTTAATTGTCTCTATTTATGCTATTGTTTTTCCAAATTCGATTTTTTTTCATGAGGTTGTGGAAAGAAGACTTATTTTAAAGTGACAAATGTATTTTCTCTGATTTCATTTTTCATGAGGTTGCTGTGATGGTAAGTAACCCCACTTCCAACCGAGAGGTTGTGAGTTCGAGTCTACCCAAAAGCAAGGTGTGAAGTTCTTGGAGGGAAGGATGTCGGTGGTGTATTTGAAAACAGCCTCTCTATCCCAGAGTAGGGGTAAGATCTGCTTATACACTACCCTCTGCAGACCCCATTAAGTGAGATTATACTGAGTTATTGTTGTTGTTGTTGTTGACAAATGCTGAAGCAATAAGAAAATTGATAAATCGCTCAACACCTATCACCTCTCACCAATCCAAAACCCTCAAATAAGCAAAAGATATGTATATTGTTGTTGAGAGGGAAGCAGATTCTGAGTTGAGAGGAAAGAAAAACAATTGCAGATAGAGATTATTAAACTATTTATAATACTACTACTATATCTTAACTCATACGATTAATTAACTAATCAACTAACTCTCTTTACAATTAGTTATGTACAACCACAATTTCCTATGCACAACAACTATTGCTATGATCAATTTCAACAACCCCTCAAGTTGGGTGGTGAGAAAATATTTATCATTTCCAACTTGCAAACTATTTCAATGTGCAATTGCTTTCTAAGTGCTTTAGTCAGCATGTTTGCGATTTGGTTCCTGCTTGGGACGTGTATTGTTTCAATAAGCCATTCTTGCAACTTTTCTCTAATAAAATGGTAATTAATTTCTACCTGTTTCATGCCATCATGAAACATTGGGTTAGATGCAATTTGTAAGGCTATTTTGTCAATTTGTAAGGCTATTTTGTTGTCACCATGATGATCCATAGGTAAATCAAGTTTCATTCTTGGCATGGCCCCAATTTCGTATTGCTTCATTCTTGTCTAATATATCTTTGTCTGAAAGAAATACGGCAGGAAGTAAGATAAGGAAGGTGATGCTGAGGCATGCGGATATGGAGCAGGTATATCTTGATGTCCCCCAAGTAGCAGCTCTAAATAACCTAACGACCAGTACGAGCAAGTATACTTGGATATGCACAAAAATATGCAGAAGCATAGCATGAGTACACCACAACAATACCTAGTAAGTATGAAGCCTAACCGTAGTAGAGTTATGACGAGACCAGGTCAAGACACCTACAAAAATATAAATAAACAGCATGAAAATGTAATACTTTATGTAATGGAAAGAGAAGATACAACTAATACTAAAAAAGATGATAACATGAACTAGTACCGGAAACAACAATGGAAATAGTATGAAAGAAGAAACTAAAGGAGCTACAACGATCATGTACGGACAACAACTGCTAGAACAATAAAAAATGAAATAACAAGAAATATTTCCAACAAAACACTTTGTAGCATGAAATAAATAGCACGAATCACAACGAGGTACCACCTCGTATAATCAAGAATCACAACTGAGATATTGTCTCATATTCACGTTTCTCAATTGCAATCACAAACTTTCATACACCGTCACGTGAACCTTACACGTTTGCAACATAGTTTTTTCGAAATAGTTATACGCAATTTAGCCCACCTGTCGTGTGGCTTTACGCAGTTCCCTTACAAGAAACATGCACATAAGTCCCATTTATACCGTCACATGCACATTAACCCCAAGCCTTATACTGTCGCATGTACGTGAATATCATATCACAATAATAATTTGCACCAAAAGTTCCCATATACTACAACTTGCCAACAACAATAACAATACCAATATTTTCGTAACAATGGTCCATGGCTCCACCACAATGTATACAAGGATATCAACAACAATAATGAATGTGAAATGCTCAATAAGATAGATGTATAATAATAACGGACTTTGCCTCAACGTGTTAATGACTTTCACAACACTTAATAATGAGAGGAATAATGTATAACCACTATATTAGATAAGATCAACTAACAATAAAAGAGATAACATTTCGCAATGAGTTTCAACTAATGGAAATCAACAAAGAAAGGGATAACATGAACAATTACTTCATATAAATAATATTTAGTAAAGAAAGAGAACATGACCAACAACTTTAAATAATAATAATTAACAATGAAGAGATAATATGTAACAATAAAAGAGGCAACACGTTCAACTAAAGCATGAGAGAAAATAATCAATTAGGAGGTATAACAAGTATTAGCGAAATCATTAAGGCATGTAAGAATAGACTAACATAAATATGAATAGATTGACTAAAGATTTGGAAGATTATATGTCATTCAATTAAAGCATGAAAATAGTCTAAGTAGCCTAAATCGGTCAAATACCACATACAACCTTTGTACCCGCTCGTCACCTTCCGTACACGAATTTCACTTAGCGCAATTGAGTCAAACACTACCAATCTTAGGGGTAGTTCCTCCACACGAAGCTAGGCAAGACCCTTACCTCAACTAGGCCAATTGAACACTCGGAAATAGCTTTTTCCTTAAAATCCGCCTCCACACGGCTCAAATCTAATCAAAATCGACTCAATATCATAAAATAATGCTTGAAACTTAAGTTACAATACATAAAGTTAAGATCTATACACTATTCTCAATAGTCAATGTGGGGCTCGCGCAGTTAAAACCCGGATCCAATGGTAGGTTTCGTCTATCGATGACTCCACGACTTCATATATGTGATTATTTTTAAAACCCGAGTCTAAATCGACTCTCAAAACTCAAATTCTTATTTTTTCAAAAACTTGATAAAGATTCACAAATTTTAACTCTGATTACATGATTTTGATGTTAAAATCTAAGATAACTTGACGGAATATTATTAGAATCACTTACCCAAGGTCTGTAGTTGAAAATCCTCTCTCCAAATTGCCTTTTACCGAGTCTAAGGTTCAAAATATGTGAGAATGAGTTCAAAAACCCCGCAAATGCAAAGAATCACTCGCAAAAGCGAAGCCCTCCGTTCCTGTTGTCATCACAATGCAATGATAAGTTCGAAATTACGAACCTTGGACCTCTGCAAATGTGACCATGAAGATCGCAGATACGAACTAGCTCTTTGCCAGGTAGCTCTTTGGATCGCAATAGACTTGGCATGGCATCGCAATTGCGATCCAAAAACTTGCATATGCGAGACTTGAGGCACCTGTGTAAAAACCATCAAACTTAAACTATATCAACACTCTGCTAAGCATCCGAAACTCACCTAAGCCCTCGGGGCTCCAAACCTAAACATTCATACAAGTATAAAAATATCATACAAACTCGCTCGTGCGATCAAAACAAAAAAATAATATCTAAAACTACGAATTGAACTATAAAACACATGAATTCCAAAGAAATTTCCAAAAACTTCTAGAATTACAAGTAAGCGTCTGAATCTATCAAATCAACTCCAAACGACACAAAATTTTGCATAGAAGTTCTAAATACCATGATGGACCTGTTCCATGTTCCGAATATCAAATTCTGAGCTTGATATCTAAAAGTCAACCTACGATCAAACTTTTCAATTTAAAATTGGCAAATTCTGGCAAATCAAGCTACGAACTCTCAAAATCACTTCGGGGCTTATGCCCAAGTCCGAAATCATTATATGAAGCTATCAGAGCCATAAAAATATAGTTCCAAGGTACTTTTCACAAAAGTCAATGTTTGGTCAACATTTTCTAATTTAAACTTCTAAGTCAAAAATCAAAGGTTCAAATAACCCCAAAGCTTTCTGAAACAAAACTAACCAATCCCGCAAGTCACAAATCATAAGCACGCATGTTTAAAGCAATAAAAAGGGTAATGGAGTGCAATTACACAAAATAACCGATCGGTCTTTACATTCCCTTCCGCTTAAAACAAACAAACATCCTCGAACGTACATAAGGACATACCTGAAGTGGGTAATAGATAGGGATAACGACTTTGCATGTCGTGCTCGGTCTCCCAGGTCACCTCCTCGACCGGATGACCCTCTATTGAACCTTCACTAAAGCAATATTCTTTGATATCAACTTCCAAACCTGTCGGTCCAAGATAGCCATAGGCTCCTCAATATAAATTAAATTCTCGTCCAGTTGGATTGTGCTGAAGTCTAAAATATGAGACAGATCACTATAATATTTTCAGAGCATAGAGATATGGAACACTAGATGAATCGCATATAAACCAAGTGGTAAGGAAAGCTTGTGGGCCACCACTCCAATCCTCTCAAGGATCTCAAATGGTCCGATATACCTAGGGATCAACTTGCCCTTCTTCCCGAACCTCATCACACTCTTCATGGATGAAACCCGAAGCAAGGCTTGCTCTTCAACCGTGAATGAAACATCGCGAACCTTCCGATCTGCATAAATCTTCTGTCTAGATTAAGTTTTATGAAGTCGATCCAGGATCATCTTGACCTTCTCCAAAGCATCTTCAACCAGATCCATTCCTAATAACTTAGCCTCTCCCGACTCAAAACACCTAATCAAAGAACGACATTGTCTCCCATATAAAGCCTTATACGAAAACGTCTGAATACTCGATTAGTAGCTATTGTAGGCAAACTCTACAAGTGTTAATAACTGGTCCCAAGCACCCCCGAAATCCATAACACATGTACATAGCATATCCTCCAATATTTGAATAGTGCGCTCAAACTGTTTGTCTGTCTAAAGGTGAAATGTTGTACTCAATTCAACCCATGTGCCTATCTCATGCTGTACATATTTCTAGAACAGCAATTTGAATTGTGTACCCTAGTCAGAGATGATGGATACCCGTACAACATGAAGTCAGCCAATCTCACGGATATAAACCTGAGCTAGCTGCTCGGAAGAATAGGTAGTCACTACCGGAATGAAATGAGCTAACTTGGTCAACCTATCCACAATCATTGCATCAAACTTCTTATGAGTCCGTGAGAGTCCAACAACAAAATCCTTGGTGACATGCTCCGATTTCCTCTCAGGAATCTCAAGTCACTAAAGAAAACCACCAAGTCATGGATGCCCATACTTCACATGCTGATAATTTAGGCATTGATCTATATATTCGACTATGTCATGCTTCATCCTCCTCCACCAATAGTGTTGCCTCAAGTCTTGATAAATCTTAGCGGCACCTGGATAGATTGAGTATCGCAAACTATGGACCTCTTGAAGAATTAACTCACGCAACCCATCCAAATTGGGCACACATGACCAGCATCCTCAACACACCGTCATCCCCAATAACAACCTCCTTGACATTACCATGCTGAACCGTGTCCTTGATGACAAGCAAATACGAGTCATCATACTAACGCTTTATGATATACTCATATAGAGAAGACCAAGAAACCACGTAGGAAAAAACTCGACAGGGCTCTGAAACATCCAATCTAACAAACTAGTTAGCTAAGGCCTGAACATCCAAAAATTCCCCAATTTCCTCCTTAAAATTCACAATCCAATAACCAAAATGAAGATAGATTCACGAAATATAACCAAAAATGAGTAGAAAGCACTTACCTATATGGTGAAAATCTCCTAAAAATTTTCCCTGATCCGAAAATATTACCAAATAAATAAACCCTTGGTATTAAATATTTTTGTGTAGCTATTTAGCCTCATTCTTACAAACAATATCGAAACTTACTTTTGACGCCTTCAATAAATTTCTTGTGAAATTTCAGTCAAAATAGGCTTTTGAATCATCCAATTTAGCCTTACAATGAGGAAGATATGATATTTTGAAGTTTTAAATGATGTCTTGAAATTTAAGGGATAAAAATTATATTTTCGTAATTATTTTACACCAGAAAATCAGCAACGAAAGAATTTTTGTTTTTGCAGCTAAAACTCATTCAGAACCTCTTGGACATAAATCATATATGCATTTCAATCATAAAATATGTTACGAACCTGTTCGTGCAAAAAAGAGGTTATCTTGAACCGATATTGACCAAGGTCAAACTTCAAATCCTTAACTAGTTTTTCAACCAGTGATCCAAATCATACCCGAGCCTCTCGGGACCATTCAATCATACCAACAAGTATTAAAACAGAATACGAACTTATTCAAAACTTCAAATCACATCAAATAACATAAAAATGACGAATCACACCTCAAATCAAAAATCAATAAACTTTGAATTTTAACTTCCAAAACTCATGCAAAAACATACCAAATCAACCCGAAATGAACCCAAATTTTGCTCACAAGTCTCAAAGACAGGCCATTCCAATTCCCATAACCACAATTCAAATCCGATATCCTCACTGTCAACTCTCGATCAAACTTATGAACCTTTCAAACATTCAAATTTTTAACTTTCGCCAATTTGTGCCGAAACCTTCTAGAAATATACAAAAGAAAATATGGGTATATGATTGAATCTAAAATAACCACCCGGACCTATCAAAAGCATCAAAATTCCATTATGAGATCAAATTCACAAAAATCAAACTTGGTCAACTCTTCTAACTTAAAGCTTCCTAATTGAGAATCGTTCTTCCAAATCAATTTCAAATAACCTGAAAATCAAAACAGACGATTTACACAAGTCATAATATATCATATGGTGCTACCCATTCCCTCAAGATACCGAGCGAAGTACAAATGCTCAAAATAACCGGGTCGTTACAGATTTGTAGTATGGGCATTGGATGCCAAGTGATTAGTGTTCGTTCATGGGGACCCGTGATTGTGATTATGACGTGTGGTAACTCGGAAAAATTATTCGATAAACCTTAGGTGATAGTGGTTTTTCTATTAGGTTGTTACATGTTTTTCCTTACCTTGTTTCGCGGGACTTTAACTGTATTCTGCTTACTTTACGACATTATTACTTGTTGTTCCTAGTTGCTGATTGTTGCTTATTATATTGCAAGTATTATTTTGTTATTCTTACCATGCTTAGCTTTATATTGATACTGTTCCTTGTAAGTTTCACATTCGTACTTGTACATGTTATTATGTTTAATGGATGTCTTGACTGTTCCTCGGTACTACTTTACCGAGGTTAGTTTTGATACTTACTGGGTAGCGCTGTGGGGTACTCATACTATGCTTTCTGCACATTTTTGTACAGATTCAGGCACTTCGGAGCGTTGGTCATTACTTAGCTAATTGTGAGTTACAGAGGATACTTCAGGGTATACCTACTGTCGCGTTCGCATGCCTCGGAGTCACCTTCAAAAATTTTACTTTTTGTACTATTTATTTATATTCCGGAACAGTTGTACCTAGAGATTTGCTAGAAAATTCGGTAGATATCATAACATGTACAACGATTTTGGGATATTGTATGTCTATTGATGGTTGTCGGCTTTGTACAGAAATTCTAGTTCATGTTAAATGGTTGATTTGTATAAATTTGTTAGATAATTTTCTCTGCGTTAAGCTTACTAGTCCTAGTTCCATCATGACTCTTGATGAGGGTTTTTTTTGGTCTAACCATCTTTTCATGCAGAAACAAGCACTTGAAATGCTATTTTTTGGGGCATGATGGTAAAAACGAGCAACATACAATATTCACTTTATTATACACGGAAATCTCTACTGTCTACTATTTTTTGCAATAATGTTACATTGTCCAATTGAGTCGCTTGAATAAAATTTTGAGCTCGCTACTACTAACAATATAGGCAGAATGATAGTAGTACTATATATATAACAAGCATCAAAACTTGTGAATATCACCAGATCAGAGGACTTGTATATGGTGTTCATAGACCTAGAGAAAACTTATGATAAAGTTTTGCGAGAGGTCCTATGGAAATGTTTGAAGGCTAAAGGAGTGCTTGTATCCCATATTAGAGCGGTCAAGGAGATATCTTAGGGAGCTAAGATACGGGTAAGGACAACATGAGCATACTCGGAGTACTTTCTAGTTGACATGAGGTTGCATCAGGGATCAACACTTACTTCATTTTATTTTCTTGGTAATGAATGCATTTATGCGAAACATCCAAGGAGAGGTGCCCTGGTGTATGTTGTTTGCAGATGATATAAATCCAATTCATGAGACGCGAGGTGGTGTTAACGAGAGGCTGGAGATATAGAGACATACCCTTGAGTCTAAAGGTTTTAAGTTGAGCAGGAGCAAGATAGAATACTCAAAGTGAAAGTTCAGGGGAGTTAACCAGGAAGCATTGTGGCTGCGATGCTTCATATGTAAGTCATTCCTAGGAGAGAAAGTTTTAAGTATATTGGGTTTGTATTTCAGAGTGATGTGGAGATTGATGAGGATGCCACACATCATATCAGGGCGCGATGGATGACGTGGAGGCTCGCTTCCGATGTCTAACGCGATAAGAATGTGCCACTGAGACTTAAAGGTAAGTTATACAAAGTAATGGTTAAACCGATTATGTTATATGGGGCAAAGTGATGGCAGTTAAGAATTCCATGCCTAGAAGATAAAATTTGCTGAAATAAGGATGTTGAGATGAATGTGTGGGCATACTAGATTAGATAGAATTAGGAACGAAATTATTATGGACAAGGTGAGAGCGGCCCCCATGGAGGACAAGATGCGAGAGGCGATGATTCGAGTGTTCGAGCATGTTCAAAGGAGAAGCACATGTGCCCCAGTCAAGAGGTATGAGAGGTTGTCCTTGGGGGGAGGGGTAAGAGGAGGGGTATAGGTGTGCCAAAGAAGTCTTGAGGGTAAGTGGTCAAGTGGGACATGGCGCAACTTGAGCTAACCGAGGACATGACCCTTGATAGGTGGGCGTAGAGATTAAGGATTAGGGTGGAAGGTTAGTAGGCAGTCTAGTATTTTCCGTGTCTTCTTGTTTCCATAGTATTAATGTTAGTATATTCTTTTATCCTTAGATGACGATTACTACATACCTTGTATTGTATTACTTGTTATCCGTGCTTCTTTCATCTTGTATCTTGTTGTCTTAGTCTCAGTTTTCTAAATATCTTGTATTGTTATTACTATTATCATTGATCCTTTTGTTTGTGTGTTGGTGCTGGTTTTTACTGCTGAGCTACTGCTGATTCCACCTCTCTCCTTTGCTTCATTATAAATTTCAGGTACACATCTTAAGGTTGCCCTGATGTAGTCTTTGAATTGAAATGAAATAGAAGCATTGCTTCCTGATTCATGCTCATTTGGATTGTCGTATGGTTATAGTTAGATAGGTGATAATATATGTCTATTTATGTAGTTCAGTTTATTTCTTTTGGTTTGTATATATTAATGCGGACTGTATAACTTGCTTTTATTTTGTTATAGTTTGTAATGGTGCAACTGTCTAATGTAACTCTAGGGTTGACTATTTAAGGGTTTGAAATATGTTAACTGTCAGTAGAAAAATCAGTAGTTTATGTAAATTCAAGCATGAAATATAGACTTAAAATTAGCATGTGAGCAAACTCGAATTGTTCACATGCATTTTTGAGAATTATTATATATTATTGTGTATTGAATTCATGATTTTTGGGCTCCGCCTAAAGCCAGTGCCTGACCTGGGCTCATAGTATTTGCCAATTTGAACAAGCTGTCCAGATGATTTGGGATTGGGCCTACTTAAAGGCCCGAAGTGAGATTCAGCTTTACAGCTAAAGCTTTCGTTACACATAGTCAAATTCCAAAACTCCAACTGATAAATATAGAGCTTCATATTCACGCCCGAGACTATAATCCCATAGAATCAATGCATTTGTTAAGTTGTGGATTGCTAGGGACAATCCACATCGAGTTCCTGCCTTGGTATAACTGTAACTAATAAACAACACTAGACAATCAGTCCTTTGGAGATGAATTTAATAATAGTTTGCTTTAGAATTAGCCTCTAATCTTCTTTGTTTTAGCTGAGGATCTTTTGGAAATATTTATTCTGTTCATTTAGGATAGGGGTAAAGCTACGTATATCTGTCTCTCCTCGGACCTCATTTATGAATACATTGAGACATTATTGTTGTTGTTATTTGTTATCAAAACTTCTGTATAATTTAACAACGATAAGTAGAATAAAAATCGTACCAAAGTTATGATGGCTGTTTAAAACTTGGGAACACGACAAGCTTTGTCTACCTTTCAAGACTTATGGATAAGGGTATTTTTGTTAGATATTAGTTCTAAGTTGAT
Source organism: Nicotiana benthamiana (assembly GCA_034376525.1). NCBI lineage: Eukaryota > Viridiplantae > Streptophyta > Magnoliopsida > Solanales > Solanaceae > Nicotiana > Nicotiana benthamiana. The sequence goes on from CM067326.1 coordinate 85,912,252, forward strand.
TGGTAGAAGTCGACGACATTCTGCTCCAAGTTGGAGATATAAAATATGAAAAGTAGAATACTATATAAAGTACAGCTTGAATGAAGTACAAAGTGAACATAAAAGGAAAATGTTGCTTGATAATCTTATACACCAATGTTGCTTGATAATCTTATTCACGTGTCTTATACAATATAGAAGCGAAGAGAAGTGATCTATATACATGCAAAAAAAGAATGAGATATAGATAAAGAATTGAAAATTTCAAGTCATGCAAAGTCAATGCACTAATGAAGTTGCGCAGATTTGGTTTTATAAAATCTGATGAGTATATTCCTATGCATTTTATGCATGTTTCTTAGAGTTGGTTGAAGCAACGAAGATAGTTGCTAAGATAAGTGAAGAGGAAATGGTCGAGGTTAGAAATTTGGTGGCGGTAGGGGACAAGAATGCTATTGGAGCAAGAAGGGTTTCTTGGCGGGTATTGCCTTTAATTGATGTCTAAATCGAACCATATGCCACAGATCCGATGGGATGACGGAGCAGCTATTGGACCTAGCCCATAAGAGCCATCAGTCACCACTGTTGTTTCGATCGGATCTGGTTTTCTGGAAAAAATAAGAGCCACGCGCCGCTGTACGTTTTGAAAAGAGCAATCTTTCTGCAGTGGTGCATCTGTTTTAATTGAAAAAGAGCAATCGTTTTGCTCTGCTTCTTTGCTTACCAGGTAATACTACTACTCCAATATTTTAGTTTCAATTTCTTCTCAGTATCTATTTAGTCTTTTGCTCTTCCCGCTTGTACCTTGTACCCTTTTTTCTTTTTAAAAATAAATCTTTGCACAATTTTACCTCTACAAAAATAGACAGTAATCAAGACTCCTCTTTTCCCGCCTATTTGTACTTGTAATCCAAATTTCTGTAATCAAGACCCCCCCACCCCCCCCCCCCCCCCCCGCACCGCAAAAAAAAAAAACCTATTTTGTACTGGTAATATAAGTTTCTGTATGATTTTTGAGAGTATGTTGTGGCCATGTTAGTACTGATTGATTCTGGTAGTTGGAAAAAGAAAGAAAACTTCATAACTCATTCCGTTTAATTGTTATGCTGCAGGAGACTCTCATGGCGAAAAAACTGCAGCTTTCCAATAATTTTGCTCTAAAGGTAAATCCTGCTACAAGACTTCTGCTACTATTTTTTTTCTCATGGATTGATTTGATGGAACTGCTTTTCTTCTCTATTTTTCGAGTGTTCAAAATAAATTTGCACTGCAGAGGATCGCATTAGTCAGTTGCCTGATGAGATTCTGGTACATATACTGTCTTTCTTTAGCGTTAAGGAAGCAGCAGACACCAATGTCCTCTCCAAGCGTTGGTTCCCGTTGTGGAGATATATTTCTCGGCTTAATTTTGATGCTACCAAACCATTATACGAAGTATTACTGGATAACAAGCTTCGGAAAAGGCACATGAAGACGTATGTGAGGTGGGTGAACCATACTTTGCAGAGGTGTAAAGCTCAGAGATTAGACCAATTTTGTGTTTGTTTCGATTTAAACAAATTCGCCCAGCACGAGATTGACAATTGGCTTGAGTTTGCCTTTGCTAGGCAAGTTCAAAGGCTAGAGTTAGACTTGTTAAAAGGTGGGGAGAACCTTCGACTTTTTGATTATTGTTATACTTTTCCAGCCCAACTCCTTGATCTCAATCATTAAGCTGGTCAACCTCATCCGAACAATGTCAACAAGTTCCCACCACTTTGGAATAATTTTAATTCTGTAAAAGTGTTGTTATTGAAGTCCGTAAAAGTGACAGGCAAAGTTCTTGAATTCTTCCTGCACAATTGTCCATTTCTTGAAGAACTGGTGGTTCGTGGAGCAGCAACACTGGTTAATTTGGAAGTTGTTGGTCCTTCCCTCAAGTTGAAATACTTGGGGATATGGTCCTGCCCCGATTTAGAATCACTTAAAATTCGTGATACAAACCTTGTAACGCTTGGGACTTCAGCAGGACACAAATTATTGCTTACGAATGTTCCTATGCTGATTGAGGTAGACATTATGGACGCCACATGTATTTTGGATGATATATTGGCTCCGGTTTCCTGTGTTTTCTCTCAGCTGAAGGTCCTCAAAATAACTGCTAATTTAGGATTGGTCAGTAAACAATAATTTAAATGTCTATTCACCTTTCCTTTGCTTGTGCTAATTGGCGTGTTCCTTATATCTCCCAGGTATATTTGGGGCATCACAAGTTTCCTGAACTCACCAAGCTCAAGAAATTTGTGGTAAATGTGCATATACTGGAAGACATGAGTGTCTTAGGTTGCATACATTGATAGGCGCTGCACCACTGTTGGAGGAATTTGAGTTGAAGGTAAGTGTCTGTCAAATTGATTATTTCGAGTTCTGGTGGAAGAAATTAGTGCTGCTTGTGCTTCAATACTTCAATTCAGTTACATCACAAATCAAGCTTGGGTAGAATAGATTATGACAAGCTGGACATGCATGTGTGTTACTTAACAGGCGTTGTCTAATTTCTATCTATTGTAATCAGAGAGAACAACTTATTTGTCTTCTATTCAGGAATACAATGTGTTTATATTTATACACTTATATAAGACTATCAAAGGAAACATCAAACCAAGTAAAGGAAAATATCCTAAGAATCTTCTCCTACAATTGACTGACCTATGACCTATCTATGGAAAATAATATATTTGCAGCTCACTACTTATTCTGTAACAACTATTTTTACTGTGCCACTCTAATAATCCCTGCCCTTATTAGGTGTCCATTCTTCAATAGGTTGTGAATAGTTGAGCTGGCTTAAGCTTTGACTTGTATTTATCACCTGAAACCAAATCCAATCTTGCATAGCTCTTCCACGTAAATTCTCTAACCGAATTACTGCGTTAAAATCTTACAGCTCGTTTGGTATGCTGGAATGACTCCAGAATTGAATTCTGATTCTGACATTTCATTGGTACTACTAATTCTGTCGGTGACTTGATAGTTGACCGATTCCTCTGTTAACCGAGATTTTCATTTCCTAATAGTTGCGCATAGACATTTTTTTGTACTTGTACACTGAATATTTTGCTCTTAAACTTTTCCTAGGAGTACTTAGACTGTAAACCCACTTGTCTTCATTTCGTGAACCAATTTCAGAAAAGAACAAGCCAACAAGAAAGTTGAGAAGTAAGTTGCCATTGGTAGTCGATAGGTAGGCCTGTTGCCTATGAAGGATGAATAGGCTAGAATAGAGGCTGTGGAGATGGCTGCTTGGACGATGTTGTTGGAAATCAAGAGAAGCATTTGGCAGGAGGAGCATCGGGAGTTAGTATCCCAACCAAATTACTCTGAGGAATAGGGATTTGAATTGATGGTATGTTCTGGTAATAGAATCGGTGCTGTAGAGAACACTTGAGGTAGAGGTTTATGTCCTTTTTGGAGAGGAAAGTTTAACCCTTTTTTATATATAGTGAACGATGAGATAGATAAACTATTGAGAAAATTTAGTAGAATCTCATTTAGCATAGAGCAGTTTGTTCATGGGTATAATTTTCACAGACTCCAGCTATTGCATTGGTACACCAATTTCAGCTTCGAACGTTCCAGACCCCAGTGTATTCCAATGCCATTTCAATGTATATGAACCTGGTATGGGATGAAGAAAGGGGACAATTGTCTAATTTTTCTTATTTTCTGTAATTCAGATATTTAAGAGTCTTAAGAGTATTTCTCAATAAGATTGGGTAGCGAGTAGTTACGTGCAGTCAAAGTCATCTCTTGCAGACAAAATTCTTGGTCACCGAGTAATCATTTCTATATGTTCTGCAGCCGTATTGATAGAATCCTTGAACAAACTTTCATTTTGATACGAAGCTGTATCTAATTCGGCGAGTAATTATTTCCCAGCACGCCAGCCATTTGTTTTCATATACCTTCTTGAGTATTGCCCTAGGATAAGATAGAGGAACGGGAAAGAGTGGGGTAACCGTTATTTCATTTCCTGTGGAACTCATTGCCTACGGGCATCAAATGACATTTGAAAACTATGAGATAAGCGCATTGGAACCTACTTGTGGGATTTCGCTAGGTTTGTTGTTGTTGAAGCGCATTGGATATGCACATCCTGAACAGCATTTGCACAGTTGAAAATTAATTGTTGGTTTAATGTCTTCCAACATTCTTTCAAAGACTTACTAGACCTAAGCTTTTCTCTTAGAATATTAACCTGAAATGTGATAATAGGCACGGAAGTTTATAGCTGTCAACAACAAGAATCCTCAGCATTTGCTTCTGAGTGATATCTGATTAAAAGTTACCTGACTTTATTGTTGAATAAAAAAACATTTGAGATTGTAGAAGGGTCAGAGTAACATTTGATGCTTTGAGAATTGAGAGTTCATTTGTACTATGAACCTCAAAAGCTTAAAGCGCTCAAGCATATAAGGACAACATATGAAAAGCTGCGAAAATTCTCCTATCTAAAAGCCGTTGGTGTTGATTTTGTTGTTTGAACAAATTTGAAATAGAATTGTAATTGTTAACAACAGCGGTTTGATCTCCTTGATCAAATTAGCAGAAGATATGGTAATCTTTTTGGATGTTCATATTTTGTAACTTATGAATGTCCAGAGGAGAAACGGTGGTGCTGTCCAGGGAATGGAAATTTTTTACTTTTGTGCTAGATTAGTTCTTTACAAAATGAATTTATGCTGATTGTCAAGGATGGCTAATGAGTTTGGCTACCAAGTTACCAGCTGATTAGTCACTTAGGGTTTAATTTGTACCTGATTCCAAGGCTTGTTTTAGAAGTTTTGTGTTTTATCAAGTGTAATGGACAATTTCTAGCGATATTTGTGAAATGTTGAATTTGTCAACTTGAGAACATGTTATATTATGTGGTACTAGGAGTTGGTTCATTTAGTCAAATAGGGTTTATGGGTTTTAGACCCATTTATCATATTGTTCTTACTTCCTATTGATTCATGTTTTGCATGTGTGTCCTTTTCCGATGTTATCTTTGACCAATAACCACTAAAGAATAACAAAAAAAAAACTGGTGTTCCAGCTGGCCTTTTTAGATTTCTCAATTATCAAAAGAAGAAAGAAAGAAAGAAAGGAAACTTCATTTTCATATGTTGCATTCTTTTTGGGGAAAGGGTCAAAATGTGCCCTTGTACTTTGGAAAATGCTCTAGATATGCCATCCATTAATAGTAGCGGTCAATCATGCCTTCGCCGTTACAAAATTGGTCCATATTTACCCATATTGACAAATAAAGGTATATATGGGCTCGTGTTGTAACTGCGAGGCATTATTGACCCCAACTATTAATGGAGGGAATATCTAGACAATTTTTGCAAAGTATAAGGGCAAATTTGACCCTTTCCCCTTTTTTGGTTTCTATCCTACTTGGTGTCAGTTAGCTGCTTTTGGCATTTGACTTATGCGCACGTGGAAGTCCCACTTTTGGGGTAAGATTTTTCTCTAAGAATGTGATTTTATTTTCAGAATTTGGATTCGAGATCTCTATTAAAGGATGAAGAGGTACTTACCACCCATTACAACCTTTGGTAGTTATATTATGTCATTCAATTCATGGTTAATACATTATATATACCTCTTTCCTTGATCAAAAAGAGGGATGCTAAATAGTAGAGATACTTAAAAGAAACACAAGAAAAACACCAATGGGGGAGTTAAGGGGAGAGGAGGCCAGATGTTTAGTGCCTTTCTGGGTGACATGGGGAGAAATTGACCTGAATATTGGTAACGGTATGTGGAGTTTTGCTAGTTAAGCTGTAACTTGTAAGTTCCCATGAATTGCTTTTACCTTGATGCTCAGCTGAGTTATTCTTCTCATTTCCAATATATTTCTTTTGTCATTTGAGCTTCTAACTGTGGTGATTCAATTTTCTTATTGGCAGTTGAAGTGGATAGAACCCATGAGGTGAAAAAGAGAGTGTAGGAAGGCCGCAAGATGTCCCCTCCATCACCTCAAAGTGCTCAGGCTGTGTGGATATTATGGACGTACCAGTGAACTTGAACTCGTTAGGTACTTTTTAGAAAATGCTATGGCACTCGAGAAAATCATTGTTGATTTCGGGGCTCAACATGTCTCAAGTGTCCCTTTGACACTTGACGAAATTGAGGAGGAGCAAATGAAAAGAAAATCTGGCAAGCTCCAGCTTGAAGGTGAAGTGACTCAGCATCTTGAGTTGGTGATACTGTAAAACTAAGTTAATTACGGAAATAATGTGATGATTTCAGTTATTTTAAATTTTATGCTAGAGTAGAAATTGTATATCTAAGGGAGCTATAAGTTTGATCTAATTTTTATATTGAAATTTCTGAACGAATCCAGTAGTATGCTGTGTTGTAGTTAGTAAGCAGGTGTACTTTCTCAAGTCTATTCCTTTGGTGCTAAGCTTAGAAAGATTTTAATTTTGAAGTTCAACAGGTTTGTTACTCTCCAATGGTAATGAGTTGTCAGGTTTTCTTCTCCCATTATATATTCACTTATCCTCCCAACTGAGACATTGAATGAGGTGAGTGCTCAAACGCATGGTTTCTGTGTTATAACCACCCACGTTATGTTTACGTTTCCTTGACCCCTATATTTATGATCTTGGACTAAAACCAAGTTTTATAACCAATTGTTCGTTCCATTTATTTTGAGTTTAAAACTGGAATGGTAATCTCTTTGTTTTCATTTCAATAATGAGAAAATACACAGGCATACCTTTCGAAAAACAACATATCTGGTGTTCTCGGTAAGTTGGAGATGTGTCATATTGTCTAATCTTTTCTCCCCAATATCTCTTCGACTTATTTCTACCTCTCCTTACACCTATAATAGTCAATGTCTCACACCTCCTCACTGGGGCATTTGTGCAACACCTCTTCACATGTCCGAACTATCTTAGGCTTGCTTCCTTCGTCTTGTCAACCACAGAAGTCACTCTCACCTTGTCCCGAATATCTTTGTACCTATTTTTATCTCTCCTAGTATATCCACACATACATCTCACCATCCTCATTTTCGCTATTTTTATTTTCTGGGTGTGAGAGTTCTTGATTGGCCGACACTCCACCCTATACAATATTGTTGGCCTAATAACCACTATAAAGAACTTAACTTTTAAGTATTGGTGCAACCTTTTTATCACACAAAATATTGGTGCGAGTTTTCATTCCACCCACCATGCTCAATATGATGTGGCCAATCTCCATTTACTCAGAAAGATTATTGACCCCAGATATTTGAAACCTTCTCTTTTTATGACTTGTGTACCATTCCTTCCCCCCTTCCCCCCCACATGAGGTAGGTCACTGAACTAGCACTTTAAGTACTTCGTCTTGATCATACTCAACCTGAAACCTTTAAACTCTATGGTCTGTTTCCAAACCTCTAGTCTAGCGTCACTCCGCCACTTGTTTAGTCAGTCAATACACTTTAATTAGAAAAAAATTCGTCAAATTCAACTATGATCTAATTTATATATCGAAATTTGCTTATTTTGACATAATTTTCTTAGCGGATCCACCCATTCTCTGTGTTCTTGGTGTAAATATTCATATCAAATCAAATATACAAATTGGATACGACCAGACAATTAATTAGTACTCCCTCTATTTTAATTTATGTAAACATATTTTCTTTTTCGTTCGTGTCAAAAAGAATGATCTCTTTTCTTATTTGGAAATAATTTATCTTTATATATTGAATTATAGCCACACAAAATATATGTGTCTTATTTTACACTACAAGTTTAAGTTTTTTTTTAAAAATTTTGTAACCAATTAAATAAGTTCATATAAATTGAAATGGAGAGAGTAGTATTTATATCTAAAAAGGAATAGTCATTTGCGCCTTTGGGTCTTCGATGAACATTACTTAATGTTCAAACTAGTAAAACGTCGTTAAATTTGGAAAAATTTTCCTAACTCTTGAATATTAAAAATAACTAAACATACCTATAATTTTTCTTTCAAAGGTTAATATATTTATATAAAAGTTCATAACTTCAGCCCAAAGGTACTTTGCAAAACATGATCTTCAAAAGCTAGTCAAAGTCAAATCAAAACATCAATACATTTCTTTGGACTAAGGTATATAAATGGATGTCAAAGTATCTCAGTAATTAAACAGAACTTTAGGGGGAAGCAAATTCATTTACTAAGAAAGTAAGAATATGACCATGTGGTATTTATTAGAAGGCGAAATGGCTTCCTTCCATTTAAGCTTGTCGGGTTTTTTTTAAAGCTGATTCATAAATTTTTTATTTTTCTATTTGAACACTCGAACTCATTTTTTTCATAATTAATTAACACATCTGACAAGACGTCATGTGCGCGTGTATTACACATACACATACGTGTCCATCCAGTCAGCAAATGACCAATGAGCAATGAATGTCTTACACGTCGGTAAGCTCAAAATCGAAATGGATCAATAATAAGGAAAAGTCAAGCAGCAACTCCTTCTCGTTGACTGCTTTAGCAATCTTCTTCATCCCATTAATTACCATTTCAAGCTAATTCCAACACCCCTAGCAACAGAACGCCTATCTCTGCTCCTTTTTCTTCCCTTTACCACATAACACTCTACCTGATCAATTTTCTTCCTCAATCAAAAGCCGAGGTTGTTGTTTGAAGGTTTGTCGTGGTTTAGTTTTTTCGGCGAAGTTCCGGTTACTCGAAAGTTTGCTGTTTCGGTTGCCAATTGAGGTTCCGTTCATGGTCGTTGGTTCCTGATCTTGACCGCTGGTGCCTGTCCTGCATTTTCCCGACTCTCAGAGTTGAAGGATGCCATTATTGGGTTCATGGAGTTCAACGAACTTGGGAGGGGAAGGCATGGGGAAGTTCAAAAATTAGCTTCAACTCTACAATGACAAAATATACAACTTTCCACCATTTTCACGGTCTGAAAAAATGAAAAGAAATAAAAAACGGAGCTTCAGATTTATAAAAATGGAGGAAGGGGGTATTTTAGAAGGAATAAATAAGAACACAATTAAACACAACCTATTTTGTAATGTTGAACGTTGGGAAGGGGGTTTTCACGCTCCAGTGCATCGTGTTTCTCATATGGGCTGCTGATTAGGAGCAACTGATGCCACATGTGCATGGTCAATGGTCAAATATATTTATTAGTTATGAAAAAAACGAGTTCGAGTGTTCAAATGGAAAAATAGAAAATTTATGTATCGGCTTTAAAAAACCTGACAAGTTTAAGTGGCCAGGAAACCATTTCGCCTTATTAGAATTAGGACTAAAAAAAATTATTTCAGGTAGCGCAAATCATTGCTTTTGTCATCAACAAAGAGAGTTGGTCGATAAAGGAAATCAACTTTGACAATCAATCATCCCTTTACGGGGCACTAGTTGAAACCAAGAACTACAAAAAAATCTAAGATTCACGATGAGAAGATGAAATAATAATAACATATTCAGTATTATTTTACACTGTGGGTTTGGGTATAGTACTGTGTACGTAGATCCTATCCCTATTTTGTGAGAACAGAGAGGTTGTTTTCAATAAATCATCGGCTCAGGAAAGTATATGCACCACATTAATAAAATTATAAACAAGAAGGGACAACACCAAAAGTCATATGAAAGCAGAATAAAGACAACAAGATAGTACGGCAATCAACAATGAAAGAAAGCAACGGTTAGTCATAAAAATCTACTACCAACAGGAAACGAGATTGCGTGGCCATACTACTGTTATGAGCACTCTAAATTACCTATTCTACTACCCTAATCCTCGACCTCCATACTTTCCTATCAAGGGCCATGTCCTCAGTCAGCTGAAGCTGCACCATGCCAATCACCTCTCCCCACCTCTTATTTGGCCTACCTTTATCTCTCTGTAGGCCATCCAATGTCAACCTCTCATACCTTCTCACCGCGTCATCTGTGCTCCTCCTTCTCACATGGCTATACTATCTAACCCGCGCTTCCTGTATCTTCTCCTCAATAAGGGCCACACCATATTATCACAAATAACCTCATTTTTAATCACATTCAATTTGGTGCATCTACACATGAGTCTCAACAGCTTCACCTTAACAAGAAACTTGCTTTTTGTTTGACAAATAAAAATTGAAAATTTGGAAGCACAATTTCAAGGAGAAGTCTTAACATGCAACTTGCTTCATGTTTTCACCACCTAGAGCTGCCCGACCATTTCTCGAATAGCATTGGGCCCAAGGGTAAATGTACAATTACTTAAAGGGATTTTTACATATATATACTATATAGCAAATTTTATTACCAAAATTGTGTTTGGTTTGGTATTTACCCGCCTATACTATGTTTTGTTTACAAAAATTGTACCAAATCAAAAATAAATAGGTTCTACCCTAAAAAGGCTCCAAATTTGTAGGAATCACATTTAATGGTGATTCTATCACCATTAATTTTGAAATTTAAAACGGAAGAAAATCTATTGCAGCATAATTCTCTCCTTCTCCATATATTTTCCACCATTGATAGCCATTAAAAAGCTTGAAAGCTTTAAATTCAAATTTGGATTTTCGAAAATCATTATTTGTTTGGATTGAGTGTTGTTGTAAACAATTCGAAATATGTTTAGGAGTTTATATCTCAATTTTGAGGGGTTTTGGTGAAGATTAGACTTCGTTTTGACTGATTTTGAGATTGAAACTCGTCGAAGAAGAAGAAGACATATTTTTGACTTGTAGATAAATTGTAGATAATTTGTAGATAAATTATAGATAATCTGTAGATAAAATGTAAATTGTAGTTAAATTGTATTGTTACATTTATACTACAATTAAACTACAATCTTGTGTCAAAAAAATTTAAGCATACCATATTTAATTAATTCTTAATATTCAAAATTTCAATTTTGGGAGTGCCGCAAATTTTGAAAGGGCAAGAACGATATATATGCATTGGTGGTTGTTGTGATAATTTATTTTATAATATGTGTTATTATGCTCTTGGTAAAAGAGAAAAAAAAAATTACTATTTAGTGTAAACCATATAATAAAGTCATTGGCAAATTAAGGGTAATAATATAACGAAATAAATGTTGCAACTGTATGCCCTTAAGCGAACAGTTATCCTTTTGGCATATAAGTTTCTTACGCCAATGATTAGGAGTGCCATAAATGGCTAGTGAGTGTAGAAGGTATTCCAATCTTAGTTCTTTCCAACTGTTACGTGCATACACACAGTGAAGTAGAAGAGAAAACAATTTTACTATTTCGTGTAAGCCATATAATAGAGTCATTGGCAAAGGTGATTTGGTATATCATTTGATGAGAACATGTTTACAGCAACTCTAGGTTACATCCAGCTAGGGCGGGGAATTTCCTCTTCTTATTTTATTTTGGTTTAAGATATGCAACACTAGGAAAGAGAAGAGGAAAAAAAAGGAAAAAGGAATATATGCTCCTAAAATCATGCCTAGAATAAATGAAGCAATAATTATACCCTTAATTTAAATTATGGTACATAAATTGAAATTTGGTATGCTTAAATGTAATAAACACAAATCTTAAACATGGGAGGTAATAAGGTATGCTATATGGTATATATATGTAAAAATCCCTTACTCTTAAAAGCAGTCAATTGATCATCATTTATTAAAAAATTATATTATATATATATAATTAACATACTACTCTTTCCGTTCACAATAAATGACCAGTTTATTTTTTTTATTTTGATTCAAAATAAGTGTCCAGTTATGTAACTAAGAAAAAAATTAATTTATTTTGATTTTTCTACCCTTATATGCGTATCTCTAAATTTTTTTATCACTTCTCACTATAACTATGTGACTAATATTTAATAAGGGTAGTTTTGTCATACTAAGTATTTTGTATAGAATTTACCATTTTCTTAATGTGCATCTTAAAAGGAAACTGATCACTTATAAGTTTTAAAGGTGCCAACTGAACATTCTGCAGAACAATATCTGCTCTGCCATATATAATGCATTTCTTTTACTCTATCCATTTTAATTTGTACGAACCCATTTGACTAGGTACGGAGTTTATAAAAAAAGAGAAACTTTTGAACTTGTGGTGTAAAAGGAGACACAAATATCTTGTATGACTATAAATCATTGCATAAAGGTAAATTGTTGTCGAAAAATAAAATAAGTCATTCTTTTTGACACGAACCAAAAAAGAAATAAGTTTACGTAAATTAAAACGGAGGGAATATCTCATAATACCTACTAATATCTTTTCCTGCAGTCACTAACTGTAATAACTTCCTCAGGATGATTTTCTTCTAAATACAAGATTCCCAAAACCATAAAAAGATTAAATAAAAAGAAGTGCACTAATCTACTTCAATTTTCCGATATAAAGAGAAACGGAATTCAAAATAGAACGAAGAAGACTATTATTTCTTGGTAACTTTGATTTCCATATGCTTCCAAAGTCTCCTTCATCTCCTTCTTGGTCTTGGAATCCTTGCAAAAAACCCCTACGTTGCCTTTAAATCCCCCAATATTTCGGGAGATTTGGCAAAAAGTGAGCATGATCAGGGCTCACTGATTAGTGGATTAATGATCACAAGGATTGACGTAAGAGTCACAGAGAACTACTTAAAATCACCAAAGAAACACAAAATGATGTATTTTTGAGCGAGAACGGAAAGCTTTTCCCCAAACTTTTTTTTTAAAAAAAAAAAATCAGACATTGTTATAAACTAAAGTAAAAGACAAGAACAATAGAGCAAGAACAATAGCAATAGAGAGAAGAGTAGAAAGAGTTCTTCTTATTGTGTTGAGAGGGGTGAATTACAATGGTAGAGAGCACCTCTATTTATAGGGAGGAGGAAGATCTTGCTACCAATAATAGGACTCTAAAATCTCTCTAATTAAGTACATTGAAGACATTCACCTTAAATAGAAGTGTAAGAATCTTCTATTTCATAACACTCCCCCTTGAATGTCTATTCAATGATGTGCCTCGTTAAAACCTTAAAACAAAACCCAATGGGAAAAATTAAAGTAAGGAAAGAGTACACATGTTTGAATATGCGCCTATTGGTTGCCTCGTTAAAAACCTTGCAAGGAAAACCCAATTGGGACAAAACCTTATAAGGGAAAAAGAGTGCAACGCGCATTAACTCCCCCTAATGAGTACATCAATTTAAGCCTTGAGCATTTGCATTCCAATCTTTGTGCATCATCTTCAAAACGATCTTTGGTAGATATTTGATAAATAAATCAACCATGTTGACTTGAATAAATATTCCGCACCTTGAAATCATCACTCTTGATAGGTATGAACATCTTCATATAATGTCGTGGAATAACACTTCAATATCTCCATAGATACATTCTCAATGCCATCATGCTTATAGTTATGGCAAGATACATATGTACACAAATTGTACTTAGGATGTGGTACTTCAGGACCACGAATTGCATATGCTTCAAGCAACTTGAATCTTTCAAGTTAAGTCATATAAGCCATATAATAAACTTTAGCTGCATATCAATCTTTCATTAGTGATACTAAACAAATAAGATATCGAAAACTGACTATACATACCTTTGACTTTTATCTTTCAAGCATTTGAACTATAGGTTCAAAACTACATGTCTTTCATATGGAATCAATTCTTCTTGAATTGTATCTCTTCCATTTAGTTGCTTTCTTTGGGTCAGCAAATGCGTATAGCATGCTTTGCAATATGTTGCAATTGAATTATCCCTTTTATGAACTTCAGGTTCATATCATGATATTCGGGGATATACATATACAAATGATAATTCATCCCATGTAACCTTTTCTCAAGTGTTTATCATGTCTCCCCCTCATGTTAGTAAAGCTAACTTGTTTCCTCAACTTTGGGAAATCATCTTTGTGCATTATGTCAATATACACAGCACCTTAATATAAGATGAAATTATTTGGTTCCTGACCCTGAACCACTTTTGAGGGGAGAATATACTCTTGTATACAACTTATATCAAACTGATATATACAACTTCGTTCTCATAAGGAACAGTTTAGCTATTAAGTGGAAGCACTCAATAATTATCTTGCTAAACCAACTTTGATATAAACCAACTTATCAAGATTAACTGTCTTGAGTAGAGAATCTGGAAACTATGCTCGAAGTTAGATTACTGAGCGTTTTACCTCGCAAGCACGGCCAGGCTGTGGGTTAATAACAATTGCGCATGTAACCATTCCATAGATGCATCATATGTGGTATACATGGCGGGTGAATGGGCCCATATTCACCTTTGATATTTCCAGAATTTAGGGGCTTCAACCCGAACTCTTTAGTTGGTCAGTTCATTACTGAGAACAAGAACTTCTAGTTCTTTGATATTCACCTATGTGAATTTGCACATCATACTTCAAATGAGATGGCTAACACGAATGTCAACTGAATAAATTATCAATATTGGTAAACTTCAAATTTACACCATGACATGTGCACTTATCAATAAACTTCGGGTTTATTATGACATGGGTTTTATACCAATAGATATCCACTTTATTGTGGCATTCTTTCGTTTGTGTAGTACAAACTGGAGAACAAAGCGGGTAGCTTTTCATATACAAATTACCCCGCTACAAGTTGTAGTAATAGGAGAATCAAAGCCTTCCTTTATTTATAGTCTCAATATCATCAATCGCCTTCGCGTGTACTTTTGGAAACTGGATAAGTTTCTTTGAGACTTACTACAGCACAATACTCAATTGTGTTTCTCCAATATAGTAATAAATGGCTCTTCGAGAGCTCTCAATTAACTTTGTACTACCACAGGTTCATCAACATCCGTGTGGTGAATATCTTTCTTAAAGAGAAAGTTATACCATTATGGTCATGTCAAACTTATATGCAAGATATGTTTCTTGCATTATCGTTGTCCTTTAATGGTCATATTTCCAAAATACTTTGGCGTACAATAGGTACGCGACCAACGATCATTCATGCCATATATCATCTCAAACCTCCTTCTAGGGGTGAGGGTGGTATCATCTCAAGCCTCCTTCTAGGAGTGAGTGTGGTATATTCAATACCCATTTCATGTTCATATTCTTCCAACATTGAATATGTATTTGTGAATCACATTCACTTCGAGGATATGTGATTTTGTTATCCTTTTCAAATCTATAAATGCTTCAGGCATTTGATTTGCTATTCTTTGCAAATGGATAATCTTTTGTGCCTCTTTCTTTCAAATAGAGGTATGTGGATCAAGATGAGATAATGATGCATTTTTCCACAAAATTTCCCGTTTGGTTTCACCAACTTCTCCCCCTAATTTTGGGAAAAGTGTCTCATCAAATTGACAGTCTGCAAATAGTGCAGTGAACAAATCTCCTGTCAATGTTTCGAGGTAGCGAATAATGGAGGACGCGTCAAACTCAACATATATTCCTAACCTCCTTTGCAAACCCATTTTGGTGCGGGATGGCGGTGCTACAGGCACATATACTGCGCATCCAAAGCTTCTTAAATGGGATATATTGGGTTCATGACCCAAAAACCAATTGCAATGGGGAATATTTGTGTCAATTCGTCAGTCAGAGACGAACTAGCATTGCTGCATGCAACATGGCGTGACCCCAAACCGAAGTGGGCAGCCGACGAACTAGCATTGCTTCATGCAAAATGGCGTGACCCCAAACCGAAGTGGGCAGCCGACAAACTAGTATTGTTGCATGCAAAATGGCGTGAACCCAAGTCGAAATGGGCAGCCTCGTTTTCATGAAGAGTTCAAGATTATTCTCATCTATTGTCTCAATATGATATCCATTTTGAATGATATCTTTAAAACTCAACAAGTTCCTTTTAGACTTGGAGGAGAACACTTTGATTGATATCATTAAAACTCAACAAGTCCTTCTTAGACTTGGAGGAGAACATTGCATTCTCTATGATTAACGTCATGCCTTCTCTATGACAATAATAATTGAATTTCTATAAACAGTTATAATAATTTAAAGATAACTCCTATCAACTCATCGAAGTCATTAAGTAGGGGTCCTCTTCTTTTTTCTATATAATTTTTTAAAGAGCATTAGTTCTAACTTTTTAATAGTGGCTAATGAAGGTTCACCTTTAGCTACTGTTGATATTTGAAAAGCTCTAGCTATGGTGGTATACAGAGGAGTCAGGGAGAAGATAGAGGTGGAGAAGATAGAGGTGGAGAAGAAGAATATTACTCCATTTTTGAAGAAGCATGGATAGCCGACGGGCGGCATGAACTCTCCGACATAGCATTGAAATAGTAACTAGAAGAGTCCGGAGGACCTGAATACCCGCTGGAGGCACTTTGAGTAGCTGGTAGGAGATAAGAACTCTCTGGCATGGTATTAAAATAAGGCCTCATTGGAGCACCCCGGGGAGGGGGTAGTGGTGCGGAGTGCAGGGGCCTACTGGGCTGACCCGTCACAAAGTGGCCTCTACCCCTAGTTGGGGCACCTCTGAACTCTCCCGAAAATCTAACCCTCTTATCCCGCTGCATATGCTCTCTACTCCTCTGATGATACCCCTCAATCCTACGAGTAATCTCAACCACTAAATGATACCCAGTACCCATCTCTACCTCTTAGGCCATGCTCGATCGAATATTGGGGTTTAACCCTGTAACAAATCTCCACACCCTCTCATTCTCTATGGGAAGTATCATAAGTGTATGGCGAGACAGCTCAGAAAACCTCCCCTCATAATCGATCACCTACATTTTACCCTGCTCAAGATTCTCAAACTGATACCGCAGCTCTTCCCTCTCGGAGGGTAGAATGTACCGATCCAGGAATAATTGTGTGAACTGACCCCAAGTGAGGGGAGGAGAACCTGCTGGCCTACCAGGAACATAGGACTGCCACCATCTACGGGCCCTACCCTCTAGCTGAAAAATAGTGAAGTTAACTCCATGTGACTCCAATATCCTCATGTTGTGTAGTCTGTCCCTGCACCTGTCGATGAAGTCCTGGGCATCCTCATGTCGCTCACCCCCAACGATAGGAGGTGGAGTCTAGTCCATCTGTCCAATAACTTCTGCGGATCACCATCTGCAGCTGGCCTGGGCTGGGTGCCACTATAGCAACTGGCTGAGCCCCATTTGCGGGCAGTGTATTCGGAGTCTGATATACTGCATCTGCATGGCTTGGAGCCTGAGCAGTAAGGGTCTGTGCTCCCTCTCCCACCTATGAAGTAGCTGGATCCACTGGAAATAAACCAGCCTGAGTCATAGAATCCATGAGTTATAGCATACAGCCCATAACCTCCTAAAATCATGGTGATGTTATGAAATCTGCAGGGGTGGGCTCAGCTGTAGGCACCTCGCCATGCTCCTAAATAGTAGGATCTCCCATAAGATCCGCTGGTGGTGCCACTTGAATAGCTCTGGGATGCCCTCGTCCCCTCCCACGAGCCGGTGCCGTCCCCCAGCCTCTGCCTCTAGCAAAGGGGGAAGCGGCTCTGCCCGATATAGAACATCAGTCGTGTGTGTCCTCACCATCTGTGAGAGAATAAAAGAGGGTAATTCAATATACCAACCACTGCACGACAGGAAATGAATGAAGAGTAGTCTTTCCTAATACCCTATAGCCTCTCGAAGATAAATACAAACGTCTACGTATCGATCTACAAGACTCTATTGTGTTCGCCCATGACTTGTGAGACCCACGTGAACCTACTGCTCTGATACCATATTATCACATTCCATTTGCATGAGGTCATAAAGGCGCCCGACGCCGTTGCCGGACATGGTAACGCAGAAACATTACTAACTTCTTATGTAAATTTTATCAGAATTTAAGTGAAATATATAGTCCAATTTGAATTCAAACCAAAATTTATAGATAAGGTAAGTAACATAATTATATAACCCAAAACGTAAGTTTACCAATGTGTGTGTGCCAAGACCTGGTGTCACAAGTATGGACATCTAGTAGAATATACAAAAGAATATATCTATCCTACTGTCTGAGGTAGAAAAGACAACAAAAGTAAAGAAAGGCTCCATCCTGCTGCTGAACGGCATAGGAAGGAAGCAGCTCACCATGGAAGTTGCAGTTACTAGCTCAGGGGCACGCACCAGACTGGTAATCAGATGTACCTGCCTTAGATACTGTACAATTAAGTACAGAAGTGTAGTATGAGCATATAAATAATATGTACCCAGTAAGTATCTCGTATAATCTCGAAGAAGTAAAGACGAGAGATCGACATGATACTTACTAAGGTCAAAATAATACAATGAAGTGCTATGCTAAGCATGAGAGTAAACAGTAATCAACAGTTTATAACGAAAAGCAATAATCATGTTCTTGGCCATGTTTCAGTTAACCATTTACCCCTTTCAAATAATTAGCAAGAAAACATGTCATGTATGAGCTCCAATAAAGATATCATGTGCAATCATGCCGAGGCCGATGACCTGCTTCAATAGAAAATAAACTGTGCATTGACGAGGATCGAATGACACGAACCATAGATGCATCTATTTACACCGAGGCGATCGGTCCCTTCCATAAATATCAAGAAAACATCAAGAATACACACGAAGGCGCATTTATATACAAATAAATTCTTGCAAGGGTTTAACAAGTTCAGATGCTCACTTTTATTTCTCCCAAGTCTCTAGCATATCGTAAATAATCATATTAGCAAGTTAATATAAAGATAATCACAAAGTAGGGTCCTAAACTACCTAAGCAATTAATATCATAGTAGTTATGCACGAACTCTCGTCACCTAGTACGTACGTAGCCCTCACATTTAGTCGCAAATTCTCAATTATTATACCTAAAGGGATAATTTCCTCTTACAAGGTTAGAAAGGAGACTCACCTCGCTCCAAAGCGCACTTTCAATTTTCATGTACAAGCCCAAGCCCTCAATTCGGAGCCGAACGATCACAAGCTAGTTAAAGGAAGTAAGAACTAGTCAATATAGGCTTAAAAGATCGAACTCTAACTATTTAAGCAATTTTCTAACCTTTTTCAAAAGATTCCTAAATTTCGACCCCAGGCTCACGTGCTTGGATTCCGAGATTTTTTGAAGGAAGTTATTCTCTACAATCTAAGGATAAATAATATATGTTTTCTAGTTCATTTCATGACAATTTTCGTGGTTAAATCTAAGTTCTATTAAAACACTAGGTCTTGCTCTAACCCTCTTGATTTTCACTAATTTTAGTGTGTTAAACCCAAAACCCAAGTGTTAATTTCACATTAAGTAGAATTAATTACCTCACGATGCTATGTTGAATTCCCCTCTTTGAAAGCTCTAAAATCGCCCAAGTGTAGAGTTAAAATGAAATAAATGCCCTAAGTCCAGTTTTTAATAGCTATGCCCAGGCCTCTAATGTCGTATTTGTGACACCAGGCTCGCAAATGCGAAGTCGCAATTGCAATAATACATTCGCAAATGCGAACTGGGCCCTTTTCTGACTTGGTCGCAAATGCGATGGAGGGGTCACAAATGTGGACCTTTTTGGGTTAGCAAATGCGAAACAAAAAGTTACAAATGCAACCACTTCCCCTGCCGGCCTAATTCACAAATGCAACGCCAACCTCGCAATTGCGATGACCATCTCGCAATTGCAAGATCTGCAGCAGCAGCAACAAAAATACTAGAATAACTAGTATGTTTTTTACCTCCAACCATGCCCGAATCTCACCCGAGCGCTCGGGGCTCCGCTTCGAGCACTCATGTAAGTCTTACAACATTGTACAAACTTGTTCAAGGAATCAAATCGCCAAAATAACACCTAATACCACGGATTTAACACCAAAATGCATGAAATCCTTAAGAACATCCAAATTGCTATCTTTTCAACCGGACGTCCGAATCACGTCAAATCAGTCTCGTTTCTCACCAAATTTCATAAACAAGACTAAAGTATTATACCGAACTTGTACCGGGCTTCAGAACCAACATACTGGCCCGATACCAATATAACCAAGCATTTTTCCTTTTTATTAAACTCTTAGGATTTCAATTTAATAATTTTTAATAAAAAATCGTTACACGGGCTAGAGACCTCAGAATTTGATTTCGAGTATACGCCCAGGTCCTATGTTTTTCTATAGACCCTCCAAGACCGTCAAATCACGAATCCGAGTCTGTTTTCCCAAAAAGTTGACCGATGTCAAATTTGGCCTTTTAAGAGAATCTTATAGAAACAAATGGACATATTTCACTCAAAACTCTTCCAATTTCCGAACCAACTCTCCTCGCAAGTCATAAGTTAGGTAAAACAAGCACGAGAAGTTTTATTTAAGGGAACAGTGTTCTAAAAGGCAAAACGATAAATCGGGTCATGACATCTTTGTTCTCGGTATTTTGAGGATATTGAGTCAAGAGTAAATAGGTATAAGCGTGTATGTGACGAACCAAATCATAACATGGCTTCTGAAAATTCATCTCTGTTCTCTCAACAAGGTAAATCTGTTGGAGGCTCCAAAACATTCTCCTTGACTCTTTTGGAGAAAACTCAAGCTCATCGCTATGTGTTACTCAATTGTGTTGCAGGGAAGCTATTTATTGAGTAAGAAATTTAATTTTATTTAATCTATAAAATTAGTATTAGAGTAACGTGAATTTAATTAATATGTATAACGCTTCTTTAGTGAATTTAGGCAACACATCAAAAGGAGTTCAAGAGGGCGAAGACCTTCCACAACAGAGGTACATAGCTAAAGAGTTCTCTGATTGGTTCCCAAAGCGAGTGATTGAATAGTATTAGAATATGTTTTTGTAGCTTTCTTATTTTAATTCATAAGTTTTGACGAAATTATTTTTTTTATTTAGATTATACATCCGGATATAGCAGACATAATATCTGATAATATGAAGTTCTTAGCACAAGGTCCAGCGCCAAGTGCAAGAAGATTCACGGCTTATAACTTTAATGGATTAAAATTTCGGATTTTGTCAAGAGAACAAGGATTGTAAACTCAAAATAGTGGAGTTTTTCTTATTTTTAACACTTCTTGCATTGCATCTAATGTTGATAGAAATGCGAGGCAAGCAGACTTGCCATATTGCGGAAGCTGGAGGATATTATTGAACTTAATATTATGGCTGGTTCAAGGTTGTGCTCTACAAATGCTAGTGGGCTGACACTACTCGAGATAAGGGGTTTAAAAGAGATGTTTCAAATTTTAATTGTGTCAATTTTTCTAAATTGATTCACACGGTGATCATGAGGATCATGATCCTTACATTGAAGCATCTCAAGCAAATATGGTTTACTATGTTGATAATGAAAATGATGAAGGATGGAGTGTGACTGTACATCTAAAGCCAAGAGATTTATTTGACATGGGAGTGGTTGATCTGGGAGAGGCTGATGAAGAAGAAGTATATGAGAATGAGCCATACCAGCAACAAGAATTTGAATAATTTTTTGATGTTGATTATGAAAATATCCAAATTCCAATAGAGGAGCATATATCTGGATAGGTATAGGCGATTTTTTTATTTTCGTTGTGTGTTTTTTTCTAAATAAAATCAATATTAGTGCATTAGACTTTATTCTTATTTGCTTAGTGAAGTTTTGTTTCATATATGATAGTTTAATGTTTATATCATATGTATAATAAAATTTTGCTTATGTTTGTAGTTTCTTTTCTGTTGTGCAATCATAAATAACATAGTTTGCTATTATAACTTATATGAATATCTTTAATATGTGCAAGTAAGTGAGTTTTGATATATCATTAGGCATTTCTGTTATTGTAAGTTGGTTTGACATGAATCTATATCATATTAAGATTTTTGTTTGTATCACTTAATATGAATGGAATTTTCGATTAGTTTATATCAACATTTATTTAATTTTCTTAGCTTTTGTTAATTACATATATGATGAAGACCAAGTGTTGGCATAATTTGTAAACGTCAATTCAGGGGAATGCACAACCAGCACCGTCAGTTCAAGCAACAATAAAGTTGCCTTCGTCTATTCCATCACAGTTTGGTTTGTCAGTTCAGGCAACAACAAAGCTGACATCGGTTCAGATCACATCACCGTTGAGTTCATCAGTTCAGGCCACATCACAATGGGCTCCGTTGGTTCAAGTCTTATCACAACCGTCTTCGCCCTTTCAGTCTGCATTATAGCCGACTTCGTCCTTTCAATGTGCATCATAGTCAACTTCATCCTTTCAAATTGTATCACAATCGACTTCATCCTTTCAGGCCGTATCGTAGCCGACTTTATCAGTTCAGGTCGCATCACATCCTGCACCATCCAGGAAGTGTATTCGACGTGAGTTGATACAACATTGGACAGTAAATATTATAGGTATACTTTCTTCTTCTTATCCTTCTCCTCTTCTTCTTTTTCTTCTCTGCTAAAAGTCCCCAAAATGCTGCTGGTTTAAAGAGTAAAGATGTCATGTTTTTCTTCCCTCTTAATGCATCAGACCCAACCATTCATTCTGTACCATATTTAATAGTGATGAATGACCATAAGGTATTATTACATCGTACCACTACTGAAATTTGGAAACATGCAATATAAGTAATTTTTGCAGTGTCAATTACATGCTTATGAACTAGTGCTGTAAAAAGAGGTTCGGTTTGATTTATTATCACCGTCTTGCCATTGATATATATATATATATATATATATATATATATATGAAACAGTTGCAATAATGGATCATGTTAAATGTGAGTACAAAACAACTCCTCGAGTATCTTCACCCAGTGTAGTACTGTATGATCCTGGCAACACACGATTACACCATGTGCCATTGAATTTTGAGCTTGAAAAGGAAAAAGGGAAAAAGATGCTTGATCATGTCAGTTCCTTTAAAAAATTTAACCTCAACAACTGAATTAATCATGTAGTTTCTGTCTTTCTTTCTTTTTTTCGGTATTAATTAACTTGAATAGTTCTGATGTGGCTAGCGGAATAACTTCATATTCTCAGGACATTTGTATGTGTAAAACTTACTAGAGCTATGTGGATAACATTAATTTACGTTTATGTCAGAGTTGCTATTTGTAGATGGGGTTTCTCTATTTGAACTTTCAACTACACTAGTACTACTATATATATATATATATATATATATATATATATATATATATATATATATATATATATATATATATATATATATATATATATATATATATATATATATTGTCTAACTTTGACTTTTTTATTAAAGATTCGGAAGAAAATAAGAAGAGCTCAAAGTGAAAGTTAGGGATATTCTAAATTTATCTGGTGGCGGACGTATCGTGCTTGAATTCGATTACCTGGACGAACCATTTAGAGAAGCACAAGGCCTTCTTGCTGGCTTTTGTGGAATTTTAGCAGCTGATTGCTCCTTATTCCCAATTCACTTTGAGAAATGACCAGATTTACCTATATCATACTTTGACCATGTATTTGATCGAATGGTAAAGATATAAGCTCTAATACTTTCTGCTATAAGTCTATTTTGTTATTGGACTTTTCCATGTAGCATATAAGCTAACCAATGTTTTATTCTTGAAGAAACATTTTTGTTTTAAGATAGTCGAGTCAGTTGCATGACATTATGTTTATACTTCTATTTGGAAAAAGTGGAGCGCGAATAGGCTAAACTTGTGGAGAGCATTCTATGATCCACTCAAAAGTAAAGCTCAAATTATGAAAAATATTCCGTCTGTGATTCCATGGGATCAGTGGACTACATTTGTTGATTACCATTTTAAAGAAACAACTTTGGTATTTATTTAATTACTTCAACTTGTATGTTTGATTATATTTAGTTATTTGTGTGATTGACTTTGAAGTATTTTTTTTTAAGGAAATGTGCAGAAGGAATACTGAAATTCGAAAGAAACAAAAATTTACACATACAGGTGGCTCCAAGCCTAGCTCCAGAAGAATGACTGAAATGGTAAAAGATGTTAATTCATGTCATTTTACTTTAATTATTAAACTAACTTATGTAACTATTCCAGCTAAGTTATTTTGTTGGTTATTTTATTTATAGATGGCTGAGATTGGACGAAGGCCTGGATGCGCATAACTTTATCTTGATACTCATAACAAACAAGATGGAACACATGTGAATGAGGCGGCAAATGAGATATGTGTAAGTTTCTTCTTATTTTATTGATTGTTGAAGGTTATTTCTCCTTTATGGGTATGAAATCTAATTTATGTATATAGCAACATCAATATCAGAAGGAATAGAAAGTTCTTCAGCTTTCTTGAAAAGTCCTCTTCTTCTCTTTGAGAAAGTTACTAATCTTGCTGTTGCTTTATCAATTTTCATAAGAAGTCTATTTATGTAGGATTTTACTTAAGAACTCAAGTATGGCCAAAAAGTTGGTAAGTTAGAACAAATATACTTTAACCAGATTTTTCATATTGGCAGTTGGGATCTGCTCATTTGCTGTTCAGGACCACTACATGCAAGAGAGAACATATTGCTTAATACAAGGCAAAACGTATAGCACCAGTGAATTTGGTTTACCTTGTTAAGTAGTAGCACCAGTTGCCTCTATCAAGAAAATGAAATGTGCATGCGTGGAGGTTTGATAAAAGGTAGATAAGGTTTATTAACTGATAAGAGTTTGTTAAATCATTCCATTGATCCATTATGAAACTCATGTTAGATATATGAACTTATACTAGATACATATGGACAATATGTGGATTAATTATATGTTATATGCTATCTTTTGGTTTGGCCTAAATTAGTGGTCTTTGGATATTATTATTAAGTAGGCCAATACATTGTCATATAAAGTATAGAGTATATATATATAATTTATGTGTAGATACCTATAAAGAGTAACCTTAGTTAATGATGGGCTAACTAAGGTTACATGCATGTAACTAAGGTTACATGCTTATAAATGAGGGGGTTATGGTTCCCATTTGATGCAAGAACATATCTCTTCCTTTTCCCATTGAGAGAGATAGAGCAAAAGTTTGTCTTGCACATCAAGTAGAAAGCCTAACCTTGGACTATCTTCAAGAAACCCAACCCCGGACGATCTTCAAGCCGGATCAAGGAGCTTCCACTTATGGATTCAGGTACGCTTCCGCTTATGTTATAGTTCCAAATAATTCGATATGAAGGCTACAGTTTATAGTCGGATTGGGTTACATGGAAATCAAATTGCTTGTAAAATCAATTGTTAAAGTTTGATCTAGGATTGTTCGTGGACTTTGTTTTTTCTTAGAACCCAATCAACCAATTAAGTTTACTGCATGCCTACGTTTTCGATTTTATTATATGATGACATGATTGAATGTTTTATGATTCTTGAATGGCATATAAATCATTCAAAATAGTGATTTGATTGACATCATGTATTCGGTTTGGGTGTGGAGTTCTTAAAGTTGAAACTGCCATAATTTTATGGATTACAATTTACATATGGTATTATGTTCCTGCAGCTTATTCCTTTTAAAATAATCCGTAAAATTTTGGATACGATTCTAGATAATTTCAGAATAATCTTGTGAGAAGATTATTTTCCGGTTATGAAAAACAAAATGAAATATTACTTGGGTTGCCGTCGTTTACACGAATTAAGCTTTAAGAAAATAAAATCTTGCAATTGTTTGTTTCTCTGATTATTTTAAGAAATTCATGTATATAAGATCCATACATGCTTTGGTTTGTTATGTTTTGATTGCATGATTATGAATTGTTTTATTCAACTATTTCTCTAGTTCATGTGTAAATTTTGTCAATAGTTGAATTTTTACAAATAAATCATGGATTCTAAATACTACATCTTTGAAGGATTTCTGATCAGTTGCAGTAACTTGGTTTTTTGTCAAAGATAATCTTTTTAAAATCATGATTTAATTTAAGGTTGTATTTAGCAAGCTTTTTATCCATGGATTCAGAATGTATTGGGTAACTTGTTGAGGTCACTGTTGTAGATTAATTCTGGCAATTGAAGACAATTAATTAAAGAAACGTTTTTTTTCCATTATTAAAGAAACGTTTTTTTTAATTAAGACATTAATGTAAAATTAATTAAAGAAACGTATTTTCCATTATTAAAGAGAAACGTTTTTTTTAATTAAGACATTAATGAAGACAATTAATTAAAGAAACGTTTTTCCATTATTAAAGAGAAACGTTTTTTTTAATTAAGACATTAATGTAAAATTAATTAAAGAAAATTCTTTTCCATTATTAAAGAGAAACGTTTTTTTAATTAAGACATTAATGAAGACAAATAATTAAAGAAACGTTTTTCCATTATTTAAGAGAGACACGTTTTTTTTAATTAAGACATTAATGTAAAATTAATTAAAGAAACGTTTTTTCCTTTAAGAAAGAGAAACGTTTTTTTAATTAAGACATTAATGGAGACATAATGCAAGATTAATATTATAACATTAATGTTTTGTCCATTAATATTCAGTTTTTTTATTAATGTTTTGTCCATTAATATTCAGTTTTTTTTATTAATGTTTTGTCCATTAATATTCAGTTTTTTTATTAATGTTTTGTCCATTAATATTCATTTTTTAATATTAATGTTTTGTCCATTAATATTCAGATTATAATATTAATGTTTTGTCAATTAATATTCAGATTTTAATATTCAGATCTTACATTATAAACATGTAATTTTCGGTTGAGATTCAATATATGGCTTAAAGAACTAATTAATTTTGCATCTCATATTTTTAAATTAATCAATTGAAACATTATATTACCAAAGTAACCTCTTTTGTGAAGATTGATTGATTTTAAGATATAAGATGACTATGTGTGTTCGTATTCCATGCGTTTAACACCGAACCAAAGGAAGGTTATTATTTGGCAGGAATTCGAGCATGCTTGTGGTGATAAATATGTGACAGTTATTAAGTTTTTCATGTGAATATAAAGTCGGCCCAAAGGAAGGCTTGATATTTGACAGGAGTTTATTGTCAATATTTGATTACTACACCAAGAGTACCAATTACAAGTTGATTTTCTGTCCAAAGACTAAAGTCAATGTTGTGCTAGATATCTTGTACTGGGATTTGCCTATTTTTGAATCTATATACTAAAGTTAAAATTCAAATAATTGTAAGCATGTTTTAAGTTGTCCTTGTTCTATTTTCAGTGAATTTTTCAGCTGCTACAATATCTGCGAACATTAACAGCATCCCTGTACTTAATGACACAAATTTTAAGGAATGAAAAGAAAACATTATGATAGTTCTCGGTTGCATGGATCTAGACCTTGCACTTCGGATTGAGAAACCTACTACTCTTCAGGATACATCTTCTTCTGATGACAAGAAGGAGATGGAGAATTGGGAATGCTCAAATCGCATGAGTCTTATGATCATGAAACGTGCAATTCCAGAATCTTTTAGGGGCACTATGACTGAAGAAAATAATGCCAAAGTTTTCCTTGAGGACCTTGAAAAGCGTTTTGCACAAAACGAAAAGGCGGAAACTAGTACTCTTTTGAGTAAACTTGTTTCCATGAGGTATAAAGGCAAAGGAAACATAAGGAGTACATTTTAGAAATGTCTCATATTGCTTCGAAACTAAAGTCACTCAAGTTGGAATTACCTGAGAAACTGCTTGTGTACTTAGTTTTGATCTCTCTCCCTGCACAATTTAATCAGTTTAAGGTCAGTTACAACTGCCTAAAGGAGAAATGGACTCTTAATGAACTCATTTCACACTGTATGCAAGAGGAAGAGAGAATCAAGCAAGATAAGACAGAAAGTGCTCATTTGGCATCATTTTCTAAAGACAACACGAAAAGGAAAAATAAGGAAGTTGCGGTCTCAAGGCCCCAGAAGAAGCAACATAAGGAAATTAAGGTTGAAACTACAGAATCATGTTGCTTTTTCTGTAAGGGGACTAATCACTAGAAGAAAGATTGTACCAAATACCACGCTTGGCGTGCGAAAAAAGGTATATCTCTTGCTCTTGTTTGTTCTGAAGTTAATTTAATTTCGGTACCTAAAGATACTTGGTGGATAGATTCTGGTTCTACTACTCATATAAGTATATCTATGCAGGGTTGCCTGAACTGCCGAAAACCAAGTGATGGTGAAAGATACATCTTTGTCGGTGACGGCAAAAGGGTTGAAGTTGAGGCTATTGGAAATTTTAGGCTATTATTTAAGACTGGTTTTTATTTGGATTTGAATGAGACTTTTGTTGTACCGTCTTTTAGACGGAATTTAATTTCTGTTCCCAAATTGGACATATCCGGTTATTCTTGTTCATTTAGTAACAATAAAGTGAGTCTTTTTCAAGGTTCAAATCTTATCGGTACTGGTCTTTTATCAGCATATGATAGCCTATATTTGTTTGACATAATAACCTCACATAACGAAACTTTGCATACAAGTTCTAGTGGTACCAAAAGAAAATTATCAAATGAGAATTCTTTATCACTCTGGCACAAGCGTTTAGGTCACATATCCAAACAAAGAATTCAGAAACTCGTGTCAGATGGAATAATTCCTCAAATTCGGATATTTGCATTGAGTGTATCAAGGGTAAACAAACAAACAAGACGAGATTAGGTGCCCAGAGAGCTTCAGATGTCTTAGAATTGATACATACGGATATTTGTGGGCCATTCCCTACACCTTGTAGAAATGGTCAACAATACTTTATCACATTTATAGACGATTACTCTCGTTATGGATACCTATATCTCATTCATGAGAAGTCCCAATCTATAGACATGTTCAAATCATATAAGGCCGAAGATGAAAATCAACTAAGAAAAAGGATTAAAACCGTTAGATCTGACCGTGGTGGTGAATACTATGGTAGATATGATGGTTCAGGTGAACAACGTCCAGGGCCATTTGCCAAATTCCTAGATGAGTGCGGGATCGTTCCTCAGTACACTATGCCAGGCAGTCCTACTATGAATGGTGTAGCTGAGAGACGAAATCGGACACTAAAGGACATGGTGAGAAGTATGATTTGTCATACTACTTTGCCAGACTCACTCTGGGGAGAAGCATTGAAAACCGCAGCATATATTCTTAATAGGGTTCCAACTAAAGCTACAATCAAAACCCATATGAACTTTGGACTGGACATAAGCCCAGTATAAAGCACTTACACATTTGGGGTTGTCCAGCTGAGGCAAGGCCTTACAGGCCAAATGAAAAGAAACTGGATTCTAAAACGGTTAGTAGCTATTTTGTTGGATACTCTGAAAGATCCAGGGGGTATAAGTTCGATGATCCCACTTCTAGAACTTTTTTTTGAGACGGGTAATGCTCGGTTCTTTGAGGATATTGAGTTTGGGGGAGGGGAGATAAAGTTAGAAATTTTGTCTTTGAGGAAGAACATGTGTCTTTTCCTTCAGTTGTTGATCTTGATCAGAGTGTTCTCATTCCTGACACGGATCACACAACTCCAGTTCAAGACAATCTTGATAATGTCCCTAATCAAGTTCCTGATATCATTAATGAAAATCAAACTCAACAACCTCAAGAACCTGAAGTGCCATTAAGGAGATCCACTAGAGAGAGGAGAAGTGCAATTCCGGACGATTATGTTGTATTTCTCCAAGAACAAGAAAGTGACATTGGACTTGAGGAAGATGATCCAATCAACTTCCGTCAAGCCATGAAAGGTTCTAACTCTCAATAGTGGATTGATGCAATGAATGATGAGATGAAGTCTATGAGCGATAAAGGCGTTTGGGAGCTTGTTTCATTGCCCGAAGGTGTCAAACCAATTGGTTGTAAATGGATATTTAAAACCAAGAAAGATTCAGAGGGCAATGTCATTAGATTTAAAGCTCGCCTTGTCGCAAAGGGCTACACTCAAAAGGAAGGCATTGATTATAAAGAGACTTACTCTCCAGTTTCATCGAAAGACTCTTTCAGGACAATAATGGCACTAGTAGCACATTTTGATCTTGAACTTCATCAGATGGATGTTAAGACAGTGTTTCTCAATGGTGACATTGAGGAATCAATTTATATGGTGCAACCTGAAAACTTTGTTTCGGGAGACTCAAAGAAAAGGGTTTGCAAATTAAAGTAATCCATCTATGGGCTCAAGCAAGCTTCCCGTCAATGGTATCACAAGTTTCATGAAATCATTACATCTTTTGGTTTTGAACCAAATATTGCTGATGACTGTATATACCATAAGTTCAGTGGGAGCAAACATATTTTTCTGGTTTTATATGTCGATGACATACTGCTTGCCAGTAACGATATAGGATTATTGCGCGAAACTAAGAAATTTCTTTCAAAGAAATTTGAAATGAAAGATCTTGGTAATGCCTCTTTTGTATTAGGAATTCAGATACATCGAGATCGCTCCAAAGGTGTTCTCGGTCTGTCACAAAAGGGCTATATCGATAAGATTCTTAAAAGATTTGGCATGCAGGATTGTAAACCAGGCGACACCCCTGTTGCTAAGGAAGACATGTTTAGTCTCAAACAGTGCCCAAAGAATAGTTTTGAAACCATAGAAATGGAGAAGACACCTTATGCTTCGGCTGTAGGGAGTCTGATGTATGCTCAGGTATGCACACGACCTGATATCGCATACATTGTTGGGATACTGGGCAGATATCTCAGCAATCCGGGAATGGACCATTGGAAGGCAGCCAAAAGGGTCATGCGGTACTTACAGAGAACATAGGATTACATGCTCACATATCGGAGATTGGACCAGCTTGAGATCATCGGGTACACCGACTCCGATTTTGCTGGATGTCAAGATAGTCTAAAGTCTACATCAGGCTATATCTACATGCTTGCCGGCGGTGCTATCTCTTGGAGAAGCATCAAGCAAACTCTTACAGCGACTTCCCTCAGGGAAGCGGAATTCATGGCATGTTATGAAGCATCCAATGAGAGATTATGGCTGCGAAATTTTGTTAGTGGACTGCGCATAGTAGACAGTATCAAAAGGCCACTCAGGCTATTATGCGACAACAGATCAGCAGTCTTTTATGCTAACAATAATAGTAGTTTGACGAAGGCAAATCATATGGACGTCAAGTGTCGGGTTGTTAATGAAAGAGTACAAAATGGACAACTGTGCATAGAGCACATCACTACAAACTCCATGATTGCGGATCCGCTTACTAAGGGATTGCCACCCAAAGTATTTCATGAGCATATTGCTCGCATGGGTGTCAAATCAGTTGAGGATTATGAGTATTAGTGGGAGTTTGTGTTATACAATTATGTATTGTCCAGTATATTCGGTAATTCAGTCTTTATGGTTTTATCTGCAGATATTCAGTCTTAAAGTTTTATGTACTCTTATGGTTTATGATTTATCTCAATAAAGTGAACCAGTTGGAAATAGACATTCTATTTCAGACCACACTTTATGTTATTACCATGCTACACACCTATACTTGATCCATGTCGTTGGTTATATTGATATACGTGATCAATATTGGGTCTAGTTACGCAAGAGTAACTAAGATCTCTTAGATCCTATGTTGATATGATTGATGGACCGGATTGATCATGACGATGTTATTTTGATAGCAATACTGAGCTCATAAAGTTATAATATAACATATAATACTAAGGTTTGTACATATGCATGAGTATATTGTCCAAGTGGGAGATTGTTAGATATATGGACTTATACTACATACATATGGACAATATGTGGATTAGTTATATGTTATATACTATCTTTTGGTTTGGCCTAAATTAGTGGTCTTTGGATATTATTATTAAGTAGGCCAATACATTGTCATATAAAGTATAGAGTATATATATACAATTTATGTGTAGATACTCATAAAGAGTAACCTTAGTTAATGATGGGCTAACTTAGGTTACATGCATATAACTAAGGTTACATGCTTATAAATGAGGGGGTTATGGTTCCCATTTGATGCAAGAACATATCTCTTCCTTTTCACATTGAGAGAGAGAGCAAAAGTTTGTCTTCCACATCAAGTAGAAAGCGTAACCTTGGACTATCTTCAAGAAACCCAACCCGGACGATCTTCAAGCCGGATCAAGGAGCTTCCACTTATGGATTCAGGTACGCTTCCGCTTATGTTATAGTTCCAAATAATTCGATATGAAGGCTACAGTTTTATTGTCGGATTTATTCCAACAACTCAATGTTCCTTTAACTGGCCTTCATTTTTTAAGAGTTATACTGGAATCTGACACTTGATTTTTGAACATCTAGTAGTAGGTGAGCTCATTCAAGTTATTCATTTGAAAGGTTATTTTCTATGTTGCATCAGCACTTTTCCAGTTCCTTTTAACAAGTCCCAATTGGCAAGAGAAAATGAGTAGAAAAGTTGCTCGTTAACTAGTACAGTATGCACCGGGAAGTACCATATTCATGGTTTATAGAAATTCATGTGTCCGTATTTGAAATTTTCACCATATTTGGATCTATCTTAGTTATAAGGGCAAAAAGCCAGCAACAGTCTGGAGTTAGATCTAATGTTATTCGATGTAAATATTTACACCAGCTTCTTAATTTACATGTACTGATACCTGCACTGGTTATTCGACCAAATGTTCTAACCCTATTCAATCTATGTTACAGCACCTTTATATACCAGCAAATTATTCTGCAAGAACTTGATATGATATTTAGGAACTTAAAACAGAGATCTCTTTTTTGCTTGTCTTAGTATGCATTTAGTTACTTATTAATGTTGTGACAAACAATATGTAGGAAAAAATTGAGCTTGCTTTGAGCCAAAGCATGGTAAATAAGTCTGAACTTTCGCCGAATGATGTTGTTGGTAAAGTGCTAGGAAAAGAGGACTTTGGAAGGGTAATGTAATACCCACCTAGTCGTTTTGCCCTTAAGAACCTCGTTCCCTTAAATAACACCTTTCTGTGCTTGCTTTAGCTAATTCACGACTTGTGAAGACGGTTAGTTCGAGGTTTGGAGGAGTTTTGAGTGAAATATGCCCCTTTGGGTTCTTACAATTTTCTTAAAAGACTAAGTTTGACTTTGGTCAACATTTTTATAAAACGGTCCCGAACTCGTGTTTTGATGGTCCCGCAGGGACTGTGGGAAAATATGGACCTAGACGTATGTCTGGAATCCGAATCCGTGGTCTCTAGCACGAGTAATAAATTTTTATTAGAAATTGTTAATATGAAGCTTTTAAGATTTAAAGAAACTAAGTAATCATCGATTTCCTAGGTATCGGGTTCGTATTTTAGTTTCGAAGCCTGGTACAGGTTCGAAATATCATTTAAGACTTGTCCGTAAAATTTGGTATCAATCCGAGTAGATTTAGGGCATGTTGGCCCGTGAAGGAAAATTAAGAATTTGAAGTTCATAAGTTTGATTCATTTGGTTTTAAGGGGTGATTTCTAGATTTACGTTGTTTCAGGTGTTCTGAAGGTTCGAGTAGGTCCATCTCATGATTTTAGACTTGTCGTTATGTTCATGCGGGGCTTTGGAGCCCCGAATGTCAATCGAATAAAGTGAAAATTTTGAAAAGGGCTGAAGGAATGATGTTTCTGTCATAACCGCATCTGAGGTTCTTGGACTGCAAAAGTGGGACCGCAGATGTGGCCCTTTCATCGCAAATGCAGTCCAGGTGGCCAGGCTTGGAAACCGCAGATGCGGCTCCAAAGCGGCAGAAGTGGCTCCGCAGATATGGCCTTGAGACCACATATGTAGTCCTAGCTTTCCCTCCCCTTTTCGTAGATGCGGTCCCCTGATCGCAGATGCGGAAATCACTGAACCTGCGAGGTTCATTAAAGACGGGTTTTAAACCCATTTTTGACACTTTTCACTCTCTAATATGCGATTTTGGGATCATTGAAGAGAAGGTTTCCACTTAGCAACAAGAGGTAAGTCAATTCCGTCCAACCTTAGTTAATACTTGTATTTTAGGTAGATTAAACACTAGAGCTTAGGCAAAATCAAGGGGTTAGAGCTAAGCCTAGGGTCTTAGTAAAACTTGGATTTAACCACAAAATTTGTTATGGAATTTATTAGAAATCATATATTATTGATCCTTATGTTGTAGAGAACAACTTTCTTCGAAGAATTTTGGAATTCGGGCACGTGGGCCCAGGGTTGGATTTTAGGAAAATTTTGTTAAATGTTGGAAAAATTGGTTAAATAGCTAGAACTCGATCTTATAAGTCTATATTAACTTGTTCTTATATTTGACTAGTTTGGGATTGTTCGACTCCGAATTGAGGGCTTGGACTTGTTCTTGAATTTGGAAGTGCGCTTTGGAGCGAGATAAGTCTCCTTTCTAACCTTGTAAGAGGGAATTGTCCCCGTAGATGTAATAATTAAGAAATTTCTACTAAATGCGGGGGCTACGTATGCACTAGGTGACGAGAGTCAGTGCGTAGTTACTATGATATTAATTGCTTGGGTAGTCTAGGACCCACATCATGCCTAAATTGTGAATATCTCCATATCAAATTGTTTATGTGATCGTTTATGATATGCTAGAGACTTGGAAAGGAATAAAGGTGAACACGTGAACTTGTTAAATCCCTATAAGAATTTATTAGTATATAGATGCGCCTTTGTATGTATTCTTGATATTTCTTGATATTTATGGATCCGGCCGATCGCCTAGGTGAAAAATAAATGCATCTATGATTCGCGCCATTCGACCCTTGGTAGTGCACAGTTTATTTTCTATTGGAGCGAGCCGTCGACCTCGGCATAATGTGCATATGATATCTATGAGAAAGCTTTCAAACAATTGTGATGCAAATACTTCAAAATGTAGATAGCTAACTGGAATATTGTCAAGAACATGATTTTTACCTCTTGCTTTAAACTATTGATTAAATGATGATCCACATGCTTAGTATAGCATTTTATTGTCTTAGGTCGACCTCTCGTCTCTATTTCTTCCAGATTAGACGGGATACATACTGGTAGATATTGTTTATGTACTCATACTACACTTCTGTACTTAATTGTACATGATCTGAGGCAGGTGGATCTGGTTATCAGTCTGGTGCGCATCCTTGAGCGGACCCGAGACTTCTACGGTGAGCTGCCCCCCTTTCATGTCGTTCAACAGTCCGAAGAGTTCTTTCTTATGTACTTAAATTTGCTGTCTATCCTAACTCGAACAGTAGGATAGTGTGGTTCTTTTGTATATTCTACACGTTTCCCATAGCTTTTACCACGAGGTCTTGGCACACACATTAGTAGACATTTATTTTAGGTTGTACAATAATTTTATATACTATTGATCGCCATTGGCCTTAACTTTAAATTGAGAAATCTGTTACACTTATTTTGGGTAAAAATGTAAATTATATTCCGCGTTGGCTTGCCCGACAACGGTGTCGGGCCCCATCATGACCTATTAAGATAATGGGTCATGACAACATGATATCATAGCACTAGGTTTACGTAGCTCTCACAAGTCATGGGAAAACCTAATAGAGTCTTATTGATCGGCACAGATTTATCTTTGGGGGGCTATAGGGTGTTCGAAAAAGAAAACTACTCTTTATTCATTCCTATTGTGTAGTGGTTGTTGTTTAAAATTCTCCATTCTATTCTCTCACAGAGGGTGAGGACACGTACGGCTGATGTTCCAGACCTTAGCAGAGCTGTTCCCCCCATTGCAAGAGGCCGAGGTAGAGGTCGGGGGTGGGCACCAGCTCGAGTAGAAGACGAGGGCGTCCCAGGGCTATTCCAGGAGCACCACCAGTAGATCCGGCATGAGATCCTATTATCGAGGGCAGTACTAGGTGCCCGTAACTGAGCCTACCCCGTCAGATTTCATGACAGCATCGGGATTTTAGGAAGTCATGGGCCGCATGCTACAGTTCTTGGATACTATGACTCAGGCTGGTTTATTTCCAACAGCTCCAGCTACCTCACAGGCAGGAGGGGGAGCACAGACCCTACTGCTCAAGCTCCAGGGCATACAGCTGTAGTGTATTAGACTCCGGGTGCACTACCCATATTTAGGGCTCATCCAGTAGCTGCAGTGGCACCCCGGCCCAGACTAGCTGTAGGTGGTGACCCGCAGAAGCTATTTGACAGATGGACTAGACTTCACCCTCCGATCTTCGAGGGTGAGCTTCATGAGGATGCTGAGGACTTCATCGACAAATGCATGAACAAACTGCACAACATGAGGATATCGGAGTCCCATGGAGTTGACTTCACTACTTTTTAGCTAGAGGGCAGGGCCCGTAGATGGTGGCAGTCCTATGCACTTGGCAGGCCAGCAGGTTCTCCTCCCCTCACATGGGGTCAGTTCACATAGTTATTCCTGGATCGGTACATTCCACCCTCTAAAAAGGAAGAGCTGCGGTATCAGTTTGAGAATCTTGAGCAGCGGCAGATGTCGGTGACCAATTATGAGGTGAAGTTCTCTAAGTTGTCTCGCCGTGCACTCATGATAATTCACACAGATGTAGAGAGAGTGTGACGATTTGTTGCGGGGTTACACCCCACGATCGAATCTGGTATGGCCCAAGAGGTAGAGATAGGTATATGGTATCAGCTAGTGGTTGAGATTGCTCGCATGATTGATGGATATCATCGGAGGAGTAAAGAGCAGATGCAGCAGGATAAGAGGGAAAGATTCTTTAGAGAGTTTAAAGGCGCCTTGGCTAGGGGTAGGGGTCAGTTTGGGAGGGGTCAGGCCCGCAATCTTCCATTTTCAACGCCACCATTGCTCGGGGTGCTCCAACGCGCCCCTATTTCAGCGCCATGCTTGGGTTCTTATCGTCCGCCAGCTATTCAGGGTTCCTCCAGTGGGTATTCAGGTCCCCTGGATTCTTCTGGTTCCTATTTCAGTGCTATGTCAGAGACTTCATACCGCCCACCGGCTATCCAGGTTTCTCCCAATGGATTTACGGGCTTTCAAAGTCATCCATCCGGATAGCAGGTTGTCGTACCATGTAGTTGTTTTGAGTGTGAAGACCCTGGTCATATAGGAAATACTGCCCTAGACTTCGGGGCAAGGCAGTGTAGTAGGGCCAACAGCCCATGACTTTAGCACCAGCTGCCCAGCCACCTCGAGGTGAAGGGCAGACTGGCAGGGTCGTCCTAGAGGTAGAGGTCAGACAGGGAGAGGTAAGGCAGCTACTGCTCAGTCAAGCAGGGGCCAGCCAGCTGGCGCCCCGGCCAGATTCTATGTTCTTCCGCCTAGGCCAGATATATTGGCCTTAGACGCCGTCATCACAGATAT
Source organism: Nicotiana benthamiana (assembly GCA_034376525.1). NCBI lineage: Eukaryota > Viridiplantae > Streptophyta > Magnoliopsida > Solanales > Solanaceae > Nicotiana > Nicotiana benthamiana. The sequence goes on from CM067326.1 coordinate 85,949,349, forward strand.
TATTTCCGTCGGTGGTAGAGATACTTTGGTATTATTTGACCTAGGCTCTACTTATTCATATGTATTATCTCTGTTTGCTCGTTTCCTGGTTATTTCTCCTAATCCTTTGGACACTCCTGTTCATGTATCCGCTCATATGGGTGATTTTGTGGTTGTGGATCGGGTCTATCGGTCATGTGTGGTCACCTTATGTGGTTTTGAGAGTAGAGAAGATCTTCTGTTGCTTGATATGATTGATTTTGAGGTCATCCTGGGCATGGATTGGTTATCTCCATATCACGCAGTCCTAGATTGCCATGCCAAGACTATTTCATAGTTATGCCAGGGTTGCCAAGGTTGGAGTGGAAAAGTTCCCCAGTTGATACACCTAGTCAGCTTATTTCTTTCCAAAAGGCTCAACATATGGTCGAGAATGGATGTTTGGCTTATTTAGCTTATGTTTGAGACACCAACATAGAGTCTCTAATGATTGATTCACTACCAGTAGTCTGAAAGTTTGCCAATGTTTTTCCTTCTGGCCTTCCTGGCATGCCTCCAGATTGTAGGATTGATTTCTATATTTATTTGGCTACAGACACTCAGCCTATACCTATTCCAGTGTACCGTATGGCTCCTAAAGAGTTGAAGGATCAGCTTGAGGAGTTGTTGGCGAAGGGGTTTGTTAGGCCCAGTGTGTCACCTTGGGGTGCACTAGTGTTATTTGTGAAGAATAAGTATGGGACTATGCGGATGTGCATTGATTACCGCCATTTGAACAAAGTCACCATCAAGAATAGTATCTGTTGCCTTGCATTGATGATTTGTTTGACCAGTTGCAGCATGCTAGGGTGTTCTCTAAGATAGACATGAGGCCAGGGTATCATTAGCTGAAGATTCGGGACTCAGATGTTCTGAAGACTATTCCGAATCAGATATGGCCATTATGAGTTTTTGATGATGTCCTTTGTCTTGAATAATGCCCCAGGAACATTTATGTATTTGATGAATAGGGTATTCATGCCTTATATTGATTCGTTTGTCATCGTCTTCATTGACGACATCTTGATATACTCACGTATCTTGGGGGAGCACGAGCAGCATTTGAGGATAGTCCTTCAGACCTAGCGAGAGTAGAAGCTATATGCTAAGTTCTCCATGTGTGGGTTTTGGCTAGATTCAGTGACATTCTTGAGGCATGTTGTGTCAAGAGAGGGTATTAATGTGGATCCCAAGAAGATTGAGGCAGTTCATAGTTGGCCACCTCCTACTTCAGTGACCTAGATCAGGAGTTTCCTGGGGTTAGCAGGTTACTACCGACGATTCATGCAGGGCTTTTCATCTATTGCATCACCTCTGACTAGATTGACCCAGAAGGATGCTCCATTCCATTAGTCCGATGATTGTGAGGAGAGCTTCCAGAAGCTCAAGACAGCTTTGACTACAACATCAGTTCTTGTATTGACTTCCTGCTCAGGGATGTATACGCTGTATTGCGACGCTTCACACATTGGTTGGGATGTGTATTGATGTAGAAGGGGAGAGTTATTGCATATGCTTCGTGAAAGCTAAAGATTAATGAGAAGAATTATCTTGTGAACGATCTAGAGTTGGCCGCGATTGTTCATGCTCTTATGATTTGGAGGCATTATCTGTATGGGGTATCATGTGAGGTCTACACTGATCATCGTAGCTTACAACATTTATTCAAGCAGAGGGATCTTAACTTGAGGCAGCACGTATGTGAGTTACTGAAGGATTATGACATCACCATTCTTTATCATCCAGGCAAGGTGAATGTGGTTACAGATGCCTTGAGTAGAAAGGAAGAGAGTATGGGTAGCTTGGAATTTATTCCAGCAGCGGAGAGACCACTAGCTTTGGACATTCATTCCTTGGCATACATGCTTATGAGGTTGGGCATTTCAGAGCCCAACGAGTTCTGGTGTGCATAGTTACTTAGTCGTCATTATTGGGGCGGATCTAGGCCCGACAGTTCGATGATCCACATTTGGCGGTTCTTAGGCAGATAGTGCTCCAGGGAGGTGCCAAGGAAGTTTCTATTGGTAAGGATGGTGTTTTGCAATTCTAGGGTCATCTATGTGTTCCTAATGTTTATGGTCTAAGGAAGAGGATCCAAGAGGAGGCACACAGTTCGCGGTATTCTATTCATTCGGGAGCTACGAAGATGTATCGCAATTTGAGGCAACATTATTGGTGGCGAATGATGAAGAAAGGCATAGTGGAGTATGTGGCTAAAGTTTTGAATTTCTAGCAAGTCAAGTATGAGCACCAGATATCGGGTGGCCTACTTTAGCGGATGCCTATCCCAGAGTGAAATAGGAGCGTATTACCATGGATTTGTAGTGGGGTTGCCACGAACTTTGTAGAAACTTCATTCAATATGGGTCATTATCGATAGGTTGACCAAGTCAGCTCACTTCATTCTAGTGGTGACTACTTATACAGCGGAGAGGTATGCTCAGATTTACATTCAGGAGCTAGTTCGGTTGCATGGTATGCCTATTTTCATTATATCAGACAGGGGCCCTCAGTTCACTTCCTATTTCTGGAGAGTCATTCAGAGTGAGTTAGGGACCCGTGTAGAGTTTAGCACAACATTCCATCCTTAGACCGACGGGCAGTCGGAGCAGACAATTTTGATTTTAGAAGATATTCTTAGAGCCTATGTGATTGACTTTGGAGGGAGTGGGATCAGTTCTTGCCCTTGGTGGAGTTTGCATATAACAATAGCTATCAGTCTAGCATTGAGATGGCTCCATACGAGGCTCTATATGGTTGCCATTTTCATTCCCCTATCGGATGGTTCGAGCCTAGTGAGGCAATATTGTATGGTACAAACTTTGTACATGATGCCTTGGATAAGGTGAAGTTGATTCAAGAGAGGCTTTGCATAGCTCAGTCCAGGAAGAAGAGTTACGCGGATCAGAAGGCGCAGGATGTATCATTTATGGTTGGCGAGAAGGTTCTCTTGAGAGTCTCGCCCATGAAGGGCATTATGAGGTTCGGGAAAAAGGCAAGTTGAGCCCAAGATTTATTGGCCCTTCAGAGGTTTCGAGGAGAATTGGGGAGGTTGCCTATGAGCTTGAATTACCCCTCAGCTTATCGAGAGTTCATCCAGTTTTTCATGTGTCAATGCTTTGAAAGTATCATACCGACTTTAGACTTCAATACTATTCCGCTAGATGAGAGCTTAAGCTATGAGGAGGAGCGAGTTGCCATTATCGATAGGATGGATTGTCACTTGAGATCCAAGAGTATTTCTGCGGTAAAGGTCCAGTGAAGGGGTCAACCAGCCGAGGAGGCGACTTGGGAGTCCGAGGAGGACATGCGGAGCAGATATCCCCATTTATTCAGTAGCTCAAGTACTTCTCTATGTCTATTCGAGGAATAACATTTGTTTAGAGGTGGAGAATGTAATAACCCACCTATTAATATTGCCTTTAAGAACTCAATTCCCTTAAATAATATTTTCTATGCTTGCTTTAGCTAATTTACGACTTGCGGGGACGGTTAATTCAGGGTTTGGTGGAGTTTTGAGTGAAATATGCCCCTTTGGGTTCTTAGAATTTTCTTACAAGACTAAGTTTGACTTTGGTCAAAATTTCTAGAAAATGGACCCGGACTCGTCTTTTGATGGTCTCCGAGGGTTGGAAAATATGGGACCTAGACGTATGTCCGGAATCGAACTTTGAGGTCTCTAGCCCGAGTAATAAATTTTTTTAGAAATTGTTAATATGAAGTTTTAGGGATTTAAAGAAACTAAGTAATCATTGATTTCTTAGGAATCGGGATTGTATTTTGGTTCTGAAGCCTGCTACATGTCCGAAATATCATTTAAGACTTGCCCGTAAAATTTGGTATCAATTCGAGTAGATTTAGGGCGTTTTGGCCCGTTGGAGGAAAATTAATAACTTAAAGTTCATAAGTTTGATTCATTTGGTTTTAAGGGGCAATTTCTATATTTAGCGTTGTTTCGGGTATTCCGAAGGTTTGAGTAGGTCAGACTTGTCGGTATGTTCGTGCAGGGCTCAAAAGCCTCGAGCGTCAATCGGATGAGGCTCGAGTGAAGTGAATATTTTGGAAAAGGGCTGAAGGATTGCTTCTTCTATCATAACCGCATCTGCGGTTCTTGGCTGCAGATGCGGGACTACCGATGCGGTCCTTTCATTGCAGAAGCGGCCCAGGTGGCCAGGCCACGAAACAGCAGATGCGGCTCCCAAGCCGCAGAAGCGGCTCCGCAGATGCGGTCTTGAGACCGCAAATGAGGTCCCAGCTTTCCCTCCCCTTTTCGCAGATATAGTCTAATTCTGGCAGATGTGGGACCACAAATGCGGTCCCTTGACCGTAGATGTTGAAATCACTGAATCAGTGAGGTTCACTAAAGACAGGGTTTAAACCCATTTTTGACACTTTTCACTCTTTCATTTGCAATTTTGGGAGCTTTAATGAGAAGGTTTCCATTTAGCATCAAGAGATAAGTCTATTCCATCCAACCTTAGATTAATACTTGTATTTTAGGTAGATTAAACACTAGAACTTAGGCAAAATCAAGGGGTTAGATCTAAACCTAGGATTTTAGTAAAACTTGAATTTAACCCCGAAATTTGTTATGGAATTTATTAGAAATCATATATTATTAATCCTTAGGTTGTATAGAACAACTTTCTTTGAAGAATTTTGAAATCCTGGCACGTGGGCCCGGGGTCGTATTTTAGAAAAATTTCGTTAAAAGTTGGAAAAATTGCTTAAATAGCTAGAACTCGATCTTATAAGTCTATATTTGATTAGTTCTTACTTCATTTAACTAGTTTGGGATTATTCAACTCCGAATTGAGGGCTTGGACTTGTTCTTGATATTAGAAGTGCGCTTTGGAGCAAGGCGAGTCTCCTTTCTAACCTTGTAAGATGGAATTTTCCCCATAGGTATAATAATTGAGAAATTTCTACTAAATGTGGGGGCTACATATGCACTAGGTGATGAGAGTGCGTGCGTAGCTACTATGATGTCAATTGCTTGGGTAGTCTAGGACCCACATCATGCCTAAATTGTGAATATCTCCATATCAACTTGCTAATGTGATCTTTTATGATATGCTAGAGAATTGGAAAGGAATAAAGGTGAACATGTGAACTTGTTAAACCATTGTAAGAATTTATTTGTATATAAATGTGTCTTTGTGTGTATTCTTGATGCTTCTTGACATTTATGGATTGGGCCGATCGCCTCGGTAAAATGGTTCGTGCCATTCAACCCTCGACAGTGCACAATTTATTTTCTGTTGGAGCGATCCGTCGACCTCGGCATGATGTGCGCATGATATCTACGAGAAGCTTCTAAAAAGTTGTGTTGCAAATACTTCGAAATGTAGATAGCTAACTGGAATATTGTCAAGAACATGATTTTTACCTCTTGCTTTAAACTGTTGATTAAATGATGATCCACATGATTATTGTCTTAGGTCAACCTCCCGTCTGTATTTTTTCCAGATTAGACGAGATATTTACTGGTATATATTGTTTATTTACTCATACTACACTTCTGTACTTAATTGTACAGGATCTGAGGCAGGTGGATCTGGTTATTAGTCTGGTGCGCATCCTTGAGTGGACCCGAGACTTCTATGGTGAGCTGCCCCCTTCCACGTCGTTCAGCAGTCCGAAGAATTCTTTCTTGTGTACTTACTTTTTCTATCTATCCTGATTCGGACAGTAGGATAGTGTGGTTCTTTTGTATATTGTACTAGTTGCCCGTAGCTTGTGATACCAGATATTGGCACACACATTAGTAGACATTTATTTTGGGTTGTACAATAATTTTCATATACTATTGATCGCCTCTGGCCTTAACTTTAAATTGAGAAATCTGTTACACTTATATTGGGTAAAAGTGTAAAAAAAAAAAAAGAGATTTTAGTTATATTTTCACGTTGGCTTGCTTGGCTACGGTGTCGGAAGCCATCATGACCTATTACAAAAATGGGTCATGATAGGTAAGGTGCTTAGGATTAGGAGCTGTCCCCAGCAAAGTTTTTAACATGCAAGACCTCATTTTTGTGGTATGAATGATTCAAGTAGTGGTGCTTCATGTTTGAACCATTGCCAAGAGAACTACAATAAATTATTGAATGCTCAAAACCAAAGCCAAGAGAACTACAATAAATTGTTGAATGCTCACAACTAAAGCCAAGAGGACTACAAAGAAATAGCAGATTCTAACAAACAAATGATGAATACTTTCAAGGCATATATGATAATGAATGAAGGGACAATATCGGAGTAATTTGCGGGGTTCTTTGCTTCTCCTAATGCTACGGTAAATGAACTTGTGATTTTTTTCAACTGATATTATCTGCATCAGGATATACTCATATTAAAAACTAAAGATCTTCTTTCTCCGCTCTCCTTTAGTGAATCGATTGTACTTTATTCCTGTTGACACTTTCTTGTTTAAGAGATTATAGTTATATTTGTACTGCTCAAGAAATAACTCAAGTTATAATTAGCATTCAAAAGATCTTATTGTTTTATTTTGTTTGCAACCTAGAGATGCAGCTAGTGGATCCCTATTACCCATGGGCACAAGAAGATCATCTAATGGTAATAATCCAAGTGACAACAATTGAAGTTCTTTACAATTGAATGAGATAATTTATTATGACAATGTAATGATGTTATTGGAGCAGATGTTAGAATGGCTAGGGTGAATATTTTATGTTAAAATTTAGTTTGACGCTATTGTATGCAGCTAGAAACATTGCTAAATCTGGTTTGAGCATTTTTGTAGCCCCATCATTTTTATATGAAGGTAACACTTTTATATATGAAGGTAACACTTTTCAAGAAACTCTAATAAATGTAGATGAATACATGTCAGACAACGAAAGTATATATTCTATAGTAAGTGTAGGAGTAGACGAAACTCAAATAGAAACCTCAGAATCAGAAGAAGAAGAATTAATAAATGAAATAGGATTAGAAAAATTAGACCTAGAAGAAAATAACTTTGTAAATATATTAGAAGACTGTACCCATGAGTTTGAAATAAATAAAGGGTTAGATCGCAATCAATGTTTTAAATGTAAATGGTATCCTAGTAGAAATAAAAGAGCTAAATGTAAATTATGCTATTTAGAAGGATGTATTTTATGTATACAAAAAGATTTTGAAATAAAAATAAATAAAGAAGAAATTTATCAAGAGACAAATAATTCTGTTATAAATTTAAGAATAATTACATTAGAGAATAAAATAAATGAATTAGAAAAAAGAATACAAAAAATGGAAAAAGGAAAAGAGAAATTAGAAGATATAAGAAATGAAGAAGAAAGAGAACTGATGAGTATAGAAAATTATGATGCCTTAATATGTAACGAAGATAAAAAATTATCTACGATAAAAATTCTAGCAAGAATTAAAATAGAAGATTATGAAATAGAAACATTAGCTCTAGTAGACTCAGGATGCACGAGATGCATAATAAATAAGAAGATAGTTCCACCTAATTTAATAAAAACATTAGACAAACCAGTGGCAGCTATGCAAATGGATGGAACCTATAATATATATAAACATTATATAGATAAATCACAGATTAGTTTTGTAAATACATGTTTAGATTTTTATAAACCTAGTTATAAGGTAGATAAAATTTGGGTAAGAGATCTAAATATAAATGTAGATTTTGTGTTAGGTTTAAGTTTTATATTACATAATAATGGTAGTTGTTTGCTTAGTAGAGATGGAGTAATATTCTTTAAAAATATTACACAAACACCAGTACAAACAATAGAAGCCGCAACTAGGATAAGGACAAGATTAAAGGAAAACCAGATAGACCTGCAAGAAAATGAGAAAGAATGTTGTAAAAAATGTAAAGATAATAAAACATGTTGTAGGGCTAAAGAAGAAATAAAAAATTTAATATTAGAAGAAAATGAAGATAGAGATATAATAGAAAAAGATTATACATTAATAGACATTGAAACAGAATTATACAATTTCAAAATAGGATTACAAAGAATAGGAATAATAAAGAATGAAAAAGATCTAGAAAATATAATAAAAATTTTAGATGAGATAGAAATAATAGGAGAAAAACCTTTAAAACACTGGGAAAACAATAAAATAATGTGTAAATTAGACATAATAAACCCGAAATATATAATTAAAACGGCCTCAATAGAAGCTACAAATGAAGACCTTAATGACTTTAAAATTCAAATTAAAGAACTTATAGACTTAGGTGTAATAAGGAGATCTACTTCTAAACATAGATCAGGAGCTTTTATGGTTAGAAATCATAGTGAAATAGTAAGGGGAAAAGCGAGAATGGTAATAAATAATAAAAGACTTAATGATAACACTAAAACAGATGGATATAAGCTACCTGATAAAACGGAATTAATAAATAGGATACAAGGTAAAAAGATATTTAGTAAATTTGATTGTAAATCAGGATATTGGTAAGTAAAAATGCACGAAGACAGTATCGAGTGGACAGCATTTACTTGTCCAGAAGGACATTTTGAATGGTTAGTCATGTCGTTCGGATTAAAAACAGCTCCACCAATTTTCCAGAGAAAAATGGATAATATATTTTGAGAATATAAAAGGTTTGTCTTAGTATATGTAGATGATATATTAGTATTTAGTAAAGATATTAAAGAACATTTAGGACATTTACAAACAGTATTTAGATTATTTGTAGACAATGGAATAATTATTAGTAAAAAGAAAATGGAATTATGTAAAAGTTATATGAACTTTTTAGGAGTAGTTCTAGGAGATGGAAGGATTAAGCTGCAACCGCATATAGCTAAAAAAGCTCTAGAAATGCCAGATAAACTAGACAATATTAAAGAACTACAAAAGTTTCTAGGAATAGTAAATTATGCAAGAAGTTTTATAAAAGACCTAGGAAAAATAGCAAGGACCTTTATATGCTAAGACAGGATTTACTGGGCAAAAACATTTTAATACAGAAGATATTAAATTAGTACAAAAGATTAAAGAAAAATAAGAAATATTCCTGATTTAACAATGCCATTAGAAACTGACTATTTAATTATAGAAACAGATGGAAGTTTCGAATGATGGGGAGCAGTTTTAAAAGCAAAACCGAATAAATATAGTGATAAGAATACAGAAAAAATATGTGCATACCAAAGTGGAAAATATAAAGAGAAAGGAAATATGAGTAGTATAGACGCAGAAATCCTAGCTGTAATATACGGATTAAATAGTTTTAAATTATACATATTAAACAAACAAGAAGTAACAATAAGAACTGATTGTGAAGCTAGAAATTCCACCAGAAGATAAATTCAAAAAATAGTAGTAGAAGGAGATGGTTGAATTTTATTGATACAATATCAATATATAATTTAGTCTTTGAACATATTAAAGGAAAAGATAATAATTTAGCAGACACTTTAAGTAGGCTAAAAATTATTGTTAATTAATAAGAATATTTTATATGTACAGAATGAGACCAACAATTTCAAAGACTGAAGACAAGGGAAAAGGCGTTCAAGCCTCACCCTCAGACAGATATTCGCAGACAGTATTAGGTAATCTTCATTTTAAGCCACAGACAATCACAGAACAAAATATTTTAGAAAGAATAAATTTTGGGAAGCATAATTTAATATTTTTCCCACCATCAAATATTTCATTTAGAGTTTTGCCAGAATGTGCTATAGATAGACCCCAGAGATGCTTGATTGATAATTTATGGATAGCATATAATAAGAAAGACACTAAATATGTTATAGCAGCTCTTAATGCCTTAGGGCAATATTTTACAGACAAAAATCAAGAAAAGAAGTTTAAATACTATGTAGTCATACACGGTAAGACAAATGGTATTTTTCAAACATGGATAGAAGTATTAGACTCTATTAAAGACATACAAAAACCACTTTTTAAAGGTTTTAATGATTTTACTGAAGCTCTAGACTATGCAAGAGGAATACTAGGACCTAATTACTATATTTCCCCAGCTCTTAGACAAAACCCAGAAAAGATCCAATATAAAATCCAAAAAGACACAGACAAAATAATATTTTGTGACCACTGCTCATCCATGACCGAAGCTTTCAGAAGATTGAACCTGAAGAATGAAAGCTTAGAGAAAGAAAAAATCAGACTTATGGAGCATGTAAAAGTTTTAGAACAAAAGGTACAGGCGTTAATGCAGTCTCAGACTCAAGTTGTTTTGCAACAAGATACGAGTTTTCCATCTCAAGAAAAAATGGATGAGAAGGGTGTGCGTTCCCTAATGAATGCAGAAAAATCCACTGTATCAGATGATGATACAGCTAGTCCGGTTCAAACGGTGATCGGTAAAGACAAATCAAATCCGTTTATGGCTGTCACTTTGCCAAAAAGTGAAGACGAAGGCTTATCAAGACGAAGACTGCCCAGAACATTAACACATGGAGACATATTAAAGAAAAAGAGTATAATTGCTAAAAAGAAAAAAAATGAGAAAATAGAAGTTGTAATTAAACAGACATTAGAAAATTTCTTCCAGCAAAAAGAAAAACAAGACAAACATATGATAAAAAATCCTAGTCCAAGTCCCAGTCCAGAAAGGTCAAGATCTAGTCCAGAAAGGTCTCAAAACTCAGGAAGAGATGATAATGAAGACAACCTGAATTATCAAGATTCTCAAGATCCATATGAAGACTATGATTCGGGAATGAGTTTTGATTCAATAGCACTCCATAATTTAGACACATAAAAATAATTCGGAAATAATAAATCAAGAAGGAGACAAAAGAACAATAATAGAGAACAATAATGGATGAGACAATAAGTGGGGTCAGATGTGACGGATGTGATATAAAGACAAACAAGAAAAATGTGGACGACATAAAATGGAATCTCTGCACCAGCCATGTGAAGATGGGGCCCAATGAAGTACCCTACAAGGCTAGAAGACAAAGATTTAAAAAAATTTTGAAGTCCGCATTTCAGATCCGCTCAAAAAACCAGCTATAAAAGGCATACCAACGGAGAAGAAAAATCATCGAGCAAAAAAGCAAAAGCAAGAAATCCTCTGAAAGCCTTAGCCTCAGCCAACTTTCCAAAATCCATCCCAAAAACTTTTCCAAAACAACTTTGTAAAATATTCATTTTATGAATATTCTAGTACTTATTCCTCTAAGTTTGTAAAATAAATAAAGTTTGTATGCTTAGAGGTTGATCGTTTTTTAATCCAGAAGTCCGGCAAAACCTTTTCGGGTTTCCCGAAAGGGAAATCCCATCTCTTGTAAACATGTAAGTTACTATGTCTATCTAAGTTATGTTCTAAGATATTACCCCTATGTCTTGTTACGATTTACTTTTATGCTTATGTTTTTATTATGTATAGTTTTGTTATTCTGTAAATTATTAAACTACTCTTAGTATATGGTTATCTTTCCAATTTCTTAACAATTTTGATGGATTAACCTGTAAATTTCTAGGAAAAAGCTGGTTAAGATAAACCAAGTGGTAGGTGCACTTAACCATGGCCGGGGTGAGGTTAAAGAAAAACGAATTAAGAATAGATTCAAATCTATGAAGAATTGGAAAGAAGAGATGAACAGAGTAAAAAAAAAGTATAAAAGGGGTTATCTTAGACATAATTATGATTACACTGTAACATTATAAGTTTACATATAAGAGAGGGAGAGTACCGAGCAGGATTTTTACAACATAAAGTTTTAAAACATTTTTACTGTGCTGTTAATGTCTGATAATCGTAATAATTATACATATCCAGAAAGCTTTGCAGAAAGTCTTAATTATAGCTTAGGCGAATTTATTTGGGACGTAGACACAAGATTCTATTCTACCGTAGACTACGCTATACATTTTATTTATATAACAGAAAATAGTAGATTTTGTGTAGATTTATTTAATAAGCAGTTATATCTTATAATTAGAATACTACAAATACATTTATCTAGCCTCTCTCACTACTCTTAATCTCTCTTTAATTAAGACTATAATTAATCTAAGACGGTTAATTTCTTATTTCTCTTTAATTTATTATTTTCTTATATCTCTTTAAGACGGTTATTTTCTTATTTCTCTTTAATTTATTATTTTCTTATATATATATATATATATAAATAATCTTTTTTTGTTAGATTATGGTGTGGATAAGTTTATTAGTAGATAGTATTGAAAGTTCAAAATTTGTAAAAAATGTAGTAGAAGAAATTAATATGTTCAACGAATTGTGTCAATTTTGACTGCCGGAACTTGTAAAAAAAATATAATTTCTTATAATTTAATAATTAATTTACGGGAGTTGAACTGCCGCAAAATAACTCATGCTAATTAATTATGGCAGTCGTGGCAATGGCCGCGGCAGAACTTCAGTAAATTAATTGCGGCGAGCTTTCTTGCAGCAGTTTTGTGAATCACTGTACTAATAAATTATGAGAGTTACCAACCGCTGCAATTTGTAAATATAACTATCGCAATTTTACTATTTTTTATATTATTACAATAGGTTTACTTACACTGTTTTTACCTTTCTACGGTACTGTAAAAACTCATACTTCAGGTTGCCCCATCATTTTGGCGATTCTTGATACTAAATTCTAATTAAGTATAACTTCTGTTTATAGAGATTTGAGAAAGGTCTTCTGTAAAGCCTGATGTAGAGTTGAGGTTGTTCCATATCCAATATAGGAATTAGGGAAAAGCTCAAACTTTTCTTGTTCTAAAAGCAAACAGCACTTCCTATTTGCCTATTTATCCTACTAGCCGCGCGATGCGTGGTCTGTATAAAACATAAAAATATTTGAAATATTGTAATTTGGCTCGTTTAATTATCTTAGATCATATTACAGTAATAAAATTTCAATTGTCATTCAATTCTTTTTATATAATATACCTAATAATAAAATCATTATGATATTAATTGAAGCGAATTATATGGCCATTGACTAATTTTTCTGTTTCTTTTTTTTTTTTTAATTATATCTACTACTTAGTATTATTACATTACTAGTATCACTTTTTATTAGTTTGTCACTTGAATTAATAGAGTTGTCAACTAATGGTAAGGACGTTAAGTCAAGTGGAAAACCATGCATATTTTATTACCTTTTTATTCAACTTTCCTACCATTACTCTATCTCTTTACTCGAATACGTATTTTTAGGCATTATCTTGTCTAATTGTAAATGAAAATAATATATTATAAGCTCACTAGATTTATCCTAAATATTAATAAATTTATCATAATTTTTTCATATGTCTTATTTAATATGTGCTACTTGACTTTATCAATGCAAACTGCTTTCCTTATAACACAGATATGTAATTATCTCAAGGCTACAATTTTTGATTTTTTCTGTAGTTGTGTAATCATTATCATAACTAATTTGATGGAGATGTTATCCTAGATCCTACAATTTTAATGAGCTTAACATAGTAAAATTAAATGTAGTATTTGGTATAAATTTATATTTATTCTGAATAAATCATAAATTTAGATTATAAATAAATATAAATTAAATGTGCTACTTGATAATAAATAACTCTTTCAAAAAAAATATATCTTTGAGTTTGATACGTCCCATAATTAGATAATAGTGTTATGGCTAAAAATGAGAAGTTGTACAGTATAGATTTTTTTTTTGGTTAGAAAATTTATATAAAATCATTGGCTTAATCCTTATTAGATTTGTCTTAAAAGTTTTAAGATTTTTTCCTAAAAATGCCAATGGCTTGTCCTTAATTATGTCACATGGCTTAACATCATGCCCGCTACCTTCTTTTAATATATATAGATTCAGCATGTCAAAACTTATTCCTTCTTGATATTTATATCAAATCAAATTAATTTATTATGATTAAATTATAAATAAAGGTAGAAACGTATTGGTTAATTACTGTATAATTGATGATATGTGAAGACATGTATGTATCATAGAAAAGGATAAACATGGTGCTTTATCTCTAAATGGACCCCCTAATTGCGCTTCTTTTTCTTAAATTAATTAGTACTTAATTAATTAAAAGCTTGACGCCAGGGTCCCTAACAAAAGAGCAGAAATGCTATAACAAGTAAAAAGGGTATACCAACTTTCTTTCTGCATGAAAATTCACAAAAGGCAACATAAAATAATAAAAAGTAATTTCCGAATGCTTGAGAAAGAAAAAGATAGTGCTATTAACTACTCTTATATGATCTTATTCATGACTAGTCAAGATATGTTCGAACAATCCGGAAAAAGAAAAAAGGTTTCTTATATCTGTTTTCTTATTAATAATTACTTGAATATATATACAAATACATTGCACCTCAATACATCTATTAAACATGTCGATCTTCTTCATTAACAAGCAACATATAAATACAAATTTAATTGCTGGTGACTAACATTAAGTTGGATCCATTGCTTAACTTTCTTTGCTTTTGATCCTCATTCTTCTCCCTTTCTAATTGAATCTTTGCATCTAAAAATGCCCTCTTAACTTCCTCATCCCTTGGTTTTTCTTGTAACAACATTTCAAAATCTTGAATTGCAGCCTCCCATTTTTCCAACTATGCATCAAATTCAAAGGAAAAAAAATTATCTACTCAATGTATGATCTGTGGCGCAATATTAATAAACAACAACAACAACCCAGTATAATCCCACTTAGTGAGGTCTGGGGAGGATAGTATGTACGCAGACCTTACCCCTACCCTTGGGTAGAGAGGCTGTTTCCAAATAGACACTCGGGCATCCTTCCCTCAACAACTTCCCACCTTGCTCTTGGGGAGACCCGAACTCACAAACTCTCGGTTGAAAGTGATGGTTGCTTACCGTCAGAGCAACCCCTCTTGTCTTGGCGCAATATTAATAGAAATAAAGGAAAAAAAAGGATGTGTACAAAGAGTAATTTTACCTTCATGTAGCAATCAGCTCTTTTAAATATAGCCTTTAAATATGAAGGACGTAATACAAGAGCTGCAGTGCAATCCTCCACCGCTTTCTCATATTGTCCCAGTGTAAACCGACAAGCTGCTCTGTTAAATAACAAAACAGAATTGTACGGCTCCTGTTCTAATCCTTGAGTGTACATAGAACAAGCTTCTGTGTATTTTGATTCCTTAAAAAGGTCATTACCCTTTAACCGAGCTGATGCCAACCCTTTAAGTCTTGTTAGAATTATGATTATTTCATTGCTAAGATCAAGTTTTGCAGCCTCTTGAGCTGCAGCAATTCCATCGTCGAACCTGCCTACTGTCACGTAGACTTGTGCTCGAATTATTAACAAATAAGCTGTTTTAATTGAGCCGAAAATGAAAGTACAAAGCTCCGTTTCAAAATTAGGTCCCTTCTGAATAGTGATGTATGCCTCCTCATGTCTACGTAACTTCATCAATGCTTCAGCTCTCATTGCAGAGATCTTTGAGTAAAAATAAAAAAAAAGAAGGTAGAAAAAGCAAGTAAGCATCTCTAAACATGTGATGTTCACAATTAAATTTGGATTAAGACATGGACTAAGTTGTTTCAACCTGTGGAGCTGAATCTGCACCATAAGACATTGCATTTTGACTCTCCTTAAGTAATGTGCTGTAATCCCTTAGCCTATGAGCTTCTACGCAATTGCAGATGCTTCTTTTAATATCTTGAGCCTCTGCAATGTCTCTTTTGTCAACTTTTCGTCCAGATTGTTTGTAATGTTCTATTGCTTTTTCTGCTTCTCCCAATCTGTTGAGGCGAATATTTTTTAAAGTATATCAATCAAAGTAAAGAACACTATCTAATTAAAAGAAAAACTTCTGTTTGATCACGTTTTAGTACCTGAGATATAGTCTTGCAAGACGAGATTGAGCCTTGTGATAAAAAGGATCTAGCCGGATGGCCTCTCTGCATTCGATCACTGCCTCCATAAGACGGCCTAAACTCATCAAAGCTGCACTTTTGTTGCTATAATAGCACGCATTTCTTGGATTGATGGAAATTGCTTGATCATATAAAGCCTTTGCTTCCTCAAATCTTCCATTTCTGTAATGCTCATTTCCCATGGACTTTAGCACATCGGGGTTCAATTTGTTTAACATATGGCTCCTTATACTAGGTTGTTTTACTATGTTCCCCATCAAGACTTTGCCTATAGTCTTTTGATCACTTGAGCCAATTTGGTTCCTTTGTTGCTTCAAATTCCCTAATTGGCCTAATAACATAATGTTGCCTGTGGAGGAAGCACGGTTCAATGCTCCAGTCGCGGTCAAGTCAGAGGAGGTGAAAGTTGGTTCCCTCCTACGCTTTTGAGTGTTGGCCAAGTTTACAACTTGTGACATTTTGTTCGTGGTCGAAAAATTCGATGATTGCTTCGTGCTGTTTCTCGTACCATCGGATGATCTCCTAACATGTTTTTGATCATGGGAAATCGAATTCCTCGGAATGGTTGAGGGTGGTTGAGTGGAATGTTTCACACCTAGTTTTGTTGGAGTTTTGACTGATTTCTTGGTGTCTAAATATGCAATGCTTGGCCTAATTGGTGTTAGATCATTGGCATTGGACTTAGTGGGAAGTGGCGGCACTGGTTGTTTACTTGACTTAGATTTTCCAAGTTGAAAAATTGCTGCCACTAGACCACAACCTAATTGAATTTCCACTGACCTCTCTGCAATTTCAGCCATAGCTCCTCTTTCGCCACCCATATCAATCACAATTTGCTAACTGTTGCTATTTCAGCGGAAATGGAAGGCTTTATCCAATGTTAAGTATTCATGAATCAAAGTGGAAAGGTCAAATCGAAAAGAGAGATTAATTTTTAAACACAATCCAGTGGACACATGGTCCAAGAAAGGGGAAAGAAATCAAAGATAAAGCTTGAATATGAAGGATTTCAATGTGATAGGCCCTGATTTAGATAGAACAAATGTTTTAATTACTTATATATACCCTTTAAGGGTCCTAGAGTGGACGTCAAGAAACCAACTTTATTTTCTTTTGCCGCCAGAGCTTTTGGCCTATCTAACAAAATTCCAAAAGGGGACAACGGACAAGACTCGTCGTTCCAATAAAGTACCAATGGATGTCTTATCAAGAAAGTGTTCTTTGGAACGATTTCTTTAAAATTGCTTTCTTATAGTGCCAAACAAGTTGGACCTTCCACCCAATCATAACAAACTTTTTATTCCTTCAAGTTTCATTCGCCAAACCTTCTGAAAAACCTAACATGCTAGTTGTGAGATTTTTTTTTGGTAATTAATTTTATTATTACCGGAAAAATATTTACAAATATAATAAAAAACCCTTTCAAAATTCACTTAGATTGGACATGCAGCTCCAAATTCACCATCCTCAATCTACTTAACTACTCAACTACAATCTATGGTTCATAATTGAATTCCTGTAGTTTTCTAGCTACTTTAGAATTCAAATTTCCTCGAGAATGCATCTCTTGAACTATCACTTTGATAAGTTCCTCGCAACTTCTCTGTGTTCCTCGGAATGCTCTCAAATTCCTTTTGCTGCCAAATGTAATACACAACACAAGCTACTAACATTTTATAGATGACATATATTTGCTTCTTCCCCGTTGCATGCCTTATAGCCCATTGAATTTCAGCATTCCATCCATGCACATCTCTTGTTATTCTTAGCCACTGTAGCAGCTTCCTCCGTATTATTGTTGAATAGTTGCACTTGAAGAAAAGATGATCATGACTTTCTATTACTCTTCCATATAGCGAACAGTCTGAACAAATTGCTACACCCCATCCGAATAATCTATCACTCGTGTATAATCTTCCAAGAATTGCCAAGTACAAATTGAAAATCCATTTTGGGCTGCTGATGTTGTTACAAATTAGTCTCTTCCATTTTACTTTAGGTAGTTCACCTCTGATCCTATCATATACGAGCCTGATGGAGTATTCCTGCATGTTAATCATTTCTTCTACTCTTATACTTGCCTCGTTCAAGTATTTAGCAGCACCTAATATTTTTTGAGTGAGCAAAGCAGCATGTTTACCTTTCATACTCCATACTACATGTTGCTTGATATAGTACGTGTGGATCCATTGTATCCATAAAAAGTCTTTATTCTTGTTTATGTTCTACAGGTGTTTAATCAAAGCATCTCTATTCCATATTAGGATATCTGTTATGTTCAGACCCTCTGCAAATTTAGGCCAACACAATTGCTTCCAAGCTTCTAGGGCCTTAGCCATATTCTCAATTTCTCTTGTCCACAAGAACCTTTTGCAATTCGTCTCAATTCCTTGAATGATCTTCTTAGGCAGAGGGAAGATTTGAGACCAAAAGGACTGAATAGCAAACAACTCACTTTTTATCAATTGTAGTGTTCGTGCGTATAATAGGAATTTAGTTGTCCAGTGCTTGATTCTACCTAGCAACTTATCCAAAAAAGGTTGACATTGGGTTATGGATAATCTTTTAGTATTCAGTGGGACTCCTAAATACCTAAAAGGTAGGGAGCTTGTAGAAAAACCTAAGCATTGAGTAATTTGTTGTTGAACATCCTCTGTCACCTCTCCAAAATATATGGATCTTTTATCTTGGTTTGCAATCAGACGTGAGGCTCTTGAGAACTGATCAAAACACTCATATAGTATCTTGATGGACACCACATCACCTCTGTAGAACAACAACAATTCATCTGCAAAGCTAAGTTGAACAATATTCAGCTTCTCACACTTGGGGTGATAATTGAAATCAGGTTTTTCCTTCAAAGTTTTTAAACTTCTAGTGAGATACTCCATGGCTACAACAAAGAGATATGGTGACAATGGGTCTCATTATATGACTCCTCTTATTGCATCAAATGGACTTGTTGGTTTCCCATTTACAACTATATTATATGATACTGTAGTAACACATGCCATAATTCATGAGAGAAATTTTTCTGGGATATTCATTTATGTGAGAACTTGTTCATGGAAATTCCATTCGATAGAATCACACGCCTTTTAAATATCAATTTTTATCATACACCTTGGTGGTACACCTTTCCTCCCATATCCTTTAACAAGTTCATGCCCTAATAAAGCATTATCAGTCAATATTCTGCCTGGTACAAATGCTGCTTGGCTCATATATACATAGGACCCCATTACTGTTTGTAATCTGCTTATGAGCATCTTGGAAACGACCTTGTAAATGATGGTACAATAAGATATTAGTTTGAATTGTTTGACAGAAGAAAGATTCTTCACTTTTGGGATCAGAGTGACAATTGTGCTATTTAGTGGTTTGTACATTATCCCTTCATTAAAGAACTCTAACATAGCTTTTGTAATATCCTTACCAACTATGTGCCATGTCTTCTTGTAAAACCATCTCCAACTGGTGCCTTTGAGTCTCCTATCCCCTGCAGTGCCTTTATCACATCCTCTTTATTGAAAGGAGCTATAAGTTGTAGTTGTTGAGATCTTTGATTCTAGATCTTTGTCTGTAGATGCTCTCCTCCATTGTACTCCATTTCTGCAATTGCTTCTTTGTGTTTCACTCTTATTCAAACATGTCAGTCGTTGTTGTAGTGGTTATCCTCTGTGCTTGAATACTGTCTGACTCCTCCCTTAATTGTTGAACCTTATTTGTTGTACCGGTAAACTCCCTCTTGTTCAGACTCTTATGTCCTGGTTTGATATTCTTCAAATTATACCAGACATCCTTCATATTCTTGTTATCCTTGTCCCATCCTTCTCTAATTATACTTTAAAAGTTTGGGTTTTCAGTAAGACAGTTAAAAAATTTTAAAGGTCTCCCTTTATGTTCCATTTCTGTTTCCAGCTCTATACACAATGAGGAGTGGTTAGAAAACTGAGGATCCATTACATGTACTTGCATTGGAGGCATGTTTATCATCCAGTGTGCATTGGATATGGTTATGTCAATTCTACTATGTACATGACTGTTTTGTCCATGTATAAGATCTACCGACAGTTCCAAGTTCATTTAGTCTGCAGTCCTCCATTAGAGATCTAAAGTCTTTGATCTCATTTTCCTGTACTACTGTGCCATTTACCCTATCTTCACTGCCCATTATTGCATTAAAGTCCCCCATGATTAGCCAGGAGTTAGTCATCTGAGCCTCTATCCTCCTTAGAGCTTCCCACATGTCATACCTATGAGCAATGATATGCAATCCATAAATAGCTGTAAAAGCAAATTGTTTGCCAGAACAACTATTTTGAACTATACCATGGATGTACTGAGCATGGGTCTGAATTAGAGTGAACTGAATACTGTCAGTGTCCCATATAATCCATATTCTTCCTTTCTCACTAGCTAATCTATTGGAACACCAACTCTATCCAGGTGCATATTTATTGGTGATCTCTTTTTCTTTATTATTTTGTACTCTGTTTTCTACTATTGCTATAAGACTGATTTTTTTATTTTTCAAGAAAGTTTTCATCTCCTTTTGCTTATGTACCTTATTGAAGCCCCTCACATTCCAAGTTTCTATCTTCATAAAGATTAGGATTATGTGGTGTTTTCCCTTCTCCTTCTCCCTTACTCTTTTCATCTTCAGCATCATCTATCCAACTTGTACTGCTTTCCATTGTTTCTTCTCTTAATGGAGAGAAGCCATTATTAGTAATTAGTACTTGTTGTATTGTAATTGTCATTCCTCCTCTGCCTTTAGCTTTTGTCCACACTTACTGATCTTTATTGGCCTTTTGTGGGTCATTCTATTGCTCTTGAGCTATCTGCTTGCCTGTGTCCTTATCTATTTGTTTTCATGGCGCTACTACCACCCACTGAGTTACTGATTTCTTTGGTTGTTGCATAGTAGCATTTACATTGACATTCCTTCCTTGTTGCTTAGGCATTATTGGTCTTGGTTGTTGTTGCTCAACTTCCCTATTCTTTTTGGCTACTCCAACTATTTCTTGTTCTCCATGAAAGTCATGTCCCACCATCCAACACTTTTACAGTATTTTGGCACCCAATCATACTCCACCAGTTGTTCAATCTCTTTTCCTGCAGGATCTTGTATTATGATATTTTTGGGTAGTTCCTTGCTGATGTCCATTTGAATATGTACTCGGGCATAAGAAACTTTAGATGCATTACTTATGGATTCATCAGCATATACAGGAGATCCCAGTCCACTAGCAATTCTACTTAGTGTTACCCTTCCCTAGCAATTCAAAGGAAGACTAGGTAAACTCACCCATACTGGAATGGTCTTCAAGACTTCATTATACAAGTTTAAATCCTCTGACCATGATTTCAGGATCATTGGCTTTGCTCCCATGGTATATGGTCCTGAATATAGTACTGTATTTTTATCATCTATGCTGTAGAATAGAATAACAAAGTAGCCCTCATTATGATAGAAAATTGTAGGTTTCGCAGCAAAATTCCATCGTGTCGCTATGAATCTCTCCATGGCTCCTATTGAAGGTGTTTCTCCAATAACATATACTATTATCGCCTTTTGCCATTGTTTAACCAAAAATGGAATTTTTGTCAAAGCTAGAATTTTAGAAGAACTCAGGTTATTGATAATCAAAAAAACGTATAGAATGAATTAAATTATGTAGAAAAAGAATATTTCAAGAATAAAACGAGTAAACAAAGATATATTTCATTGAATTTTCTTTGTGTCCTCAACTGATCAGAAGTTTCCCCTTTATAGGTATACTAGAGATATATGTTTTGCCCAAATCATAATAAGGCCATTATGAGTAATTAACGACATTGAATGCTACGTTACATAATCATTCCATTTAATACAAATTCCCTAACACATTTCGTATTTAATGTCTGTTATGATGTATCTGCGCTCTTTTTACTGTCAGATTCATTCTTTTGGGCTCTTGAATATAACTAACTTCATGGGCACTGAATTATTCGAATATCTACTCGTGCCTTCTTTTCTGCTATTAGCTCGTGCCTGTTGTAATTTGTCCCTGCTATTACTCGTGCCTCTTAACCAGCTGTCATCCTTTGATCATTTAATCAGTATACGTGTCATGACACGTTTCCTTAAATACAATTTTTCCCAATACAGATAATCCCCCCACTTTCCATTTATTCATCCATTGAATATTTGGGAAGTGAATTTCTTTAAAAGAAAATTTTTGTCACCATAAATGCTATGACAAAACTGACACTTCAATTGCCATTTTCATTTAATGCTCTGTATACGTGTCATTTTCTCATTACTTTTGCAACTTTGCATCCCTTTTCAAGGCTTTTCCTACGGCTCCACTATTCTCGAAGTGTTAGTTATCATTATTATAGTTCTTCCATCATCGTACTTTTTCCTTTTGCCGGTTGTTCCCCAATATAAATATAACTTCTTTCTTTGTCTTCTATCATAAAACTTAGTGAACACTCCTATTCTTTTAAATCTCTATTTACTTCTTCCCTACTTCGATCTTGATCTTCTTCACCATGACTTCATCAAACCCTAACCCTAGGAGAATCCCCATTTTAGATAGCTTCCCCAATGCTCCTGTTAGGCATAGAAGAGGTAGTAGACTCCCCAGCTTGGGGTCTACTTGTGGTGGTAGCACATCTATTCCTTCTCCTAGTTGTCCCTCTTCCAGACTTAGAGGTTCTCTTTCATAGAGGGCTTCTTCTAGGAACAAATAACCCACTGAGCCTTTCGTGAGCCTCTAGTGGATGAGATAGTTCCTACTGAACTATCTTTTCATCATGATAGGGAATCTTTAAGGAACCAAATAAATACTTTAGATCGTGCTGATATTTTCCCTACTCAGATTACAGAAATCTTAGCTTCTATAGTTCGTAAGGACTGTCACTAGAGTAGTAATTTTCCAATTATCATTCCTAATCCAAATCAAAGTATAACTTCCTACATGATTGAATTTTCTTTTGTCTACACATACCCTTTCACCCTAGGGTTTAAACCAATCATTGACCCGGTCATTCTAGATTTTTCCATTTTTCAATGTTTGTTTGTGTCAAATCCGGTCCAATTGTTTGGAGGGATGTCGCCTGCTTGAGACACCTTTCTAACATGGCAGATGTTGGATTTACTTTGCCCCACTTAATTCACCTCTACTCCCATAGGCTTTTCCGAAGTGGCGTTTTTATTCTAGCAGCCAGGAGCAAGAGGGTTTTAGTAAGCCCCGAGGATGATAATGTCCGTGGATGGTATGCCCGATTTGTTGCTGCCCCTACTGTTGGTTTAGTGGGTGAAGCGAACGTTCCTTTTCCTGAGAAGTGGAACTTTACACGTAAGGATTATATCTTTCTCGTGCCTTTTTCTTTCAAGCTTATTGACTTGTGTAATGTTGCTTCTTTTCTTTTTTCAGCAACCTTGGATGTTGTGGAGACCGTATCCAACTTTCGTGGTTGGGTAGAAAAATTGTTAAGGACCGCCCCAATGGAGGGTAGTTCATGGAAAAACCATTCCAGTCGTTACGGTTGGAAAGTGAAAAATCATAGTAGGAGTTTTTATATTATTTTCTTTGTACGTACATAAATATTTTCTTTTATTGTTCTGGCTTTTATCCTTCTTCTTTATCAGGATTTGCTATTTGAAGGGTCATTGCTGGAGCAATCATGACTTCTCGTTACACTTTGGATACTCGTACCTCTTTTTCCGAAGACATAGTCTTGGGTACTTCTTCCAAAAGAAAAGCTGCTGAAGAAGAAGACTCTGAGGAGAAAGGTGAAGGCTCCATGGTAATGAGACCACGAGCTAGGAGACGTATCATCTCCGATAACTAGGCTAAAGTCTCTCTTCACCTGTCTCTTACCGAGCCAGTTGTTGCCCCAGTTATCATTCCTGATGATGACATATCTCTTCTCGATACTCGTGAGTCTATTGACCGACTTTTTGATACTGTATATTCTGTTCCTTCCTCCACTGTCTTTACTCCTTCCATCGCTCCTCCTTTGACAATTCCCCCACCTATCGTTCACCATACGGAGGTGGGTTCTTCAAGTAGATGTACTAATATGAGGAGTGTAACTATTGAAGTTTCTGCCAACAACAGCCTCTTGAGAAAATCTGGCCAAGCTGATATTTGGCTCGAGCCTTTGATTGGCCCAATAGAGAAAGCAAAGCTTGAAATCCATAGCAACCTGACCCTTATGAATGATATAGTGCATGCCACTTTGAAGGTACTTTCTCTTCTTCTCCACTTTATAAACATTTCTGGCTCTGGGATTCTAAATTCCTTTCTTTTTTTCATTAGGCCAATCTTATTGGCACTGAACTAATGAACAGAATCTCCCTCTTAGAGAAGGTAGCACGTGACTTGGAGAAGGTTGCTCATGATGCGGAGTAGGCTGCTCGCGATTCTCAGTTGGAGGCAAACAACTGGAAGGAACAGTTTGAGAGTGCTCAAATTGAGGTGGAGGATTTACAAGAGAGTAGAAGTACTTTAGAACAGCAAGTACGAGCATTAACTTCAGAGCTAGCAGTTATTTAAGTTTCCTTGAGCCAAGCTGAAAAGGAAAAAGAACGCCTTGAATCCTCATTTTCAGAATAGCTATCTAAGGCTAATAAGGAGAATAGGGCATTAAAGGCACTGTTGGCTCAAAAAGAGGTTTACGCTAAAGAACTTGTGCAAAACTTAACTCAAGCACAAGAAGACCTTCAAGCTTCTGTTGACAAGGTACATCCTTTAGAGAGCTCCCATGCTTCCCTTCAAGCTTCATGTAATTTTGCCTTGGCCGAAACTAAAGAGCTCAAGAGTGAGGTTGTGGCTTAGGAAAAGGATTATGAGATCCTTGAAGAAAAAAATGATGTTGAAGTAAGTTGGGCTTTTCTGAAATCCCGTCGTGATACCCTACTTGAAGTTGGGCAAGAAAGTTTTGACTTGGAAGCTGAATTAGCTAAGGTAAATGAAACCATAGAACAAGCTCAGCAACCACAGGACTTCCCTTCTCATGTGAATTGAAGCTACAGGTATCACATCTTCTTCAAGCCCAATTGAACCCACTGCTGCTAGCCAAGTTGAAACTACCTCTGCTGAAGCCCTTACTCGAGTTGAGCCTATTGTTGTGAATTGAGATCAACTTGCAACCGCTGATGCTCATGTCCAAGTTGAGCCCGTTGCTACTAATGAGACTTCTTCACTTCCCACATCTTTTTAGTAAAAAAATTATATCGAATTCCTTATTTTTGTTGTAGGTACCTTTTTAGAAAGTCGTGTTAGAAAGCCTTGGCTTTATCTAAGGGTTTATTCTTAGAAAACTGTAGTAAAACCCTTAGTTCCATTTAAGGGTTGGTTTTTGGAACTCAAGTCCCCAAGTCATTTATGAGGTAATTTGTATATAATTTTACAGTTTTGTGACCAAGTTCGTACTTAATCTTAATTATTTAAGAAGTTTTCTATTTATTTTATTCTTTCCTTTATTTTTAAGGACTTATAGAATAACTTGCATTTTTTTCTTTAAAAATGCTTCTGTTAATCTCATGACTAAATAGTTTTAAATATGAGTTTTTATTAAAGAGGGCCCTATTATATTTCGAAACTTAACGAAGAAGACATCTCAACTTCATAATGGTGTTAAAATACGATAAAATAAATAGAACACACATGTTTCTTGAAATAACATTGACAAGTTTATTTTAAACCTGACAAGTTTTGAATAACATCTTACATGTAATTAATTACATAACTTTCTTGTAACTGTTTTTCCCTGTAACATATTTTTAAGATAAAAATAATAAGCACGAGGTTGTTCTTCATAACCCACTTTAGAACAATAAATGCAAGATTTTTCATTATAACCTGCGTTAGTACATAGCTTTTACCCAAACTACATTAAGGTTTTCTTTAGCCTTGGCTCATGACTTCATGTGACTTTTATTACTCTGCACTTGACTTTTTCAGGCTTGATTTTTCTTCAATCTTCTATGCCTTCTTTATATATACTTGTGTATATTATGTAGTCCGCAAGTGGTTGAGTGCTGAAGTATGAAGCCTCGAGCACTTGATAGTTTATCTCATTTGATCCTTTTCTTGAAAAGGAAGCACATACGGGACTCAGATGTACGATTATTGATGAAGACTGCTTAACCCATTTAGATTTCTATAAAAATAATTGTAATCCTAGGCCAGGAATTTTAGGTTATTCTGTATACCTTACATGTCATGACTTATCATTTAGTAAGGGTTAGCTTTTTGCCTATCATCTAAAATCGTTAGTAATTTTAACATTCAAAAAATTAAACGCAAAATGGTGATACCTGATCGTGGGTATTCCTTAAAAGTAATATCCCTTCAAATGAATAGCATTCCAATGTGAAGGTAATACTTTGCAATCCATTGTCTCCAATGCATATGCTCCCTTGCCTGAAATATCACGAACTCTATAGGGTTCTTACCAAGTTGGACTTAATTTACCTGTGTTGGCTGCCTTTATGGATTGGAAAACCTTTTTAAGAACGAAGTCCCCAATTTTAAAGAATCTAAGGCGTGCTTTCCTATTGTAATATCGTTCTATCATTTGCTTTTGTGTTGCCATTCTTAGTAGTGCAGCTTCCCTCCTGCATTCCAGTAGATCCAAATTGACCCACATCTCTTCGTCATTAGATTCTTGTGTTGCTTGCATGAATCTTGTGCTTACCTCTCCTATCTCAACTAGAATCAAAGCCTCGGCTCTAAAAACAATGAAAAGGGTGTTTCTCATGTGCTAGTTTTTGTTGTTGTGCGATATGCCCATAAAACTTCGGGTAACACTTCAGGCCAGTTACCCTTTGACTCCTCTAATTTCTTCTTTAAATTGTTAATGATAACCTTGTTTGTTGATTCTGCTTGCCCATTACCCACCAGATGATAAGCTGTAGATGTAATCCTTTTAATTTTCCAACTCTAAAAAAACTCTGTGATTTGAGCTCCGATGAATTGAGGGACATTGTCACATACGATTTCCTTTGGTACACCAAATCGACATAAGATATTCTGCTAAACAAAATCTTTGACTTCTTTTTCTCGCACTTGTTTAAATGCTCCTGCCTCCACCTATTTAGTGAAATAATCACTAAGTACGAGCAGAAACTTTACCTGTCCTTTCCCTTGAGGTAATTGTTCCACTATATACATTCCCCATTTCATAAATTGCCACGGTGCAATGACTGGATGTAATAATTCTATGGTTATGTGCATATTGATACCGTACCTTTGGCATTTATCACATTTAGCCACGAAGCTTTCAGCTTCTTCTTCCATTTTAGGCCAATAGTATCCGGCTCTAATCAAGGTTCTTACTAGTGACCTTCATCCTGCGTGATTTCTACAGTGTCCCTCATGTATCTCTCTCATTACATACTCCGTTTGCGAAGTTCTGAGGCATCTTACTAAAGGACCATCAAATATTTTTCGATATAAGTTTCCTTGCTTTAAAGAGTACCGAGTAGCCTTTCTTCGCATCACATGGGCTTTTTTCTTATCATCGGGCACGGTACCATATTGCAAAAAAACAATAATTTTATTTCTCCAATCCTAAGTTAAATTATTAAAATTTACTTCATTTTTATCAGGGTCAAAACCTGAATGGAATAAATGTATAACTGAGGCGATTGAATCGTTTGCCACATCAGCCGCTGATGCAAGGTTAGCTAAGAATCTGCTTCAATATTCTCATCACTTGGTATTTGTTTAACTTTCCAAGTTTGAAATTTCTTTATCAATTCTCGTACCTTTTCTAGGTATTGCTGCATCCTTGTTTCCCTGGCTGTATAATTTCCCAGCATTTGATTAACCACGCGTTGTGAATCACTCTTGATTATAATTTGATTTATGCCAATTTCTCATGCCAGTTCCACTCCTGCAATAACAGCTTCATACTCTGCTTCGTTGTTAGTTATGGATTAAATTTAATGGCTTGTTGAATGGTTTCACCCATAGGTGGTACCAAGACAATCCCTAAACCCGCACCTTTTGCATTAGATTCACCATCATCGAATAAAGTCCAAGTTCCTGGATTATCTCCATTTAGCACTTGCAAGTCTTTTTCTGCTTCTAATTGCATATCTTTACTAATCAGCCACGAAATCAGCTAATAATTGTGATTTTATAGCAGCCCTAGGTTGATAGGTGATTGCGTATTCACTTAAATCTATAGCCCACTTAGCCAATTCTTGATAACTCATGTTTATGCAATATATTTCGTAAAGGGTAGGCAGTTATTACAACAATAGGATGACACTGAAAATAAGGTCTCAATTTTCTAGATCCCATGAGTAATACAAGTACAAGTTTTTCTAACTGAGGATACCGTGTTTCCGCATCTAATAAAGATTTACTAACATAATAAATGTGGGATTGTTTACCTTGCTCTTCCCGGACCAAAAAAACACTTACCGCTACTTTTGGTTTTGCCAATAAGGGCGGATTTGACAAGTACTTTTTCAAGTTTCTGAGCGCCTGTTGACATTCTTCACTCCATTCGAAATGATATTGTTTTTTAAAAGCTGCGAAAAATTTAATGCATTTTTTTGATGATTTGGAGACGAATCTCCGAAAGCTGCAATCCATCCTGTTAACCTTTAAACTTTCTTTCTTATTTGGAAGTATATCAGGAATTTCCTCGATGGCCTTAATCTGTGCAGGATGTACCTCAATACCACGGTTAGAAACAAGAAAACCCAAAAACATACCCAGTGCAACACCAAAAGCACATTTCTCTGGGTTTAATTTCATATTTTATTTGCACAAAATGGAAAATGTATCAGATAAATGAGATATGTGATCCTTCGAAAACTTAGTTTTAACAAGCATATCATCTATATATATATTTCCATAGTTTTCCCTAAATATTCTTGAAACATTTTGGTAACTAACCTTTGATACGTTGCACCTGCATTCTTTAGACCAAAGGGCATTACCTTATAATAATAAGTCCACCTGTCTGTTATGAACAAAGTTTTTTCCTCATCTTTTGGATCCATTTTAATCTAATTATTACCTGAATATGCACTAAAAAGCTTAATAGCTCATGACCTGTTGTCGCATTAATCAATTGATTTACGTGTGGAAGTGAAAAAGTGTCTTTAGGGAATCTTTGTTAAGATCAGTATAATCTACACAAACTCGCCACGTACAGTTCTTCTTTGGAACCACAACTGTCTTAGCTAACCAGTCAGGATACTTTACCTCACGAATAGGACCAATTTTCAGCAATTTTTGGACTTTATCTTGAATCACTTGATTCTTGAAAGTCCCTTGCTTTATTTTCTTTTTTTGACCGGAGGGTATGAGGGATCTTCATTCAGTTTATGAGTCTTCACCTCCGATGGAATCCCTGTCATGTTAGAATGGGACCAAGAAAGGAAATCCATGTTAGTTTTCAAAACTTCAACTAACTTACCTCTCGTTCCTTGGCTGAGATTAGCTTCGACGTAGACTTTCCTATCTGGCCATTGAGCAAATAATACGACAAGCTCCAGTACTTCAATTGTGGTTTTGATATTTTTATTTTCCTCCGGTTCTTGAATAGTATCGGGTCTTAAATCTAGATCTGTTTGCCTTTGCTCAGTCGAGAATTGCGTTGTGGTGACCTTAACTGCCTTCAGTGGTTGCTCAGTTGGCAATGTCATTCTGTCACGTTAAATCTATCTACAAATTCTCTAAGCAACTCTGAGTCTCCTTGTTTAATTTTGAAAATATCATCCATTCTTTTTTCCACCTTTTGAGCTTCCGAGTGTGCATTGATGACTGGATCTGCAAGCTCAGCAAAAGAATTTATTAAATTTTCAGGTAGAAGAGAGTACCATGTGAGCGCACCTTTAGTGAGTGTTTCGCCAAATTTCTTAACTAATACAGATTTAATTTCCTGCTTAGTTAAGTCGGTACCTTTTACTCTCGTCGTAAATGCAATCACGTGGTCTCGTGGGTCTGATGTTCCATCATATTTTTGAATGTCAGGCATTTTGATATTTTTTGGAATTGGAAGAGGAGCAGCACTTGGCTTCCATGATTGTTGTGAATATCGATCCATATCTACTCCTTTGACCACGGGTGGCACCCTAGGTATTTGCTCTATGCCCTCATTTTGCTCCTTGAGTTGTTTCTGAAAGGTTAGTACTAAGTTTTGTAAATCAGAATTGACCATATTACCTGGTTCCCTCTCTTGTGATTCACTAGGAGTCCCTCTGCTGCCTGTGTTGACAAGTCCAGGATGAGAGGTTTTCAAAGTGTATTGGGTATTGGTGCAGGGGTTGTAACAGGTAACCGGTTGACAAGTGCTTCCACAACTTTGTTGACCTGAGTAGTAATTAATATCTTCAAGGCATCATCAACGGTTTCAACATTTACAAGTTGAGCATGTTTATTCATTTGAGACCCATCAGGGGTTCTGTCTGAGATTGTCGGGGAGAGCCTTGCAGCGTTGGAATCGGAGTGTTAATATCTTGTGGATCTCCTTGATTTTGTTGGTGTTCTTGGTTTCCTCGAATGTTAACATTGTTGTTCGACATGATTGATCAGCAAGAAAAGTTAATCGAGAAGAAATAGATTATCAGATTCCTGGTAACGGAACCAACTTCTTTAACCAAAAAATAGAATTTTAGTCAATGCTAGAATTTTAGAAGAACTCGGGTTACTGATAATCAAAAGAACGTATAAAATGAATTAAATTATGTAGCATAAGAATATTTCAAGAATAAAGCGAGTAAACAAAGATATATTTCAATGAACTTTTTTTGTGTGTCCTCAACTGATCAGATGTTTCCCCTTTTATAGATGTCCTAGAGATATGCGTTTTGCCCAAATCATAATGAGGCCATTATGAGTAATTAAAGATATTGAATGCTACGTTACATAATCATTGCATTTAATACGAATTCCCTAACTTATTTCGTATTTAATGTCTGTTATATGTTGTATCTGTGCTCGTTTTACTGTCATTCTTTTGGGCTCTTGAATATAAATGACTTCAAATGGTATGGTCGCTGAATTATTCGAATATCTACCCGTGCCTTCTCTTCTATTGTTAGCTCGTGTCTGTTGTAATTTGTCCATGCTATTGCTCGTGCCTCTTAACCAGCTGTCATTCTTTGACCATTTAATCAGTCTACGTGTCATGACACATTTCCTTAAATACAATTTTTTCCAATACAGCCATTTCGCATTTTCCACATCCATCTCGTTTTTCAATTGAACCTTTTTGACTCCATCATGAATGGTTGGTGGAATATAAACTAAATACATTTCTCTTGCAACCATTTTATTCCTAGTGAATAAATTTTTCTATCTTTTTTTTTCATTTTTCCCAATCTCTGTTCATGTCACCTCTGGATCTGTTGCCTTTACTGAGTTCTGGATCTCTGTTTGTTGTTCCTTCGGAAGTTTTATTCTGCTCTTCTCCTCTATGGTAATCTTCTCCTTTATACTACTTGTTACTTCCACTGATGGATTAGTAGCCAATGGAACAGTGTTTGTTCCTAAATTCCCCATACCTGTGTTCCTAGCAGCTGATTGAGGTGCAGAATTCTTCATGTTAGGGTTCAAAAGTCCCAGATTCTTTGTTACTTCCATCTGCATGTTGCTCGATCCTGCAGAATTTATCAAGTTCACCGATGCTCTTTTGTCACAACCTAGGGCTACTGGTTGTGAACCAATTTCACAGTTCCTCCCCGGAGCTCCACTCCTACTTCCTGATTGTAGGAATTCAGCTAGCTGAACCTTTGTTACCCTCTTCTTTGGTCGTCCCCTCCCCATTTCGATCAACGCAGGTTAGCATGCACGCAATCATGCGCCGAAAGAGAAATTCTTTTGCTTTTCTTTTTTTAGTTGAGAGATTAAGAATTCTATTATTAACTGAAATGAAAATATATATTTATGTAACTAAAGGAGAGTTGAACTTGTTTCTCAACGTCCCAAGAAATGAACCCATTACTCAGCTAATACATTTCAGTATTTAAAATCACATTTAGTATGACATAAGTTTTATTATCATCATAAAGTTTAAAAAAACACAGTCTGAACGAGTTATTACATTCGTTGTTCGAAAAATTAGTGGTCTTGTTGTTCAAAGAAAGAAGTCGGTTAAAGAAAACGAAATATTATCAGTTTTTTTTTTCGTTAAATAACCCAAACAAGATGAGAGAATAAAGTTCTGGTTACAGTCAGAAATTTAAAACAATAATTCTAGTAACACATAATAATATAATTCGGCACGTCCTTGTTTTAACAGGATTTTTCCAACAAAGCTTTGTCATTTAGTGTAAGAAATATTTGTGTTCACTTTGAGACCACTGATATAAATTCCAAAGTATTTGACAAAAAATAGACACTTCTTTTCTGGTGCATGGCTTTAGAAATTCGTCGGTACCTGCCGTCCATAATCCATTTTCAGCATCAATATGAAACCATGAGTTTTTCATTCTTATAACTGGAGGAATTTACTTATAAATTCTACTTTTATTTTATGAATAAAGTTAAATGCAATTCCGTTTGCCGACAAAATAGAAAAATTCCTCCAGTCACTTTATAGCAAGAAATGATTTTGTGAAAATTTGGTTGTTGGTCTGATTTTGTGAGAATAACTTGTGTCTAACTCTAACCTTGCCAAAAAGGGAGTCAAAGTTTTCAACTATGGAAAGAGGACAATGCACCTAAGTTATCTCTCTTCTTCTGTTTTCTAGTTGAAGAACTTTAAGAAAATTGACATCATGCCTTTGACCAATTTGTTAATGTTTTTTTGTGTCGCGATTTGGGCATTCCATTATCGTTTTGAAATCGGTGACGAATTCGAATTTTGGATTTTAAAAGTCGTGGATTCTTACGGTAAAAAGTTTAAAAGAAGAGG
Source organism: Nicotiana benthamiana (assembly GCA_034376525.1). NCBI lineage: Eukaryota > Viridiplantae > Streptophyta > Magnoliopsida > Solanales > Solanaceae > Nicotiana > Nicotiana benthamiana. The sequence continues at coordinate 85,982,075 of CM067326.1, forward strand.
AAAAAGAAGTTTAGTCATATATACAAACCAAATTGTGCAAATTATGTTTCTATCAATTTTCTACGATACAAAGTTATGTCACCGGAAAGCAGGGGATTATTTGTATAGCGTAAAATATGATATGTTATGTTGTGCATGGAATGCATGGAATACATATTTTACAATCTTTATTTTCTTTATTTTGAATTGTGTAAATAAATTTTACAATTTTTATTGCTAATATTGAAATTATTATTACTAACAAATTATTCTAACTGATTTTTTTACTATGCTCATTATTTTGTTATTCCAACATTATATATGCTTAAATACTTTTTATTTTTTAATTTATAAATAATATTTATTTATTCTTTAAGTAAGTCCATAATATAAAAACAGGAAAAATCATAATATTAAAAAGTTTAAATAAAAAGAAGATAAATGTTTACAATTTAAAAGGTAAAATAGGTATTTGGCAATCTAAGATTTGAAAAATCTAGTTGAATGACATTCTGAGTGCAATAGGTCAGTGACTTTGTTCTTACAAACGAAAGTAAAGTAACTTTAGGAAATAATTAAGGAAAGTTGAGTGACTATTTGAGTAATTGACTCCAAAAATAATATGTAGATCCGCCACTATTTGGAATGACTCGGATTTGCCATTCTTGATAATGAACATGAGTACTTAAAATATTTTCAGTTTTTAACAAATATTTGGCTAATTTGTACTTGTAGTATCTAAGTCGTGTTGAGGAATCAAGCCACAACTAATTCATTTATATTTGGTATTACTTTTTATGCGTTTAGTTTGTATATTACGTTGTTCCTGAACCATTCAAATGAAAAGGAAAAAAAAATTGTATCGTCAATTTATGCTTCTCTTTTCCAATAAAAAGATCTTTTGTTATAAAATATGTAATGAACTAATTAATAAGAAGTTTAAATTCAATGAACGTGGCAATGGACATTGTCATATTTAACAAAGCAATGAAGCAACTGAAGCTTAGTCGAATAAAAGCAATACCAGTACGTAGCTATGGGACAACGTCACAGCAATTCCTACATTTTGCTTTTTTTAAAACAACCACCACCTTTCCGCTTTGTCTATCAAAACGAAATTTTCTGTACTTTACAATTAGATTAGAGAATCCAGCTGCTTTTGTCTCCAATAATTTAATTTGTTACATGACATTTGCCAATCTCCTAATCAGCGAACATTTTAATAAATGTTTTGATTTCTTGGCACGTGTATCGAAGGTTGAAAGCTAGTTCATTTGGTGAGCTCCCAATATAACTTCTGCATGTGGGGTGGATGTGTTAGTTTGAGTGCCCGTTTGAATTACTATAAAACTTGGTTTTTTACTATGTTTCATAAACGTGAAGTAAAATGGGCGGTAAAATAAACACAATGATTTTTACGTAAAAAAATAACAGGTTCAAATTGGTACAAAAATCACGACCTACTGCATACATAAATTTTTTAATTTCAACATCACTAGAATAATGAGCCACGATCAATTACAAGACTGTAATTCAATACTCTCAAATACTCCTACTATAACTATTGATTCACAAGTTACTCTAACTTATAAAGCAAATAATCACTCCAACTCACGGATTGTTTAAAACACTTAGATAACAACTCAGTTTCCTAAAACACATTCACTAGACTCACTCAAAAAAAAAATCAACCCTAATACTTGACTAGAGTGTTTTGAATGTACTTCAGTAGATGTGCAAAAGGTTAAATTCAAAAGTCCCAAGCAGATGGTATTAAAATGTCTGGACTTCAAGATCTTCTAGGAGTCTTATGCATAGTTAGCTTCTCGTTTGATAGGACTCCTATTGTTCCAAGGAATTCACAAGTTTTTGGACTCTTGTCTCTTGCTGGTTTATCCGTATCTTCTTGTACAACAACTCTTATCAAATGTAGCATCCTTCTTTCACCAAACTCGGACCTGAATAACTTTAAGATGAAGTTACTATCTTTCACAACGTTCATTCATCAACCTGAGGAGCTGCTCATTTACCCTGCGAAGTTGGTTCTTAGAATAGTTATGCAAATATATTGACCTGGTTCTTCGAACATTGCATCGAAATAAACTTTCTTAATCATCAAAATCTCGACACTCAATAAATTTCTCTTTTTGATGATGAAAAACTTTTTATACACTAAAACCAGGTGATCACAACAATTACACCATAGATAAATATATTCATAATAACACCACAACACCTCTAACCTTATCTCTCTCTTTTGGCATCATTGGAAAAAAAAAAACAAAAGGATGCTGGACACATGAATGACATGTAATATAAGGTTCAAGGCCATACATGCTAAGACACATGTTCAAGAATTATTAAAGCAAATAATCAAGGTTGATGATCCAATATTGTAAGAATTATTAAAGCAGAAAAAAGAAGCCGCTTAGTAGTGCCAAAATAAGCCCCTTATCTTAAACAATTAGAGCAAATAAACTAAACATATTACAACCTACTCAGACTAGAACATACGAAAAAAGATTAAAGCATCACTGGGAGAGAAAAAGAGACTAAGAATATTGGGAAGGAACACGGTCATGGGTAAGAGGCAGATGGGTTCAATGCTTTCACAAGAGTGGCAATCTGTTGGGCATGAGCTTCCTTATCTCTTTTGAGCTCTTCTCTAAGCTGCCCGATTTTTTTCTTAGCTCATCATTGTCTTCGCGAAGCTTAGTATTCTCCTCAACATCCAACTCCAACCTATTATTAAGCTCTGTTGCCCTGCTGCTTCCAGGTAGAATAGTAGATCATGTTGGTCCTCTAGCCTTGATCTCCTCATATCCTCACTGCTTGAGGGTAACAACAATCAAAACGTCATTATGATTTCTATACTTAAGATCAGGTGAGGCAATGTTGAGCTTGTCAAACAGCTCAGCCAACATAAAAGCCATAAAGCATAGCATGCTTAGGCTTGGAAGTATCTGCAACTTTTGCCATGTGCTGAAACATCAAGGCTAAGGAGATTGATAGGTCTAACAGTGTCAAGCAGTTCCATTATATCCATGTCCAACAGAGTGGCCTCATGCATTCTCTCAGACCTCCGCAGAATACAGGAATTGATGAACTGAAACAACAGCTTGTGGAAGGGGGTCATATCAGTCTTGTACAACTTCAAGGGAGCATCCATTTCAAACATTTGGGAGAACTTCCTTGTGACATCACTTTTTGTTTCGACATCATTGTGTATGGCTGGAAACTTTTTCTTCAAGTAATTTTCAAATCCTCAAGAGGAAATATTCGGAAGCATCCTTAGCTCCTCAACATCAAACTCCATTTCAAACCCCTTGACATTACTTTTGACCACATCTCCATAAAATTTGAAGTTTGCATATAACTCCACTACATCAAAAACACACAGGGGGGGGGGGGGGGGGAGGGGTGAGGAAGCTTTAACAAATATATGTTTCCATCCCAGTAACTCAAGTTTCTCAACCAGCTGGGCCATCCCCTTTTCATCAGTGTTTGCAAGAATCTTTCCATTGAGAACTTTTCTATTCCTGAACTCTATGAGTCTATCAACCACAACTAGCATAATCTTTCTCGTCTTTCCTCTACTGGCCCTTACAGATGGGGTAATAGTTTTGTTGCTTTGATAATCTTTCTCTTTGGTGCAGAGAACTTTTATTACTCTGACTCATCTTCTCCGTCTAACTCAACCACATGTTCCACAACTAAAACTTGCTTCCTTGGCTTCTTGGAACCTATGGACTCCTTAATAATATTTTTATCACCAACCTTTCTTTTTCTCTGCAGACAAGAAAAGGATGCAGATATCTCCTACGGTGTTTTATGCAAAAATATGAAATTCCTAAATTTTAGAATATTTCACATGCGAAATATTTTCCCCCAGGAAAATTCGTAGGTAAATTTGGCGCCATTGTGCGCAAAAATTTACCTGGAAAATGAATCTGCAAATACTGTTTTCATAAGTTAATCCGCAAGTAGTTAACAAAAATAAATTCCTTTGTGACTTCGCAAGAAAATCCCTAGGTAAATTTACCTACGGATTTAGCTAGGAATACTTACTTGGGTATTTATCTGAGGATATACTTACCTATGGTATTACCTGTTGGGAATTTATTTCTTGAGGATATAATTGGGAATTGCTTTACCTGGAGAATTATTTGAGGGATTTTATTATTCTGGATTTACTTGAGAACTCTTTTTTTTTTTTGGAGGATTTATGCGGAGATTATGCTGGAAATAAATTTTTTTTTAAAAAATTTAAGAAATTAAAATTATAATAATTAAAAAATACTACTGATATCACAAGCGAATATTATCTTTTAATATTTAGTTTTTTATCGAGTGAAATAAATTATTATAGAATAATCTCACTCTAAAAAGGTGTTGAAAAGAAAAAGGATTAAAGCAACAACATTGATAGAATTGTTAATAAAATTATCATATTTAGTTAATTTATTTATTGTTCGCAATGTCATACATATTTATCATTCTTTTCTAAAGATAAATGCAGTTAGAACTTAATCTCATACAAAGATCATAGATGTAATTTTTTTTTTGGATTGAATATTACAAAAGAATAACACCAGTTACTAATTGAATAACAAATTAATTATCCTAAATACAACTATTGTTTATATCATTACAAAATATATTTAATTCGGCATTGTTGAATAAATTTAAGTATAACTTTACAGTAGAAAAAATATTTAGCTATAATTATCATTGTATGAAGTTAATATATTATTGAAGTAGCTAAATCTTTTGTTCGTGTTATAATTGGAAAAATATTTTTTATCAATTGCTTAATTATGTAAAATGTGTTTAATTCTTGTTTAGAAAAATATACATAAAGATTTTATTCAAGGTATAGAATTGTCAGTTTTTGTTCTTATTTAGGACTTCTAATTCAAAATTGTATTCTTGTTCTTTCTCTTGAAAGAAAAAAAATACAATTTTGAAAACTCAATGAATTTTTGAAGAAACAATCATAATTCAATCCACCTGGTTATACTTGAATAATAATTTTTTTTTGTGAATTTCGGAATTCATACTCACGATCTTCCTTCAAAAAATAAAATGAAAAAATATATATAAGTTTCATCTTGATTTAGTGAATTAAAAAATTGTGAAAGAAATGGCTTAGGTCTGTCCGACACCGGATAGAGACCAATAAGCATTTTTAGTAAACAGCTTCCAAGGAGCAAACAGAGTCAAGAGGAGTCCTAACAAGAGGAGCCACTTCTTTTCTTATTGGAAATGCAGACTTTGTTGCTTTCACATGAGTTTTTTCTTATTGGAAATGCAGACATTTTTGCTTTCACATGAGTCTTTCTGGGTTTCTCACCCTATCTCAGACAAGGGCCAGTCATCGTCATCTCTGCTAACCTCCTCATCTCTAGTGAAAAGAGTTAATAAGGGCTCAGATTCTTCAATCCTTTTCTCTTCACTTGCTTCTGTTGTAAGGGCTGTGACAATGTTCCCAATGGTCATAGAGCCTTCAGATTCCTCACTCATATTCTCATTCTCTTCTTTACATTATTCATCCGCTTACTCAATCTGACTTTCCTTTTATTGATCCTTACCCTCACTCTCAAAATCACCATCTTCTTCACTGTTCTTTTCTTCTTTTACAAAACCATCCTCTTGTTCACCTATCCTATATTTTGCCTCTATCCAAATCTCCCTCGTTCTCACTCTTTTCCTCTTCATATGCGATGTTTTGAGTAGTATGTTCTTCATGATTGCCTACAACTCGTTCTTCATTTTTACCCTCATCATCATCCTCATCCTCCGTCCAACTGAATGAAAGACAATCAAATGCCTTCTTTTGCACTAGTTCTTTACTTCGTTCTCCCTCAACAACAAGCACCACATTAGTGGTATCTACCTCTTTCTGCAGAGTTTCTAAACTCTTTTCTATAGTGTTTTCCTTCGCTTGTAGTTTATCACTAGTGGGTCAAAGAGTGTCTAACGGTACTGCATCTATAGTAGAGGCCAGAACATCTAATTTTGATGGAGGGAATTGGACTTGACTTGTAGTGATTGGAACTGACTCCCCCTAAACCATTGCTTCCTTGATAATTGTGGTCACTTGAGCAGTAGCGTCAGGCACTACGTTGACATTATTGACAGGTTTTCTTGGAGAATCCTTGACCGTGGTTGACTTAGAAGTATTTTTATGAAGTAAGTATAGATGCATGGGTGGTTAGTTTTGAAAGTAAAGGTCGAGTGGACGTGGGGATGGTGAGAGCAATAGGAACATGGGATGATGTTGTTGGTACAGTGGAGGATATCGATGGAGAAGGAGCCGGCATTGGTACGGGTTCATAATTTTCTTGGAGTATCCTTAACCTTGGTTGACTTAGAAGTATTTTTCTGAAGTAAGCACATATGCATGGGTTGTTGGTTTTGGAAGTGAAGGTCCATTGGGCGTGGGGATAGTGAGAGCAGTAGGAACATTGGGTTATGGTGTAGGTATAGTGGAGGATGTCAATGGATAAGGATCGGGTGTTGGTGCGGGTTCACTTGATGTATTGACACTTTTCTTTAATTTGGGGATTTGGCTTCAGTCTTGGACGATGATTTTGCTTTAGAAGGGTTATGGCTGGATTTGGGCATGATGATCAAAGAAGACAATTGATGAAGGGAGAGGAGAAAATTATTTCTTGATTCTTACTTAGGGTTTGAGAGAAACAGTGAGGTCTAAGAAGCTGATCATAAGGGGACTTTTAAAGACGTTACTTCTTATTTAACTAGAGGAGAGATGATGATCGAATTTGAGTTCTAACAGGACTCTAATAATGGTTACTTTGACTGTTAGAATTTATGAGTAACTAAACTCTAATTGCTCTGGGATTCCCCTTCACTCTTTGACTAGATGACAACTAGAAGCAATGCTAACATGATTAGAAGTCTTAGCATAACAACCATTTATGATATTATATCATAGTGAATTAAGACAAGAAAGCACGTATTTGAGTGAAAGAACCAACTCCATATCAACTCCTTACTTGTTTATACAATAATGCTTCAACACTATACATTAGTATACAAAACATTTATAAGCCAAATTTTTCTAAGCACGTATGTGTGTTTAATACAAGGACGAGATTGAATCAAACACACTGTACCGAATGTCTTTAATTAATTATACGTTTTCTATCCAATTATTGGGGTTTAAATAGTTGGAAGTATTGATTAGACCTAGTTCCATTCTATTCCTTTCAAAGTGATCTCTACCCAGAGCTTTAGTAAGAATATCTACATTTTGATCTTTAATTTACAAAAGTTATTTGAGATACTTCCCATTTCAATATTATCTCTGAGAACAAAAGGTGTGCAGACCAATCTCAGCTGGAGGTCTCAACATTCTAGACTTGACTGTGTGGAACAAAGCAGCCATTACTAAATTGTTGTGGGACTTGTCCAGGAAGAAAGATTGTCTTTGGGTTAGATGGGTTCACTCTTACTACATCAAACAGGGTGACATTGCAACAATAAACATTCCAAAATCAGCTTCTTGGGTTGTCAGGAAGATACTGGAAAGCAGAACTATGATACTGGAGAGCCAGAAGCTTCAGGGGGATCTATTTGGCAGATTGCAAAGTGTATGTAGACTGGCTAAGTTCCATATTCAGAAACTATACCTCACAATGCTCCCCAGCTTCAATAGGGTTGAATGGAAGAACTTGATGCTGATCACTAATATCCAACCTCGACATAAGTTCACTGTATGGCTAGCTGCTCAACACAGACTTCCTACAGTTGACAGACTGCAGAACTATGGCATACAAGTCTCAGCAACTTGTGTGTTTTGCAATCAAAATGTTGAAGACTTTAATCAACTATTCTTTGAGTGCTCAATTACTAATAGATTGTGGACCAGAATCTGTTGCTGGCTGGGGCATTCCAGAACTGTTGGTAACTAGGAAACAGAACTTCACTGGATTTGCAGCAAAGCAAAAAAGCAGATTGTGGCAAAATGCTATTACAGCTTCTGCTTTTGTCGCTACTGTTGCCCTCATCTGGAGAGTAAGGAATAGCATTCGATTTGAAGAGACTGCTTTTGTGGAGGAACTGATTTGCAGAGAAGATGCATTACTTATACATATTCGAGGTAGGAAATGCAAACGTTGGCAGACTGGCTTGCGGCAGCTTAATTGATTTCCTTAGTTATAGCATTTAGATATCCCTATACTATAATGACATTTGTGTCTAGATAGCTATGATAGTATAGATGATAGTTTGTAAATGAGTAGTAGCTAGTCCAAGCTACTACTATAGAGCTCTATGATGTACATATTCGTTGAGATCAATGAAATATAACAGTTATACAAAAAAAAATATATTATCTCTGAGAAAGTGCTGTCTAAAGTCCATGTGATTGGTTCTCTTGTGCTCACTTGAATTATTAGCAATGTTTATAGTACTAGTGTTGTCACAAAAAGTTAGAACACAATCAATAAAAATACATAGTCCCTCAGCTATTGTCTTATTTATAGCAACTGAGCATAGGATGCTTCTGCCACATATTTAGCCTCAATTGCGGATAATGCTACTGAGTTTTACTTTGTTGCTCCCCAAGACACCTGGCAAGATTCAAGAAAATGGGTTGTTCCTAAAGTGCTTTTCCTATTAACATGAAAACCTACATAATCAACATCAGCATAACAAACTAGATCAGAGCTATACCCTCTAGACACCATACACATAGGTTAGGAATCCCCTCGAGTTTTCTTAATATCCTTTTGATAGCTTTCAGGTGAGACTCCTTGGGATTTGCTTGAAATCTTGCACACAGTCCCACACTAAAACAGAGGCATATCTATAATTTGAAGATTGCAGGTTCCATATTATTTTGTACATAGATGTATTATTATTTAAATAGTCCAAAAAGGGTTAATTTTCAATTTGATCAACTTTGGGTATGATTCGGGTTATTCTTCGTTTCGGTTTATACAGACAATATATCGAACCAAAAACAAATATGACAACTTAGCACATATCATAAATTTCCCGCAGTATTACCAATATCATTAAGTGTTCTCAACATGAAAAAATAAAAGACAGCTATTTCTTTCATCTACTGGCGCTTGAATATATCTTGCAATTAACTAAATATTACCATAATTAGTTTGAGCACTAATAACCATAGCTGGGAAGGTTGGGCGGGAAACAATTTGGAAAAATAAGGAAGCTTTGTTATTTTAATGTACTCAAAGGAAATCACAATAAATAAATCAAACAAAATTAAATAGATATAAAGGTAAAAAATAATTAATAAAGTAAACCAAAGAATAAATAAAAACAAAATAAGTGAACATCTTACACCTCGCATTAATTGTCCAAATTTACTAACCAAAGTTCCAAAAAATATTGAGGTGTTGGGCCAAAGTCAAACTCTCGCCTCCGAGAGAAATTTTCAAACCTTTACCATTGGCACCCAGTGAGAGTTTTGTTCATTAGGGTGCCATTTTATTATAGCTGAGATATTTCATCCACGTATATAGATATATACATAGAGTTTCGACCGAGGATTGCAGGTGGCGGCGCACCCTTTCGGCTCTATGTAGATCTGCCCCTAACTGAAAATAATAGCATGCTTGCTTGTTGTGAGGTACAATAATGACCCAATCATTCCTCTATATAGTTTTTTTCACCACTTTTTCCTTCTTCATCATGGTCTAGCTTGTTGTAGTGGCAATGTGAGTGTCAATGGACTTAGATGAGTCCATGTTGAATTTCTTCAGCAGTTCCTTGATTTACTTCTGCTGATGTATCATGGTTCTAGTAGTTTTTTGCTTGATTTGCAACCCTAGGAAGAAATTCAGTTCACCCATCATGCTCATTTCAAACCCATTGCCCATCATCTTAGTAAATTCCTTGTATATTACTTCATTAGTAGCCCCAAAAATAGTATCATCCACATATACTTGCGCATTCAGAACATTCTTGCCTTTGCTCCTCAGAAATTGAGTGTTGTCCAACTTTCCTCTTACAAAGTTTATGGTTAAGAAGTTTATTGAGAGTCTTTCATACCATGCTCTTGAAGCCTATTTCAATCCATACAAGATTTTATCTAACTTTCATACATAGTCAGGAAATTCTTCATTTTCAAACTTAGGAGGTTCCTCTTTCAGATAACCATTCAAGAATTCACTCTTTACATCTATCTAAGACAAGGTGAACTCCATGTGTGCATCAAAAGCTATTAGCATTCTTATAGATTTCATTCTAGCTTAGGTGCAAATGTCTCATCATTGTCGATTCCCTCCTCTTGATTGTATCCTTAAATTATCAGTCTGGACTTGTTCCTTGTTCATCCGGCTTATTTCGGAATACCCATCTGGTACCTATGACCGTTATGTTCTTGGGTCTTTTTACCAAGTGTCAGACTTTGATTCTTTAAAACTATTTTAGCTCCTCTTGCATGGCTATAATCCAAAATATAGATCTTTTAGAGCTTCTTTGATGTGAGTGCACATAGATTTCTCAGAGATGACCTGGTTTAGATTCCTGCATTTGGATATGAGATGATTTTCTCAAGAGGATGTGAACTTTAATATTTCCATGGCCTCATCTGCATGCCATAGAAGGTTCACCCTAAGAGTGACCTAAAGGAACACGTACATTAGGTATAGCTTCATCAATCTAGTTAGCAGTGAGAGTAGTTATTTCTTCTTCTTGTTCCTCATTATCACTATCATTTCCATGTGGTCTCTGGATCCATCTTGAGATTGAGGTTTAGATTCCCTAGGAGCTCCATCACCAGTGAGTCTTACGTCATAGTCTTCATCCTCTAGAGCTTTCTCTACCAAATTATTAGATTCATAAAAAATAACATGAACATGTTCTTTTACACACATAGTTCTCTAATTAAAAACTTATAGGCATTACTATGTGGAGAGTAACCCAAGAAAATTACCTCAGTACATCTGTCATCAAACTTACCTAGAGGTTCTTTACTATTATTATGCATAAAACATTTGCACCCAAATGCTCTCAGGTGAGTGATATTGGGCTTTATCACAGAAAGTAGCTCATAGGGAGTTTTCTCAAGAATAGGTCTAACTATGCATCTATTCATAATGTAACAATCACTATTGACTGCCTCAGCCCAGAAACTCTTAGGCATTCTACTAGCAATCACCATTTTCCTCCCTATATCTTCTAGGGATCTATTCTTTCTTTTTACAATCCCAATTTTTGTGGAAATTTAGGTGTAAAAAATTATGATCAATACCATGTGAATTATAGAACTTAAGGAATTTGGAATTTTCAAACTCACTTCTAGGGTCAATTCTTATACTTAATACATTGCAACCTAGTTTCTGTTGAATCATTATGACAAATACATAGAAAACATCAAAGTTTTCATCTTTAGAACCCAAAAAAAGAGCCCATGTATACCTGCAGAAATCATCTATAATGACAAATACGAGTATCAAGCTTAATGACAATGCAAATTTTGGAATTGAATTTTATTCTCCCTCGTCACACATTTGTGAGATGCTAAGAAGATTGTGTTTAAGCCCTACTACATAGTACACATCTTCTATAGCATGAGAGAGTGACTTTCCAACCTTGCCAATAGATGTTATTTGGCCATTTTTTCCATTTCCAAATAACACACTAGAGTGACTTGCCAACCTTGCCAATAGCTATTATTTGAACATTTTTTCCATTTCCAAATGACACACTCCCTCTTGGAAGGCTGTAAGTGAGAGAAAGTTTTTCTTTTCTCTAGTTATATGTCTTGATAATCCACTGTCTAGATACTAGTCTTGATTCCCACTAAATTTAGCCTGCATCAGAAATCACAAGTTAGTCGTAGGAACCCAGACAAGCTTCAGCCCTTCTTTGTTTGAAAAAAGGATGAATCATATCTTTTCTTGCCCAGAAGGAAAGAGGATTAGAAGATATTTTCTTATTAACCTTAGTCCACTTAGTATGAACAAAAGGCTTGGAATTTGGTTCCTCCCCATTATTCACATTTTTAGCAATGACAAATGTATTTTTGAACTGAGCATGAATTAAGGCAGGGAAGGATCTTTAAAGTGTCCTAGTTTTCAACAATGAGTGCACATTTTATAGTTTGAAATTCCTACATACTTTTCATCGAACTCGGCAACAAGTTTTCTGTGGCTAATTTCTAATTTCTTAGAGTTGCAGTTTTCATTCAGCCAGTTCAAGGCATCTGAAGATCTATTCCATTTGCTTAGTATAGATAGTTCATAATTAGTATTTTCTTGCAGGATTTTGTTCCTACATTTAGCATCACAAAGATTAACTTAGCACTTCTTAATTCCCTTTCAAGATTATCATATAGATCACTCATTTTTCTTTACCATGTATATCAGAAGACTTCTTATTTCTTAGAATTGAGCTCAAGAACATGGTTCTTAAAGTCTTTGACATGTCCCTCTAGATTAGCTTTGGATCAAGTTTGACACAGGAAAGATTACTTATTTACTGATCATTTCCAGCACTCCTTTTATCCATTTCACTCATCATGGTCACAATTATGGCCATAAGTTATTTTCTTGACATAAATGTGTTTTTAAGTTAGAGATAATTAACTAGTATGTTTTATCTTCAGTTTCTGAATCACTCATGGCCATCATCCAATCACTTCTTCTTCTGTTGGGGTTTCTTCAATTGCCTTAACTGCCACTTCAGTGTTTTCATCTTCAAAGTTAGTTTCTAAGTTCCTCCATATATCATGGGCAGAGATGCAAGAGGATATTTTGTAGATGATATTTCCGGGCAAGCTTCTCTAAAGTATATCCTTTGCTTTAGCATTTTCCTAAACTAGCTAATGATCTTCATCATCGTATTCCTTTTCTATCTTGTTGCACTTTTTACCTTCACTATCCATTTTGGTTCACAGAATCGGTCCATGACTGACAATTACCCATATCTCAAATCAGTGGTTGGAAGGAACATTTCAATATGTAGCTTCCATTCATAGTGATGTCCGTTAAATAAAGTAGGTCTTCCAATGTGCATTCCAAGTTGTATTGGAAGCTATGTCTTCGATACCTGATGTTTATCAATTTTAGAAGGAGTCAATGGATCTTGGTTCCTATGGTCCATAGTTCATAGTCTTCAGCTTCTAGGAAGTCTTCTGTTCTTGATTTCCACCAACTGTAATATTTTTCAGAGAACATGGGTGGTTTGGTAGTTGATTTTCCTTCATTAATTCCTTAGAGAACTCACCTTTCTTCCAAGATTTCACTAGGTGCTAGCTGTGTGTGTGAGAGGATTTGATATGATACCAGTTATTAGTTTGCGTGCCTATTTGAATTACTAAATAACTTTGTTATTTACCGTATTTCTTAAACGTGAAGTAAAATAAGCGGTAAAGTAAACACAATGATTTTTATGTGGAAAATCACCAAGCTAGAAAGGTGCAAATACCACGACCTACTACTTAGGATTTTCAACTTCAACTCCCCTAGAACAATGCGCTAAGATGTATCAATTACAAGACTATAATTCAATACTCTCCAGTACTTCTGCTACAACTATTTGATTCATAAGCTACTTTAACTTGTAAATCAAACACTCACTCCAACTTACTGATTGATTAAAACACTTTGATTACAACTCAATTTTCTAAAATACATTTACTAGAATCATTCAAGAAGAAGACAACCCTGATACTTAACTAGACTGTTTTTAATGTATTTCTTTAGTTTTTCTGTAAAAGGAGAAATTCAGAAGTCCCAAACAGATGGTATTAAATTTTCTGGACTTCAACATCTTATAAGAGCCACTATGTATAGTCAGCTTCTTGTTTGTTTGGACTCCTACTGTTCCAGGACTTCACAAAGTTTTTTGAGTCTTGTCTCTTGCTGATTTATCTGTATCTTGTTGTGCAACAACTCTTATCACATGTAGTATCCTTCTTCCACCAAACTCTGACCTGGGTAACTTTGAGATTAATTTACTGTCCTGCACAGATGTTTAATCATTAACCTAAGGAGCTGGTTCTTGGAATAGTTAAGCAACTGCATTGAATACCTAGTTCTTCGAATATTACATTGAAACAAACTCATTTAATCATCAAAATCTCAACACTCAACTGGAGGGTGCAAACTCATAAGTGGCATCCCCTTCCCTTTTTCTCTCTCTCCTTACCTTAAGGTAATAAAAAATTTAAAAATTAACATGTGTATATGTTGTCGTGAAATGTTGCTTCCAAATGCACAGTCAAATATACGTGATTTACAAGTAATAAAGAGTGAGTTAGTATCGATCTCACAAGGATTTGTGATTAACTATCAACTAAACTAAACTCAAACAATTAATCAATTCAAGCGATTTTCTAAAGTGCGATTATTCAACTATAGCTAATCTAGCATAGTAAGTGAATAAAAAGTTCGCAAGCTTAGAGACAAAATCAATTGGAGAAAATATTCCGAAGTTATGAGTTAGCTAACAACCCCGTTGAGTTTTTCATTTAAATTGTCTAATTATTATCTAGTTTATTGATTGGTATGGTTAATATTACTCCTAGTATTTTCTTGAAGTACCACTCGCCTATTCAAGCTAATTTAATGCCTATACTCCTATAAAATTAGGATCAACGAGAATATTTTAACAAATCCCGTATAATAGCCAAGCAAGGCAATTATGTATATTCCTATCCTAGCCACAAATCTATTACCGATGCTCGGGTTCAAGATTTCGCTCTACCTAGTTTTATATGCAATCTAGAATTCTCTTTCCCGAGTTGAATATTAGATTCGTAGATAGTATTCAATTGGAAATTAATCTATCAAATAATTTAGTACAACATTAGATAAATAAATAAATATGATAAATTAACAAGAACAATTCAAGATTCAAACCACAACATTCATGTAACATCTACTACTCTAGAACAAATAAACTATGAAATTAAAGGAAGAGAAAAGAAAAAAATAGTTGAAAGCCGCCTCCCAGCGTGGTTTATGTTCTCGTACATGAATTCTCCTTCAAAGTATATAGATATCATCCAAATTAGAATTAGGACCCTTTTTAAACGAGTTGGGCACGGAATAACCTTCTCCCGTATGAAATAAGAAAAATCCCGCAATGCAGGATCCATACTAGTGCATTGCTCTGGCCTAGCGCTGGATCCGGTAGCTACTTTGCCTTCAAATTCCTTGTTTCCAGGTGCGTTTCTCTTTACCTTTGTGTTCTTATTTGATTTTTCGTGTCTTCCACTTGGGGGAGCAAGCACCAAAGGTGTCCCTCATTTGCCTCCTTCCTTTTTATTTTTTTCAGTTTTTTTCCGCATTTAAATTCCTAACACTTAAATTCCTGTTCGTCCTAGAGTAAGCATTAAATTGGGGTTTTGACACAATTATCTATAAAAACAAAACTATTTATCCCTGTCTACCCATTTGTTGTCCTACGCATAAACTAATAACATTTCATATCCATTGTAGTTTTGTAGAGAATTTTTTCTTTATTCTCCAATTTCTTTTTTATTTCTATGCTTCTTTTCTTCTTCTTTTTCTTTTTTTTTTTCTTTTTTGCTTTTCTTTTTTCTCGTTTTCTTCTTATTTTTTTCTTTTCTACTTTCATTTAACTTCTTTTTTTGTTTTATTTTTCTCTTTATAATCTAATTTCATTTACTGTTTTCACTATTTTTTATCATTCTTTTTTTATAAAATAAGAAAAATAATTGATATAGTAAATATTTGTTCACCTTTTTTTAATATAACTAACACAATATACTTTTTATTTTATTTTTCTTTTTCATTTTTTAAATTAATTATTAAACTGAAGTAATATTAGTTGTCACTTGATCTAATACAATGAATATTACATTGACCGTTGTTGAGCATTGTGAGCACATGATTTTTGCCTCGCTTTACATGTTCCTATAAAATTCATTAAATTAGGATTTTTCTTGGAATTACTTGTGTGATTTTGTGTTTATTTGCGTCTTTCTTTTATTATTTAATTTTTTAGGATTTATTTGCGTGATTTAGTATTTGTTTGAATTTTATGAATTAATTGCATAATTTTGTGTTTGTTTGCATGTTGCACGTTTTAATTTGCATAATTCAAAAAAATATAAAAATGGCATGTCTGCATCTCGGATATAAATTTTACATTTTTTAGGTTATTAATTAAGTTATTATCGAAAATGAGGAAAAAATAGCAAATTGGTTAATTTTCTTTGAGATTTAGGATTTAGGAGTTTCTTTAGTTTGTTTCATAATAAATATATTTTGGCTATTTTTTTCTATAATAAAATCTAAAAATATATAGTAAAGCAAAATACAAAAAGTATAGAATATATGAGGGTATACAATATTGGCCTTGTTTGGGCCAATTCTTGCATCAAGCTTAGCCCAAAAACCCCAAACCCACCAAAATAGACCCAAACCCAGACCCCCGCCCGGTCCAAAAGCCTTAGAAGCTAAAACGACGTCGTTTTGCCCAAGCATCTGAGCCGTTGATCAATATTGATCAAACAGTCAAGATGCAAGGGTCTTTACCCTATATAATTGTCGGACCAGCCCCCTACCATTACAGACCCCGTACCTTGTTCAAAATACCCTAATATTGCCAATGTAACGCCGCCCAGCCCCCGCTGTATCACTACCATCCGCCAACAATGGCGGCGTAACTCCGATAGACCCCAAAGTAACACTACACCCACTCCTTGCCCCCCTCTTTCCAACCCCATCATTGGTCACCCTTGAATATAGCCCCATCTCGTCGAATATCCTTTCAAAGGAGCGGCGGCTCCGCCGTCCACGACGGCACCGGCTCCAATGGGGTAAAAATTAATACCCTACACTCCGATTGCCCTCCTCTACCCAAAACAAGTCCAACTCCTTTCGAATAACTCCCAAACTCGTCGAATTTCAATTCTTAGTTTGACCTAAATCGGGGAACAATTTTTTCAAGGCCGTTTGAGTTTTTAAATGGAGTTGTATGCTTGTGCAAAACAAGCATGTAACTCCGTTTGGAGATTCAAATTAAAGACAACAGACTAATTGAAGACCCAATCAGTAAGTGCCTCCTTTGTGTTGTTATTTTTTGTGTTAATGTTTATTTTTCTACTCCTTTGGTTGGTAATTTTTCTTGTGTTAGCCGTTTGTTAATTGGAAATGTTGATTCAAATTTGGTTTTGTTTGGTTACTCTTTCCGATTATAACTTTGCTCTAGTTAGTCTAACTTAAATCCATCCCCACTCTTGTTTGTACATATTTCATTTGATCGCATTAGTTTTAGGTTTTTGTTTTGATTAGTTACAGTGCTTGATTTTGTGACTTGCCAATGTTAATTGATGATTTGAGTCGGATTACAAGTTAATATAGCCTTGCGTACGTCCTCTTTAATATCTTAATTTCAGTTTTACTTACTTACTTGAATCCCTGTTGGATTATAGCATTAATTAGTTGATTGGTCAATAAGTCTCAGATTTTCAATTCATTTTTTCTAGTTATTGGTTCAAATATAATTAGGTTTTGGTTATAGATGATAGTTAGTTAATAGGTGATTTTATGACTTAGTTAGTAAAATAGTAATTCTAGCATACTAAAAGGGTATTATATGATTTTAATTTAGTGCTGGTAGTTTTAGGATTAAAACAGGGGCAATATAGGTATCCTATTAATAAGAAGCAAGACTAGAATCTTTTAGACCTTTCTAGAAGGGGGTTTTGGTTTAAAAATCAGTAGTTTAGTGTAGGAACTTGGGAAACAAGTCAAGAAATGAAGGACCAAGTAGTTAATATCTGAAAATCAAAAGAGGAACTAGTAGTTAAAATCAAATAAAAGGGTTGGCCTAGCCTTTGGCTATAAAAGGAAACCCAATTCATTCAGGGGGTTACACAAGTCTGAAAGTCACTAAGTAAATTCCAGATATCTTAAAGCCTAAAAATCCCCAAAACTTCATGGAAAGTGTCAATAAATCCTAACTTATAAGACTTATAAAGTTTTCTAGAGTTCATGGGCTTCTTCTATTTCATTAGACTTCTTCTCCTGAAAATAACCCTAACTTCAGCTTTGCAGTAGAAACCTTGTTACACAAAAATAAAAAATAGTCTGAGCAGACATATATTCACAGAGATGAGATTCCAACATTAGGCCTGAGTTCAGTTTGAGTCAATTAGGTCATTATTGCAACCATTTTGAGTTAGTGTACTAATTGATTATGTGTTAGAGCTCTCCTGGGTTCATTTTTGGCTGGTTGAGGTTCCTGTGGGTCATTTGGTGGTTTCTTACTAGTTTAAATTTGGGTTTAAACTTCTCTGATTGTTTGGTAGTATTTCTGGTGCATTAATTGCTCATAAGTTGTAGCTGCCAGTGATTATCATGCTGTTTGAGCATTGCTGACCTTCAGTTTTGTTTTGCACACCTTCCAGGTACCTTTCAACCTCCAATGATGTATGAAGCTTAGGCTTAATAAATACTCAAGTTGAAGAGTGCATATTACTCGTTTCTTTATCAGTTTTTTTGTCACTATTATTTTGTCTATTATAGTTAAGACACTGGTTAGTATAGTAGGACATTTGGACTGATAAGTTAAACTACAGCACTATAGTTAGCTTTTGTCCTTTCGTCTGGGTCCTTACATGAGGACAATTAGCTGTGTATTTGGTTGATGAACATTGGTTTAGGGTGGCTCAATTGAAACTTGTGATCAATTGGTTCCTATACTAAATTGTACAAACTGTCGCGTTTGTGGTCTACCAATTTAAAAGTAACTTATCGTTTGCCTTTTCTCTCTTTCAACTGTGAAATCCAGGAAACAATTACGTGCAATATTAGCTTGAGATATTTTTAATTGTCATCAGTATCATCGAATCAAAGAGCAAAAGAAATGAAATCTCTTTTTTGGAAATCTGAATAATCTCTTCAGCTTTTTTATTACAAATAAATCACTAGTTCAGGAATATAATTTTGGGCTCACATCCAGATAGGATCTTACTCTATAGTTTATCCAGGCCATTAAACTGTTTGGGTACTTGGTGAAGGTTGGACCTGCTCTATTATTTGGGCCCAACAACCCAATATGATGCACCTCCCTTGTGTCAATTATTTTCACAACATACATTTGGATCTGTTAGTACGATAGTAGGACTAAGTGAGGAATTAAAAAAACTTAGAGACAAAGCCAATAGAAAAAATGATAGCTCGCTTTAGGAATGGCCCTTTAAATAATAAACAGGCCACGCCAAGTCAAACGGAACATATAAATTGCACGACCCTTGTGAGATGTTTATATTAAAATATCTAAAAATTTTGGACACGCCATTTAGCGAATTTCACAGCTTCCCACAAAGATAATAACGTGGTAGTCATTTTTAGGCACGTCTTTAATAATTTTATCTTCTTAAATACGGGTGCGAATTTATGTGACCCAAGTCTAAATCCCAACGGATTTGGAATGCGTCAAAAATCGCGAGTGCAATTTTGTGATGTGGTTCGAGACATGTTTTAACGACGATGCAATTTTTTTTAAAATAATAAAGATTAAAAATGCACGTAGGTTCATAATTGTATAAAATCAGGTAATTCTAGCCAAACATAATAGTTGAGCGACCGTGCTAGAACCACGGAACCCGGGAATGCCTAACACATTATCCCGGGTTAACAGAGTTTCTTTCCTAGATTTCTGGTTCGCGGACTGTTAAACAGAGTCATTATTTCCTTGATTTGGGATTCTAACCGGTGACTTGGGACACCATGAATCTCCCAAGTGGCGACTCTAAAATCTCTTAAATAATTGAATCCCCTTTCGATTGTCCTTTAATTGGAAAAACTCTCTTATCTACGCCCTTTGCCTGGTCGCAGTAGCCAAAAGGAGGTACTAGTCGCCTATTCGAGCTAACCTAACGCATATACTCTTATAGAATTAGGATCAACAAGAACACATTAATAATTTTTGTATACTAACCAAGCAAGGCGATTAGATAAATCTCTATCCTAACCGCAGATCTGTTCCTAATGCTCATTTTCAAGATCATGCTCTACTCAATTTTATATGCCATCTAGAATTCTCTTTCCTGAGTTAAATCCTAGATTCATAGATAGTATTCAATTGGTGATCAAGTAATTAAATAATTATGTCCAAGATTGAATCAATAAACTAATATGATAAAACAAAGAACTATTCAAGCTTCAAACTACAATGTTCATGTAGCACCCACAAATCTAGAACTTATAAACTATGAAATTAAAGGAAGAGAAAAGAAGAAAAACTAGTTGGAACTCTTTTTATATAAGTTTAGGGTGTCTAGGACCCAAAGAAGATCTTCTCCCGGTCAAAATAGGATAATTTTCATGATTGAGCGCCTTGGCTAGAGCGTCGCGCCTGGACGCTGAAAATAGTAGGCTTCTGGTTCTCGCGACGCGCTACCCTGGACATTGGGATTTGGCATTTGTCTAACTATAAAACGTTATTAATTGATCATCAATTAAAATTAATTGTCCAATAACTAAATTACTTATTACAATTAAATGAAAAAGAAAACATTGGCTAAATTTTGGTGCACAACTCAACAACAAAAAAGAAGTTGATAATAGAACTACAGGAAATTAAAATAATGTAAGATCATGCACTACTTTTCAACATTAAAAGTCAGGCTTTCATAGAGTCGTATTACAAATATTTACATCTTAATCATTTTTAGAAACTCCGTTCATCAGCTTAATCTCATGATTCTATAGACTCTCAGGAACTACAATGATACTGCCGAATTTCAATAGGGTTTTTTGCCCTGTGAATAATTGATTAACTCCAGCTTGTTGGTACTTTAATTATTAAATTTAGACAGAATAGTCTTTGCACAATATATTTCTCAACAAGCTCTTCAACCACATGCATTCGCGGACAACAACATATATTTAAAATGGATAGATCTTTTTTTTTTGGTTGAGGAAGTCTAATTATACCTTAAAAAAGATTAGCAAATACCCATGCAGCAGAAAATAATTACCCGCCCATGCCTATCCTATTTTCCCGTTTGATTTTTTTAGTACCCAGTCAGAGCCAGCCAAATGAAGTTAAATTAAGCTACTAAATCAAGCCAAGCAAAACTAATTCAAGATAAGACAAGTCCAGCAAAGTCAATTAAGGCCAAGTCAAACCAAATCAAACTACGCTAAGTCAAATGGGTAATGGGAAATAGGTAGGAATAATTAGTTTTAATTGAGTATGTATATATTGTAAATACCTTTTAAAAGGGTAGCAAAAGATAACTATTTTAAGTTTAATGGGTATTTTTCTTAAGTTGCAAGAGCAAGTTTAGCAAAAACCCAATGTAACAGAAAATGAAGGAATTCTACTCATATAGCAAAGGTTGATACCCTATTTATTTCAAATAAATACCCTTTTAAAAAATTATATTCTATTAATACCTTTTGTTTTTTATAGTCAAAAATCTATTTATGGTCATCTCCTATATATAAGCCATAAATATACTTTGTATTATTTTTCTCTTTCATTCTTTCAATTTTTTCTCCACCCTCTCTCAACTCTAGTCCTTCTCCATAAAAATTTCTCTTGTTTTAACGAATCTGAACTCATGGCCTACTGAGAGAGATAAGTAGTCTGTAGTAGTCTTGAGATGGACGCGTTGACAAAAGGGTAATCAAATTATTTCTATTCAAGCCATAAATCCATAAATCCTCTTTCTCTTATTTCTAAATATATTATGGCTTGTTTTAACGATTTATGGCTTACTTCGGATACTAGCTCGGCAGAAGGATGCGTTGACATATTTTTTTTATAATTCATGCTCGTTGGTGCCGGTGATGGAGATTCATCTCCATTATCTCGCAAAATTTTTATTATCAATGGGCTGGGGCTCTGAATCAAAATCAAAATCAAGCACAAGAAAGAAAGATCCACCATATTATGATGACTGTTGCTTTATAATAAAATCTAGACATGGCCACTATAACTCTTGCCTCTCACCACCTCCTTTTCTGCTTTTCTTCGTTTACCAAATTCGCAATTAATAACAAAAGAAGACAATGTGCTATTGTAAATAAAAAAAATCGTTTTGCATCAATTTTTGAGAGTTTCGAGTCAGAATCGCGGCCCTATTGACCGGACTACATTAGAGTTGTTCTTGAACAAAGACAATAGATTTTAGGGCTGAGCAACTTGAAGAGTCTGTTATCTTTTTTTTTCATGTATGTCAATGTATCTCGCTATATTCTATGCATTTCATTGTATTCATTTTCTTTTTTCCATTGTATTTCAATGTATCCCGTTGTATTTCATGTATTCATTGTACTCACTATCTGGTTATAATCATGAATGTATTAATATATTTTTTTAATTAATATAATTTATGTATTCAAATGTATCTATGCATTCAAATGTATCTGTTGTATGTATTCACATATTTTTGCACTATAGATGACCTATTATACTTTATGTATTTAATCTATTTTTATGTATTTAACTGTATAAATGTAATTATATAATTTCTCTAAGGATTGCTATGTATTTTGGTATTTTTAGATTGAAAATCTTTTTTATAACTCGAAATACAAATTTTATGAGTTATAATTGAGTTTGATTGTTTGAGTTATATTAGGAGTCAATTATGCTAATTGACTCACTTTTCATTTAAAAACAACTGAATAGACCATAAATTGCGCTATTTACGTTATTGTATTCACAAATACAATATTGTGAATACAGTCAAATACAGTTGAATATAGTTGAATACACTAATATGTCTAGTTGTAATTTTTTTTTCACGTCGTGAATACAATCAAATATAATAATTTGTCTAGGTGTAATCTCTTGTTTCTAGCCGAGAAATGCTACTATATTTATGAATATAATAGCCTAAATACATCGAATATACTTTAAAATTTTTGAAAACTGTTATAAAATAATACAAGAACAAGAACAATATTGCAGAGAAAGTAGGGAGAGGAGAATTCTTATTGATACTTTTGGGATGGATTTACAATGGGGTAAGACCCCTCTATTTATAGGAAGAAAAATGACTTAGCCTCAAAGTAAAACTCTTCTATAAGATAGACATTCACTCTAATTAGAATTCTATTCTTAACACTTCCCCTTGAATGTCTACTCAATAGATAATGTGCCTCGTTAAAACCTTAACTAAAATAAAACCCAATGGGAAAAAAATTATAGAAAAGGAAAAAGAGTACACATGTTTAGAAATGCGCCTATTGGTTGCCTCATTAAAAACCTTGCAAGGAAAACCCAGTGGGACAAAACCTTGTAAGGGAAAAAGAGTGCAACGCGCATTAACTCCCCCTGAAAAGAGCATCAACTCACATCCTTGAGCCTTCGCATTCCAATCTTGTGTACCAGCTTCTTGAAGGTTGACGTTGGTAGAGATTTTGTGAACAAATAAGCCATATTATCACTTGAACGAATCTGTTGCACATTGATATCACCATTCTTTTGAAGATCATGTGTGAAAAATAACTTTGGTGAAACATGCTTTGTTCTGTCTCCTTTTATGAATCCTCCCTTCAATTGAGCTATGCATGCTGCATTGTCTTCATACAAAATCGTGGGTAGTTTGTCACGTTTCAAACCATATTTGTCTTGAATATGATGTATTATAGACCTCAACCACACACACTCTCGACTTGCTTCATGAATAGCGATTATCTCAGCATGATTAGATGAAGTAGCCACAGTTGATTGCTTAGTCGATCGCCAAGATATGGCAGTGCCTCCACAGATAAACACATAACCCGTTTGAGATCGAGCCTTGTGTGGGTCAGATAAATATCAAGCATCAGCATAACCAACAAGATCAGGACTGCAATTATTGCTATAAAATAAGCCCATATCGGTAGTCCCTTTTAGATACCGCAATATATGTTTGATTCCATTCCAATGTCTCCTTGTGGGAGCAGAGCTATATCTTGCTAAGACATTAACTGGAAAAGTTATGTCAGGCCTTGTAGTATCTGTAAGATACATTAGTGCGCCAATTGCACAAAGATATGGTACTTCAGGACCAAGTAGCTCTTCATTCTTTTCTTGCGGTCGGAACGGATCCTTATTCACATCAAGTGATCAAACAACCATCGGAGTACTTAAAGGATATGCTCCATCCATGTAAAACCGTTTCAATACCTTTTCTATATAGGCAGATTGATGAACAAAAATTCCGTTTGCTAAATGTTCAATTTGCAAACCAAGACATAATTTTGTCTTTCCGAGATCTTTCATCTCGAATTCCTTCTTTAAATAATCAATTGCCTTTTGGAGTTCTATGGGAGTTCCAATAAGGTTTATGTCATCGACATATACGGCAAGTACAACAAATTCCGATGTTGTTTTCTTTATAAAAACACATGGGCAAATGGCATCATTTATATAACCTTTCTTTAATAAATACTCAATAAGACGATTATACCACATTCGTCCTGATTGCTTTAGACCATACAAAGATCTTTGCAATTTGATTGAAAACATTTCCCGGGACTTTGAATTATGAGTGTTTGGCATTTTGAATCCATCGGGAATTTTCATGTATATCTCATTATCAAGTGAGCCATAAAGATAGGCAGTAACCAGATCCATTAAATGCATGTCAAGCTTTTCAAGGACAGCAAAACTAATGAGATAACGGAAAGTTATAGCATCCATTACGGGTGAATATGTCTCTTCATAATCGACACCACGCCTTTGAGAAAATCCTTGTGTAACAAGGCGTGCCTTATATCTTTGTACCTTGTTTTTCTCATTTCTCTTGCGTACAAAGACCCATCTATAGCTAACAGGCTTAACACCATTAGGTGTTTCAACTATAGGCCCAAAAACTTCACGTTTTGTAAGTGAACTCAATTCTGATTCGATTGCTTCTTGCCATTTTGGCCAATCAAGTCTTTGTCGACATTCTCCAACTGATTGAGGTTCAAGATCCTCACTTTCTTACATAATGCTAGATGCAACATTATATGCAAAGACATAATCCACCACTATATCCACTCGATTAAAATTTGCCTCAATATCGATTGGATTTATTGATAGTTCCTTATTTTCTTGAGTCTCGGGCTCAATGGATTCTTCATGAATCTCAGAATTAATTAAGTCGTGAATTTCCTCATGAGATTCTTTCGTAGTGTCATTTTGTTCATTTGCTTTCCTTTTTCTAGGATTTCGATCTTTGGAACCTAATGGCCTGCCACGTTTTAGGCGTGCTTTTGACTCATTAGATATGACACTAGAAGATTTTCCAATAGGGACATCAATACGGATTGGAACATTCTCTGCGGGGATGTGAGATTTTGTTGTCCTTTTCAAGTCCGTGAATGCGTCAGGCATTTGATTTGCTATTCTTTGCAAATGGATAATTTTGCACCTATTTTTCACAAATAGAGGTATGTGGATCAAGATGAGATAATGATGGATTTTTCCACAAAATTTCCCGTTTCGTTTCATCAACTTCTCCCCGTAATTTTGGGAAAAGTGTCTCATCGAATCGACAGTCTACAAATCGTGTAGTGAACAAATCCGTTGTCAATGTTTTGAGGTAGCGAATAATGGAGGGCGATTCAAACCCAACATATAATCCTAACCTTCTTTGCGGACCCATTTTGGTGCGGTATGGCGGTGCTACAGGCACATATACTGCGCATCCAAAAATTCTTAAATGGGATATATTAGGTTCATGACCCAAAATTAATTGCAACGGGGAATATTTGTGATAATTCGTCGGTCTGAGACGAACTAGCATTGCTGCATGCAAAATGGTGTGACCCCAAACCGAAGTGGGCAGCCTCGTTTTCATGAGTAATGGTCTTGCAATCAACTGCAGACGTTTAATTAAAGATTCTGCAAGACCATTTTGAGTGTGAACATGAGCTACATGATGTTCCACTTTTATCCCAATTGA
Organism: Nicotiana benthamiana; assembly: GCA_034376525.1. Classification (NCBI taxonomy): domain Eukaryota; kingdom Viridiplantae; phylum Streptophyta; class Magnoliopsida; order Solanales; family Solanaceae; genus Nicotiana; species Nicotiana benthamiana. The sequence goes on from CM067326.1 coordinate 86,007,927, forward strand.
TAAGCAATAATCATTAAATGCTTGGGATGAAAACTCAGCAGCATTATCTAGTCTAATAGACTTGATTTGATTATCAGGAAATTGTGCTCGTAATCGAATTATTTGTGCCATTAATTTTGCAAACGCAAGGTTGCGTGATGACAATAGGCACACATGAGACCATCTAGCGGATGCGTCTATTAAGACCATAAAATATCTAAAGAACCCACTAGGTAGGTGAATAGGTCCACAAATATCCCCTTATATACGTTCCAAAAACGTAGGTGACTCAGTTCCAACCTTTGTTGGTGATGGTCTAATAATTAACTTACCTTGATAACAAGAAATGCAAGAAAATTCATTATTTATAAGAATCTTTAAATTCTTTAATGGATGCCCATATGAGTTTTCTATAATCCGTCTTATAATAATTGATCCAGGATGTCCCAATCGATCATGCCAAAGTACAAAAGTATTGGAATCAGTAACCTTTTGGTTTACTGTGGAATGTGCCTCAATGGCATTAATTTTTGTCCAATACAGGCCACAAGATAAAGATGGGAACTTCTCAATCACCCTCTTTTGTCCAGAGACATTCTTTGTAATGATGAGGTATTCAAGATTATTCTCATATATTGTCTCAATATGATATCCATTTTGACCGATATCTTTAAAACTCAACAAGTTTCTATTGGACTTGGAGGAGAACATTGCATTCTCTATGATAAATATTGTTCCTTTAGGCAGAGTTATAGTTGCTCTTCCGGAGCCTTCAATCAATTTACTACTACCAGAAATTGTAGTAACATCTGCCTTACACATACTTAAATGAGAGAAATATTTCTTCTCTTTGAATATCGTATGTGTGGTACATGAATCAATTAAACAAATATTTTTACAGTTGGACGTTGATCCAAGTTTGCTTTGTGAGATATCCATATTTGCTTCCCATGGTTTGACATACAAAAGAAATATACGAAAATGAGAATAAATAAATTTAATCCGTTGCTTCATAATTAAACAATATTTTTAAAATCTGCTGAGGTTAATCGATTAACTAAGTTGATAATCGATCAACTTAGGAAACGGTCATTAGGTTAGTCAATTAACTAAATCTGATAGTCGACTAACATGCCTTGCGGAAAAAGTCCAGTTTAATAAGAAATATAAGATAATCGATTATCTGATATGTTAATCGATTAACTTAGGCAACGGTCATTAGGTTAGTCGATTAACTAAATCTGATAGTCGACTAACATGCCTTGCGGAAAAAGTCCAGTTTAATACGAAATATTAAATATCGACTATCTGACATGTTAGTCGATTAACTTTACTGAAGAAAAAAAATATCTTTGAAAATTAAGCATACTGAAGCATTCTAAAGAACGAATACTAACACTATTCCATAAATTAAATAATACGAGTTGATACTAATGACTATTAGTTTATTTACTAACTAATACAAATAAGTAAAATAAAATCAAACAACTCAATCTTCCTTAATCACAGATCCATCACCGATTAGGTGGTCTATTTTTCTCTCAGGGTGCTCAAAGAAGTCTGCCACATCCAAGTGGGTGATGTCAAAATTATTGTTAGAGACAAAACTGGTTTCAGGGCCTTTACTCTTTAGAGATGCTTGATAAAGCTCAACCAAATGTCTTGGTACACGGCAAATTCTTGACCAGTGCCCTTTTCCACCGCAACGATAACATATAGTTTCTGAACTATTTGCTTTTGGATCCTCATAATTCCGTTTCCGCTTTTGGTGGTTATATCTCTTTGCGGGGTGACTGACACCAGGAAAATTTCTTCCTTGTCCACGTCCACGGCCATGACCCTGATTACGACCACGACCATGATTAAAGCCATAACCTTTTCCATGCTTAGCATAATGGGAATACACCTTATCTGCTTCAGGCAATGGTGTAGACCCAGTGGGTCGATTTTCGTGATTTCTCATGAGCAGGTCATTGTTTCGCTCAGCCACAAGGAGAAAAGAAATCAGCTCAGAGTACTTTTTGAAACCTTTCTCTCTCTACTGTTGTTGCAGAACCATATTGGAGGCATGAAACGTTGTTAACGTTTTTTCAAGTATATCATAATCAGTGATATTATCTCCACAGAGTTTCAATTTAGAAGTAATTCTGAACATTGCAGAATTATATTCAGAAACAGACTTAAAATCTTGGAGCCTCAGATGAGCCCAATCATATTGTGCTTGTGGCAGAGTGACCAACTTTAAGTTGTCATATCTCTCCTTTAAGCCATTCCACAAGATAAGTGGATCTTTGAATGTGAGATATTCAATTTTCAAACCATCATCAAGGTGATGGCGCAAGAAAATCAAGGCATTAGCACAGTCTTGGGTGGATGCATTATCTCTGTCTTTAATGGCGTCTCCAAGACCCATTGCATCCAAATGGATTTCAGCATCCAACACCCATGTCATATAGTTCTTGCCCGAAATTTCGAGGGCAACGAACTTTCTTTTCATAATGTCAGACATAATTAAAACGAAATTAGGAGGAGAAAAGAAAAAAAATACCTTAATTTTCTCAAAGAGATTATTGAGATAGTAGAGCTTCGTGCTGATAACGTGTTATAAAATAATACAAGAACAAGAACAATATTGCAGAGAAAGTAGGGAGAGGAGAATTCTTATTGATACTTTTGGTATGGATTTACAATGGGGCAAGACCCCTCTATTTATAGGAAGAGAAATGACTTAGCCTCAAAGTAAAACTCTTCTATAAAATAGACATTCACTCTAACTAAAATTCTATTCTTAACAAAAACATAATTATAAGAAGTAATATAGCAAATGCTAGATTTAATTACCTAATAGCCACTAAATAACCGTGGTTTTAACATCCTAATTTGTGGATTTAGGAACTGTGAGCAGGGTCTCTACCCAATTCTCTAGCCCAATTGTAAATCCTTTTTGCTGAAATTTGGGGGATTTTTACATATACATCCCATATAGCAAACCTTATAACCACTCATGTTTAAGGTTTGTGTTTATTACATTTAAGTATACCGCCTTTCAATTTATGTACCAAAATTATATTTAAGGTTAATGATCAACTCATTAATTATTTGCCTGATTTGTGGAACAAAATCTTTTCAAACTATTAATTAGAGGCTTGATTTGTGTATACAAAATCTTTTCATATTTGTTTTTTTACACCTTTTAAATATTTTCTTTTTCCGAAAATAAATAATATCCATTGCGAATTTTGCTGGTCTTGTCTAATCATGAGGATCGTATTACTATAAATAAATAAATGTGGCAAACATGGATTCAAGGATCCAATACTCAACAGAGGTGCATGTAAGTTTTACGTTATCGGATTCACTTAATACAGTATTTTATATATAAAAATATTTGTGTAAAAATTTATGAAAATTATAATAGATAGTTAATAAATTTTAAAACTAAAATGGGTTCAACGAGAAGAATATTAAATGTTAAACTTATATAGATTAAATCCGCTTTTATATTATTGTAACTGCTATTTGATTAAGCTGCTATTGCTCGACATTTAAGTATACCACATTTCAATTTATGTACCAAAATTATAGTTAAGGTTAATGATCAACTCATTAATTATTTGCTTGATTTGTGGAACAAAATCTTTTCAAACTATTAATTAGAGGCTTGATTTCCCTATACAAAATCTTTTCATATTTGTTTTTTTACACGTTCACATTTGACTACATTGCTCCTTCTTCTTCTCAGTCCCAAATTCTCAAATTCCATTATTCTATGAGTGAGAAACGAGGGTTTTTTGGGGGGAAATATGCGATTTCTGTATGAAGTGTAGTTAAGGTTAGTTTTTATAATGTAGTCAAATGTAGTTAAATATAGTTAAGGTTATATGAAGTGTTTCCAGTGAGTTTTTATAAATGTAGTCAAATGTAGTTAAGGTTATATGAAGTGTTTCCAGTGAATTTTTTCGTTTCGTATTTATTTGTTATTGTAATAAATTTCTCCGGAGGCAGTTGGAATTTTAATGTAAGGGAAGAATCTTAAAAATGGTGACTTCTCTACTTTAATAACATCATGTAGTGCAGGCACAACCATTCCTGCTAAATTTCTTTTTTCACTTCCTTCACCTTGTCATCTTAGCTATTGTGAATTCTATTTAAAATACATCTCTAGTATAAAATTTTATACTATTATATTGATTGGTGTAACTACTAAAATCCAAGCTAAAAGCTGCTCATTACTCACGATTAATAACTAGTCTGTAGTTATGTAATTGTAGTTATATGCAGTATAGATGTGTAGTTATATGAAATTGTAGGTAATTGTAGTCACAACATTAGTAATTCTAATGTATTCATGAAGCTATTGTTCAGTACAACCAAACTGACATAATTCTCCACTTCATGAAAAATTGTTCAGTATTCATGAAAAATTGTTCAGTACAACCAAAGTTCATTACAACAGTACACTCTACTTCTTCTTTCGTTCAACTTTATTTCTCTCATTCTTTGGCGGTGGACCCTTCCTCCTTGCAAGCCTGCCGGTAACCTCAGTTGAAGCCATCACCTACAATTCAAGATCAAAAAGAAAATAATAAGGTGTCAATAAGTTAACTATGTTAGCAACAATCAGTTAACTACAAATAAGCTACAAACAAACTGCATATAAACGTTAACTACATTTACCCACATTTGACTACATTTTAAAAACTCACTGGAAACACTGCATATAACCTTAACTACATTTACCTACATTTTAAAAATTCACTGGAAACACTTCATATAACCTTAACTACATTTAACTACATTTGACTACATTATAAAACTCACTGGAAACACTTCATATAACCTTAACTACATTTAACTACAATTGACTACATTTTAAAAATTCACTGGAAACACTTCATATAACCTTAACTACATTTAACTACAATTGACTACATTTTAAAAACTCACTGGAAACAAGTTCAACAACTACTACTTTTTTTTTTTTCCTGCACCAAACAAGAATATATTACCTTTAGTTTCTGGGATAATGTATTGTTATCTTCCAATTCTTTGTTGAATTTGTGCCAAAGTAATGTGAAAGTACCCTTTGCCTTCAATCTCCATCAAGTTGTTGTGGTTATTTTCATAAAATGCTAATCCTTCTTCCAACTCCTTCAATTTTTCAACCAATCTTGGAAGAATGAACTTAGATCGTGCATCAACTTCTCCAACCATATCAAACACTACCTTTGATGAAATTAGAGAAGAAAAGGTACATAGAAAGGAAACTATAAGAAAGAATTATGAAAATAACAGAAGATATCATACCAGGAAGCTCTCACTAAATATTCGCAGCAACTTAATTTCTCCAATTTGGAGAAGAACCCTAATTTATTCAAGTTGGCTTCTAAATGGAAAACAAAGTTTGGAGAGGGTATGTGGCAAGAAAATAACGAATGATAGCCCTTGGTTACAATGATACAGAATGTTAAAATTCTTGGATCCATTCTTTATTAGCTTGTTAAGATTTTACCTTAACTGATTTAGCATTTATTTGGTACAAAATCAAAGATTAATTAGGAGCCATAAATACAGGAGTTATTTTAGGATACAATTCATTTAACATAGATTTGAGCCTTAATAAAGGCGTTATTTTAGGAGGCAACATCTGGAAAGATTCCGTTTGGTACATATTGTGTAACAAAAACATGAGATATGAGGGTAATAAACAAACCATGCACAATAATGGTAATAAGGTTTGTTATATGAGATGTATATGTAAAAATCCCGAAATTTGGGGCATTTACACGAATAGCTTTTTTTCGCTATTATTTAAATTTTATTCCCATTAATCATGTAACTAAAAATTTGTCTGAGAAAATAAAAATTATTCCTATTGTGCTTAATGAGTAACGGAGTCAGGATATAAAGAGGCCTGAAAATGGCCATATGTGCTACTTCTCAATTTTCATATCATAATTGGACCGACGATCCCAGCGGTTGATGAAGATTGAGAACATATTTTTGAGGATTTTTTTATAAAGAACTCCATTTTAGAATAATTATAGTTTTCATTAGTTATCAATCATAGTTACTGTTTAATTGTTACCAGTTTATAATCATTTATATTTAGGTATACAGTAAATATAACTTGTGTTAATTGTATTTGTTCGCACAACGAATACAATAAAGGTGAAACATAAATATGTAAGGAAAAAATGCAAAATACTTTCATTGAGAGTCAAACTCAAGACCTCTACTAAGCGACTACTTTAACCAACCAAGCTATGAAAGTTTGACCTTTGCTTACTAAGTGGGTGCTCTAACTAACCAAGCTATGAAAGCTTGTTGCTTTCTTGTTATAGTCCAAAATAATTAATCTCTTGTTTCAGTATTACATATGAATTTGTAATAGAATTTAAATATAGTTATGAGTGATAATTTTCCGAAAGTATAACTACGCATAACGTATATATATGTGATGTGTCGAGTAATCCTCAAGTGGTCCAATACATCACGAAGCACACAAGCCCGCAAAGATGTTGGCCCAACTAAACAACTATTCAATAACAAAAGAAACCTTGTTATGAAATACTATAAGAACAAGAACAATAATACAAGAACAATATAGAGAGAAGTAGAGAGAGAAGTATTCTTATTGATACTTTGGGGTGATTTACAATGGGAGAGAACCCCTTTATTTATAGGGAGGTGGTGACTTAGCCACCAAGTAGTAAACCCTAGAATCTCTCTAAATATAGACATTCACCTTAAATAGGATTCTATTTATAACACTCCCCCTTGAATGTCTATTCAATAGTGTGCCTCGTTAAATCCTTAACTAAAACAAAACCCAATGGGAAAAATTAAAGAAAAGGAAAAAGAGTACACATGTTTGAATATGCGCCTATTGGTTGCCTCGTTAAAAACCTTGCAAGGAAAACCCAGTGGGACAAAACCTTGTAACGGAAAAAGAGTGCAACGCGCATTAACTCCCCCTGAAAAGAGCATCAATTCATATCCTTGAGTTTTCGCATTCCGATCTTGTGAACCAGCTTCTTGAAGGTTGACGTTGGTAGAGATTTTGTGAACAAATCAGCAATATTATCGCTTGAACGAATCTGTTGCACATTGATATCACCATTCTTTTGAAGATCATGTGTGAAAAATAACTTTGGTGAAATATGCTTTGTTCTATCTCCTTTTATGAATCCTCCCTTCAATTGAGCTATACATGCTGCATTGTCTTCATACAAAGTCGTGGGTAGTTTGTTACACTTCAAACCACATTTGTCTTGAATATTATGTATTATAGACCTCAACCACACACACTCCCGACTTGCTTCATGAATAGCGATTATCTCGGCATGATTAGATGAAGTATCCACAATTGATTGCTTAGTCTATCGCCAAGATATGGCGGTGCCTCCACAGGTAAACACATAACCTGTTTGAGATCGAGCCTTGTGTGGGTCGGACAAATATCCAGCATCAGCATAACCAACAAAATCAGGACTGCAATTATTGCCATAAAATAAGCCCATATCGGTAGTCCCTTTTAGGTACCTCAATATATGTTTGATCCCATTCCAATGTCTCCTTGTAGGAGCTGAGCTATACCTTGCTAAGACATTAACTGAAAAGGTTATGTCAGGCCTTGTAGTATTTGCAAGGTACATTAGTGCGCCAATTGCACTAAGATATGGTACTTCAGGACCAAGTAGCTCTTCATTCCTTTCTTGCGGTCGGAATGGATCTTTATTCACATCAAGTGATCGAACAACCATCGGAGTACTTAAAGGATGTGCTTCATCCATGTAAAATCGTTTCAGTACCTTTTCTATATAGGTAGATTGATGAACAAAAATTCCGTTTGCCAAATATTCAATTTGCAAACCAAGACATAATTTTGTCTTTCCGAGATCTTTCATCTCGAATTCATTCTTTAGATAATCAATTGCCTTTTGGAGTTCTATGGGGGTTCCAATAAGGTTTATGTCATCGACATATACGGCAAGTACAACAAATTCCGATGTTGTTTTCCTTATAAAAACACACGGGCAAATGGCATCATTTATATAGCCTTCTTTTAATAAATACTCACTAAGACGATTATACCACATTCGTCCTGATTGCTTTAGACCATACAAGGATCTTTGCAATTTGATTGAAAACATTTCCCGGACTTTGAATTATGAGCATTTGGCATTTTGAGTCCCTCAGGAATTTTCATGTATATCTCATTATCAAGTGAGCCATAAAGATAGGCAGTAACCACATCCATTAAATGCATATCAAGCTTTTCAAGGACAGCAAAACTAATAAGATAACGAAAAGTTATGGCATCCATTACAGGCGAATATGTCTCTTCATAATCGACACCAGGCCTTTGAGAAAATCCTTGTGCAACAAGGCGTGCCTAATATCTTTGTACCTCGTTTTTCTCATTTCTCTTGCGTACAAAGACCCATTTATAACCAACAGGCTTAACACCATTAGGTGTCTCAACTATAGGGCCAAAAACTTCACGTTTTGCCAGCGAATTCAATTCTGATTGAATTGCTTCTTGCCATTTTGGCCAATCATGTCTTTTTCGACATTCTCCAACAGATTGAGGTTCAAGATCCTCATTTTCTTGCATAATGCTAGATGCGACATTAAAAGCAAAGACATAACCCACCATTATATCCACTCGATTAAAATTTGCCTCAATATCGATTGGATTTATGGATAGTTCCTTATTTTCCTGAGTCTCGGGCTCAAAGGATTCTTCATGAATCTCAGAGTTTATTAAATCATGAATTTCCTCATGAGATTCTTTCGTAGTGTCATTTTGATCGTTTGCTTTCCTCTTTCTAGGATTTCGACTTTGGAACCTAATGGCCTGCCACGCTTCAGGCGTGCATTCGACTCAATGGATATGACACTAGATGATTGTCCAACAGGGACATCAATACGGATTGGAACATTCTCCGCGGGGATGTGGGATTTTGTTATCCTTTTCAAGTCCGTAAATGCGTCAGGCATTTGATTTGCTATTCTTTGCAAATGGATAATCTTTTGCGCCTCTTTTTCACAAATAGAGGTACGTGGATCAAGATGAGATAATGATGCATTTTTCCACAAAATTTCCCGTTTGGTTTCACCGACTTCTCCCCCTAATTTTGGAAAAGTGTCTCATCAAATTGACAGTCTGCAAATCGTGCAGTGAATAAATCCCCTGTCAATGTTTCGAGGTAGCGAATAATGGAGGGCGATTCAAACCCAACATATATTCCTAACCTTCTTTGCGGACCCATTTTGGTGCGGTATGGCGGTGCTATAGGCACATATACTGCGCATCCAAAGATTCATTAATGGGATATATTGGGTTCATGATCCAAAACCAATTGCAACGGGGAATATTTGTGATAATTCGTCGGTCTGAGACGAATTAGCATTGCTGCATGCAAAATGGCGTGACCCCATACCGAAGTGGGCAGCCTCGTTTTCATGAGTAATGGTCTTGCAATCAACTGCAGTCGTTTAATTAAAGATTCTGCAAGACCGTTTTGAGTGTGAACATGAGCTACAGAATGTTACACTTTTATCCCAATTGATAAGCAATAATCATTAAATGCTTGGGATGAAAACTCAGCAGCATTATCCAGTCTAATAGACTTGATTGGATTATCAGGAAATTGTGCTCGTAGTCGAATTATTTGTGCCATTAGTTTTACAAACGCAAGGTTGCGTGATGACAACAGGCACACATGAGACCATCTACAGGATGCGTCTATTAAGACCATAAAATATCTAAAAGACCCACTAGGTGGGTGAATAGGTCCACACATGTCCCCTTGTATACGTTCCAAAAACGTAGGTGACTCAGTCCCAACCTTTGTTGGTGATGGTCTTGTAATTAACTTGCCTTGATAACAAGAAGTGCAAGAAAATTCATTATTTAAAAGAATCTTGAAATTCTTTAACGGATGCCCATATGAGCTTTCTATAATCCGTCTCATCATGATTGATCCAGGGTGTCCCAATCGATCATGCCAAAGTACAAAAGTATTGGAATCAGTAACCTTTTGGTTTACTGTTGAATGTGCCTCAATTGCACTAATTTTTGTCCAATACAGGCCACAAGATAAAGACGGGAATTTCTCAATAACCCTCTTTTGGCCAGAGTCATTCTTTGTAATGATGAGATATTCAAGATTATTCTCATCTATTGTCTCAATATGATATCCATTCCGGCGTATATCTTTAAAACTCAACAAGTTTCTCTTAGACTTGGAGGAGAACATTGCATTCTCTATGATAAACATTGTTCCTCTAGGCAGAGTTATAGTTGCTCTTCCAGAGCCTTCAATCAATTTACTACTACCAGAGATTGTAGTAACATCTGCCTTACACATACTTAGTTGGGAGAAATGTTTCTTTTTCTTTGAGTATCGTATGTGTAGTACATGAATTAACTAAACAAATATTTGATCCAAGTTTGCTTTGTGAGATATCCATATTTGCTTTCCCATGGTTTGACATACAAAAGAAAATACACGAACATGAGAATAAACAAATTCAATCCGTTTGTTTCACATTTAAACAATATTTTCAAAATCTGCTGAGGTTAGTTGACTAACTAAATCAGATAGTCGATTGTATGTTTTCCATAATCGATTACTTTGCAGTTTGAAAATTTCAGTTTAAGCACTGTCTCAATGTAATCGATTGTTGAACATACATAATCGATTATTTGCTATTTTGAAAAAATTCAGATCACACTGTCTTAATATAATCGATTTTTAAACATACATAATCGATTATTTGCTATTTTGAAAAACGTCAGATCACACTGTCTTAATATAATCGATTGTTAAACATACATAATCGATTATTTGCTATTTTGAAAAACTTCAGATCACACTGTCTTAATATAATCGATTGTTAAACATACATAATTGATTATTTGCTATTTTGAAAAACTTCAGATCACACTGTCTTAATATAATCGATTGTTAAACATACATAATCGATTATTTGCTATTTTGAAAAACTTCAGATCACACTATCTTAATATAATCGATTGTTAAACATACATAATCTATTATTTGCTATTTTGAAAAACTTCAGATCACACTGTCTTAATATAATCGATTGTTAACAAGTATATAATCGATTGTTTTGCAGTTTTAATGCGAAATATTAGATAATCGACTAACTGTTAGGTTAGTCGATTAACTCTACTGAAAAATAAAAATTTCTTTGAAATTTTAGCATATTGAAACATTCTAAAGAACTAATACTAACATTATATTATAAACTAACTAATACGAGCTGATACTAATGACTATTAGTTTATTCACTAACTAATACAAATAAAATCAAACAATTCCATCTTCCTTCATCACAGATCCATCACCGATTAAGTGGTCTATTTTCCCCTCAGGGTGCTCAAAGAAGTCTGCCACATCCAGGTGGGTGATGTCAAAATTGTCGTCAGAGACAAAATTTGTTTCAGGGCCTTTATTCTTTAGAGATGCTTGATAAAGATCAACCAAATGTCTTGGTACATGGCAAGCTTTTGACCAGTGCCTTTTTCCACCGCAACGATAGCATATAGTTTCTGAACTATTTGCCTTTGATTCTCATAATCCCGTTTCTGCTTTTGGTGGTTATTTCTCTTTGCAGGGTGACGGACATCAGGGAAATTTCTTCCTTGTCTACTTCCACGGCTATGACCCCGATTACGACCACGACCATGACTAGATCCATGGCCTTTTCCATGCTTGGCATAATGAGAATACACCTTATCTGCTTCAGGCAATGGTGTAGACCCAGTGGGTCGATTTTCGTGATTTCTCATGAGCAGGTCATTTGTTTCGCTCAGTCACAAGGAGAAGAGAAATCAGTTCAGAGTACTTTTTGAAACCTTTCTCTCTGTACTGTTGTTGCAGTGCCATATTGGAGGCATGAAATGTTATAAACGTTTTCTCAAGCATATCATAATCAGAGATATTATCTCCACAGAGTTTCAATTTAGAAGTAATTCTGAACATTGCAGAATTATATTCAGAAACAGACTTAAAGTCTTGGAGCCTCAGATGAGCCCGATCATATCGTTCTTGTGGCAGAGTGACCAACTTCAGGTTGTCATATCTCTCCTTTAAGCCGTTCCACAAGATGAGTGGATCTTTGACTGTGAGATATTCAATTTTCAAACCTTCATCAAGGTGATGGCGCAAGAAAATCAAGGCCTTAGCACAGTCTTGGGTGGATGCTTTATCTCTGTCTTTAATGGCGTATTCAAGACCCATAGCATCTAAGTGGATTTCAGCATCCAACACCCATGTCATATAGTTCTTGCCCGAAATTTCAAGGGCAACGAACTTTCTTTTTATAATATCAGACATAATTAAAACCAAATTCGGAAAAAGGGAAATACCTTAATTTTCTCAAGAGGATTCTTGAGACGGTAGAGTCTCGTGCTGATAACGTGTTATGAAATAATATAAGAACAAGAACAATAATACAAGAACAATATAGAGAGAAGTAGAGAGAGGAGTATTCTTATTGATACTTTGGGGTGATTTACAATGGGAGAGAACCCCTTTATTTATAGGAAGGTGGTGACTTAGCCACCAAGTAGTAAACCCTAGAATCTCTCTAAATATAGACATTCACCTTAAATAGGATTCTATTTATAACAAACCTTTATTTATTGCACGTCTTTTTCATTCTCTATTTTTTCCATCATTATTTATGATTGGATACAATTTTAAGTTGAGCCAATAGAAAAAATTAAATATACATAAAATGATTATAAAAGTTAGAATAATAAATATGGTAATTTTGTTACATTAATATAGACGATAAAATAAAATAACTACATCAAGGTAAACTTATTCATTTGTAGACTATAATGTACTTTTGTCGGACAAAAGTAAAGAGAGAGGTTAGAGTAATACTAAAACCACAATTGATGTACGTGTTACAACTCGAAACCTTAGAAAAGGTGAGCGTAATTCTTCCAAGTAAATGAAAAAAAAAGGACAAATTAATGAATGCAAAAGGCAGCACAATAATTAAACACATAGTCGTAAACAAGACATTGATTACATTAATAACTCCGAAGGATAATCAGTAAAGATTTCATTGAGATTTATCTTAGATTTCCACCAATTTAGTTGTTTTAGAGTCGTATCTGCCACTACTAAAAAAATAAGAATTAGCGACTCAAAAATTCTGTCGTTAAACAAAGAAATTATTCAGCGACAGGTTATCAAATATAATTTTGTTTGCTATAGCGATCAAACGATAAATTAATTACGAAATTCATACCTAATTCCAATGTGTGGAAAAAAGAATAGTTTTAAAAAGGATATATGTATATTCCTTTTCGTAAAAGAATTCAGGCATAATGTTCGCTAGTATATTGTAAAATGTATATTTTATGCATATAATATAAAAAATAATTATTTAAATAAGAGTATTTTTATAATATACATTATATATTCTTGAAAGTGATGCTCGATTATATTATATATATTCCATGCACGACTTAACATAGCATATTTTACTCTATACAGATAGTCTTTATGCTTTTCGGTTGATATAACTTTGTGCCGCTGAAAAATTAATAGAAATATAATAACATAATTGAGCATAATTAAATAATACTTTTCCTAAAACTTACTTATGGGATTACAATGAGTTTGTTGTTGTCGTCTTTGTTGTTGTTATTGTGAAATGAATTATTTGGTGACTTTTGTTGCACAAAAATAGGATGCAAAGATTCCTTTGATAAATGCGAACATCCTAATTTGTGGATTTAGGAACGAAATTTTGGCATGGTATAACAACATACTTGTATAATTGGCAGAAAATAATTCTAGTTATATATATATATATATATATATATGTACATCACAATAATAATATGTATATTACAACTTCTTTTTTCTACTTTGTCTATATCAACATGTATATTAAAATTTTAGTTTCATTTTTTGTATATAAATAATATTATTCTTTGTATATCAATAATATAAAATTATATATATAGTTGTTGTTGCCTTTATATCAATATATATCACAATAAAATTATTATATTATTTGTATATCACAGTATATAGCACATCGGACATGTGTAAACCAAAATTGTAACCCGTGTATATCTCTATGTACACCAGTGATATCTCTTGTATATTATGTATATTTGTGTATAGCCATGAAAATTTGTGTTACATGTACGATATACAATATGATATACATAGGCGTTCATAACAAAATTGTGTTGCATGATATACAAAGTGATATACACAGACGTCCTTAAAAACCTGTGTGTGATATACTCTGATGTGCACGATATACAATGTGATATACACATGTCATAATTGCATTTTTAGGTCTGATTTTTTCACCTAAAACCAATCTAAATCACTTCTATTCTTGCTCAAATTTCTTATGTAGCCTCGTTTAGGTATTTTCAACCAATTACAATCATACATACTCATTAAATCCAAGCAAAAAAAGGAAGAAAGAAGAAAAACGTAGTTGAAATATATTTTTTCTCACTTAGTTTTTGCTAATCTTGCTCAAATTTTGTATATTGCCTCGTTTTGGTATTTTCAACCAATTTCAACCACATCCACTCATTCAATCCAGCCGAAAAAAAGAAGAGAGAAGAAAAATAAAGTTGAAATCTATTTTTTCTCTCTTAGTTTTTACTTCTGATTTTTTTATGATGTGAGATCAACCTTATCTTTTCATACCACTAATTTTCTTTTTACATAATTTGCAAGAATATTTGCTAAACTATGAGAGCAAAAAAGAAGAGATAAAAGAAGATACAAGGAGAGAAAATGGGAGGAAAGCCAAAATAAGCGTGTAGTTTTTTTTTTGAAAGAGAATCTAAAAGAGTAGTCTGTTTTTAAAATTTGGCTATATAATGTCAATTGTTTGGGGCTATCTTTACCAAACCTAATATAAAGCTAAACACTTGTCAATTTTTATTATGTGTTGTTATAGGATGCCAATTTATTCTTTAGGAACTGTTAGTGTGGTCTCTACTCAATTCTCTAGCCCCATTGTGAATCCTTTTTGCTGAAACTTGGGGTATTTGCACGAATAGCCTTTTTTGGCCATTATTTAAATTTTATTCCCATTAATCATGTAACTAAAAATTTGTTTGCGAAAATGAAAATTATCCCAATTGTGCTTGATGACTAGCGGAGTCAGGATTTAAAGAGGCTTGAAAATGTCCATATGTGCTACTTCTCAATTTTGATAGCATAATTGGACGAACGATATCAATGGTTAATGCAGATTGAGAACATTTTTTTGAGGATTTTTTATAAAGAACTACATTTTAGAGCCTAATAATCGTTATTTGCAATAAATTATTTGTGATACAAAAATAAATATAATTAAATGGCTGAAGTCACATATTTCTCGAATGTAGGACGATGCAGTCCTCTTGGGATATATTTGATCTCTACCTTCTTGAGTTATTTGATTATCAAAAAGTATCCGGCTATATTTTGATCTCTTTGTGAATATCCCAAGAGATTATGAGATTTTGAGGCACCTCTTCAAGGGAGTATGCATTCCTTTATACATGTGTGAGTTAGGGTTTAAGGTAGACTAACCTTCAACGAACCCTTATAGAATCTTATGAAAGTACAAGAGGGGGTGAATTATTTATATTAAAACTTAATAGCTAGCAGTTGACTAGTTTTATGATTAGTTGACCGGATATAAGAACTTAATACTAGTAAAGACAGAATTTAAGATATAGAATTTAAATGCATGAAGTAAACACACTAGAGTTTTTATACTGTTTTGAATTCAATGTGAACCGTAGTCCAGTCCCCTTGGGTTCAAGGGAGTTCTTTTTCAGTAAATGAGTTTCTTCAAGAGTATAGAGAATGGCGTGATCTACCTTGATCGCTTAGTTCCTATTTCACTCATTTTATTTGATACAATACCTCACCAGTGTTGTTCCCTCTTTATTCTCTAACTTGTTACATATCAGATTTAGTAGAGCTACAATATTGGTTGGTAGTAGAATTAAGAGCGGGTATTTGGTTCGATCAAAGTATATAGTTCAAGTGTACAGATACAAGTTTAAATACTTTGAGGGAGGCTTGATTTTTGGAAAGATTTTCCAACCCAAGAGATTTGATCCTTGAAAAGAAATTGATTCTTTCCGGGAACAAGGTCATACATCAACGGCTATAATTACGTGATCCTTGATTGGTGTTCCATATATGCTTCCCAATATCTTGCACCTTCCGGATTTGGATATGCGCGTCTTGATTGATTCCATAAGTTTAGGCTTGATTGATTCTATCTTGGCTTTGATTGATTATTCTAATCACGAATTGCTTTTCTTGATTCCGTCCATTTTCATAGTTGTCCATTGATTTCGTGATCCTTGCCAACCTCGAGTTGCATTCCTTAAGTTCCCTGATTGATTGCTTCCATCTCGTAGTTTCTCCTTGATTTCTTAATCTTCTCTAATTGATTCCTTCAATATTTGAATTCTTATCCATGAGTTCCTTCACAGAAATATTATTTGCACCATTAAAAACAGATCTAACAATCTTTCCCTTTTTGATGATGAAATAATAATGTATATGTAGAAACAACAATTGACTTCCCTGTGTTTTACTCCCCCTTAATGTATGTAGTTGACTGGTCCATGGTACTCCCCCTCATATCATGCAGTTGACTCCTACTGCAGAGGATGCTAAAGTACACTTACCCTTTAGTCGACTGGCTTGGTATGCATATATTGCATATTGTACTTTGTATACATGTAAGTTACATATATCCTGCTCCCCCTTTTTGGTATCAACAAATAAGGAATAGGCAGATCAAACCACGAACTAAAAACCAGGGATATAACATTATGCAGCAGAGTTATAGTCCAAAAAACAACCAGAACAGAACAAAAATAGAAATTATCCAATGATTGTTTTAATAGTCCAAAAATAGCACAGCAAAAAAATTGTCTTAAGCAACCACATTAGCAATGCATAAAGTAGGTAAGAGTATTTCAAATGGCCTTCTTCAGTTGCTCAAATCTAGCATTGGCTTAGATGATCATTCTATCAAACTAGTCATGAACCTCCTTGAAAGTCTTGACAGCGGTCTCCCTTACTTTGAGAACGACAACTCTTATCTTGGGCACATCAGACCCTATTTCTTTGGAAATGGCATGAATGCCATCAACAGCTGTCTGAGTGTCTGTGAGTGTTGATACCTAATTTTTTTCCTATGTCTTTTTAATATGTAAAATACCTTCAAAATAGCATATGTATGCATATATAATGTATGTCCAAGTATTTCATTGTTTTTCTTTAATTTTTAAAGGTTTTTAAATCAATTTATTTTCCTATTTTATCCATAAAAATCCAATAATTATTTTTTTAAAAATATCATATTTGGTGATTCACTTGTTGAACTTTTATATCTATGCTAAAATATAGCTAAGGGATTTTTTGCATATTTTTATAAATTTATTTAGTATTTTTAAAAATGAAATTGCATAATTGTAATATTAGCCTCTTTTAGGATTTAATTACGTTTACATTTACAAAAATTACGTCCACCTTTTTAAATAGTTAATTATACATTGTAAATAATTTTAGTGCTCTCAATTTATTTTCAAAAGCTTATTTACTCTTTTTTTATAAATAAACAAGGGAAAAGTGGCTATTTAAATTGTAGCCCAAATTGGATTTCAATTATAACCCAATTCAAGCCCCTATTCTCCCCCAGCCCAATTCCATTTTAAAACCGATTACCCCGACCCTATTTCAAATTGAACCGACGCAACCCGGCTACCCCTGTAACCTTTTTAACCCCAACCATTGATCGTTTAGATGAACGACTCCCATCATCCCCTTCCATTTTTTAACCCTTCCTTATTACTCACCAACCGCTGCCTCTGAATCCCTCTTCTCTCTCAACTCTCTTTGAAACACTTGTAAACCCTTGCTGCCGCAATCAAACTACACCATAATCCACCCTAAGTCCTGCCTAATCCATGGAACCTTGTGGTCATTTGAGATGTGTAGGGACATTCTATGGCTCATGGGTTTTTGTTCTTGTGGTCTCGCGGCTAGACCTTGAGGGATTCTGGTCCATTCCTTCTTCGATTTTAGTTCGTGGCTATTCTATTGTCATCCTTGACCTTTCTCCGGCCAGCCATAGCTGTTCGAGGAGATTGTTTTGGTGATTTTTTGTGCTATCTTAGCTTAGTTGTAGCACTCATTAATAATGTAGTAGTTTTTGTTAAAATGTAAAACAAAAATCAGAAAACTAGGACTTTTCCTAATGATGGATTCTGTGGACAGTTTTTTTAAGGAATTAAGGTCCAATAAACAAATCAAATATATATTCTATTTTTGTTTCTAGTTAGTTAGTTAGATAATAATCCCTCTTGATTTTTCTTTGTGCGTCGATTTTTTTCAAGTGGATGTAACTTGAACCGGGTAAACTTTTTTATTTTTAGGATTATCTTTTTCTCTTAGGAGAAGAAAAACTATATCTAACTTGTTTGATACTAGCATATTTAGGCATGAGTTTGAGCAATACTTTCTTCTGAGGGCGTGAGTAATGAATAAAATAGCAGACTTTCTGATACTTAAGCTCATGGTTGTGACTCTGTATATAGCTTATTCTTATATTATCGTTCGCTATGACCATATCTGTCTTAGAGTGGAATTGATCCATCTTGATTGATACTTGTACCATATGGGGTGAGGATTTCTTACATATATTCCATATTTTGCATCTTCGTCTAGAACTTGACACGCATGTTATTAAAGCGAAATAAAAGTATTGCTCCGTTTAGAAGATAATAGTTAGGCTTTCTTTGATATTTCTTATGAATTTTAGTCATTTCATACATTGTAACTGTAGAAAATCATTCTATCCATGATATGTACGCTTTGGTTGTACTAGCATGATTTTCAGGTATATGTTTTGATGAATGACAAACAATGAAGTCAACTTGTTAAACAATGTTATTGTATGACAAACAATGAAGATGCATTAGCAAACAATCAAGTTTGAATGTCGAGAAGCATATTGATGAATGGATTGCATGGAAAAGCCAAGACGAGCTCAAAAGTTCAAGACCGAAGACCCAAGGCATAGGTCGCTAGGTAGAACCAATGTAAGAGCAACGTTTAAGTTATCTCGTCTTTTGGCTCAACATAGGTCATCATTAATATGCATAAAATCATTTTATTAAATCATATATATCATAAACATTTTTAATATACTTCAAACAAAATGATTTTAACATTTTATTAAATCATATATATCATAAATATTTTTAATATACTTCAAACAAAATGATTTTAACGTTTTCATTTTAACCAAAATGGTTTTGAAGTAAGTTTTCGATTCTGGTATATTCTGGTATATTTTGGTATACTCCAGCTTTGATTCTGGTATACTCTGGTATATACCAGCTTTGCTGAGTTTCCAGATTTTACTGGAGCAACATAATCGATTATGTGATTGGAATAATCGATTATTTCACTATCCGTTGCCTTCCCAACGTTCCGTTTTATGAACGTTGAGAAGATAATCGATTATGCAATCACATAATCGATTATTTTGGCATAAAATCAGCATAATTGATTGTCAATTAAGCAACGGACATGCACCTTTTAACCCCTATAAATAGAGGTCTTTTGAGCTGATTTTAAACACACAACACCTCCCAATATTCATATACATATTGATATTATTTGAGCATCATTATAGAGCTTTTGTTGAGCCATTTGAGAGACAACTTTGAGTTGTTCATAGAGCTAATATTGTATCTCTTTATCTACTCTTTTGAGAGAGTTCTTGTTGTAAAAGAGAAAGGTGTTTGAGAAGAACATATCTTCTCATTGATTGTCGGGTTTGCTAAGTACCCTCAATCTTAGTGGTTGAAGTCTTGAGGTGCGGTATCCTCGAGCAAGTTGAAGTCTTGTAGAGTGTACATCTACGAGCAAGTGTAACGGTTTGTTAGGCACCCGAAAGCTTAACGGAGTTAGTGGAATCTCGAGAGAGTCTCTCGGGGACTGGACTAACCACAAGTTGTGGTGAACCAGGATAAATTCGGTGTGTTCCTTCCTTGCTATTTTTATTACCGAATTTATTTTATTCCTGCAATTTTTAATTCCGCAATATTTATCAATATTCTCGTGCCGCACTATTCACTCCCCCTCTAGTGACGGGCATAAAACCTAACAATTGGTATCAGAGCCTAACTCTCTGAAAGCCTTAATTGGTTGAGAGCGATATATATTTTTTTTGTTGAGAATATTGAACGCAGGAATGATGAGCGAAGGACACTCCACCTATAGCCCTCCACTATTTGACGGAACAAACTATACATATTGGAAAGAGCGGATGAGAATATTCATCCAATCAAATAACTTTCGATTATGGCAAATCATCAAGAAAGGTGAACAAATGCCAACAAAGAAAGTTGGGGAAATCATAGTTCCAAAGGAGGAAAATGAATATGATGCCGAGGACATCAGGAAGGTTGAAAGAAACGCAAAGGCCGTCAACTTATTATATTGTGCGGTAAATTCGAATGACTATCGGAAAATCTCGTGTTGCACAACCGCAAAGGAAATGTGGGATAAACTCGAGATCACTTATGAAGGTACGTCTCAAGTCCGAGAATCTAAAGTTGATTTTCTAACACATGAATATGAACTCTTTAGAATGAGGGAGTCGGAACCCATTGGAATTATGTTCGAACGATTTTCAAGAATCGTCAACGATCTTCATGCTCTCGGGAAAGTTTACACGAACAAAGATCTTGTTCGAAAAGTCCTACGAGTCTCACTCCCGAATGGCGTTCCAAAGCCAATGCCATCCAAGAGTCGGTAGGATTCACGGATATCACAATTGATGGACTAAGAGGTAACCTCGAAACTTACGAAAGCACAATTCTTAATCTTTATCTTAGAAGTTAAGGTTCGAATATTGCCTTCAAAGCCTCATCCTCTAAAAGAGAAGAGGTAAGTGATTCGGATAGCGATGATGATAATATTTCCAATGATATAATTGAAAAGTTTTATAAGTTTATGAAGAAGGAAATAAAGAAGGAAGAACCAAGTCCGGCATGCCAAAATTGTGGAAAACTTGGCCACACCAAATCACATTGTCCAAAAACCAAGGACAAGAAAAAGAAGAAACATCATCGGCGCGTGACATGGGATTCGGACAGCTCGGGCGATGAAACTGCCGCATTATGCCTCATGGCCAACGAAGAAGAAGAGGTAAGTATTTCTAACTCTTACTCGTTTGAAGAAATGCAAAATGCCTATGATGAATTATATGGTGAATTTTTTAGAGCCTCCAAAACCATAAAGGAATTGAAGAAAACACTTTCTTTGCAAGAAAAAGATTTTGAAAAACAACCTACTTTGAAAGAAAAAGATTTTGAAAAATTGACTCGTGATAATGAGAAGCTAAAAGAAGAAAATAATTTTTTGGAAAATGACAATGTTGATCTTAAAAATAAAATCAAGGAGATGAATGAAGCCTCTTCAATTATTCAAAGTTCTTCTTGTAATTCTTTGAAATAGAGAACATAGAACTTAGAAATACACTAGAGAAACGTAGTGTAAATGATCCTAAAACAAGTGAGGAAATTAAAAAGGATTATAGTAATGAGGTTGGTCCATCTAGAAATAATTCTAGGAACCTCACGAATGAGTCTAAAATTAATCATTTTAGACCACCTAGAAACAATTCTAGGAATTTTGCTAATAAGTCTAAAACTAATCATTTTAGACCACCTAGAAACGACTCTAGGATCTTTGTAAATAAGTCTAGAATGAATAATTTTAGACCACCTAGAAATAACTCTAGGAATTGCAATACGTCTAGGGATAACGACTTTAGATCACCTAGAACGCTTTTGGCTCAACCAAGACATATGCACAACCCGAATGTTATATGTCATTATTGTAACCGGGTAGGACACATAGCACCCGTATGTTTCGCAGAACATAGAGATTTATCTTTTGACTATGATTATTATTTGCCTAACCCCCAAGGACCCAAAAGTGCCTGGGTACCGAAAACCTACTTTTAGGTACGTTTGCAGGTGTGCTTGAAGACTACAATATTGTAGTAGATGCACCAAGCACGAAACCTTATTGCATCGAGGGGGAATTTCGGTTAGTTATCATATTTTTGATAAAAACATAATAGTTGATATGTGTTAACAATTAATATATCTTTGTTAACAATTGATATTAATTATTTTTGTTGATTCATGTTTTGATAACTTTTATCTTGAATAACAATTGGTATCAATTATTTTTGTTAAAAATAATGATTGATTCATGTTTTGATGAATATTTTTTTGGTTTGAATAACAGTTGATATATTCTTGAAAAATAAATGATTCATGTTTTGAATACAACTATTGGTTTGTTAAAAATTAACTGTTGATATGTTCTTAAGTAATATGATTTTCGAAAAATAACCGTTATTATGGTTGTTATGTTTCTACTAACATTTGGTATTATTTCATGTTGGTATGATTTTTTAAATATCGTCAATGTATATTCCTCATTTTATTTCCTATTTTATTCTTGACACTAACAATTGATATACCCAAAAGGGGGAAGTGTCGAAAGGGGAAAGTAGCCTTTGTATACTCTTCTTTTTGCTAATGCAAAAAGGGGAAATAAATTAGGCGATATGCATCAAATAAGAGGGAATGAATCTACGTTATAGTATGCCTTATTTGAGGGGGAATTATCATTAAGGGAAATAGTTTGCATGAATTGTATGTTGAGATATAGCATGGATTTAGGGGGAATCCGATATGCATATCTCCTGTTGTTTGTCATTATCAAAAAGGGGGAAATTGTAGAAAATCATTCTATCCATGAAATGTGCGCTTTGGTTGTACTAGCATGATTTTCAGGTATAGGTTTTGATGAATGACAAACAATGAAGTCAACTTGTTAAACAATGTTATTGTATGACAAACAATGAAGATGTATTAGCAAACTATCAAGTTTGAATGCCGAGAAGCATATTGATGAATGGATTGCATGGAAAAGCCAAGACGAGCTCAAAAGTTCAAGACCGAAGACCCAAGGCATAGGTCGCTAGGTAGAACCAATGTAAGAGCAACGTTTAAGTTATCTTGTCTTTTGGCTCAACATAGATCATCATTAATATGCATAAAATCATTTTATTAAATCATATATATCATAAACATTTTTAATATACTTCAAACAAAATGATTTTAACATTTTATTAAATTATATATATCATAAACATTTTTAATATACTTCAAACAAAATGATTTTAACGTTTTTATTTTAACCAAAATGGTTTTTGAAGTAAGTTTTCGATTCTGGTATATTCTGGTATATTTTGGTATACGCCAGCTTTGATTCTGGTATACTCTGGTATATACTAGCTTTGCTGAGTTTCCAGATTTTACTGGAGCAACATAATCGATTATGTGATTGGAATAATCGATTATTTCACTATCCGTTGCCTTCCCAACGTTCCGCTTTATGAACGTTGAGAAGATAATCGATTATGCAATCACATAATCGATTATTTTGGCATAAAATCAGCATAATTGATTGTCAATTAAGCAACGGACATGCACCTTTTAACTCCTATAAATAGAGGTCTTTTGAGCTGATTTTAAACACACAACACCTCCCAATATTCATATACATATTGATATTATTTGAGCATCATTATAGAGCTTTTGTTGAGCCATTTGAGAGACAACTTTGAGTTGTTCATAGAGCTAATATTGTATCTCTTTATCTACTCTTTTGAGAGAGTTCTTGTTGTAAAAGAGAAAGGTGTTTGAGAAGAACATATCTTCTCATTGATTGTCGGGTTTGCTAAGTACCCTCAATCTTAGTGGTTGAAGTCTTGAGGTGCGGTATCCTCGAGCAAGTTGAAGTCTTGTAGAGTGTACATCTACGAGCAAGTGTAACGGTTTGTTAGGCACCCGAAAGCTTAACGGAGTTAGTGGAATCTCGAGAGAGTCTCTCGGGGACTGGACTAACCACAAGTTGTGGTGAACCAGGATAAATTCGGTGTGTTCTTTCCTTGCTATTTTTATTACCGAATTTATTTTATTCCTGCAATTTTTAATTCCGCAATATTTATTAATATTCTCGTGCCGCACTATTCACTCCCCCTCTAGTGACGGGCATAAAACCTAACAGTACCACTAGTTAGCCCTTTTAACCTATAGTCTTTTTGTTTGGAATCCGTATTTTTGTCTTGATCATTTTGTTTGAATCCCTAGTTTTTGCACTCTGCTTCCTTGAGCATTGTTTCTTACACTGTGATATTAATTGACAAATTTAAAAAATGGGATGGTTTAGTAAAAACGGTGACAGATGATGGCTGAAAGATAATGAAAAGGCCCTCTTGAAAAGAATGTTATGTAAAAATATAAAAAATAAAAAGTGAATGAAAAAATTAGCTTTGAAACAAAATGAAATATTCTTGATATGAGGACTTGTGAAATAATTGAGGAAGAGAGGGCTGAAAAATAAAATTAAGAGATGAAAATAATAAGTGATGAAGTCTAAAAGGGCAAAGTGCTTAGGGAAGTATAAGTCACTATTAAATAGTTCCCTTACATGTTCCTTAGCCAATATTACAACCTATTAAAGTCCTATTTGATTCTTTCCGAGCATGCTTAACTAGCAGAGATGTACATAATGGGCAAGCCTATGATTTTTTTTTGCATACATGTGAATTCATTTGTGAGTGCAAGAGTTGTTCTTTTATGCAAGGCCCTTAAATTATATTCATTCTTTGATTTGAGTGTATGAACTATTTATTCTTGTGAGGGCATCCGTTTCATGATAGATAGGTGATGTTATTACTTTTATTGACAGAGTAGGTGAATGAGATTGAATTTGGTGAGTTATAGTCCTTCTCTGAGGTTAGGAGATTAGAAGTTTGTTGTTTGTTTGTGACATGTATATCTTGAACGATGATGAGGAAGAGTATATATGATAGTTTGAGTTGCTATTCTTCCAAATTGGTGGTGTTTCTAGGCTTGATTATTGAAAGTGATTTTAATGCTTACTTGAGGATGACCAAGATTCTAAGTGTGGGATATTGATGTTTGGCCAAAAATACATATAAAAGGGGCTTTAAATATATTTGGAGGAGATGTAACATACTTCGAAGGAGAATTCACGTGGAGGAATACATACCACGCTTGGAGGAGGCTTTCAACTAGCTTCTCTTCTCTTCTCTTCTTTTAGTTTCATAGTTTATTATTTCTAGAGTTTTGGATAGTGCTGAACGTTTTAGTTTGAAACTTTAGTTATTTTTATTATTTTATCATATTAATTTATTTATTCAATGTTGCGCTTATTTATTTGATTGCTTGATCATTAATTGAATATTATTTACGAGTCTAAGATTGAACTCGGGATAGGCAATTTTAGATTGCATATAAGATTGAGTAGAGCAAGATATTAACTTGGGGGAGGGGTGGAGGATTTACGGTTAGGATAGGAATATACCTAATCCCCTTGCTTGGCTAATATACAGAAAATATTATTGCGTACTTGTTAATTCTAATTCTATAGGAATATAGGCATTAGTTTAGCTTGAATAGGCGAGTAGTACAACGGAAGAAGGCTACGAGCAATATTAACCCTGTCAACCAATAAATAAGGCAAATTAGTTAGATAATTTAAGTGAAAAATTTAACAGGATTGTCAGCTAACCAATAGCTCTAGAATATTATCTCCCATTGAATTCTTCTCTAATATTGCCAATTTATTCTTTTAATCTCTTAGTTTATTACTATAGATTAGTTTGAGTTAGTTATTCATATTTTAGGATTCCATTGAATGGATTAATTAGTTGGGTTTAATGTAGTTGATAATTAATCACAAATCCCTGTGGATACGATATCTGAACTTACAATATAATATTACTTGTCGACCACATATACTTGCGTGTGCATTTAAAAGCAACAAGTTTATTGGCGCAATTGCCGATGACTTAGAAATTAACTATTTTACTAGATTGGATTTTCACTTTTGTCTATTCAAGTTTTATTTATTTATTTTATCTTAGTTTAATATTTTATTATCTTTGTTCATATGTCATCTTGGAACAAGAATTGGTCGAATATTAGTTATTCTTACTTGGTGATCCTTTTCCATATTGTGGAGGACCACACTTACGATAAAATTGTGAATCTCAAATCTTATGAATGTAATGTTTATAATGTGTGTGGTAGTCAAGGTGGCCCTTGGGATGGTTGTCCTAATTCTTTTCATCCTTCTTAAAGCTCTTATTATGATATTTCTAAAAATATTTATGAGTTTGATAGGAGCAATGAAGTGGCGGATGTAGAGCGTACTGCCCGTATTATGGACATGATGAGGCAAGTATCTGAGCAACAAAATGAAATTCAAAATTTTAAACAAAGAATTAGTACATCAATCATGAGAATGAAGGCTGAGGCGGAAGAACTGTCTAATGAGAGCGAGTTTCCACCAGAAGATAATTTTGAAGAGGCAGATATAGTGAGTCAATCTTGGCTAGAGGAACAAGCTTAACTGATAAAATCTCATGAGTTTCTCCGTGTTGGTCTTTCAAACATGACAGAACAATTGATAGAAGGATCAAGGAAGAACTGAGCTCAGGCTAGAGATAGACAAATTTGGCTCAGATATCCATGACATGCGGGCTAAATTGAATAAAAGGTTGAAATCGAGAGAGGAAATTCTAGATTGTATATAAAATTGAGTAGAGAAAGATCTTAACTCTAAGGGGGGCGGATTTGCCGTTAGGATAGGAATATATCTAATCGCTTTGCTTCGTTACTATACAAAAATTATTAATGCGTTCTTGTTAATTTTAATTCCATAGGAATATAGGCGTTAGATTAGCTTGAATAGGCGAGTAGTACTTCGGAAGAAAGCTACAAATAATATTAACCATTTTAATCAATAAATCAGATAAATTAATTAGACGATTTAAGTGAAAAATTCAACGGGATTGTCAGCTAACCCATAGCTCTAGAATATCTTCTCCAATTTAATTCGTCTCTAATATTGCCAATTTATTCTTTTAATCTATTAGTTTGTTACTCTAGATTAGTTTGAGTTAATTATTATATTTTAGGATTCACTTGAATAGATTAATTAATTGGGTTTAATGTAGTTGATAATTAATCACAAGTCCATGTGGATATGATATGTGGACTAACAATTCTATATTACTTGTCGACCATGTATACTTGCGTGTGCGTTTGGGAGCAACAAGTTTTTGGCGCCATTGCCGGGGACTTAGAAATTAGCTATTTTACTAGATTATTATTTTTTCTATTCAGGTTTTATTTGTTTATTTTATCTTAGTTTAATATTTTATTATCTTTGTTCGTATGGCATTTTCGAATGAGAATTGTTCGAATATTGGTTATTCTTATTTTGGTGATCCTTTTCCATATTGTGGAGGACCACACTTGTAATAAAATTGTGAATCTCAATCTTATGAGTAGAATATTTATAATGTTTGTGATGGTCAAGGTGTCCATTGGGATGGTTGTCCTAATTCTTATTATCCTTCTCAGAACTCTTATTATGATATTTCTAACCATATTTATGAGTTTGATAGGAGCAATAAAGTGGAGGATGTAGAGCATGCTGCCTGTATTATGGACATGATGAGGAAAGTAGTCGAGAAACAAGATAAAAATCAAAAGGCTATACAAACAACTAGTGCAACAATCATGAAAATGAAGGCTGAGGTGGAAGAACTGGCTAAAGAGAACGAGTTCCCACTTGAAGATAATTTTGAAGAAGCAGATGTAGTGAGCTAATATTGGCTAGAAGAACAAGCTCAACTGATAAAATTTCATGAGTTTCTCCGTGTTGGTATTTCAAACGTGATAGAACAATTGATAGAAGGATCAAGGAAAAACTGAGCTCAGGCAAGAGATAGACCAATTTCTCTCAAATATCCTTGACCTGTGGGCTAAATTTAATAAAAGGTTGAACTCGTGAGAGAAAATTCTATATTGCATATAATATTGTGTAGAGCAAGATCTTTACTCTGTGGGGGGAGGATTTGCCGTAAGGATAGGAATATACGTAGTCACCTTACTTGTCTACTATACAGTAATTATTAATGCGTTCTTGTCAATTCTAATTCCATAGGAATATAAGCGTTGGATTAGCTTGAATAGGCGAGTAGTACTTCGTAAGAAGGCCACGAGCAATATTAACCCTGTCAATCAATAAATATAGATAAATTAATTAGAAAATTTAAGTTGAAAATTCAACGGGATTGTCAGCCAATCCATAGCTCTAGAATATCGTCTCCCATTGAATTCATCTCTAATATTGCCAATTTATTCTTTTAATCTCTTAGTTTGTTACTCTAGATTAGTTTGAGTTAATTATTAATATTTAGGATTCACTTGAATAGATTAATTATTTGGGTTTAATGTAGTTTATAATTAATCACAAGTCCCCGTGGATATGATATCTGGACTTACGATCCGATATTACTTGTCGACCACGTATACTTGCATGTGAGTTTGAGAGCCGCAAGTTTTTGGCGCCGTTACTAGGGACTAATAAATTAACTATTTTACTAGATCAGATTTTTACTTTTTGTCTATTAAAGTTTTATTTATTTATTTATCTTAGTTTAATATTTTATTATCTTTCTTCACATGAGATCTTGGAACGAGAATTGGTCGAATGTTGGTTATTCTTATTTAGGTGATCCTTGTCTATATTATAGAGGACCATACTTGTGGCAAAATTGTGAACCTCACTCTTATGACTGGAATATTTATAATGTGTGTGGTGGTCAAGGTGGCCATTGGGATGGTTGTCCTAATTTTAATCATCCTTTTCAAAGCTCTTATTATGATGTTTCTAACAATGCTTATGAGTTTGGTAGGAGCAATGAAGTGGAGGAAGTAGCGCGTATTGCCCGTATTATAGACATGATTAGGTAAGTAGTCGAGCAACAAGATGAAAATTAAAAGGCTATACAAAGAATTAGTATAGCAATCATGAGAATGAAGGCTGAGGCGGAAGAGCTGGCTAAAGAGAGTGAGTTCTCACCAGAAGATAATTTTGAAGAAGCAGATATAGTGAGCCAATCTTGGCTAGAGGAAAAAGTTCAACTGATAAAATCTCATGAGTTTCTTCATGTTGGTCTTTCGAATATGACAGAACAACTGATAGAAGGATCAAGGAAGAAATGAGCTCGAGAAAGAGATAGACCAATTTGGCTTAGATATCCATGACCTGCAGGCTAAATTGAATAAAATATTAAACTCGGGAGAGGAAATTCTAGATTGCATATAAGATTGAGTTGAACAAAATCTTAACTCTAAAGGGAGCGAATTTACGGTTAGGATAGGAATATAACTAATCATCTTGCTTGGTTACTATAGAAGAATTATTAATGCGCTCTTGTTAATTCTAATTCCATAGGAATATAGGCGTCAGATTAGGTTGAATATGAGAGTAGTACATCGGAAGAAGGCTATGAGTAATATTAACCCTATCAACCAATAAACCAGATATATTAACTAGACGATTTAAGTGAAAATTCAACGGGATTGTTAGCTAACCCATAGCTTTAGAATATCGTATCTCATTGGATCCGTCTCTAATATTGCCAATTTATTCCTTTAATCTCTTAGTTTGTTACTCAGGATTAGCTTGAGTCAATTATTTATATATTAGGATTCGCTTGAATAGATTAATTATTTGAATTTAATTTAGTTGATAGTTAATCACAAGCTCGTGTGGATATGATATCTGGACTTATATTCCTATATTACTTGTCGACCACGTATACTTGCGTGTGCTTTTGGAAGCAATAGTGTGCAGGAAAAACAATACTTTAAAAAGGATACATGTATATTTCTTTTCGTAAAAGCATTTAGGCATAATGCCAGGAGCAGATTTATTGTTTCAGTGACAGGTTCAATTGAATTCATAATTTTTGACGCAGAGTAAATATTCATTAAAATGATAAAAATAATAAATACGAACCCATAACTTTAAAAATTAATTAATTCAATATTAAAAATTTTAAAAATTGAATCCACAAATTTAAATTCTATATCCGCATCTATAAGCCAGTGCATCTCGTAGACAAGTTAATAATTAGGTGGAAGGAGAGACGGGCAGATTTTTTTTTTCTCCTCCTGTAAATACTTTCTTCATGTGCAAAACGGATATATAATTCTACTACACAAATAATATGAGTACTTTTAAGTTGATTTTAAGTTATATAAACAAAAAATAAAAATACAATAATTAAAGTGGCGCAATTGTTTTGGTAACCTTATACATAAGTAAAACAACATACAAGGAAAAAACATGTACAGTTGAGTTTGAAACTTTTGTTTAGCATAATTGTAAACCACTCACGAGTGTATTATTCCCGAAGTGAAAGAAAAACAACACTATTAGATAGAAATAATACTCCAACATGTAATTTTATTCCTAACTGTATGTATTACGTCTTAATAATCGAAATAAAAAGCGGATAGCGTATACTAATATGACAAGAAACCATTCAATGAATAAAGATGAAACAATGGCGGCAATTTTATAATATTCCGTATTCATAATTATATTTGGGGAAGTTGTATCTTTAGAGTTTGGGATTTGATAAGTAGGGTTGGCCAATAGGCATAACAAGAGAATATATAATAATGCGTCTGAAGGCATCCAGTATATAGTGGTTAGTTTCTTCCCAAAAGAAAATATTTATAAAAATAAAATTGCAGTTCTTAGTTTTCTTACACCTGAAAACCAGGAATTCTTATGGAACTCCCCTTTTTCTCTCCTTTTTAATATGGAAAGGAATAAAATTTTACAGAAGCAAACCATGCTACATCAGTTACATTATTAACTTTCTACTTATTATAATGCTAAAGATGTGGTCTTTAAATTTATTTTTTTCTTATAAGATTTTGATGGTCCCATTTAGATGTGGTTGCAGCTAACAAAGATTAATGTGGTTGAACTAATCACTATGAGGCCTATCCATCTAAACATTTTAATTATAAATGACAAGGGTAGATATATCTAGTTTTATTTATTATTTATTAAAGTGTAGGCTCAAAGATCATGTGAAGATTCATGCGGAAATATTCAAATCATATCAAATGAGGGCATAGTCTACATACATATCATGAACTTAAAGTTTCTTTCGTCCCTTCACATACGTAATAACTTCAACAAAGAATAGCAAAATTTTGGGGCGAATTAATAATAATTAGAGGCGGAGTTAAAGTTCTAACTATGAGTTCAGCAAAACAAAGTAATTTTAATTAAAATTTATAATTATATTAAAAATAATTAAATATGTATATATAATTCATTTAGAATTTAGTAAACTAATCTTTTTTCAGAACTCGAAATTCATAAACTCTGTTATAAATAGAACTCTATTTAAGGTGAATGTCTATCTTATAAGAAGAGTCTTACTTCAAGGCTAAGTCTTTTATCTTCCTATAAATAGAGGGGTCTTACCCCATTATAAATCATCCCAAAAGTATTAATAAGAATACTCCTCTCTCTACTTTTCTCTCTATTGTTCTTGTTCTTGTATTATTGTTCTTGTTCTTATATTATTTCATAACACGTTATCAGCACGAGACTCTACCGTCTCAAAAATCTTCTCGAAAAATTTAAGGTATTTCTCTCTTCCTAATTTGATTTTTTCGATTATGTCTGAATTATGAAAAGACAGTTCGTTGCCCTTGAAATTTCGGGCAAGAACTATATGACATGGGTGTTGGATGCTGAAATCCACTTAGATGCTATGGGTCTTGGAGACGCCATTAAAAACAGAGATAAAGCATCCACCCAAGACTGTGCTAAGGCCTTGATTTTCTTGCGCCATCACCTTGATGAAGGTTTGAAAATTGAATATCTCACAGTCAAAGATCCACTTATCTTGTGGAAGGGCTTAAAGGAGAGATATGACAACCTGAAGTTGGTCACTCTGCCACAAGCACGATATGATTGGACTCATCTGAGGCTCCAGGACTTTAAGTCCGTTTCTGAATATAATTCTGCAATGTTCAGAATTACCTCCAAATTGAAACTCTGTGGAGATAATATCACTGATTATGATATGCTTGAGAAAACGTTTACAACGTTTCATGCCTCCAATATGGTACTGCAACAACAGTACAGAGAGAAAGGTTTCAAAAGGTACTCTGAACTGATTTCTCTTCTCCTTGTGGCTGAGCGAAACAATGACCTGCTCATGAGAAATCACGAAAATCGACCCACTGGGTCTACACCATTGCCTGAAGTAGATAAGGTGTATTCCCATTATGCTAAGCGTGGAAAATGCTATGGCTTTAATCGTGGTCGTGGTCGTGATCGGGGTCATGGCCGTGGACGTGGACAAGGAAGAAATTTTCCTGGTGTTAGTCACCCCCCAAAGAGAGATAACCACCAAAAGCGGAAACAGAATTATGAGGATCCAAAAGCAAATAGTTCAGAAACTATGTGTTATCGTTGCGGTAGAGAAGGGCATTGGGCAAAAATTTGCCGTGTACCAAGACATTTGGTTGAGCTCTATCAAGCATCTCTAAAGAGTAAAGACCCTGAAACCAATTTTGTCTCTGACAACAATTTTGAAAACACCCACTTGGATGTGGCAGACTTCTTTGAGCACCCTAAGGGGAAAATAGACCACTTGATCGGTGACGGAACCATGATTAAGGATGATGGAGTTGTTTGATTTTATTTTACTTATTTGTATTAGCTAGTGGATAAACTATTAGTCATTAGTATCAGCTCGTATTAGTTAGTTTATGATATAATGTTAGTATTAGTTCTTTTGAATGTTTCAATATGCTTAAATTTCGATGGTATTTTTATTTTCCAGCAAAGTTAGTCGATTAACTAATAAAATCGA
This sequence comes from Nicotiana benthamiana, assembly GCA_034376525.1. Lineage (NCBI taxonomy): Eukaryota > Viridiplantae > Streptophyta > Magnoliopsida > Solanales > Solanaceae > Nicotiana > Nicotiana benthamiana. Next base: position 86,040,849 of record CM067326.1, read on the forward strand.
CTATCTAATATTTTGTATTAAAACTGGAATTTTCGCAAGCTAAGATATTCGAATATCTGATTTAGATATTCGAATAACCTGATTTAGTTATTCGAATAACATGATGTAGTTATTCGAATAACCTGATGACTGTTTATTAAGTTAGTCGAATAACTAATTAGTTATTCGACTAACCAATATTTCGCATTAAAACTGGATTTTTCCGCAAGGCAAGATAGTCGAATATCAGGTTTAGTTATTCGAATAACCTAATGACTGCTTCCCTAAAGTTAGTCGACTATCAATCCAGTTATTCGAATAACCTCAACAGATTTTGAAAATATTGTTTAAATTAAGAAGCAACGGATTAAATTTGTTTACCACACTGATTTGTAGAAAATTAATCTACATAGCGTATTTAAGCAACTTTTGCAAACACACTCGTAATATACTTAACAACTAACGTACTTACATGACATTTCAACTTGAAACATTGTACCCTATACAGAGATATTATTAACACAGTGTACTGTCACATGTCTGCATTAGCTTATAAATGTACACTTCTATACTATTCACATATTCATGTCAATTGCTTAGTTCCAAATTTGTAATTATGTGATCGTCCATGATAATGTGCTAAATTATTCATCACATAACTTTTACACATTCTTTACATATTACATACACTACTCGAGTTTTATGATACACTGTCATCTATTCACTGTATTACCTGTGTATATGTCCGTAACATACATGCGTGCACCTTGTAACTACTGCACAATATAGTTTCCACTTCTATATGTTCATGCATCACATTCATGTACCACACACACGATACCGGAAAAGCAACTTTTCCCAAAATTAGGGGGAGAAGTTGGTGAAATTTTGTGGAAAAATACATCATTATCTCATCTTGATCCAAATACCTCTATTCGTGAAAAAGAGGTGCAAAAGATTATCCATTTGCAAAGAATAGCAAATCAAATGCCAGACGCATTTACAGATTTGAAAAGGATAACAAAATCACATATCCCCGCAGTGAATGTGACAACATCTGATTCACGAATACATATTCACTATTGGAAGAATATGAACATGAAATTGGTATTGAATATACCACACTCACCCCTAGAAGGAGGTTTGAGATGATACCACACTCACCCCTAGAAGAAGGTTTGAGATGATGTCATTATTATGGCATGAATGGTCATTGGTCACGTACCTATTGTACGCCAAAATAATTTGTCAATGTGATTACCAAAGGACAATAATAATGCAAGAAACATATCTTGCATATAATTTTTGACATGACCATAATGGTATAACTTTCTCTTTAAAAGAGATATTCACCACATGGATGTTGATGAATTTGTGGTAGTACAAAATTAATTGAGAGCTTTAGAAAAGCCAATTACTACTATGTTGGAGAAACACAATTGACTACCAATAAGGTATTGTGTTGTAGTAAGTCTCATAGAATCTTATTCAGTTTCCACAGTATATGTGAAAGTGGTTGATTATATTGAGACTATAAATAAAGGAAAGATTTGATATCTTCTATTACTACAACTTGTAGCGGGATAATTTGTGTATGAAAAGCTACCCGCTTCATTCTCCAGTTTGTACTACTTGTTCTCATTAATTAATTGACCAACTAAAGAGTTCGGGTTGAATCCCATAAATTCTGGAAATATCAAAGGTGAATATGGGCCCATTCACCTGCCATGTATACCACATATGATGCATCTATGATATGGTTACATGCGCGAGTGTTATTAACCTGCAGCCTGGCCGGTGCTTGCGCGGTAAATTGCTCAGTAATCTAACTTCGAGCATAATTTCCAGATTGTCTATTCAAGATAGTTCATCTTAATAAGTTAGTTTACATCATAGTTGGTTTAGCAAAATGATTTATTGAGTGCCTCCACTTAATAGCTAAACTATTGCTTATGAGAACAAAGTTATATATATCAGTTTGATATACGTTGTATACGAGAGTATATTATATTCTCCCCTCATAAGTGGTTCAGGGTCAGGAACCAAATAATTTCATCTTATTATTATTAATGTGCTGTGTATATTGACATGATAATGCACAAAGATGATTTCCCAGAGGTGAGGAAACATGTTAGTTTTCCTAACATGAGGGGGAGACATGATGAACACTTGAGAAAAGGTTACATGAGATTAATTATCATTTGTATATATAGATCCTCGAATATCATAATATGAACATGAAGTTCATAAAAGGATAATTCAATTGCAACATATTGCAAAGCATGCTACACCCAAAGAAAGTAACTATATTCTCACTGCAAATGCTCATATTAAGTCCTAGAAGGACAAAGTCTTGGATACGCTTAAAACGTATAGACAAATCGGTTTCAAAATAACTTCTTAATAAAGAAGATGAGCAAATGATCAAAGTGATCAAAATAAGGAGGCAAGTGATCCAAAAGATCACACGACATAACACTTCATAAAATCTCATGAGAGATTCAGGTACCTGAATGTATGAATGAAGAGATCTCCATGTTATGTCTTTATGAAAATTTACTGGAACCGATATAAAATGATCGTCGACGACATCTATGATAGCGCTAAATATCGATGAGGATCTTATGCTTGTCGAATACAAACAAAATATTGACTAAATGAAAAAGATACAATTCAAGAAGAATTGATTCCATATGAAAGACATGTAGTTTTGGACATGTAGTTCAAATACTTGAAAGTATAAGGTCAAAGGTATGTGTAATCAGTTTTCGATATTTTATTTGTTTAGCATGACATGAAAACTAGATGTGCATCTAAAGTTTATTATATGGCTTATATGACTTAACTTGAAAGATTTAAGTTGCTTAAAGCATATACAATTCTTGGTCCTGAAGTACCACATCCTAAGTGCAATTTGTATGTATCTTGCTATAACTATGATAATGTGATGGCGAGGATATCCTTATGGAAGTATTGAAGAGTCATTCTACGACATTACATGAAGATGTTCATATCTATCAAGAATGATAATTTCAAGGTACGGAATATTCATTCAAGTCAATATGGTTGATTTATTTATCAAATATCTACTAACGATTTCTTGAAGCTAGTGCACAAGATTGGAATGTGAAGGTTCAAGGATGTGAATTGATGTTCTTTTTAGGGGGAGTTAATGCGCGTTGCACTCTTTTTCCCTTACAAGGTTTTGTCCCACTGGGTTTTCCTTGCAAGGTTTTTAACGAGGCAACAAATGGGCGTATTTCTAAACATATGTACTCTTTTCTTTTTCTAGAATTTTTCCCATTGGGTTTTGTTTTAGTTAAGGTTTTAACGAGGCACATTATTGAATAGACATTCAAGGGGGAGTGTTATAAATAGAACTCTATTTAAGGTGAATGTCTATCTTATAAGAAGAGTCTTACTTCAAGGCTAAGTCTTTTATCTTCCTATAAATAGAGGGGTCCTACCCCATTGTAAATTATCCCAAAAGTATTAATAAGAATACTCCTCTCTCTACTTTTCTCTCTATTATTCTTGTTCGTATTATTGTTCTTGTTCTTATATTATTTCATAACAAACTCAAAATTATGATATAACTCTACTATAGCTACCAATAAGTGGCAATACTAATTCCTGACGTGGACGGTAAAAGATTCCCTGTATTAAATTATTTTCTAATTTTTTCAAGCAAGTTTCTGGATGGTCCATCTGACTTGGTCAAAGGATGAGGTATACAATTGCATCTGTTATGTACATCAAGTTTAGTTAACCGAATTTTTTTTAAATAAAATATATTGGATTGATTGCATTATGTGCATGTTATTCTTCTAATTATATTAAAAAATATAGTCACAAGCGGATATTCCGTGACCACTGGAACTCACAGGTTGCAAGGAAGCTAGACAGTGCATGACTCATGAATAGAAAAGAATACTATTCAGATAACTAGAAAATAAATAGAGCACAAAGAGATGGAAAAAGAAAATATTTAGATTTGAGAAACGTTAACTTTCTCAGTAAGTATGTCATTTGATTGATAAAAACCAGAATTGTAATTGTCAATATGTTTTTTAAAGCATGGATAATCTAATTAAATTTAGGGAATTTGCAGTTTTTAGAAGCTCCTAAATTGTCTTAATTAAAAACAAATTGTTTTTTTTTTAAGATTAACATCGGATTCTATTGATATCAACAAATGTACAAGAAGGTGTTCTTAGTGGTAGTGTAGACTAACTACCACTCAATAAACAACTATACTGCTATTACAATTCAAACTAGTAACTAAGGATAGTAATTAAGTTGTCGCAGCCCTTTTAACCATTTCTTGCATTTCCTGCCACGTGCATGAATAAGAATTGCAACCTCTCGACAAACAAGGTTGTCATCAAATGGTTTCTTCTCAAATCTAATGGCATTCCTGCACCTCCAAATCAGTGATACAGTAGTAATAAAGGCAGTGGCTATCACAGCCTTTCTAAACTGTTTACTTCTGGCATTGCAGCATATCCATGTCAACTCATCCTTCCAGCATCCATTCCTTCTATTGTAGCCCAACCAGCAACAAATCCTGAACCAAATCCTACTTGTAACTGGACAGTTAAAATACAAGTGATCAAACTCTTCAATGTTCTGATTGCAAAATATACAGGCTTCTTCAACATTGATGCCAAATTTTAGTAATCTGTCAACTGTTGGCAATCTACCATGGGCAACCATCCACACAGTAAACTTATGTCTAGGCAAGACATTAGTAGTAGCCATCAAATTCTTCCATTCCACTCTAGGACACACTGGAAGCAAAGAGTGGTATAAGGAATGAATTTGAAACTTTCCAGATTTACACAAACCTGAGAGTCTAGACAAAAGATCTCCTTGCAAACTGTTAACATCCATAACATGAGTCTTGCATTCTATTATCTTCCTAATTACCCAAGAAGCATTTTTTGGATTAGTCATTGTTTCAATGTCATCATTCTTTATGTAATAAAAATGAATCCATTTGATCCAAAGGCAATCCTTTTTCCTTGCTAAATCCCATAGTAACTTAGATACAACAGCTTTGTTCCAAGTCTGAATATCAATGAGATTTAGACCTCCAGCAGTAACAGGCCTACAGATTTTATCCCAAGCTATCAATGATCTTTTGGATACTGTTCCATTGCCAGTCCAGAGGAATGATCTGCAAATAGCTTCAATTGCTTTCACCACCTTCTTAGGCAATATGAAAATCTGGGACCAATATGTTTGAACTCCAAATAAAACTGATTTGATAAGTTGACATCTGCCAGCATAAGATAAGAATTTGGCAGACCAGCATGTAATTCTATCAGTGATTTTCTCAATCAGAGGCAAATAATGATGTATATTTAACTTCTTGGAGTGTAAAGGAATGCCCAAGTACTTGAAAGGGAGATGCCCTTCACTAAACCCCAAGTCCTCAAGGATAGCCTCTTTTTCAATCTGAGAAATGCCAGCAAAATATACAGCACTCTTAGACTTATTGGCTGAAAGTCCAGATGCTGCAGAGAATGATGAGAATGCATCATGCAGCAACTGAATAGATGTTAGATCAGCTCTGCAAAATAACAACAAGTCATCTGCAAAACAAATATGAGAACAGTTGAGCTTCCTGCATCTAGGATGAAAGTTAAAATCACCATTCTTATGTAGCTGATTAAGGTTTCTGTTAAGATACTCCATTGCAATAACAAATAGGTAAGGAGACATAGGGTCTCCTTGCCTAATACCTCTTCTGGCTTGAAATGGTTTAGGGAGACCCCCATTAATCACTAAAGAATAAGTAACAGATGAAACACAAGCCATAATCCAATCCACAACTTTGCAGGAAATCCAAGATCAACCAACATTTGTTTAAGGAATCCCCATTCAATGGTATCATAAGTCTTCATTAGATCAACCTTTAGTACACACCTAGGTGATATACCTTTCCTGCCATAACCTTTGAACAGCTCATGACTGAGCAAAACATTATCTAAAATACTCCTCCCTTCTATGAATGCTGACTGACATTTCCCAATAATATTGTCAATTACATCTTTCAATCTTCTGGTAATAACTTTAGAAATAATCTTGTAAAGAGTGGTGCAGCAAGCAATGGGCCTGAAATCCTTAACTGTTTTAGGAGTTTTAACCTTAGGAACAAGAGCAATAGCAGTAGTATTCAACATGTGTGGCATATGACAAGTAGTAAAGAATTCCACACTGGCAGCAAATACATCAGTTTTGACAGTCTCCCAGTTTTTAGTGAAAAATTCCACAGGAAATCCATCAACACCTGGAACTTTATCATTTAGCATATCTCTAACAGCATCAGTAATCTCTTCCATAGTACCTCTCTAATAAGAGCCCTTTGTTGATCAAGGGTAAGACAGATACCTTCTATAACAACAGCAGAATTAAGACAAGGTAATTCAACAGGTCTATCCCCCATCAAAGATTTGAATACTTCAATAAATTCATGTTCAACAGCCAGAGGATCAGTAAGTTTAACACCAGATTCAGTATAGATAGAAGTAATATTGCTTTGGCTGGATGTTATCTTCCACTGTGCATGAAAATATTTGGTATTAGCATCACCACAATCAATCCAGTTAGCCTTTGATTTCTGTCTCAAGACTTGCTCCTCTACATTACTCCACTTCTCTATGTTAAGAAGTGCTTCTTTCTCTGCACTGAATAAATGAGTTGAACAAGGATTCATCATCATCTGACTTTAAATTATATCCAATTGCTCCCTTGCATGAATCAATTTCTGTTGATAAGAAGCCATATGCCTATTGAGTCCCTTTATTTGCTGCTTCAGCTCTTTAAGCTTATGCCAGATCTTTTGCAATGCTGACCCTTCCCCTATTTGGTTCCACACCTGCTGTAAAATATTATCAAACTGAGGATCCTCCATAACAGTGTAGTAAAGTCTGAAAGGTTTAGGATGTAGAAGCCTTTGCCTTCCAAACTTAATAAAGATAGGAGTGTGATCAGAGACTGAGTGATTCAAGAAATCAGCTTCCACATGACTGAATTGCTGTAGCCATTGAAAGTTTCCAATTGCCCAATCTATCTTACTATATACCTGCTTATTGGTCCAAGAATACTTCCAACCTTTTGATCTGATAGGAGTAAGATGAAGATCATATATCAGTTCCTTGAAGTCCTTTACCTCTGCATCTGTTACAGGAGATCCAATCATGTCCTCAGAGGATAAGACAGCATTGAAGTCTCCACTTAACAACCATGCATCCTGGCTTGGAATGGACAGACCTCTCAGATCACTCCACAACTGCTTCCTAAGTGAAATTGTATTGTAGGCATATATGACAGTCAGCTGGAATTTAATTGCTGAAGCTGTATCTTCAACACTACAATGAATAAACTGATCAGTGGTACATAAGATATGAACCTGTATAAGTGACCTCCAAACTAACCATATCCTGCCATTAGTTGCTTTGGGATAGTTGTGATGAAACTTCCATCCTTTAGCAATTTTATTAAAAATACTATGGGCTTTTGGTTCCTTTACTCTAGTTTCAAGTAGGGGTGTCAACCGGGCCGGGTTGACCCGGGACCGGCACGGACCGGCCCGGTCAAAACCGGCCCGGACCGGACCGGTTAAGGGCGGGGGGGGCCGGGCTGGGTTGGGGGGGGGAAGGGGGTTTGGACGGACAGCCTTACCGGGCAAATAACCCGGACCGGACCGGCCCGGAAAGCGAATTACCGGGCGAACCGGCCAACCCGGACCGGCCCGGACCGGTTTTAACGGTCAAATTTTTTTTTTTTTTAAAAAAAAAAAATTTTTTTATACTTGTGGGGCCCACTTGCCCGTTGGCAACGGTCCAGAAGACCAGATCCGTTGGCCAACGGGTAAATTTTGCAAATTTGGCCATTTTTTGATTTTTTTTAGTTTTTATTTAATTACATTAATAACCCTTCTAAAAATCTATAAATACCCTCCCCCTCTTCTTCATTTCCTCACTCAAAATTATCTATCTCTCTCTCAATTCTCAAATTATCTATCTCTCTCTCAATTCAAGAATTCATATTCTACTTTCATAATTTTATTGTCTTTATTTTCCCGAATTAAATTTATCGTAATTTCTTATTTGGAAATCGGCAATTCGGCATTCGAAGCTTGATTCTTGAAGTTCAAGTGTTCAACATTCTTGAAGTTCACCTGTTCAAGTGCTCAATTTATTGTCGAATTCGGTGCACTCTCTCCAACTCTTTCTCTTATTTAATATTTTAATTGCATATTTGATTTTAGTTTAGCTTATATATTAAATTTTCCAATATGTTGAATGCTGCTAAAAGAGCGTGTAGAAAAGTTACTGGTAGGAGTGGAAGTGGAAGTGGAAGTAGTAAAAAAAGTCCTATAGCTTCTGGTAGTAATAGTAATAATGAACCAATAACACATGTTTCTGAATCATCGCCTAATTTGCAAGATGTAAATATTGATTATGAACAATTACACCAAGATTTCGGAATAGAAGATAACGAAATTGGAATAGAAGATGAGATACCATCTACACCTACTAGTGCAAATGTTGGTAGTGTTGGAGTTGGAGTTGCTAGTGCAGCAAGGGGTAGAAGACCACCAGTCGCTCCAAAATCTAAATCTAATCGTAGAAAAAGAAGTGCTGTTTGGAAATTTTTTGATGAGATAGAAGATAGTGATAGAGTTAAGTGCAGACTTTGTAACGACACGTATCAACATTTGACCGGAGGTAATTTAGGGGGGACTGGCACACTTATTAGACATATGCAAAAGGATCATCCTATAGAATGGGGAAATAATGGGGATGGAAGTGAAACAACACCTAACACTACTACTGGAGGTCTGCGAAAATATGATAAAATGAGGGATCGAGAGGAATTAGCGAAAATGATTGCTTTGGGTTGTCTACCTTTTTCTTTTGCTTCTTCCTCTTATCTTGTTACGTATATTCAAAGGATATACAACCCTATGTTTAAAGGTATCCCTAGAAGTACCTGTAGATCTGACATCTTTAGACTTCACGGCCAATATCAAACGTACATACGTTATTTGTTTAGTCACCTTCCTTCTAGAGTATGTCTAACTTCTGATATTGGCCATGCTGTAAATGGAAATGATTATTTAACAATTACATGTCATTGGATAGATGACAATACTTGTATGCAAAAACGTATAATTGCTTTTAAATATGATGAAGATCAGAGTCATACTGCAACATTTATTAGTACTACAATTGTTGAAGTTGTCGAATTTTATAATCTAAACCAAAAAGTTTTGTGTATGTCTTTTGATAATGCTTCAAACAACAATGCTGCAGTTTCAATTTTAAAATTGAATTTACATCCACCTCTTGATGATATTTTTCATGTTAGATGTGCATGTCATGTATACAATTTAATTGTTAAAAGTGGGCTAGATTTATTTTTACATGAGATTACTCTAGTTAGAAGAGCTGTTGGAGTAATTCAGGGAAATAATAGACAATCTAGAATAAGAGAATTTAAGAACAAGTGTCAACAATATAACCTTAGACCTAGATTCATGCCCGACGAAGTAGTTACTAGATGGAACTATACGTATATATTTTTAAAATGTTGCTACAAATATAGATTTCCAATAACAGAAGTTGCTAATGCACATTGTACTAATCCTAGTCGTATGTTAACCGGTGATACCTGGGAGGTCATTAGTGATGTCATTAAATTTTTACATAAGTTTTATACTGCTACTGTTGTGTTTTCTGGGGCATATTACCCAACTATTACTTTGGCTTTAGTACATATAGCTGAAATTTCTTTGCTACTATTTGAATTTAAGAAGAACGATAGATATACGGATGCTATTGCAAGTATGCAAGCAAAATTTAAAAAATATTTCTTTCCAATTCCTCCTATTTACTTAATTGGTGCAGTTTTAAATCCTTCAATTAAAATGTCTGATTGTCAACAATTAATGAATGCTTTATACAATTATATGGAGATTGGGCCCACTGAAAGCCCAAATTTGTATGAATCTATGAACCAACTAAATGAACACTTACAATATCTATATACTTATTATGCAACTCAATGTGATATTGCTCGTGCATCATCTGCTGCAAATCCCACTATGGAATGTAGCACTTCTAATGTAGTCGGAGATGATGATGAAGGGTTTGATAGTTTTAATATTTTTTCAACTTTTGCTAACACTCAATCTAGTAGCAGGAATATAGATGAATTGCAATTTTACTTGCAGAAGCAAAAGGAGCCTCGCACCAAGGAATTTTCACCGTTAGGCTGGTGGCAGGAAAATTCAAAGCAATTTCCCGTTCTTTACGCTATGGCGCGGGATGTCCTGAATGTCCCAATTTCCACTGTTGCATCCGAGAGTGCATTTAGCCAAGCAAGACAACAACTTGGAGACACGCGGCACTCATTGGGAAGCAATGCTTTGGAAGTCTTAGTGTGTCTAAGAGATTGGATAAGATCTGAAAGAAGAAATCAAGGAAAGGAAGATCTGGATAGCCCGGAAGACGAAGAACTTGGAGATATCTTAACGCACGGAAACCCATCCGAATTTAACACTCCAGAAGAAGGTCCAGAGGTTCATATTAATATGGAAGAACTTGCTATTGCAATGCAAGCCATTTGATGTAAAATTGTAAATTGTAAACTAGTTATGATACATTTTAGTTTTTCAATTTGAAATTTTCAATTTAAGAAATAAAGTAGCACTTGCAATAAGTGCAATTTTTTCCCATCTTTTGTTGTGTTCATTCAATTATTACAAAGTATTAATATAACTTAATATTTAAACTATACGAAATACAAAAAAAAAAAAAAAAAGTAAAACCCGGTCCGGCCCGACCCGGACCGGATCGAACCCGGCCCAATTCAACCCGCCCCCAATTGAACCCGGACCGGACCGGCCCGGACCCGGACGGGTCAAAAAATCCGGACCCGTAACCGGCCCGGCCCACCCGCTGGTCAGCTATAGTTTCAAGGCAACCAAGAATATCAACCTTATTCTTAAGCAGGAAGTCTTTTAATTCTTTCTGCTTATGGGCTTTGTTAAGCCCTCTAATATTCCATGTAACCACAATCATGAAATACTAGACAGCAATATAGAAGGGCCAGGATCCTGCAGTTGGCCTTTCCTACCTTCATCCAGTATTCCCTCATTAACCATCTCTTCCAATTGCTCCTGCATTGTTCCATCACTGTTCACAAATTCTACCCTCCCATGCTCACCCACAGCTCCAAAACTAGCAGCCATATCAGTACCAATGGGGATCCTTTGGAAGTCATCCATAGGTTGATCAACACTTACTGTGCTTCTAGTAGCATTTCCTTCACTGACCAATGATACTGGATTATCAATATGCATTGGCAGATTAGGAATTACTGTTGCATTAACATCATCCTTAGCCAAAGAGGTTTTGATTCCAATGTTTCCTTTTGGGATCCATTTCTGCCTTGGCCTTTTGTTCCTCACCTTATTCCTAGACACATTTGTTTGATCTGCCTGCTCTTGTTCTTTATCAGTGTGACTGTTATACCAACAGTCCATTGAATTGTGCCCAAACTTCAAGCAGTGATTGCAAAATTCTGGTTTCCAGTCATACTCAATGTCTTGAATCTTCAAACCAAACGGAGTCTCAATCTCAATTTCCTCAGGAAGAGGAAATGCTGCATCAACTTCAACCAGTACCCTTGCAAAGGAAATCTTCTCAAATTGAGCTGTAACTTTATCAGTATACAAAGGTTGCCAACAGTACTAGCTAACTTGCTGAGTATTTCAGGGGACCAGTACCCCAAAGGCAATCCTGGAAATCTCACCCAAATAGGAATAGTGCTGAGAATACCATTCTGCATAGAAAAATCTATATCCCAAGGTTCAATATCATAGGCTTGTTCCTATATGAATAAGGACTAAATTGAAGCACTTGATTCATATCCTCAGCAGATTTAAATCGAAACACACAGTATCCATCTCTATGCATTAGAATTTGTGGCTTAGCCACAAAATTCCACACATGCAGAACAAAATTCTCCATGGCCTTCTCAGTAGGGTTGTCACCAATGATATAGCCAATGAGAGAATTACTCCAATACTCGGCTTGTGGTTTCAGCTCATCGATATTGATTTTAACAATCTTCTTCCCATCTTTATCAATAGGAGGAACAAATGTTAAAACCTTCCCCATATTATGCTTACCTCTAACAATCTCAGCCATAGTAGGAGGCGGTTGTTCAGCAACTGCAATGTCTGAGAATTGGAGCTTCCTCACAGCTTGACTATCACGATCTGCATCAATCACCTTCAATTGAGCCTCAGTATTCAGAATTACCTCTGCATGCAAAGGTGATTTGGACTGAAATTTCTCCGGCAAAAAGTTGCCAAAAGTCAGTGGTTCGAGTTCCTTCGTTATCCCTGGAGCAGGAGTAACGATCTGTGGTGTAGAGGGAGGAGGTTGTCGCCGGCGTCGCGCCATTATCAACGGAAAAAGCTTCGTGCTAACGTGCGCTTGTTAGGCGCACTGTTCCATTGTAACGTGAGCCGAGAGCTTCTCTCTCTATTCCAATTACAAATTTTTCTTCAACATTAGATTTCAATCTAAGGATTCACTTAATATTATACTCATACGATAGCTATTACAAGGAGATGTAAATTTAATAGACAAACAATTAAAAGTAGTTTGATCTTCAGAATAATTATTTAGAAGAAAAATTAATTGTGTCCCAACTCTCAAATAAGACACTCCAATTTTTAAGAACATCGTTACAAATTGAAACATTGGTATACTTAATTAACGTGACAATATAAAACGGCGGTAGCAAACAGTTTTTGTTCTTGGCCATATTTTTCAGCAAATTCAAGATTTAAGTTATACTTCCTATTTCCTAACATTGACTAAATTTATAAATTCATATAAAATAGATAGCGCGAGCCTCCGCCTCTGCTTCACAAGACAGCTTAAGCAAGTTTAGTTGGCTTACCCACTCTTTTAAGTATAAAAATTGTTCTTTTAGATATCTTTTTCACTTTATTATTATTATAATATACTCGTATAGTACTTTTGTTTTTCTTCCCTTTCATGTTTCAATGAAACTTTTCTTGTTTTCACACTTAAATCTAAAGGGTTCGCCAACTATTCTTTTCCCCCCTTTTATTATCTTTCACTATCTATCTCTTTGAGTTTGACCCGTTGCCACCTACCGGCAGCTTCTTTGCTCCCCTCCAATGACTACCCCACCACCCACCGAGTCCCCCACCTAAGCTTTCCTTTTCCTAAGTGTATAGGAAAAATCGTAAGCTTTTTACTTAGTTGCATCTCTTTCAGAGCCCCCTCCTCTTTCTCTCAAACCCAATCCCTTATTTAACCTTTCCTCTCTCCTTTCTTTTCTCTCTTTCCTCTTTCTATCAAACCCTAATCTAAAGGCGTTTTTGTTTGGATCAAAAGAAATGCAGAATATCTGATCCAATAACTCAAAATCAAATTCTTTTACTTTTTTTTACAGCCCCAGATAGTTTTTTTAATATTGTTCGAGTACAAGCTTGTGGTCCAAGAAAGTGAGCTTGATGAGCTAACTCCATTGTTTAGATCATCTATCATCAGAACTTTCAATATATATGGGTACTTTTTAAAATCTTTTCTTGAATCTAATATACTGTTTTTTATTTGTATTTTGTTTTCTTGGGCTTATAACCTCTTTCTGGATTAATTAATCTCTATATTGGCGCTTCTAGCTCAGAATCTTATTCAAACTTTTGCAACTATCGCTTTCTCTTTTGCAGGTTCTTACTAAATAGCTCTTAGACTTTTCTTTCCCTATTCTTTTTTCTTGACCTTTTAAGTACATTAGAAGCCAATGGATTCTGGGAATAGTGGTAGTATGCAATCTTCAAGTGGTGGGGATGAAGAGTATGATTCACGTGGAGAATCGATCTCTACTTTCTTGAATAATAATAATAATAATCCGTCTCTCCATTTTGGTTCAATATCTTCTAATAATCATAATCCACCTCCACCTTTTCTTTCTCATCAACCCACTTTCTTTGATCCTCACTCACAAAATCTTGACACCAATTTCCCACAAAATGCAAATTCTCAGTTTAACACTAATGATCTCATTTGGTCACAACGGGGTCTAAGATCTGACCAAAACTTCAACAGCTTTGGTACATCCTCAGCAAATGCTACTCAAGTTGTTCTTCATCAAAACCTTTTTTCAGGTTCATCTTCAGTACCACTCCAACCATCTTCAATTGAAGCTGCGGGTAATGTTGTACAACGGGCTTCGAACGCGGCCCAGCCCGATTATCAGCCCAATGTGGTAAAAAATCCAAAAAAACGGACCAGGGCATCAAGGAGGGCGCCAACCACTGTCCTTACTACTGACACCACAAATTTTCGACAAATGGTTCAAGAATTTACTGGCATTCCTACGGCTCCGTTTACTGGTTCAGCCTACACTCGCCGCCTTGATCTTTTCTCAACAGCTGGCTCGGCGATGAGGTCGGGTCATTTGGATACTCTTGGACCACTTTACCCTTTAAGGCCTTCAGCACAAAAGGTTAATCAAGTATCTCCATTTATGCAACAATTATCTTCTTCTACTACTACTTCTTCATCATCACTCTTGAGTTCTAGCATGATTGATGCTTTAATGCCAACAAATAACAATATTGGAAACAACAACTCTATAATTGGTGGTACTAGTAGTACCTCGGCCTCGACCTCTACCTCAACAAATTTTCAACTAGGTTCTGATCATCTTGGAATGCAAAAACAAGCACAAAACTTGTTCAACATGCAGAATCAGATTCTTTCATTTAAGCAGCATCATCCATTGGTTAATAATGCACAGGTTTTCGGCACAAAGTCATCACAAGGAACAAATACTATTGTTCCTTCTTTAGATGAACTTGGAATAAGTCATGATCCGCAAGTCAGTGCAAATCTAATCAGTGGATATCAAGGGGGAATTTCTAGTCAAACAAGAAATGATGGAAATAATCTTTCAAGATTGTGGAGATCAGGTGGTAATGGTCAGAATGATGGCGGTCAAGAAAATCAGCTGAGATCTTTTGGTGGTAATAATAGTAATAACAATGGTGGAAATTCATCACATCAACATGTTAGTGGTTATAAGTTGAATTGTTCAGGTAATTCCTCTACATCAGAATTCCATAATCATGTCAAGGGTTTGGAAAATGTGTGCTCAACAGGTGAAGGACCAGTTTCTTCTTGGACTAATTGCCCTTCCGAGTAGAATTAATAAGAAATAATCACAGCTGACGATAAAAAGAAATTGTTAACCTGGGAAAGTTAGTATTTCGCGCAATGGGATAGAATTCATTGATGACTGAGATCACTTTGGTGATTTTTTCCTTTTAATTACTGTATTCCGTTATTTGTTTAATTATATACTCCTCGTAATACACATGTAGATATAGCATATTTTGTACTCCTTTTGATGATTAAATATTTGGTAGAATATATGGGAATTCTGGGAGAAGGTATTATCTGGTTGTTTTGTTCGTATATAATCATAAGGC
The DNA here is from genome assembly GCA_034376525.1 of Nicotiana benthamiana. Classification (NCBI taxonomy): domain Eukaryota; kingdom Viridiplantae; phylum Streptophyta; class Magnoliopsida; order Solanales; family Solanaceae; genus Nicotiana; species Nicotiana benthamiana. Next base: position 86,056,381 of record CM067326.1, read on the forward strand.
GGTTGCTTTTTCTTTTATATTTTTGGTTTTAAGTATGCACCGATCGTATTGTAAGTTAGATTCTTTGAGAATAGACTTTATTAAGCAAAATTCCTTGATTTTCTTTTTTTAATAGCATAATCAAACTTGCGTACTGATCAGTGTTTACCGTGTTACGAGTTATTCCTATATATAATCTTCCTTACATTTTGCATTTCCCCTATACCTAACAAGTATTTAAGTAATTTTATGCTAAACAACAAAAGCATTTGTATATCTGTATAAAATTGTGAGTATTAGTAATATTTTCAGAAATGTCTCACCTCTCAAAGGACTTTCGAAAAATAAAGCTTAACCAAACAAATAAATGGAAGGCCCTAAATTACTTAGATTAGGAGTATTACATATTACATCAACGGATAAAGTGGTAGTAATTTTTATCATTTTATTCCATGTCAAAAATAATATTTGAAATCTTGAATTAATTGTTTATGCATAGTCAAAAAATTTTATAACGGTTTCATTTTTTTTTGATATTTTTTCCGCCATAGTAAAATGACGTTATAAAGGATATACATTGTAACATAATATTAAACCGATTCCGAAGAAACTGTTAGTAATCTGTATTTGTTAGAGAAAATAAAATAACATAAACACAAATATAAGCGAAATAAAAGTTAATCTGAGCCCACTGAATTCACAATGTTTTCTTAAGGAATCTAATCCCCTCGTAATACCCAAGGTTATGGATTATTTTCTCGCAGGATAGATCGAATTACACACTCGTGTAGTGGTACTTCAAACCTCAATGTTTCAGCGAACACAAAGTTTGATAGCAAATAAGACTTATTGTTACTTTCTTTGAAGTTAAAATATGGAGAAGAAAGGAGAAGAACTCAAAAAATTCGTAAAAAAATTTCGAGCAGAATAGTCTTGTATTTGTAGCCAAAGTTGGGCTGAAATATGAGAGGTTCAACTCTTCAGAATGGTTGTTTACTCAACAATTAATTAAAGAGAAAAAATTGAAGAGGTACTTTAATTTTTAGTTACACAACTAAAAACGAATTGGATTTAATATTAATATTATTTTACTAAAATAAATATTTAATAAATTATTAAAATAAATATTTAATAACATTTTTATTAATATTTTACTATTAACAAATAAATTTAGTAAAGAAAAAAATCAATCAATCATTTGACTGTAGCCGAGCGATCACGTGGCTTACCTTTTTCTTAACTCTTTAAGAGCCACAAGAAGATAGAATTGCTTATATACCCATAAAAACGTCTTCCTCTTCCAATATGGGACAATGTCTCTTTGCCAGGGGGAAATCTTAAAATTTTATTTCTCTCCATTTTCCATTCACCCTATTTTAAGCATATCATATAGTTAAATCCCAACAAAAATTTGTCAAATATAAATGTCTATTATATAAAGATGTTGTTCTATCGTGATGGTATATAAACATTAGTCAACCCATTATCACTTAATTAGAAGCTTTGCACGAAATAAATTACGGGTCGGTTTAATCTCAATCTATTTCATTTACTTTTAGCTAGGATGAAGTTTATTGGTCAACTAAAGACAGCCAAACAAACTTGCAAAAGTCAAAAAGATAGAAGTGTAAATTTCTAGGTTTAGAATATTAACCAGAACGCAGTGGATATATAAAGTTTGTGTTTTCACATTGTCATGCGGGAATTCACAAAATTCTCTAACCTGAACCCCTAATTTGGTTCATCTGGATAAAAGAAGGAACGTATTCATCAAACCACAAGAAACTTTGCAGAAAAAACTCCAACCACGCGCGATTATTTCAACGTACATATTGGTATACAACTAATATTTTAAGTTTAGCTTCTATACCCTCGTAATATAAACTGATTTTTACACAAAAAAATGTACTTACAGGTAATCTTCAGTAAGATAAGTCACTTACTATAACAAGATAAAATCAGAGACACGTATATAAGAATTCCAAATTCGAGACCATAATACACAAATCTTGAATCGGATAAGGTATAGGAGTAGTGCTACATAGTCGTGTAACACACTTCCTTAATTTCTACAATGGACGCAACTGATTTATCTTTAGAGGGACAATTTCATTTATTTAGAGCAAATTATGACCTTTTATATGTCACGCCTGCAAACTTGCGATCTACACACGTTTCATCTCTTAAATATTTAAGCAAACAATAATATTTTCAGTGGGTACCAAAACTTGGAAGACCCACCATTTCATTACAAGTCTATTCTTTAAGTACGCGGGACTATTTAATTAGTCAAAACTTTTCTCCAGAGTCCCCACAACTTCTTTAACTGATCTTACAATTCATATTAAATGCAAGTATACGAGTTTTTCCATATTCTGGTGTCAAACTCCTACTCCAAATGGAACGAAAAGTTCATTTCGATGCTTGACCTTCATTTGCTATCGTTGCCCTTTGATGAGAATCATGATAGAAAACAACACTCCAGAAAATATGAAGAATTTATTTTTACATACCAGAAAAGTTCAAAGAACACACAAAAAAAAAGGTTCTTGAAATAGAAAAAGGGTAATCCGGTTTTCGCGTTCATCAATTAGTGTGATGTAGACAGCCTACCGCTTACCTTAATACAAGTATTAATGGAATGTATCCACGTCTCGTATCCATAAATCCATAACCTATAAATCACACAAAATAACTTTATCGCACCACTTCTCTATGACGAAGTAGTTAATAAGACATGAGAAAGAAAGGAAGTGAAGGTAAGGGGAAGGGACCGAGAAAGGGTCTGGTACGATATCTAAAGCAAGAGAAATGATTAGTAAAGAGATGAGATTAGAGAAATTATTGTGTGTGTAAATGAGTGTATAATAATTTTTCTACTTTCAAAATGGCAATGATAGTAAATCTTACTAGGGGAGAAAAGGGAGGCAAAAAATAAAGTGAAAAGGAAAGGGAGATGATTAGCCATGAGATTTTTGAAGATTTTAGGAGGTTTGAAAGACATGTGACAAAGCTTTATGGAATCAATGGGTGGCCCCAATTACCACAGAATAATCTGGTTTTTAGCAATGATTATTGCTTCACACTAGCTATTTATATCTCTATCCATCAATCTATTCAATCTAATCTTCCTCTAACTCTCTCAACTTCATCATCCTCACTTATTATAGCTTACTATTTCCTCAGTCTCCATCTGATAAAGCTGCTTCATCTTTTTCATTTTTCTTCTAACACCTAGCTTTAAACTATGGTGAAAGCTCTCCTTTCTCTTTATTCTACACTTAGATTATCAAATAGCAATGTTCTTACTTCGTTCTTGCGCAGTCCCTCCACCCCCATATATTTAATTTGAAAACTTAAATTCATGATTATTATTATTATTATTTTTGGGAGTGGGAGAGGTTTGAGCAGCATGATTACATCTTGAAAGGGCGGTGAAATAAAAGTGAAAAATTTAATATAGGTATTTTCAGATTAGCTAGACCTCTAAAAAGAGAACTAAGTGGTCAAAACAAATTCACAATCTAAATTGGAGTACAAAATCCTATCCGGGAGCTTGGATAATTTCTAGTTGAATTAGCCATTAAGTATTTAGATTGAATTTATTAAGAAGAATGTTGTTAAATAAGAATAATAAATAATTCTTAAACACATCAGCTACGCCTCTAAGAATATTGTTGGAACCAATTCTTAAATAACAATAATAACTAATAAAATTTAAAATAAAAAAACAAGAACAAGTAGAACTTGTGGCAATATTCTTAATGACAATTCCTCAGAACCTACGGTAATAAGTCCTGTCAATCCATCAGAACTTATCACGATTCTTTTTGTAATTTGTTCAAAAATTATCTGTTTATTATATACAATTTGTACTAAAGTCATGACGAAAGTTTGCCCATCCATTAGAACTCAATTAATTATCTAATTGCGGAAATCACCCCTTTAATCGAGCTTTCAACCCGACCCGCTTAATATGCATGTGACTCCACCTACGTGCTACACAAACTTCCCATTGTTTCTGGCTCGATTCTGTAGCTATACAGTAACAACTATGAATTAGTTGGTGACAGACGCTAATCGCTACATACAACAAGGTCTATATACATAGACTAAATCATAATCATATAGTAGCATTGTTTACCATTTAACCCGTTAATTTTTGTTTTTTCATCTTCTTATAATTTTGTTCTACTTTATATACGTAAGCAATGATGGAAACAGATTTAAATGTGACATAAGGAAATTGGTCTAAATTAAAGAACTAAATCTCGTGGTCTTGGTTAGACTGCTTTTGGTACAAATGCTAGATAAGGAACACATATATTTTGACTCGTTTGACAAGTATTACTTTCTTTTTTCCATTTGTATGACTTAACTTAAGTAAATACAGAGTTCAAGCTCTAACTTTGCTCAAATTTTATACTACTGGTGTCACAATTAAGAAAATATCAAAAATAAAAGTTAATTAAAATGTATCCTGATAGTAAAAACATGATGTCAACATTTGAAATAATAAAATGAATGTGAATTCTTAAAGGCTTTTAATAGTTATATATAAATTTTAAGAAAAATAGATAAAGCAATACGTAAAAGGGAAGTACTAGCTATTTTATTTATAAGTCCTCAAGCTGGGATCAAGCTAGGTGGGGGCCTTTTTCTCCATCCCAAAAACAAACGAAAATGAAGTTTCATAGCAGTATGTGGCCACAACATGTTATCACCATAAATCTATCAACCTGTGGAAAAAGATAGTTGCTGGACCATAAAAGTATAGTTATTATAACCTAGTAAAGAAGTTTAGCACAGTTAATTATTTCATCCGGTTTATTTTAATTGATTTTTTTATTTCTTTTGTGATCCACAATATTTGACTTTTTCAAATATAAAAAATATTCTTTTTTTAAAATTATCTTTGAAGTAAAGAACATAGGAGTACATTTGGTGTATTTTCAGTAAACAAAGTAAAGTTAATATGGTCAATTATATTATTAATGAATATTAAAAGATGAATTTTTTAATATGTGTTAGAACAACCCAAAAATCACTTAAATTAAAGTGGACCGCAGGGAGTAACACTTTCGTTCCTACGAGACATCCGATAAAAATAGAAATTATTATCCCCTTTTCATATTAAATGAGCTACTTTCCTTATTAGTCTATTCCAAAATAAATGATACATTTCTAAATTTGGAAATAATTCAACTTTAAATTCTTCATTTTACCCTTTTGCCTTTAATGAGAAACTTTTACAACCACACAAATAGTATGGCCCTACAAACCTTTTACACCTTCTTCTTTTAAGACCACAAGTTTTAAAATTCTTCTTCTTTATTTTAAAATTCTGCGCTGAATCAAACTAGCTCAAATAATATGAAACGAAGAAAATAACACTTAACACTACAAAGGCTAAGCCAAAAGGTGCTAGATGACTAGGGTTCCTTCTTGCTGACTGAAGTTTAACTTCTACACATTTATAACATTAAGAAAATATTATTAGGTCACTTAAAAATAACACAAGTATTTGTACATAATATATGAGATTATAATATATAAAAATAAGACAAATAACCTGCCATAATAAATTAATATCAACTATAATATATAAAGTTACTTTGTCAATGTTGATAAGTAAGTGTCCTTTATTAGAAAGTGAAGCGGTAATATAATCTTCGTACATCTTTGCCAAATTGGACGTATAGTTGGTGTTGGAGCCACATGTATCCGAAGGTGTTAACTAATATTTCTTAGTCAGAAAATTATATTATGTAGCTAGATAATATTTTTAAAATAATATATATATATATATATATATATTGCCACCCCTTAAATTTTTGGTAAGTTTATTTCTTTATATTTTAACTTTTTTTAATATACGGTACTAGTAGCAGTACAATAACGAACATGACATGTTTGCCCCAATAAAATTCCAAAGTGGTAAGACGGATCTAGAATGGTTGCAGCGTTGTATGTTATCTCGATCTGTACTTTGGTGCAACTAATTTGGTACGTTTGACTTTGAGACTTTTTTCTTTCTTGGGAAATGATATAGATAAATGGATAGTTCCTGTTTGTAGCATTATATAAAAGGATTAATTTAAAGATAAAGAACTTTGTTCTAGTGTTTAAGGGAGAAATCTATCTAAAATCCTCTTTCAAGTAAGTATACTGCAGTTTTGCTTAACTTTCGTAAGGAATTATTGATTCTGCTTTTGCGATTTACCATATCTTTTCCCTCTTTATTTTTTATCATCGTGAATGGACACGTTTAGTTGACTTTATGATTCTTTTTTTCCAATGCGATTTAATTTCTAACGACATGAAATGATTCAATAAGCTACATTATTTTTTTGCCAAGGATCTATCGAAAATCTGTCTATCTTTACGATGTAGAAATAAGAATTATGTACGCTTTCTTTCTTAAAATCTATTTATAATATTATATTAGATTTGTTATTATACTACTCTGAACATATTTAAAAACCTAAGCTTTGTTGAGGAACTGAACTAGAAATATTTGCTAAAAGTAATTACAATGCAATATTTAATAAACAAAATGATAAGAATGGACATTGGGCCTAACTCAACCCGAAAAGCTAGCTTATGAGGTGAGGATTGCCCAAGCCATATAAGGAGATCAAGGACCTCAAATCCTTCCGATGTGGGACAACTCAACATCCCCCTCACGCCCAGACCTTTGGAAGGTGGACAACATAAATGGGGGCCCAACATCGGTAATACTAATTGGGATGGGTCTAGTTCTGATACCATGATAAGAATGGACATTGGGCTTAACTCAACCCCAAAAGCTAGCTTATGAGGTGAGGATTGCCCAAACCATATAAGGAGATCAAGGATCTCAAATTTCTCCGATGTGGGACAACTCAACAGAAACAAACAAGCAGACTTCCATTATTAAGTGGAAAGTGAGTGTATGGTGTGATTGTGTGGTCTGGATGTAGAGAGTTTTGGGAGAAGTCCAATTGTCTATTGCTCATAAAAGTATATATAGAGTATAGAGAGGTATCAAATCCTATCAACTATAGAACTGTAAATCCTAATCCTATCAACTATAGGACTGTACATAAATCCTAATCCTATCAACTATAGGACTGTAAATCCTAATCCTATCAACTATAGGACAGTACATAAATCTTAATACGCCCCATCAAGATGGAGGGCCGGAGGACACGCCAATCTTGGACACCAGCAGAAGAAGCCGTGGAGGTCGTAACCTGTAAGAAGAATTTCCACGCTAGGTAATTAATGGAATCCAATTTCAGTGGGATTTGAGCAGATACATTTATGACAATCGGCTGGAGAAGATCGTTTGATGTCGTAGCGCCCATGAAGCGCGAGGCAAAGGATAGGAGGCGCTGATCGACACCGAGAGAGATAGCTGCCGATTAGTGCAGCTGCGGCGCGGCAAGACGCCGGAGAGAAGGCGCTGAGAGAGAGAGCTGTCGGTTAGTGCAGCGGCGGCGCGGCAAGATGCCAGAGAGGGACGGCTGATCTTCTTTTCCGGAGAGGGGCGGCAAGATGCCGGAGAGGGACGGCTGATCTTCTTTACCAGAGAGGGGCAGCAAGATGCCGGAGAGGGCTGCCGATTAGTGCAGCGGTAGAGAGGGTTTCGTTGGCGATAAGCCACTGGCGTCTGATACCATGTAGAGAGTTTTGGGAGAAGTCCAATTGTCTATTGCTCACAAGTATATATATATATAGAGTATAGAGAGGTCTCAAATCCTATCAACTATAGAACTGTCAATCCTAATCCTATCAACTATAGGACTGTACATAAATCCTAATCCTATCAACTATACTGTACATAAATCCTAATCCTATCAACTATAGGACTGTAAATCCTAATCCTATCAACTATAGGACTGTACATAAATCCTAATACGCCCCCTCAAGATGGAGGGCCGAAGGACACGCCAATCTTGGACACCAGCAGAAGAAGCCGTGGAGGTCGTAACCCGTATGAAGAATTTCCACCCCAGGTAATTAGTGGAATCCAATTTCAATGGGATTTGAGCCGATGCATTTATGACAATCGGTTGGAGAAGATCGTTTGATGTCGTAGCGGCCATGAAGCGCGAGGCGAAGGATAGGAGGCACTGATCGACGTTGAGAGAGAGAGCTGCTGATTAGTGCAGCTGCAGCGCGGCAAGACGCCGGAGAGAAGGCGCTGAGAGAGAGAGCTGCCGGTTAGTGCAGCGGCGGCGTGGCAAGATGCCGGAGAGGGACGGCTAATCTTCTTTGCCGGAAAGGGGCGGCAAGATGCCGGAGAGGGACGGCTGATCTTCTTTGCCGGAGAGGGGCGGCAAGATGCCGGAGAGGGACGCCGGAGAGGGCTGCCGATTAGTGCAGCGGCGGAGAGGGTTTCGTTGGCGATAAGCCACTGGCGTCTGATACCATGTAGAGAGTTTTGGGAGAAGTACAATTGTCTATTGCTCACAAAAGTATATATATAGAGTATAGAGAGGTATCAAATCCTATCAACTATAGAACTGTCAATCCTAATCCTATCAACTATAGGACTGTACATAAATTCTAATCCTATCAACTATAAGACTGTAAATTCGAATCATATCAACTATAGGACTGTACATAAATCCTAATAAGGAATGGTATAGTAATACTCTCCTGGTCGAATAGATAATAAGAATTTTGCTCTTTCTCTTTTTATAAACGACGAGTAATATAGATTCTTAAGGGACATTTTGACAGCATATTTGCCTGCCTTAGGTGAACCCCACTTGTTTACCACTATACCACCTTCTATCCAGTACTACTGCATTGGGAAATTGCTCTTTCATTTTAACGGCCACTGGGAAATACTTAATTAGATATTATTTTATTTTATTTTTTATTTCTCACTCGATAACCGATATTATGATTAATTCTCTCGATCCGCATAAGGCCTGCCATTTATCTAATTTTACTTCAGCACACACTGTTATGAGGGTTATTTAACGTTGCAAAATATGTTTTTATTATTTCAACTAAGAGTTTATAAGTTCAAGTCATTCCAATAGCAAGGTAGAGAGTTTTTGGTGGGAAGGAAGCCGAATATTTATTTGGAAACAATCTATCTACCTATAGTAGGGGTAAGATCTACGTACTCATTATTTTTTCCAGACCTCACTTATGGGATTATACTAGGTTATTATTGTTATTTCTACATTTTATGTAAAGTAATTCAGAGTAGGAAGGCTAAGTTATTTAATTCCGATTTAAATTTGAATATGAACCTTTGAGTTTTTTTAATTAAATATATCTGTTTAAGAATTACATAAACAGTGCTAAAGAATCAAGAGTTAATAATCTAAAATTTCAACAACAAAAAAAGAAATATTTGCAAAAATCGCGATAACAAAAGCTTCTTAGAATCTTCAGATTAATAGTACTGGTTACAAGTAAAGTGGATCATAAAGAGCAGGAAGTATGGATAAAATATTTTGGTTTTCTGACTGTATCATTATTGTCTGCATAAGCAATGATTCATGAAACTGAAAATATTACTTTAAGTTGCATATTTTGGCCTCCAGAACCTTTAAATTTTAACGGTTTCCTTATTTCAGCAAGATGAATTATTTAAAATGTGTTTATTGAGCACATTCGAAAATTTTAAATATGAAAAAAAGGAACTATATAATTGCTATACAAATAATAGTCGAAAAAATATATATGTAAAAACTGTATAGTTTTTGTATATTATTACATTCTATATATTATATACAAAAATTATGTAAATTTTATATATTTTTTCGACCACCATATATAAATAGTTCACTGGACAAAAAGTGATAATATCCCTTAAATATGTTCATCGCCCACCACCAGTCCCCTCGACCCCCAAAATAAGTTTAAAAAATTAGAAGTTATAACAACTTAAGTTACATTTAACAGCAATTAAACGTGCCATGTCAGCGTTCAATGCGAATAAGAAAGTAGAATAGAATTATATTATTCCACTTGTTAAACATATTTGTTTATCCGTCACAACTGCAATCAAATTTGATATTTTTGTATATAATGAGAACTGATTCATTATATGAATTTTAGGTAAACCACCCGTTAGTATTACGACAAATTGGGAATTCGACGTTGCTCCTTTTGGTGGGCTGCTCAAACTTCCGCCATCTACGTAATATATTCTCCACACCCAATCTTATGCACAACAAAAGAAATTAAAAGTAATCCAATCAATTTTTACAATTCTATTTAAATAATGTGTTAAACTAAAGGAGATAAGTGTTATGGAATAATGTAAAGACAAGAACAATAATGCAAGAACAAGAGCAATAGAGAGAATAGAGAGATAGAAGTATTCTTATTGATACTTAGAGATTGTTAGGGATGTATTACAATGGTAGAAGACCCCTTTATTTATAGGGAGTGGGATGATCTAGCTACCAATAATAGGACTCTAGAATCTCTCTAATTAAAGATATTCACCTTAAATAGAAGTGTAAAATCTCTCTATTTATAACACTCCCCCTTGAATGTCTATTCAATGATGTGCCTCGTTAAAACCTTAAAACAAAACCCAATGGGAAAAATTAAAGTAAGGAAAAAGAGTACACATGTTTGAATATGCGCCTATTGGTTGCCTCGTTAAAAACCTCGCAAGGAAAACCCGGTGGGACAAAACCTTGTCAGGGAAAAAGAGTGCAACGCGCATTAACTCCCCCTGATAAGAACATCAATTTATGTCCTTGAGTCTTCGCATCCCGATCTTGTGAACTAGCTTCTTGAAGGTTGACTTTGGTAGAGATTTTGTGAACAAATCAGCCATATTGTCGCTTGAACGAATCTGTTGAACATTGATATCACCATTCTTTTGAAGATCATGTGTGAAGAATAACTTTGGTGAAATATGCTTCGTTCTATCTTCTTTTATGAATCCTCCCTTCAATTGAGCTATACATGCTGCATTGTCTTCATACAAAGTTGTGGGTAGTTTATCACACTTCAAACAACATTTTGTCTTGGATATGATGTATTATAGACCTCAACCACACACACTCCCGACTTGCTTCATGAATAGCAATTATCTCGGCATGATTAGATGAAGTAGCCACAATTGATTGCTTAGTCGATCGCCAAGATATGGCGGTTTCTCCACAAGTAAACACATAACCCGTTTGAGATCGAGCCTTGTGTGGGTCGGACAAATATCCAGCATCAGCATAACCAACAAGATCCGGGCTGCAATTCTTGCCATAAAATAAGCCCATATCGGTAGTTCCCTTTAGGTACCGCAATATGTGTTTGATCCCATTCCAATGTCTCCTCGTAGGAGACGAGCTAAATCTTGCTAAGACATTAACTGAAAAGGATATGTCAGGTCTTGTAGTATTTGCAAGATACATTAGTGCGCCAATTGCGCTAAGATATGGTACTTCAGGACCAAGTAGCTCTTCATTCCTTTCTTGTGGTCGGTATGGATCTTTGTTCACATCAAGTGATCGAACAACCATCGGTGTACTTAAAGGATGTGCTTCATCCATGTAAAACCGTTTCAGTACCTTTTCTGTATAGGTAGATTGATGAACAAAAATTCCGTTTGCCAAATATTCAATTTGCAAACCAAGACATAGTTTAGTCTTTCCGAGATCTTTCATCTCGAATTCATCCTTTAGATAATCAATTGCCTTTTGGAGTTCTATAGGGGTTCCAATAAGGTTTATGTCATCGACATATACGGCAAGTACAACAAATTCCGATGTTGTTTTCTTTATAAAAACACACGGGCAAATGGCGTCATTTATATAGCCTTCTTTTAACAAGTACTCACTAAGACGATTATACCACATTCGTCCAGATTGCTTTAGACCATACAAGGATCTTTGCAATTTAATTGAGAACATTTCCCGAGATTTTGAATTATGCGCGTTTGGCATCTTGAGTCCATCGGGAATTTTCATGTATATCTCATTATCAAGTGAGCCATAAAGATAGGCAGTAACCACATCCATTAAGTGCATGTCAAGCTTTTCATGGACAGCAAAACTTATGAGATAACGAAAGGTTATCGCATCCATTACAGGCGAATATGTCTCTTCATAATCGACACCAGGCCTTTGAGAAAAACCTTGTGCAACAAGGCGTGCCTTATATCTTTGTACCTCGTTTTTCTCATTTCTTTTGCGTACAAAGACCCATTTATAGCCGACAGGCTTAACACCATTAGGTGTTTCAACTATAGGGCCAAAAACTTCACGTTTTGCCAGCGAATTCAATTCTGATTGAATTGCTTCTTGCCACTTTGGCCAATCCTGTCTTTTTCGACATTCTTCAACAGATTGAGGTTCGAGATCCTCCATTCTTGCATAATGCTAGATGCGACATTATAAGCAAAGGCATTATCCACCACAATATCCACTCGATTAATATTTGCCTCAATATTAATTGGATTTAGGGATAGTTCCGTATTTTCCAGAGTCTCGGGCTCAATGGATTCTTCATGAATCTCAGAATTTGTTAAATCGTGAGATTCTTTCGTGGTGTCATTTTGATCATTCTTTTTCCTCTTTCTAGGATTTCGATCTTTGGAACCTAATGGTCTGCCACGCTTCAGGCGTGCATTTGACTCATTGGATATGACACTAGATGATTGTCCAACAGGGACATCAATACGGATTGGAACATTTTCCGCGGGAATGTGGGATTTCGTTATCCTCTTCAAGTCCGTAAATGCGTCAGGCATTTGATTTACTATTCTTTGCAAATGGATAATCTTTTGTACCTCTCTTTCACAAATAGAGGTATGTGGATCAAGATGAGATAATGATACATATTTCCACAAAATTTCCCGTTTGGTTTCACCAACTTCTCCCCCTAATTTTGGGAAAAGTGTCTCATCGAATCGACAGTCTGCAAATCGTGCAGTAAATACGTCGCCTGTCAATGTTTCGAGGTAGCGAATGATGGAGGGCGATTCAAACCCAACATATATTCCTAACCTTCTTTGCGGACCCATTTTGGTGCGGGATGGCGGTGCTATAGGCACATATACTGCGCATCCAAAAATTCTTAAATGGGATATATTGGGTTCATGACCCAAAACCAATTGCAACGGGGAATACTTGTGGTAATTCGTCGGTCTGAGACGAATTAGCATTGCTGCATGTAAGATGGCGTGACCCCATACCGAAGTGGGCAGCCTCGTTCTCATAAGTAATGGCCTTGCAATCAACTGCAGGCGTTTAATTAACGATTCTGCAAGACCGTTTTGAGTGTGAACATGAGCTACAGAATGTTCAACTTTTATCCCGATTGATAAGCAATAATCATTAAATGCTTGGGATGTAAACTCAGCAGCATTATCCAGTCTAATGGACTTGATTGGATTATCTGGAAATTGTGCTCGTAGTCGAACTATTTGTGCCATTAATTTCGCAAACGCAAGGTTGCGTGATGACAATAGGCACACATGAGACCATCTACAGGATGCGTCTATCAAGACCATGAAATACCTAAACGACCCACTAGGTGGGTGAATAGGTCCACAAATGTCCCCTTGTATACGTTCAAGAAACGTGGGTGACTCAGTCCCAACCTTTGTTGGTGATGGCCTGATAATCAACTTGCCTTGATAACACGAAGTGCAAGGATATTCATTATTCGAAAGAATTTTGAAATTCTTTAACGGATGCCCATATGAGCTTTCTATAATCCGTCTCATCATGATCGATCCTGGGTGTCCCAATCGGTCATGCCAAAGTACAAAGGTATTGGAATCAGTAACCCTTTGGTTTACTGTTGAATGTGCCTCAATTGCACTAATTCTTGTCCAATACAGGCCACAAGATAAAGACGGGAATTTCTCAATAACCCTCTTTTGGCAGGAGACATTCTTTGTGATGACGAGATATTCAAGATTATCTTCATCCATTGTCTCAATATGATAGCCATTCCGGCGTACATCTTTAAAACTCAACAAGTTTCTCTTAGACTTGGAGGAGAACATTGCATTCTCTATGATTAACGTCGTGCCTTTGGGCAGAGTTACAATTGCTCTTCCGGAGCCTTCAATCAATTTACTACTTCCAGAGATTGTAGTAACGTTTGCCTTACACATATTTAGTTGAGAGAAATATTTCTTTTCTTTGAGTATTGTATGTGTAGTACATGAATCAACTAGGCAAATACTTTTACAGTTGGACGTTGATCCAAGTTCGCTTTGTGAGATATCCATATTTGCTATCCCATAGTTTGACATACAAAAGAGATACACGAACATAAGAATAAACAAGTTCAATTCGTTTGTGTCACATAATATTTTCAAAATCTGCTGCTAACAGTTGACTAACAAAATCAGATATGTTATCCATAACTGATTACTTTGCAGTTTGAAAATTTCAGTTTAAGCATTTTCTTCAAACAATCGATTGTTAAACACAAACAATCGATTGTTGAACATTGACAATCGATTGTTAAACACACACAATCGATTATTTGCTATTTTGAAAAACTTCAGATCACACTGTCTTAAGACAATCGATTGTTAAACGTAGACAATCGATTGTCGGCTTATTTCGAAAAATTCCAGAGCACACTGTCTTAAGACAATCGATTGTTAAACATAGACAATCGATTGTTGACTATTTTGAAAATTTCCAGATCACACTGTTTTAAGACAATCGATTGTTAAACATAGACAATCGATTGTTGACTATTTTTGAAAAATTCCAGATTACACTGTCTAACGACAATCGATTGTTAGACATAGACAATCGATTGTGGATGATTTTTGAAAAATTCCATATTACACTGTCTAATGACAATCGATTGTTAGACATAGACAATCGATTGTGGATGATTTTTGAAAAATTCCAGATTACACTGTCTAACGACAATCGATTGTTAGACATAGACAATCGATTGTCGATCAATTGTTTTTCAGCTTTAATGCGAAAATATTAGATAATCGACTAGTTTTTCAGGCTAGTCGATTACCCCTACTGGAAAATAAAAATATTATTGATATTTGAGCATATTGAAGACATTCTAAAGAACTACTGCTAACATTGCATCATGAAGTAACTAATACGAGCTAATACTAATGACTATTAGTTTATTCACTAACTAATACAAATAAGTAGAACAAAATCAAATAACTCCATCTTCTTTCATTACGGACCCATCACCGATTAGGTGGTCTATTTTCCTCTCGGGTTGCTCAAAGAAGTCTGCCACATCTAGGTGGGTGATGTCCAAGTTGTCGTCATAGACAAAATCTGTTTCAGGGCCTTTTCTCTTTCGAGATGCTTGATAAAGATCAACCAAGTGTCTTGGTATACGGCAAGTCTTTGACCAGTGCCCTTTCCCACCGCAACGATAACATATAGTTTCTGAACCATTTGCCTTAGGATCTTCATGACCCCGTTTCTGCTTTCGGCGGTTATCTCTCCTTGGGGGTTGACGGACTTCATTGGAATTTCTTCCTTGTCTACGTCCCTGGCTATGACCCCGTTTACGACCATGACCATGGCCCTTCTCATGTTTGGCATAATGAGAGTGCACCTTATATGCTTCAGGCAGTGGTGTAGACCCAGTGGGTCGATTTTCGTGATTTCTCATGAGTAGGTCATTATTTCGCTCAGCCACTAGTAGAAGAGAAATTAGTTCAGAGTACTTTGTAAAGCCTTTCTCTCTGTACTGTTGTTGCAGTACCATATTGGAGGCATGAAACGTTGTAAACGTTTTCTCAAGCATATCATAATCGGAGATTTTATCTCCGCATAGCTTCAATTTAGAAGTAATTCTGAACATTGCAGAATTATATTCAGAAACGGACTTAAAGTCCTGGAGCCTCAGATGAGCCCAATCATATCGTGCTTGTGGCAGAGTGACCAACTTCAGGTTGTCATATCTCTCCTTTAAGCCGTTCCACAAGATGAGTGGATCCTTGACGGTGAGATATTCAATCTTCAAACCTTCATCAAGGTGATGGCGCAAGAAAATCAAGGCCTTCGCACAGTCTTGGGTGGATGCTATTTTTCTCTATCTTTTATGGTGTCTCCGAGACCCATAGCATCTAAGTGGATTTCAGCATCCAACACCCATGTCATATAGTTCTTGCCCGAAATTTCAAGGGCAACGAACTTTCTTTTCGTAATGTCAGACATAATCGAAAATTAAATTAGGAAGAGGGAAATACCTTAGATTTTTCGAGAATGGTTCTTGAGACGGTAGAGTCTCGTGCTGATAATGTGTTATGAAATAATATAAAGACAAAAACAATAATGCAAGAACAAGAGCAATAGAGAGAATAGAGAGAGAGAAGTATTCTTATTGATACTTAGAGATTGTTACGGATGTATTACAATGGTAGAAGACCCCTTTATTTATAGGGAGTGGGATGATCTAGCTACCAATAATAGGACTCTAGAATCTCTCTAATTAAAAACATTCACATTAAATAGAAGTGTAAAATCTCTCTATTTATAACAATAAGTAAATTGTAGAGAATTAATAAGTATTTTAATGACACAGAATGACGTTAGAAATAACGTGAGACGCTTACATTACGGTGAAAGCAACGGGCCAGCAGACAAGCAGGAGGCGCCATTCGAGGAAGGGATTAATACGATGTTTTTGTCTTTTCTTTTTTCCTGTATGTTTTAACTTTATGTGATGACAATACATAATATATTTAAGTAAAAAAGATAATAGATAGTCATATTTAGGTCATCTCCGATCATTGCCATTATTTTCTCTTCTAAAATACAGTAAATTTTAAAATGGATTAAAGTTACTTCAATCATTACTCAATTTTTTACTCTATTTTTTTGGTTATAAACAAGTAACTTTATTAATAAACTACGTAATATTACAAAAAGTTCTATTAGTCATTCAATTGGGATCGAAATTGATAGGGCTTACCAAAGTAGTAGAGTTTTGCATGGTATTAATATTATCCATACTAGCTAAACTATTACAAATTTCTTCCGAAGTAGACCTAAACCTCAAAGCTGCCTCCACCTCCCGTGTTGGTGCATGATGAATGACTGTTTTATTCATGACTTTAGCTTCTTACTATTTCTTACCAAAAGATGAGCTACAGAGTTAGCTTCTCGGAAGTTATGCCTAAGTATTGCTCTCCCTGTTGTGCCATTAACCACCTGCATGAGGAGATAAAGTGATCATAAACTTGGTGATCTTTATCAAATAGAGTTATTGCCTCTGTGGAATCAGTTTCAATCTCCAAAGGATGAAGTCTGAATTGGACCGCCACTTTTAGACATGCTTCTAGAGCCAGAAGTTCCACATGTGTGTTGCCAATGACAATAGTTAATTTTTGGTAACTCACTATCTATTTGCCATGAATGTTATGGATGATTCCTCTCAATCCACCAATCTTGGTGTTACTTGTGTAAGCATTGTCGCAATTTAGCTTATAAAAATCTTTAGGACGATTCTGCCATTTGATAGAAATGGTAATAGTTTTCAATGGAGTGTGATTGTAACCAGTGAGATATTTGAACTCTGCAACTTTGTTGAGAGTTAGAGAGACTGAAACTCCATTGGAGAAATTATTAGCGTTGTTGTTATTGCGATTGAGCTAGATATTCAAAGACAAAAGGGGTAGATATCTTTCCACTTATGGGCTTTGAATGAAATTTCAGGGTTTAGTAATCTAATGGAGTTTATCCAATGATCATCAGGGGCGGATGGAGGGTGATGCCAAGTTCTCCCCAAATTTTTTTTGCAATGTAACAATTTAAAAAAATGTGATAGATGTCTTACTTATTATTCCTGCATATCACATATCATCTATATTAAGACATGTGTGGATGAGGTAGGATCTAGTAGGGAGCTTCTTATGGTGGCAAACCCTGACAAAATAGCAGATTTTTCTTCGAATTTTTAGTTTCCAAATCAACGTTGTATTTATGAGAGGATCTTTGGGTGGTGCTAGGAGTTTCATAGCAGATTTAATATTAAAAATACCATTTTGGAATAATTTCCAGTAAGCTCTAACCTTAGCAAAATTTTATGGACTTAAATAAGTACTAAGAATGGTATTTCGAATGTCGGGAGGTATGAAAAAAGAGAGCTTGTCAAGGTTCCATTTGTGATTATCAAGAATATCACTAACGAGCATGTGATCATCATTAATATTAAGGGAGCCACTTATTAGGGTTCTAAGAGGGGGAAGGTTGGGAATCCAACTATTATCTCATATTTTAACCACGTCCATATTCCCAATTATCCAAGCCAAGCCATTATTACAAAGATTTCAATCGTTGATTATATTCCTCCATGTAAAAGAGGTATTTTTTAAGGAGACCTTATTAGAGTATTGGCTAATGAGAGTCTTAGCCCATGAATTCATAGGATTTTTGAATAAACGCCAAGTAAGATTTGCGAGAAGGACTTGGTTTTTAATAGAAGCATTAACTAGGCCAAGTCCTCCTAGTTCATTTTGACTAGTGACTGTATCTCAGTTGATTAAATGGAGACGTCTCTTTTCCAACGTAGAACCCAAAGAAAATTTCTCTGCATACGATCTATAAGCTTAAGGGTTTGCTTTGGAAGGAGAAAGTATTGCATCACATGATTTGGAATATTAGTGAGAGTGAATTGTATTAAGGTTACTCTACCTGCAAGGTTAAGGCAATTTAGCTTCCAATTGGCCAGCCTAGACCTCATATTGTCAAGCACAAAAAGAAAATCCATATGCTTAGGAGTTTTGTTGGTCATGGGGAAGCTCAGATATTTTTCAAAAATGTTTACTAACGAGATATTAAGAGTTTTGGCGATGTTATCTTGTAAAGATTAAGGGCAATGAGAAGAAAAGATTATTTTCAATTTTTGATAGCTAATATTTTATCCGGATAATTGGCAAAACATGTAGAGGGTATTAGAAATTGCCTTACAAGAGTTTTTAATGAATTTTTCCATAAAGTAAGGTTATCCGCGAAAAAAACATGAGATAAACCAGGACCCATTGGGTTAAGCTTAATAGGATCCCATATTGCACAATCGACTTAATGATTTATGTAACGAGAGAGCATTTCGATGCAAAAAAAAATGTAAGGATAAAGGGGATCTCCCTGACGAATTCCTCTAGTTGGCTTGAAGTAATTAGTACGACAACCATTAACTAGAATGACAATATTATTAGTGGTAACGCATTGCATAATAAGGTTGGTGACTTTAGGAGGAAATCTATAGTAGACGAGAGTCCTATAGATAAAGGACCATTCTAGATAATCGAAGGCTTTTTCCAAGTCAAGTTTATAATCATACAAGAATTAGAACCTTTGATGGTATTGAATTTATTAAACATCTCCTGGATAATAATACCATTGTCACAGGCCCTCATGTTCTTAATAAAACTAAACTGAAAAAGACTAATAAGTTTTTATGAAAAAGGTTTAATCGTGTTGGCAATAATCTTGGTGACAACTTTATAAATAGTATTACAATGTCCAATTGGCCTAAATGTTTTTAAAAGATTGGTATTAGGAAATTTGGGAATGAGGCAAATATGAGTGTGATTAAGAGTGTCAGGAATGATTTGGGTTTTAAAAATATTTTTCACAAAAATATTTATAGAATTGCCAATGATTAGCCAATTTTTTTTATTAATAAAAAGGGTGTATTCCGTCCGGGCCAGGTGCTTTTATTGGTTTAAAAGAGAAGATAGCATTAGAGATTCCTTAATTTGTGATTGGGGTATCTAAAGAGATAAAGTCTAAATTATCAAAGCACTTGGGAAAATTTAAGATATCAGCCTTATTGGAAGTGGTAAGAGAAGTTGCGAAGATGGCCTTAAAAATATTCGAGAGTATGGCTAGAAATTTCTAAAGAATCATCAATCGAACCTCATTATAATTATTAACAAGTTATTTTTCTAAGTCAAGTAGAAAAGAGCTCCTACGATAATTTGGAGAATTTTGTATTCCATTTAATCTTGCTAGAAGAATTAATTTTTTTTAAAAAAATTCCAAAAAAGATTTTACTCCACTTAGTGACTTCTTGTTTAAAAAGGGGAAGGGCCTCTTCAAAAGAAGTGTTGGTCGAGCAAGATCTAACAATATTTGGGAATTAGAAATGGAAACCCCATATGGTTTCTAACCGGAATGGATTAGTGATAAGGGGCTAAACTTAGGGTTTAGCTTAATTAGAAGAGGATTGTGGTCACTATAGGTTTTATGCAAATGATCTACTAGTGCATTGGAGTAATGATTTACCCAACCCTCATTTACAAAATATCTATCAAGACGTTCCATAGTTAGACCCTTATTTTTTTCCTATAGTTCGTCCAATTATATTTTGGGTCCTTAAAGCCAAGGTCAAAAAGGTTATAATTTTTAACAAGATTCCAAAGCTTAGTAGATTTATTAAAATTAACAGAACGACCTCCCCATTTTCCTCTGAGGAGAAAAAATCGTTAAAATCACATGTTACTAGCTAAGGGACTTTAAACCTTTCGTAATTTTGACTATGATTATGCCACATAATAGTTCATTTATAGCTATCATTACTAACATAAATAGTGCTGAGAAGACAAGGGTTTTGGTCAGGAAGTACCTTGATCATTGCATGAAGCTCCTGGTCTTCACGAACAACCTCTTCTACGGAAAGGGAATTGTGCATCATATGATGGAAATACCTCCCGATCTACTATCTGATGGTATTTCAACCATTTCAGAAAAATTGAAGTCGTGTTGAAGGGGACATGATCTTGCATGCGAGTCTCTAAGAGAGCGACCAGGCAGGGACGATGAGTATCCAAAATATCTTTGAATTTCCTACGGAAGGTTGCATTGTTATCCCCTCTGATGTTCCAAATTGTGAAATTAATTGGTCATGACATTGGTAAGGTTTGTCTGTTGTGATTCCCCTGATTTTCCTCCAAATGTAAATGTGGGCCTTCCCTTAGAGAGAGGTTGAGCACCACTGCATATTTTCCTACTGTTGGGTTTAATGGAGGCCTTATGTCTATCGAGCATTTGAATAATGCTGCTGGACAAATGATTATAGACTTCTTGTCTTGCCTCTCCTTGTATAGAAGTATTGCTATTTATCTGAGGCTTCTGAACTCTATTCGAGACTCCCTTAAGGATCTGGCTACTGTCTCTCCTTGCTCTTGGTGTGGGTTTCCCAGATTTTGTACATAAGGAGGTGGTTGAACATCTATCTCAGCACGATTCTCCTGGCTCTGAGGCATCATAGGGTTGAACACTTGTGGAGCCCCTTCTACTGCTTGTCATGCAAGTAATATTGGTGTCTCTTGGTTCTGTGGAGGAAAAAAGGGTAGGGTTTGTAGAGGTTGATCCCCATAAGCAGGGTTGAAGTGATCAGGTAGACCCCAATTGGTTTGCATGGCTTAGATTAAGGCAGGAGAGGCATTTAGTGTTATTGGGTTCAGTATGTTGGTCAACCATATTTGGTTGACATAGTTGTTCATTGCTAGTTGCATACCTTCCATGGTTAGTTGAGCTAGGAAATTGGAGTTCTGGAGGATGATGATCACCTCTTGGCCCTCGATGTTCAAGCTGAAAGATGTTGCATGACCCAGGATTCCTCTCTACAACCTTGATTGAGGTTGGTGGTTCAGAGGGAGGTGTGTTATGGGGTAGATAAGAGGATTGTTGTGAGGTGGTAGCGGAGGGAGGTTGGCCATCTGGTGGTTGTTTGGACGAGATACACTGAGTAGTGTTTTTCTTCTTTGGAGGAGGAGTGATAAAAGAGGCATTAGTGGTGTTGGGGGCGTATAAAAGGTCAGATTCTTCATACGGTAATTGAGTGTTCGTATCTTGTGGGATTTGTATAGAAGATATGATATCTATTTGCATGTTATCTGAATGGGTTGGCGTAGTGGCTTTTATCTTAAGAAGGCTAGGAAGTGTAGGTGCCATTTGTTGCGACGGGGACGGATTGTTTTGCATGCAAATATTTCCCAGTGGTATCTTAGTAAAACCATAGGTAATTTGAGTGTTAGGGAAATTCTAGGGAGCCAAGTGTTTAGCGGGTTTGGAAGCTTCTTCATGTGTGGCCACATGGCGTGAATTATCTCCCATGCAAACCGAATTTTGCATAAGGAATGTTGAATGGCTGGATTATCTTTGTTGACGTATGTTGTTGCCTATTTCCGTATTGGGTGTTGGCAAAAGATTATCATCATTTGTGTTCAGGAGCTCAAGATTTTTGACAGTGCTCAAATCATTGCAAGAGGTATTGAGGGGATTTATTTTGGAGGAAATTTTCTCTCTGTAATAGGAACTATGAGTGTGTGAAAGTTTTTTAATATTGGGATCAAGAGTTTTTGTCTTGAAGCCCCTACCCTCCTTGTAATCCAATCTTCTTTGGGGAGGTTTTGAGTGATGAGTGACTTTTGAGGGATAATTTATTTGTTTAGAGAAGGAGACAACCCTCCATTGGTCGTCCTCAATAGGGTTTCGAGTGAAACTAGTGGGACTGAGGGAGTCGATATTAGTGTTAGTAGTATCCATATTAATGAGACCGCAGTTAGTCCTAATGTAGCTTAATCTGCCACAGTTCCTACAAAGGATGTTTTCACCCCCATAAATAATAGGTTGTTTGTGACATCCTATGTAGATGAAAGGTCTAACGGGGTATTCTAGTGGAGTTTCTACACATAATCTGGCGTATCAGCCTCTAAGGGTGGCGGATGTGCAAGCATCCACTTTTAATAGTTTACCAATTTTATTTCTAATTTTTGAGAGACTACTCTATCGTGAAATTCCATAGGTAGTTGGGTAGTCTTAACCAAATTGCGGAAAAGTGTAGGTTCGCATTAGAAGCTACGAAATTAGGAAAACCCATTTTTTTTGACAGACAAAAAAAGTCCATTTACGAACCAAGGCCTCTGGTGAAGAGCTTTGGCCATATTGGCTTTTTGAGAGAACTTGACTATGTAGATGTCATTGCCTAGATCAACAAGAGGAAACTGCTCAAAAGGTTTCCATCGTTCTTGTAGTTTTTTTTATTGAGGTATTTATGGAGGATACACTTCTCAAAAAGTTTGATAATGACCGAGAATTTCCATGGCTCATAAAGCCTTTGTAATTCCTCTGATGATAGCATAATTGCTTGATCGCTAGTTGGTGGATCTTCTTGGCCTGGGGTACTCGGCGTGTTCTCAAGGCAATCATTATAATTGTATGAAGAGGAAACTTGCTGATCATGCAAGAAGGATATTGGACCTTGAGATAGGAGTTTATCCTTAAAGGATGGTAGTCCCCCTAGATCTATAGATATAGTTGAATCTTTCGAAGTTGGATTAGGGGGTTTAGGTGGTATAGATATATACATTAATGAAGATTCTGTGTTGAGACAAGACATGGAGAAACAAGAGTGAGGAAGGGAAGGGAGTTAGAGAGAAGGGAGGGCTTCTCTCACTAGTACTTTACACTCAATTTTTTACTCTAAAAAGGAATATTTTATCTTATATTATTCTATCTCTTCAATATTATTTTTTAGCAACATCTAATATTTTATATCTGCAGCATTCATTTTTTGAGATGGTTATATATTTTTTGTACAATTATAACTTATAGTTTTACATAAAAATAATAAATATACGAAAATTAATTTGTCAAAATTATATGCCAACGTTAAGATGTAAAATTAATACTATAAAGATACTAAATAAACATAATTAGGTATATATAAAGAGATAAATTAAAAGAGTTAAATAATAAATAAGCATGAATAGTAATGGAGGAGATGAATAGTGTCGTCTAAATTTGGAATAATATTATTCATCCCCCATTTTGAGAGCAAAATGGGAGAACATTGGAGCTCCATTATGCAAAAAATATCCTCATTATGAAGAAATGGTATGCCCTTAGAGAGGCTAATTGAAATACAGCTGTCGGTACTAACACTACTAGAAATATAGAAGAAGCAACCAAAATACTATATATATATATATATATATATATATAGATTGACATTACACTATGTCGCTTATAGTAATTAGTAAGTGTATTAGTTGTAGATAACTTATAGATTGACATTACACTAAGTATTAGTACATTAGCTAATATTATATCAAATATAGCTTTTATATACACACACACACATACAATACTATACTATATATGTACATAATTTAAATTAAATTAAAATCTTAAATAATAATATTCAATATTTAATACCGAATACATATATATATATATATATATATATATATATAAAAGAACCAAAATAGAAAAAAAGTTATTTTCTTTTTAGAAATGGCGACCAACATTGATCGCTGATTTGGTTAAACAGTCAAAAAATAACGACCAATGTTGGTCGCTATATTGGTCAAACAGTCAAAACTTAATTAGCTACCAAAATAGCAACCAACGTTGGTCGCTTTTTGTAAATCCGGAGTCAAAAACGGGTTTTCTCCTCCCAAACTCTCTCTGAACACATTCCCCTCCCCCTTCTCTATTTCTCTCACACAAATCAATCCCCCACCGCGCGCCACCATTGTCAGACCTGCGCCACCACCTTCGGACCCACACCACCACCGCTGGAGCTGGTATCACTGTCTGCGGGGCCGCTGCAACACCACCACTGCTTTTTAATCCTCCTTTTAATCTACCAAAGTTAGTAATCTACCTTATTAGTTTTTTAATTTTTAATTTTGCTATATAATTTTATGTAATGTTTTAGAGTTTTTGTCTATTTATAATTTTAAATTTAATTAAAATCCTAAATTTTAATGTTTAATATTTAATACTGAATATATATATAAGAACCAAAATAGAAAGAAAAGCTATTTAATTTATTTTAGAAATAGGGACCAACTTTGGTCGCTATTTTGTCTATTTATTATTACGGTTTTTGGTTTGAACTACATTAGATTTAGAATTAAGGTATAGAACTCAAATTAATACAGTTAAATTATTTAATTTATAAATTATGAGCTTAAGATAGAAATTATGAACTAACTTAAATTATGAACTTATGGTTCTATGTAGAACTCAAATTAATGTATTTATATTATTTAAGGTATAAATTATGAATTAAACTTTTAGTTTATAAAATAAAATTTTAGGATATGAATTGAACTTCTAGGATATGAATTGGACTTTTAGGATATGAATTGAACTTATAGGATATGAATTGGACTTTTAGTTAACTAAAAAAAGATTATTAACTAAATAAATTTGTTCTTGTTTTACTTATATAGATGGAACATCATACTTGAATGTACAATAGAAATTATCCTAATCGGCAGGGATTGTGGGAGGACTTTGTAGAAGGGTGAATGACTTTATTAGACATGCAATGTCACTTTCACCATACCTAAGTGAAGGAGTAATTTGGTCCACTTGTGTTAGGTGCGATTGTATGAATTTTGGAAAACTGATGGAAGTTAAGCATCATCTTTGTAGGAAGGGGTTTATAGAAAATTACTTTGTGTGGACCAATCATAGAGAGATCGATGGTAGCTATGAGATATTTCATAACATGGTTGTGGGTGAAAATAATAGGTCGGTGGAGAATACAAATCGTGATTCTAGAATTCATGTTATGGTTGCGGATGCTTTTGGGATGCATTTATGGAGTGAGCCCAATGAAAATTTTGAACAAACTCCTAATGATAATGCAAAATATTTTTATGAACAATTAGAGGAAGCTAGTCTTCCACTAGGTAATGGAAGTCCGCACTCTGAGCTATCTGTTTCAGTTAGATTACTAAGTATCAAATCTTATTGGAATATTTCTCAAGCAGCCATGAACTCTTTCATTGACCTTATGAGTGAAATAGTTGATTCTAATATCAAATTACATAGTGATTTCTATATGGCAAAGAAATTTGTTTCTAAGTTAGGACTTTCGTCAATGAGAATTGATTATTGTGAAGATGGTTGCATGTTATATTATAAAGATGACGCAAATTAAGCAGTTGCAAATTTTGCGAAAAACATCGTTTCAAGAGGCTTTCCAGCGGGAATAAGTCGTTATCAAGGCGATGCATTATTTACCTCTTATGCCTAGGTTAAAGAGGTTATATGCATCGATGAGTTTTGCTCCTCATATGAGATGGCACTTTGAAAATAAAAGACCACCTCGTGTTATGTGTCATCCTTCAGATGGAGAAGCTTAAAAGCACTTTGATAGGACATATCCAGATTTTGCTAGTGAACCAAGGAATATTCGGTTAAGTCTGTGTGCAGATGGCTTCCCGCCTTTTTCTGTATTTGCGACATCCTATTCATGTTGGCCTGTCTATATTACTCCTTATAATCTATCACCCGAGTGATGCATGACTAGTCCATATATATTTTTAAATTGTATTATCCCTGGTTCATATAATACGAAAAGTTGGATAGATGTATATTTGCAACCTTTGATTGATGAGCTGAAACAATTGTGGTACGATGGTGTTGAAACATATGAAATATCAACCAAGCAGAA
Source organism: Nicotiana benthamiana (assembly GCA_034376525.1). Lineage (NCBI taxonomy): Eukaryota > Viridiplantae > Streptophyta > Magnoliopsida > Solanales > Solanaceae > Nicotiana > Nicotiana benthamiana. The sequence goes on from CM067326.1 coordinate 86,082,766, forward strand.
TTTCAATTTGCGTGCTAATTTAATGTATACGATTAACGATTTTCCTGCGTACGGAATATTGTCTAGGTGGATGACTGTTGGGAAGCTAGCTTGTCCTTACTGCATGGAAAATAGTAAAGCGTTCACTTTGAAACATGGCCGACAACAATCATGGTTTGATTGTCATCGTCAATTCTTGCCTCCTGATCATGAGTTTAGAAGGATGAATAATGCATTCAAAAAGAATAAAATGGAATATAATTCTCCACCTCCAATACTTTCAGGTGAGGAAATTTGGGAGTGGGTCCAGAACTTTAGTAAAGTTATTGAAGCTCCACCTTATAGATTCCCCGGATACGGTGCTACTCATAATTAGACAAAACAAAGTATATTTTGGGAGTTGTCTTATTAGAAGGATAATCTTCTCGTCACAACTTTGATGTCATGAATATTGAGAAGAGTTATTTTGATAATTTGTTCAACACAGTGTTGGATGTTAGAGGTAACACAAAGGATAACCCAAAGGCTAGAATGTACTTACAAGAATATTGCAGGCGACCTATATGATACTTGCAGAAAGCAAAAAATGGTATGATATTCAAGCCCTAAGCAAGTTACACATTCACTGTGGAGGAAAGACGGAAAATTTGTGATTGGGTAATAAAGTTGAAAATGCTTGAGGGTTATTCATCGAATCATGGGAAAAAGTTGATATGGAGGTAAGGAAGTTGAGCCATTTGAAAAGTCATGACTGTCATGTTTTCATGGAGACCTTAGTGCCTATTGCATTTTGTGGTTTTCCTGAAAAAATCTGAAGACCCATCACAAAGATTAGTTTATTTTTCAAAGACTTGTGTTCTTCCATATTAAGGGAATAAAACCTACTCCGGATGGATCATAACATTTGTGTAACTTCTAGTAAAATGGAAAAGATATTTCCATGTGGGTTTTTTGATGTGATGGAACACCTTCCAATTCACCTTGTACACGAGGCACGACTTATAGGGCATGTTCAATGCAGATAGATGTATCCCTTTGAGAGGTAATATTATAATTTTGATGTAATTTTATGTTATATTTAAATGTTCTTGGCTAACCTGAAATTATGTAGGACAATTGACAAATGCAAACAATTTGTTAAGCAGAGGAATAGGATTGAAGGATCTATATGCGAAACTTATCTTGCAAAGGAAACTGCTCATTTTTGTTCTTATTATTTTGAGAATAATGTGCCATGTGCTAGGAATATGCTCAATAGGCACACGATCAAATGTGTGAATAATCCATTATATCTGCCTATGTCCATATTCAATCAACCAGGCCGATGTTCTAAGGATGTTAGAAAGAGAAGTTTGACTGATATGGAGTACAAGTTAGTTACACTTCATGTGTTGTTAAATTATCCCGAAATTGTACCATTTCTCAAGTAAGTATAGATTTAGTAGTTATCAAAATATAAACTGTGATTATATCTCAATGCAACTACTAAAAATATTTAATGTGTCACAGTCACTTATTAGGTCTATTTGACCATGATGTTGTATATACGACATTTGATACGTGGTTCAAATAATTTGTAAGTTTATCCTTAAAATATTCTAACACTATGTAGGTAAATAATATTTGGAAGTTATGCTAACTTATGATTTTTTTTAACAATATGTAGGTAAATGATCCAAATAATGGTGTAAATCAATTTTTGAAAGATATATCTTTGGGACCTGGGGTTGAGGCCACAACAATGTCTAAGTACGTTGTGAATGGTTATAAGTTTCATACAGAGGATTGCTCTAAAAAATAAAAATAGCAACAACAATGGGGTGTGGGTTCAAGGTGGTGATGGCAACCAAGTTGAAGATATTGATTATTATGGTGTGCTCAAAGAAATAATAGAACTAGAATATACAGGTTGGCCATTTAGAAAACAGAAAAGGGTCAGAACTCCCCTAACGTATTGACGCCAGTTTAAAAATGCCCTGCGTTAACCTATTTTGAAAAAAATGCCCCTACCGTTAAAATTCTGGCATATTTGTGCCCCTAACGTATTGACTCCAGTTTAAAAATGCCCCTACCGTTAACTTATTTTGAAAAAAATGCCCTTACCGTTTTAAATATAAGTACAGTCAGTTGTTAGACTTAGGGGCACAAATATGCCACATTTTTAACGGTAGGGGCATTTTCTTCAGAATAGGTTAAGGGAGGGCATTTTTAACCTGGAGTCAGTACGCTAGGGACAGTTTTGACCCTTTTCCCTTTAAAAAATTGATGCTCTTTAGATGCAAGTGTTTGACCCAAATCTAACAAGAGGTACAAACGTAAACAATCAATACAACATAATTGAGATTAATCATACGAGGGAGTATGATCGCTATGATCCTTTCATAATTGCACATAATGTGAGGCAAGTGTATTATGCTGATAATCCATTGCAGCGGAATAAGTCTGATTTGTGGGTTGTAATCAAAACTAAGCATGTAGGTAAGGTGGAAGTCGAGAATGTGTTAGATGGTTTATATCAAAATGATATTTCCAGTATTCACCAAATAGTAGACGAAATTTTAGAAAATAATTTGGAACATCCTGAACACATATTTGAAGAAGTTGATATAAATAAAGTAAAAATTTTAGAAAACGAGGAAGAGGAATCAACTGATGAAGCTAAAACTAGTGAGGAAGAAGATTTCTCTAACGAGGAACAATAGTTGATGAGCTTTAAAAAGTTAGTTTCTTTATTAAATCTCGTTTGTAGCTAGTTTCTTTATATGTTTGGATCTAAATATGTATTATATTACGCAGATGAGAGGCAAGGTTGGAGGTAACAATGATCCTACTGGCTCTCGGAGTCAAGAAAAGACTAGGAAACCAAAGAGGAGGGTAGAATATAATACTTAATCTTTTCCACCCTCTTTATAGGTGCCTATGTCTTTGCCTCCACCCCAGAGCTATTCTGAGATCCCACAGCATCATGAGTCCTACACTTTCGTGCAAGAACTAGGTCTTTCGTCACAAAGCCATAGGACTACACGTCCGACATACAGTCCCCATGCCTCACGACCACGTGGATCACAACCATCAGTACCACATGGATCGCATCGATCCATGTCACATCCACATAGATCACAGCCATCAGTGTCACAGCCACTCGGGTCACAACAATTAGTATCACGGCCACTTGAGGTCCATAAAGTTATGTCGCAGTCATAGGAATCGCAGTCATCTTCATCAGGGACTCCATCTATTTTAGGACTTCGCCTACGAGATACTAGCTCTGACCCACTACACCTTTTGCACATGCCTCTGATATACATGCTTCGGACGGTAATGCTAATGATGACGAGGAGGTGCATTATGATCAATATGGCATGTTCATCATAGTCCTTGAGGATGATGCATAAGAATTATTTGTTACTTTTACGTTTATTGTTTTGTACACTTTTTACTAAGATATTAATGTATTTTTTTATTAAATTGCAGGTTCATCCCGAGTAATATTACTACGATGATAATCACCAAAGCAACTAGAAAGCTTTATATGACCCTTATGCGACTTAGAGTGAATTCTCATTCTCGCTGAAGAAGCAAATTTTCAATCAATTTAAGGTATAAATATTCTTTTAAGCAGTATAATTATTTATATTTGATATTTCCGTATAATATTAAACTTTTGAAATACAAAGCAAGTGTGTATGGGAACACCGCTATAGCGCGAAAGTGACTGCAAATTTTCATCTCAAAGCTCGTAACCAGTTGTCGCATAGTTTCTCCAAAGCTAGAAAGTTGAACCAGAAGCATGACTGGTTGCTTTAGAATTTATGGGAGGATTCGTAAATGCAATGGCTTACCAAAACTTTCTTAGAGAAGTGCGAAAAAGGAAAGAAAGCTCGCGCATCTGAGAATGGAGGATCCTTACACACTGAAGGCACGATCAGCCTAGGGACAATAAAAAGAAGAATGATATGTACTTACTTAATTTATTTTAATTTTCAAAGTATATCTATTATATTTATTAACTATAATATATGAGTTTTCGGGAAAAGAAGTTGGGCATCTGATGAACCAAGATGATCTATTTAAGGAGACTCGTATTGTAAAGAAAAATAAAGAGATGGATCAAGAAATATGGGCCGAGGGCCGAGCCTCGACTGTACATGTTTTTCACTTTTCATTAAGTATTTTGATTTACTTTTTTATATATTTTGAAATACTAATTCAATATAATTTTCTTATAGGGTCACTTCACATAAAGTGGAGGAATTCATATGCAGTCAGCAGCCTAATGAATAGGGAGAGTCAATCCAACCTTCGGACAAGGATGCTGAAAGAATGTGGACGGAGGTTGCAGGCGGTCCAAGATGGGGGAAGGTATACGAGCTTTTTACTAAGAAATTCCATCGCTATAAGTGTGGCATACAAGGAATAATGACTTTCTCACAAGCCGAGCAACTTGATGGGGAGAGCCTCTCCACTATGCGAGAGACTGTGACAAAGGTCAATTCCGAACTAGAAGCGGCCAAGGAAAGAGAAAAGCTTAGAGATGCTCACGATATTGGCATGCAAGCTTAGTTCCAGGGCACGCATGAGCAGCTCAAATCTCTTCTAGCTTCTGGATGTTTTCCGATTCCCGGTCTCGTGATTCATCGCCAGAGGCTCGCCTTCCCCGTGCTCGTTCCCCCGTCCTCTAAGTGCTTATTCCTTCCGTCCTCCCCATGATCATTCTTCCCATCGTCGATAAGTAGACCTTTCTGGATACCGTCTTGGTAATAAAAGTTTATCATACGGTGATGATAATGATGTACAAAACACTCATTAACTTTTAAACATTTTGAACTAGACAAATAGAAACGATTTTTGAATTGGCTTATGGTAAGAGTTAACTTAGTTTGGTTAGCTTAATGTGTTAGTTCTATTGAACTTTATAGTTTTTTGGTTTTAATATTGTTGTTGTGTTGTTGTTTTTGTTATAGTGTTGTTGTTGTTGTTGTTGTGTTATTGTTGTATTGTTGGTATTATTGTTGTTGTTGTTGTTGCTTGTAATAGGGATTTGGTATGCTGGCAGGTGGTGCAACTATCAAAATAGGCAGCCAAAAATTATACCTAGAAAAGCGACCAACTTTGGTCGCTTGTTGGTTGCTTTTCTATTTTAAAAAATTATTTTTTGGGAAATAGCGACCAATGTTGGTCTCTAATTAACCCAGATTTCATAAAAACTGACCAACTTTGGTCGCAATTCTATTAAAAAATAATTTCTAAAAAATAGCGATCAATTTTGGTCGCTTATGTTTAAAAAATAATTAAATTCTTGAAATTAGCGACCAATTTTGGTCGCTTATGTTTAAAAAAATTTAAAAAAATAATAACAAAGCGATGGTCGCTATTTTTCAGATTTTAAAATATAATATTTAGTTTACAGACCAATGTTGGTCGGTATATTTTGATTAATAATAAATAAAAAATATATAATTTAAATATAGAGACCAACTTTGATTGCTAAATTTATATTATTAAAATATTAAAGCGACCAAAGTTGGTTGGTATATTATTTACCCGGAATATTTGGTCCTTTTATCTTAGAGACCAAAGTTGGTCGCTAATTAGGGATCAACTTTGGTCCCTAAGGTAAAGGGATCAGCAATATAGAGACCAATTGTTGAGCAGCAATTAGTGTGGATGCGTTTTGTCACTTTTTGATCTGTAGGCAATCAACTTTGATCATTTTTTGTGGTCGCTTTTTTCGTATTTTTAGTAGTGTAATTTAAAAATAATCATATTTTAAAATGCAGTAAAATAGTTGAAAAATAGCTACATTAACTTCACGATATTTTCTCGGAGCATGAAGTGTTGCGAGTAAAAGTTGCGAAAACATGTGTTTGGAACTTGCATTATATAATCAATGGCGGAATCAGCTATTTATGTAAGAAGAATAAAAAAGAAAAGTTCATCACAATTTGAATTTAAATGTATGATCTAATGTTGTGGTTCTGATATTATTGCATGCTATTTTATTTATGATTTTTATGTTTAGATAATTATTTACGCTATTTCTGCTGAAGTTACTATTGCTCTTTTGTCGTTGTTTTTTTTTTGTTGTTCCTTTCCTTCACTGAGCCGATGGTCGATTAGAAACAGCCTCTCTATCCTTTCGGGTATGGGTAAGACTTGTCTGCATATTACCCTCCCCAGATCCCACTTTGTGAGAACTATACTAGATAGTTGTTGTTGTTGTTGATCTAAAGTAATTTTTGAACCTCCTTCACAATATTACTTAAATTTTCCCTTATGTCGAGGGATTCAACAGCTTACATAAAAGTAAAAAAAAATATTTTTACCCTACTTGCACTTTAATTTTGCTAAACCCCATTCATTCTACTTAGTTACTTATATTTCAAGATTATTTATACTTCATACGAAAAAGCTCATTACACTTGTATTTTTATAACTTTTGGTTAAGTTTCCTTATGATCAAAAGTGGTTTTTTTTCCGAAAGTATTTTTGGTTAAAAATTAAGGTGTTTGGTCAAGTTTTTTGAAGGAAAAAAAGTACTTTTGAAGAGAAGCAGAAGTAGTCTTGGAGAATCAGAAAAAACTAATTTATCTCCAAAAGTAGTTTTTTGAGAAGTACTTTTGAGAAAAATACACTTAGAAGTAATTTTTTAAAGTTTGACCAAACACTAATTGTTGTTCCAAAATGGTTTTCAAATTAATTAATCAAATACAAACTGTTTTTATTAAAAATACTTTTAAGAAAAATATTTTTCAAAATAAACTGATTTTACTCATCCTACTGTCCTTTACGTCTTTTCCAGAGAGTGGGGCCGGTGTGTAGCAAGTAGAGTAGGATAGGGATTGGCGGCCCACTACTCCACAGGGGCCGTACCAGCACACGATTCCCGCAATTGATTACGATAACGACCTTCAGAACTGGACTGGGCTTTGATTTGTGGGGTCTCTTCTCAGGCCCAAATATAGAGTTGGAGATGTATCATTCTCATTATCTTGCGCATCATAACCATGTTGACAGAATTGCCAAGTTTAAGAAAATCTTATCCGTCCTCAAATTTTAATATTCAAATTCTGTTTTTTGGTAAAGCTTTTACTCGTATTATTACTACTAGCTCGTAAGTCAAGTTAAATATTTCTAGAGATTTTGGAAACTAACGCACCTCTCAATGTTACTGATTGGACATATATTCATTCTTATGATCTTATCCGACGTTCTAGAAAGAAGAATTTAATAAAAGTTATATATTTGCAATTCAAATTAAAGCCCAAAAACAAGTGTCAGTTTGAAGTGGTCCAAAATTAGGAAAAGTGCACGATTAGCCACTAATAACATATAACACCTTTCTACTCATAAAAATTTAGGACCAAATCATATTCTTAACTTTTGAAGTTGTAACTCCAAGTTCAGGAGTTCAGGACTACATGTCCTTAACTTTTGAATTTGAATTCAGGACATCAGGACTACACGTTCTTAACTTTTGAATTTGGAACTCGAAGCTCAGGACCACTTGTCCTTACGTTCTGTGCTTGTAACTCTAAATTAAGGACTACTTGTCCTTAACTTTTAAACTTGTAAGTCTTAAGTTCAGGACCTATTGTCCTTGACTTTTGAGCTTGTTAGTCTAAGTTTAGGACCAAGGGTCCTTAACTTTTGAACTTGTAACTGTAAGTTCAGGCTCAAGTATCCTTAACTTTTGAGCTTGTTAGTCTAAGTTCAAGACTTCAGCACCTATTGTCCTTAACATTTGAACATGTAACGGTAACTTCAGGACCTATTGTCCTTAACTTTTGAGCTTGTTAGTCTAAATTAAGGACCAAGTGTCCTTAACTTTTGAACTTGCAATTCTAAGTTCAGGACCAAGTGATCTTAACTTTTGAACTTGAAATTTGAAGTTCAAGATCAAGTTTCTTTAACCTTTAAACTTGTAACTGTAAGTTCAGAATCCATAAGTTAGCAGAAAACCAGAAATATATCACAAAAATCACAAATCGAAATACATCTACCACCATAATTGCAGTTGATCAAAGATCCGAGCATGAGCAAACAATTCCTCTCTTATGCATTTTCTCTTCTTTTTTTCTTTTTTGTTGTGAATTTTCTTCTAAATCAGATCGAGTGGTTATGTAATAAGTACTTCCAAAATTTGTACATTTTTCTTATTCAGGTATGGCTTCGGCTTGCCGATGAAGCTGTAATTAGATATTTCTTGGTTCATTACAACTTGATAGAGGGTTTCGGAAGGAAAATAAATAGAAGAGGGGGTAATATTATATTTTCATATTAATTTTAATAAAATAATAATCATTTTTACTTAATATTAAAACATTAAATAAAAATTAAAAATCACTTTAAAAAATGGCTATTCCACGCTATTCCTACTCTAAAGTCCACGTTAGCCCAAGATTAGTGGACTACGTGGTTTGTCCACTTTGATGTTTGGGCCGAAACTTTGAGGCCCACATAGGAACAGCATCTTCAAAGGGATATTCTAAGGAATCCAAAACAAGAAAGGAAACACGGTTACTCTATAGGCTTCACCCTCCACAAGAACAATTAAGTGTCGCGAACAAGTTGAAGAAACTCGCTCATCATTTGACGAATTCCACTGCTCTTTCACCAAATCTGAATTGATTTTTTGTGCTCTATTTGATATTCGATATTTATATTGAGACTTAACTAAATTTAAATTTGAATCGATTAATATTGCCTAACAAAAACGATTAAATACTCAAAACTCGAACCTGAAACTTTTAATTAAGGATATATAAATATTTGCCATTATACAAATTCATTTGAAGCAAAATGGGATTATGGCATCATTGGTCTACCAATTATTAGTAAATTTAATTTTCTTCCTTGTGATATACATATGGCATGACTTATCATATTGACACATGGCATGATCCTATTGGCCCTTTAGTTTGACTTGGCGTGCCACGTCATTTGATATGTGGCAGTAAATCGGGCCTTTAGGAAAATGACATTTTAGGCCTAATGAAGTGGGTTTTATATCCCAATTAAATGAGTTAGCCGAATAGATTTGGACTTATTTATATACTCCATATATATATATTGGACTAATATAATTAATCTAATTATATTGTCCCCTAATATTTATTTGGACTAATATAATTAACGTATAGTCCGAATTATTTTATTAAAGTTATTTCCAATAAAATTTATACGCCTACAACTCTTATTTGACATATTATAAATACATGTATACTTATTCTAACTTTTATTGCGTATATAATTATACATAAATTTCTTTTTATAGCGTAATATTAGTAACTAAATTATATACTTATTAATCATGCATGGATTTATAGCAAAAATTAAACGACATGTAGGTAAATCAAATTTATTGAATGCTCTTGGGCATTTATTGAGGTCGTAAAATATTATGTTTCAGAAGGATATTTAAAAAATTAAAATTCTCTTATATTTCAATCCAAATAACCCTTAGAGATGGAGGCACCTTCAAATTTTGATATAATAATAATAATTATTCGGTAAAATTTTATATAGAAATATTTGGAGTAAGTAATATGTAGGCACAACTTATGCTTGCCTTGATAGGATAGAGAGTAAAGGTAACAGACGGGTCTACCGGTCCAGTCCGGGTCGTGATTTTTTCGACCCGTCCGGGTTCCGGTCCGGGCCGGGCCGGGTTGGGCAGAACCGGATTTTAACGGGCCGGGTTTGGTCGGGTTAAAATTGAACCATAGGGTTACGGGTTGAAGGGGGCCGGCCGGGTCGGGTTTAATATATTTTTATTTTTTTTGAAATTAAGTATAACTATTATGTTATAATTATATTAATACTTTGTAATAATTGAATGAATACAAGTGAGATGGGAAAAAATTGCACTTATTGCAGGTGCTACTTTTTTTTTAATCCACTAGGCAAGCGCCTAGTGCTAGATTTTTATTAATAACTGAAAAGAAAATTACAAACATTTAGGAAAAATACAAATAAGGGGGACATTAGCACCGATATTGTTAAACAAAAACTGGACTAACCTTACCGTGCTAATCCTATTGAGGCTTGGCAACCTTACTTATAAACAAGAATGCATAAAATAAGAACTTGACACGACTAAATATTTTATGATCATCACAGAGTTTATAACATACTGTGTGATGAGATTACAAATGAGGAGACTAAAAAAGTGGTAGAATATATGTAGTACCCAGTTGATTGTTGTCCCTTATTTTCCAATCTTGTATAACCTTCAAGTTGTATTTCTATTTCGTTCTCCTCTAACTTGTTCAAAAAGTATTCAAGAATCATCTTTTATTTTTTGAACGATTGGACTTTGATGACAAAATTGTAGTAGCCTGCTTTTGTTTGGCCACTCTCATTGGAATTTTCCTAACATTTGGTTTCTTGTCGGACCATGTTGCATTTTTCATCAAGATAGCACCTGCCTTACTCGTTCCAATGTGGCCATCCGCAATGTTTGGTTGTATATCTAGGAAGTGAATGCATGTGGAAACAGTAGGCTTACTTGGAATGAAATCTGGAGCTTCCCCCTTGGTCTTTGATTTTCCCTTTAAAGATTTTTCAAGATATGGACTTTGAATTACATCTTTCCACTTAGAGACATCGCCAACAACTATATCTTTAGTAGAAGTCACACTAAGTTGAGTTTGAACCCTTTCATTCACATTATCCTTGTAATTACATCCAGTTACACGTCGATCCTCAGGACAGCTAGGAACTGCAGCAACTGCCTGTGTTGACTTCTCATGTGGTTCACAGTCTTCTCCTGTGCTGTCTTCGTCGAACAGTCCTTCTCTCCAGCTCTCGTCATTGTTGTATTCTCGTTGGTCTTCCCACAGTTTTGATTTAATGGCCATGTCCCTTATCTTAACTGTTGGAGAAATATGGTTCTTGGCAGATTTGCTTTGTTTAAAACTATCTGTGTTTAGTGCTTCCATAATTCCTTTTGCTTGAGCAGGCAGGTTAGTGACTTCTTTGTTAATCATCTGCTCCTGCTGGTGTTCAATCAGCTCTGAAGTCTTCAAGTTTACTGCATTTCCAGATCCTAGATGCACATTGTTACTGTACTGATGACTTTCAAGACCAATCCTCTGCCCATCCTGTGCACACTCTCTGCTGTGGATTACATTGGTTTCCATTGTTCCTGCATTATGTAATTTGGATACTACCAATTCATTATCACTCATACATTGCATTGTGGATGGAACAGTGTTCTGCTGGGTACAAACATAGCCAGAAACACTCTCTATTATTGGCAAAGATTTTGAAGATGTAACAGCTGACAAACATTGCTGCTGCTCAGTGCATTTAAAGTGTTCTCCATCCTTTTCAACCGACTGCTCAGTCTGTGCACCATTTGTGATATAATCATCAGTTGATTGTTTTTTTTTTTCAGTATAGGCATCATATGCTCGATCCTGAGTTGTAGCCTTAGAATTTTCCAACTTCTGCATCTCCTTTAAGGATTCTGCTGGGGATTCTATATGCGAGGCATCAACCATTTCATTTACTACATCATTCATATTCATCCCTGCAATTTCAGAAGACTTTAACTCATCATTCTAATTCGTGCCAACTTTTCCAATGCCATGATGTACACTTGAATCAACAGAACCAAAATTCTCAGTCAGTGCTGCATTTTTTTTTTGTATTCATTGTTTCAGTAGAAAATGCATTATTCTGTACCAGTTTTGATGATTCTGCTCCTACAATATCATCTATTTCTTGTAGATCAGTAGCTCGTTTTTCAGCTCGTTTAACATTTATATAGTCCCTTGCATCTCCTAATAGTTTGACAACTTCATTCCTATCATTACGAGACAGATTTTTAACCAGATTTTCATCTATCACCTTAGCTGCTCCATCCTTTACTTTTCTGATCCTGCATGCTTTTACATCGTGTCCTTGATGTTTACAGAAAACACAGTACTTCGGCAAATTGCCGAAAACAATTTGTTGATTGAACTCGACGGATTTACCTGAAGCAACATCTAAAATCTGCAGAATGACTTTATCTGGATGTTTATTCATAAGGTCCACTATCACCTTAACTCTTGCCATGCTCGGTCTCGTTCTGTCTTGCGTCACTTTATCAACAGCAAGCAGTTTTCCCACTACTGAAGCTATAGATAATAACGATCTCTTAGCAAAGAAGTTTGGAGGTAGGCCTGGCAGAGATATCCACACGACTGCCATTGATTTCTCTTCCCACGGATTGAAATCGAAAGTCCATGGAAATGATCTGAAGAAGTATTCTTCTCCTTTGGACTTAAGATATCCAGTCGTCTTCGAAAGGAAGCGAACGTAGACATCGTACAAATCAAATATGATTAACAGATGCCGATATTCCAAATGCCCAACATTACATCGACCTTGAATATTAAATTGCGACGAGAAAATCTTTTGCATTTTCGCTAAATCTGGTCTGCCATAAGAGAATTTCAATACGACAGCCTGATGTAAACCTTCTTCCTTAGTGAAGTTGTTAACTTCTTCCATTGTAAATTGAATAATAGGTTTATCATGTTCATATATAACTGGATACGGATCAGTTCTTGTCGGAGCCAGCTCACTTTCTTGTAGAGTTGATGCATAAGTTTGCTTGAACCTTTCGATTGGATCAGATTTCGTTGAGATTTTGTCAGCCTATCCCACAGCCAAAGGCTGGGGAGAGGTCCTCGCTGACATGGCTGCCAAAATCAAAATACAATGACACAATTCGAGCAATAGAGAAAAGATTCATCCATCCCTCTAATCAGCCGATAGAATGAAGAAAACTGAAAATTTGTCGAGCTACAATGATCTTTGTTCAAATTAAGATCTTGGAGAATTGAATATAGATTTGGAAATGAAAACAGTTGGAGAATGATCACAATAAGGATGGGGTTATTTTGATACCAAAATTGCTATTATCCACCGCCGGATTCCGGAGAAATGGTCGATGAATAGTGTCGGAAATTGTAACACTGTTCACATTAGCAATTTCACCCTTCTTCCTCCTTCTTTAATTAGTTGCTTGTTAATTAGCTGTTTGTGGTCATTTTTTACCTCTAATTATTGTCTATGGCAAAATTGAGTACATCACAGAGCCAAGTGCTACTTTATTTCTCAATTTCAAATTAATAAGTAGAAAATAAAATGTTTACATTTTTTCTAACAAGTAAACTAGTGAAGTAGTAATTTCAAATGTTTTGCATCGCCTTAGCAAGTTCATCATAATCAATATGAACCGATTGACCTTCTTCTGGGGAGTTAAATTCCGATGGGTTTCCATGGGTTAATATATCTCCAAGTTCTTCGTCTTCTGGGCTATCAACATCTTCCTTTCCTTGATTTCTTCGTTCCGATCTAATCCAATCTCTGAAACATACTAAAACTTCCAAAGCATTGCTTCCTAATGAGTGGCGGGTGTCTCCAAGTTGTTGTCTTGCTTGGCTAAATGCACTCTCCGATGCAACAGTAGAAATTGGCACATTCAGCACGTCACGAGCCATAGCGAAAAGAACAGGAAATTGCTTTGCATTTTCATGCCACCATCCCAACGGTGAGAAGTCCTTTGTGCGATGCTCCTTTTGTTTCTGCAAGTAGAATTGAAGCTCATCAATATTCCTGCTACTGGTTTGAGGGTTAGAAAATGCAGAAAAAATATTAAAACTATCAAGGCCTTCATCATCCACATTAGCAGAACTGCTACATTGCATAGCGGGATTAACATTGCCAGAAGCACGAGCAGTATTAACACATTCATTTGCATAATAATTGTATAGTTGTTGTAAATATTCATTTAGTTTGTTTATAGAATCATATAAATTTGGGGTTTCAGATTCTCCAATCTCCATATATGTATATAAAACATTCATTAATTGGTGACAATCAGACATTTTAATAGAAGGATTTAAAACTGCACCAATTAAGTACGTTGGAGGAATTGGAAAGAAATATTTTTTGATTTCGCTTGCATTTTTTCAACAACATCCATATACTTTTTTTCTTCTTAAATTCATATAGTAGCAAAGAAATTTCAGCTATATGAACTAAAGCCATAGTAACAGTGGGGTAATATGCGCCAGAAAATACAACAGTAGCAGTATAAAATTTATGTAAACATTTAACAACATCATTAATGACATCCCAAGTATCACTTGTTAACGTACGCCTAGGATCAGTACAATATGCATTAGCAACTTCAGTTATAGAAAATCTATATTTGTAGCAACATTTTAAATATATATATATATATATATATATATATATATATATATATATATATATATATATATATATATATATATATATATACACACATATATAATTCCATCTAGTAACAATTTCGTCTGGCATGAATCTAGGTGTAAGGTTATACTGGATACACTTAGTCTTAAATTCTTTTATTCTAGATTGTCTATTATTTCCCTGAATAACACCAACTGCTCTTCTAACATGAGTAATCTCAACTGAAAATAAATCAAGGCCACTTTTAACAATTAAATTATAAACATGACATGCACACCTAACATGAAAAATATCATCAAGAGGTGGTTGCAAATGTAATTTTAAAATTGTAACTGCAACATTATTGTTTGAAGCGTTATCAAAAGACATACACAAAACTTTTTGGTTTAGATTATAAAATTCAACAACGTCAACAATTATACTACTTATAAACGTAGCAGTATGACTCTGATCATCATCATATTTAAAAGCGATAATACGTTTTTGCATACAAGTATTATCATCTATCCAATGGCATGTAATTGTCAATAATCATTTCCATTAACAGCATGACCAATATCAGAAGTTAGACATACTCTAGAAGGAAGGTGACTAAACAAATAACGTATGTATGTTTGATATTGTCCATGAAGTCTAAAGATATCTGCTCTACAAGTACTTCTAGGGATACCTTTAAATAAAGAATTGTAGATCCTTTGAATATACATAATAAGATACGATGAAGAAGCAAAAGAAAAAGGTAAACAACCCAAAGTAATCATTTCTAGTTCCTCCCGATCTCTCATTTTATCATATTTTAATAGACCTCCAGTAGTAGGGTTAATAGTTGTTTGACTTCCATCCCCATTATTTCCTCATTCTATGGGATGGATAGCCATCATATGTCTAGTAAGTGTCCCAGTCACCCCTAAATTACCTTCGGTCAAATGTTTAAGAGTTTTATTACAAAGTTTGCACTTAACTCTATTCGTACCTTCTATTATTTCAAAAAAAATTTCCATACCGGACTTCTTCTTTTACGAGTAGAAGTTGGAGCCACTGGTGGTCTTCTACCCCTTGTAGCACTAGCAACTCCAACTCCAACTCCAATACTACCAACATTTACACTACCAGGTGTAGGTGGTATCTCATTTTCTGTTCCAATGTCATTATCTTCTATTCCAAAATCTTCTTGTAATTGTTCATAATCAATCTCTACATCTTGCAAATTAGGCGATGATTCAGAAACATGTGTTATCGGGTCATTACTATTACTACCAGAAGCTACAGGACTACCTCTTTTTTATTTCCACCCCTACCAGTAACTTTTCTACACGCTCTTTTAGCAGCATTAAACATATTGTAAAAATTAAAATATAAGCTAAAATTAAATATGCAATTAAAGTATTAAATAAGAGAAAGAGTTGGAGGGAGTGCACCGAATTCGACAATAAATCGAGCACTTGATTATGCAAATCTGGTGTTACCACGAACAAACGTCAAGAAAGTATTTCAATTTTGAACTTCAAGCTTCAAATTCCGAATGACAAATTACGATAAATTAAATTCGGAAAAAGAGTGACAAATATAATATGAAATCTTGCAATTGAAGGGAAGAGATAGATTGATAATTTGAGAATTGAGATTGAGATAAGAATTTTGAGTGAAGAAATGAAGAAGAGATGAGTGTATTTATAGACTTTAAGAAGGGTTAATATTGTAATTTAATAAATATAAAACAATAATGAAAAAATGTTCATTTTTGCAAAATTGTCCGTTGGCCAACGGATCTGTACCGTTGCCAACGGTAATGTGGGCCCCACATATTCAGAAATCAAAAAAAAAATCAAAAAAAAATGTTACTGTTGAACCGGGACGGTCCGGACCGGTCCGTACCGGTTCATGGTACTGTTGCCTATACCGGGCTGGTCCGGTCCGGTTCCGATACAAATAATTCTTAACGGACCAACCCCCTACCCCCTTTGAACCCAGCCCAGCCCGGCCCCTGCTAACCGGTCCGGTCCGATCCCGATTTTTACCGGTTCGGTCCGGGCCGGTCCCGGGTCAACCCGGCCCGGATGACAGGTATGATAGAGAGCAAATTTCGATACCCCTTTTAAATTAATTTTAAAAAAAGTTTGTCACTTTTAAAAGGAAATTTTGTAGAAATAAAGTTGGCCAATGGAAATAACTATATCAAGGAGTATAAAATTCAGCAATCTATCTCAGGTTTCATAAGACGTGTTCTGGAACCTTAGAAATCAACAACATATTTAAGACTGACGAAATTGACCGGAAAATGGAACTGAAACTTTTTAGGGGGCAATTTTTTTCCCAGTTTCAACGGTGACCCATCAGTTTGTTGTTCATCGCCACTTGTCAGCTACCGTTTAATTCAAATCCCAATATAGTACAGTTAAAAGGGTTTATTCAAAATCCGGACACAATTTTCTTTGAGAAATTTGAGAAGAAAAATGAAGGGGGAAACATTAACATTGGTGCTGGTGAACTTAGCGGGAATAATGGAAAGGGCGGACGAATCATTGTTACCTGGTGTTTTATAAGGAAGTCGGTGATGCACTCCATGCTGATCCAACGAGGTTGGGCTCCCTCACGCTTTTCCGATCCATGGTTCAGTCCCTGTGTTATCCTCTTGCTGCTTACTTATCTGCTCGCCATAATCGGGCCCATGTCATCGCCTATGGTGCTTTTCTGTGGGCTGCCGCCACTTTCCTCGTCTCTCCTCTACCTTCTCTCAGGTCCGTCTGTTACATTGATACAATTCTCATTTATGATTTTCTGACTCTTTAATGGTTTTGAATTCATTGATCCTAGACCAAATTTACTCCTCTGTTTGACTAAATTTCTTATTTTTACCTTTTATTCCACTTTGGGGTCATTCATACCCTTGTCAGTAGCAATTTGTCTAGTATTTGGCTATTTGCTATTGTCATTAGCGATTACCCTTGTCGTTGGCAAATTGTCTAGTATTTACCTCTAACGGAGCTCCACCATGATGGATTCCATGTGTCAAAATACTTCGGGGTTTACCCTCTACTTTTGAGCATGCGTTAAAATTACCCTCCGTCATACTTTAGGTTGGAGCTCCATTAGGATCGGATGTTAAAATCGAGATATTTTGCAAAGCATAAGGGTACTTTTGAACCCCATCTCTCTTGATTCTATGGAATTAAGAGTGTGTTTCAATTCGAGAACCATTAGGTCTTTGGATTGTGTTTTCATTTGTGTGCAGCACCTCCGCACCATCCCTCAACTTGTAGTACATTGATGTGAATATCATTTTAGGAAAAAGAACTGGTTAATGTTAGAATTATGGATATGTCCACTGATTCCGAAAGTTATGCACCTTTGCTTGACAAGGCGGTAGTATCGAGAGCTTTAAATGGGATAGGCCTAGCCATAGTTGCACCTGCTATTCAATCTCTTGTAGCTGACTCGATTGATGATGACAACCGTGGGATGGCATTTGGATGGCTACAGCTTACTAGCAATATTGCTTCGATAATTGGTGGATTGTTCTCCTTAATGATAGCGCGTGTTACTTTTTTGGGAATTCCTGGTTGAAGGCTCGCATTTCATCTTGTTGGGATTGTCAGCGTTATCATTGGTATTTTAGTTCGCTTATTTGCTAATGATCCTCACTTCCCAGATGGCAGTCTAAAGGCTACTAATGAAGGTTATGGTAAATCCTTCATATCGGAAGTGCAAGGTCTCGTTCAAGAAGCAAAATCTGTCATAAAGATTCGATCTTTCCAGATTATTGTTGCTCAAGGTGTTACTGGTTAAGACAAGAGGGGTTGCTCTGATGGTAAGCAACCCCACTTCCAACCGAGAGGTTGTGAGTTCGAGTCTCCCCAAGAGCAAGGTGGGAAGTTCTTGGAGGGAAGGATGCCGGGGGTCTATTTGGAAACAGCTTCTCTATCCCAGGGTAGGGGTAAGGTCTGCGTACACACTACCCTCCCCAGACCCCACTAAGTGGGATTATACTGGGTTGTTGTTGTTGTTGTTGTTGTTGTTGTTGTAAGGTGTTACTGGTTCTTTTCGCTGGTCAGCTTTGTCCTTTGCTCCAATGTGGTTAGAGCTTACTGGACTTACCCATGAGAAGACTACTGTACTTATTGGCTTGTTTGTGATTGGAAGTTCCATTGGAGGACTCTTTGGAGGAAGGATGGGAGACATGTTATCCCGCCGTCTACCAAATTGTGGCAGGATAATCCTGGCACAAATAAGTTCAGCTTCAGCGATTCCCCTATCAGCGATCCTTCTGCTGGCTTTGCCTGATGATCCTTTCTCAGTATTCGCGCATGATCTGGTCCTGTTTGTTACAGGGTTCTTCATATCTTGGAATGCTCCAGCTACAAACAAGTAATGTTCTTCATATGAGACTTCTATTGTCCGTTTCTCTGTTTTTGGTGTTTTTTACTAGCAAGTAAAATTGTTTTGATTGAACGGTGGAAGAAGGGATTTTGGTCGATGAAGTAAATCAGACATTATCTAATCTGAATAAGGTCTAAAGGTAAAGCACACTATTAATAGGAATTAAATGATTGATCCATGAAGTTGTAGAGTAGTGTTATCATATTCCCAGACCTGAACAGAAATATAGCCATTTTGTTGTAATTTGTAAGTAGACCCACAGCCATGAAAAGGGTGACGATTGAGTTCCTTCCTTAAGAAAGTTATATGTCAGCATTCATTGTGCTTTGTCAGTATTGAGTATCGTGATGGCATATTATGCTGAAGTGCCAACAGTCCAATTTTTGCAGAGATAGTGCCTGAGAAATCAAGAACAAGTATCTATGCTCTGGACCGATCATTTGAATCTGTACTATCGTCTTTTGCTCCACCTGTTGTTGGACTACTGGCTCAGAATGTTTACGGTTATAAACCAGTTCCTGAAGGTGTTGAAAATATTGCTACAGACAGAGGAAACGCCAAAGCTTTGGCACAAGCGTTGTTCACTTCCATAGGAACTCCGATGGCACTATGCTGTGTGATTTACTCTTTTCTCTATTGCACATATCCAAGGGACAAGGAGCGGGCTCAAATGGAAGCACTGATAGAGTCAGAAATGCAAATCATGGGCTTGGATACATCTCCTGCAACTCGGCAATATTCACAAGTCAAGTCATCTGAACACCATTAGCACCTTGAAGACAGAACCATTGTTGAAATGGATTATGGCGAAGATGGGCTTGATTTTGATGATGATGATGATGAGAAGACATTAGTCCACCACCATCCGACATTTTCTCAACTGGATTGATAGCAGTCATTATATCAAGAAAGACTTATTTTTACATGGATGATCACATGGCCACACATCTGATATGAATTTATAACGAGGTTCGTTTTCTTTTGTCGTATCAGTATAGGTTCTTGAGAATGGACATGTCGAGGTTAGTTTGATAAGATCACCTCAGTAAACATACTGTATAGGTAGTTGTATTATCTCCTCTTAACCTCTGTACATCTCAAAATCTGAAGTCCGTGCTTGTCGAAGTACAGTGCATCTTTTTCTTTTTTCCTGGTGTGTTAAGATGACAAATAACTGTAAAACAGAAGGTTGTATCAAATTAGTTTTGCGCATGTTATTGTTATCCCACCAGAAACAAGAAGAGCTATTCTTCACTTGTCATTTAATTAGCCAAACTATGGGAATTCTCCTCATACCATTTGTCTTATATATTTAGCTTTCGTAACATCAGCTCCAATGAAAAGGCCTTGTTCGCATGATTCACCATAAGAACATCTTTACATCTCAAAGTCCAATAAAGTTCGAGGTTCAAATTCTGGCATAAAAAAAAAACACTATTAGATAGTTTCTACTCATATGCCTTAGCTTTAGTAGGAGTTATGCATGCCTTCACTGGGAATATATCTAAGGGAGAAAGAGTTATTCTTGCCACTCTCAGACCTACCTGTTAAGTATTATCTTGATTCAGACAATCATATCTTAGTCGCGTACATCAACATCAAAATTAGGAAATCAAGATTTATGATATGTCATAAATATGTCCCAACTGAATAAATTTCTTCGATCATCATTATCACGGCTGCTTTCTTGATGACGAAAAATATTACAATATGTTTGATGTTTGTTCGTGGAATATCATTACTTTATTTAATGTCTGTTGTTGTTCCTATTACCTTCCCTTTCGATATATTCTTTCCCATAGCAACAATCTCCCCTCTTCACCCTAGCCAGGGAAAAGAGAAGTGTGAGATGTTGTCGTTTGTCTCCCCTGGCGAATTTAGATTGGACACAATTCAAAATATATATAGTCCGATCCTTTTATGACACTCATTCTTTATCGGGGCGGATTCAGCTTTATAGTTTCGGATTCCGCATAACCAAACAGCTGTGGTTCAAGCTTAGTATTTATATTTAAAATTTTTGAATATGTATAAATAGTTTATTTAAAACTCAATAAGAAAAAAAAAGTTATGGTTCAGAATGCATAAACTAGAAAATCTAGATTCGCGTTTGTCCTTTTTAATAATACTTTACTATAACAATTATTTTTTTAAATCATGTTATATTCTCTTTTATAATAGCACTCTATTATAGAAATTAAAAAATTAATATCGAAATAGACGAAACTTTTATAGGGAAGTATAACTGTACTATAAAATATGTATGTGTGAAAAACTTAGCACACATACGAAAAATAGAATTCGTTACACTTTTGTCTACGTCTAGAAGAAAGATGAATTCCAATATTTGGAATTCTTCATTGGACCTTGATGCATCATCATTCACCTAAGACTGTGTCTAATCCCCATGCCCCCCCCCCCCCCCCCCCCCAGTTCTAAGACAAGTAATGGGTTTTCTTTTATTTTCTTCTTTCAAAGTTATGGTTTAACAAGCAAGCATCCAATTCGTAGTTTCCCAACTACTCCACAATTTTGGTCATTCATCAGTGTCAACATCCTCGATGGTGGGACATCTTTTTGATTAAGAGAAACAAACCATTAATCCGAATCGAGATAAAGAATTATGCACCATTTGCATTTGTCCAAATCAAATCATTAATTTTCATTATTCCAAGAGTATTTGTATACGATCAAAATTGGAGAGTTCGACTTTGAGACTATTATGGCCCTCCACGCCCGACCTCGAAGAGCTCGAAGCAAAATTTTAAGGTGGACCCCAGGTGCGTCCCTCGAGGGAGCATATCAAAGGTCAATCTCGAAGTAGCACTAATCGATGATCGTCATGGAAAGACGGGAAAACCCCCAAGGACACGTGGTTGGAGCTGACCAGGTCAGCAAAAATGATGCAAATCCGTACTGAGTCGTTATACAACTGTACCAATAAATATTTCCTCGTCATTATTAGACATGAACTGTGTTGGGATTCATCCCTCCTATTTAAAGGGGACCCTTGTCATTTTGTAAAGGACGACACATTGAATACAAGACAACATTCTCTGCTCTCTTTGCTTAAACAATTGTTCTACATATTTGTTGCTTATTATTTCATTGTTCATTTATAGTTCTTCATTTGTTGTCCATTATTAACTGCAAAATGCTATATAGTTCTTCATTTATTGTCCATTATTAACTGCAAAATGCTATCTTTGAGGCATTCATTATCATTGCTTTTTCATCAAATATTCATTGCTAACCGCCCTAATTGCCCCGAAGCCCCTGATCCGGCAAGGTCGAGGCTCAGTTTTGTGATAGCTTTGGTTAGCATTCCTTATTCTCTTTATTTACACTTAACATCTATTACCTAATAACTAGTATTGAAATAAATCACGTATTTTTAGAACCACAAAATCAAATATAATTGTCAATACCATTTTCAAGGTAAAGAGTTTAGCACCCACTATGAGGCTAAAAATAATAGGTATTGTTTTAGTGCTAGTTTTATGAAAACACAAGTTATTCTTCATACTTTTTCTTGTCGAAAAATCTTTGATTTTCGGTTAATCTGTCTAACTTAGCAAATGCACGCGAAAACAACGGTAATGGGCTTCATAGAGAGAACAGTGTCGATGTCGGGGTACCGCCGCAAAACCCACGGATGGCACCAGCATATGCCGGTGTACCATCATAAAACCCACGGGAAACACCATCACAAATCCCCATCGACGTGAGCTCACGTAACGCTGTGCATGTCGATATAAGCTCTCATACCGACAGAAGTGTGCACGGGGAGAAAAGAGACGTTAGACTTCAAGTCATTTGTGAGATATTGCAAGCAAACAAGTGGCTATTTCTCTGCTACAAAGTCAACAAAAAACTACAAGCACAGTAGCACCGGAGACGTCTCCTCAAGTCGAGCAGGCACTAGAGAGATCGAATAACAACGGGTCACCAGTAGACCCCACCATTATGAAGATACTCGAGGACCTCACCAAAAGGATCGAATCAGGAGAAAATAAGATAGAGGCTAACAATAAAAAGGTGGAGACTTATAACTTGAGGGTCGATCGGATCCAGGGCGCACCTCCGATTTTGAAGGGCGAAAATTGAAAGATGTTCATATAGAAACCATTCCCACCAAGTGCGGCTCTGAAGCCCATCCCGAAGAAATTCAGAATGTCCGATGTCCCCAAGTATAACAGGACCACGGACCCCGATGAGCACATTAATGTTTACAGTGGTGCTATAAAAGGGAATGACTTAAAGGATGACGAGATTGAATCCGTCTTGCTGAAGAAATTTGGAGAGACACTGTTGAAGGGCGCCATGATGTGGTATCACAACCTACCCCCGAACTCGATAGATTAATTCACCATGTTGGTAGACTCTTTTGTGAGGGCACATGCTGGTGCCATCAAGGTTGCCACTAGAAAATCTGATGTCTTCAAAATCAAGAATAAAGAAAACAAGATTCTAAGGGAATTTACATCTCGATTTCAGATGAAGCGAATGGAATTACCACCGGTATCTGATGATTGGGAAGTGCAGGCCTTCACTCATGCCTTGAACGAACAAAGCTCGGTAGCTTCAAAGCAGCTACCAAAAATTTGATCGAGTATCCCACCGTTGTCGTGCCCCTTTTTTCCCCTCCCTTTTTGACAGGGAAAGAGGTCCGAGTTTCAGCATTCACGGGGTGTAATGACTCATTTCCTTTTTGGGAATTGGGTATTTGGAGAGCCGCCACCTAACAGATTATGGTATGTTAGGGCACCTAGAGCGATTAACTCTTAGGTTGGTTTGCATTATCAGAGATTAGGGTAAGGGCTCGAAGTAACCTCAAGGGGAAGGTGTTAGGCACCCCTCTTGGTTCACAACTGTGAGTTACGACCGAACTTATATAAACAAATTAGTCCATTACAAGTAACAGTTGAGTCAAATAGGTCGCAAGTAAATTATGTTAGAATTACTCAAATAGTGAGATAAAGCTTTGAACAATTTGTACAACAAAGGTTTAAATAAAGAAAGCATTTGGCATGTGGGTGGTCCTAGGTTGGTTATCCTATAGGATCACCCCACGCAATATCTGGTAGACACTCGTTAATGAGGGACTACAAAGTGAGTGTTTGGTCAACGATTCATATTGCGTGCTGCTACCCGTCCTTCTTAATAGTCCTGGAGGGAGTTAGGACCTCTACCTATAGGTGGTTCTAGACACACTCCTAAGGTTTTAAAAGGAAAAAATTCTAAGTCAACCGTCAAAAGCATTTAGGACATTCAAATATAATGGGAGCAGTTAAGAGGCTCAGACTTTCCTCCTCAAACAAATATATAAGCAACATGATTCTAGACACACTCCTAAGGTTTTAAAAGGAAAAAATTCTAAGTCAACCGTCAAAAGCATTTAGGACTTTCAAATATAATGGGAGCAGTTAAGAGGCTCAGACTTTCCTCCTCAAACAAATATATAAGCAACATGATTCAAGCACACTTAAGATCTTTTACTAAACAATGTCTTAAAGCAGGATATCTAAGTGAATATGCAGAAACAAATAAAACATTTTTTAGACTCAAATATTATACCCTAGCAGTTGCCTAAGGACTCCTTTTAAAGCCTGTTAGGATCAGAAAGCATTAAGCAATAGAGACAGTTTCAGAGAATACATTTGAAAGCGCCATAGAGGCTTGCCTATACACAGGACGCTGATATCTACTAATGCAGAAACGAACAGATTTTGAAATAGGCTCCTTTAATACTTATACGCATGGTATCTAATGAGATGAGACAGTTTGAAAGAACTCGTTTCATAACTTGCGTAATACTTAATAAGACAAATTCCGGAATGAACTAGGCGTGATTAAAGTGTCTTATTAAATCAGATTGACAAACAAAATTGCGACTTGAATTCCCTATAGGCATGATATCTAGGCGTATTACTGATTTTAGTCGATTTGCAAAATGTGGCAACATAAAGGAATAATTATTGTAACTATATATGAATTAAGTTATATAGGCATGGTATCTAGTATTAAACTGATTTTAAGACATGATTCCTTATAACCTATATGCATGGTTTCTAAAACGTGACAGTATGTAAAACCTTATAGACACAGTTTCTACTTGACGAGTGAACAAACTTAAAGGTGAAATCTTATGGACATGATTTTTATTAGGCAAAGCAATCATATTCAAAGAGTAAAGTCCTAAGAGCATGTTTTCTTAGAACAAACAGACTTGAAAAAGTAAAGTCCCAAGAGTATGTTTTCTATTTAGAAAAAACAGACTTGAAAAAGTAAAGTCCTGAGAGCATGTTTTCTACCCATATTACCTCAGAAAATATGTATCTACCCACCCATTTTCACTAAATACTCCAATATCTATTTACAAATTATTACAGGCCAATGAATGACAAAAACAAAATAGAAAATCAAGAAGCTATTCTATAGGAAGCCTTCAATTAGGCCCAAGTTTCCGAAAGCCTCCAATGGCCGCATATGCCTTAGTTCCATTAACAAAATCAGAGTCTAGGTACATCAAAGTTCCCTAAGGATCTCAAGGATTCCAGGCAGTACTTACACCTAGACTTAGTAACCCAGAATTGAACAAGTGTAGTGTGAAAATGCCAGCCTCAGTATGCTAGAGTTTAGAGGGTTCTCAAATGATCCCAAGGCAGTACACATACTATAGAGGGCAGAACTTATTAACTACGAGTACAGTGAGAAATGATTAACAAAGGTTGAAAAGGTCTTAGCAAGAAACTATATTTAACAAAAGCCTTATTTGAAAGTAATTCAGTAAAGCGACAAAGATGGTTTGAGAAAAAGGAGATTGGAATAGTTAACAAAGTTCAAACACAGCTAGTTCAAGTGAATTCAGTAATCACACACATGGGCCAGGGGTTTGGGACACATAAAATATTTGACTACAAACACAGAACCCAGTCAGGGTATACGACTGGTTTAGACATGCTCAGAAAGAGTTGACGCTGGCATAGTCACAAAACCAGATATGAAGAACACAACCACATAGAGGGGTGATATGGATTTGGGATTCATTGGATATAGTATGGTAAGCATACAACAAGTAGGAGACAATTGGTGAGACATGCTCAGAAACCCACATAAAGTGGGATATACTAATCTAAAGGAAGGGTGAGAAATAATAGCATGCTGAAAATGTACTTTAACTACAAGTTTCACAACAGAACCACAAGAAGAAGCAAATCAGAAACAAGAAGAACTGAAACAATGAAAGAATCATGTTGTTATGGGAACTTTTAATTGAAAATAGGACATAACAATGAAGATGAGAGTAAGAAAAATGAAAAGAACAAGAGATCACAAATGGTTATCCTTGGCTTGCAGCCGGATAACAATAGCAAATAGCAAGAGAGAGAGAGAGAGTAGAGAATTTTTAAAGTATGAGAGATAGTTTTTGAACCCAAGTGTTCCTGTCCTCTGCTAATGAAAGACTATAGTATTTATAGCTTGAAAGCAAGTAGTAAATAAGGTAAGAATTATAGCAGCATAATAATTGAGGAACTCAGAATCAATCAATTAAAAAATCAAGGAGTACTCCTTTAAGTTAAAAGAGTTAATTCATACAGTAAGAAACAACAACATGTAAGGCAAGAAAAGAAAATCAATACAGGACTAATAACGAAAGAATCAAAGTTTAGTAAGCATAGGGTAGTCAATTAGGACTAAATTAAGAAACCTCAATTAAGGAAATGACCTAGTAAAAATAAAGTACCATAACAAATAAGGTAATGAAATCAGTCAATTTAAACATATGAGGTAGAACTTTAGGGTTTTAAAAGAAGATCTTTTAATCAAACTATCTATTAAGGAAATCAGAATCAATCAAGAGGTAATCATGATTCTATACTTCAACATATAAATAGAGAGAAGATCAAACAGATATAGCAAACAAGCAAGGTCATCAATATCGACAGAAAGAGGCAAGAGATAAACAAACAAGATGAACACAATCACACAGAAGTTGTATAAGTAGGCTAAGAACTTAGTAAAACACATTCGAAGCATAGTAACCATAGAAGCTTAACAAGAATCAAGTAGTCAAGCTAACACATAGAACCAAGACAAAGAAGATCTTAAAAAAAAATTAGGGCTTTTTAACATAGGCGAGTTAAAAAGTAGTAAGAACATAAAATCAGTCAAGATAAGCAAGGAAAGAGCTTTAAACATGAAGAAAAATCAGTTTAAAGAAGCCTAACTTTAAAGAAAGTAAAAACGGCTTAAAGTTGATAAGTTTTAAAGAGATGCTTGAGAATAGTGTAGAACATAGAAAAAAAACAGAATTGAATCATTAAAAATAGCAATAATCTAAAAGATTCAAACAAGAGTTAGGGTTTCAAAGGAAACCCAAATAGAAACGGAAAAACCTGTTGTAAACTTCAAAGATCAGAACAAATATGGTGTGATTTTGCCCAAAATCACATTGCAGAAGCTATGAACAACCAAAATAGCAACCCTGGACACAAGTCGGCATAACCCAAGACCCTTGAAGGCCTCATAGATGATGAGCAAGGCGAAGGGGAAATCATTGGAGGCTTGGGGTTGAAAGGTGGTCGTTGGAGATGGCCGGAGAGGGAGGCGGTGGTTGAAGAAGGATAGGATTAAGTTGAGAGAATAGAATAGACCAAAGAATTCAAGGGCGTTGGGTTTTAGAAAATTCTTTAGGTTGGGGGTTGTATGAATTAAAAATGGCAAGAACGGTCTATGGCCATTGATCTTTAGATCAATGGCCAGTATTTGAGATGGCTTTGGGTCGGGTAGGGGTAATTGGGGCCTGGTCTAGGTAATATGATTAGGATTGGGTTAGAATTAGGCTAAAATTGATAGCCAAATCTGGCTATGATTTAAATAGCTAATTTTTCCTATTTTAAATTTAATAAGTAAATATAATAGTTTCTAAAAATAAATTTTCTATACCAAAATGATTGAAAATATATAATTATTATTTTTAAAACATAGGAGCTAATTTTACATGTAAAAAATATAATTATACATTAACAATGACTAACATTTGTAATTATATGCAATTAGCTTTGAAAATACCAAATATAATTACAAAAATGCATACAAGTTATAGTAATTAAATTTTGGTGTAATTATAGAAATTAAATGAATAAATCATCATAAAGATAAGTTAGGCAATAATTATTTGGATTTTATGAATAAAAGGGAAGAAAATAAATCAAGTTAAATCCTTAAAATTATGGAAAACATTATAAAAACCTTGTGCATGCTTATATATGCATATATATGCTATTTTGAAGGTATTTATACATATTTAAAATATATAGGAAAAATTGGGTATCAACAGCTCTCTCTCTTTATCTGGGAAGGATGAAAGAGTTTTCGGGTAAAGAAATGATGGCCAATTTTGACCTGATGGGAGGTTTTGAAAGATGAAGGCTGAATTCGTTTTCGAGTTGCCTACATATTCCTAGTCTTACAGGAATCAGGCCATATGTAGTTCTGGATTCACCTAGGTAGTAGGCCAGTGAAATTATTGCAAGAATGGACACGAGATGTGAAAAAGGCTACGATAAGCGGTTAAGCAAGATGATTGGATGGAATTAGAGCGAGATTGCTCCTACCAGGAAAGAGGTTGCTTACTAGTTACCTGTAGATAAAAATATGCTACAAACATGTGGAGCGAAATGTTAGACTCATGCAAGTGTGGAGTCAAGGATTAGACTCATGCAAATGTGGAGTCAAAGATTAGACTCATGCAAGTGTAGAGTCAAGGATTAGATTCATGCAAGATTGGAGACAAAGCTTAGTCTCATGCAAAGAGAAGTCAATGCTTAGCCTTATGCAAATATAGAGGTAGAGCTTAACCTCATGCAAGATTTGGGATAGGGCTTAGTCCTATACAAATGGAAGGTAATGCTTAGCCTTTTGCAGATATGGTGTCCGGGATTAAACTCGTGCAAGATTGGAGATATAGCTTAGTATCATGCAAATATGGAGTCAGAGATTAGATTCATGCAAATGTCAAGTCAAAAATTAGACTCATACAAGTATGGAGTCAGAGATTAGACTGATGCAAGTATGGAGTTAGAGATTAGACTCCTGCATGTATGGAGTCAAATATTAGACTCATGCAAGTATGGAGTAAGAGATTAGACTCATGCAAGTATAGAGTAAGAGATTAGAATCATGCAAGTATGGAGTCAGAGATTGGACTCATGCAAGTATGGAGTCAAAGATTAGACTCATGCAAGTATGGAGTCAGATATTAGACTCATGCAAGTATGAAGTCAAAGATTAGACTCATGCAAAGAGAGAATAGCATATAAGGGTAGAGTATGTCTTAGCTAGGATACATTCACTGTCTGATAGCCAGATGGATGGTGAATTTTCTTTGTGTATACATGTTCCGCGAATGCTACCATTACGTCAAATGTGCTTGCGTTCAAATAAGAATCGTAAGTTTTGTGAGGGGAGGTTGGTTCTTGCTTCGTCTGTCGGCCTTGCTGTGCTCTGCTCTGGAAGCCCCCTTCGAGTTCCCCTAGGTAGCACTTGTTTGTTATGAAAATAGGATTTTCGAAAAGTATGCAATCATTGATAAAATAGAATTGTTTTGGAAGCGTATTGATATATCAAGTAATTTTTTTATGAACTAGCAACTTTGACACATTTCAAAGCATTACATCTCTCTTATGTTGGAATTTTGAAGGCCCTCCTCAAAATTCTGCCCTAGTTTGGTAGATGATTTTTAAATATTTACGAATGGCGGACCCTGCTGAATCTTTTTTGGAATTTTAAGGATCATTCTCAAATTTTTTCCCCAGTACTTGACTGATTATTGACTTCCTGGCATGTGGCGTCGCTGGGTAGACTTGCTCTGAAATTTTGAGGACCCTCCTCAAAATTCTACCCCAGTTTATGATTTTGGGGGAAATGAAAATTTTATTATGATATGACCGAACCCATAAGGTTGCCTACGTATCCCCTCTTAAAAGGGAATCATGTGAAGCGTAGTTCAATTACATCAAATGAGGAAATGCAAAGTATCTAAGCATAGTATCTCTTTACTGAATCTGAATTGATTGGTTTTGGCCAGATTTCTCCATCCATCTCTGCAAGTATGAGTGCTCCTCTGTCAGGACCCTATGAACCATGTACAGACCTTGCCAGTTGGGAGAGAATTTTCCTTTGGCTTCATCTTGATGCGGGAAGATTTTCTTCAATACAAGTTGCCCTGGTGTGAACTGTCTTGGTTTGACTCTTTTGTTTAAAGCTCCAGATATTCTGTTATGATAGAGTTGGCCATGGCATACTGCGTTCATCCTCTTTTCATCGATAAGGGCAAACTATTCATAGTGACTTTTTATCTATTCCGCGTCGCTGAGCTTAGCTTCATGTATGACTCTTAATGAAGAAATCTCCACCTCGGTTGGGATGACAGCCTCGGTTCCATAAACCAAGATGTAGGTGGTTGCCTCGGTTGATGTGCGAACTATGGTACGGTACCCTAACAGAGCAAAGGGTAACTTCTCATGCCATTGCTTGTGATTCTCTACCATTTTTCTTAATATCTTCTTAATGTTTTTGTTGGCGGCTTCTCTGACTCCATTCATCTGAGGTACATAAACCGTGGAATTATTGTTCTTGATTTTGAAAGTTTCACATATAGCTTTCATCAGATCATTATTGAGGTTGGCAGCATTGTTAGTAATAATGGACTCAGGAACTCCGAATTGACATACAATACGATCCTTGATAAAATATGCAATGACTTTATTGGTTACAGCTTTGTAAGATGCAACTTCTACCCATTTTGTGAAGTAATAAATGGCTACCAAAATAAACCAGTATTCGTTCGAAGTAGTGGGATCAATTGGACTGATAGCATCTATTCCGCAGGCGGTGAATGGTCAAGGTGAGCTTGTTGTATTAAGCTCGTTTGGCAACATTTTTATCATGTCGGCATGCACTTGATGTTGAAAGCATTTGCAGACATAATGAACAAAATCCATCTCCATGGTCATCCAGAAATAACATGCTCTGAGTATTTTCTTAGCAAGATGAAACTGTTCATATGCACACCACAAGTCCCAGCATGCACATCTTAAGTAGCTTAGAAGCTTCCTTTGTGTCGACACACCTTAGTAAACCCAAATCTGAAGTTCTTCTGTACAAGTTTCCTCAGCTGTTGTAGAAATGATTTGACAATCTCTTAAGTGTGCCATTTCTGAATGAGTAGCAAAGGTCGTCATGGTTCTGGCAGGACCAGAACTAGTGGTGTGAACAGGTACCCCTTGATCTTGTCAATAGCTTTCTCATAATCCTCAGGCTAAATTTTCTCGGCATCCTTCCTCGACATCTTGAAGATGGGTGCACATATTACTGTGGAGAGTGCTATGAACCGAGTGATGTAGTTGAGTCGTCCCATGAAGCTCATCACGTCCTTTTTGCTTTCAAGTGGTGGAAACTTCTGAATAACTTTGACTTTAGTTCGAACTACCTCTATCCCTCGGCAACTGACAATGAATCCCAATAACTTTCTCGCGGAACCCCGAATGCACACTTTGTGGGGTTCACCTTCAAATTGTACCTCCTGATCCTGTCGAAGAACTTCCTGAAGTCTGCTATGTGATCTGCGACCCACGTAAACCTCTATTTCTTTGTGTATCATATCATGGAAGATGGTTTTCATGGATCTCATGTAAGTGGCCCCATCATTCTTTAGACCGAATGGCATTATCTTGTAACAGTATACACCACAAGTCGTAATAAAAGGTGTCTTCCCGGTATCTTCTTCATCCATCTAGATTTGGTGATAACCTACAAAGTAATCTACAAAGGATTAGAGTTCATGCTTGGTGCAGTTATCGATCAGGATATATATATTTGGTAGTGGGAAGTCATCTTTGGGACATGCTCTGTTTAAATCCCGATAATCAACACATACTCGGACCTTCCCGTCTTTCTTTGGAACTGCCACAATGTTAGCTAACCATGTTGGGTACTCAACCACCCTGTGAATTTTGGCTTTGATCTGCTTGGTAACTTCCTCCTTAATTTTCAAACTCGTGTCTGGTTTGAACTTTCAGAGTTTCTGCTTTACTCGCGAACACATAGGATTAGTAGGCAACTTGCGGGCCACTATGGAAGTGCTCAAACCGGTCATGTAATCATATGACCATGCGAAAATGTCCTCATACTCCTTTAGGAAATGGATGTACTCCTCTTTCTCTGTTGGTGATAAGTGAATGTTGATGCGAGTCTCCTTGATGGTATCGATATCTCCCAAATTTGCTTCTTCTATTTCGTCCAGATTGGACTTAGGCTTATTCTCAAAATTTTCAACCTCTTTGACAATTTCCTCGGGTATCTTATCTTCTTCCTCTGGATCACTATTCTCATGTTGCGTTGCCTCATTACATGTCAAAAATACTGGTTCATCAGGAAAAGTAACAATAACACTTTAGAAGGGAAAAAAATATAAAATAGTGATGAATAATGATAAAGAACAAATGCCTTTGATTAAAAATGAGAAAATCGTTCAGACAAAGCTCCGCTCGATGAATCGAGCATTTATTTTAAAACAAGAAAATCTTTAAAAAAATTATTGGAAATCTTAAATGCCTATAATGGCTAAAGAAATAAATTATGCCAAGCTACCTAGGGACACTACGGGCTTGGGCCAGTGTGGTGGTCTAGTTTATGAGAGCAACTCCCTTTGCCATAGTCTGAATGGTTAGGCCTTCTTCCTCTTCCTCCTCAATTATGGCAATGCAATCCATATCCTCATCTTCCAAGGAGAAATCCTTCAATCCAGTTAGTTCTTCTTCTCCTACAGTTCCACATATTGTGTCAGTCCGGTGGAAAGCTTGTTCCAGACGTGGTACCGATTGCTCAAGAGGGTAATACGGTCCATGCTACGGAGGCGACCAATTCCTCTACTTTTTCCATGTGTACTGGTATCCCAGCCCAAAAGTGCTACCATGATTTTTTAGCTGTATCTGCTTGGTGATACCTTGGAGGTTCTTCCCCAACCCTTTGCCGGATTCATGCCCGGACCATGCTAGCATGCTTTCTATTTTGTTACTCCACCACTTGTCCTTCTCGACTGCATTTACCTGTTTAATGTGATGATAGGTCTCCCCTCCTAGCCTCATTCTATGTTTAATGGCCGGGATGGTTTGACTAGTGTAGATGGGGTTACTCTCATCTCCATGAATGATTACCTCCTGATGGTTCCATTCAAATTTTACGGCTTGGTATAGTGTGGAGGGCACGACTCCAACAGCATGGATCCATGGGCAGTCCAGCAAAAGATTATATGAGGCTGGTATGACAAGTACTTAGAATTCTACATCAAACCAAGTTGGCCCCAACTGCAAGCAAAGGTTGATTTCCCCGATTGTGGCCCTCTTGGACCCATCAAAAGCCTTCATATTCATGCTTCATGTCTGTATTTCATGGAAACCTTTCTCCAACCTTTTCATATCTAGTGGACAAATTTTAGGCTTGAAACTCCATCAACCAAAACCTTGGTAATGAACTTGTCTTCAGATTGTACTTTAATATACAATGCTCGATTGTGATTCAAACCTTCGTGCGGTAACCCATCTTCGTGGAAGATAATTTTATGACTTTCTAGCACCTAACCGACCATGTTAGCCATTTCTCCGCCAGTGATATTATTGGGTACATATGCCTTGCTCAGTACTTTCATCAAGGCGTTCTTGTGTGCCTCTGAATTCTTTATTAGTGACAGGATAGATATCTGAGTAGGGACTTTGTTCATATGGTCAATAATAGAATACTCCTTTGCATATCCTTTTCTCCACAGGTCATTCAGTCCGGTCTCAATGACTGGCCGCCTAGAAATGGTATCCTTACTTGAATCTCCCGGTGTTCAGGTATATAGATTCTTCCAGTTCTAGTCATCCCATGTACGGTGTCAGATTCCTTTATCTTAGTCTTCCCTTTCTCCGAGCCTCGATAACATAATCCCAAGGTATTATTTTTGAGTTAAATGATGGCGTGGTTGACACCGTCATAGTAAAAGGTGTGACCACTTCCACTTCAAATGGAGCGGAGGTGGCTACGGGCAGAGTCACTTCTACCTCGGATGGAACTGATGCACTTACCTCTATATCAATAGGTTCATGAGTCTGAACCACAATAGGCGTAAGGGTGACTGTAACCTTAAAGTCATCGCCTTCTCAAATAAGGATGATCGACCCCTCGGGGTCCCATTCTTCATTTGTATCTACCATATTTACTCCATCACCTTGTGATCGAGGATGGGATTATTGCGGATATTAGGTGCGGCTTCCTTTTCCTGTGACCTTATTGTCAATGAGTGTCCGAATCCTATCCTTCAATGTTCGACTCTCATCAACAGTGTCCCACTTTGTTAAAGAGTGGTATGTACAAGTTTTGTTTGGATTGACCCATTGGAATGTATTTTCTAGTGCCACAGTGGAATAGGTGTGACTTAACATACGACATTTAACATTTCATAAAATTGGTTGATGGGCTCAGTAATAACGGTGTATTATCTGGTTGGCTTGCGGTCGTAATTGGGTCATGGCCTTGGATAATCTTGGCGAGTTGGTGGTGATTAGAAGTAGGACGGTTGGGAATTATAAGTGTGATGGATAGCGGCTGGTTAGGAATATCTGGAGATGAAGGTTGAGATATAGGTGGTGATGCTTGGTATGTATATGGTGATGCTTGGTATGTAGGTGGAGGTTTTTGATATGTGAGTGGAGTTTTTTGGCCTTGGGCCACCATTACTGGCCCGACATCTATCTTCTTCCATACATCGCCTGATTAGAGTGCCTTATTCGTGGCATGTAGTGCCTCGAAATTTATTACCATCTTGTTCTTGATTCCTTCCTCGATCCTTTCCCGAGCTTGATGATATCAGAGAATTTGTGATTTTATATGACCATCAATCTCTCATAATATTGTGGATCCTATACTCTAAAGAATAATTTATTTATCTGTTCTTCATCCAAAGCAGGTCTGACCTTGGCGGTTTCGGACCCCCAACGAGTAACATATTCGTGGAAAGTCTCAATAGGTTTCTTCTTGAGATTATGAATGTAGAATACATCAGGTGCATCTTCCGTGTTGAACATGAATTAGTCCATAAAATCTAATGCCATGCTTACCCATTGGACCATTTCTTGGGATTCTGGCTGATATACCAAGACAAAGCGTCCCTAGTAAGTCTTTTCATAAAGAGCTTCATTCGAATCTTTTCATCTTTTCTAACCCCGACAAGCTTGTCACTGTAGGTCCTTAGATGAACTCTGGGATCACCTGTACCATCAAACATTTCAAACTTGGGAGGCATGTACCCTTCTGCCAATTCCGCATCGGGCTGTATGCATAGATCTTCGTAGTTCAAGCGTTCTACTCCTCTATCGCCCTCAACACCTTGAACTCGGCTTGTTAACTTCTTGAGCTCTTCGGCTATGTTCTTAATGAGCATGTATTTTTCGGAGGGTTCTGGTGAATAAAAGATTGGCTAGGTAGAATATGGCATAGTTCCATGTATATGGGGTTGATCATTTAGATATCAGGGACTTGGGTACAGTGATGGTCATTGGTAGAGTTTTGTGGATAGGGAATAAGTGGTGGTGTATTTTGAGGAGGGTGCAAAGTAGTGGTTGGGATTGGTTGATAATGTTTTTGTGGTGGAGTTGGAATTGGCAGTGGATTGATATTTTGAGGTGGAGTTGCGTATTGATTTGGTATGGTGGGATTTTGTGGTTGTTGGTTTTGTATGTTCTAAGGAGGTGTTGGGTTCTTTGTGTTCTGTTGGTGGATGTCAGAGACATTGGGGGTGAGAGACAAGTTTGCCAAATTACTGATATGCTCGTGTTCTCCTTGTAATTCATATCTTTTGTTCTAGTCTTAAAACCAGGTCATTCGGGGCCGGAGTACTGCGGCCATTGGAAGTCTATGCATTTTCACCGTTTTCCTTTTGGATTTAACTTAAATCGTCCATCTTTGTTTTCCCTCTACTTTTTGTGTTTCTGGAGGAGGAGAAGCTGGATGGCCTCTAGATCTGGTATAATATGCTGACGAGGCAAGTATGGATGAACCAACCTAAGGGGATGAGAATAATAATAAGAAAAATAAACAAAAACAAAAAGGTTGCAAGTTAGTGAGAATTCCAGAATGTTTACGGTATTTAAACACATATTGCGAAATATAAACTCGTATCCTAATTTAGGAGCCTCGTTGCGCCCGGGGGTAGGCCTAACGACAAATAAATTTGGAGAACTTTAAATTCCAATAAATGCTTTATTTTATAATATAAAAGTAGACGAATCCAAAAGCGACACTAACATAATAATAAAACAAGTCATTCTTGGCACTTGGCCTTATTACATTTTAAAAGAAGAAAATAACACTAATATATTGGTCCCAGAAGGACCTTCTCCAAATTTCATATTCCGGAATCCATCATATAGATCCCCCAGCTCACGCAGACCCAGCAGCAAGTAGGCTCTGGCCAGATGTCCTCCCTCAGCTCCCTTAGTATTTTGGCCGTTCTCGATCCTCTTTACGACTTGCCCTCTAGCTTCACTATTCCTCGCTCCATGTATTCCAGTTCCCTACTGGAAGTGACCATCATCTCTTTCCATTCCTCAATCAACTTTGCGTTCTTCTCATGTATTTCCCGGTGCTCATTTTTAGAGTCATAGAC
This sequence comes from Nicotiana benthamiana, assembly GCA_034376525.1. Lineage (NCBI taxonomy): Eukaryota > Viridiplantae > Streptophyta > Magnoliopsida > Solanales > Solanaceae > Nicotiana > Nicotiana benthamiana. The sequence continues at coordinate 86,119,070 of CM067326.1, forward strand.
CCTTTTGCGCAGCCTATTGTACTTCACTTAGGTTTCAAATTCCTCATCTATGATTTTGTTCCCTAGATTGGTCCCTGGTGTCACCATCCCTTTCAGATTTTTCCCTAACCATGCCGGGTATAGATGCTCACACCCTGTATGATATCTGTCCGGCTCAATGGTATTCTTCTCCATAATGATTTTATAGTGCCATATATGTTGAGCTTGGCACTTGTATGGGCATCGTCGTTTTGAAAGTCTGCCCTGAAGTGGCTCATCGTAACGACCCTTGGTACAACCTGGTTTTTGCCTGCTTTCCTCATAACTTGCATAGGTCCATATGGATATATCCCTCTCAACCCGATCAACACTAAGTGCAGAGCATCCCTGGACCTGATAATAAATTTGTCTGTTGGGAACCATTCAACCATGCACTGTGTCTGTCCCTTGGTCAGATTGTCAAAGAACTGTACCTATTCGCTAGCACTTTTCGGATGAGCAAATTTGTTTGGAGTGTTGGTTGTCTGCTTCGGGTGATGGAAGGCAATGTGGTCGTTCCAAGCCCTTCGCAAAAATTCTTGACGATATCGATCTTCTTGGAGATGCTCCAGAAACCATAACTACAGTAATAAATTATAAGCCTCGAACTGCTTGGCCCCTCTTTGACAGTGCTCCAGGGCCCTGTAGATGTCGACTATGATCATGATGGTATATGTCTATCCATTAATCCCTTAGATCAGCATTTTGGCGAACATGGCCAACCTAGTGCGAATTCTTCCCTTTTTCATTGGGAACACTATCAGCCCTAGGAAGCACACAATGAACACGAACATTCTGTGGTGGATGTGACCCAGTGAAGTGAGGGCAATCTCATCATAGTAAATGCGGAAAGACTTGCTATGACCATATCTCTCATACATATATTCAAAAGGTATGCAGGAATCCTTCAAGCACACTAGATCGACATTCTTTTTTAGCCCCATCATCTTAAAAAATACCGTGCCCATACAGTTTTCTGGCACCAGAATCCCAAGACTGTCCCAAGTTAACCCCGCAAGTCCCCCTATCTCCTCTAGAAGTTGTGTCATCTCTATGTCATCGAAACGGAACACAGCTCTTTCACTATCCCAGAATAAGGTGGCAGCCTTGATCAGTTTGTTGTTTGGTTCAATATCTAGCAAGGGAGGCAAGTTAACCAGATGCTTTTTCACATGTTCATGTTTCTTGAGGAAAGGTTCTCCTACCAATCTAGTAGCAATGGAGGGATGTTTCTAACCATGCTGAATCTGGGGCCCTCGTGCCTTATTTTCTGCAAAATAAAAGGTTAGACCTTATCCCTACTAGAATCGACGATTTATACATTTATGATTATCATATCAGCATTTAGTTCTCTAAATTAATGCACAAAACATGGTTGTGTCCGTTAGGATATGAAAATCGGAAGGACTTTGGATAAGGCTTATCTTAAGTATCATTGTGTGGACAACATAATTGATCCTGTTAGAAAATACGGTTAACTCTAGAGGGGGGTGAATGGCGTTAAGATAAAAAATACGTAAACTTGCGGAATTTAAAAATTGCAGGAATTAAATGAGTGCGATAAGTAAATAAATAGGAACGAAGGCACCGATGTATCCTGGTTCACCACAACCCGTGGCTAGTCCAGTCACCGAGAGACTCTCTCGAGATTTTCACTATCTTTGTCAAGCTTACGGGTGCTTAACAAACCGTTGCAGTTGCTCAAGGATACCACACCTTAAGACTTCACTTGCTTGAGGATACCTTACCCCAAGACTTTAACCACTAAGACTTTGGGTACTTAGCAAACCCGACAAATGAGAAGATATGTTCTTCTCAACAACTCTCTTTTACAATAAATACTCTCTCAATAGAGTGGATAAAGAGAAACAAAATAAGCTCTATGAACAACACAAAGTTGTCTATCAAAAGGCTCAACAAAAGCTCTAAAATGATGCTTGAAAATGATCAATATGTATATCAATATATGCAGGAGTTGTGTGTTTAAAAACAGCTCAAAAGACCTCTTTTTATAGGTGAAAAAGTGGTGCTGACCGTTGCTTAATTGATAAATGAAATCCTTGATTCTGTGCTCAGACAATCGATTGTTTGACCAACGTTCAAAAAACAGATTCCTGATTTTAGGCTAAACAATCGATTGTTAACCCTGAATAATCGATTGTTCTTCAACGTTCAAAAATCAATTTAGGATTCTGTGGGAACGGTCAAAAACTAATCGATTGTATGAAAATGACAATCGATTGTTTATGACTATAATCGATTGTATGATAACAACAATCGATTGTTTTGATGTTTAAAAACTTCGGTTGCACACTGTCTCAAAATAATCGATTGTTAAAAGTAGACAATCGATTGTTTGCTATTTTGAAGAACTTCAGATCACAGTCTTAATATAATCGATTGTTAAAACTGTATAATCGATTGTTTGCTATTTTGAAAAACACAATCGATTGTAAGGAGCATATAATCGATTGTTTAGGTCCAGATTTAAAAGACATGTTTAAAAACCATTTTGACTAAAATACAAATCATTTTAGTTTAACACAAAGATGCATGTTTATGATAAGAAGATTTAATCAAATGTTTTATGAAAGTTTATGATGACCTAATGTTGAGCCAAAAGACGAGATAACTTAAGCGTTGTTCTTACATTGGTTCTACCAAACGACCTACGTCTTGGGTCTCGGTCTTGAACTCTTTGAGCTCGTCTTTGGCTTGTTCATGCAATTCCGTCATCAGTATGCTTCTCGCCATTTGATTGATTGTCAAATTATATCGTTGTCTGACACTTGACTTCATCGTTTGTCATTCATCAAAACCTATACCTGAAAATCATGCTCATACAACCAAAGCGCACATATCATAGATATACATGATTTCCAACAATTTCCCCCTTTTTGATAATGACAAACAACGGAAGATATGCATATTGAATTCCCCCTAAATTCATGCTATATCTCAACATACAATTTATGCAACCAATTCAATTCAATATAATTACCCCTTAATAGAATATTCCCCCTCAATTAAAGCATGCATATCACCCATATTCTTCCCCCTTTTGGCATTAGCAAAAAGAGTATACGAAAAGTTATTTAAACCAATGACGATACCAATCGTTATAGACAAGATCATATAAAAAGTTAGTAAATGGCATACTAATGATAAAGATCATTTTTCTCAACTATGCCAATTGTTATTTAAACTAAAAATATTCATCAAAACATTAATCAATCATTTATTATAAAACCAATTGATACTAATTGTTATTCAAAAATAAAACTTGTTAAAGCATGTATCAACCAAAACTGATATAGATTATTTGCACATATCAACTCATTACGTTTTTATTCAAAATACGATAACTAACCGACGTTCCCCCTTAATGCATTAAGGTTTCGTGCTTGGTGCATCCACTACAATATTGTAGTCTTTAAGCACACCTGCAAAAAGGACCTAAAAATAGGTTTTTGGTACCCAACTTCTTTTGGGTCCTTGGGGGTTAGGATAATAACAATTATAATCAACACATAAATCTCTATGTTTTGCAAAACAAACGGGTGCAATGCGTCCTACCCGATTACAATAGTGACGTATAACATTAGGATTGTGCATATGTCTAGGTTGAGCCAAATGCGTTCTAGGTGATCTAAATTTGTTTTTCCTAGAATCGTTGAAATTTCTAGAATCAGTTCTAGGTGGTCTAAAATCATTTATTCTAGACTCATTTATAAACATCCCAAAATTGTGTCTAGGTGGTCTAAAATTATTCCTTCTAGACTCATTCATAAAATTCCTAGAATTGTGTCTAGGTGGTCTAAAACAATTAATCTTAGACTCATTAGCGAGGTTCCTAGAATTCTTTCTAGGTGGTCCGACCTCATTACTATCATCCTTTTTGATAACTTCAATTTTAGGACTATCAACACTACGTTTTTCTAGTGCGTTCCTAATTTCTATGTTCTCTAATTTTAAAGAACTACAAGAAGAACAACTGGAACATTTATCAATTGAAGAGACTTCATTCAATTCCTTGATTTTAATTTTGAAATCAACAATGTCATTTTTCAAAAAATTATTTTCTTTTTCCAAAACTTCAATCTTATTTTCAGAAAACCATTGTCATTTTTAAAACACTTATTTTCTTCTTTCAGCTTCTCATTTTCACAAGTCAATTTTTCAAACTCTTTTTCTTGCAAAGAAAGTATTTTCTGAAAATCTGTTTCTTGCAAAGAAAGTGTTTTCTGCAAATCTTTAATAGTTTTGGAAACATTAACAAACTCACTGTATAATTCATTATAAGCATTTTGCATTTCTTCAAATGAGTGAGAGTTGGAAGTACTTACCTCTTCTTCTTTGTTGGCCATGAGGCATCGGGCAGTCGATTCATCACATGAGCTGTCAGCTTTTTGAGACGTGCTTTCATACGTTACCTCAAGCTTATCCCACATCTCTTTGGCAGTTTTGCAGTGGGAAATTTTCCGATAGTCTTCCTGATTCAAAGCGCTATACAACATATTGATTGCCTTGGTGTTGTATTCACTTACCATGGCTTTCCCAACTTTTGTCGTCATTTGTTTACCATGCATGATGATTTGCCATATACGAAAGTTGTTTGATTTGATGAAGATTATCATTCGCTCCCTCCAATATGAGTAATTCGTTCCATCGAAAAATGGAGGCAAGTGGTGGATTATCCTTCATTCATCGTTCTTGCGTTCAATAATCTCAACAGAAAAAATATATATTGCTCTCAACCGGTTAAGGCTTTCAGAGTTAGGCTCTGATACCAATTGTTAGAAAATACGCTTAACGCTAGGGGGGGGGTGAATAGCGTTAAGATAAAAAATAGCGTAAACTTGCGGAATTTAAAAATTGCAGGAATTAAATGAGTGCGATAAGTAAATAAATAGAACGAAGGCACCGATGTATCCTGGTTCACCACAACCCGTGGCTAGTCCAGTCCCCGAGAGACTCTCTCGAGATTTCCACTATCTTTGTCAAGCTTACGGGTGCTTAACAAACTGTTACAATTGCTCAAGGATACCACACCTTAAGACTTCACTTGCTTGAGGATACCTCACCCCAAGACTTCAACCACTAAGACTTTGGGTACTTAGCAAACCCGACAAATGAGAAGATATGTTCTTCTCAACAACTCTCTTTTACAACAAATACTCTCTCAATAGAGTGGATAAAGAGAAACAAAATAAGCTCTATGAACAACACAAAGTTGTCTATCAAATGGCTCAACAAAAGCTCTAAAATGATGCTTGAAAATGATCAATATGTATATCAATATATGCAGGAGTTGTGTGTTTAAAAACAGCTCAAAAGACCTCTTTTTATAGGTGAAAAAGTGGTGCTGACCGTTGCTTAATTGATAAATAAAATCCCTGATTCTGTGCTCTGACAATCGATTGTTTGGAGTAGACAATTGATTGTTTGACCAACGTTCAAAAAACAGATTCCTGATTTTAGGCTAAACAATCGATTGTTAACCCTGAATAATCGATTGTTCTTCAACGTTCAAAAATCAATTTAGGATTCTGTGGGAACGGTCAAAAAATAATCGATTGTATGAAAATGACAATCGATTGTTTATGACTATAATCGATTGTATGATAACAACAATCGATTGTTTTGATGTTTAAAAACTTCGGTTGCACACTGTCTCAAAATAATCGATTGTTAAAAGTAGACAATCGATTGTTTGCTATTTTGAAGAACTTCAGATCACACTGTCTTAATACAATCGATATTTAAAACTGTATAATCGATTGTTTGCTATTTTGAAAAACACAATCAATTGTAAGGAGCATATAATCGATTGTTTAGGTCCAGATTTAAAAGACATGTTTAAAAACCATTTTGACTAAAATACAAATCATTTTGGTTTAACACAAAGATGCATGTTTATGATAAAGAAGATTTAATCAAATATTTTATGCAAGTTTATGATGACCTAATGTTGAGCCAAAAGACGAGATAACTTAAGCGTTGTTCTTACATTGGTTCTACCAAACGACCTACGTCTTGGGTCTTCGGTCTTGAACTCTTTGAGCTCGTCTTTGGCTTGTTCATGCAATTCCGTCATCAGTATGCTTCTCGCCATTTGATTGATTGTCAAATTATATCGTTGTTTGACACTTGACTTCATCGTTTGTCATTCATCAAAACCTATACCTGAAAATCATGCTCATACAACCAAAGCGCACATATCATAGATATACATGATTTCCAACAGATCCGTCTAGGTTTGGCCATGATGCATGCAAAATTTATACAAAGTAAGGTTCCTATGAGGTTTTAGACTGATACCCTCAAGCGGACAACCTGAGAGGGAAGGCATAGAACCGTCGACTGCACCGATGATCGACTGGTTTTACCGCAAATAAGCCTTTCTGAATTTAAGTATAGTAAATAGGAAGAGCGCAACCACTCATAAAAGCGTGCTATAGGATTTTATACTGACGAGTGGAATATATTGCGGAGCATAATTTATGCAGCAATTAATGACATGTAATCAAGTATTTTCACGAAGGAAAACTAAATACAGTATTTAAACAATTGAAAGACAGTTACTGGAAAAGGAAACAAAGAGACAATATGCAAATCGTAAATGTATGAATAATAGACAATTAAGTTCAAATAAGGGAGACGGGTACGGGATAAGCATGCTTGGACTAGTTTGTAAAAGACAAGTTCATTATGGTAAGAGCCTAAAGATTTCCCAAGTAGAGTCACCATGTTGTAGCTCTCTCCGCCCCTATTTGACGGGGAGAAAGGTCCGTGTTTCGATCATGGGAGGTAATGACTCATTTTCTTTTTGGGAATTAGATATTTAGAGAGTCGCCACCTAACAGATTGTGGTGCGTTAGGGCACCTAGAGCGATTAACTCTTGGGTTGGTTTGCATTACCACATATTAGGGTAAAGGCTCGAAGTAACCTTGAGGAGAAGGTGTTAGACACCCCTTTTGGTCCAAATTGTGGATCCTGACTGAACTTATGTTCACAAATTAGTCCATTACAAGTAACAGTTAAGTCAAATAGGTGACAAGTAATGTATGTTAGAATAACTCAAATAGTAAGATAAAGGCTTGAACAAGTTATATAACAAAGGTTTAAATAAAGAAATGATTTGGCAAAGGGGTGGTCCTAGGTCAGTTATCCTATAGGATCAACCCACGCAATGTCTGATAGACACTCCTCAGTGAGGGGCTACACGTGACATTAACGCGTAGTCATCATATCCATGTCTACCCTTCCCATCCAGTTATTGGTTATGCAAAGCGAGTGTTTGATCAATACTTCCTATTGCGTGATGCTACCCATCCTTCTTAATGGTTTTGGAGGGAATTAAGACCTCTACCTATAGGTGGTTCAAGACATACCCCTAAGGTTTTAAAAGGCAAAACTTCTAAGCGACAGTCAAAAGCATTTAGGACTTTCACTCATAATGGGAGCAATTAAGAGGCTCAGAGTTTCCTCCTCAAACAAACATATAAGCAACACAACTCAAGCACACTTAATGTCTTTTATTAAACAATGTCCTAAAGCAGGATATTTAAGTGAATATGCAGAAACAAACAAAACCTTTTTAGACTGAGAAGTTATACCATAGCAGTTGCCTACGGACTCCTTTTAAAGCCTATTAGTATAAGAAAGCATTAAGCGATAGAGACAGTTTCATAGAATGCATCTTTGAAAGCGCCTTAGAGGCCTGCCTATACGCATGATACTGATATCTATTAATGCATAATTGATTAGATTTTGAAATGGACTCATTTAATACTTATAGGCATGATATCTAGTGAGATGAGGAAGTTTTGAAAGAACTCATTTTAGAACTTGATTAACACTTAATAAGAAAAAATCCGGAATGAACTAGGCGTGATTAAAGTGACTTATTAGACTAAATCAGATCGACATGCAGAATTGCAAGTAAAATTCCCTATATGCATGATATCTAGGCGTATTACTAATTTTAAGCAATTTGCAAATGTGGAAACATATAGAAGTACTCATTATAACTATATCTAAATTAAGTCATATAGGCATGGTATCTATTATTAAACTGATTTTAAGACATGATTTCTTGGAACATATATGCATGGTTTCTAAATCGTGATTGAATGTAAAATCTTATAGACATGGTTTCTACTTGACGAGTGAACAAACTTAAAGTTAAATTCCTATGGACATGATTTCTATTTGGCAAAGCAATAAGATTTAAAAAGTAAAGTCCTACGAGCATGTTTTCTTCTTAGAACAAACAAACTTGAAAAAATGAAGTCCTAAGAGCATGTTTTCTATTTTGAACAAATAGACTTGAAAAAGTAAAGTCCTAATAACATGTTTTCTACCCTTATTACCCTAGAAAATATGTATCTAACCACCCCTTTTCACTAAATACCCTAATATATGTTTACAAATTATTACAGGCCAATGAATGGAATAAATAAAATAGAAAATCAACAAGCTATTCTATAGGGAGCCTTCAATTAGGTCCAGGTTTCCTAAAGCCTCCAGTGGCCTCATATGATTAAGTTCCATAGACTAAATCAGAGTCTAGGTACATCAAAGTTCCCTGAGGATTTCATGGATCCGGGGCAGTACTTACACCTAGACTTAGCAACCCAGATTTGAACAAGTGTAGTGTGGAAAGGTCAGCCTTAGTATGCCAGAGTTCAAAGGGTTCTCAAAGGATCCCAAGGCAATAAGCATACTAGAGGGGGCAAAACTTATTGACTAAGAGTATAGTGAGAAATGATGGACATGGGTTAAAAGGTCTTAGTAAAAAACTGTATTTAACAAAAGCCTTCTTTGAAAGTAATTCAGTGAAGCAACAGAGATGGTTTGAGAAAAAGATATTGGAATAGTTAAGAAAGTCCAAACACATGTAGTTCAAGTGAATTCAATAATCACACACAGGGGCAAGGGGTTTGGGACACATAGAACATTTGACTGCAAACATAGAACCCAACCAGGGTCTAGGATTGGTTTAGACATGCTCAGAAAAAGTAGACACTGCATAGTCACAGAACCAGACATGAAGAACATAAACACATAGAGGGATGATAGGGATTTGGGATTCATGGGATATAGTATGGTAAGCATACAACAAGTAGGAGACAATTGGTGCACATGCTCAAAAACACACGTAAAGTGAGATATACTAATCTAAAGGAAGGCGGAGAAATAATAACATGTTGATAATGTACTTTAACTACAAGTTTAATAACAGAACCACAAGTAAAAGAAAATCAGAAACAAGAAGAACTGAAACAATGAGAGAATCATGTTGTTATGGGAATTTTTAATTGAGACTAGGACATACCAGTGAAGAGGAGATTAAGGAGAATGAAAAGAAAAAGAGAGCACAAATGGTTAGCCTTGGATTGTAGCCGGCTAACAATAGAAAATAGTACTAGAGAGAGAGCAGAGATTTTTAAAGTATGAGACATAATTTTTGAAAGTGTTCATGCCCTCTACTAATGAAAGACTATAGTATTTATAGGTTGAAAGCAAGTAGTAAACAATTAACAAATCATAGTAGCATAATAACTGAGGAAGTCAGAATCAATCAATTCGAAAATCAAGGAAGTACTCTCTTAAGGGAGTTAATTCAAGCGGTAAGAAACAGCAGCATATAAGGCAAGAAAAGAAAATCATTACAAAACTAATAAGGAGAGAATCAAAGTTCAGTAAGCATAGGGTAGTCAATTAGGACTAAATTTAGAAACCTCAATTAAGGAAATGACTCAATAAAAATAAAGTACCATAGCAAGTAAGGCAATAAAGTCATTCAATTTAAATAGACGCGGTAGACCTTTAAGGTTTTAAAAGAAAACCTTTCAATCGAACCATCAATTAAGGAAATCAGAATCAATCAAGAGGGAGTCATGATTCTATACTTCAACATATTAATAGAGAGAAGGAAAGAAACGCCCCGAAGTGTAATGTACCTCGAGGCGATCGAATGGAAGATTGAGGGAAAAATTCCCGGGGACTCGTGAATAAATCCGAGTTCGATTGGCACACTGGGCTGATAGAGTTACCCCTTCTATCCAAGTACAACTTCAACATCGATGTCTCGGACATCGTATCAGCCATAGGTAAAATCAAAGATACCAGGTGGCTAAAACCCATACTGCCAGACCCTTCAAAGAGAACCCCAACTTGGTATGCAAATATCACAACACTCATGGTTAAAGGACCGAGGATAGTAGACATCTTTAAGAAAAGGTAGCTCGACTGATCAGCGAAGGGCACCTTCGAGGGTTCCTCTGTGACTGAGCTAAAATCTATTTTTGGACAAACAGTAAGAATGAACCAGAAGAACAAGAGAATGTTAATCCACATGATCATTTGAGTGGTCGATGCCCCACAGGGACCCATTGTCAAGCGGACAAAATTTTCATCACCAAGGAAAAGCGGACTCGAAGTTACATACTAGAGGATACTCTCACATTCAGCGAGGAAGACATTGAGACCTTGTCCCGGCCTCATAATGATGCACTGGTAATTTCCTTTCTTTTGAATAAATTTCAAATTAAACGGGTGCTGGTGGATCTGGGTAGCTCGGCCAACATAATGAGGGTGAGGGTGGTGGAGCAGCTTAGACTGCTCGACCAAGTCGTACCCGCCTCTCGAGTCCTCAATGGATTCAACATGGCGAATGAGAAAACGAAATGGGAGATCATCCTCCCAGTCAATGAGGCCGGTGATCCAAGATACCAAGTTTCTTGTCATCGAAGGCTACATGAGATACAATGCCTTCCTTGGAAGGTCGTGGACACACAGTATGAGGCTAGTACCATCAACCCTCCATCAAATGATGAAATTTCCAACCAAGGATGGAGTAAAAGCAGTGTACGGGGAGTAGCATGAAGCAAATGAGATGTTCACAGTGCATGATATGGCATCGACATCGACGCTCCCTACATCGAAAAACCCAAAAAACAAGTAAGCAGCCGGGTAGCAACTACAACCGACATTCTCGGCTACATCTGAATAAAGGAATAAAAGATTGTTCTGTGTCCTCGGAGCAAGCAATTAAAACGTATCAGAACTTGAACATTATCATTTCTAAAGTACAATCCTCTCCTTTTCATTTACAATTTATACTAACTTATCGCAGGTATTCAATTGAATGGAGTCCTCCATCTCAAAGACCTTGGGTTTTAAAGCACACATTCCGCTCTTTTTCCCTTAGACTGGGTTTTATCCTGAACGAGTTTTACCGGTGAGGTTTTTAATGAGGCAACATCTATATTCTACCTAAGGAGAACTCATCAAGTATTCAAGGTTTCTCTTTGATCAACCTAAAATACTAGGGGCATCACCCCAGGAGGCCACCTCTCAGAAGAAATTGAACTATGCTTAGGACGACCTCGATAGGAGAATGTTGTATTGGGCCAAATAGTCAAATGAACTGTGTCCATGTAGAATAATCGAGCCTCAAAGGCAAAAAAACGTGTATGCATATATCAAGTAATTGAGGAAGTCCCTTTTCTTATCAAAACACTTTGTGCCTCAAAGAAGTTCACTACTTTCTCATAAGATGGCTCAAGAGCCAGAAACTCTCAAACGCTAGGGGAATGTCATCGACAGTCAGCTCATCGAGCCATCAAAAACTCAAATTTGTAAGGCCTCGCTCAAGCAACTTCGAGCTCGTGTTCCCTCAGTAAGGCAACATAAAATCTGTAAGACCTTAACAAGGCGTGCTCAAATTTATATGACCTTAGAAAGGCATAACCCTAATATTAAGGCCAAGGCTATATATTCGAACTTGTAAGACCCCTAAAAAGGCATACCCTCAATATAGGCGCCAAGGTCACCACACAAGGGGACTAAAGGCTACAATCAAATTAACATGGCACGGAGACGTCCGACAGTAGCCATAAAACTAAAGGCGTTCAAATACTTCGAAAATACTTCAAAAAGAACCGGCTAATCAGGTTATCCTCAGCATAAGTATAGGAGCTTCGATAAATATCATATCCAAGCAATAAAAAGGCTTCGAAAACAACCACCCATTAATGGAAAGTTTTCAAAAACTCAGTATTCAAGCGAACCTCCTGAGGTACTCAGCTATCATCACATATCAACTCATAGTCGAGGTTATTGTTTAAGCCGTCGAAGATTCGGACGAATATAAAACATGCCAAGGAATAATCAAAACTTCAAAAGTCTATAGCCAAAATGAGAAAAACCTATGACCATATTAAAGTTCACATCGACCCAATCTAAAAAGAGCCTAAGGGCCAATGCGTAAGAGCCTAAGGCCAACCTAAAGAGCCTAAGGGCCAATATGTTGAAAACCTAAGGGTTCTTATCTAAAAGTCCAACATATTGGACTAATTGTCGACAGGCATCAAAACTCAAAACATAAACAAAGACACAAGCAAGTGAGAACTTATATAAAGGGAAAACCAAAGGGTTCCTTTTTTATTATAAATAATGGCACAAAGACACATTTACAACACTCATACGGGGAGCTTGATACAAAGAACAAGAAAGAAAAAACTAGTCTACCCTGGGAAACTTAACCTTTCCCCTCGGGGACTATGTCTCAATCGGCCTTTCGTGACCAGCCCCCTCATTGGCATCCTCCTCGTTGTCTTTAGCGTAGGAACTGAGGAACTTGTTGTCGAACTCAGCCGGCTTGGACTACCCTATCTCCTCCGAGAGATCGAAGCCCTTACTATGAATCTCCTCGAGAGTTTCCCTCCAGGATCTGCATCGGACATATTCATTGCTCCTCCTCTCTCGATCAAAATCCCCCCTCAACTTCATACAAGCTTCAACAACATCTTTTAGATAGATGGACGCTTTCTTATCAGCCTTTGCTCGGACCTCTTCAGCTTCGGCTCGAGCGTCCACAACCTCGGCCTTCATCTTTATAAGATCTATTTCAGTCTTAGCAATCCTGCTCATTCGGGACAAGTTGCTTTCTCGAGTATTACGAAGTTGTATCTCGAGGGCAGAGGTCTTATCCAAAGCATTCCTTTTGACCGTAACATGAGAATCTATATGTGTCTTCAATTTGTTGCATTCAGAATTAACCTAGTTGGCTTCTGCCCGAAGGCGTTCCAGCGTCTCAGTCTTTCCCTGCAACTGAGATACTAAAACATTAGTTTTCGAAGATGAGAGAAGAATCTTGTATTCCTCCAAAATAGGGGTTACCTATTTCTCGAGGTTGCCTTCGTAATCATAACATCGGTTTAACTCCGATCGAAGATGTATCAGCTCTCTTGCCTTCTTGTCACAAAAAAGCCTGAGAGATTTCTCTCCATTCAAGGCTTTATGCAACATAGCATCAGAGCGAAGCAACTCAGACTTGAGATTATCATAGGCTTATGAGAAAGAAGGTTAGGTTAAAAAGAAGAAAGAGCGAAGTTGGAAAAGCCATAATAACCTCAAAATGCACCATAAAGAAGACTCGATGAGCATCCTCGAAGGTCGATTTCGCATCTACTAGCTCGGTCTCATTGGCCCCGATAGAGCAACCTGATACATCAAAGTCCATTTCCCTTGCAGTACTTCCCGCCGTCCGAGAAGTAGATGGAAAATTAGGTAATGAAGGACCTTCGGCCCTCCTCCCTTGTGAAATCTCTCCCTCAAGATTAGGAGCCTCGAGCCCAGCAGGCTCAACAGTCTTAGAAGACCTCTAGGTTCGAGCCATCAATGTAGAATTATCCTCTCCGGGTGCATTTATGACCACGGAGCTACCAATAAATATGAGATCTTCATCGGCAGAAACTTCCTCCCCGTGCCCCCGAGTAGATCTGGCTTTGCTATGGGAATCCTCATCCTTCGAGGATCTCTTTCTTTTATTATAAGGTCCTTCCTCCTCCTCGTAAGGGGACAGTCTTACCTCAGAAAACTCACCGATGCTTGCAACAAAGAAATTAGTGTAGGAAAAAAGAGTACTCTCTAAGAGAAGGACTACATAGCACATACCATGGTGCTTAGCCTCCCATTTTCCTTTCAATGAATCTTTCCACTTGCGCTTGTCATAAGTGAAAGAGGCTGACAGTTCATGGGCCCAGTCTGTAAGATTGGGGACCTTATTTGGCATCCATTGGATCGCTGCGAAAAGGAAAAAATGTCCTTATGGAATTTGTCTCCATCTAGAAGAAAAATAATAGAGTTCAGTATATCACTTACGCTTGAAATTCCATTTCTTAGGAAATGGCAGGAACTCCGCAAGAATAATATCGACAGTTCTCACTCGAACAAACCGACTTATCCACCCTCGATCCTTGTTCTCGTTATCGCTAGCAATAAAGGGCTTGGTGGATCGATGTCGTAGTGTAACTAGACCTCGATAATGCAATGTCTGATAAAATCTAATAAAGTGGCTAAGGGTAAACTCGAGCTCGGCCTTTTCAACAAAAAATCTCATCATCAAAGTAACTCGATATCTTATTAAAATTCGGGCACAATTCGATTTAGAGGACCCAATGTAAAAAGGTATGTGTACAAATTCAGAAACCCCTTTGTGTGGTCCATAATATCCTCTTCCCAAGTGGGTATCTTCAGCCTCACCTTTTCTCCCCATCCGCAGTCTCTCCTTACAGCCTCAAGGTGTCTCTCTTCTATTGAGAAAATGAACCTCGAGGCATGTTCCCAATGTCCCGAAACATCAAGAGGTTTCTCTATCACAAAATCTCCCATCGAGACGAAACAGTTTGAAGTTGGCTCGCCAAACGACGGTGGTGTACCACTGTTCAGACAGGAAGAAGAAGGGGACTTCCCTCTTTCTGGTGAGAAGATTTGGGCATGGTAGCCATGATTCCATAAGAACAAGAAAGGGAATATGGAAACTCAGGCAAAAACTTTGATATGATGCAGCACAAGAACTAGCGTAAAAAGTGAAACTCTATAGAGAAAGGTAGTTGCACAAAGCGACAAGGCCCTCAATAAAAGGAAAGCAAGCATATATAAGAAGAGCAACGACTATTCATTAACTTTGATAGCTAATTAGCTCTGACAAAACACGTATGACCTTTTGGGAAATATAGCAAAAGGGCCACTTTGGTCAATTTACGAGAATGACATCATCACACGATACATAAGGGATCAATGAGTCAAATCTATTCCTTACCAACCCGAATGGGGAAAGGTGTGCGATCATAACTAGAACAACCCGATCCCAAGGGTCTCTATCATTCTAAGATCGAGCTCAAAGGAGTTAAATTCAAGGTCGAGGCCTAACTTTGGCATAAACACTAAAAGGCAAACTTTGAAGACATTAAACAAGAAAATCCTTTGCATTCCAAAAATATATTTACAAAAGTGCATTTACAAAACTCCCACGAAAAGTCCACATACAAAAGAAGAAGAGGTAAAAAGAGCAAAGGTGGCCTATTCTTCATCTTCACTACTCCCCGAGTTACTTGAAGAGCCCTCGTCCGAAGTAGTCGGAGCAGCAGACTCCTTCTCCAAGGCCTTCGCTTCTCCGATATCGGCAGAGAGGTTAAAACCCTTGGTGTAAACTCCTTCAAATTCCTGCCTCAGAGTTTCTAATCGAGCATGTGTAAGGGCACAAGCTAGTTTGAGCTCGGCCTTGTCAGATATCTCCCTAGCTCCAGCATTCACTGCAGCAACATCTTCCTGATATGAGGATATGAGTTCATCGGCTTCAGACTTGGACGAGGATAATGTGGCGACTGACTCAGGATGAAGCGCCTTGAATTTGTGAGCCTCCACTTTATCACCTTGAAGAAGACTCTGATTCGAAGCCAGCTATCCTCGAAGAACATCCCATTCTAGTGCCAGGCTATCATTGTATCGCCTTAGCTCAAGGATCTCAACATCTTTTGCCGCAATCTCTTCCCGAAGTTGCCCTGCTAGGGCATCATTTCGCTCAATCTGCAATGACAAGTCAAGGTAATTAACACCAAAATATGAAAACAAAAGGCAAGCTCATGATTACCGAACTACCTACTCGGTGAAGTTGGCTTGCTCTTGGAGCATTTTCTCTGAACTCGTTCGAAGGTTGTTCTGTTCCTCCTCCCTCCGGGCATATTGAGATTTTAAGTTATTTGACTTCGAAGCAAGTTTCTCAAAATCCCCCGGACAATGAGTCAGTTCAGCTCTTAACATAGAGAAGCTATGATTGTACAGTATCGTGACCTATAGCACAAAATAAAGAAGTCAGAAAAGCAAAAATCAAAACTCAACGCAAAGGTTATGTCAAAAATCACCTGCTTTTTAAGTTTTGCGGCTTCCTCGAGAATGACTGGAGCATCGAGATCGGTATCCTCTTCAACAACGGCAAAAAAATTTCCAAGTGCATCATCCTTTCCCCTGGATGCTCCCACATCGGGAGTCCCCCCTGTTCTGGTCATCCCGTATTTGCCCTGGGGAAAATGACTTGCTTGATTGAAGACCGCCTATGACATCAACCCCTATCGAGGATTCCACTTGCCCTTGAAGGGATTCGGAGGGGGATCCTCCAAATGTGCCAATCAAGTACTCATTGGCACGAGTTGTATCCTGTTCAATGGTCAGCTGGGGGATTGCATCCAATCCCTCCTCGAGTGGCTCCTCAATATAGGCAGGGCCGCATCGGCCACCTCTGACTTGGCTGCCTTCAGCCTGGAAACCTCCAAAGCATCAATTCTTTGTCTTTCCCTATGTACTAGCATGCAACCGTCATTGTCTTCTCCTTCAGCACAAAGACTCTCAGCATTTGCCGAAGTTAGGACCGTTGCATTAGTCCTGGGCTTTTGAGCCTTAGCTCTATTTAGTTTCGAGGACTCTTCCGGCATCTCCTTCTTCGCTAGAGGAGGCGATCTTATTGAAACGGCTTTCTTGAGGCCTACACAAGCATAGAATGTCAAACATACCACCAAGAAATCTATTTAGAAGGATTTAAAAGTGATAGCGGTGAGGACGTACCATGGTTCTTCGCCTCCCATCGAGTTTTGGTCAAATCACGCCAAATGCGCTTGTTATATGAGGAGGTGGAGCCTAATAGTTTAACCCAGCTTGGGAGGTCCTTAACCGCTCCTGGGAACCACATGGTGGCTATGCAACCAGAGGAGAATCAATTGAATTAGTTTGAAACAGGAAAAGAGGACACTCAGATGATAAAATATGCCCGGTGTAACGACACTTACGTCTCATATTCCATTCCTTAGGGAATGGCATCTTCTTGACAGGGATGAGGTCTGAAGTCTTGACTCAAATGAAGTGACTCATCCATCCCCGGTCATTATCTTCGTCAGTATTAGAAAAAAATGCCTTGGTGGATCGATGTCGTTGTTTGACTAGGCCCCCTCGATAGAAAGAATGGCTATACAATCTAATCAGATGATCGAGGGTGAAGGGCATCCCCTCGACCATGTTCAAAAAATAGCTAATCAAATAGATGACTCCGAAAAGAGGGATAAATTTAACCAAGCGTCACTCAATATTATTGACAAAAATTGAGGATCACTGGGTCTATCGGTGGAGAAGAAGAATCTACAGGACCTAAGGTAAAAGGATACGTACATACGTTGAGGAAACCAGGTTTGTGTATTGTTATATCCTCTTCCGATGAAAGAATATCTACTTTTACCTCCTTTCCCCATCGGCAATATATTTCCATATTCTCTATGTCAGTTATTAGACTAATATACCGAGACATGAGCTCGCATATGCCCGGTATCGAAGAAGGCTTATCAATTTCGAAATTGGAGGATGTATCGAAGGATCCGGGAACACACTCTTCAACGCTAGGAGGCACTACCTTTTTGCTCTTAGACGAGCATGACGAAGAAGGGGCTTCCCTTTTTTGAGGTATTGTCTAAGAAGTTTTTTCCATAGTTATAACAAAGTTTCAAAGCAAGTTGATGCAGAAGTGAGCACGGAAGAGGGGCAAGGGCAGGAAACTATTAACGAAGATTGAAAATATGAAGATGTTGCAAAGGTTTAAAAGATAGGGAATTGGAGTATTTATAAGTCATCTAAGTGAATTGGAGGAGTTGAAAGGACGACCAATGGCAGTTCGTGGGCTTTTTGAGAACTGTGTTGACAAGACCTCTGTACAACTTTCTGCCGCATCATTTAATGGTCTCACGTGGCTGACGTCACAATAGGGGTATCGAGGAGGTAAGAACTCAAGATCGTTTCTTATCATTCTATTCTAAGAAACGCGGGGACTATCTTGTATATGGCCAAAATCGGAGAGTTCGACTGTGGGGCTACTGTGGTACGCCACGCTCCACCTCGAGGAGCTATAAGCAAAATTTGAAGGCGTATCCTGAGATGCGTCCCTCGATGGAGCATATCAAAGGTCAATCTTGGAGCAGCACTAATCGATGATTGTCAAGGAAAGGCGGGAAAACCCCTAAGTACACGTGGTTGGAGTTGACCAGGTCTGCACAAATGGTGCAAATCCGTACTGAGCCATTATACAACTGTACCAATAACATTTTCTCGTCTTTATTAAACATGTATTGTATTGGGATTCACCATTCCTATATAAAGGAGACCCTTATCATTTTGTAAAGGACGACACGTTGAATACAAGACAACATTCTCTGCTATTTTTGCTTAAACAATTGTTCTACATATTTATTGCTTATTTCATTGTTCATTAACCGCAAAAAGCTATCATTGAGGCCTTCATTGTCATTTTTTCTTCATCAATTGTTCATTGCTAACCGCTCTAACTGCACCGAAGTCCCTGCTCCGCCCAGCTCGAGGCTCAGTTTTGTGATAGCTTTGGTTTGCATTCCTTATTCTCTTTATTTACACTTAGCATCTATGGCCTAATAATCACTATTGAAATAAATCACGTATTTATAAAACTACACAATCAAATATAATTGTTAATATCATTTTTAAAATAAACAGTATTACACCCATTTCTTTGTTGTGCCATGTATTGTATTGTTTTTTAGTACAAATAATTTTATCCACTATCTTGTTATAAATAGAATCCTATTTAAGGTGAATGTCTATATTTAGAGAGATTCTAGGGTTTACTACTTGGTGGCTAAGTCACCACCTCATAAAGTGGTTCTCTCCCATTGTAAACCATCCCAAAGTATCAATAAGAATACTCTTCTCTCTACTTCTCTCTATATTGTTCTTGTTCTTGTATTATTGTTCTTGTTCTTATATTATTTCATAACACGTTATCAGCACGAGACTCTACCGTCTCAAGAATCCTCTTGAGAAAATTAAGGTATTTCCCTTTTTCCGAATTTGGTTTTAATTATGTATGATATTATGAAAAGAAAGTTCGTTGCCCTTGAAATTTCGGGCAAGAACTATATGACATGGGTGTTGGATGCTGAAATCCACTTAGATGCTATGGGTCTTGGAGACGCCATTAAAGACAGAGATAAAGCATCCACCCAAGACTGTGCTAAGGCCTTGATTTTCTTGCGCCATCACCTTGATGAAGGTTTGAAAATTGAATATCTCACAGTCAAAGATCCACTCATCTTGTGGAACGGCTTAAAGGAAGGATATGACAACCTGAAGTTGGTCTCTCTGCCACAAGCACGATATGATTGGGCTCATCTGAGGCTCCAAGACTTTAAGTCTGTTTCTGAATATAATTCTGCAATGTTCAGAATTACTTCTAAATTGAAACTCTGTGGAGATAATATCTCTGATTATGATATGCTTGAGAAAATGTTTACAACGTTTCATGCCTCCAATATGGTACTGCAACAACAGTACAGAGAGAAAGGTTTCAAAAAGTACTCTGAACTGATTTCTCTTCTCCTTGTGGCTGAGCGAAACAATGACCTGCTCATGAGAAATCACGAAAATCGACCCACTGGGTCTACACCATTGCCTGAAGCAGATAAGGTGTATTCTCATTATGCCAAGCATGGAAAAGGCCATGGATCTAGTCATGGTCGTGGTCGTAATCGGGGTCATAGCCGTGGACGTAGACAAGGAAGAAATTTCCCTAATGTCCGTCACCCCCCAAAGAGAAATAACCACCAAAAGCAGAAACGGGATTATGAGAATCCAAAGGCAAATAGTTCAGAAACTATATGCTATCGTTGCGGTGGAAAAGGGCACTGGTCAAAAGCTTGCCATGTACCAAGACATTTGGTTGATCTTTATCAAGCATCTCTAAAGGATAAAGGCCCTGAAACAAATTTTGTCTCTGACGACAATTTTGACATCACCCACCTGGATGTGGCAGACTTCTTTGAGCACCCTGAGGGGAAAATAGACCACTTAATCGGTGATGGATCTGTGATGAAGGAAGATGGAATTGTTTGATTTTATTTGTATTAGTTAGTGAATAAACTAATAGTCATTAGTATCAGCTCATATTAGTTAGTTTATGATATAATGTTAGTATTAGTTCTTTAGAATGTTTCAATATGCTTAAATTTTAAAGATATTTTTATTTTTCAGTAGAGTTAATCGACTAACCTAACAGTTAGTCGATTATCTAATATTTCGCATTAAAACTGCAAAACAATCGATTATATACTTGTTAACAATCGATTATATTAAGACAGTGTGATCTGAAGTTTTTCAAAATAGCAAATAATCGATTATGTATGTTTATCAATCGATTATATTAAGACAGTGTGATCTGAAGTTTTTCAAAATAGCAAATAATCGATTATGTATGTTTAAGAATCGATTATATTAAGACAGTGTGATTTGAAGTTTTTCAAAATAGCAAATAATCGATTATGTATGTTTAACAATCGATTATATTAAGACAGTGTGATCTGAAGTTTTTTCAAAATAGCAAATAATCGATTATGTATGTTTAACAATCGATTATATTAAGACATTGTGATATGAAAATTTTCAAATTAGCAAATAATCGATTATGTATGTTTAACAATCGATTACATTGAGACAGTGCTTAAACTAAAATTTTCAAACTGCAAAGTAATCGATTATGGAAAACATATAATCGACTATCTGATTTAGTTAGTCAACTAACCTCAGCAAATTTTGAAAATATTGTTTTAAATGTGAAACAAACGGATTGAATTTGTTTATTCTCATGTTCGTGTATTTTCTTTTGTATGTCAAACCATGGGAAAGCAAATATGGATATCTCACAAAGCAATCTTGGATCAAATATTTGTTTAGTTGATTCATGTACTACACATACGATACTCAAAGAAAAGAAATATTTCTCTCAACTAAGTATGTGTAAGGCAGATGTTACTACAATCTCTGGTAGTAGTAAATTGATTGAAGGCTCCGGAAGAGCAACTATAACTCTGCCTAGAGGAACAATGTTTATCATAGAGAATGCAATGTTCTCCTCCAAGTCTAAGAGAAACTTGTTGAGTTTTAAAGATATACGCCGGAATGGCTATCATGTTGAGACAATAGATGAGAATAATCTTGAATATCTCATCATTACAAAGAATGTCTCTGGCCAAAAGAGGGTTATTGAGAAATTTCCGTCTTTATCTTGTGGCCTGTATTGGACAAAAATTAGTGCAATTGAGGCACATTCAACAGTAAACCAAAAGGTTACTGATTCCAATACTTTTGTACTTTGGCATGATCGATTGGGACACCCTGGATCAATCATGATGAGATGGATTATAGAAAGCTCATATGGGCATCCGTTAAAGAATTTCAAGATTCTTTTAAATAATGAATTTTCTTGCACTTCTTGTTATCAAGGCAAGTTAATTACAAGACCATCACAAACAAAGGTTGGGACTGAGTCACCTGCGTTTTTGGAACGTATACAAGGGGACATTTGTGGACCTATTCACCCACCTAGTAGGTCTTTTTGATATTTTATGGTCCTAATAGACGCATCCTGTAGATGGTCTCATGTGTGCCTGTTGTCATCACGCAACCTTGCGTTTGCAAAACTAATGGCACAAATAATTCGACTACGAGCACAATTTCCTGATAATCCAATCAAGTATATTAGACTGGATAATGCTGCTGAGTTTTCATCCCAAGCATTTAATGATTATTGCTTATCAATTGGGATAAAAGTGGAACATTCTGTAGCTCATGTTCACACTCAAAACGGTCTTGCAGAATCTTTAATTAAACGCCTGCAGTTGATTGCAAGACCATTACTCATGAAAACGAGGCTGCCCACTTCGGTATGGGGTCACGGCATTTTGCATGCAGCAATGCTAATTCGTCTCAGACCGACGAATTATCACAAATATTCCCTGTTGCAATTGGTTTTGGGTCATGAACCCAATATATCCCATTTAAGAATCTTTGGATGCGCAGTATATGTGCCTATAGCACCGCCATACCGCACCAAAATGGGTCCACAAAGAAGGTTAGGAATATATGTTGGGTTTGAATCGCCCTTCATTGTTCGCTACCTCGAAACATTGACAAGGGATTTGTTCACTGCACGATTTGCAGACTGTCAATTTGATGAGACACTTTTCCCAAAATTAGGGGGAGAAGTTGGTGAAACCAAACGGGAAATTTTGTGGAAAAATGCATCATTATCTCATCTTGATCCACGTACCTCTATTTGTGAAAAAGAGATGCAAAAGATTATCCATTTGCAAATAATAGCAAATCAAATGTCTGACGCATTTACGGACTTGAAAAGGATAACAAAATCCCACATCCCCGCGGAGAATGTTCCAATCCATATTGATGTCCCTGTTGGACAATCATCTAGTGTCATATCCAATGAGTCGAATGCACGCCTGAAGCGTGGCAGGCCATTAGGTTCCAAAGATCGAAATCCTAGAAAGAGGAAAGCAAACGATCAAAATGACACTACGAAAGAATCTCATGAGGAAATTCATGATTTAATAAACTCTGAGATTCATGAAGAATCCATTGAGCCCGAGACTCAAGAAAATAAGGAACTATCCATAAATCCAATCGATATTGAGGCAAATTTTAATCGAGTGGATATAGTGGTGGATTATGTCTTTGCTTATAATGTCGCATCTAGCATTATGCAAGAAAATGAGGATCTTGAACCTCAATCTGTTGGAGAATGTCGAAAAAGACATGATTGGCCAAAATGGCAAGAAGCAATTCAATCAGAATTGAATTCGCTGGCAAAACGTGATGTTTTTGGCCCTATAGTTGAAACACCTAATGGTGTTAAGCCTGTTGGCTATAAATGGGTCTTTGTACGCAAGAGAAATGAGAAAAACGAGGTACAAAGATATAAGGCACGCCTTGTTGCACAAGGATTTTCTCAAAGTCCTGGTGTCGATTATGAAGAGACATATTCGCCTGTAATGGATGCCATAACTTTTCGTTATCTCATTAGTTTTGCTGTCCTTGAAAAGCTTGACATGCATTTAATGGATGTGGTTACTGCCTATCTTTATGGCTCACTTGATAATGAGATATACATGAAAATTCCCAATGGACTCAAAACGCCAAACGCTCATAATTCAAAGTCCCGGGAAATGTTTTCAATCAAATTGCAAAGATCCTTGTATGGTCTAAAGCAATCAGGACGAATGTGGTATAATCGTCTTAGTGAGTATTTATTAAAAGAAGGCTATATAAATGATGCCATTTGCCCGTGTGTTTTTATAAAGAAAACAACATCGGAATTTGTTGTACTTGCCGTATATGTCGATGACATAAACCTTATTGGAACCCCCATAGAACTCCAAAAGGCAATTGATAATCTAAAGAATGAATTCGAGATGAAAGATCTCGGAAAGACAAAATTATGTCTTGGTTTGCAAATTGAATATTTGGCAAACGGAATTTTTGTTCATCAATCTACCTATATAAAAAAGGTACTGAAACGGTTTTACATGGATGGAGCACATCCTTTAAGTACTCCGATGGTTGTTCGATCACTTGATGTGAATAAAGGTCCATTCCGACCGCAAGAAAGGAATGAAGAGCTACTTGGTCCTGAAGTACCATATCTTAGTGCAATTGGCGCACTAATGTACCTTGCAAATACTACAAGGCCTGACATAACCTTTTCAGTTAATGTCTTAGCAAGGTATAGCTCGGCTCCCACAAGGAGACATTGGAATGGGATCAAACATATATTGAGGTACCTAAAAGGGACTACCGATATCGGCTTATTTTATGACAATAATTGCAGTCCTGATCTTGTTGGTTATGCTGATGCTGGATATTTATCCGACCCACACAAGGCTCGATCTCAAACAGGTTATGTGTTTACCTGTGGAGGCACCGCCATATCTTGGCAATCGACTAAGCAATCAATTGTGGCTACTTCATCTAATCATGCCGAGATAATCGCTATTCATGAAGCAAGTCGGGAGTGTGTGTGGTTGAGGTCTATAATACATCATATTCAAGACAAATGTGGTTTGAAGTGTAACAAACTACCCACGACTTTGTATGAAGACAATGCAGCATGTATAGCTCAATTGAAGGGAGGATTCATAAAAGGAGATAGAACAAAGCATATTTCACCAAAGTTATTTTTCACACATGATCTTCAAAAGAATGGTGATATCAATGTGCAACAGATTCGTTCAAGCGATAATATGGCTGATTTGTTCACAAAATCTCTACCAACGTCAACCTTCAAGAAGCTAGTTCACAAGATCGGAATGCGAAAACTCAAGGATATGAATTGATGCTCTTTTCAGGGGGAGTTAATGCGCGTTGCACTCTTTTTCCCTTACAAGGTTTTGTCCCAATGGGTTTTCCTTGCAAGGTTTTTAACGAGGCAACCAATAGGCGCATATTCAAACATGTGTACTCTTTTTCCTTTTCTATAATTTTTCCCATTGGGTTTTGTTTTAGTTAAGGTTTTAACGAGGCACATTATTGAATAGACATTCAAGGGGGAGTGTTATAAGTAGAATCCTATTTAAGGTGAATGTCTATATTTAGAGAGATTCTAGGGTTTACTACTTGGTGGCTAAGTCACCACCTCCCTATAAATAAAGGGGTTCTCTCCCATTGTAAACCATCCCAAAGTATCAATAAGAATACTCCTCTCTCTAATATTTTTATACATATTAAATTTTAAATCGGAGACCTCAAGATTCTAAACTCTTAACATTATTGGAAATTAGTCACACCCTTAAACGGCGTGTACTATATTGCTGATCGAATGGGAAAAGTATTTTTAAATTTTTATTTTTGTTCTATTCCACAACCCTCCCCGGCTCTCACCCATGCCATTTAATTATCAGGAGGATCAACGGCATTTGTCCATTATTATCCCCTTTGGTATCTTAAATTTCTTCTAATAGTTGAAACTAACAAAACTTTTTAATTTGTAGTCGTTTTGATAATACTCTCTCTGTTTCCTCTTAGTTGTGCACGATAAATTCCGCAATCCCCTTAAATAATAACAATAACGTACATATTTTATCATAGTGCTCGTAAAAATAATAAATAATGAAGAATTATGAAAAGAATAAATAGTTAATAATAAAGGTAAAACAGAAAACAATATCTTTTTTTGGTTTGCGAAAGTGAATAAGTAAAAGAAAAAATATTCTTTAAGTAAAAGGGAAACAATAGTATTAAAAATCAAAGTTGAAAAATATTTAAAAGCTCAAATTGTGATTGAACATGAATTTCTTTTGAAAATAAGTTGAATATTTATGATTAAAAAAAATCCATTTAATTCACTTGAAATAGTAGTATTCATACAATTGTTTTTAATATTTCATCAGTATTTAAGATTAAAGTTTAATATTTGCAAATAAGGATGACTATTGATTCGTTTCCTTTCATTACTTTTGGTTCGGTTTAATTTGTAGAGGACAAAGTTTTGGATGTTGATCAATAGGCACAAGACAGGTGAAATGGAGGTGGGATGAGAAGGAGATTTAGCTTTTAACGAAAGAATTTTACTTTTGCCGAGGTTTACTTAATGGAAGTTAATTACTGTATTACTTTATGTTAATCAGTTTAAGGATAACGTAGTTAATGATCAGGATTACAAACTACACAGGCCATTATACTTTAAAGCTGCTTTGGCAGAATCTTCTATTTTGTTCGTTGTGTGTGTGTGTGTTTGATTTACAGTGATAGACTGGAAAAGAAAACAGATTTGTTGTGTTTGGGGTGGATCATTATAACCCACATGCCGTCTTGGATCCATCTTGACCTTCTATCACTTTCTTTAATTTTTTTAATTTATGTAAATTTGATGCACTAATAATGTACTTCGTATAAGATATTTATAGAATTAGATCATTTCTGAAGTAATTATAGGTAATCTCTTTTTTATAAATATTTTCGATAACCATGCAATTTACTACTATATTAATAATATTTATTTAAAAAAATCTCGTCACTGTCAATGATTATTATATTATACTACATTATAAACATGAAGACTTTTAGGTAAAATTATTTTACTAATATATTCTCTAAAAACTGAATGACTAAATTACCTTCTACCTAAAATTAAATTTATTTTCCATTAAACGATATTTAATACTTAATGTGCTGGTAAAAATATTTACAACATTAATAAAAAGAAAATTTCAATAATGGGTGTTGTTGTATGTTTCAGACAAGAGGGGTTGCTCTGATGGTAAGCAACCCCCATTTCCAACCGAGAGGTTGTGAGTTCGAGTCTCCCCAAGAGCAAGGTGAGAAGTTCTTGGAGGGAAGGATGTCGGGGGTCTATTTGGGAACAGCCTCTCTACCCAAGGGTAGGGGTAAGCTCTGCGTACATACTACCCTCCATAGACCCCACTAAGTGGGATTATACTAGGTTGTTGTTGTTGTTATTGTTGTTGTTGTATGTTTCGGCTGTTTTTGATATTGTGGGGGATGCATTAACTAAAAGATTTTATGATATTTCCACACTTTCTTTTTAGAGATTTTTTTTCCTATACCATATATAAAATTTTATTATAAAAAATATACACAGCTATAATGTATCCGCTCTATCCATATTTTTCTTATAATTATTGTATCATTTATTAAATACTAATTATTAGTAGCTAAATCTTCCTAGTTAGGCGTGCTAAAATTCAAGAACAAAATCTTCTAATTGATTTAGTCACAAATCAAATCTGTTCAAAAGCTCAATTCGTCGAAACCAAATCTGTTCAAAAGTTAATATCTGTTCTTCGATATTTTCGCTTAAGACACAAATCAAAAGCTCATTTTGTCGAAATCAGAAGCTCAATTTCAAATTGTAGAAATCAATTCTGCAAAAGCTCTGTTCGTCGACATTCTCTCCACATCTCTCTCTATTTCTCAATCGCAAATTTCAGTAATACAAAGCAAATGAAAAGAGAGTAGCAATTTCACCGTTGACAACCATTAAAAGGATTGAAAGCTTTAAATTCGAATTGAGTTTTTAAAAATCATTATTTGTTTGGATTAGGTGTTGTTGAAAATAATCGAAAATATGGTTTAGAGTTTATATCTCAATTTTGAGGGGCTTTGGTGAAGATTAGACTTAGTTTTGACCGAATTTCATATTGAAACTCGAAGAAGAAGAAGAAGAAGAAGAAGAAGAAGAAGAAGAAGAAGAAGAAGAAGAAGAAGAAGAAGAAGAAAGAAGAAGAAGAAGAAGAAGAAGAAGAAGAAGAAGACGTATTGCAGAAATTGTAGATTATTTATATTCTGATTGTAAATGTTTTATTTTCTGTTTTCACAAATAAAAAACGGCTAAAACTTCTACAAATCTTCTGAAAAAATGCAATTATGTCAAAAATCTCAATTATACTACAATTAAATGGGAATTGGGATATAAAATTTCAATGTACCCAATTTGTAGATATTATAAATTGTAGATTATTTGTATTCTAATTGTAGATGCTTTGTTTTTATTTTCACAAATCAAAAACGACTAAAACTTCAACTAATCTTCTGCAAAAAAAATGCAATTATGTAGAAAATTCCAATTGAACTACAATCGAACGAGAATTTGGATATTAAAATTTAATATACCCAGTTTATAGATATTTTGTAGATGAATTATAGAATATTTATATTCTGATTATAGATGCATAGTTTTCTGTTTTCACAAATTCAAAACGGCTAAAACTTCTACAAAATCTTCTGCAAAAAATACAATTATGTCGAAAATACCAATTAAACTATAATTGAATGGGAATTGGGATATTAAAATTCAATGTACCCATTTTGTCGATAAATTATATATTATTTGTATTCTGATTATAGATGCTTTGTTTTCTGTTTTCGCAAATCAAAAACGACTAAAACTTCTACAAATCTTCTGCAAAAAATGCAATTATGTCGAAAATACCAATTAAGCTACAATTGAATGAGAAAATATACTAATGTCGAAAATACCAATTAAACTACAAGCTACAATCGAACCTCAATCCCACGCACTAGCAGATTAGATTAATTAGTGATATGCATATTGATATACATGGTGATATATATGTTATTGCCATAAAATCATCTGAACTTATAGGATTGAAGATTTCATTAAATGTGTGCTATTCTTTTGGACGAATCTGAATTTAGAAAGGGACAAGAATAAAATTGGAGAATTAAATTAGGGGTTGAATACTCATATTCTCCTAATCTTTAGTTTGTTTGGTAAAATTTAGCTGCCAATATTTTATGTAGCTATTACTTAGCCTAACCTTTGACTAATTCTTGCCAGTAGTTGTGAGAAGTAGTTATGGAAACTTCCGATGCCCAGTCAGCTATTCTAGTCAGCAACCACGTCATGGATCCTCAAGGAATTGAAAACGTGAGGCATTGCACGAGAATTTGCAAAACACCAAAAGCTCTAACTGATTTTGTTTGACAGCATTAATTGTACCCTTCAAATATATTATGCTATAAAATTGATAATTTTATATACTAAAAGTAATTAAGTCAAACCTTAAACATTAAGAATAATAAAGTTTCTATATGGCATAAAAATATAAAAATTTCTTCTTTCTATTCTTCCCATCCTTCAATTTCCTCTCTTCCTTTAAATCCTTTATAACATGAAGTATCAATTATATATATATTTTATATTCTTTTCAGTTACAACTTCATGTGTGCATCACTTAATTATGGAATTTAAAAGAATTCTTTACCGTTAAATTTTGAGCACCATTATAAACACAGACACATACACATCACACATCACACATCATATGCATTCACCATCTTACTTTTCATTTGACCAAATTCAAACATGGTGCATTGCCAATGAATAAAAGTTAAAGCATTGGATGAGGTCAGTGAACCAAGGCCTTAACAATCCAACATCATTTTGTAATTTCATGGCATCATCTTAGAGTAGTATTTGATTAGCATCATAACACATTACATCAATAATTCCTTCACTCTTAGTCACAAGCACCTATTGCATGGCATAACAAAATATGTCAACAGGCTTTCGCTTAGGGTTTAAATGTTTTTATCATGGGATGAAGCAAGAAGAAGAAAGGAAGTGGTGACCAGAAGTTTTGTTAAAGTTTTCGCTTGAAGCTATAGCCAATTTTATCCATGTGGTCTCACTTTTTTCTAATGAAGCACTTTGAAATGATAGCAAAAAGTAATGAGAGTGTTCTAGAGAAAAAATTATTTTATGGAAGTTTTGCATAATTTAGGAGAAGATTAATTTTTGAAAAAGAGTCAAAAATGTCCTTGAACTATTTAAAAAGATTTCAAAATATTCTCCATTCACCTATATATTAGGCTGAAATACCCATTCATCCACCTTTTTAGTTTACTTATGCACTTTAATCGTTAGGTCAATGCTGAATTAAAAATAATAATTATTTAAATTTCACGTGGCAACTTCTTAATTATTGCCCAAAATTAAAACATCTACACATTAGAAAGACCCGCACATATCTATCCATTTTTCGTACTAACCCGCTTCAAATACTAACCCGACTCAAACAAAAGTTCAACTAAAAAAAGGCCCCAAAATCTACCAAAACCATGCCTTTCTCTATGATTCCAAAATCTACAAAGTATATCTACATCAGGTGAGCTCCAAGAAGATTGATATTTTTCTCTAAGTGATCCAAAAAGGTTAAGATCCAGTTCCTCAAGAAAATGCATAACATTCGGAAGCACCTGCTTGGAAACTTACTCATATAAGCTATTTACTAGCACTACATCATTTGGAAGACCAAACTGGTAATGTTGCCATGCAGAGCGTCTTTTTTTTTTTTTTTTTTAATTTTGAACTTTTTATTCGGGTCAGGTTAGTGTTGGAGCGAGTTAGTTCGAAAAACGGATAGATATAAATGGGTCTTTCCAATAGGTTAGATGTTTTAATTTCGACCAATAAGAGGTTGGCACGTAGAATTTAAATAATTATTTTTAAAATTCAGCATTAACCTACATGTCAAAGGGTATAAGTGAACTAAAAAGATAGAAGAAGGAGTATTTTTGACCCAATAAATAGACGAAAAATATTTTTAGACTTTTTTTAATAATTCAGGAGCATTTTTTACCCTTCTCCGTCAATTTTTTTTAAACAAAAGGCATGAAGTGGAGTGTTTCTTCTTTTGTCCTCTCCCCCCTTTTCATTGAAGTACTTCAAATTTAAAGAAAAAAAATGATGAGAATGCTTTAGTAAAAAATTGATTTTAAGGAATTACGCATAAAATTACAAGGAGATTAAATTCAAATATAAGTTTAATACGGGGAATACCATGGAGAACCAAGCGGAAAGAATGAAAACAAACCAAGTACAAAAGGAAAAAAGAAAAGAAAAGAAAAAATTACGAGAAAGAGAAAGCAAAGAATAATTAATTAGTTTATTCTATGTATAGAGTCGGGCAAAATGGGAGTTTTCAGTTACTTGAAGTTTTTTTATCTTTAATTACTTCTTTATTTATTTAATTTTTTATAAATAAAATAGAATCCAGAAAGAAAAAGTTATATACAAATTTAATTGTAAAAAATATATTTACGTATCACAATACATAAAGATATACATTTAGTTCACATGTTTTATTAAGACATAGTAAGCCTTTTCACTTTTTTATGTAACTCCTCTTAGCTTTCCACTGGTAATACAATAAGTGTACTGTTTTTTCATATATTCTACGATTTATATATGGTCTTTTTTGGAAATGTTTAAGTCACTTTATAAAAGTGTACAACATTAAAGAGTTCTTATGTCAAATATACTATTAAAATTCCTTTTTCTCATATCATTGTTCTTTTAATTTGGTATACTTGCTCAGCATGTGAAATAGATAGGCAAGTATAATTCTCTTTGACGTTAGTCCTGTTTCATCTTTTCTAAATTAGTTTTCGTAGATATATTCAAGTTAAATTATTATATTATAGTTATTATTGTTTAGAGAGCATAAAATTCTTGTCCGCTCTCGTGCATAATATTTTTAAGTTTTTTATTTTTTGGTTTCTTGCTTTTTACTTATTGTATAATAATTAATTTTGATATTTTACATTACCCCTACGAATTAGTTATCCAACCATGTAATTTATAGTTAAGAAAAGTTTCTCAATGAAAATCTAATAAAACTGAAGCAGAAAGAAAGCGTGAAAAGATTTGAAGAAAAAACTAATGTTTAAAACTACAAGGAATGTGGAAGATAGAAAAATAACATAATAATTTTTGTATGTCTGCTCAAATAATTAAAATACTCTTGAATTGAACACACATGCAGCACGTGTCCAGACACTAGTATAACTTAATTATACACTTTCATGATACTTGCCAAAAGTCGTGATGATATAGATTATAGAGTGATCTTTTAATTAAATGTAGAATGCTCGATTCATGAAAATGAGCTCAATTTAAATAAATCGGGCTAATATTTTAGGATATCAAACTTGTGATGACCCAAACGGCCATCACATATTTTAAATTAAATTTAATAATTTCGAGGTCTTGAAAACCTCATTTAGAATTGCCTCGATTTGCGTGTTCCAGACGTGTACCCGGAAAGCTTAAATATAAAATTTTATGAAAAATAATGGAATTTGGTTATAAAATGAGTAAATTTGACTTCGGTCAACCTTTTGGATAAACGGACACGGACTTATGATTCTACGGTCCCGGGCGGTCTATAGAAAAATATAGACTTGGGCGTATGCCCGAAATCGAATTCTGAGGTCCCAAGCTCGAGAAATAAATTTTTTGTTAAATTGTTTTCTGAAAATGTTTAAGGAAATTTGAAATGAAATTGATTAGAAAACGATGGTATCATGGACCGTATTTTGGTTCCGGCGCCTTGTATAGGTCTTATATATGGTTTAAGTTCTTCCTATAAAATTTATTTAAAAACGGACATCGTTTGACGTGATTCGGACTTGAATTGCTAAATTTGATACTTGAAGAAGTTTGAGAAAAATTCTTGATTTTGAGGTTTGATTTATTATCTTTAGGTTATTTTGGCAATTTGATCGCACTAATAAGCTCGTATGATGGTGTTGAGTTAGTACGTGTGTTTGGTTAGGAGCCCTGAGGGCTCAGGTGTGTTTCGGATGTGATTTTGGGAAGTTTTAAACTTGACTAAAAGTTGCAGATTTTGCTGTTCAGTTCACATAGAATTTGTCCTTCGCGTTCGCGTGGTTCTACTCTCGAGCGTGTAAGGCAAAAATCCCAAGTGTCATATTTTCTTCTTCGCGAATGCGAACGCAAAGCTGAGGGGGGAGTACCCTTCGCGAACACATAAGGCAATGGGCCTGGGGAGGGATTTATCAATTCATTCTATGCGAACGCGGCCACTGGTCCACGAACGCGAGGGCTCGAGGTGTTAAAGATTCTCGAACACGAGCCCAGTGCCGCGAACACGAAGGTCTTCAGACCTGACTCATCATGAACACGGTGAGCCTATCGCGAACGAGTGTTTTCGCCTTGTGATTTTAAAAGACCCAAAACAGAATACTTATGGGATTTTATGAAAATTTCACAAACTCTTTCTTCTCCAAAGTTCTTAGATGATTTTTGAAGCATTTTTTCACCACAATCTCTTGGGGTAAGTAATTTTAACTAGTTTTTTTTCTATTTTCATCAACATCTATTAGATTTGTAGGCCTAAAACATGTGATTAAGGCTAGAAATTAGGGACTTGGGTAGAATTAGGGCTTTTTTATTATTCTTGATTTAGACCTCGTTTTGGGGTCGAATTTGAAAAATAAATTATATATTCGGGCTCGTGGATGCACGGGTGATTTGATTTTGGTTCAAACATCGTATTTTGACCAAGCGGGTCCGGGGTTGATTTTTGAATTTTTGGGAAGAATGTTTGGGAAGCTATGATTAGGCATGGGATTCGACTTGTTTAGCATTTATTGATGTTATGAAGTCATTTATGTATAGATACAATCGATTTGGAGCCAAATTCGAGAGGAAAAGCGGCAATTGAAGATAGAGTTGGTCGTGGAAGTATGAGGTAGGTGTCCGGTCTAACCTTAACTTGAGGGGTTAGGAGTTGAGTCATATTTTCTACTTGCTTCTTGTTGAGTACGACATATAAGTATAGTGACGAGTATCTATACGTTGGTGTCTATCATGACCGCGAGTCTTAAAGTAAAAGTTGATGCATTCTTAAATGACACTTCAGATGCTTTAATTAATGATCTTCTATATTGAGCAAAGAATTATTTTATCGTCGTAGGTCTTATTTATGATTGAGTATTGTCATTAATTGAGCTGAGTACAAGCTGATTTAGGATTGTTATAGCTGATTCTCCCTTGCTGGGATGACTATTTCAATATTGTTGTTCCTTGCCGGGAAGTTATTATATTGCTTTTGTTCCCTTACCGGGATTTCTTGAAATTTTGTGATGACTTTAAATGGGAGCAAGTGGTACGCCTATCATAAGATATAATGAAATGAGAGCGGATGGTAATGCCTACCATAGGATATGATAAAATGGGAGCGGGTGGTACGCCTACCACAAGATATGATGAAATGGGAGTAGGTAGTATGCCTACCACAAGATATAATAAAATGGAAGCAGGTTGTACGCCTACCGCAAGATATGAGAAATGGGATCGGGTTGCACGCCTGCAACAAGATGGAAACTGAAAGTGAAAGTTGTTTGTATTTTTCTTTATTCGTGTTAGAAGTTATATTGTCGGCTTCTTTATTATTCCTTGTTATTTTGTTTTGTTTTATCTACTACCTCGAAGTATGTTCTCCTTCCCCGGCTTTAATTGCTTATTACCTATTTACCTTTCTGCCATATATTATATAATTGTATAGGTTTATCTGGAGTCTGGTCCTAGCCTCGTCACTACCTCGCAGGGGTTAGGCAAGTACATACCAGCACTTGGGGTCGGTTGTGCTGATACTACACTCTGCACTGAGTGCAGATTCTAGAGCAACATTTAATCATCAACATCGGGAGCCATCCTTCAGTCCACCAGGACTCCGAGCTAGCCTTGCTTGCATCCGCAGGCCCCGCGTCTCTTCTATCAGTTTTCATGTTATGTTGCCATTTGAACTCGAGACAGACTATGTTCTTTTCGTTCAAACACTTATTTGCAATAATCATATACAGTCTGTGAATGATATGACACCAGGTTCCGTGTAGAGACATATTCATTTCTAACTTAATTGGTTAGACATGTAATAAAAAGAATGAGTTAATGGTTTAAAAAATTCATGGCTTTCCTAGCTTCTACAAGTAGGAGCCATCACAACTTTCGAGGGCGAAAAATTCGGATCGTGACAAGTTGGTATCAGAGCTCTAGGTTGCATAGGTCTCACAACTCATGGACAAGTTCAGTAGAATTTGAGGGATAGGTACAGAGACGTCTATATGTATCCCCCAGAGGCTACAAAGTTAGGAAAATTTCACATTTGTTCTTTTCTGTCGTGCGGATTTGTTTCTCAATGCTAATTGGATTTCTACTCTATTCTTTCGCAGATAGCAAGAATGCATGCTTCCTCATCTACCAATCAGAAGCCCGAGCCCCAGTAGCAGCTCTCACTAGGGGCAGAGGGCGAGGGCGAGGCTGTGCTAGAGACCGAGGTAGGGGCAGAGCTCAGCCCCGAGTAGCAGCACCAGTGGCGGAGCCTCAAGTTGATTTTGAGGAGGAGATTCCAGCCCCAGCAGTTCCGGTGGGCCCAGCTCAGGTCCTAGAGGGGTTTGCTTCCCCGATTCTTCAGGATGTTATGGTCTGATTAGTGGGCCTCATGGAGAGTGTTACCCGAGCAGGTTTGCTTCCTTTAGCACCAACCACTTCTCAGGCTGGAGGAGGGGCTCAGACTCATGCTACTAGCACTCGGGAGTAGGTAGCTCCCCAAATTCAGACTCCAGCAGTTCATCCAGTTGGAGCAGTTCAGCCGGGTGTAGTGGCTCAGACTGGCGATGGAGCAGAAATGTCTGTCGATGCTTTGTGGAGGCTGGATAGGTTTACCAAGCTCTTTACTACTATTTTCAGCAATGCTTCATATGAGGATCCCCAGGATTTCCTATATAGCTGCCACGAGGTTCTCAGGAACATGGGCATTGTTGAGACCAATGGGGTCAATTTTGCTACATTTCGCTTGTCTGGATCCACCAAGACTTGGTGGAGGGATTATTTCTTAGCTAGGTCAGTCGAATCGCCATCTTTGCTTGGGAGCAGTTTACAGTGTTGAATCTAGAGAAGTTTCTCCCCATGACTCAGAGAGAGGCCTATCGGAGGCAATTTAAACACCTCCAGAAGGGTTCCATGACGGTCACCCATTATGAGACCAGGTTCATTGACTTATCTCACCATGCTCTTTTTATACTTCCTACCGAGAGAGAGGATGATGAGGTTTATTGACGGTCTTATTCAGTCGATTTGTCTTTAGATGGCCAAAGAGGTCGGGAGTGAGATCATTAATCAATATGTGACCAATGTGGCCCGCAAAGTTGAGATGGTTCTGTCGTAGGGAGGTGGTCATGGGTCTGATAAGAGGACCCGTCATTCAGGCAGATTTAGTGGTACCTCTTCTGGAGTTAGTGATTCATATGGTAGAGACCATCCTCCTAGGCCCTTTCAGTCAGCTCTTCAAGTTTCTCATGGGGCTTCATGTAGTCGTGGTCTTCAGATGCAGTATCTCGATCAGTAGTTCTTCAGTGCACCACCAGAACCTATAAGTGCAGCAGCACTTCAGAGTTTCCATGGTCGTCAGTAGAGGGCCTATTTTATTTATGGAGACACGAGGCACATTGCTAGGTATTGCCCTCGAGCTTCGAGCAATTGTCTGCATCAGGGTTCTCGTGCTATGGTATTGGAATCAGATGTTCCATAGCCCGCCAAAACAGCTAGAGGTAGGAGTAGGGGTGCTAGATGTGGAGGTAGAGGTCCTAGAGATGGAGCTTAGGCCACCAGAGGTGGAGGCCAACCAGCAGCAGGCCATCACAGAGAAGTGGTTCAGAGTGGTGGAGACCAGCCCCGATGTTATGCTCTCCCAGCCAGGCCCGAGGATGAGTATTCAAATACAGTGATTACAGGTACGGTTCTGGTTTGTGATAGAGATACTTCAGTGTTATTTGATCCAGGGTCTACCTACTCATATGTGTCATCTTATTTTTCACCGTATCTGATCATGCCTAGTGATTCTTTAAGCGTTCCTATTTATGTGACCCCGGTGAGTGATTCTATTATGGTAGATCGAGTCCATTGTTCCTGTGTTGTAGTGATTGGGGGTCTTGAGGCTCGTGTGTATTTGTTGCTTCTAGACATAGTCGATTTCGATGTTATATTTGGGATGGACTGGTTCTCACCTTGCCACACTATCTTGGATTGTCATGCCAAGACTATGACCTTAGCCTTACCGGGTATGGCTTGTTTAGATTAGAGAGGGACTCCTAGTCATTCTACACGTAGTGTTATCTTGTATGTGAAAGCTCGGCGTATGGCCGAGAAGGGGTGTTTGGCCTATTTGGCTTATGCTCGTGATTCCAGTGTTGAGGTTCCCTCTATTGATTATGTGCCCGTTGTTTGTGAGTTTTCTGAGGTATTTCCTTCAGAACTACCGGGGATGCCATCCGACAGGGATATTGACTTCTGTATTTATTTAGCTCCGGGAACCCAACCCATTTCTATCCCACCGTAATGCATAGCCCCGCCAGAGTTGAAATAGTTGAAGGAGCAGTTGCAAGACATGCTTAAGAAAGGCTTCAATAGACCCAATGTTTTGCCTTGGGGTGCGTCAGTGTTGTTTGTTAAGAAAAAGGATGGTTCGATGAGAATGTGCATTGATTACCAACTGTTGAACAAGGTTATAATCAAGAACAAGTATCCACTGCCGATGACTGATTATTTGTTCGATCAACTTCAGGGTGTCAAGGTATTTTCAAAGATTGACTTGAGAT
The DNA here is from genome assembly GCA_034376525.1 of Nicotiana benthamiana. Taxonomy (NCBI): domain Eukaryota; kingdom Viridiplantae; phylum Streptophyta; class Magnoliopsida; order Solanales; family Solanaceae; genus Nicotiana; species Nicotiana benthamiana. The sequence goes on from CM067326.1 coordinate 86,156,241, forward strand.
CTGGCTACCATCAGTTGAGGATTAGGGCATCTTATGTCCCTAAGACAGCATTCTGCACTTGGTACGGGCATTATGAGTTTTTGGTTATGTCACTTGGGTTGATAAATGCCCGAACAGATTTTATGGATTTAATGAACCGAGTGTTCAGGCGTTATTTGGACTTGTTCATGATAGTTTTTATTGATGATATTTTGATATATTCATGCAGCTGGGAGGAGCACGAGCAGCATCTCAGGATGGTTCTTCAGACTTTGAGGGATAGTCAGCTATATGCTAAGTTTTTGAAGTGTGAGTTCTGGTTGAGTTCAATTGCATTCCTGGGTCATGTTGTATCAGCAGAAGGTATTCAAGTTGATCCGAAGAAGATTGAGGCAGTCAAGAATTGGCTTAGATCAGCATCAGCTACAGAGATTCGGAGTTTCTTGGGATTGGTAGGCTACTACCGTCGGTTCGTGGAGGGGTTCTCATTTATTGCAGCCCCGATGACCAGGTTGACCCAGAAGGTGCCCAGTTCAGATGGTCGGACGAGTGTGAGGTGAGCTTTCAGAAGCTCAAGATTGCTTTGACTACGTCACCGGTGTTGGTTTTGCCCATTGGTTCAAGGCCTTGCACAGTTTATTGTGTTGCTTTCCGTATTGGGCTTGATGCAGTGTTGATGCACGATGGCAAGGTCATTGCCTATGCTTCGAGGCAGTTGAAGATTCATGAGAAAAGCTATCCGGTTCATGACTTAGAGTTCATAGCCATTGTTCACGCATTGAAAATTTAGAGGCATTATCTGTATGGTGTGGCATGTAATGTGTTCACTGATCACAAGAGTCTTCAGTATTTGTTCAAGAAAAAGGAGTTCTGGAGAGCAGTTCAGCGAGAATTGGGCACCCAGGTTTAGTTCTTTACAATATTTCATCCCCAGACGGACGGACAGTTCGAGCAGGCTATTCAGATATTGGAGGATATGCTCCGAGCTTGTGTTATTGACTTTGGAGGCTCGTAGGATCAGTTTTTTCCTCTAGCAGAGTATGCCTACAACAACAGCTACCAATCGAGTATCCAGATGGCTCCTTATGAGGCTTTATATGGTAGGTGGTGACGATCTCCGGTTGGATGGTTCAGGAGGCCTTGGACAAGGTCAGCATCATTCAGGATGTACTTCGTACAACTCAGTCCATGCAAAAGAGTTATACAGACTACAAGGTTCGAGATGTGGCTTTTATGGTTGGTGAGCGGTTATTGCTTCAAGTGTCACCTATGAAGGGCGTGATGAGATTTGGGAAGAAGGGCAAGCTTAGCCCTAGGTTCATTGGTCCGTTTGAGATTCTTGATCAAGTGGGAGAGGTGGCTTATAGACTTACGTTGTCGAGCTTATCAGCGGTGCATCCAGTGTTTCATGTGTCCATGCTTCGGAAGTATCACGGTAATCCATCCCATGTGTTAGATTTCAGCACTGTCCAGTTGGACAAGTACTTGTCTTATGAAGAGGAGTCGGTGGCTATTCTAGACCGGCAGGTTCATCAGTTAAGGTCGATAAGTTTCCCTCCTGTTCATGTTCAATGGAGAGGTCAACCTCCTTAGGCATCGATTTGGGAGTCTGAGTCTACTATGCGAAGCCATTATCCTCATCGTTTCCCCGACTCAGGTACTTCCTTCTTTGTCCGTCGAGGACGAACGATTATTTTAAAGGTGGAGAATGTGATGAACCAAACGATCATCACTTGTTTTAAATTAAATTCTATGACTCTGAGGCCTTGAAAACCTCAATTAGAGTTGTCTCGATTTGTATGCACACTCCGGACGCATAGTCGAAAAGCTTAAATATGAAATTTTATGAAAAATGATGAAATTCGGTTATAAAATGAGTAAATTTGACTTCGGTTAACCTTTTGGGTAAGTGGATCCAGACCCATGATTCGACGGTTTCAGAGGGTCCGTGGGGAAATATGGAACTTGGACGTATGCCTGGAATCAAATTCCGGGGTCCCAAGCCCCCAAAAAAATTTGTTTTTGAAAATGTTTAAGGAAACTTGAAACAAAATCTAATTAGAAAGTGATGGTATCGGGCTCATATTTTAGTTCTGACGCACGGTACAGGTCTTATATATGGTTTAAGTCCTTCTTGTAAAATTTGGTTTAAAATGGACGTCGTTTGACGTGATTCGGACTTGAATTGCTAAATTATTTACTTGAAGAAGTTTGAGAAAAAATTCTTGATTTTGAGGTTTGATTCATTGTTTTTGAGGTTATTTTGGCGATTTGATCGCATATATAAGTTTGTACGATGTTGTTGAGTTAATACGTGTGTTTGGTTAGGAGCCTCGAGGGCTCGGGTGTGTTTCGGATGTGATTCGGGAAGTTTTAGACTTGAGTCAAAGTTGCAGATTTTGTTGTTCAATGCACATGGAATTTGTTCTTCACGTTCGCGTGGTCCCACTCGCGAACTCATATGGCAAAAATCCCAAGTTCCATCTTTTCGTATTCGTGAACACGAATCCTGGGACACAAATGCGAAGCTGGGGGGGAGTACCCTTCGCGAACACATCTAAGATGTCATGAACGCATGGGGAGGGATTTCTCCTTTTATTCTAAGCGAACGCGGCCACTAGCCCGCGAATGCGAGGGCTCGAGGTGTTAAAGCTTCGCAAACACGAGCCTAATATTGCGAATGCGAAGGTCTTCAGACCTGATTCATTGCGAACGAGGTGAGCCTATCGCGATTTTATGAAAATTTCACAAACTCTTTCTTCTCCAAAGTTCTTAGACGACTTATGAAGCATTCTTTCACCACAATATCTTGGGGTGAGTAATTTTATCTAATTTTCTTCTATTTTCATCAACATCTATTAGATTTCTAGGCCTAAAACATGTGATTAAGGATAGAAATTAGGGATTTGGGTAGAATTAGAGCTTTTTGATTATTCTCGATTTAGACCTCATTTTGGGGTCGAATTTGAAAAATAAGTTATATATTCGGGCTCGTAGGTGAATGGGTGATTTGATTTTGGTCCGCACCTCGTGTTTTGACCAAGCGGACTCGGGGTCGATTTTTGGATTTTTGGGAAGAATATTTGGGAAGCTATGATTAGACATGGGATTCAACTTGTTTAGAATTTATTGCTGTTATGAAGTCATTTATGTATAGATACAATCGATTTGGAGCCAAATTCGAGAGGAAAAGCGGTAATTGAGGATTGAGTTGGTCGTGGAAGTTTGAGGTAAGTGTCCGGTCTAACCGTAGCTTGAGAGGTTAGGAGTTGAGTCATATTTGCTACGTGCTTCTTGTTGAGTATGCCATATAGGCATGGTGACGAGTATCTATATGTTGGTGCCGAGCATGATCGTGAGTCTTAAATTTAAAGTTGTTGCGTTCTTAAATGACACTCATATTCTTTAACTAATGATCTTCTATATTGAGCAAAGAATTTTTTTTATCCTCATAAGTCTTATTTATGATCGAGTATTGTCATTAATTGAGCTGAGTACAAGCTGAGTTAGGATTGGTTATAGCTGATTCTCCCTTGTCGCGATGACTATTTCAATATTGTTGTTCCCTTGCCGGGAAGTTATTATATTGCTTTTGTTCCCTTGCCGGGATTTCTTGAAAATTTTGTGATGACTTAAAATTGGAGCGGGTGGTACGCCTACCAAGAGATATGATGAAATGGGAGCGGGTGGTACGCCTACCATAAGATATGATGATATATGAGCAGGTGGTACGCCTACCACAAAATATGATGAAATAGGAGCGGGTGGTACGCCTATCAAAGATTGATGAAATTGGAGCGGGTGGTACGCCTACCACGAGAATTTATGAACTGAGAACGGGTGGTACACCTACCACAAGATATAATAAAATGGGAGCGGGTGGTAATGCGGCTCGCACTGAGCTCTTTGACTCCAATTCTGGTTTCTCTAAACTTGGGCTCCGTGGACCGTGTAGAATAGACCGCGGCCGTGGAAGGAGCTGGCGCGGTCCGCACAATCAGGGCCGCATACCGCATTGCATGAATTAATCTCTTGTCCGTGGACCGCATAGAAAGGTAGTGCGGCAGTAGAGCTTTCACTGCAGACCGCGGATGTGTACCGCGGCCGCGTTTCCTGAAGCTTGTTTTGCCCACTCTCTGAACCACCTAATGCGGCCCCATTCGAGTTTGCACGGTCCTCACTAGGCCTACTTTCCCTCAAATTTCTTGGTCTTTGATACTTGAGCAGGTTTCACTCATTTTAAGCCGATCTTTGACTTTTCGTCACTTTGTCGATCAAACCTGCAATCAAGCGCAACTTATGAGCCTTTTGGGTCTATTTTTTGTAACAATTTATTTTCAAAGCATATGCAAGTAGGAGCATAAAACACGTTAAAATCTCAACTTATCAACTTCCCCAAACTTAAGCCATTGCTTGTCCTCAAGCAGACAAAATAAGACCCGCCCCTTAAAGAAAAATACAAGTAATTCAAGCTGCCATAAAGTAACCTCAACATGCATCAATTGGGACTTCCCTTAATACGAATGGATACCCCTCGAAATCAGTCTTCCTCCGCTCAAAAATTTGCTATGGGTTGAATGGGAATAACATGTTGTTTTTCTGTTCAAGTTATTTGCTAAAAGAAAGACATCAGTAATGACCACATTAAAGACATTTAAACTTCGAAAACTATGGATCAAGTGTGAAACAAAAGCATCAAGTATTGACTACATCAAAAAACTCTCTCAACTACTTCGGTCATTGTGGAACCCAAACTCGTATATCCTCAACTCTCCCTAAGCAAACCTCACCTTTTAGATTATAAGCACACAAACTAAGGTTAATGGGAATTCACTCGTCTCTCTCAAGGAAAGGTTACAAGTCCGGCTCTAAGTACCATATGTTTTACCCTCATATAAGTATCCACTAATGCAAGCGTCATCTAACTCAAAATCATATAGGGCTTTTGTAGAGTCAATGTGAAGGATTTTGGTTTAGGATAGGACAAGTTGTTGGCCTAAATAGGTTCCATCTTCTCATAAGCACTTCTTTTGATTCATTTTGGCACAGTTTTCTTGACTCTTTGAGTATTTTCACTTCTTTTCAAGGGGTTAGAGAGACACATTGTCACTCTCTCTTACGAAATTCAAAACGTTTCTCCTTTTTCTACTTTTTCCACACCTTTTTCTCTTTTGTTTTCTTGAATCCCTTTTTATTCTTTTTCACATTGGCCTTTATTTTTGTCTTTTTATTTTCTTTCTTTTTCATTGCCTTCCTTTGCTTTTTGTTTTTGTACCTTTTACCACTTTGATTTCCTTTCTTGTCCCCCCCCCCCCTCTAAAACTTAAACTTTTTCCATTACTCAAGGGAAGATTTAGGTGCCAAGAGAGGGTATAATTTAGAATGAGTATAGGCTTGTAGCATTAGTTTGAAAGAAAAAAGTTCAAGGCTCAAAAGGGTTAGCTAGGGATTATATCATTGGTAGGCTATGGAATTGTTCAACTAGCATTTGGATAAAAGAGAGCCTATAATCACTTCTCAAGTCAAATTTCACTCAAAATTTTGCCCCAACAAACATTCAGGGCAAGTTCTAAACCATTGGCTCGGGACTTGGACTCAAAAATCGATTTCTCACCACACACACTCAAGGATTGCTAAAGAAAGAGAGTCGGGGGCCCACAACAACCTTAGACATGATTGAGCACACAATAGTCCCAAATGACCAGATGTTGATTGTTTGCTCAACACAAGAGTCTCAAGGTCGCTACTTTCACCATCCTAAACACAACCACATGTCTTTGACCATGGGATCAAAGGCAAATGTGATAGGCCTAAGTTAACTTTTGCTTGAGGTACTCTTAACTATAAACTACCAAAAACAAAAGAAAAACAAAAAAAGACTCAAACCCTTAAGAAGGTTGTCATGCCATCTATCATCGGGAAGAGCCACTCGGTTCATACATTACTCCACCTTTGGAAAGAACCGTGGTATTAAGAAAACCAAATGCTTATTGAAAGCGCCAAAAACAAAACAAAATAGGCTACGAGCCTATATACGAAGCTAAAAATGAAACTTTTTTACGAAAATAGAAAGTAGAACGAATATTTACAATAAGGGATTAGAATATGCAACGGGGAATAAATATATACAATAATGTAACTTTATATACAGACCAAAGAGAAGATAAAAAGTACAATAAAAGTAACTAAATGTAAAGTTATATAGACCAAATAGAAAATCCACAATAAACATAACTAAGTTAATCTATATATACAGTCATCCAATGGATAAAATGTACAGCTCACCCCCTCAAATAAAAGTTGGCATTGTCCCCAATGCCAACTAAGAAAATAAGCACCAAAAAAACATAACGAAAGGATATAGGAACTCCCTAAGCCTCGTCAGTCTGCATGGGAACATGAGTGGTCCCCGGGTCCTCTATATGTGCGGGAACCTCAGACAGGTTCCCGGTCTCCTACTGCTTAACTACTAAGACTGGGTCCTGGACCTGGACGGGCTGAATATCAGGGGCATCATGTGGCTGACTAGAGGAGGCCTCCGGTGAGTCCGCCAACTGTATGATCGCCTCATCTACACTAGGGAGCTTTCTCTTCTTCCTCGGGAGCCTCTGTGCCTGCTCCTGCTGTGGCTTTGCTACTGGTGCTGCTGCTGGGGTTGGATCCCCAAATAGCAAGTCTAAAGGCATCTGGTCCGCCATCAGCTTGTCCACATCCTTTATGAGCTCTTTCATCGACTCCTTGGTAGCTCGTGTTTTTCTTATTTTCTTGTGCTCCCGGGCAAGATCCTTCAGAGTCTTGCCCTATGACTCCACTACCTTAGACAAGGTAGTCTGGGTACTCATGATCTTTTCTTGGTTCTCCAGGACCTTCTTCAGCGTATCCTCAATAGACTGGGGAATCTGAGCTGTCTGTGGTGCTGACTAAGCCTAAATAGTGGAAGACAGAGTAGACAACTTGGATGATGCAACTGACATCCAGTTGTTCAAGTTATGCAATGCCTAGCTCTACTGATGGGCAGTAATATGATAGGCCCGGGAAGATGGAATTAGGCCAACTAAAGTAGAGGGACCAGCAGTCGTGGAAGGTCAGGGAGGCATGTTAGTGGTAGCGACAGAAGGCTCAGTGGGAGGCTCTACCACAACAAGCTCCTCAGACTGGCCAGTTTGGGTAGAGGCAAGTAGCTTGTAATTTTTGTCTTTGGGGTTGTCTGGCCCTTTTAAGTTATACCATGAGAATAGGGATACCGTCTTTACCTTGAGATCAAAGGGATTTTTCTCCACTTTCAGATCTCGTAAGTATATGGTGAGGGTGTTGGGAAAAGGGTAGTTCCGGTATTGCTCGACCCCCACCGCAGAAATCACACGGGACATCACATTGCCTACATTGATAGGGTGGCCCGCCATAATAGAACTAATAAGAACAGACCGAACAAGAGGAATAGTCTGATCATGGGTAGTGGGGTCAAGTCTACTGCACACGAACGTCAACCATCCCCTAGCCTCGAAATTGAGAGTCCTCCGAAGTACTTTGGCCCCTGCTTGTAACCACTCTACAACACTACCCAGGATTTCTAGGTACGAAGCTAACCACGAACAAACCCTCTCGCCCATTGCCAACTTCTCATTGTATAGGGTCTCATCTTCGTCATTGAACCCCAAGTAATCATTTAATGCTTTCCCAGTAAATACCACATTCTTGTTCTGCACTTTGGTCACTTTTGTGCCCTTCAAGATGTGGGCCTCATTGTTATAGAACTCCTTGTGTGCTCATTCACCTTTAAACAAGCGTCCCCAAAATGTTCCCAACCCACTCAAGCTCGAAATTCTCTATGTACATTTGGGTTTAGGGTAGCAAGTCTCGGTCAATAAAACTTCTTTCCATAATCAGCTTCCATATTGGGGACCATACCGTAAATTAATGAAAAGCCACCTAGCTCACAAATCTGTCTTCCCAGACTACAAGGTTTCTGGTCCGGTCAACACCCCCAACTTGAGGCACACCACTTTGAGGTTCCTCCACATCACTATCATTACCTTCTTCAGCACCTCCGCCTGCACTCTTCTGGCTACTGAGCCCTCAAATAACCCAGAAGATATACGTTTTGGAGCTTGGTTAATGGGTGAAGTCGGAGAAGTATCATCAGTCAGTCTAAACCTTCCGGGCCAGTCAGGGACATGAGTGGGAATGGAATCTCAAGAGACGTCCTGTGAAGGCACATACTCACTCCCCAAAGAATGAGAAGCAACTCTGTCTGCAGCTTTTATTAGCTTCCTTGTCTTTTTTTATACTTTCCCGAACTTGGGGATTGACTATTATCATCTTGCCTTTGCCTCCCCGGGAGGAGTCACCTCGCCGGGTTGTTGGCACCTCTACCTCTTTATTTTACCATTATCAGATATGAAGATGGAATGCAATTAGTCAATCTTAGCAAGAATTATGATCAGAAGAGAGTGTGAACAGTAGATTTTAGGGGTCTGAGTGTTCAAATTGCGAAAAGTGTAAGTGGCGACCCCTAAGCTCTGTTTATAGAAAAAGAAGAGGGGCTCAGCTTTACCTACCAGCGTGGCCACACAAAACCGACCGCTGACCGCGCTAGATTTGTTCAACTGAAGATTGAGAACGCAACCTCTACGGTCCATACAAAACCAGACCGCGATCGCGGAGGTCCACGCGTAACGCACTAAATGGAATACGGCCACGGTGGAAAACTTCAGAGAACACCTCACTTGACCTTCACCAGTGTGGATCGCACAAAGTGTAATACGTCCGCATTGGCGACTTCTGAGACTGTTCAAGTTTTTCGAAATATTTTGCACTGCAACATCTCACAACTAATTAGCTCAAAATTAAAACCTACACTACCAAGAAAATCACAGAAAACAAGAATAAAAAATCATGGGTTGCCTCCCAAGCAGCGCCTGATTTAACTCGCGGCACGACGCATGTTACCAGCACATCACTTTAGATGGAGAAGTGCCACTACATGTCTATCATCAAATCTCCCAAGATAATGGTTGACCTGATGCCCATTGACTCTGAAGACTTAACCATTTTTGTTCCTTAGACCAAGAGCACCAAATGGGGTCACGAACACAACTTCAAATGGCCTACTCCACTTTGACTTGAGCTTACCCGGAAATAGACATAATCGAGAATTGAACAAGAGAACCATATATCCAACCTTGAACTCCTTGCCCCGAGCATATTTGTCATGAAGGTAATTCATTTTTTCCTTGTACAAGGACGAGCTGGAGTATCCATGGAATCTAAACTCACTGAGCTCATTAAGTTGTTCAACTCGAAGATTTGCCGCAACATCCCATTCTAAGTTCAACTTCCTCAAAGCCCACATGGCCTTGTGCTCTAATTCAACTAGAAGATGGCAAGCTTTCTTAAACACTAACCGATATGGAGACATACCAATCGAGTTTTGTAAGCCGTCCGATAAGCCCATAGAGTGTCATCCAGCCTTTTTCGACCAATCGGTCCTATTAGCATTGACAGTTTTAGACAAAATGCTCTTAATTACTCTGTTGGAGACTTCTACTTGACCACTAGCTTAAGGATGATAGGGGTAGAAATCTTATGATTGACACCGTGCTTTGGAAGCAACGTGTCGAAAGCCTTGTTGCAAAATTTAGACCCCATATCACTAATGATAGCACGAGGAGTGCTAAACCTTGTGAAGATACTCTTTTTAAGAAATGACACAACACTCCGGGCTTCATTATTGGGCAAAGTCATGGCTTCAACCCACTTCGAGACATAATCTACCGCCATGAGAACGTAAGTGCTCCCACAAGAACTAACAAATGGACCCATGAAATCGATGCCCCAAACATAAAAAATATCCACCTCGAGAATTGTATTGAGAGGCATTTCATCCCTTTTAGAAATTTTGCCGGCTCTTTGGTATTCATCACATCTCTTGACAAAATCACCCGTATCTTTAAACAAGGTCGGCCAATAGAATCCACAACTAAGCACTTTAAAGGTCGTCCTCGCCCCGCCATGATGGCCACCATAGGGAGAAGAATGGCAAACCTCCAAAATAACCATTTTTTCATCATCCGGGACATATCGTTAAATCACACCATTGGTACAAATCTTAAACAAATATGGCTTGTCCCAATAAAAATCCAAGCTATCCCGCTTGAGCTTCTTCCTTTGGTTGGAAGAGAGCTCACACGGGATGATTTCGGTGACAAGATAATTTGCAACTTCGGTGAACCACGACATTCGATTCATTGACACCGCAAGGAGTTGCTCGTCGAAAAATGAATCATTTATCTAAAGGTCGTCACAAGGCCTCCCTTCCTCCTCTAAACGGGATAAGCGATCCGCCACTTGATTCTTACTCCCTTTTCGGTCAACAATTTTCAAATCAAACTCTTGGAGTAGCAATACCCATCTCATCAATCTTGCCTTTGAGTCCTTCTTGGTCATCAAATACCTAAGGGCGTCATGGTCGATCTGCCCTATAACTTTGGCCCATATAAGGTAAGGTCGGAACTTTTCCATAGCAAAAGCAATAGCCAATAACTCTTTCTCGATGACTGTGTAGTTTCTTTGAGCCTCATTCATGGTTTTTCTTGCGTAGTACACTGGATGGAACATTTAGTTGATCCTTTGGCCCGAAACAGCCCTAACCGCAACGTCACTAGCATCGCACACGAGCTCAAAAGGCAAGCTCCAATTTGGTGCGGTAATTATGGGGGTAGAAGTAAACTTGATCTTGAGAAGCTCGAATGATTGCATAAAACTCTCATCGAACAAGAACTTTGCATCTTTCTCTAGCAACTTGCACAACGGGTGTACCATATTAGAAAAATCCTTTATGAAACTCCGATAGAAGCCCGCGTGCCCATGGAAACTCCTCATCCCTTTGACAGAAGTAGGGAGAGGAAGCCTTGAAATAACCTCAATCTTGGCCTTATCAACTTTAATCCCATGCTTAGAAATTTTGTGGCCCAACACTAGACCCTCTTCAACCATGAAATGGCATTCTTCTAAATTGAGTACTAGGTTGGTGTCTTCATGTCGGGCCAAAACGTTATCCAAATTATCCCAGAACGCTTTGAAGGAGTCACCACCCATGCTAAATATCTATAAAGACCTCCAATATATCTTCCACCATGTCGGTGAAAATAGCCATCATGCATCATTGGAAGGTCGCTGGAGCATTACGCAACCCGAACGACATCCCCGAGAAAGCAAATGTACCATATGGGCATGTGAACGTGGTCTTGTTTTGGTCCTCCGTGGTGATCAAAATTTGATTATAACCCGAGTAACCATCCAAAAAGCAATAGAAAGCGCACCCCACAAGGCGATCAATCATTTAGTAGAGGAACAACAACGGGAAATGATCCTTCTGGGTCACCTTGTTGAGTTTCCGATAGTCCATACAAACTCTTCATCCGGTAATGGTCCGAGTGGGAATGATTTTATTGTTGTCATTTGTCACCTCCGTCATCGTTCCTTTCTTTGGCACACATTGGACCGGCGAAGTCGATGAACTATCAGAGATTTGATAAATCACCCCAGGATCTAACCATTTGAGAACCTCTTTATTCACCACTTCTTGCATCGCCTCATTTATTCTTCTTTGATGTTCCAAGGAAGGCTTTTCATCCCTCCAAGATGATTTTGTATATGCAAAATGTGTGGCTTATTCCCTGAATGTCAGCTAGTGTCCATCCAATTGCCCTTTTTTGCTTTTAAAGAACCGCCAATATGGCCTCAACCTACATGTTAGTAAGGCAAGAAGAATAATAACTGGTAAAGTAGAATTTGAACCCAAGAATTCATACCTGAGGTGTGGAGGCAGTGGCCTCAACTCCAACACCGCTGGCTCCTCAATCGATGGCTTTGTTGGTGGAGTTTTGCGGTTTTCAAGATCGAAAGATAACTTCCTAGGCTCATATGAATATGAACCCATACCATGCAATGCATTCACGCACTCCACTCTACTAGCATCATCATTGACATCCATATTAATATGTACAGCCTCAAGGGGATCTTCAACATTGATCATGGAACTTGTATCATCCACTATCATAGCTGTAACAATGTCCACAAATGAACACACATCGGTGCTATTGAGTTGCTTCATGGATTTGCAAACATGGAAGGCGACCTTCTCATCACCCATTTGGAAAGTGATGTCACATGCTTCAACATTAACCAATGCCTTTCCTGTAGCAAGGAAAGGTCTACCCGATATAATTGGCACCTCATAATCTACCTCACAATCCAAGATGACAAAGTCGGCCAGCAATATAAATTTGTCCACCCGGACAAGTACATCATCAATAATTCCCAAAGGCCGCTTCATCGACCGATCCGCCATTTAAAGTCTCATTGAGGTTGGCCTAGGTTGCCCAATTCCCAAATTCTTGAAGACCGAATAAGGCATCAAATTGATTCTAGCCCCCAAGTCACATAAAGCTCTGGCAAAGTCTGCACTTACAATAGTACAAGGGATAGTAAAAACACTGAGGTCCTCTAACTTTAGGGCCATTGAATGCACTATAGCACTCACTTAGTGAGTCATCTTTATAGTTTCACAATTCATAGATTGCTTCTTTGTAACCAAGTCCTTCATGAATTTAGCATAGCCCGACATTCGTTCAAGTGCCTCCACCAAAGGCACACTTATGGACAAACTCTTCATCATATCAATGAATTTCTTAAATTGATTATCATTTCTTTGCTTTACGAGCCTTTGAGGATAAGGTAGAGGTGGCCTAGGCAAGGGTGCCTTGGCTTTTGGCACAATCATCTTGGGCATGTCAATCACTTGTTCCCTAGACGGGTTCATGACATCTTGAGTTTCTATCACGGCTTCATCTACGTCAATCCTCACGTTATTATTTATATTTTCTTCAACCACATCATCAACAACTAAAGGTCTCTTATTATCCCGCAACTCAACATCATTATATACAACTTGCTTTTCTCTTGAGGCATTCACGTCGCCGCCTCTCTAATTTCTTGTTGTAACTGCTATCACATGATTGTTGTTCCCACCCTTCGGGTTTACTACCATGTCACTTGTTAGAGCACCCTTGGGGCGAGTGTTCAAAGCTTGAGAGATTTGGCCCAATTTTACCTCCATATTCCAGATGGAGGTATTGTGTGAAGCCAATTAAGCATCGGAGTCTTGGTTCTTTTTCATCATTTGCTCGAACATGCTTTCAATTCTACCCATATCACTTCCAAAAGAACTAGGACCCTGAGAAGGGAAAGGGGGTAGATTGCTCGGTTGTTGGTACATTGGGGTCTTTGAAAGCCTTGCCCCCAGTTTCCTTGGTTCACATTGTTGTTCCACCCGCCTTGATTGTTGTTGTTGCTCCAATTATTGTAATTTTCATTCCAATTGCCTTGGTTGTTGCCTTGGTTAACCCAATTGTTGTTTTGGTTGTTATTGTTCCAATTGCCACCACCTTGCTGTTGATTGCTTCAATTTCCTTGGGGTCGCCATTGTTGGTTTGAAGAGTTGCCTCTACTGCCTTGATAGTTGTTATCATATTGGATCTCTTCGCTTTGATCATCATAGAACATCGAAAAACCACCACTATCATTATTGTTGTCATATTGTTCACAATTTTCTTGAGGTTGTTGCCATATTTGCCTTCTTTTTAGCATAGAAACACCTTCCATGGCACTGACTTGATGCCGATTTTGAAATTGTTGTAATTGTGCCTTAGCTAATTGATTCATAATGGTCGTCAACTCCGCTATAGCTTTCCCATGGTCATGTAACTCCTTATGTAAATGAATAACCGTAGGTCACCTTGAGGAACATTCACTCTACTTTGCCATACAGAGGATGTTTCCGCCATCTCATCAAGAACGGCACAAGCTTCATCATAAGTCAAATCCATAAAATTACCCCCAGCCAATTGATTCACTATGCATTTATTTATAGTAGTGATTCCCGGGTAGAAAGTTTGTTGCAACATATTCTCCGTCATGTCATTATTGGGGCATTCCTTTACCATCCTTCTATATCTCTCCCAAATATCATGCAAAGGTTCCGTTATCTCTTGCTTGAAGGTTAAGATTTTATCCCAAAGTGTCGCATATGACTTGGTGAGAAGAACTTACAAATGAATTCATGCGGGTGACGCGGGTTCGATCCCCGGCAACAGCGCCAAAAAGTGATCTCTACCAACTCGATGCTACACCAAGGTAGGAAGAGTGGGTTGCAATAGCTTTTACCCGATATGAGTGTCGGGATCGAATTCCTCACGGAGCTACTTGTGGAATTAGAATGTCTATCTAGTTTAGAAGTGTGTGTTTGCTTCAAATATCATTTCCAACATATTTTGGGGTTTTTCGTTATAACTACTACTACCAAACTATTAATCGAAACTAAATTATGCTACGAGCTGATTGCTAAAGTTTTATCTAATGGGAAGAAGGGTACTAGGGTCGTGACATCACCTAGGTGGCTAATTGACGTGTAAATGTTACTAAGGTTCAATTGACATAATTGAGACTTTCACTATAACCGTTGCATAATTTTACCCGCTCTCACACCTCTCGGTAGAGAGAGTAATTTTACCTAATTGACTTTCTCGAGACCAAATGGGTAGGCAAATTAGGTCAAGCAACTAGGGTTCAAGTAGGGTGATTACTCTCTCGAGGTTTAACCCGTTAATTGGGACTATCATTTCTCATGAGTCCATCTCAATTCCTTGTTGGGTCAATTTTGAAGATATAAACTCTCTTTCTCCAGAAGAGTAAAATCCACAAAGCTTAAAATCAGTGTTTGCAACGGTCAATTCATAGATTAAAACATAAAATCAACCCAAATAGTAAATAGGCATAGTCAATCTAGCCCTAGATGGCAACACTCATCAATTACCCACACTAGAGTTGAGCCACAACCCTAGCTAACGGGTTTAGCTACTCATGCTTGAGGGATAAAATGAAGAAATAGATGAAGAACAAGGCATATTAATAAATTGCTAAATGAAATTACAAGAATCTATAATTAATTTAAAGCTCAAATGCCAAATATGGCTACAATATACGTTTCCACAAGCGCAGCTCAAGTCTGAAGATAACAAATTACCTAAAAATGGTAAAATGTTCTATTTATGCTAAGCTGGAAAATTGAATAAAAATACCCCTGCGAGGTTAGTGCAGGCCGCACTAAATGAACCGCGGCTACACTGGGTTCTTTAACTCCAATTCTGGCTTCTCTGAACTTGGGCTCCACGGACCACGTATAATGGACCGTGGCCGCAGAGGGAGCTGGCGCTGTTCGTACAATCAGGACCGCGTATTTCATTGCATGTATTTGGCAATTATCAATCTCTATGAATCTCTTGTCCGCGTACTGCATAGGAAGGTAGTGCGGCCGCGGAGCCTTTACCGCAGACCGCGAGATGTGTACCGCGGCCGCATTGCCTGAAGCTTGTTTTGCCCACTCTCTGAACCACCTAGTGCGGCCGCATTCGAGTTTGCGCGGTCCGCGCTAGGCCTGCTTTCCCTCAGATAGCTTGGTCTTTGATATTTGAGCAGGTTTCACTCCTTTTGAGCCGATCTTTGACTTTTCATCACTTTGTCCATCAAACCTGCAATCAAGCGCAACTTATGAGTCTTTTGGGTCTATTTTGTAACAATTTATATTAAAAGCATAGGCAAGTAGGAGCATAAAACACGTTAAAATTTCAACTTATCATATGCCTACCATAAGATATGAGAAATGAGATCGAGTTGCACGTCTGCAACAAGATGGAAACTGAAAGTGAAAGTTGCCTGTATTTTTCTTTATCCGTGGTAGAAGTTATATTGCCAGCTTTCTTATTACTCCTTGTTATTTTGTTTTGTTTTATCTGCTATCACCGAGGGATGTTCCCATTCCCAGCTTTAATTGCTTATTACCTGTTTACCTTTCCGCCATATATTATATAACTGCACATGTTAATCTGGAGTATGGTCATAGCCTCGTCACTACCTCGCCAGGGTTAGGTCTGGCACTTACCAACACATGAGGTCAGTTGTGCTGATATTACACTATACACTGTGTGCAGATTTCGGAGCAGCATTTGATCATCAGCAGTAGATCGGGTGCCATCCTTCAGTCCAGCGAAACTCCGAAGTAGCCCTGCTTACATCTGCAGGCCTGGCGTCTCTTATATCAATTTTTATATTATGTTGTCATTTGTACTCGAGACAGACTATGTTCTTTTCTTTCAAATACTTATTTATAGTAATCCTAGATAGTTTGTGGTTGTTTTGACACCAGGTTTCGGGTAGAGACATGTATTGGATTCTACATAGTTTGATTTTATATTTATTTAAGACTTCCGCTAAATTTTATTTTTCGATGTTATTTAAATGCTTATTCACTGCTAACTTAATTGGTTAAACATGTATTAAAAAAGAATGAGTTAATGGTTTCAAAAATTCATGACTTGCCTAGTTTCTACGAGTAGGTATCATTACAACTTTCGAGGGTAAAAAATCGGATCGTAACAAAAATATTATACCAAAAAATATTCTTTCAGTTCATGATACGTGTCCCAATTTCTTATGCGAAACAAGGTATAATCAGAAGCACCAGTACACTGCTTTTCATTGTGATTTAGTAAGTTCTACGATATTGTATTTATCATCATTTTTTATGTTGGAAATTGAAAATAATTGGTATTACATTTTTTATCAATTGGGTATTTGGGTTTGGTGAAACAGAACAAAGGCGCCTCTTGGTCATAATTTGACCTGTTCAATTCAAAATAATTTCTAATGAAATTGGATCAACAACCTATCCATTTTATAAAAAATTTAGGAATATAGAAACTGATTTCTCCAAAATTTTCGCCAAAGTTTCTGGACGTGTCAATTTATATTAACCTATTATAAATTGTCGTTGAAAATTTGTCGATGATTTCGGACAGAAGCTGACTGCATCCCGTTGCATCAATTCCTAGCTCAACTACCCTCCCTATTTTTATGCAATTTTCCTGTTCCTACTTTTTCATTTTGATTATTACTTGATTAGTTTTAACGAAAATTTCGTCTAACAGGAAACTACAGCCAAAGTAAATTAGCAGAAATTGGAGGACACACATCAAGATATGGGGGCCTGTGGCAAATTCGAAATTCAAAATGAAATCTGCTTTAAAAATAAAACTGGTTTGGATTTTTGAATTTCGAATTTAATTTTAAAATTTTTGGATACTTGATTGGATGTTGGATTTGGTATTTGAATTTTTTGGATAATTAAAAATTTTATACTTTATATTCAGATCATTATTCATGTACAATTAATAATAAGTCCAATACCCTACTCATTAGAAATTATCTTATATATTCGATACTAATTACTAAGTTACTGTACAAACAAAATCTAGTTGGACATGAATTTACCATTGCTAATTCTTATTTGGTAATGTCTCTGTTGTATTTTTTTAATGAAAAGGGGCCAAAAATGCCCCTATCGTTTGGTAAATGATTTACTTCAAAGCTCTGTCTATCTATTGGTTCAAAAATACCCTTGATGTTGGCTTTCGGACTAACAGTACACCCGCGGCCAACGAAAACTTTTGTGGTCCATTTTTTAATGTGACGGCTGCACGTAATTGAGCCATATGGCTCCCTAATCCGGCTTGATTTCTACCCGCCCAGATTTAGATCTACCCCAGATTTAGATGCACCCCAATTTTTTGAATTGAACATGTTCTTCAACCTTAGAATTTGCTTTGAAAATTCATCCAAATCCATTACAAATCTATTTCGGACTCCTTCAAATTTTAGATTTAAGCTCCTATTAATATCCCCAACAAACCTAATAACACACATTCAAAAAATCCCAATTACGAACCAATGTTTCAAAAGAGTTTTAATGGAATTACACCTCCTTCTTCAAGGTTCTCATTCTCAAATCAGTTTGCATTGATCATGCCCAACCATATTTTATAAAAAGAACTAAGTGGTCGTTGCAAATATAATCTGATTTATAAG
Organism: Nicotiana benthamiana; assembly: GCA_034376525.1. Classification (NCBI taxonomy): domain Eukaryota; kingdom Viridiplantae; phylum Streptophyta; class Magnoliopsida; order Solanales; family Solanaceae; genus Nicotiana; species Nicotiana benthamiana. The sequence continues at coordinate 86,174,202 of CM067326.1, forward strand.
TCTGGAGTCGAATCCCACAGAGAACTAAGACTTAGCTACAGTTGTTGATTATCATTAAGAAGATAAGCTCGAACAATTCCTAAGTTAAAAATATTAAGATTCTTATATCTAATTAAGTAAATAATTAAAGTAGTAGATTAACAACTAAAGATACTACGAATTGGAGAAAAGATTAATGAGGTTTAGAGTTATGATTTCTCCCATTGTCGAAATCTTTCCCGCTATGTTTTCTATAATTTCGCTTAAGTATTCTCTACCGATCGAGCGCTCTAAGTGTCGTAATTCTCTTTCGAGTAACTACCACAATTTACTATGCATATTCTCCCAAATTACGCTAGTTGACATTAAGTACGGCTCACTTGGATCGCACCAAGGTTTCGTTATCTCTAATCCCACCTTTAAACCATCCGTATTGATTCCCCATATACATTAGGAGTGATGTTGTTCAACAACTACCTAAATATGTTCTCTCTTCCGAGTAATACACTTTAAATATGCACAGTTGATTGAGAGCTTTTCAACTAACCATAATAATAACATAGTTGAACAAATAGAGAAAATACTGCATAATCTATATTAACGTAATAGGAAAATCATCCTCCAATAGGTTCCATCAAAATCCTAGATAACAAATTAGCTATTCATAATAATGTGCATAACTACAATACTAGAATTCATAACCAATAATGGAAGAAGTAAGAAGGAAGTGAAATTTGAAGACTTTTCCGCCTTACTCCTAGTGTGTTATTGCCTCCTTAGGTCGAATCCCCGATCTAATGTCGGTCTCTCTATCCAATCTTGGTTTGTCTTCTAATCTCTGTGCTTCTCCTAGGTCTAAAGTACGTCCAAACTCGATCTCCCTTGACTGTCTCTCGCATGTCCCCCTCAAAGTGGCATTTTTAGGTCTATTTATATGTGTAGGAAAACACCTAAACGTGTAAGCCAAGTCCTAGTCAAACCATGAGACGAAATAAGTCTTTAAAGTTCGGAATGTGCACGCCCCAGGTCTGGCATCGCCAGGCTAACGCCTGATCAAGCCGGCCTTATGCTAAAGCCTGGTTAAGCTAGCCTTTGCCTAGCCTCGCAGACTAAAGCCTGGTTAACCTGGCCTCGCCAGGTCTCTCCTTTTCACTATTTTCGAACATACTTTCCATGTTTAAGTATCTTTTTTGCTCTACTTTCCTCTCCAATAACATAAAATAAACTCCATTACACGCAAATAAACGGTAATTCATCATTAAAGTGTGTAAAATGCAAGGCACATAATGTACGACCACATACCAATAGCCCACACTTAAACATTGCTCGTCCCCGAGCAATCAAACTATACTTATATACATGACCTTTTTAAGCAATTATCCTAACTCATCACACCGAGAATCTTTAAAATACACCAAGCACACAAGTGTAACATCTCCACCTCAAAATTTGACTAGCAAGTACCATGCATCATTCACCACTTACTCACTTACTCTAACATAGAGGTCAATGACATTATCTTTCTATCATGAATCTTGTGCGCTCACACAACAAAAGAGAGTAGTTCCACAGACAATAAATTTAAGAACAATTAGGAACTTAAGATAGAAAAATTCACTTACTCTTAAAAATAACATTCATATGCTATAAAAGATGTACCATAGGCTTGCCCGTAGTGTACTAATCTACTAATCGAGCTCATTCAGCCTAGGATCAAGTAGAACTTTATTTGGTTGTAATATAGGTTGCATGTCGGGTATGATAAATTTGGATATAAGAGTGACTGCATCTCCCTAAGGACTTTAATAAATATACATTAACGTTCAAGCCCATACTTATTTCAAACCATGACTTCACATTCACTTCAATTATATTACTCCATACTTCTTTAAGCACAATTACATCAAAAACCACCACCATAAGAAATATTATTCACAACAATACAACTATTTTTTTTTCTTTCTTTTCAATTCAAGTGGCTTTTTTTCCAACATAGTGCACATTTCTCCTTATTTTATTAGTTTCACTCAAAAGCCAAATCAGATACCTCACACTTTAGCTTTTACAACATTCATAAAAATTCAACTGCTTATGAGAGGTGAACATGTTCAAATAGATAATTAATTCAAACAAATGGGTAATGCTTGTAATGTGGTTGCCAAAGAAATAGGAGTACAGGCTCAAAGGGGTTAACTACGTTAGATAACAATTAATGGGGTAAAATAAATGTATCTGGATCAACAAAGAAATGCTTATATCACTTCCAAGACTAAACAAAACTACTATTTCGCTTTGCAAATACACGCAAAAACTTCTAGACATCAAATGCACGCCCAGAATAATACAAAACCTTACACACATGGCACATAACTCATTTAGGATTGATTTTTATCAAGACACTCTAGTCAAAGCAGTTAAGCAAATTTAAGATCATACCACTTAAGGTGCTTATACAAGAATCAAAAAAATTGTGGCTAAGTGTCACAACCAAAGTACTAACTATTCTCAAACAGAACCTTGGAAAAGAATCACGACACAAAGAAAATCCAAGGGGGAATTGCTACGATACTTACAAAGAAAATCTTTTTGTCCTTTTTTCATTTATACTTAAATCCCTCAAAAAAATTGTCTAATAGATCCATCATCCTGAACAACCCAATCTTTCTTTTTTAAACAAAAGCATTATTAAATTAAACTAACACAGCTAAAATAGCATAGAAAGTCACTCAAACAATCTCCTCGCCTCACACTTAAAATTATGCATTGTTTCCAATGCACACCATAACTAATAAGAAAGTAAAAGAAACTCCCTGGTAGGCCAAAGGCCTAAGCACTAGCAACTCATGGGGTACTCAGACTTCTCTCAGGCTTTGGTCCTTCGTGCGGGTACCTCACACTTAATTCCAACCATCTGGTTTATTGTTGAATCATTCCAATAGCTTTAATTTCCATGATCCTAGAAAATCAAAAATCGACAATACAAAAATAGTACAATTTTAAAAAGTTAATAATAATAAAAATAAAAGAAAGCAGTAAAACTGGGTTACCTACCAACAAGCGCTTGATTTAAAGTTGTGGCATGACGTGAATCACTTTCTGCCTCCACTTTGAACTTATGAATTGGACCGTTAATTTGGGATCAAGTTTTCGGCTATGCTCCAGGGGTGGACGAACAAAACTAACTGACCCAAGCAACCAATGTACCATTCTGCACTTCTTGGCCTTTACATGAGACGTGTAATCTTGATTTTTCTGGCAAGAAAAATTGTAGAATATATGCACCTTGACTCCTCAAGTGGCTGGAAGACTCTATTTTCATATCATCATCCAAATACAATGTGAAAAAATGCTTGAAGTGTCGACCAATGCGCTCAACTACAGAACATTGGGATTGTCAACATCCTCAGTATCAATGACACTAGAGTCAAATAAATATGTATCCTCAATATCCTTGGTTAACACTAGTATTCTTATACAACATAGGCATCCTCATATTCTCTTTTGATTGATTGTTGGTGTTCTATTATGGGCCCCTCTATTGGTACCTCAATTTCTGCATTTAATTCACGCTCTTCTTGGATACTATTCACAATAATGACTTGTTGAGCATTAAAATCTTCAACCAGTTGACCCACTTGAACATTTAAGTTGCGAATAGTTTTCTCTTGCCTTTCTATCTGCAGCTGTAATTTACTATTTTGTTCCACATGGCACTTTAACATATCCTCGTTCAGCTTTAACATATCTTTGATCCCTTTCAGGTCAGCTTCCCCATGTTCTTTGTTCCTGTTATCCTCACAAGAAAAAGTAGAACCATAACAATAAGAGGTTGAGGGAGGATAAGAAATATAAATACAGCTATGACAGTTACCATCTTGACCACCATATATATCACACACATTCCACAAATAAGATTGAATTGGTGCACGTAACTCGCTCTCGGAAATATTTTGACAATTTTGCAATGGGTGGTTTCCTTCAAAATATGCATAAGGAGGATCAAAAGTAGAATTTCCAACATTAAAACTCTAATAATTCCAAGATGCCATGTCTCTCAAATAAAAAAAATTAAAAATCAAATAGAAGAAAACAAAAATAAAAGTTTAAACTTGCAACCTAGAAATCCGTTATTTCCCCGGAAATGGCGCCAAAATTTAATCACGTCCAACTATGCCTTATAAAAAGAACTAAGTGGTTATTGCAAATATAATCCAATTTACAGTCCGAAGTCGAATCTCAAAGAGAATTAAGGCTTAGCTACAGTTGTTGACTATTACTAAGAAGATAATCTCGAACAATTCCTAAAGTTATAAGTATTAAGATTCTTATATATAATTAACTAAATAATTAAAGTAGTAGATTAATAGCTAAAAATATTGCGGGTTGGAGAACAGATTATGGGGGTCTAGAGTTATGATTTCCTTAATTGTAGGAATCCTTTCCATTATGTCTTCTATAATTTCGCGTAAGTATTTCCTATCGATCATGAGTGCTTTGAGTGTCGTAATTCTCTCCTGAGTGACTATCACAATTTCCAAGACATATTTTCCCGAATTACGCTAGCTAGCATTAAATACGGCTTACTCGAATCGCACCAAAATTTCGTTATCCCTAATCCCACCTTTAAACTCTCCCTATTGATCCCTCATATACGTTAGGAGTGATGTTGTTTAACAACTACCTAAAATGCAATCTCTCCCGAGTAATATACACTAAATAGGCACAGTCGATTGAGAGCTCTTCAACCAACTAAAATAATAACAAGTTGAATTAATAGAGAAAATACTACAACAAATCTATATCAACATAATAGGAAAATCATCCTCCAATAGATTCCATCAAAATCCTAGATAAGAAATTAGTTATTTATAATAGTATGCATAACTACAATACTAGAATTTATAACCAATAATGGAAGTATGAAGAAGGAAGTGAAAGACTCGTAGAAGAATTCATCGCCTTGCTCCTAGTGCGTTCTTGCTTCCTTAAGTCAAATCTCCGGTGTAATGCCGGTCTACCTCCCAATCTTGGTCTGTCTTCTAATCTCCGTGCACATCCTAGGTTTATAGTATGTCCAAACTCGATCTTCCTTGATTGTCTCTCGTTTGTCTCCCTCAAGTGGTGTTTTTTGATATATGTATATATGTACGAAAAGACATAAACGTGTAGGTCAAGTCCTAGTCAAACCAAGAGATGAAACAAGTCTTCAAAATTCAAAATTGTCCACTCCCCAGGTCTGACGTCTCCAAGCTAACGCTTCGCTAAGCCATTATTTGGCTGGCTTTGCCAGGCTAAAACTTGGTTAAGCTGGCCTTTGCCTGGCCTTGCCAGGCTAAAGCATGATTAAGCCGGTCTTTGCCTGGCCTTGCCAGGTCTCTCCTTTTCACCATTCTTGAACATACTTTCAATGTTTAAGTATCTCTTTTGCTCTACTTTCATCTCAAATTTACTTACATATAAAACCGACTCCATTATGCTCAAATAAAGTGTAATTTATCATTAAAACATGTAAATACAAGGCACATAATGTACGAAACTTGAAATTGTAGCCACACATCAATAAATATTTTTAGGCTCAAAGTATATTAACCAACTGCTTCCAACAATAACTGACGAATTTTCAGATCAAAATAAAATTTTACTCCAAATGGGTCTTCAAAAATCTCTTCGTTGAAATTCTCCCGGTTTGCTATTGATTTGGAGACTATTTGTGAATGCCCAGTGTCTTGTTGAGTGAAACACTTGGAACAAAATAGTCCATTATCGAAGAACCCCTTGCAACTTCGCTTGAAAAGACTTCCAAATCTGAATTCTTTTCTCAAAATTAATTGGGTGTTGCTGGAAATTAATTGTTGAACCTTGATATGGAGTTTGGTTGGAACAAGAATTTTGAGGTCCGCCTGAAAATTTTTAGCCATTTTTTTTTTGTTATTTAAAATACGTGATGGAAATAGAGGAGAAAGGGATAAAATCTTGGGTTAAGGTTGAAAAACTTCAGTGGAGTGCTCCAAGTAATTGGGGCGGGTTTTAATCTAAAACGGATTATATTTGACCTGGACAGGGAGCCACGTGGCTCAATTACGTGCTACCATATTAAAAAAGTGACCACATAAATTTTGTTAGTCACAGGGGGTATTATTAGTCCGAAAGATAACATCGACGTATTTTTATACCAATAGATGGACGGAGCTTTAAAGTAAATTATTTACCAAACAATAAGGGTATTTTGGCCCTTTTGGATTATTAATGATGGTTTCATTACTTTAATATCTTTTTTGAATGCTTGCGGTGAGAATAAATATCTTTAGGCAACTTAATATGAATATTTCATTTGAAGGTTCATTTTTATTAAAAAAATCTCAACTTAAAGGGGAAAATAAAAAATTTAAAATATTCAAATCGATTAATTAGAAACTAAATTTAAAAAATCTGATCCAATTCAAACTTATTTGGATTGGATATAAATTATCATTTAAATTCAGATCATTTTTTATGCGTTTTGAAATGTCTGAACACCTACTCCAATCAAAATAGACGAATGACACGGAAATAAGTCTTTAAATTGCCCTACCTTCATTAGAGTTTTTAGCACTTCTCCTTTTTTTTTTCACACGAGTCAAGTAAGTCTAGGAATAAGTCGATGAATATCCGAAATAAAGGAAAGAATATCACATCAAAATAAATAAGTCTTTCCTAATAAAAAAAATAACACAAATGGTCATTACATTTCCTATGCCCATTAGGCCATCTCCAACTTTATTCCATCTTTCCATAATGAGGGTAATTTTTGAGGTAATGAAGCTCTAACTCTTTTTTATTTTTGTCTCCAAAATAGGGGATGAATAGTGTTCCCACAAATATGGGAGTACATTATTTGTCTCCCTCATTATTATTCATGTATTGTTTATTATTTAATTTTTAATTTGTCTCTTTATATATACCTATTATTTTTGTGTAATTTTTTATAATATTAATTTTACATCTTATCTTTGGCGTATAATTTTGATAATTAATTTCCGTGCATTTATTCTTTTTATGTAAAATTATAAGTTATAATTGTACAAAAAATATATGATTATCTCAAAAAATGAATGGTGTAAATATGAATTATTAGATGTTGCTAAAATTGAAAGGTGCGAATATAAAATATTAGATGTTGCTAAAATTGAATTGAAAATACATAAAAACTGGCAATACATGACAATTGAAAATATATTAAATTAAAATATATAAACATTGAAACTACGGTAAATAGCATAATAACTTAGTGGGAAACTATATCGTTTTCAAATACACCAAAATCATTATAGTGTTGAGTGAATATGGCTGAAGATTGTTGTGGCTCTGACTGTGGATATTCTATACATCTTTTATATATTATTCTTTGTTGTTCTTGTCGCATAATTCACGACGAATCGGATTGACAATAGAATTCACATCCATTATTAAACTTTTGTTTTCTTCTTTCATTTCTTTTACTCTTAGTTTTTTTTGAACAATCAAGACTTCTTTTTTTTGCCTCCTGGGTTGCATTATTCATCACATCAATCATTCAATTATTTTCTTATTGGATTGTCTTCATATAATCTTCGTCAATTTTTTCTCTTTATTTTTGCTTTCTTTACCCCATTAGGTCGTTGTGATGTTGTGGAATCACATGCAACATTCTCATTTAAGTTTAGTGAAAATAATGATAAATTAGGAGATGATAGATAGGGTGAATCAAGGATAGGGTTCTCAGGCTCCGATGATATATTAGCATTGTCTTTCTTTCTTGGGTCTTTCCTTCCGATATCACCATCGATAAACTTCTCAAAATTCTTTATTATAGCCTATACATGATCAAATTTAAAATCCTTTTTGAAGTTCGGATCTTGATGCACGTATTACTACTCCCCCATTATGTTATTCAAGGACAAGAATATACAATGGGTTATTATTTAGCTTACAGTATATATCCAAAATTGTCAATCCGTGTGCAAACGATTCGTGGGCCACGCTCGGCAAAAAAATATATATTTCGTGATGAAACACGAATCATATTGAAAAGATGTTGAACGTGCATTCAGAATTTTGCAATTGTTGCAGGACCCCCGCATTTTGGAAGAAAGAAATGCTACATGATATAATGACTACATGTATTATACTGCACAACATAATAATCGAGTATGAGCGTGATCTTAATGCACTAATTCAAGATGATTTGGAAGGTCCAACTCCAACAGTAGAAATGACAGTAGATGAAAATCAACGATTTCAAGAACTTTTAGCTCGACATAGAAGAATTAAGGACATGTTCTTAATTCTTCTATGTCGAGCTAAAAGTTCTTGAAATCGTTGATTTTCATCTACTGTCATTTCTACTGTTGGAGTTGGACCTTCCAAATCATCTTGAATTAGTGCATTAAGATCACGCTCATACTCGATTATTATGTTGTGCAGTATAATACATGTAGTCATTATATCATGTAGCATTTCTTTCTTCCAAAATGTGGGGGTCCTGCAACAATTGCAAAATTCCGAATGCACGTTCAATATCTTTTCAATATGATTCGTGTTTCATCACAAAATATTTTTTTTTGCCGAACGTGGCCCACGTTAGCATAACGTACGCCGAGCTCGTGTTAATGGCGAAAGGCGGCGGACGAGGAAGGGGAAGACCGCGGAAAATACCGATTGATACTTTTGACAAGCTGAATCAACTGATTATGGAGATAAACAGTGCGAAGGAGGTACAGAACCTCACCTCTGTGGAAACCCTAGACACCATAGAAGCTGTTGCTCCAGCTTCTGAGACAGTAACAGAGCAGCCAGATGCTCCAGTGGAAACAACTATAGAAACACCCAAGACACCAGAGGTCGAAGGGCTTTCAACCCTTCCGAGTACAGTGGAAGCAGCTCCCTCGACAGAGACAACCATGTAATCAACAATGCCAACAGAGGAACAACCATAGACTACCAAAAACACAGTAGAGGAACCTAAGAAGAGCTTGTCAACACTATTTTAGAAGAATCGATTTGCGACTCACGGTATGGCTCTTGATTACATAGCCCCAATGATAGTTGATGGAAAGCCCATAGTACAACTGGAAAAAGCGGAGGTGGAGGAGGAGGAAGCCAAATGGAAGTGTGCCTTAGTGGTATACATCCTAGGTGATGGCCCTGGCTTCAACGCAATGAGGAGATTCATCAGTCACCATTGGTCCCCTGTCCACGAACCAGATTTGTTCTATCATGATGAAGGGTACTACATTGTGAAAATCAAGGCAGTGGCTGATGCCAAAGAGATACTGTGTGTTGGTCCTTACTCAATAGCCAATAGGCCGATGATACTCAAACAATGGACACCTAAATTTGATTTCTCAGAAGAATTTCCGACAGAAATACCACTGTGGGTAAAGTTCCCAAAACTACCAATGTATTGCTGGGGTATGAGGTCTCTTAGCAGAATTGCTAGTGTATTAGGAAAGCCAATCTTTGCAGATGAATGTACTACAAAACAGACACAGATTTCCTATGCCAGAATGCTCATTGAGGTGATTGTCACCAATGAGCTACCTACAGAAATATGTTATGGATCCAAATGGGAAGAAATTTCTTCAAGATGTGGTGTATGAGTGGAAGACTTCCTACTGTGAGAAATGCCAAACAATAGGACACAATTGTGCAGTGCAGCAAAAACAGATACCAAAACATCCTACACAAGTATGGAAGCCCAAGGCAGTCCAGGAATGGAGAACCAAGGGCCCTGCTATGCCAATACAGAGGCAGCCTCCAACACAGCATAGTGAACCTCATGGGCCTCATCATGAAGGAAGGACAGTCCAGAACCAGAAGGCTGATAAGAGCAATGACAAAGGAAAACAACCTTAGAGTCCAGCACTCAACAGCACCAATTTCCCACCACTTTCCCCCATCACTGTGAGTAACAGATTTACAGGAATTTCTGGTAGTAAAGATGAACCTCCAGGGGAGGTAGGGGTTTCAACATCAACATCTTATCAATGAAGTGGTTAGTGTGGAATATAAGGGGTGTAAATAAAAGGTATAAGCAGAAAGAAGTTAAGGAATATATAAGAAAAAACAACATTAACCTAGTAGGATTACTAGAAACTAAGGCTAAGCAAATACATGCAAGTAGAATTGCTAATCTACTAGCACCAGGCTGAGGTGTCTTAACAAACTATGTCTCAGGTGAAAAGGGTAGAGTATGGATTCTATGGAATCCAAAAGTTTTCACAGTCAATAGTGTTCTGGAGGAAATCCAGTTGATTCACAGCAGGGTTTCCAGCAGAACAGGGGATTTCACTTGTTTCCTCACTGTGGTATATGGGTATAATGGGCTAGAACAGAGAAGATCCTTATGGAGCAGTTTACAAGCAATGGCAGCAGGAATCAAAGAACCATGGGTTGTTGCTGGGGACTTCAATGCAGTCTTATGTGACAAAGATAGGCAATCTTGCAAGCCAGTCAGACTCCCTGAAACTCTAGAGTTTAACAAATGTATACAGCTAGCTGGACTGACATAATTGCCTTGGAGAGGTGACTATTACACATGGACAAATAAGCAAACTGGTGTAGACAGAGTATGCAGTAGGTTGGATAGAGTCATTGGCAACTATGAATGGATGATCAACTGGAACTAGGTGGTTACTGAATATGATTTACCCCTAATCTCAGACCATAACCCCATGTTACTAACACTGACTTCATCCTCCTGGCATGGGAAGAGGCATTTCAAATTCTTTAATGTATGGGCTGAGCATAAGGACTTCCAGCAGATTGTGACAAGAGTGTGGCAGGATGGGAAGGCAGACACAATGAGAGCAATATGGGACAAACTCAAAGCCTTGAAGAGTCCCTTGAAGGCCCTGAATAATAAGGAATTCAAGACAATTTCACATAGAATAGAACAGTGTCGACAGGAACTGGGGACCTTACAAGTCCAAATGAGTCAAGCATACACTGATGATCTACAACAGAAGGAGAAGGAGCTGGTCCTACAACTGGAAAAATGGTCACTGATTGAGGAAAGTATTCTGCAACAGAAGGCAAGAGCAAAATGGATACAACTTGGGGACTCCAACAATAAGTACTTCACTGCAGTAATGAAGGAGAGAAGTCAACAAAAACAGATTACTAAACTTACTAATGAAATGGGAATCAAACTTACTGCACCTGTAGATATCAAAGAGGAAATCCTGGGTTTCTACAAGACATCGATGGGAACTTCTGCAACTAATCTGCCTGCTGTAAACCAACTGTATATGTCAAATGGACCAAAACTGACACAACAACAAAGATAGGAGCTATATGCTGCAGTAACTGACACAGAAATAACAGAGAGTCTCAAGGCTATTGGAGATGATAAAGCACCAGGGATAGATGGATACAATGCTGTCTTCTTCAAAAAGAGCTGGGGAATCATTGGTAACCAAGTCACCACTGCCATTAAGCAGTTTTTCAACTCAACTAAGATATGCAAACCAATAAACTGTGCAACTATTACCCTCATTCCTAAACTGTCCAAACCATCTACAGTCAAAGAATACAGGCCTATTGCTTGTTGTTCTGTGCTCTACAAACTCATCTCAAAAGTACTGGCTAATAGGCTGCAGAAGGTGATGGCAAGTATCATAAGTGAAGCTCAGGCAGGACTCGTCCCAGGTAGAAAGATCCATGACAACATCATTCTAGCACATGAGCTTGTCAAAAGCTATACTAGACAGCATGTGTCTCGTAGATGCATGATAAAAATAGATCTCCAGAAAGCATATGATTCAGTGGAATGGGTATTTCTACATCAAGTTATGGGACAGATTGGCTTCCCCAACACCTTCACCAAGTGGATAATGGAATGTATCTCAATAGTGAGCTTCTGTGCTAGTTAATGGAGAGCTTACTGTGCCCTTTGCTGCTGCCAGGGGACTGAGGCAAGGGGATCTCATCTCCCCCTTCCTATTTGCCTTGGTCATGGAGTATTTAAGCAGGTCATGCATTGCACTACAGGATGATCCAGCATACCAATTCCACCCCAGATGCAAAAAGCTGGGCATTACACATATGTGTTTTGCTGATGATTTGCTGCTGTTTGCCAAAGGAGACCTTCCATCTGTCAAGGCACTATCCAACTGCTTCTCCCAATTCTCTGCAGCTTCAGGACTGAACGCCAACTTGAACAAGAGCTCAGTCTATTTTGGAGGGGTAGCAATCCCTATACAGAAACAGATCCTCAACCACCTTGGCTATGAGAAGGGTCAATTGCCTTTCAAGTATCTGGGAGTTCCACTGTCCACCAAAAAATCACTCTACTGCAGTGGCAACCTTTAGTGGAAAGAATCACTGCCAAGATCACTTCTTGGACTGCCAGAACACTGTCTTACTCTGGGAGGATACAACTGGTGCAGTCTGTTATCTTTGGTGTCCAAGCATACTGGGCACAACTGTTTATATTGCCTGTGAAAGTACTGAAAATGATTGAAGGCATCTGTAGGAGTTTGATTTGGTCTGGGATGAACACTATAACTAAGAAAGCATACATCTCTTGGGACAAAATGTATACCCCAAAATCAGTTGGTGGGATGAATCTAAATAACCTCAAACTCTGGAACAAAGCCGCTATTGCAAAGACCTGCTGGGATCTAGCCCATAAAGAGGACAAACTGTGGATTAGGTGGATAACTGTTTATTATATCAAAGACAGACCAATAGAATCCATTCCAATTCCTGCTCAAGCAAGTTGGATGGTTAAAAAGATCATCCAATTAAGAGATATCCTACAAAAACTCCAGAATTGGAAGGATCAGAAATGCTCTACTAGACACTATACCAGTCACAGATGCAAGAAGTGCCGAGAGTCCCATGAAAGAATTTAATCATACAAAACCAAGCAAGGCCAAAAGAAGTTTTCAATCTATGGCTATTCCTACAGGGCAGACTACCAACAAAGGATAGACTACACAGCTGGGGAATGAGTATCGATCAGCAATGCGCCTTATGCCAAATCCACCCTGAGACAAGAGATCATTTGTTAATAACCTGCCCTGTCATTGTGGACTTATGGGGAAGAACAGTGAACTGGTTACAAGAACATTACCCACCCAGTATTGATTGGAATCAGAAAATGCAGTGGTTGATTAGCAAAGCCAAAGGTTGAACATGTCAAGCAACCACTTTCAGAATGGTTACAGCTGAATTTGCGTATGCTATCTGGCTGGAAAGGAATGCAAGAGTCTTCAACAAGATTTTTCGATGTAACAATGCCTTACTGAGAGACATAGTGTATAATTGTAATGTTAGAGGTACCCCAAGAATTAGGCAACAATTACAACACCTTAGAATATAGTAGTATTAGGCAGTTAGGATAGTAAGAATAGTTTATATGTTATTCCCAGACAGTCAACTGAGTTGAAGCTTGACTGTGGTTTTGTAATGTTACTTCATTGGTGATTAATGAAAAACCTTAATTACCAAAAAAAAAGGACAAAGATGTTCATTTTGCACTTCGTAATGCATTAATAGATCATTTATGAGAGAATAGTTGAAGTTGAATATTTATGTAGTATTTCAAATGAATTTTGTCGATATATAATATGTATTTAGTTAATCTTGTATTGCAATGATTTTATTTTTATGTGAATTATTAGTTAATTTATAATAATTACTTACATATTATATTATTTAAAATTTTATGGAATTATTTTAATGAAAATTATATATTAATAAAAATAAAAATGGAATTTATTTAATAAAATTAAAAATTAAAATTAAAATGAAAGATAATAATATAATGTAAAATAAAACAAAGAATATAAAACAATGAGGAAAAAATAGGAAAATGATTAGAGCAAGTTATGCCTATTTTGAGGATAAAAATAGGGTAAAGGTTGGAGTACTTTCTCACTCAACACCCCAAATGTTTGTTCGTTCATCCATTGTCAATTACCTCTATGGTGTGACAGCTTCTTCCTAAAAATAGTAACTCTCTCTCCCTCTTTAATCTTAGCATTATTTCCATTCCTAGAGAACTCATTAATCTGATTTGATATAAATCATAACTGTTCTCTTCCTATTTCTCAATACTTTTGTAGAGTGGTGGTAGTGATATTGTTGTAAACTGTATTCGAAATCACAAAATTAGAGAGGTAGAGAAATATTAGTTTAACATGTAAAATAAAAAATAATTTTAAGCTCACAAGTTATTTGTGTGTTTTAAGGAATTTAATTTTTTTACTGTTGCTCAAGAATTTGGATTAATTCCACGTAATAAAATGGAATAACTATTCTGTAATACTGACAATCGAAATTACAGAATTTCAACGAACTCAACGAATGGAGCAAATCGCATTTGATACTTATGTTTATTTAAAATAATGCAACAATGTAGAAAGGGGGATAAGTTTTCAGATTTTTTATATCTGAAAAATGTGGCCAAGCCTCTAAATTATAGACAAAGGAAAAATAAGATGGAGAGGTGTAATCCAAAATATGCCTCTTCCATCTTCCGATCACACCCATTCACAAAACAGATATTGCCTTAATAATTTTTGTTGTGATCATGAGCGGATCCAACTTATTATATGTGGGTTCTCATAAACTAAATAACTTTATTCTGCATATATATATTATAAAATTTATCAAATATTCATAAATTTTTAATTATGAACGCAACTTATTGTATATTTATCTAAAATTGCTATAGGAACCATAAATTTTAATTTCTAAATCCGCCTCTTGCTGTGATAACCACGTGGGACATGCAAGATTTTTCAGCCGTTAAGTAAAGCTTTCATATTCGAATCCTGTAAATAAAAAAAAATCCAATAGAATAGTTTTCTTTTCAGTAAATTTTACGCGGCATGAATTTAAATTAATTGCGTGAGTACAATTTCAAATATTATTTGCAAAAAAAAAGGAAAAAGAAAAAACAGAGTATTTTCATTGTGTCAGAGCATTGTTGAATTTCTTGCTGTAGCATGTGTACTACTATTGGACTTCAACATTCTGTATTCTCCTGGCAAAGTGGCAAATTTTGAGCGTAGGAATGTGAATTGATTCGTTTTCTTTCAATTTCAGCGTAGACGAATTAGCCTTTAATGAAAGATAATTAGTTTAATCAAGTTTGAATTACTTCATGTAATCAGTTTAAGGATAATGTTCTCAATAATCAGCACTAAAAACTACTTACTACAGTATACTTCATTTGAAAGGCCAAAAACTTTAAAGATGGGTTTTAAGAAATCTTGAATTTTGTTCGTTGTGTGTGTTTCAAGTTTGGTTGCACTGACCAAGTGGAAGATAGGAGGGGAGTTCACTTTTTTTTTTGTCTAATTCGATGTTCTGTATTCGTATTGGTACCTAATTAAATTTGAATTTTACAATTAAAAGTCATAAAAACACTTTCTAATAAAGACAATTTCATATTTAGAACTCTAATCTAATTTTCTAATTGAAAATCACACAGTACTTATCACTACATCACGATTATTTATTTGTAAAAGTTTAGATCATTATAACTCACATGCTGTGTTGGGTCCATTCTCTGACTATCTTCACATTTTATCACTTTATTTATCCTGCAAACCTTGTAGCTTGTTTTTACCTACTAATGATGAATACACTTTCATGTTACATGTCCCAATTCTTTACGAGGAAAACCCATACTATTCTTATGGTCAAATGTATGTAGTCAGAGTAGGGTATAATCAGAAGTACAAATGTAAATCCTTGGCAATATTCATTGATTATTTAGTAAATTTTACGACAAGGCATTTATTACTCCTGCTGGAAAATCAAGAATTGGTATTTGGTGTTTTTATTTTTGACACATCTCTTAAAAGAAACTGCTTATTTATAACTTTTGACACGAGACAGTCCAAAGGATTGATAGACTAATATATCGTTTAGAGATGTCAAATGAACAGATTTAATAAGGTATTACAAGGGTAAAATGTAGTAAGTAGGAATGACATAAATGTAAACTAATTTTGTAATATTTTTTCTACACATATTGGAAAATTTGGAATGCGATGGATGCAATGGGCAACTTTATGATCACATGAATCTTATAGAACAAAGGTCACATGAGCATAAAAGCACTGCTAAAGAAGAATAAATTTCTATGCTTCAAGCAGAAGCAGATGCCCTTCACACGCAATACCCGTTTTTCTTTCTTTCTTTTTTTTTTTCTTTTTAAGTTTTCTTTGGTTTAACATGCAAAAATAAGACCACTAATCAAATGCGAAAACAAGATTCACTTTTATAGCCAATTCGAGAGTAGGTCTATAATAGATTCTATAAATTCCGATTTGATAATGTTCCTAAAATATTACATAGATTCACGAATAAATATATACATAAAAATATTAATTCTAATACAGTTTAAACGACTCGTTTGATTGGTTCATAAACCCTCATCGAAGTAACAAATACGAGTTTCATCTCATTTCGAGAAAGATAAAATAATAGAAATGTTATAAATCAATAAAAACAGAAAATAGTAGTGCAAGTAAAAGTAGAGAAAAAGAATTTTAATTTATTTGAGTGAATTATAATGGAATAAAATCCCTTTATTTAGAGGGAAAAGTTATTTAGCCACCAAATAACAAACCCTAAAATCTCTCTAAATATAGACATTCACATTAAATACAATTCTATTCATAATACTTCCCTTGAGTGTTTATTCAACAGATAATGTGCTTCGTTTAAACTTTAACTAAAATAAAACTCAGTAAAGAAAAAGTTGTAGAGAAGAAAAAAGAGTACACGTTTTTAGAAACACTTTTTGGATGCCTCGTTTAAAACCTTGCAAGGAAAACTCAATGGGACAAAACCTTGTAAGGAAAAAAGAGGACAACGCATATTAACTCCCTCTGATGAGAACATCAATTCAGATATTTGAATCTTTGCATCCCAATCTTATGTGCCATCACCAAAAGATTGTTGGTAGAGATTTAATAAATAAATTAGTCATATTAACTTGAATAAATAAGTTGCACCTTGAAATCATCATTCTTGATAGAGATGTAATGTCTTCATAAACTACCGTGGAATAGCCTTTTCAATTCTCAATAGAGGTAAAAATTTCCGCTATCACATTATCATGCTTATAGTTATGGCAAAATACATTTGTGCAAAAATTGCACTGAGGATGTGATACTTCAAGATCAAGAATTGTATATGCTTCAAGCAATTTATATCCTTCAAGAATTGTTATAAGTATAGTCAAATAGGTCATATAAATAGACTTTAGATATTTATCAAGTTTTCGTGTCATGCCGACCTATAAAATACATGGAAGTGATTGCACACCTATCGACTTTATACTTTCGAGTATTTCAACTATATGTCTAGAACTACATGTCTTTTCTATGAAATCAAATTTTATATAGTTTGTTTCTCCAGACTTAAGATCATCATCATCATATATATATATATATATATATATATATATATATATATATATATATATAGCGCTATTATAGATATGGTCGATAAACATTTTATATCGATTCCAACCTCCTTATTTTCATATAGATATAACATAGAGATCTTTTCATTCAGGTACCTGAATCTCTCTTAAGATTTTATGAAGTGTTATGTCATGTGATCTTCTATCACTTGCCTCCTTTGCTCATCTGCTTTATCAAGAAATTTATTTGAAACCGATTTGTTTATATGTTTTAAGCACACCATAGACTTTGTCATTGTAACAACCCGGCATGTCGTTTTGAGATTTATAGCCCCATTTATCCAATCTATGCTTATTTATATGTTGTTCAGCTGTGTTAAGTTATATCGAATTGGTAGGTTTGGGTTCGGAGTAGTTTTGGAGTAAAATGATCACTTAGTCTCTTAGTTAGAAAGCTAAGTTAGAAATTTTTTTCCGGAAGTTAACTTATGAGTAAACGAGTTTAGATTTGGATTTTTATGATTCGATTAGCTTCCTTAGGTGATTTTAGACTTAGGAGTGTCCGAATATAATTTAAAGATTCGTGGTAGATTAAGCTTAAATTGACGAAAGTTGGAAGTTTAGAAATTTTTAGGCTTGAATTCGAGGTGATTTGGTGTTTTGGTGTTGTTTTGGGTATTTTGGAGTTTCGACTAAGTTGAGGTAGTGATATATGACTTGTTGAAATTACTGGTTGGAGTCTCGAGTGTCTCGGGTGAGTTTTTAATAGGTTTCGGCTTCCAAGCATAAATGATATCATATTGAACAAACGAGCTCCTATTTCTTTTTTAATTGAAGCATTAGATCTGTATCGTAATTACGGACCCGTAGCAAAAAGAATAATCTAATTTGAACGTCGTATGTGGATTTTATGGCTATTTTACTAAGAATTAGGTTGCCAGATTTTTCAGTTTAATTACGAAATTGGCACTAGCAGCGTATTTAAAAACCTGCACTATTTGCAAATATTAAAACCTACATATCTCATTCATTATAAAGTTAAATTGAGTAATTCAAAAGCCTAATTTGATTAGAATTTCACAAGAAATCTATTGGAGGCATAAAATATGAGTTTTGGAACCGTTTGGCACGAGAAACGAGGCATAATAGCTGAAAGAAAAATATATAAAGCTAGGGTTTGTTCCTTCAGTCATATTTTGAGTTGGGGAGCTCGGATTTGGGCGATTTTGGAGGCAATTTTCACTATATGAATTTGGGTAAGTATTCTATACTCCGTTTTGGTTATATTTTATAAATTCATCTTCGTGTTTGGGATTTAATTGATGATTTCAAAGTGAAACTAACGGAATTAGGGTTCGAATTTTGGAGAGTTTTAAGTGAGGATTTGAGGGACTAAAATCCAATTTTGATAAATTTTATATGGTTAGAATAGGTAGAGGACGAGGATTATTATTCTGCCATTTTTAACTAATTCCGAGATATGGTTACAGGGCGGGTTTTGGCCGGATTATTTTTATATATTTTTTATTTTTATTGTGGAATTCGATTCTTTAGACTATGTTGATAGTAGTAATCTGATTATGGTTAGATTCAGAGCTTTTGGAGAGTGAGTCCAGAGACGAGGGCATCCCGGTGTAGGATTTTATGTGATTGAGGTAAGTAACAACTTTAACTTTGGCTTTGAGGGTATAAACCCGGAGAAAGTAATGTCATGTGATTGTTTGGTGGTGATACCCATGCTAGGTGACGGGCGTGTGGGTTTGCACCGCGAGGGATTGAGACTTGTTCCGTCCCGTGAGGCTATGAGGCCTAATAGCTATTATTTGTGATTAAGTGTTTACTTGTTGTTGAACTTTTCTGCCTTCATGTTAGAGATAATTCTTAGGTTTTATTCAGGCTCACATTATTTTTACTCAAATATAGAAATTATTATAAATGTTTACCTTAGTCTCTATTGCTTGCTAATATGCTATAATACTTGATGTGGGCTGTGTCTCCTTAATTGTTGATGATGGTGAGGCTGGTGAGGAATGATAATGAAACAAATTCAATGGGACGAGTTTCTACTTTTTTGCCCACAATTATACATGAATTTGATTATGGCAAGACATAGAAATTTTATCACTTCAGGTAGTTATAATTTCTTACAAATTATATTAGAGCTATAATCAAAATTTATTGTCTTTGCTTGTATTTAAAATCAAATTACAGAATTTCAAGAATAATTTAAAAGAGAAAAATAAGATAAAATACTTACCAGAAATCCAGAATTTAATCATGAAGGAAGTTCATGGAGAAATTGACAAGTATCATGCTCAATCAGAAAGCTTTTGCTCAATTGGTTAGAGTGTCGTGCTGATAACATATTATAAAACAATAAAAGAAGAAAAATAATTATAGAGAAAAGTAGAGAGATGAATTTTTTATTAATTTGAGATGAATTACAATGGAATAGAGTCTCTCTATTAGAAAAAATGACTTAGCCACCAAATAACAAATCCTAAAATCTTTAAATATAGGCATTAACCTTAAATATAATTTATTTATAACAAAAAATAATTTCGACAATTTTATAATTTTTCAGGTAAATCAGCCTCAAAGTATACTAGCTATGATGAACGTCATGCTTCTTGGCCTTTTCTCGTGAAAGCCAATTCTTTTATCATCCAAGTATCATCTTCTCGATAAAAATAAATAACAATGATAGGAGTAGTAAAATTTTGAACATAATAAATAAATTTCTTATATTATATAAGATCTTATCTTAATCTTTAAAAGTTGATCACTTTCACTTATTATTGAAGATTAAGATTCCATAAATTGTGGCGCAAGAAATGATCGAAAATAAATTAAAATTATTTCGAACCCAAAAGCCAGCTAAAAAAGAAAGTAAGGGGTAGTTAGGGAGCAGGAAAAATTATATAGGGGTATGCTGGTAAAAAAAGGAGAAAGAAATAAACTAATAAGGGACCCACCAGTCTACACGTGCCTGTCCAAGCTGGGCACATGCTTCACCCCGCACCCACTCCCACGCCCTAAATTAATTACTTAATTAATACTAATAATTAGTAAATCTGGCGGAGTAAAAATTCAAAATAATTTAAAACCCCTGAATAAATCTTAGTCCTCTCTCTCCTCCTTACACACACTCACACAGTAACGTTCCTAATTTCCTCGCTTTCTCTCTCTATCTATCTATCGTAGCTCCCAAGTCCCAACAAACACTCACTGCAAGCAAAAAAGCAGAGAGTAGATTCAAAGGAAACACAAAACCCCCCTTTAAAAAATTACAAATATTTTCTCAAACTTTTCCTTCTTAGATCTCTTAAATTATATATTCCTTTCCACAGAACCCAAGCTGAGGTATAGAGTCTTGAGCTAGAAAGAAGAAGAAGAATCTGTTTCTGGGTTTTGTGTTTTTGGAGCACTTTGGTGGGTTGGCCCAAGAATGGAGAAAAACACTCCAGTTAGAAAGTCACACACTTCCACTGCAGATCTGCTTACTTGGTCGGAGAATCCGCCGGAAAATTCGCCGGCTATCGGTTCTGCTGCTTCCTCTGCCCGTTCACGCCAGGTGAGAGGATAACTTTTCCTAAAAACAAAACATTTTTAAAAATAAAAAGATTCTTTTTTATGTGGTTTAAAAGTTAAGGTTTTTGTTTATGTTTTTTTTCCTGGTGAAATGACAGCCGTCGGATGGGATCCAAAAGGTGGTATTTGGAGGTCAAGTGACAGATGAAGAAGTTGAGAGCTTGAACAAGAGGTAAAAAATATTTCAGCTTTTTCTGATTTTTGTATTTTAATTTACCGAGTATTAGTTTTTGTCTTTTCTGTTTTCTGTATATTTTGATTTTGTTAATTTATCTGACCGAACGAGAGGGCATTAAATGCTTCCATGGGCAGATATAATACGGATGATTTGTTTGATTGTTATTTTGTTTCTCTCTTATTTTTGGCTCTATTCTTCACGGTTTTCAGTTTTCACTATGCTTTCTTCTCTGTTCTTTTTCTATTTTCTCCATTCAGCCCTATTATTTTGTTCAAGGAGCTCAAATAAAGTAGAATTCATTTAAATGATTTATATAGTCGATCTTGGTTAGTTTGGAATGAGCTGTTGTAGTGGTTATTGTATCAATTTGACAAATTGTCTGCTAATTTTGTTAAGTTCTGACCTAAGGATGTTACATTTTTATGTCATATATCTAATCTCATTCATTCATTTCAGATCTGCACTCAGCAGTATGTGTGTTGCTTAATTAGAAGTGATTTAAACATCTTATCGAGAAATCTTTGTGTGGATAGTACTTCATCAATAATTGACATAACCTAAGTCATATTTGACAGAAAAAAGAGATATTGGATTGTGTTAATCATGTTTTTTTGTCCCTCGAAAAAAATTCATCACCTCCATTATTTGAAATGTCTTTATTGTTTTGTATTTTCCTGGCGTCTGTGACATCTATGAGTATAGGATTGTTGGGATGGTGTACCTTTGTCCTTATTTGTTACTTAAGTTGTATTGCATAAGCTGAAACTGTTAGGTTTGGCACTGTCGCAGGAAGCCTTGTTCGGGTTATAAACTAAAGGAGATGACAGGTAGCGGTATTTTTGTAGCTGATGGAGAAAATGGCAATTTAGAATCTGACAGTGCTAGTGCCATCCCTAATAGAAGGATGTATCAGGTACATGTCCTAGTTTATGTTATCTAAGTATTTAGTCAATTCATCATATATGGTCTTCTCGTGCTATTTACATATGTAATCATCAGTGGACTTTGTATTCTCTATCTATATAAACTTATGAACTGACTTCTTACACCTGCTTTTGTCCACAGCAAGCTGTAGCTGGTATTAGTCAAATTTCATTTGGTGAAGAAGATACTGTGTCACCAAAGAAGCCGGTCACTATCCCTGAAGTGGCAAAACAGAGGGAATTAAGTGGAACCCTAGAAAGTGAGGCTGAGATGAAGTTGAAGAAACAACTTTCTGATGCAAAGACCAAGGAGCTTGTTGGCCATGACATCTTTGCTCCTCCACCTGAAATTCAGCCTCGTCCATTGGCTGCTCGTGCGTTAGCACTAAGAGAAAGCATTACCATTGGAGAACCTACAAATAATGTATGTACATCTATCAATTTCTTTCGTTCAATTTATACAACAAGAACAACCTAGTATAATCTCACTTAGTGGGGTTTGGGGAGTGTAGTGTCTACGCACACCTTATCACCTTATCCCTACCCTGGGGTAGAGAGACTGTTTCCAAATAGACCCTCGCCATCCTTCCCTCCAAGACCTTATAAACTTATAAACTTGCATATTCCACATTCTGCTTTGCATTCCATAGGTTCAATCTTTATCCAGTTACTTTTAGAGCGGCAATTGTATCAGGAGCATAAAGGTTGAAATTGACAAAGAACTATCCTTTGCATTAGTAGACTCTCTAAATGATCCCACAAGAAACTGTTCCAGTTAGTCTTTAATCCTAAAAATGTGGAGTTTCTGAGCGTGTTATCAGGCTTTAACTGCAAAATCTTGGCTTAGCTTAGCTTAACCTCCTCAGGACAGGGAGGAGAGAGGAGTTGAGTGCACAGACACTAGCTTAACATCTGTCTTCTCATTATTTCTCCATCCGATTTTTGATTCCCTTCACCATTTGTCAGCAAAATATGTTCAGCCTCGTTCTTTTAATCTTTTGTCAGGGTGATGTGTCTGGTGATGAACAAGCAGTCAAGACCGCCAAGAAGATTCCTGAGAAGAAACTTGCGGAGCTCACTGGAAACGACATCTTCAAGGGCGATACTCCTCCAGCATCAGCTGAGAAGCATCTGAGTTCAGCAAAGTTACGAGAGATGAGTGGAAGTAATATATTCGCGGATGGAAAAGTAGAATCTCGGGACTTCTATGGCGGGGTTCGCAAGCCTCCAGGTGGCGAGAGCAGCATTGCATTGGTGTAACTTGCTAGGTCTAACTCAATTTACATCATTATTAATTGTGTTTCCTTTTTATCCATTATTATTTGTAGTTGGGGGTGTTTGGTTCTGATGTGATTTGACCAGTATTCTGGAATTTGGTATGTCCTACAGTCCTAGGTCTTATTTGACATGTCGACCAGAGCTTTATGAACTTTTGGCTAATTGGGTTTTATGTTCATAAATCTGTGTTTCTGGTGGACTTTGTTTTTGTGAAGATGTGTCGTCTGAGTTCAGTTAATTAATTAATTAATATTTGTGTCCTTTTTTTAGAC
Organism: Nicotiana benthamiana; assembly: GCA_034376525.1. Taxonomy (NCBI): domain Eukaryota; kingdom Viridiplantae; phylum Streptophyta; class Magnoliopsida; order Solanales; family Solanaceae; genus Nicotiana; species Nicotiana benthamiana. The sequence goes on from CM067326.1 coordinate 86,197,833, forward strand.
TCTGGTACATATTTCTAACATGCTTGCACCACTTCGTTAGATCACTTTCCTGTTTAGCTTTTAATAAATAGATGTATGGATTTATCATAGAAACAAAGACCAAATTTGGAAAAGAGAAAGCGAAACAAATAGCGAACAGAATTTGCAGAAGGCGACACTCTGGAGGCAAATACTTAAAAGAATATTCAAGGCAAAATAAATTGTTTCCTTTCGAGTTACATTTTTGGTCTTTGATGTGCACTTCTAATTAACCCAGCAAAATATTCAATTCTATTGGCTATTGTTGCTACATGAACCATGTTTTTCACCGAATTATGCTTCTCATTTATGTTGCTTTTTTGGGTATATGGAAAAACTTTACTAAGATTGTGTTTTGCGTTAAGTGAAATTACAAAGCACTCTCCAAGACCACCTTCAGAGAAGTTTACAGGAGGGGATTTTAATGGGCATATTGAGACGAATGCTAGGGGATATGATGAATGCTAAGGCTCGTCTACATATTACCCTCTCCAGACCTCATTTTGTGGGACTATACTGGGTAGTTATTGTTGCTGCTAGGGAATATGACGAGGTTCATGGTGATTTTGGCTTTGAGGCTAGGAAAGGTGAAGGTGCTGCTTTGTTGGATGTCGCTAAGACTTTCGAATTGGTGATAACGAACACTAGTTTCCTAAGAGGGATGAAAACGTGGTTACATTTCAACCATTTTAAGTTATTGAATTCTAAACTAATAATTTATATATATTTAATAAATTTTTTAAAACATATATGATTTGAGCAAAATTTATTGGGGTTGGTTGAACAGTAAACAATACCGTGACTTCGCTTCTGTTGAAGAATGAGGAATGTACTAACTTGGCGGAGTCTCCTTTTGGAACTAATTTATTTTCTCTCTCTATTACTAATTTGTTTTCTCTCTTTATTATCTCATCAAATACTGAGACAAATTAAGAATATTGGCTGAGCGTAGAACTAATCTGCTCAAAGCTGTTATGTAAATCTATCACACAATATGTATAAGTTTAATATTAAAATTTTACTTCCCTCGTCCCTTTATGAGAAAAATTTATTTTAAAACATTAACTATTAAGGAGAAAAACCTGGGCACATTGCGTTCAAACAAAAAGGAATATGGCTTTGTTTGGAAGGTAACCAATTATTATTATTATTATTTTTGTTATGAAATAATATAAGAACAAGAACAATATAGAGAAAAATAGAGAGAGGAGTATTCTTATTGATACTTTGGGATAGTTTATAATGGTATAGAACCCCTATATTTATAGGAAGAGAAATGAGTTAGCCTCAAAGTAAAACTCTTCTATAAGATAGACATTCACTCTAATTAGAGTTCTATTTATAACACTCCCCCTTGAATGTCTATTCAATAATGTGCCTCGTTAAAACTTTAACTAAAACAAAACCCAATGGGAAAAAATTAAAGAAAAGGAAAAAGAGTACACATGTTTGAATATGCGCCTATTGGTTGCCTCGTTAAAAACCTCGCAAGGAAAACCCAGTTGGGACAAAACCTTGTAAGGGAAAAAGAGTGCAACGCGCATTAACTCCCCCTGAAAAGAGCATCAATTCACATCCTTGAGCATTTGCATTCCAATCTTGTGCATCATCTTCAAAACGATCTTTTGTAGAGATTTGATAAATAAATCAGCCATATTGATTTGAATAAATATTCCACACCTTGAAATTATCATTCTTGATAGATATGAACATCTTCATATAATGTCGTGGAATGACTCTTCAATATCTCCATAGATGTATTCTCGATGCCATCATGCTTTGACTTTACACTTTCAAGTATTTGAACTACATGTCCAAAACTACATGTCTTTCATATGGAATCAATTCTTCTTGAATTGTATCTCTTCCATTTGGCCAATATTTTGTTTGTATTCGACAAACATAAGATCCTCATCGATATTTAGCGCTATCATAGATGTCGTCGACGACCATTTTATATCGGTTCCAATAAAATTTTCATAAGGACATAACATGGAGATCCCTTCATTCATATATCAGGTACCTGAATCTCTCATGAGATTTTATGAAGTGTTATGTCATGTGATCTTCTGGATCACTTGCCTCCTCATTATGATCACTTCGATCATTTGCTCATCTTCTTTATTAAGAAGTTCCTTTTTGAAACCGATTTGTCTAAACGCTTCAAGTGTATCCAAGACTTTATCCTTCTAGGACTTAATATGAGCATTTGCAGTGAGAATATAGTTACTTTCTTTGGGTCAGCAAATGCGTGTAGCATGCTTTGCAATATGTTGCAATTGAATTATTCTTTTATGAACTTCAGGTTCATATTATGATATTCGAGGATCTACATATACAAATGATAATTCATCCCATGTAACCTTTTCTCAATTGTTTATCATGTCTCCCCCTCATGTTAGAAAAGCTAACTTGTTTCCTCAACTTTGAGAAATCATCTTTGTGCATTATCATGTCAATATACACAGCACATTAATAATAAGATGAAATTATTTGGTTCCTGACCCTGAACCACTTGTGAGGGGAGAATATACTCTCGTATACAACGTATATCAATCTGATATATATAACTTTGTTCTCATAAGAAACAGTTTAGCTATTAAGTGGAGGCACTCAATAATTATCTTGCTAAACCAACTCTGATATAAACCAACTTATCAAGATGAACTATCTTGAGTAGAAAATCTGGAAATTATGCTCGAAGTTATATTACTGAGCAATTTACCTCGCAAGCACCGGCCAGGCTGCGGGTCAATAATAATTGCACATGTAACCATTTCATAGATGCATCATATGTGGTATACATGGCAGGTGAATGGGCCCATATTCACCTTTGATATTTCCAGAATTTATGGGCTTCAACCCGAACTCTTTAGTTGGTCAGTTCACTAATGAGAACAAGTAATACAAGAGAATTCGTAAAGAACTTTCTAGTTCTTTAATATTCATCCATGTGAATTCTCTATTATTGCACATCATACTTAAAATGAGATGGCTAACCCGAATGCCAACTGAATAAATTATCAATATTGATAAGTTCATGTTTACACCATGACATGTGTAATTCTCAATAAACTTCAGGTTTATTATGGTATGGGTTTTTATACCAATACATATCCACTTTATTGTGGCATTCTTTTGTTTGTGTAGTACAAATTGGAGAATAAAGCGGGTAGTTTTCACATACAGATTATCCCGCTACAAGTTGTTGTAATGGAAGATATCAAATCTTTCCTTTATTTATAGTCTCAATATAATCAGCGCTTTCGCGTGTACTTTAGAAACTGAATAGGTTTCTTTGAGACTTACTACAGCACAATACTCAATTGTGTTTCTCCAACATAGTAATAATTGGCTCTTCTAGAGCTCTCAGTTAATTTTGTACTACCACAAATTCATCAACATCCATGTGGTGAATATCTCTTTTAAAGAGAAAGTTATACCATTATGGTCATGTCAAACTTATATGCAAGATATGTTTCTTGCATTATTATTGTCCTTTGATAATCACATTGACAAATTATTTTGGCGTACAATAGGTACGTGACCAATGACCATTCATGCCATAATAATGACATCATCTCAAAACCTCTTTCTAGGGGTGAGTGTGGTATCATCTCAAACCTCCTTCTAGGGGTGAGTGTGGTATCATCTCAAACCTCCTTCTAGGGGTGAGTGTGGTATATTCAATACCAATTTCATGTTCATATTCTTCCAATAATGAATATGTGTTCGTGAATCAGATGTTGTCACATTCACTGCGGGGATATGTGATTTTGTTATCCTTTTCAAATATGTAAATGCGTCTGGCATTTGATTTGTTATTCTTTGCAAATGGATAATCTTTTGCACCTCATTTTCACAAATGGAGGTATGTGGATCAAGATGCATTTTTTCACAAAATTTCCCGTTTGGTTTCACCAACTTCTCCCCCTAATTTTGGGAAAAGTGTCTCATCAAATTGACAGTCTGCAAATCGTGTAGTGTACAAATCCCCTGTCAATGTTTCGAGGTAGCGAATAATGGAGGACGATTCAAACTCAACATATATTCCTAACCTTCTTTGCGGACCAATTTTGGTGCGGTATGGCGGTGCTACAGGCACATATACTGCGCATCCAACAATTCTTAAATGGCATATTAGGTTCATGACCCAAAACTAATTGCAACGGGGAATATTTGTGACAATTCGTCAGTCAGAGACGAACTAGCATTGCTGCATGCAAAATGGCGTGGCCCCAAACCGAAGTGGGCAGCCGACGAACTAGCATTGCTGCATGCAAAATGGCGTGACCCCAAACCAAAGTGGGCAGCCTCGTTTTCATGAGTAAATGAGGTATTCAAGATTATACTCATGTATTGTCTCAATCTGATATCCATTTTGAATGATATCTCTAAAACTCAACAAGTTCCTTTTAGACTTGGAGGAGAACATTTTGACTGATATCATTAAAACTCAACAAGTTCCTCTTAGACTTGGAGGAGAACATTGCATTCTCTAAAATATTGTTCCTTTAGGCAGAGTTATAGTTGCTCTCCAGGAGCCTTCAATCAATTTAATTCCCATGGTTTGACATACAAAAGAAAATATACGAACATGAGAATAAACAAACTCAATCAGTTTGTTTCATATTTAAACAATATTTTCAAAATCTGCTGAGGTTATTCGAATACTTTAATTGATAGTCGACTATCTTGGGAATCAGTTATTAGGATAGTCGACTAAATAAATTGGATAGTCGACTATCTTGCCTTGCGGAAAAATCTAGTTTTAATGCGAAATATTAGATAGTCGAATAACTAAGTTGATAGTCGACTATCTTAGTAAACAGTCATCAGGATAGTCGACTATCTAAATCAGATAGTCGACTATTTTAGCTTGCGGAAAAATCTAGTTTTATTGCGAAATATTAGATAATTGACTAACTGTTAGGTTAGTCGATTAACTCTACTGGAAAATAAAAATATCTTTGAAATTTAAGCATATTGAAACATTCTAAAGAACTAATACTAACATATATCATAAGCTAACTAATACGAGCTGATACTAATGACTATTAGTTTATTCAAATAAAATCAAACAATTCCATCTTCCTTCATCACAGATCCATCACCAATTAAGTGGTCTATTTTTCCCTCAGGGTGCTCAAAGAAGTCTGCCACATCCAAGTGGGTGATGTCAAAGTTGTCGTCAGAGACAAAATTTGTTTCAGGGCCTTTACTCTTTCGAGATGCTTGATAAAGGTCAACCAAATGTCTTGGTATACGGCAAGCTTTTGACCAGTGCCCTTTTCTACCGCAACGATAACATATAGTTTCTGAACTATTTGCCTTTGGATTCTCATCGTATCGTGCTTGTGGCAGAGTGACCAACTTCAGGTTGTCATATCTCTCCTTTAAGCCATTCCACAAGATAGGTGGATCTTTGACTGTGATATATTCAATTTTCAAACCTTCATCAAGGTGATGGCGCAAGTAAATTAAGGCCTTAGCACAGTTTCAAACCTTCATCAAGGTGATGGCGCAAGTAAATCAAGGCCTTACCATAGTCTTGGGTGGATGCGTTATTTCTGTCTTTAATGGCGTCTCCAGGACCAATTGCATCCAAATGGATTTCAGCATCCAACACCCATGTCATATAGTTCTTGCCCGAAATTTCAAGGGCAACGAACTTTCTTTTCATAATGTCAGACATAAGATACAATTACATCAAGAGCGTGTTCATACTTACAGGCTTTATTACAATTATCACATTCACTTCAGGGAATGGATCATAATGATGATTATAATTCCGTCTATTGCCACGTCCACATTCATTGATACCATCATGGTAATAATATTGTCTTCTTTCAGACTTATCACATACTGCTACCACATTCTCTAAAGGGAATGCAGCAAATTCAATGAGACGGATTTTCAATTCTATGCCCACAATCATTCATGAATTTGATCATGGCAAGGCATAGAAATTTTACCACTTCATGTGAGTGTAATTTCTTACAAACTCCATTAGAGTTATAATCAAACTTTGTTGTCTTTGTTTGTATATAAAATCGAATCGTAGAATTTCAAGAATTTGAAAGGGAAAAGTAAATTACTTACCTTTAAGGTATACCAATCAATGTTGTGATATCAAATATACCTCTTGAGTTTTCATCCCGTGGCAACAAATTCTGGCAACTTTGGTTGACTCCCGCGGCCAATTTGATGCCGGAGAACGCGACATATTTTCCGTATAGAAATTCAAGATTGCCATTGGACCTCCAAACTATCAGCAAACTTTAAAAATCCAAAAACCCATTGTTTGCTTAATTGAACAGAAACGTTCCACTATACAACTAAATTAAACCAGTCATAAATTCAATTGTAACAAAGAAATGAATAGCGGAAGTAAATAGCTAGGATCACTTGTATGTAATGTAGACAACGCATAATTATAGATTTTAATCGAACATAAAATCGATACTTATCTCTTGAAGCGTGACCCGGATAATGCCCGGAATTAGCGAAATTCGTGTGGGCCAATTACTCCTTAATCTTCTCAAAGTGCTTCTTGAGACGGTAGAGTCTCGTGCTGATAACGTGTTATGAAATAATATAAGAACAAGAACAATATAGAGAAAAGTAGAGAGAGGAGTATTCTTATTGATACTTTGGGATAGTTTACAATGGTATAGAACCCCTATATTTATAGGAAGAGAAATGAGTTAGCCTCAAAGTAAAACTCTTCTATAAGATAGACATTCACTCTAATTATAGTTCTATTTATAACAATTTTCAAATTTTTTTTAGTATTTCAAAAATCAGAGCGACTAAATTTAGATATTTTTCTATGAAAAGCATTTTAATATAGTAATAATTATAGAACATTTCCGACGACCAAGTGGTTCACCTAACATACAACCTGACGGCAAAGAAAATGTGTGCTGTAGGATGTTAGACACCTCCCGATTAATAAATCGGCACCTAATTAGTATGTAATAATGTTGCCTTAGGTAAATCTTCATCTATTTTCTAGGTTGGAAGAATCATAATTTCTGAGGGGGAAAGCTAACATGAAGTTGCTGTTCTATACATTTTCACAATTCGTAGCTGCTATGTATGTACTGAATTATTCGAATGATATGCTTACAATGATGCGATATTATTCGTCTTAGACCAAACTTTCATAATGTTTTCCCAAAGTCTTATATCAATAGAAGTATCCAATAACTTACAATTAAATTCTTTTTCTTTTCTACTTTCATGTAGGATTTTGTTGGTACATCCGAAATGTAATTTACTTGTACTAATTTACTAGAATGATACCATGCGAGTAAATTTTAAGAAAGAAAAAAGACAGGAATAACCTTAATTTTTTCAGTATAGTTGTTTGGAAATGATTCTGTTCACACCTTCTTGTAGGGTGGGCATATATTAGTTCGAACCGAAAAAATTTATAGAACTGCAATTTTTTTTATTTCGATTTCGATTATTCGGGTTTTCGTTGGTTTCAATTAAAAAAATTTTAAATTCAGTTTTTTTATTCGGTCGTAGGTCATTGAATTATTTTTTCGCTTAACCGAAAAACGAAATTATTAGTACATAAATTTTTTAAACTATATATACTTATATTGGCTAAGGCCTAATTTTAAGTTCCATAAAAATCATCCCAGTCTTAATCCACTTCTTAACAAATATAGGCCCAAACCCAATTGCCCAAAATCCAAATACACTAGGGTCATGCCTTAAGGTCATCAGCTCCTTTTCTTTTCCTATTCGTAATCTTTTTCCAAAGTAGGCTAGGGTTTTTCTTTCTCCGTTCTCTTCTTTCTATCGGCATTTCCCCCCCCCCCCCCCCCCCCCCCCCAAAAAAAAAAAAAAACGTTAGGACTCCATTGATACACTAATGATTTTTCCAAATACGTTAGGGCTTCCATTCATACACTGGTGGTTTTCTCTTTTTATTAGGATGATTTGAGTAACAGGGAACTCATACCAGATTTTGTTTACTAGATTTGAGTAACAGGGAACTCATAGCAGATTGGGAAATCAATGTTTAAATTGATACAATAAATTGCTCCTTTTTTCGGTCATCTCATTCCTAGTTTAAAGAATCCGGCTTAGACTGAATTTTGTAAAATTGGGCCTAGTGTAATAGTGTTTGTTATATATAGGCTTAGCCTATATATAGTTTATGATTATGTAAATAAAACAACATATTTATGACTTATCACAATCAAAAAGTCCAAAATTTTGGAAAAAACCAACAAACTAGTTCAATTATTACGCATAAGAAGCCAAGCCTAATATGATAATCTTCAAATCGAAAACCGACTAAAATAAATTGAACTGAAATTACAAAACTGAACTTAACCGAAATGATTTCAGTTCGGTTTTGATTACTATATTAACAAAATTGAAAACCAAATAACGAAGTCGAATTTCTTCAAACCGAATCAAACCGACCAAACGCCCACCCCTACTTCCCTGTACCTTGTTGCCTCTATGTCATTGATGAAATCAAATTTGAATTCAACTAAATTCATGGAGAGTAAAATTGTTGTTCACACAAATAACATATTATGTATATATATATTTTTTTAGCCATATCTATAGATTATAAATTGGTTATATACAATTATACATATATAATACATAAATTATGCAGATATTTTACCTCCATGGACTATTTTTAGTTTAAGTGTTTGGATGAGAGGCTATTTAGGTTAATTCCTCAAAATCATTAGGTGGAGTGGGTTTTGGGCCTCATAGGCTTGTTAAATGGGGATTTACAACCGTACCCTATATTGGTGCGACCTTTTAACATTTATCATATTTTTAAAATTATTGATTTGGTAGTAGCTGACAAATTTTTTGAAATAATATGACAATTACACCCCTGACAAAAGATATAAAGATACATCACACATTAATCGCGTGATTTGCAATCTCACTCATTCGTGAAAAAAAAATCTTATCATCTCCTCTCAGTAACTTTATCAAAAAATTAGAAACTTATCCAGATTCATCTTCACAATCGCAGTTGCATGAACTTGTTTCATGTTGAAGCTAAAACCTCATGCTAATGCATGCCGAAGTTATATATCATGCTGTCTACAGTTTTGTGATGAGTTTTATCCGAAACTTTTGTCTAAACATGTTGAAGTTATTTAGTTCATTTGCTAAAACTTCAGACTGAATTTGCTTAAGTTTTTTAGTTCATTTGCTAAAACTTCAGACTAATCATGTTTAAATTTTTTTAGTTCATTTGCTAACATTTTAGACTAAACATGCTTATGTTTTTATCTTGCAGTATGTAATTTTCTAGTGAGTTTTTTTTTGGCTAAACTGACAAATTTTATCTAACCAAGTAAAATATTTACATCCACCCGCTCATTTGACTCTAGAGTCGGGTCTACAAAAATAGCATCTTTTGTAATAATTTGATTCCCTATCGACCTTACTAACTATACTAGCATGGGAATCTATCTATCTTTTCTAATATTCCTTTCCATTTACAATAATTCACTCCTCTCATATGTAAATGAAGTACTGTATCTCTAACCAATTCTTACTTTCTCTACCGACTTGTTGAAATATTCTAAAGTTTCATTCCCTCCATATTTGGTACATTGCAGTAGCAAAGGCGTTGCCCAGAATTGTCCATTTCATGTTTCTGCTCCTTGTTTTCTTTTTCATCCAGTTGACCTCCTCTTGCCAATCCAGTTGACCTCCTCTTGCCAATTCCCTACTGTTCGACTAATTTCAAACAACTTCAGTATTTGATCCCATACAAACTTTGATTATGTACACTCAAAGAATAGATGTTCCATAGTCTCATCATTACCACTTGTGCACAATACACAATCCTTTGTTACATTGATACTCTATTTAGTTACTCTTTCCACAGTCGCTAATATTTGATGTAATGAAATCTCCAATATGAACTGATGCCTTGGCATAAGTCCTTTAGTAGATATAGGCTTTTCCAGGTCGGTTATGCATACTGTTGCATTTGACTAGTGTATGCTTTCTTTATGCTATACTTCCCTTTGTCCATATATGTTTCCAGTTCTTGCGCTCTATTCTTCAACCACTTTTTTGCTTCAAAAATCTTTCTTATGACCCAGCTTGCTTGTCTTGGAGTTTCCATTGTTTCCAGCTTCTTCTTTTTCATATAGTGATGATGAACCCATAGTACCCACAACTTATCTTCTTTCGTGCTATTGCTAATCGTAGTTTTCCTAATGCATTCCTGTTCCACATTTCAAAATTCAGAATATTCAGTCCTCCTGCTGCTTTAGGCTTGGAAACAGTCTCCCATGCTATAGGTGCCGATCTTCCTTCACTACACCCTTTCCACAGAAAAATTTCTGCAAACAGTAATCACTTTACCATGTACTTTCTTTGGTGGTATGAATACTTGAGCCCAGTACGCCTGCATTTCAAACAATACACTTTTTATTAATTGCGATCTCCCTGCATATGATAAGTACTTAGCTGTCCAACTTTTAACTCTTTCTGTTATCATTTCCACCAATGTCATACACTGATTTATAGATAGCTTTTTAGATGATAGAGGAGCTCTTAGGTATCTGAATGGTATTTCACCAGAACTCAGTTTCAGCTTCTTCAATATATCTTCTTTCTGTTGTGAACTTATGCCTGCCACAAAAAGTGATCTCTTTTCCTTATTTGCTTGGAGTCCAGAAACAGTTGAAAACAATTCAAACTGTTTCATTATTAACTCTATAGAAACCATATTTGCTCTACAACATATAAGCAAATCATCTGCAAAGCATATGTGTATCACTTGTAGTTTTTCACATTTTGGATGATGATTAAAATCTGGATTTATGTTTAGTTTCTTCAAAGCTATATTCCAATACTCCATTATCAATACAAATAAGTAAGGTGACATGGGACCACCTCGTCTTAACCCCTTTCTTGCTTGAAACTTCTGAGTTAGTCCACCATTTATCAGCAAAGAATACAACACTATACTTACACATTCCATAATGAGATTTACCGTCTTATATGGAATACCAAACTCCAACATTAAATTCTTCAAGAAGCACTAATCAACTAAGTCATATGCCTTCTTTATGTCCACCTTAACTATACATCTAGAAGATATTGTTTTCTGGTTATAACTTTTAATTAGTTCATGTTCTAATAGCACATTATCTAGAATATTTCTCCCTTCAATGAATGATGATTGAGAAGGTCCCACCAAGCAGTCTACTACCAATTTCAGTCTGTTAGTGAGTAGTTTGGCAATTATCTTGTACATTGTCGTGCAACAAGAAATTGGCCTAAACTCTCTCATGTAGTTAGGATTCAACACTTTCGGGATAAGGGTGATGGTAGTACAGTTCATTTCCTTGAGCATCTTCCCTGTGTCAAAAAACTCTCTCACTGCTTTTATAACATCTTCTCCTACAACTTGACAGTTTTCCTTAAAAAGTTCAGCTGGATAACCATCAAGACCTGGTGCTTTATCATTTGGTAGTTGTTGAACCACCCTCAAGATTTCCTCCCTTGTAATAGGCTTCAACATCTCCTGTTGTTGAGCTAAAGATAGGCAAGGCCTATCTCTGGCTATATGAATGTCAATTCCCTCTACCACATTATTAGCTTCTCCTAGCAGCTTTTGAAAAAAGAGACAAATTCCTTCTGTATGAGCTCTGGATCTGTCACCCTCTGGTTCTGTTATGTGCATATTGAGCTCACCTTGTTCTTAGCTTGCCTTAATTTCAATTGTGCATAGAAGTATTTTGTATCTGAGTCTCCATGTTTTATCCAAATTGCCCTATATTTCTGCCTTAGGATCTTCTCATACACTACATCCCAATCCTCCAGTTGCTTCATAGTCTCCTTTTCTTGCTCAATGAGTGCTGAATTTAGATGGTCCTCATTCAGTTTATTCTGAGTCTCATTGAGCCGTTATTTCAACTACTTTATCTTCATTTCAATTGAAGAATATTTTCTTTGCAAGCTTCTTGTCTGAATCTCGAATATCTTCAGCTTCCTATGATTGAATACACAGTATACCCCTGAATTTTTTGCTTCCATATGTTGCATACTGCTTCCTTGTACTCTTCATATTCTATCAACACATTCAACAATCTATAAGGTCTTTGTAGTTTCATTCTTTTAACTTCGGTATCTAACACCACATGTGTATGATCAGAGCAACCTGGTGCTAGATATATTGCCTCAATACCTGTATACCTTTCAAACCAATCTTCATTTCCCAAAGCCCAATCAATGTGACTGTATATTCTATCCTCAGCGCCTCTTTTGTTGCTCCAGGAATACTAGAAACCTCTTTTATTAATCAGACCAACTCCTATGTATTCAATGCACTGATTAAAATCCACAATTTCACTTGAATGAACTGGAGCTCCATTCATTTTATCCTCAACCGTCAAAATACTATTGAAGTCCCCCATAATAATCCATGGGCCTTTAATGTCTTCATTTATTTTCCTCAGCTGATTCCATAATTCCTGTCTACTACTTATACTATGCAGACCATATACCACAGTGACAGTACTCTGAAACTCAGAGTCCTTGTCCTGTATATGACAATGTATGATCTATGCTGATGTACATACCACCTGCATCTTCACTGCATGCTCTTTCATGCTAACCAAATCCTACCATTGGGTGCTGCAGAATAGTTATCCACTACTCTCCAATCTCTTCCAAACTTTTCTTGGATCTTTTCTGCTCTTCTTTGTTTAACTCTTATTTCCAAGCATCCAACCATGTCTATCTTATTATTCATTATAAAGTCTTTAAACTCTCTTTGTTTAAAGGACTTGTTTAGTCCTCTAATGTTTCATGCGATAAAAATCATATAGGTGGAATGGTTGTTGGAGTAGGCCCTTTGATAATCCATTATATTTCTTCATTCCTCTCATCTCTATCAGGTGGCTCCTCCTCTAAGAGGTGCAAATTTGTTTCTTCTGGTTATCACTTCCAGGTTAGCTGGTGGCTGCACTTTTTTTTGCTCTGATTAAATCTGACTTTTTCACTTCTATCTTCAATTATCATATGATTTTCCTGAGGCTTCTCCTTTTGCTCCTTTGTTTTATTTCTGTTCTCCTCAGTCACTACTTCCTGTTCCTTCCTTATCTATTTCTGTTTTGTTTTCTTTTTATGTTTCTCATTTAGATTCTTCATACAGTCACCATTAGGATGCCCAAACTTATTACACTCATGACAACATTGGCTTCCATTCATATTCAGCCTTTTGGACTCTGATTTTTCTATTTAGCTTTTCTATAGTTAGTTCATTCGGTAGAGGTTGCGTAATATCTATTTCAATTTACACTCTAGCATACGATATTCTTTCACAGTCCACTGTTAATCGATCTGTATATACTGTATTTCCCAAGCTACTAGCAATTCTGCCTAGATTCTCCTCATCCCAACATTGAATAGGAAGCCCATGCAAGTTCACCCACAATGGCATCACTCTCATAGGTTCCTTATCAATTTCAAACTCCGATTCCTAATTTTTCAAAATCATCAGTCTATTATTAAATGCGTATGGCCCTTTAGTCATGGTCAAATTCATATTATCAATTGATTCAAATTTGAATATAAAGTAACCATCATCATCCAGGAATACTGTAGGTGTTGCTACTGAATTCTACACTTTATATACAAAATTTAACATCTCTTTAAAGTAGGATTACCTCCTAGTATATAGCCTATCAACGCGGATCTCCACTTCTGACATTGCATTTGCATTTCCTCTTCATTCAGCTTCACAATTTTGATTCCATCTCTCATTTCAGGTGGCTAGAATTTCAATTGTAATCCTTGAGTCACTATTGTATTTCCCTTGATGACTTCTGCCATAGTTCGTTTCTCCCCTTCAGCTCCAAATCCCACAGAATACGTCAATTTCCTTGCTTCCGTAGCCACATTCTTCTCAATTTCTTATGAAATTTCCATCTCCTTCAGCTGTGGTCCTTGCATGACCGTTGGTGCACTTCCCATTCCTGTCATCCAATGTACCAATTGAATTGGAGCTAGCTATTGAATAGTACCAGATTCCGGTGTTATTAATCTAGTCAAAGCTTCTTCCTTATATTCCTCCGTCTGTGCTGGTTGTGAATTGCCTTTACGAGCAGTTTTTCGGCGAGTCATCCTTGTTTGCGCACGTTAGCTAGCCTTGCTAATCATGCGCCTCTGGAGTGTTTATGCGACTTTCTAGTGAGTTTTTCTAATGCATGCTAAAGTTATTTAGTTCATTTATTAAAACTCCAGATAAAATATGCTGAAGTTATTTAGTTCATTTGCTAAAACTTCAGAAAAAATATGCTGAAGTAATGTAGTTCATTTGCTAAAACTTCAGACTAAACATGCTTAAGTTTCTTTAGTTCATTTACAAAAACTTCAGACTAAACATGCTGAAATTTTTGTCTTGCAGTAACTAATTTTCTAAAGAGTTTTTGCTAATGTATGCAAAAGTCATTTAGTTCATTTGCTAAAACTTCATACAAGCATGTCGAAGTTTTGTAACACAATCTATAGTTTTGTCCTGAGTTTTATCCGAAACTTCAGTCTAAACAATCTGAAGTTTTTTAGTGCATTTGCTAAAACTTCAGCCTAAACATCTTAAATTTTTGTCCCGTAGTTTGTTAATAGTTTTTTATTAAAAAAATGGTAAAATCATCTTTTAAAAATATTTTTAATAAGGAAATAGGTACACATGCAAACGAGAAAATAAAATGGGTAAAGTTAAAAGGAAGCGACCAAACAGAACGTCTCGTATAATTTTTACGCTTGTTGAACTTGTTGGAAGATATCTAGAGAACTCTTTTAAGTTCCAAATATTTTTGGTTGAAATGAAATAGTTGGAAGTTTTTTGTCTTATTTCCCATTTTGTATAATGGCTTCGATATAAGTTATAATATATTAATTTGACGTATTTGTATTTAATCAAAAAATAACTAATAATGACATGAAAAGATTGTTTTACAGATAAACAATCACATCAAAGTTAAAGCTTGAATTCTTGAAAGTTGTAAAATTATTCTTATGTATAGTTCAAGTGTAAAAGCACTTACAAATTCTCTTTTAAACTGGAAGTAAAAGAATACGTTATATGTGGATGTGAGAGTATAATCAAGCATGTACAAACGACAAATTCGAACAAGAATGACACATATGCATGCGATGACAGTGTAAAAAATATTTTATGTAACTAATGCGCGTGTAATCACATTTTAATAAATATATAATTTTAGTAAAATATATAAATAATATATTAACTTATTATATTTGAGTTGTAAATAAGCTTAAAAAATATGAATTCTTGAGAATAATGATTGGTGATCTAATTTAGCAACTCGATGAATGAAGAATAGTGATAATAGAAGTCCTGCATCATCCTAGTCAATATTTTCAGCCGAAGATTTATTCATTGCTAGAACTTCATAGGTTTGACATTTTATTTCCCCCCTCAACAACGCATAAACTTATAAAAATTTAAGAGTTTTTTTAAAAATCTGAGAGGTACATATTTTTAAGTTCATTCTAGAAAATACTTATGGGGCATCTAACTGACAAAAGACGTTCTTCTTTTTTTCTCACAAGAAAAATGTAGATTATTCTATTTCTTAAATCAACAAGAATACTGTAGAAATTGTAAAATAACTAAAAGTAACTAAAAACAAATAAATAAATTTTAAAAATTTGACCAAACAAGTTCTATGTTGGAGAGACAAGTGGCAAACTTTATCGATGAGACTAAATCTTATATTCAGTTGGAAAAATTATTATGTAGCACTAAGGTGCATACGACATATTTTAAATGCGTAGCAATTAACTGAATTGATATTCCAAAACTATAATTTTATAGTGATATTCATATTCCTTGCATCTCCAAGAATGTGGCCAATTTCATTTTCTTGGTAGTTTTTAGCCATGCACACTATCAAATCTAATTTGTCATATCTTTCTATATGAAGTTTGATTACTCATAGATATTTAAATCCCGTGTTTCTATTTTTCTTCGTTAGAATTTTTTTCTCAAAATAACAAATTACATGTTCACATGAAATATATGTAATATGTAGAATACATTTATAATATAAGAATATTTATAAAAAAATTATAAGAATATTATTCAACTAATATTACGGACTTAAATTGATAACTCCATCGCTACGTAAAAGAACACAACAGATTTTGGCACTACAAAAATTTTGAAGATGTTTATTATCACAAAACTATTAGAATAATCTAAAAGTTAGAAACTTTATCTCAAATTTCATTTTTTTAACTACAGAAAATTTGATCTCTTTAATAGGATTAAATAATGCGTCTCCTACATATTCTCTAAATTTTATTTTTCCGTTGTTAACCTACGAAGATTTTGACATTATACTCTTTGTTAGATTATTAGGATAGATATAAACGGATCTCCTACTTATTGTTTACTTCTTTTTTCCAGTTTTTCCAGATTATTAGGGTTAATAATTAAATGCGTGCCCTACTTCTTCTCTTCTTCCTAATTTTTTCTTTTTTCTAAAAGATCATTTATTTGTATTTACAATTTTATCCATTATAAAATACACTCATGGAGGATAAAAAAGACGAAAGGTATTTCGCTAAGGGCCTTTGTGCTTTTAATATAATACTAATTTCTATGTTCGTGTGATGCACAAATTATTTTTTATCAAATATTATAAAGGAATTTTTACATTCCTATGCCACATAGGAAACCTTATTACCCTTAATGTTTAAGGTTTAATATAATTACACTTAGTATACCAAAGTAACAATTTATACCATAATTAATTAAGGATATAATTAATTATACATTTTTTACTCCTTAATTAAAGGAATCTACACATTTCTCTCTCCTAACTCCTCAGTCTCACTCATGTTTTACCAATACCCACGTTCTTTTTATCATTTTTCATCTTCTGAAACCAAATTCTCCATATAAATTTACAGAAAATTGAAGAAACCCTTTAACAAAGTTGGTTCCCCATTTTACTCCAAATGAAGTTCATCAATGAAGAACAACAAAATTTATCATAATTGAAGTCAAATCTTCAAAGTTCATATACACATTTACCTTCAGCTTCAACTTTTCTCAATGAAGAAGAACAAACCTTCAAAGAGACAAGAGAGCAACAATTCCACCATTGACAGCCATTAAAAAGCGTTGAAGCTTTGAATTCAACTTTGAATTTTCAAAAATCATTATTTGTTTTGATTGGGTATTGTTGAAAATAATTGGGAATATATTTTGGAATTTACATTTCAATTTTTGAGGGGTTTTGATGAAGATTTAGACTTGGTTTTGACTGAAATTCAGATTGAAACTCGAAGAAGAAGAAGACGACATATTACAGAAATTGTAGATAAATTATAGAAAGAATATAGATAATTATAGATAGATTGTAGACTATTTTTTACAGAAGATTTTCTTGAAGTTTTAGTCGTTTTAGATTTGTGAAACAAGAAAACAATGCATCTATAATCAAAATACAAAAAATCTACAATTTATCTATAAAATATCTACAAACGGGATACATTAAATTTTAATATCCCAATTCTCATTTCAATTGTAACATAATTGGCATTTTCGATATAATTGCATTTTTTACAGAAGATTTGTAGAAGTTTTAGTCATTTTTTATTTGTGAAAATAGAAAACAAAGCACCAACAATTAGAATATAAATAATCTACAATTTATCTACTAGATATCTATTTACAAACTGGTTACACTGAATTTTTATATCCCAATTCCCATCCAATTGTAACATAATTGTGATTTTTGACATAATTACGTTCTTTCAAAAGATTTGTAGAAGTTTTAGCTATCTTTTATTTGTGAATACAAAAAATAAAGCTTCTTCTTCTTCTTCTTCTTCTTCTTCTTCTTCTTCTTCTTCTTCTTCTTCTTCTTCTTCTTCTTCTTCCAAAAGATTTGTAGAAGTTTTAGCTATCTTTTATTTGTGAATACAAAAAATAAAGCTTCTTCTTCTTCTTCTTCTTCTTCTTCTTCTTCTTCTTCTTCTTCTTCTTCTTCTTCTTCTTCTTCTTCTTCTTCTTCTTCTTCTTCTTCTTCTTCTTCTTCTTCTTCTTCTTCTTCTTCTTCTTCTTCTTCTTCTTCTTCTTCTTCTTCTTCTTCTTCTTCTTCTTCTTCTTCTTCTTCTTCTTCTTCTTCTTCTTCTTCTTCTTCTTCTTCTTCTTCTTCTTCTTCTTCTTCTTCTTCTTCTTCTTCTTCTTCTTCTTCTTCTTCTTCTTCTTCTTCTTCTTCTTCTTCTTCTTCTTCTTCTTCTTTCAATATGAATTTCAGACAATACCAACTCTAATCTTCACCAAAATCCCTCAAAATTGAGACATAAACTCCAAACTATATTCTTGATTATTTTCAACAACACCCAATCCAAACAAATAATGATTTTTGAAAACCCAAATTTGAATTCAAAGCTTTCAAGCTTTTTAATGGTTATTAATGGTGGAAAAAATCTGGAAGAATATTTACTTCCATAATTGTAGCGCCTCTAAATAGGAATATCTGGAAGAATATGATTTGATCTGATTTATGCCAAATCTTTTTAGAATATTCTGTTCCTCAATTTTAGCTCGACAAATTAGGAAGATTCAGCTACTCTTAATTAGTATTTATAATTGATATAATAACTGTAAAAAAAATGTGGACATAACGAGTAAATTAGAAACTATGCACATTTTTAGTAATAAAGTTTCATATATAGTATATGAAAGAAAAAATCTCTATTATAAAACGCACTCCAAAGGTGATAAACTATCAATTGTGCAAATACCTTATAACTAATTGTTAACTGTTATAAAACAATAAAATAATAAGAGCAATATTGTAGGGAAAGAGAGAGAGAAAATTCTTATTGAATTTTGGGTGATTTACAATGAGGTAAGACCCCTCTGTTCATAGGAGGAAAAATGACTTAGCCTCAAAGTAAAACTCTCTATAAGATAGACATTCACTCCAAATAGGATTCTATTTATAACACTCCCCCTTAAATGTCTACTCGATAAGTAACGTGCCTCGTTAAAACCTTAACTAAAATAAAATCCAATGGGAAAAAAAATTCTAGAAAAGGAAAAAGAGTACACATATCTAATAATACGCCTTTTGGTTGCCTCGTTAAAAATTTTGCAAGGAAAACCCAGTGGGACAAAACCTTGTAAGGAAAAAAGAGTGCAACGCGCATTAACTCCCCCTGATGAGAGCATCAACTCACATCCTTGAGCCTTCACATTCCAATCTTGTGCGCCATCTTCAAGAGATCGTTGGTAGAGATTTGATAAATAAATCAGCCATATTAACTATAATGATATTGCACCTTGAAATCATAACTCATGATAGATATATAATATCTTCACAAATATTGTGAATGACTCGTCAATATCTCCATAAAGGTATCCTCGCTATCAAATTATCATGCTTATAGTTATAGCAAGATACATTTGTGCATAAATTGCACCGAGGAAGTGGTACCTCAAGATCAAGAATTGTAGATGCTTCAAGCAACTTAAATCCTTCATGGATTGTCATATAAGTTAAGTCATATAAGCCATATTATAGACTTTAGAGGCATATCAAGTTTCATGTCATTCTAGACAAATAAGATATCGAAAACTGATTACACATATCATTGACTTTATACTTTCAAGTATTTGAACTACATGTCCAAAATTACATGTTTTTCATATGGAATCAATTCTACTTGAATTGTATCTCTTCCATTTGGCCAATACTTTTGTGTCTATATTCGATAGACTTAAGATCTTCATCTATACTTAGCGCTATGATAGATGTCGTCGATGAACATGTTATATCGGTTCCAATAAATTTTCATAAAGACATAACATAGAGATTTTCATTTATATATTCAGGTACCTGAATCTCTCATGAGATTTTATGAAGTATTATGTCATCTGACCTTCTAGATCACTTACCACCTTTATTATGATCACTTTGATCATTTGCTCATCTTCTTTATCAAGAAATTTATTTGAAACCGATTTTTCTATATGGTTTAAGCGTACCATAGACTTTGTCTTTCTAGGACTTAATATGAGTATTTGCAATGAGAATATAGTTACTTTATTTGGGGTCAGCAAATGCTTATGGCATGCTTTGCAATATATTGCAAACGAATTATCTTTTTATGAATCTTCAAGTTCATATTATCGTAATCGAGGATCTAGATATACAAATGATAATTCATTCTACGTAACTTTTTCTCAACTGTTTATCATGTCTCCCCCTCATGTTAGAAAAACTAACTTATTCTCTCAACTTTGAGGATCCATCTTTGTGCATTATGGTGTTAATGAAAACATACACCGCACATCAATAATACTAAGATGGAGCTATTTGGTTTCTGACCCTGAACCACTTGTAAGGAGAGAATATAATGTACTCTCGTATATAACGTATATCAAATTGATATAGATAACACTTTTCTCATAAGCAATAGTTTAGCTATTAAGTGGAGACACTCAATAAATTATTTTGCTAAACCAGCTGTGACGTAAACCAACTTATCAAGATAAACTATCTTGGACAGAAGATCTGAAAAATTATGCTCTAAGTTAAATTATTGAGCAAATTACCGCACAATCACCAAGTTGCAGGTTAATAATAATCGCCATGTAACCTTCTCATAGATGCATCTTATGTGACATACATGGCAGATGAATGGGCCCATATTAACCTTTGATATTTCCAGCATTCATGGGATTCAATCCCAATTTTAGTTGGTCAATTAATTAATGAGAACAAGCAATATAAGAGAATTCGTAAAGAACTTTCTAGTTCTTTAATATTTACCCATGTGAATTCTCTATTATTTTTTCATATCATATTTAAATTGATATGGCTAACCCAAATGCCAACTGAATAAATCATCAATATTGATAAAGTTCAGATTTACACCATGACACGTGCAATTATAAATAAACTCCATGTTTACTATGATATGGATTATTATATCAATAAACATCCACTTTATTGTGGCATTCTTTTGTTTGTATAGTACAAACTGGAGAATAAAGCGGGTAGCTTTTCATGTACATATTATCCCGCTACAAGTTGTAGTTATAGAAGATATCAAATCTTTCCTTTATTTATTGTCTCAATATAATCAACCGCATTCGCATATACTTTGGAAACTGAATAAGTTTCTTTGAGACTTACTACAACACAATACCTTATTGGTAATTAATTGTATTTCTCCAAACTAGTATAATTGTCTCTTGCAGAGCTCTCAATTAATTTGGTACTACCATATATTCATTAACATACATATGGTGAATATCTCTTTTAAAGAGAAAGTTATACCATAATGGTTATGGTCAAAATTATATGCAAGATATATTTCTTGCATTATCGTTGTCCTTTAATAATCACATTGCCAAAATATTTTGACGTACAATAGGTACGTGACCAATGACCATTCATGCCATAATAATGACATTATTTTCTTATATCATCTCAACCCTCCTTCTAGAGGTGAGTGTGGTATATTCAATACCAGTAGCATGTTCATATTCTTCATATAATGAATATGTATTCATAAATCAGATGTTATCACATTCACATTATGAATGGACCATAATAATCTGTATGTGATATATAAAATCTCATGTCAAATCGATGACAGATACTTTCACAGAGTGAATGATTATTTTAAGAATCCTTATTGTTCTTATTACCACAATAATGACAATTATAATTTCGTCTATTGCCACGTCCACATCCATTGATACCTTCACGGTAATAATTTTGTCTTCTTTCAGACTTATCACATACTGATATCACATTCTCTAAAGGGAATGAGAATGGAGCAAATTCAATGGAACGAGTTTTCAATTCTTTGCCCACAATCATACATGATTTTGATCATGGCAAGGCATAAAAATTTTACCATTTCATGTGAGTGTAATTTTTTACAAACTCCATTAGAGTTATAATCAAACTTTGTTGTCTTTGTTTTTATATGAAATCAAATCATAGAATTTCAAGAATTTAAAAGAGAAAAGTAAATTACTTACCTTAAATCCAGAATTTAATCATGAAGGAAGTTCATAAAATAGTTGACAATCATTATGCTCAATCACAAAGCTTCTACTCAATTGGTTAGAGTCTCGTGCCATTACCCATTAGATGAGGGCCCGAACTCGTACAATTTCTTTTACCATTAAAAGAGTCTGTGCCTATCGCCATTAAGTGAACTTGTGATATTCACCAAAATTTTTTGAATATATCTTTTCTTCTTCTTTAAATATCCAGCCGCAACTCTTTCTTAATCTTCTCAAAGAGCTTCTTGAGACGGTAGAGTCTCGTGCTGATAACGTGTTATAAAACAATAAAAGAACAAGAGCAATATTGCAGAGAAAGAGAGAGAGAAAATTCTTATTGAATTTTGGGGTGATTTACAATGGGGTAAGACCCCTCTATTTATAGGAGGAAAAATGACTTAGCCTCAAAGTAAAACTCTCTACAAGATAGATACTCACTTCAAATAGAATTCTATTCATAACATTAATGAATATATACTAAGTTCAATAATCAGTTGATTTTAAACAAAACAAAAATAAAAAACTATCATGTATAATCCAAGTATTATACCTTTAAAATGCTTACGGCAATAATCATGGGCTTTTTACTCCTAAGTTGATTTCCGTACAATTTGCATCAAATATTTTCCTCTCTTCGCTTCGAATTAATTTGCAAATACACTGAATTAAAATAAAACCAATTTAAGATTTGACGGATAATTACTCATATTTGTGATAATTGAAACCAAAGTGTAACACATAAGTACTATAATATTAGCTATTAATTGAAAAAACAAAGCAAAATAAATACATCCAAGGGAACATGAATATACATTGTCGATGTGAATGATATGTCGTAATTTTGTCTACCTCTAAAAAGAAAATTCCGTCATAGATAATTTAAATGCATGACATGTATCTGACTGCAATTAGCATAAAGAGTACAACGTTGTAACATAAATTTGCAGCGGCCATTTACATATCCATTATTGTGAAGCATTACTCAATTACGAAAAACAAAAATTTACTTAATTACGAAAAACGGGAACAATTAAGAAAATAAATAATACCTTTAAAGAAAATTACTTCGTTCTACACCAAAATCCTTAGAAAATAATGAACAGTATGAAACAATATCATTTTTATAGAAATAATTGGCTTCTTGTTCTGCATGAATTCGTACGATTAAGCTGAATTCCATTGAGAAGATTAAATAAGGAAAAATATTATTTTCAAAAAAGAAAAAAAAGCTACAGGAAAAACGTTGGCGGTGAGTAGGCTGAATTCAATGAGTGAAGATAATAAAGAAAAATATTCTTGTAAAAAAAGGAAAAGACTTAAAAAAGTTGAGCTAAAGAAACCAAATCGACCAAAATTAGGCGTAAACCAAATCAGCCAAAAAGTAGGCGTCTAGAATTTGACTCAAAGTCAATTATGTAACATTAATGTATGCGTAATTTAAAGGAAAAAAACTAGTTTCAAATAATTTATAATTAAATTCTTAAATTATACAAATAATTAAGGTTATAAAAGTCGATCAATATTTTTAAGAATATTTTCATCATTCAATATGTAACCTAATTATTTGTGCTTTTACAATAAATTTAATAGATATAGATAGATAGAATAGATATAAATTAGTTCACTTATCAAATAGTTACATGTAAAGATGATGTAACACTTTTTTATGTCCAACAATTATATAATTTTCCTCTCTTTTTGACATTTTTTCTTTTCGTTTTTGTTCCAAGCAAGCATTATTGTTTGAACTTGATAAATTGAAATAACCAACTCATTCTTTAGAATTTTGATATTTCATTATTTCTTCTCTGCCATGATGCATAGAGATTTAGTGAAGATATCAGCGAGCCGAGAATGAGTGAGAAGAAAAGAGAAAGAAATGAGACCGGCCTGAAATTGTTACCGGACAAAATGACAATCAAGATCAACGTGTTTCGTACGCTCGAGGAAAATAGGGTTTTTAGCAATATGAATCGCAGCCTGGCTGTCAGAGAGAAGAGGAACATGCAGAGCAGGAGAAACAAATAGGTCATCGAGAAGACAAACCAGCCAAGTGATCTCAGCAACAATACACCTCATAGATCGATACTCGGATTCAGCAGATGAAAGGTTGTTTCTTGGACTTCCAAGAAACAGGACTACCACCAAGACTGATAAAGAAGCCACTGATGAACCGGCGAGAATCAAGGCAAGTGCCCCAATTGAAGTCACAAAAATCAAGAAGATCAAGAGAAGGAGAAGCACTAAGAAAAACACCAAGACCAGGATCATTGAGCAAATAACGAAGGCAATGATTAGCATCAGAAAGATGGGGAACTCGAGGATCCTGCATATACTGACTAAGGTGTTGAACAGTGAAGGAGAGGTTAGGACGAGTGTGAGTAAAAAAATTAAGCTTCCCCAGCAAATGTCGATAGAGAGTTGGATCAGACAAGGGCTCCCCAACACCAGCGAACAATTTGCAAGAAGGGTCAAGAGGAGAGCTCACAGGAGAAAGAGCAAGACAATCAAACTCAACCAATAGTTCAATTAAGAACTTGCGTTGACTCAAAATCAGACCATGAGGCTCCTCAAGAACTTCCATTCCCAAGAAAAAGGATAAGTTCCCTAGATCCTTAATTTTAAATTCTGCATCTAAGATATGTTTTAGGTCTTGTAGCTCCTGGAGATTGTTCCCAGTAAGAAGAATATCATCCACATAAACGGCAACTGAAGAAAAAGAATCCCATGTCTTCTTGTAGAATAAAGAATAATCGTTGAGGGAGTGAGAAAAACCCTTGAAATTTAAAGTAGTAGTAAGACGAGTATACCATTGTCGAGATGATTTTCGTAGACCATAGAGATACTTCTTTAGGCGGCAGACCATATTATGAGAGGGAGGATAAAGACCAGCAGGAAATTCCATATAGTCTTCCTCAAACACATACTCATGTAGAAATGTGTTATTAACATCCAACTGATACAAACCCTAGCTCTTCTTAACAACAATAACTAAAATACACCTTATGGTAGTCATTTTAAATACGGGAGAGAAAGTTTCACTACAATCTATACCTTCCCTTTGAGTATCACCAAGAATAATCAATTTGGCCTTTAGTCTTTCCACAGACCCATCAGACTTAAGCTTGACTTTGTAAACCCAACTTGCAAGGAATAACTTTCTTCCCTGGGGGAAGAGGAACTACATCCCAAGTCTCATTAGCTGACAAGGCATCAATTTCTTTTGTCATGGCTTCCTGCCAACCAGGGTGCATAGCTTCCTGAGAAAAAGAAGTAGGTTCCTGAATGAGGGGAATATAGTTTAGCAGAAGTTGATTGGAAGGAGATAGAGCAGAAAAGGAGTAGTGATTAGGAGTGATAGGAGAAAGAAAACATGTAGTAGATACATTAGTTAAATATACATTACCACAAATATAGTCAGAAAGGTATGAGGGAGCTATATGTTCTCTGAGAGATCTTCTAAGTGCAGTCTCCATAGGTAGGCATGAGAGCGTTCAGATATAGGAAGAGATTGAGAGGTGGTTGTGGAAGAAATATGTGGTGAGTGAGGAGTAGAATAAAAAAAGAACATGCATATAAGAAGATATGGAGTTAGATGTGAAAGAAATGTGCGGAGAAGGAGGAGTGGAATCAGAAGAACCAGGGGAGAAAATAAAAGGGGATTCAGAGGCAACAATAAAAGGACTAGGGGGAGAAACATGAATGTTGTTAAGAAAGTCATTGTGAGAGAAATGGTTTAAAGGACTTGTGGGAAAAAAGGGTGTGGCAGAATTAGATAAGTAGGCAAATAGGTAAACAAACAGATGAAATACCACATCCGTAGAGATAAAAGATGTCTCTAGTGAGAAGGTTCAAAAGCTTATAACCTTTCTTACCAAAGGGATAGCCAATAAAAGCACAAGTCGCTGCCCTAGGATCCAATTTACCCCTGTTTTGAGACAGGATGGAAGCATAACATAAACAATCAAAACATATGAGAAAGAATAGTCTGGTGGTTTGTGGAATACGATTTCAAAAGGTGTTTTATAATTCAACAGTTTTGTAGGATATCTACTGATTAGAAAGGTGGTTGTGAGTAGGCATTCTCTCCAATAACTGGTGGGCAAGTGATATTGAAATAGAAGAGCTGTACAAACCTCCAATAAATGTCTATGTTTGCGCTCAACTATCCTATTTTGCTGCGGTGTTGCTACACAGCTTGTCTAATGAATAATCCTTTTGGAAAGAAAATAGGCAGTTACACAAATGCTAGACCCAAGCTCTAATGTATTGTCAGACCTAATTTTCTTTATCTTTATGTTAAATTGTGTTTCAACCATTGAGATAAAGGATTTGAGTATGGTAAAGGCATTTCCTTTTGTGCTCAAAAGGTAGGTCCATGTACCCCTGCTAAAATTATCCACAATAGTAAAAAAGTATCTGAAACCATCACGAGTTCCTGTTGTATATGGACCCCAAGAGTCAATATGAATAAACTCAAAAAATTTAGTAGTAGAAATGTGACTATTAGGAAAAGGCAGCCTATATTGTCTAGCTAAGGGGAAAATTTCACAAGGGTTCACAACTTTATTAGATTGAAAATGTAGTAGGCTAACAATATTTTTCATACTATTAATTGGCATATGTCCTAGTCTAATGTGCCATATATCTTGACAGAAAACTACATAGTTAGACATATAATGAATAGAAGAATCAACATAATTTTTATCAGTAGATGAAAAGAAAGCCGTATTTATAGAAGTAAGAAATCTAGAAGGGTAATGTGTAGATCTCAGAATGTATAGTCCATTACTGAGTTTACCAAGGTCCAAAGGCCTCTTCAAGGGAAGGCCCTGCATAGAGCAGAGAAAGGCACCACAGATTAGTTCACAACCAAATTGATAACAGAATTTGTGAATAGAAAGTAAGTTGAACTTAAAGGAGGGAACATATAATACTATGTCTAGATCATGTCTGGAAACAAAGATACTTTTCCAGCATGCGTAACTCTGATTTTGAAAGAATTTGGTAAGTTAATAGTCAAAGGTTGGTCTAGGGTAATGATATCAAACAAAATAGATTTGTCAAATGTCATGTGTTCAGAGACACCCGAGTCTAGGAACCAAGAGTCTATAAAGGATTTATTAGGTAGTAAAGAATGTAGTATAGGAGCTATACCAGCACAGTTAGCAGTCACATTAACTTCACAACTTGATGCAACTTGTTGTCCAATTTTGACTTGTTGTAGTATTTCCATAAGTTGAGAATATTGTTCTTGATTTATTCCCATGATATCTGATGAATTATGTTGTTGAAATCCTTGATTATGTTGCTGAATATCACCAAAAATTTCTTTTGTAGATATTCATTCCCTTGTATCATATTTGAGTTTTGAAATTTTCTTGTTCTATTCCCTTGCATATTTCCTTGTATATTTGTCTTAAGTTTGTTTTGATAACCATGAATTTTGAAACACCTCTCAATTGTGTGTCTAGTTCTTTGGCAATAAGTGCAAAACATAATTCTTCTGTCAGTTCCCATTGCTACATTATTTCTGTTTCCTCACCCAGTATTTTGGTTGAAATTCAACCTACTTTGTCCTGAGTACTGTCTAAATTTCTATGTTGAAGCATTAAATGAACTTGAATCCATAGGGGAATTCATTGTAGGTTGAATAGACCTTTGTTTTTTTACTTGAAGAAGCAAAGAATATACCTTATCAATGATTGGTGTAGGGATCATCATCATTGTATTACCTTTACAAGTAGTGTATGTTTCATTCAGTTCCATGAGAATTTGAACTAATCCCTGTCTCTCCTCAATTGCTGATTCTTATATTTTGCTTCACATATGCATTCAATACAAGTACATGGAACCTTTGCATCTAATGCATTTAGCTCATTCCAGATTGCCTTTATATTATTAAAATAGGTTGCTATATCATTAGATCCTTGTACAGTTTCTAACAATTTCTTTTGCAAGCCAAATAATTGAGCTACATCTGATTGTCTATACCTGTCTTCAAGTTGTTTTCAAAGGTCCCTTGCAGAATTGGAATAAAGAACACTTGACCTAATACCTTTTGTTAAGGAATTCAACAACCAAGCCTTCACTATATCATTGCATCGACTCCAAAGATCAAAATATGGAAAATCATCTCTAGGTTTGAGAAGTCTTCCATCAATTAGTCCTAATTTATTTTTGGCTGATAATGAAATCAACATCGATTTACGCCAATCTGCATACCCAATTTCGTCGAAAAGCGTGAATACCAAATTTATCCCAGGATTATTCGAGGGTCTCAAATAAAACGTGTGAACTATCAACAACAATTTGATTTGCAATGAAAGGATTTTTCTCTGCCATTATTATCAAAACTAAAGTAGCAACAACAATGGATAAAACAGCGAATTATCTGAAACAAATTGGATTGAAGAACAATAAAAAAACTGAATTTGCTGAATTGTAAAAGTAATTCAGAAAAAGATTGTAAAACAGTATAGAGGACTTAGGAGATCGAGCACCTGTAGCTCTGATACCATGTTTGAACTTGATAAATTAAAATGGCCAAACTCATTCTTTGAAATTTTGATATTTCATTATTTCTTCTCTGCCATGATGCACATAGTACAATGTATATATATGTGTGTATGAGTAACTGCCTGGCTTTAATAGCTAATTATATAAATAGCCCTAGAACTTTCTAGAATAGAAGTGTAGCTACAAGGATAAAAACGTAAACAAAACTATCAACTATAAAGGGTAAACTAAGTGATGCCCTTGAATGTGTCGTCAGTCATTTTCTCCTTTACGAGTTTCGCCACACCATTGTCAACACATATTTAAAGTAGTTACGTCTACACTTTTTCTTCCATTTAGTGTACTTGTCCATCAATTTCGAGTATTTAGCTGCTCATTAAGCTTTCATTACTTATTTCACGAATATCAACATGAAGGAGAGGCGAACTGCTATGACCAGTAAGGACTTTAAAGACACCATTCATACAATTAGCACGAATATAGAGATTTAGATTTCTGTAGTGATATTAATACTATCTACTTTTATCTTTTTGTTCTCTTGAGCCGGGATTTTCGGACGAAAATAACCCCTTTACCTCTTAAGGGTAGGAGTAAGGTCTGCGTACACACTTTTCTGAATTAACCATTTAATCAAAGCAATGTTATTTTATACTTTTTTTATCAGTGTTTGTTTATGGATGATTAATGGGTTGATTTTACAAATGGTCATATAACTATGATTTTTTTTACCAAGGTTATGTAAGTTTATTTTCTCACACAAAAATTATATAAGTATAAAATATTTTCACTAAAGTCATCGAACTTTTTTTTCTCACACACAAATAATAAAAATTTCACTAACTCACACAAAAATCATAGTGGTCGAAAAATAATTTTTTCGAGAGTATTTTTTTATTTTTCATTTTCAGTCTAATTAATAATTACCCAATTAAAATAGGAACAATATGAGTATATTTTAGCCGCTCTAAAAAATAAAAACCAATAAAATATTTTTTATATACATATGTGTATTATATACATATAATATACGCATTTTCTCTCTCTATACATATATATATATATATATATATATATATATATATATATATATATATATGTGTGTGTGTGTGTGTGTGTGTGTGTGTGTGTGTGTGTGTGTGTATTGGCCAGTAAATACAATTAGTTTCGGTCGGCCAATTAATTTTATATTTTTCTTTAAAATAGGAATATATCCAACCTAGCCTGACTCAATAACCCTATACGTAAGTTAAAATAATGCTAAAAGTAAATTCTTCCCCTATAAAAAATTTAGTTCGGAATGCATGAGATTCAGACAAATCAGACAAACAACAAAGAAATAAAAGGTGTAGTATTTGAAATAAAAATGATAGCAGTTTAAATCAAAATCTTGCAAAAAGAGAGATAAAGTATTATATTTTGAAGAATTTACTATTCACTTTTAGTATTATTTTAATTTATATATATGAGTATTGGGTCAGAAGGGCCAGGTCGAGTCGGGTCACTCCTATTTTAGGTGAATTAAAAATAAAAAATAAAAAATACTACTGAAATTATATTTTCCAATCATTATGATTTTTGTATAAATTAATAAAAGTTGTGATTTTAATGTGAGCAAACATAATTATATAATTTTGGTGAAAACAATTATAGCTATATAATTTTTATATAAGAAAATAAAGTTATATAAGTTTAGTAAAAAAATCATAATTTGTAAAATTTACCCAATGATTACTTTACATTATTAATGTTGGCAAGGTTTTCTGCAAGTATTTGTTTAATGCACTACTATACATGGAAATCAACCTTTCCTTTTTTTTTTTTGTTTTTTTACCCAGATATTTCATTAGTCACCGTCAACCTTTTGAATTTTGAACCCCAAAAAGCTCCAACTTAGTTTGCAAATTAATATTTCCTCCGTTTTAATTTATGTGAATATATTTAATTAAGTATAAAGTTTAAGAAAAAATAATTTTTTTTTAAATTTATGGTTCTAAACAAGTCACAAAGGGGTCAGGATATTTGTATGGTTATAAAAGTTTCTCATTAAAGGTAGAATTGCATGTTTAAGCTAAATTGTTACCAGATTTAGAAATAGGTCATTCTTTTTGGAACAGACCAAAAAGAAAATAAGTTCACATAAATTGAAACAGAGGGAGTATTAGCTTTTAATAACTCGTTAAGTAATATAATTAAATCGCAATCATAACAGAGATTAAGACACAAAAAATTATAATCTTGAGTTAGAGTCTAAGGAAGCATACTGTTAAACTTCATGGATTCAGCAGCGACAGCATGCGACGATTAAGTCTAAGAGCAACTTTCAAGATCCACTAGCTACATGCTCTCACAGTATGGAGAACTTTACCAATAGAACATCTATATTTACCATGTATTCAAGAGGTAGAATACTCTAGGGTTTTCTAATAGCTAGGAAAGGAGGGGTTGGTCTCTATTTATAAAGAGTGTCTACCTATCACAGGCCAATTGTTATTGTGCCTCACTTATCCACACACATAATATTTAATATTAGGCTTTTTATTATCCACCACTTGGGCGAGGTCACTATCCTTTCAAGCTATAACCATTTAATGCATGTCTAAATTCCAACATTCTCCAGCTTGGACGCCAACGTTAAATGAGGACAAGAAAATAATTTTAAAACTTTTGAGTTTCGAGAAAAACATTTTTTTTAAAACAAAGATTTTCGACTCTATAATGTCCACACTATTCACATAGACAAGGATATAATGACCTATATAACAATCTATCTAGTCTCAATGGAGAACACTAACAATGAATCGTAGTAAACATCATACCATTTCAAGATATAAATTCTCTCTATGATCACATGTGCTAGAATTTCCATCAACATGGATCAAACATGTACGCTAGATATGTTATCTATCTAATCAAGGTGAACAGAGCCACATCCTTAGAATGAATAATCCTCCAAATGATATTATAACCAAATCATCTCAGGATCCTCCAAGTGACACAAAAATCATATCACCTCAGGAGGTTTTCCTTGTGCCTTACCCGAGATAATCAAGGAAACAAGCAGCAAAACGCAAAGATACCATTATTTTATGAAATATCCAATTGAGAATAAAAATAAATAAATTATTATGTTAATCAATAAGCATAGCAAATATGCAATAACACAAGCTTGCATAAAAATAAAATTTATTAAAATTAATATCGCATTCAGAAATTACAAAGTAACTCCAACTGGCTAAAGCACATCAAAATACTCTAAAATACTGTAAAGATCCGGCTGGTCGTTTTAAGAGTTAACACCCCGATTTCCTAAAAATTGCATTTTCCTTATTTGTTTCTGCTATTGTAAATTGTGGGGAAGGTTCATTTTGAGTTTCGGAGTGTTTCAGGACACTTACTTCCTAAATGTGAGTTTAAGCTTTAGAATTTGGATCGTAGTCAGAACATGGTGAAGACAACCTCGGAATAGAATTTTGTTTGTTCGGTGAGCTCTGCTGGATGATTTTGGGCTTAGGGGCATGTTCAGATTGTATTTTGGGGGTCCGTAGCTTAATTAGGCTTGAAATGCCGAAAGTTAAATTTTTGAAGTTTCCGGTTCGGTAGTGAGATTTTGATATCGGGGTCGGAATGGGGTTTCGAAAGTCGCAATAGGTCCGACGTGTCAATTGGGATGTGTGTGCAAAGTTTTAGGTCATTCGGACAAAGTTTGATAGACTTTTTGATCAAAAGCGAAATTCGAGAGTCTTTAGAGTTTTTAGGCTTGAATCCATTGTTAGTTCGATGTTTCTATGTTGTTTTAGGTGTTTTGAGGATTGGCATATGTTTGGAAGGTGGTATATGACTTGCTCGTGCCTATAGTTGAGGTCCCAACGGCCTTAGGGTTATTACGGGTGGTTAATGAGTGACTTTGAGCTGAGTTTGGCGAGTGAAGGAGTTATGTTGCTGTCATAACCGCACCGGCGGTTAAGGGACCGCAAATGCCGGCAAGCAGTAGTGGATAGGAAGCAATAGATGCAGCCAAGAGAGGGACATGCTTGGATCGCAGAAGCGAGGTCCTGGTCGTACCTACGATTGAGCAAATGCGGGATTTCTTGTGCAGGTGCGGCCCTAGTGTTTTAAGTGAAGTTTGCAGGTGCGCACCATGGACCACAGGTGCAGGCTCGTAGGTGCGACTATTTAGGTGCAGGTGCGGTTTTGCTGGGGCAGAAACTATAAATTCCACCCTTCGCGATTTTTGACCATTTCTCTCAATTTTTAAACTATAAATTCCACCCTTCGCGATTTTTGACCATTTCTCTCAAATTTTCAGTTAGGGCGAAGCTCTGGAGGACATTTTCAAGGGAGATTTTTAGAGGAATTCGTTGAGGTAATGTCTTTGGTACTTAAGCTCATTATTATGGTGATTTGTATCATTGTACGTATGAAATTTAAAGGAATATTAGTGGTAAATTAGGGGTTACGGCTTGGTTAATTGGAGAGCTTTGAGTGATAATTTGAGGGACCATTTGAGGTCCGATTTTGGTACTTTTGATTTGACTAAACTCGTGAGAGGTTGAAAAATACAAATTTATAAATTTTACCCTATCCGAGACGTGGGCTCGGGGGCATTTTAGTTATTTTTCCTAATTTCGTTTATTAGCTTAGAATTAATTACCTAATTGTAGAGACTAGATTTCGTCACGATAGTTTACGGAGGGAACTGGGATCGTGTCAAATACCTATGTTTTAGTATGTTCATTAAACACTACAGGACTAAGAACTTTAGTCAAGGGATCATCCAACATAGATTCTGTGCTAATATGCTCAATACATATATCACATTCTTTTACTATGTCTCTAACTTTAAGAAACTTAAGGCTAACATGCTTAGAGCCTTTTGTTTTCTTGTTATTTTTAGAGAAGAACACAACTACACTGTTGTCACAGAAAATAGTTATCGACTTAGATATAAAATCTATTATTTGTAATTTAGTAAGAAAATTCTTCATCCAAACAGTATATGAATCAGTTCAAAACAAGCAATAAACCCACCTTCCATTGTAGATGTAGCAGTGATACGCTAGTTCTCACTTTTCCAAGAAACGATACCTCTAGCCAACATAAAAATATACTCAGAAATTGATTTCATAGTCTCTTTATAACCTGTAAAATTATAATCTGAATATATCAGCAGGTTTTGATCGTGAAATTTTTTATACACACGCATGAAGTCCTTGGTGCGGTGTAGATATCTCATCACTTTCTTTACAGCCACCCAATGTGCACACCCGGGATTAGAAGAAAATCTTCCCTATATATTAACAACAAATGATATATCATGCTTTGTACAAACTTGTATATACATCAAGCAACCAACACCACTTGCATATGGCACATCTTTTATAGTTCTCTTTTCAACATCATTTTTGGACATTGATCCTTGCTAAGTTTGTCCCATTTTACAATAGATGAAACACCAGATCTACAGTCTTTCATATTGAAAGTTCAAAGAACACTCTTAATATAAGAACGTATAAACCCAACAAACCACGTGACCTGTCTCTTTAAATTTTTATTCAAAGAACAAAAGATGTTTCACCAAGATCATTCATATTAAATAATCTAGACAAAAGTTATTTCGTCTCATTTATCAAGCCCAAATTGTTTGTGGCAAGCAGAATGTCATCAACATAGAGAACCATAATAATAAAATTTCCATAAGCTATTTTGAGATAAACACATTCATCAAGCTTACTTTTCACAAATTCAAATTTTGTAATAATTTCATCAAATATTTCAGGTACTACTGCCTGGAGGCTTGTTTAATCTCATATTTGGATTTGTTAAGCTTGCACACTAGATGTTCTTTATCAGCTTCTTTAAACGCTTCAGATTGAACCATGTAAACTTATTCAAGAAGACTCTTATTCAGGAAAGCAGTTTTAACATCCATCTGGTTCAACTCTAAATCAAAATGAGTCACAAGAGTCATCACGACTCTAAATGCATCCTTAGATGAAATATGAGAAAATATTTGCTTATAATCAATACCTTATTTTAGAGTATAACCCTTAGTAATCAACTTTGATTTATAACGGCCTATACTTTTCTTAGAGTCTCTTTTAGTTTTAAACACCAATATGTAACTAATAGGCCTAAAACCTATAGGCAATTCAACTAACTCCCACACTCTATTGTGTTATATAGGGCATATTTCATCTTCCATTGTCTCACGCCATTTATCAAAATATGGAGAGAAAATTAGCTTGAGAATATGATAAAGGATCAGTCAACTCGCCAGTATCATTAAAATTTTCAATCACATGTACGATAAAATCATCAGAGATGGCATATCTTCTTTCTCTTTCTGACCTAGGGAGTGGTTTATTGTGTTCATTTAGCTCAGGGATCATGGGATCTGCGTGATTTTTCCCTTGATTCTCCCCCACATGAATATGCTAGTTTCCCATATTTCATCTACAACATATACATGGACAATGACTTCATTCTCTTTCAGCACAAGTTTCTTCCATATGAACAACCACAATCACAAACACCTGGCTCAAAATAAGTTAGATTAATAGACTCAATGATTCTAGTGTCACGCCCAGGGTAGAAAAACCTAAAACTTTTAGAGTAATTATGATAGCCTATAAATAAACAATTACAAAATTTATGATGAGTTTTCTTTTCTGTGGGGGAATAAATACATACTTCTGCCGGACATCCTCAAATGTGAAAATACTTATGCTAGGTTTTTGCTTTATCCATAGTTCAAAGGGAGTTTTAAGATAGATTTTGTAGGAACTTTATTCAGGATATAGGTAGTTGTTTTTAAGGCTTTGCCAAAGAGACATAGTCCTTTGACATCATACTTCTCACCATTTCCATAAAAGTATGATTTCGTCTTTCAGCTATGCCATTCAGCTCAGGAGTACCCGGTATGATATATTGTGCTAGTATCCCACATTCTTGTAAAAATAAAGCAAAAGGCCCTATAAATTTACCAAACTCATCATATTTTCTATAGTACTCACCGCCACGATCAGGCCTCACTATCTTAATAGACTTCCCAAGCTATTTTTTAACTTTAGTCTTGTAAATTTTAAACTTATCAAGTGCTTTAGATTTTTCTTTTAAAAGTTATATATAACAATATCTTGAAAAGTCGTCAATAACAGTAATGAACTACTTATGATTGGTCAAAGCAGGTACATAAGGTCCACTAATATTAGAATGAATAACTTCTAATAGTTCAGAGCTCCTAGTAGAACTCTTTCTCTTAACCTTGGTCATTTTACATTTTACACAATCTACACAAGTTTCATAATCCTTTGGATAAAGAACAGGTAAAATATTTTTCTTTGTTAATCGTTCAATTATTTCTTTATAAATATGACCGAGACACCTATGCGATAAATACCTGACCTTTTGTGGGCAATATTTTCAACAAGCATTGTAGAAAAAATTTCATTCAACATATTCTAGTGATTCAGACCATCACCTAAAAAGGCATCAGCAATAACATGCGAATCATAGAAAATTTTAATAATAATATTATTCTGTTGAGATAAATAATCAGGTTTGTCCAAAAGTGAAAGTGAAACTAGTTTCTGTCTCATAAAAGGTATAAAAACAATATTTTCTAAATAAATACCAGAATTGTTTTAAAGGTAAAATAGATGTCCCTATAAACTCTACTTTTTCTTTGAGTCCATTGCCTACAAATACATTGGCTTCATCCTCTTTTGCTTTCCGTCTACTTACCAGATACTGCAAGTCATTAGTTACATGGACAATTGAACCACTATCCTACTACCAGGAATTTAAAAGAAGATGAACAAGACTACTTTCT
The DNA here is from genome assembly GCA_034376525.1 of Nicotiana benthamiana. NCBI lineage: Eukaryota > Viridiplantae > Streptophyta > Magnoliopsida > Solanales > Solanaceae > Nicotiana > Nicotiana benthamiana. Next base: position 86,234,294 of record CM067326.1, read on the forward strand.
GTCACGGCCCAAAATCCGACCCAATCATGATAGTGCCTATCGTGGAACTAGGCCAGTTGCTTACTTCCTTTTCCCACTTTATCCAATTATTTACTTATGAAAAATATCAATTTTCAATACAAAATTAAATAATCATAATAATAATAACAATAATAATAATAGGAATGTAAAAACATCGGAATAAAACACAATCCCCGACCTTGGGTGTCACTAGTAATAAGCAAAACTAACACAACTATCTGAAATACAAGTCTAGTATAGTCTGAATACATCCAATAAGTAAAACTAGAGGAAGTTAGGTAAAGAGAAGGAGGAACTGCGCTCGTGGAGTAGCTACCTCGCAATCTCCAAGTGAAAGTCCGCACAATATACTCAACAGTCGCAACCGTGCCCCGAGATACCTGGATCTCCACATAGAGGTACATGGGATAACGTGAGTACACCAACTCAGTAAGTAACAAGTCCAACCTATAGACTGACAGGTAGTGACAGACCAAACCTTAACAAGCAATTTAGCAGGAAACGAAACAAAAATGTAGACATGCTTACAGTTCAAGTGAAACTCAACAGTAATAGTAGCAACTTATCAATAAAGAGTCCAATACTCAGAGATTTCATATATGTATCAATGCACAACTAACATGATCAATGTTACCACAACCTCCATTCACAAGTGCTCAACCACTCGGTACTGTATATGGCCATCCGGCCCAGGGAAGGTCCATTCTTGAATATACATCACTGAACGTAGTCATCATGTACCAAGGACACAGGCCAATCCAGCTTCATGGAGAAGATCCATATCCCAGTATAGTACTTCGGAAAAATTCATGTCCGGGGAAATCCATCCATCGGTATAATCATATATTGCACTCACTGGAGGTGTAAAGACTTCAGAAAGGCTTCTCTGAGCCCAAGCGCCACATTAATACCAACTAAGTCATGATCAATATCATTGATGCGGTATGGAGCCCGATCCCATACTGTCAAACAATACTCGGCTCTCGGCCTCACTCATTCAATACTCCCTAGTCTCATACACTTGGGCTAAGATGTCATAAAGCAAGCCCGAAAAATGATATGATATGTCAAATAGCAATAATCGAGACCGAGGCATGATAAAAATATGCATGAACATGACTAATTATAGAATGTACATGAATCTAATGACATGATAGCATGAAATGATCTCTCGGGTCTCAATAGTGTTGGCGTGAAGACTTAATATGATAATTAACATGATTTGCATCTCAACAGCTATATCACGTAATCACAACACAGATATTGATAATATCTAAACGCCAAACGCCAAACGTTTCCGTCAACCATCCGAAATCACCCTGAGGCACATGAGACCTCAACCATAAGTACAAACAAGTCATATACTACCATCCAAACTTATACCAATCTTCAAAACACCTCAAATAATATCGAAACAACCAAATTACATCGGATTCAAGCCTAATAACTCTAAAAACTTTTAAATTCTGCTTTTGATCAAAAAGTCTATCAAACCACATCCGAATAACCTAAAATTTTGCACACACATCCAAATGACGCAATAGACCTATTTCAACTACCAAAATTCCATTCCGAACCCTATATCAAAATTTCACCTATCAACCGGAAAATGCCAAAAATTCACTTTTGCCAATTCAAGCCAAAATATACTATGGACCTCCAAAACACGTTCCGGTAACACTCCTAAGTCCCAAATCATCCCTTGAAGCTCTGCGAATCATCAGAATTCATATCCGAGACCTTTTTCCACATTAGTCAACATTCGGTTGAATTTTCCAAGTTAAGCTTACTCAAGAGAGGCTAAGTATCTCAAACCTTACCACAACCTCTCTGAATCCAAACCATTCAACCCGATAACATATAATACAGATGAAACAAGAATAAAGAAGCAGAAATAGGGAAAACAGAGCGGTACCTCATGAAATGACAGGTCGGGTCATCACACCATCCCTTCTGAAACAAACGTTAGTCCTCGAACAGGTCAAGAAACATATCTGAAGCCTCAGATAGATATGGATATCTGCTTTGTATCTCCCGCTCGGTCTCCTAGTTAGCCTCCTCCACGGGCCGACCTATGCGCTTCACTTTCACTGAAGCTATATCTTTTGACCTTAACTTTCAAACTTGACACTCCAAAATATCACATCATAATTCAAATCACCATCTAACCGAACAGTGCTAATATCCAAGACATGAGATGGATCCCTAATATATTTTTGGAGCATAGAAACATGAAATATCGGACGCACACTTTATAAGCTGGATGGAAAGGCAAGCTCATAAGCCACCTCCCAATCTTTCGAAGAACCTCAAAAGGCCCAACGAACCGAGGATTCAACTTCCCTTTCTTCCTAAATCTCATAACACCTTTCATGGGTAAAAATTTCAACATAACCTTCTCGCCAACCATGTAGGATGCATCCCAAACCTTCCTATCAGCATAACTCTTTTGTCTCGACTGCGTTGTACGAAGCCTCTCCTGAATCACCTTTAACTTTTCTAAGTCACCCTGCACAAATTCGGTACCCAAAAGTCTAGCCTCGTTGGGCTCCAACCAACTAGCTGGAGATCTACATTGCCTCCCATACAATGCCTCATATGGAGCCATCTCAATACTCGACTAGTAACTGTTGTTATAATTGAACTCTCCAAGCAGTAGAAATTGATCCCATGGCCCTCTAAAATCAATGACACAAGCACGTAACATGTCCTCCAATATCTAAATAGTGCGCTCGGGCTGCCCGTCCGTCTGAGGGTGAAAAGTTGTGCTCAACTCAACGTGAGTACCCAAATCTCGCTGCACTGACTTCTAAAATTGGAAGTAAACTGAGTGCCCCTATCTGAAATGATGGAAACGGGGACACAAATGAAAAATCTCACGGATATAGATCTCTGCCAACCGCTCTGAATAATAAGTAGTACACCCAGGAATAAAGTGTGCAGACTTGGTTAGCTGATCCATAATCACCCAAATGGCATCAGACTTCTTCAAAGTCCATAGTATCCCAACTACAAAGTCCGCGGTGATCCGCTCCCACTTCTATTCTAGAGTATCTATTCGCTGAAGTAAGATATCTGGTCTCTGATGCTCATATTTCACCTGCTGACAATTGAGACACTGAGCTACAAATTCCACAATATCCTTCTTCATTCTTCTCCATCGGTAATGTTTTCTCTGATCCTGATACATCTTCACGACACCCGAATGAATGGAATACCTCGAGCTATGGGCCTTATCCAGAATTAACTCCCGAAGACCATCCATATTGGGCACACATATCCGGCCCTGCATCCTCAACACTCCATCGTCACCGATAGTCACAACTCTGGCATCATCGTGCTGAACTCTGTCCTTAAGGACATGCAAATTGGGATCATCATACTGGTGCTCTTTGATGCGATCAAATTAGGAAGACTGAGAAATCACACAAGCCAATACCCGACTAGGCTTCGAAATATCCAATCTCACGAGCCGATTGGCCAATGCCTGAACATCAACTACAATAAGTCTCTCCCCAACTGGAATATATGCCAAACTCCCCATACTCACTACCTTTTGGCTCAAAGCATTGGCCACCACATTGGCCTTTCTCGGGTGGTACAAGATAGTAATATCATAATCCTTTAGCAAATCCAACTATCTCCACTGCCTCAAATTGAGATCCTTCTGCTTGAACAAGTGCTGGGGGCTACGATGATCAGTAAATACCTCACAAGACACGCCATACATATAATGCCTCAAAATCTTAAACGCATAAAAAATGGTAGAAAACTCCAAATCATGAACAGGGTAGTTCATCTCATAAGGCTTCAATTAACGAGAAGCATAAAAAATAACTCTACCCTCCTATATCAACACACACCCAATTCCAACTCTCATAGCATAACAATACACGGTATAAGAACCTGAAGCTGATGGCAATACTAATACTGGAGTTGTGGTCAAGGCTGTCTTGAGCTTCTGGAATCTCTCTTCACAGTCATTCGACCACACAAATGGAGCACCCTTTAAGTCAACTTGGTCAAGGGTGATGCGATAGATGAAAATCCCTAAATAAACCGGCAGTAATACCCCGCCAAACCAAGAACAGTTTGGGCCAACTATGAACCGCCTCTATCTTCTTCAAATCAACCTGAATACCCTCACTGGACACCACGTGCCCCAAGAAGGCTACTGAACCAATCCAAAACTCACACTTGGAGGACTTTGCATAAGTTTCTCCTATCTCAATCTCTGAAATACAACTCTTAAATGATCTGTGTGCTCCTCCTGATTACGTGAATACATTAGCATATCATCAATGAAGACTATGACAAAAAAGTCAAGATACGGTCGAAACACGTTGTTCATCAAATGCATGAATGCTGTTGGGGGATTGGTCATCCGAATAGACATCACGAAGAACTCGTAATGACCATATCGGGTTCTGAAAGCCGTCTTAAGAATATTTGAGTCCCTGATCCTCAACTAGTGATAACCTGAATGGAGATCAAGCTTGGAGAACACCCTCGCTCCTTAAAACCCATCAAACAAATCATCGATACGAGGAAAAAGATACTTGTTCTTGATTTTAACTTTGTTCAACTGTCTGTAATCAATGTGCATCCCCATCGAGCCATCCTTCTTCATCACAAATGGAACTGGTACACCCCAAGGCGACCTAGTAAGCCGAATGAACCCCTTATCAAGGAGTTCCTGAAATTGCTCCTATAACTTCTTCAACCTCGCGGGTGACATACGATAGGGTGAAATAGAAATGAGCTGAGTGCCCAGCACCAGATCAATACTAAAATCAATATCCCTGTCTGGTGGCATGCCCGGCAAGTCTGTAAGAAACATATTGGGAAAATCCCTCACAATTGAAACAAAATCAATGTTGGGAGTCTCTGCACTGAAATCTCTAATAAATGCTAAGATGAAGGACAACCCTTCACAACCATACACTGGGCCTCCAAGAAAGAAAGCACCCAGTTGGGAACATAATCGGTCAAACCTCGCAACTCAATCTGTGGCACACCCGGCATAGCCAAAGTCACTGTCTTCGTATGACAGTTTAGAATGGCACGACACAGAGATAGCCAATCCATACCCAATATAACACTGAAGTCTACCATGCATAACAACAAAAAATCCACTCAAGTCTCCAGATCCCTAATAATCACCACACATGACCGGTACACACGGTTTACAATAACAATATCGCCCACCGGAGTAGATGCACGAATAAATAAAGCAAGAGACTCAAAGGGTGTATCCAAATAATGAGCAAAGTATGACGAAACATTAGAATAAGTGGAACCAACATCAATTAATACAGAGGCATCTCCATAGCAAGACCGAGACTACCTGTAATCAACAACATCTGAAGTAATATCATCGGGTCTAGCTGGAAGTGCATAGAAACGGGCTTGACCACCCCCTGATCGGCCTTCCCCTCTAGGGAGACCCCTAGCCAACTGACCTCTACCCGAGCTGACTGAGCGTGTGGGAACGTAATTGGTGCCGAAGCCGAAGACTGACTCCTCTACTAGGATGACTCTCTCGTTAGACAGGGACAGAATCTCTTGATATGATCCAAATCTCCACACTCAAAGAAATCCCTTGTAGCAAGTGGTGGTGGGGACTGAAGGGAGGCCAGTGCACTAGGATGCCCACTAGAAGAACCAGGCGTAAATGAACCCTAAACCTATGGAGCCGGAGTCGAACTCTGAGCTGGACGAGTATTAAAAGATGAGTGATCCTGATGTGAACTGTGAGAACCATGGCCAGATGACCCACCACAGTGACCTGAATGGGCTGAGTGAGCATGCCTAAATAAACAACCTCTTTCGTGCTAAAACTAGCCTCCTCGAAGGAGAACCTCCAAAACTACCAGATCCCCGAAGCCTATTGTCCTCCCTCTCCTCTTTCTCCCGACGACGAATTGACTCAATCTCTCTAGCAATGTCAACCAACTCCTTATAAGAAGTGACAGATACTCTCTCTCTCTCTATCGCTCTCTCTCTCCCTCTCTCTCTCTCTCTCTCTCTCTGTGCGTGGTCAGAAAAATCCATAGTTGATAGTTAAGGCCATCATCAAACTCCTAGTCCTCTCCTATCTGTTGGAACTAGCAAAATAGCATGACGGGTCAACTCGGAGAACCTCATCTCATACTGCATCATAGACAGGCCCTTCTGACGCAGCTGCTCAAACTCCCTACGAAGCTCCTTCCTGTGGGAATGCGGTATATATTTCTCTAGGAAGAGAATAGAGAACTGATTCTAGGTAAGGGGCGATGCACCAACATGCTTATGCCTCTCATAAGCCTATCACCAAGTGAAGGAAGCTCTAGAAAACTGAAAAGTAGTAAATGAGACCCCACTAGTCTCCAAAATACCTGATGTACACAAAATCCTCTAACACTTGTCCAAGAAAACCTCGGCATCCTCGCCCTCTGTGCTACTGAAAGTCGGAGGCTCAAGTTTACCAAACCTCTCCAATTGACGTTGCTCGTCATCAAGCATAACTAGAACCACAAAAGCCTGAGCATGTGTAAGCGACTGGGCTAGTGGTACCTCCGGTGTACGGAATCCCTGAATACCCTGCTCGGGTGTATGGGAGGCAGGAGTATGAGTGCCTGTCCCGGCCTGAGAAGTAGTTGCTCTGGTAGAAACTGCGACTGCTTGATCAAGGTTGGTGCACACAGCCAGAATCTAAGCCAAAGTCTCCTAGAGACCCGGAATAACAATAGGCATGGCCGGTGCCTGAACTGGCGCTGCTAGATCATCCCCAATTGAAGTCTAATCATGAACTGGGGAAGCGGTTGGATCTGCAAGTGTTTCCCTAGATACTGTGAGGGACACACCCCCGCCCCTACCATGGCCTCAACCGCATCCTCCTCGGCCTCTAGTGGACCCAGCTGGTGATACTGGTGGTCGTCCATCCTGACCGGTAGCACGTGTCCTCACCATCTGTGAGAGAATATAATAACAAAGATATAGTACTTAGATCAACAGATTCGCACGACAAGAATTCAAGAATATGATGTTTTTCCTAAAAGTTTGGCAGCCTCCCGAGGATAAATACAGACATCTTTGTACGGATCTGAGAGACTCTACTGAACATGCTCATGACTCGTGAGATCTATGTAACCTAGTATCTAATACCAACATGTTACAGCCTAAATTCCGACCCAGCCGTGATGGCGCTTATCGTGGAACTAGACCAGCCACTTACTTCCTTTTTCCCATTTTGTCCAATTATTTACTTATGAAAAGAATCAATTTTTAATACATAATTTAATAATAATAGGAATTTCAAAACAACGGAATGAAACATAATTCCCGACCTTGGATGTCACTAGTTATGAGCAAAACTAATACAACTATCTAAAATACAAGTCTAGAATAGTCTGAATACATCCAATAAGTAAAACTAAAGGAAGATAGAGAAAAAGAAAGCAAAACTGCAGTCGCCGACCAGATACATCGCAATATCCAAGTGAAAGTCTACGTAATATACTCCGCAGCCGCTATCCTGCCCCGTGATACCTGGATTTGCACATAGAGGTATAGGGGGTAAGGTGAGTACACCAGCTCAGTAAGTAACAAGTCCACCCTATGGACTGACAGGTAGTGATGGACCAAACCTCAACATGCAATTTAGTAGGAAACGGAACATAAATGTAGACACGCTTACAGTTCAAGTAAAACTCAATAGTAATAGAAGCAACTTATCAATAAAGAGTCTAATACTCAGAGATGTCATATATGTGCCAATGCACAGCTAACATGATCAATGTTCCCACAACCTCCACTCACAAGTGCTAAGCCACTCGGTACTATATATGGCCATCTGGCCTAGGGAAGGTCCATCCCGTAATACATCACCGACCTCAGTCATCTAGTACCGAGGACACTAGCCAATCCAGCATTACGGAGAAGCTTCATCTCCCGGTATAGTACTTCGGACAAATCCATTTTTAGGGAAATCCATCCCTCAGTATAATCATCTATTGCACTCACTGGGGTGTAAAGACTTTGGAGGGGCTTCTCTGAGCCCAAGCGCTACATCAATGCTAGGGAAGGCATGATACATATCATTGCTGAGGCGTGCAACCCGATCCCATACTGTAAATCAATACTCGGCTCTCGAACTCACTCAGTCAATACTCTCCAGTCTCATACAAATGGGCTAAGATGTCATAAAGCAAGCCCGAACAATGATATGATATGTCAAATAGCAATAATCGAGACTGAGGCGTGATATAATATGCATGAACAAGATTAAGTTTAGAATGTACATGAATCTAATGATATGATAGCAAGAAATGACCTGCCGGGTCTCAACAGTGTTATCATGAAGCCTTAACATCATAATTAACATGATTTACATCTCAAGAGCTAGATCGCATAATCACAGCACTCATATCGATAGTAAATAACTACTAAGCGGCACTATGGAATGATCCAGGCCACACGCTCATACGCCCGTCCCTTGGCATACAGTCACCTTTATGGCAATCATAGAATACATTGTTCGCGGTTTCGAACCCACAGTACCAAGGTTAAAGGCGTTACTTACCTGAAGCCAGCCAAAACTCTAGCCTGCGACGCTTTTTCCTCTCGAATCAGCCTCCAATTGCCTTGAATCTAACAAAAATTGGTACATAACCATCAGAATATACTTAAGGAACAAAGTCCACTCGAAAATAATCAAATTACGACAAAATTCTGAAATTGGTCAAAACCCGACCCTCAGGCCCACATCTCAGAACTTGATAAATTTATATCAATAGATTCCATATCTCCCCATGAGTTCGTACATATCAAATGTACTAAAATCCGACCACAAATGTCTCCTCAAATCCTTGTTCAACGGTCTCCAATCTCAAGCCCTAGTTTTCCCAAAATTTTACCCTTAATTTCCATAATTTTTCAAGTCAAATAAGTGAAATCACACCTTAGAAACGAGTTTAGGGTCCGAAAACCTTACCTCTATGAAATCCCCTTTCAAATAGCTCCCTCAAGCTCAAACCTGCATGAAAGTGGTAAAGAACAACTCAAAAAACGCGAATGAATTCTTTTATTCCTTCTGGCCCAGACTTTTCACACATGCGGTCCTTTTACCACCTCTGCAGTCCCACTTCTGTGGCCCAAGACACTGTATCTGCAGTTTCCACTTATGCCCTCCTTTTTTCGTATCTGCGATGATAATCCCGCACTTGCGCTATCGTAGATGTGCTTTTATAACCGCTTCTACGGTTACAGCTTATCCTTTACTTAGCTGCTTTTGTGGCTAACTTCTGCATCTGCGATGTTGCACCTATGGCCTACCAACCGCAGATGCAGTTATGACAGTAGTTCCAAACTTCAGCAGTAAACTCAACTCCAAACTTTTCCGTCAACCATCTGAAATTACCCCGAGGCACCCGGGACCTCAAAAAAAAGCACAAACAACTCATATACTACCATCCAAACTTATACCAATCTTCAAAACGCCTCAAACAACATCGAAACAACCAAATCACATCGGATTCAAGCTAAAGAACTCTAAAATCTTCCAAATTCCGCTTTTGATTAAAAAGTCTCAAACCACGTCTGAATAACTTGAAAGTTTGCACACACATCTCAAATGATGCAACAGACCTACTCAACTCTCGGAATTCCATTCCGGCCCCTATATCTCACTTATCAATCGGAAAAACACAAAATTTCACTTTCGCCAATTCAAGCCTATATATACTACGGAGCTCCAAAACACGTTCCAATCAAACTCCTAAGTCCCAAATCATCCCCCGAAGCTACCCGAATCATCAGAAGTCATATTCGAGCCCTTTTTCCATATAAGTCAACATCCGGTTGACTTTTCCAACTTAAACTTACTCAAGAGAGGCTAAGTGTCTCAAACCTTACCGCAACCTCTCCGAATACGAACTACTCAACTCCGTAACATATAATACAGATGCAACAAGTATAAAGAAGAAAAAATAGGGAAAATAGAGCGGTAACATATGAGACAACAGGTCGGGTCGTCAGAGTTTCAAAGTAGACAAAAGCTAAAAGATTATCTGGTTTCTTTTTTAGATGACAACTAGCTTTCTTATGACCTACTTGTTTGCAATCCCAACACTTGATTTCTTTCGTAATTACAACTTGAGGACTAAGAGGATTATGAACCTGGCCTTGGTTAACAAAAGGCTTATTAGTATAACCACTATTGACACCTGAATGATGATGAGAGTGGCCTTTTTTACGAAATTTAGGTCCACCTTTTCTTTTATAAGAGGGATAATTAGCTGATCTAGACAAAATAGCAAGGTTCACTATATCCTAAACTTTCTCCTTTTAGATCCTCCCTTTATCTACCACACAAACTATAATAAGCCCATCAACACTTCACTTATCGTTTTGTGCAATATAGGTTGTCTTGAGCTAGTTAAACTACTCAGGAACGGACATTAGAGATTGGATAACAAGAAAATCATCGGTAATTCTTACACCTAAATTATTCAATTTGGTAGTAATATTAACTGATTTCATAATATGATCACAGACACTACCTATAAGGTCATACTTTATGATACACGGGGAATCAATCAGGCTATCTATCGCAGCTTTATCAGATTTTAAGAATTTCTGTCCAATGGAACTCAAGAAATTCCTTGCATTTTCATTATCCTTAATTGCACCTTTTATATGATTAGAATTAGATCTCTTCAATGATCATAAGGGTCAACTGTTAGCCTTCATCCATTTCTTATACTTATCTTTTTCATCAGCAGTGCTAGTAATTATAGGTTCATCATGTTTCTATTTAGTCAATACAAAGTTTAGGTCCATCAAACCTAACATTATTTCAATATCTTATTTTCACTTCTTGTAGTTGTTACTAATCAGAGTTTTAATGGAATTCAGTTGAGTAGTCATGTTGTTGACAGCGCTATAAGCACACAACACAAAGTTTAGGCCCATGCATATAAATATGCATGGGCATCTGGCAGCAGGGGAGGAAAATGTATCAGCTACTATACATCACATTCTCAAGATAAATATGCAAATAACAGCAAGTATTACAGATAATGAGGTTGCGCAGAACACATTTCAACTGGATACCTCTAACCAGCCTGATATGTTTCAACAAGGCAGTATGATCTCTTTGGTAAATACTGCAGCTGCAGTTTCTAATGATTTACATCCTCCTGCTACTACACAACAATCCAGTGAAGATGCTCAACAGTCTGTAAATAACTGTTCATCTTTGTCCAACAGAAAAGCAACTTCAAAAGCCAAAATCAATACCCACAGCGCAGATAAGAGTCCAGCTTTACATACAATTCCAAACTCATTTACTGCACTTACAAATATCAATAATGAGAATGCAATACCGACTGGACAAAATGTGCAGAAGGCCAAAGATCAGTTTTCTCCAATCATACTTTCTTCTAATACGCATCTGGAGACAACTATCAAAGATCATGGAAAACCATCAACCTCCACTGGAAATAACAAACCAGCAATTCATCTTAACATGAGGGATATGGTCATTAAATCCAAACTGTGGAAAGACCAACGAGAATTTGACGATGATGAGGGCTGGGGAGAAGGGTTGGCTGGTTATTCATCTTCAGAAGATGACCAAGATTTTGACGACGATAGTGCAGGAGAGGACTTTGATGAGCAATTCAAGCCAAAATTTCAAAGGCAGTCAGCGACAATCAATGGTCCTGCAAATATGAAAAATGCAGCAAACACAAACAGCAACTTGAACCATAATGCTCCAGTATTTTTTCCACGAAATTCTACAAAGTCAGGCGAAACATATGCTGCTATTCACAACGCAACATCGCTGCTAACATCTGCCCAGAATCAGATTGTACCAATAAAATCAATCACAACTTTAAAGGAGACGAAAATATCGGATACAATGATGCAACCTTCTCATAAACTTCTGGATGCGATGGCAGAAAGACATATATATGAAGAAGGGGAGGAAGAGGATATATTAAAGCAATGCCGGGCAGATGCGTCAAGAAAAGGTGATCTGTCGCCAATGCATAGTAAAACAAGTAAGAAGTCTCGCGAAAGGGATAGAAGTTGGGACGGCAGGAGTTTTGAAGACTTAAACATAAGGAGACCTCCTGAGAAATGCAAAACAAAAACAGGTCACTCAAGCAATTATTACAAAGGCCAATCGATCGAGGAACAAAGCATGAATTTTGAAGTCATATTTAGAAAAATTGTGGACGAAGACATTAATCTACAAACTAAAATGTTCACAAAATTGGAGAAAAGAGAGCACCAAGATGGTTTATTCAACTTTTTATTTTTCCATCTCATTCATATTTTTCAATGTAATGTCATCATTGAGCATGTTATAAGCTCGGGGTAGATCATAATGTTCTTAAGTCTTACTACTTCTTTTTACATGCTTGTTAGTTCATAAGGCTTTTATTGGCCTTAATAGGATTAATAAGGTAAGGTTTACGCCGATTATTGTTATATAGGTAACAATACCGGTGCTATCCTCCCTTATTTTATTTTTCCTATTTGTTGTAACTTTCTTTTTAACTTTATTAATGAAATCTAGCCCTAGGCGATTGCATAGTGGTTTACCAAAAATAAATAAATAAATAAATTAAGAGAGTCAAAGACACCTTTGCACCCCTCATTTGGTTGGAAGATGCAACTGTCTCATCTTTAGAACCAAAAAGTCCGAAGCATTCATTATATTCTCACCTGTAGCAAGAGATTCAAAACCTCATGCTTATATCATCCAAGAGTACAAGGCATATGTTGTGTCCTTCCTTTAGGTAAGAAACACAAAGCCTTCTCTTACAACAAATTATCCTTATCTTTTATATACATGAGAATCCAAGATATTAAGCTTCAACCTTTAGGCGAAAATACAATAACTCATCTCATAAATTAAGTTAGCATCACTAGTATCAAAAAGGTAGACCCCAACACCAGTATACATTTATTACAAAAAACTTAGACATGGTACATTGAGAATATTTCAATGACTCAATTGAATAGATCACTTTGATAGAAATTATTGATTAATCATAATTCTCAATCCATGCATAATGTTATTTCACATGTATAAAGTTCTAAGAACTTCCAATTACTCAAAATAAATAATCCACTTTGATGAAAACTATTTATTAATCACAAATTCTTAGTAACACTATCATATTATATGAGATAAAATAAGCTCATACAAACAAACCATTTAATTTAATTATCATTCTCTAACGAAAAACAAAGTATCAACAAAATAAAGATGAAAAGAGTGGTCTCATATTGTCCTAAATAATATAATAAAACTAGAGAAAGCATTATTAAATCCGCTGTCGTCACTAGCTGAATGCAATTGTGTATTCATTTCTCTTTAATCCAATAAAAATATAATAATGCAATTATTGTTATGAAATAATATAAAGATAAGAACAATAATGCAAGAACAAGAGCAATAGAGAGAGAGAAGTATTCTTATTGATACTTAGAGCTTGTTAGGGATGTCTTACAATGGTAGAAGACCCCTTTATTTATAGGGAGGGGGATGATTTATCTACCAAGAATAGAACTCTAGAATCTCTCTAATTATAGACATTCACCTTAAATAGGAGATTTCATAACACTCCCCCTTGAATGTCTATTCAACAATGTGCCTCGTTAAAACCTTAAAACCAAAACCCAATGGGAAAAATTAAAGAAAGGAAAAAGAGTACACATGTTTGAATATGCGCCTATTGGTTGCCTCGTTAAAAACCTTGCAAGGAAAACCCGGTGGGACAAAACCTTTTAAGGGAAAAAGAGTGCAACGCGCATTAACTCCCCTTAATGAGTACATCAATTTATATCCTTGAGCATTTGCATTCCAATCTTGTGCATCATCTTGAAATCATCATTCTTGATAGATATGAACATCTTCATATAATGTCGTGGAATAACTCTTCAATATCTCCATAGATGCATTCTTAATGCCATCATGCTTATAGTTATAGCAAGATTCATATGTACACAAATTGTACTTGGGATGTGGTACTTCAAGACCAAGAATTGCATATGCTTCAAGCAACTTAAATCTTTCAAGTTAAGTCATATAAGCCATATAATAGACTTTAGATGCATATCAAGTTTTCCATGTCATGCTAGACAAATAAGATATCGAAAACTGATTATACATACCTTTGACTTTATACTTTCAAGCATTTGAACTATAGGTTCAAAACTACATGTCTTTCATATGGAATCAATTCTTCTTGAATTGTATCTCTTCCATTTAGTTACTTTCTTTGGGTCAGCAAATGCGTATAGCATGCTTTGCAATATGTTGCAATTGAATTACCCCTTTTATGAACTTCAGGTTCATATCATGATATTCGGGGATATACATATACAAATGATAATTCATCCCATGTAACCTTTTCTCAAGTGTTTATCATGTCTCCCCCTCATGTTAGAAAAGCTAACTTGTTTCCTCAACTTTGGGAAATCATCTTTGTGCATTATCATGTCAATATACACAACACATTAATAATAAGATGAGATTATTTGGTTCCTGACCTTGAACCACTTGTGAGGGGAGAATATAATATACTCTCGTATACAACGTATATCAAACTGATATATAACTTTGTTCTCATAAGAAACAGTTTAGCTATTAAGTGGAAGCACTCAATAATTATCTTGCTAAACCAACTTTGATATAAACCAACTTATCAAGATGAACTATCTTGAGTAGAGAATCTGGAAATTATGCTCGAAGTTAGATTACTGAGCAATTTACCTCGCAAGCACCGGCCAGGCTGCGGGTCAATAACAATTGCGCATGTAACCATTTCATAGATGCATCATATGTGGTATACATGGCAGGTGAATGGGCCCATATTCACCTTTGATATTTCCAAAATTTATGTGCTTCAACCCGAACTCTTTAGTTGGTCAGTTCATTAATGAGAACAAGTGATACAAGAGAATTCGTAAAGAACTTTCTAGTTCTTTGATATTCACCTATGTGAATTTGCACATCATACTTAAAATGAGATGGCTAACACGAATGTCAACTGAATAAATTATCAATATTGGTAACCATGACATGTGCACTTATCAATAAACTTCAGGTTTATTATGACATGGGTTTTATACCAATAGATATCCACTTTATTGTGGCATTATTTCGTTTGTGTAGTACAAACTGGAGAACAAAGCGGGTAGCTTTTCATATACAAATTACCCCGCTACAAGTTGTAGTAATAGGAGATATCAAATCCTTCCTTTATTTATAGTCTCAATATAATCAATCGCTTTCGCGTGTACTTTGGAAACTGAATAAGTTTCTTTGAGACTTACTACAGCACAATACTCAATTGTGTTTCTCCAACATAGTAATAATTGGCTCTTCTAGAGCTCTCAATTAATTTTGTACTACCACAGATTCATCAACATCCATGTGTTGAATATCTTTCTTAAAGAGAAAGTTATACCATTATGGTCATGTCAAACTTATATGCAAGATATGTTTCTTGCATTATCGTTGCCTTTTAATAGTCATATTTCCAAAATACTTTGGCGTACAATAGGTACGTGACCAACGATCATTCATGCCATATATCATCTCAAACCTCCTTCAAGGGGTGAGTGTGGTATCATCTCAAACCTCCTTCTAGGGGTGAGTGTGGTATATTTAATACCAATTTCATGTTCATATTCTTCCAATAATGAATATGTATTCGTGAATCAAATGTTGTCACATTCAATTCGAGGATATGTGATTTTGTTATCCTTTTCAAATCTATAAATGCGTCAGGCATTTGATTTGCTATTCTTTGCAAATGGATAATCTTTTGTACCTCTCTTTCACAAATAGAGGTGTGTGGATCAAGATGAGATAATGATGCATTTTTCCACAAAATTTCCCGTTTGGTTTCACCAACTTCTCCCCCTAATTTTGGGAAAAGTGTCTCATCAAATCGACAGTCTGCAAATCGTGCAGTAAACAAGTCGCCTGTCAATGTTTCGAGGTAGCGAATGATGGAGGGCGATTCAAACCCAACATATATTCCTAACCTTCTTTGCGGACCCATTTTGGTGCGGGATGGCGGTGCAATAGGCACATATACTGCGCATCCAAAGATTCTTAAATGGGATATATTGGGTCCATGACCCAAAACCAATTGCAACGGGGAATATTTGTGTTAATTCGTCAGTCAGAGACGAACTAGCATTGCTGTATGCAAAATGGCGTGACCCCAAACCGAAGTGGGCAGCCTACGAACTAGTATTGCTGCATGCAAAATGGCGTGAACCCAAACCAAAGTGGGCAGCCGACGAACTAGCATTGCTGCATGCAAAATGGCGTGAACCCAAACCGAAATGGGCAGCCTCGTTTTCATGAAGAATTCAAAATTATTCTCATCTATTGACTCAATATGATATCCATTTTGAATGATATCTTTAAAACTCAACAAGTTCTTCTTAGACTTGGAGGAGAATATTGCATTCTCTAAGATAAACGTCATGCCTTTGGGCAGAGTTACAGTTGCTCTTCCGGAGCCTTCAATCAATTTACTTCCCATGGTTTGACATATAAAAGAAAATATACGAACATGAGAATAAACAACTTCAATTCGTTTGTGTCACATAATATTTTCAAAATCTGCTGCTAACAGTTGACTAACAAAATCAGATATGTTATCCATAATTGATTACTTTGCAGTTTGAAAATTTTCAGCGTTTTTCATAAGACAATCGATTATTAAACACACACAATCGATTGTTTGAACATAGACAATCGATTGTTAAACACACACAATCGATTATTTGTTATTTTTGAAAAACTTCAGATCACACTGTTTAAGACAATCGATTGTAAGATATAGACAATCGATTGTTGGCTTATTTTGAAAAATTCCGGAGCACACTGTCTTGAGACAATCGATTGTTAACTATAGACAATCGATTGTGGATGATTTTTGAAAAATTCCAGATTACACTGTCTAACGACAATCGATTGTTTAAACATTGACAATCGATTGTTGACTGTTTTTGAAAAATTCCAGATCACTGTTTTAAAGACAATCGATTGTTGATCATTGACAATCGATTGTTTTGCAGTTTTTATGCGAAATATGAGATAACCGAGTAGTTTTTCAGGTTAGTCGATTACCTCTACTGGAAAGTAAAAATATTATTGATATTTGAGCATATTGATACATTCTAAAGAACTAATACTAACATTATATCATGAACTAACTAATACGAGCTAATACTAATGGCTATTAGTTTATTCATTCACTAATACAAACAAGTAAAATAAAATCAAATAGCTCCATCTTCTTTCATCACGGATCCATCACCGATTAGGTGGTCTATCTTCCCCTCGGGTTGCTCAAAGAAGTCTGCCACATCCAAGTGGGTGATGTCAAAGTTGTCGTCAGAGACAAAATTCGTTTCAGGGCGTTTACTCTTTCGAGATGCTTGATAAAGGTCAACCAAAAGTCATGGTATACGGCAAGCCTTTGACCAGTGCCCGTTTTCACCGCAACGATAATATATAGTTTATAAACTATTTGCTTTTGGGTTCTTATCGTATCGTGCTTGTGGCAGAGTGACCAACTTCAGGTTGTCATCTCTTCTTTAAGCCATTCCACAAGATAGGTGGATCCTTGACGGTGAGATATTCAATCTTCAAACCTTCATCAAGGTGATGGCGCAAGAAAATCAAGGCCTTAGCATAGTTTTGGGTGGATGCATTATTTCTGTCTTTAATGGCGTCTCCAAGACCCATAGCATCCAAAATGGATTTAAGTATCCAACACCCATATCATATAGTTCTTGCCCGAAATTTCAAGGGCAACGAACTTTCTTTTCATAATGTCAGACATAAACCAAAATTACATCAAGAGCGTGTTCATACTTACGGGCTCTATTACAATTATCACATTCACTTCAGGGAATGGATCAAAATCATGTGCTTTACATAATCTCATGTCAAATATTACTTTCATAAAGTGAAAGATTATTTTGAGAATCCTTATTGTTCTCATTACCACAATAATGACGATTATAACTTCGTCTATTGCCATGTCCACATCCATTGATACCTTTACGGTAATTAGTCTTCTTTCAGACTTATCACATACTGCTACCACATTCTCTAAAGGGAATGGAGCAAATTCAATTGGACGGAATTCTTTGCCACGTCCACATTCATTGATACCTTCATGGTAATATTTTAGTCTTCTTTCAGACTTATCATATACTGCTTCCACATTCTCTAAAGGGAATGGAGCAAATTCAATGGGACGGATTTTCAATTATTTGCCCACAATCATACATGAATTTAATCATGGCAGGACATAGAGATTTTACCACTTCATGTGGTTATAATTTCTTACAAACTCCATTAGAGTTATAATCAAACTTTGTTTGTATATTAAATCAAATCGTAGAATTTCAAGAATTTGAAAGGGAAAAGTAAATTACTTACCTTTAAGGTATACCAATTATATTTTCAATGTTTTCTTCCTTTTCTCCACTGATGCAGACGACGGCGGCTCCGATGCGGAGAAATTGACGGCGGCTTAATCTTCTTAAAGAGCTTCTTGAGACGGTAGAGTCTCGTGCTGATAACGTGTTATGAAATAATATAAAGACAAGAACAATAATGCAAGAACAAGAGCAATAGAGAGAGAGAAGTATTCTTATTGATACTTAGAGCTTGTTAGGGATGTCTTACAATGGTAGAAGACCCCTTTATTTATAGGGAGGGGGATGATTTATCTACCAAGAATAGAACTCTAGAATATCTCTAATTATAGACATTCACCTTAAATAGGAGATTTCATAACAATTATCTATATATTAAACATGTCAGGGAGGAATTATCTGCCACGCCAAACCTTACGTTATTCAATTAATTAATTACTGTTTCTTTTTTTGAGATTCCGGCCCAGTTTCTAAAAGGCCTAGTAAACCTAATTTAAGAGATCATATTCGTCTCTCTTCCGCCGCAGCAAATCAATATAAGAAAAAAACACACTTTTAATTTTTTTATTATTTATTAATTGAATACGGAATTTTTTCCCATATTGATTTAGAAGCATTCAACAAACAACTAATGAATTCAGTCTCGGTAAGGCTAACCAACGGAGAAGAATAATATCCATTCTTGTTTGGTGTTTCGTCAACAAAAAACTAGCAAGAGTTATGAAAATAATTCTATCATAACAGAGTTCGTTTAACCCAAGATAAGTGTCACGATCCAAATTGATGGGCCATGATGAGGGTCCGGGTCTTACCTGTCGAATATCTTTAAGCATGTGACTAAGATATAAACATGAATAATAAATGTTGAATTACGAGAGTAATATATATGAGGAAAACCTATCCAATATATACATATACATGCAGATTATAGTGAGCGAGTCGATAAGTCCGCGATAGACAATTATATACCCAAAACTAAAAGTCGACAAGGCTATATACTATCCAACTGTACACATCTGTCTATAGACCTCTAATAAAAATACAATTGTACAAAGACGGGACTAAGCCACGTCATACCTATACATATATATATATATATATATATATATATATATATATATATATATATATATATATATATATATATATATATATATATATATATATACACACACACATACACACACACAAAAAGCATATTGTACCTAAATCAAAAGCAGCTCCTGATTAAATGGAGCACCCCAACTCTTGTTGATCAAGGATCCTAAGAAGGGGAACTGTCCACTTGCCTACCTGAACCTGTGGCCATGAAACGCAATCCCCGAAAAATAGGGCGTCAGTAAGAATAATGTACTGAGTATGTAAGGTATGAAAATCAGTACATAAAAGGCATAGATGAAACATGAAATAAAGAAATCAATCTGTAAATCTAAATAACTTTATAAATCCCGAAACATTTATAATGTCATGCACGTGCATATAAATGTCGTGTAATCATAGGTATATGTGTAAATAATATCATCAAACCTCTGAGGGTATCTCATCATATTGTTTCTGACAGTGTGGACAACATCATCAACATATACCAACTGATCAGGTGGTAGTACATACATAACGTCGTAACCTTTTTTCCATATTACACACACACACACACACACACACACACACACACACACACACACACACACACACACACACACACACACACATATATATATATATATATATATATATATATATATATATATATATATATATATATATATCTATATATATATATATATATATATATATATATATATAACAACATCTGGTCATGGGTCAATGTACATGTATAAATGCATGGAATGCATGTGAAATATATTAATAAGATTTTCTCGGAATGCCATACAAATCAATATATTTCGGATAAACTTTATCAAATACGTATTTTTTGGGACCCATGAACAGAAGATATAATAATTTACATGGGGATCAAGAATATAGGCACCCCTAATATTTCTATGAATAGAGTCATTTATAAAAGTTGTGTATTTTGTTCGTTTCACTTGTATTATTTAGACCATACCAAAAAGAAAGATAAAAAGTCTTAACATATTTGGAGTAGAGAAAAATCCCTATAATATTATTGTAGGAGAATTTAATTGCAAAAAATCTCGTTGCTAATGTCTTGTTTCTAACGTTATGTTGGTGTCTTTGTTTTCCAGAAATGAAAAATAACTTTGTTGAAAGCTTGAAAATGGCTAACGTTTCCACGAATGTTAAGAAGGCTAATAATTTTGGATTGCAAAATTCTAATGTCTTCGAATTGTAAAGAGTTCCTAATGTTCTGATGGTGAGAGTTGTGTAATAATTATGAGAAATGTAGTTGTCCCTTTCTTGGCTAACTTAGTTGCCAGCTATTAAAATGATTTCATTTGCCTTAGCTTGTGGTCAGCTGCTACATTTTTGGAAGGGTGAGGTATAAATTATTAATTTTTATTCACTTATTAGGTAATTAAATGTGTTTCGTTACTTGATAATTAATCAATTATTTTATATAATTAAGAATTATTTTAAATTATCTGAAAATACTATTTATTTTTTAATATATTTTATATATCATAGTATCAAGGTCATATGATACCTTATTCATAAATATCGAGTATTATTGGTCAAGCCATATTTTATCCCAAATCGGCAACCTTCAACAAAACTCGTTTTATTTAATTCATGTACAATTTATCCTTCATAACGCTTACTTATCGCTTGTTATAAATAGCATAAATACGTTAACCTCAAGATAATCTCATCCCTGAGTCTACGTCAATTAACTGAAGACAAAACTTTTAACGTACGAAAACGCAAGATGTAACAATAAGAACAATTGATCTTCCTTAACTATGGTGACTCTGATACCAACTGTAAGATAACTAAATCGCATCCATAGCAGAGACTAAGACACTATCATATAGATACAAAACCATAATCTTGAGCTCGAGTCTAACGAAGCATACTATTAAACTCCATGGATTCAACAGCGACAACAAAGAGTGATTAAACTTGAGACTAACTTTCACGATCCACTAGCTATGCGCTCTCATAGTCCAGTGAACTTTACCGATGGAACGTCTACCTTTACCAAGAATTCAAGAGACAGAATATGCTAGAGTTTTCTAATTAGTAGCTAGGAAAAGGGGGTTGACCTCTATTTATAAAGAGTGTTTACCTACCACAAGCCAATTATTATTGCGCCTCATTTATTCACACGCATAATTTGTTTATTTATCCATTACTTAGGCCTGGCTACTACCTTTCAGCCTATTCCAACCAATTAATCAATTAACCCAATTCCAAATTCCAAATTTCAAATTCCAAATTTCAACCTTATATCCTTTGCTTTATTTACCTTAGAGATCAAGGGACTTAGCTAGCTTCTGGAAAAGATCCAAAAAAATCTGACAAGCCAACATCGTAACCTCTCTCTCTCTGAATATTTGTATTTTTGTTTTGTATTAGACAGTTAGTTTCTGAAAATTGCATGTCTTCAGTGCTATTATTTGGCTACATATTATACATACGTGAATAACTTAGCTTATGCGAACCTTTAGCCTTTTCTTATGTACAAAGGGTAAGCGCCCATTATTAATGGCATTTTGCTTCCTAATTTCCTTTTTAAGCTGGATTAGTAACTTATATTGTCCTATTTGCTTTTTAGTAGAGCAATTCGGACTGAGTAGTTTCTCTCAATATTTTCTCAATTTTTTTTGCAAACTTTTCTTATGCTCTTGTTGTGTTTTCCGTGATTTTACAACACTAATAAGTCATACTATATATTTTGTTAAACTGATTGGTAAACTTTGGCAGATGAAGGGTGTGTTGGCAGATGAAGGGTGTATTTGGTATAAAGGAAAATGTTTTCCGTGAAAATATCTTTTTGAAAAATAAATAGTATTCTTATTCATTTTACGGTATTTGGAATGCAAATTAAGGAATATAGCTTTTCTAGAGTATTCATAAATAATTTAAATTAAACAAATATGAAGTCATAAACTTTTGAACCAACAGCCTTCCGAATCCACAAATTTCATAAACTTCCGAATCACTAAACTTCCGAAATTGCGAACTTTATAGTTTTTAAACCTGTAAACTTCCAAACTCATAATTTTGGAACTTGTAAAATTTCAAACTTGTAAACCGAAAGATGAAAAACGTAAAACTGAGGGATGAAATACATTCTTCACTCCCAGCTTGCTCAGTAAGTACTCATGCTATTGCACAATGCCTTAGTTAGTACATCTGCAATTTGTTCTGTTGTCCCAACATGTTGCGTTTGAATTACTCCTTGGACCATTTTTTCTCTTACAAAATGATAGTCAATATCTATATGCTTAGTCCTCTCATGAAAAATAGGATGTGCAGCAATTTGAATAGTTATTTTACTATCACATTGCAATGTCACAAGTAATTTGATATTCATGCTCAACTCTCTAAATAGCTCAACTAGCCATACGATCTCAGCATGCAGATTTCGTAAAAAATGCGAGCAGTGTCAAAAGTACACGCCAATAATCCACCAATCAAGCGAGCACCTTCACTCAGTCACTTCCCCTTGGCCATTCATCAAATGGGGAATGGACATCGTTGGCTCCCTCCCGGCAGGGCAAAGTAATATACGATTTCTTTTGATTTTAACTAACTATTTTTCTAAATAGTTAGAAGTAGGATCATTCGCCCAAATACGTAAACAGGAAGTGATTGCCTTCATATAAACATCGTATGTCGTTTTGGCCTCTCTAAAGAGATTAGTTGCGACAACGAACACCAATTTACAAGAAAAAAGGTTGTTGAATTTTTTGAGAAATGGCATATAAAAAGAATACTCTCAACACCATATCATCCCATAGATAACGGACAAGCAGAATACTCCAATAAACTAATACTGAACATCATGAAGAAAAAATTCTAATACACCAAGGGGCTATAGCCAGAATTACTACCAGAAGTACTTTGATCCTACCAAACAACACTAAAGAAGAGCATGGGAGAGATGCTTTACTTATTTGTCTATGGGACTGATGTCGTAATAGTGGTCAAGGTTGGAGAGCCTAGTCTAAGATACTCCCACGAGAGCGAGCCGAGGAACAACAAAAGAAGAAAACAGGAGCTCGATGAAAGCGAAGAACAAAGGAAGCAGGAGCATGATGAAAGCGAAGAACGAAGGGATATGGCCTACATAAGGATGATCGCCCAATAACAACAGGGAGAATGTTGTTACAATAAAAAGGCACAAGTCAGCCACTCAAAGTCAGGGACTACATGCTAAAAGCTAAAAACACAATCAAGTAAAAACCCACGCTGTGGTAAACTGGGAACAAATTGGGACGGCCCATACAAAATTGTGGCAATGACAAACAAAGGGTCATTTCAACTAGAAACAATAGATGGAAAACTACTATGAAACAACTGGATTGGCACCCACCTCAAGTACTTCAACTTTTAAGAAGAAGCGTCCTCCAAGTCATACTCTTTTTTTCGCTCACTTGATTTTTGTCCCAATTGGGTTATCTCAAGGAGGTTTCTAACGAGACGATAAGGGAAACACTTCAAGTTGAAGTGCGAATGGACAGAGGCACATGACAACTAGTTCATTGCTCAACTTCTCAATATACTTCTCTAGGTCGACCAATGAAGGGGCTAGATATAGTAGGACTGGAATGTCAACCCGAAAAATATGTAAATTTCTCCAAGTGTATGAACAAAGCACAAATGCATGAAGTTCACCCATTTTTTAGCCAAATGTACAGCTAAAGCAACGTTTCCTCAATACTTATTCGGCCCTCGGCCACAACTAAACATAGGTTACATTCGACCTCGTTCGAATAAACACCTATTCGGCCCTTGGCCATAACTAAACATAGGTTACATTCGACCTCATTCGAATCAACACATATTCGTCCCTCGGTCATAACTAAATATAGGTTACATTCGACTTTGTCCTAATTAAAACCCTATTCGGCCCCCTCTATAACTAATTATAGGTTATACTCGACCTCATTTGAATTAACACCTATTCGACCCTCGGCCATAACTAAGTAAAGGTTACATTTAATCTCGCTCGAATTAACACCTATTTGGCCCTCGACAATAACTAATTATAGGTTATACTCGACTACATTCGGATTAATACCTATTCGGCCCTTGGCCATAACTAAGTAGAGGTTATATTCGACCTCACTCAAATTAACACCTATTCGGCCTCGCCCAGAAACTGGCATGTGATATGTTCAACCTAGTTTGAACCAATACCTGTTGGCCCTTGGCCATGATCAAACCTAGCTTTTGTTTCAGCCTTATTCATCCTACTTAAACCAAGTTTTTATGACTAAGGCAACAAAGTAACAAAACAAAAAAGGCATACAAACTCGAACAGAAGAAAAAGAATTAGGTACGAGTAACAGAACTAGATTTCATACTTAGAATATTCTTTTACAAAGGCTTAAAATGATTCCCACAAAAAATATACACAATTCTACAGCTAAAAAGAAAACAAAAATAACTAATCGTCGTCTGACCCAACGGCTCCATCAACTTGACCTCCTAGCCCATCTCCGTCCACCTCTCTGCCATCTCCATCAAGATACTCATCCTCATACCAGGGTCCTGTTCAATACGATCCACGCCCACACCCCCTTGTCATCACCAGCCTTTGATGTAGCAGGGCATAGCCACAAGCAATTCGAGCGTGCGTGCCTTAGCACGAGCATCCTCAAAGTCAGCCTCTGAAACTTTCCCCGCCTTTATTAGATCTTTAAATATATCCAGTTGGACCTTAGCATGGATCCACTCCTCACACAAATCCCATAGAACATCAAGAAAAGCGAAGTGCGGGAAAAGGATGGCTGAGCCAATAACTGCGCCTTGTTGGCCTCAAGAGCAACAACTCAATCACCAAGACCTGAAGCCTCTTTTTCCAGCTCCCCTATCCGTTCATTAATCTGCTCCTCTCCTTTCTATCTCCGAAGCACTCTCCTGCTCAGAACAAAGAACGCGGGCCACAACCTCTAAAGCCTCTGCTTTCCTTGCAACCCCCAACCGAGCCAACTCAGACCTCTCTAAATTCATGACCTTCTCAGCGACCTTGCTACTCATATTTTTTTGCTTTGATTTGACAATCCTCGGGCTGAAAAAGAAAGACTAAAAGATTCATCTCCTACACAAAACTATAACGAGCAAGCAACCACGAGGTCAAAAATAGTATCGATAAAGTATATGAGCTCACCAGTCACGGAAGACGCTAGCCTGAACTTCTTGAGAAAGGTTGACCATTCACGAATCCTCATTGAGTTAGGCAAAATCTAGCTAACCCAGTCATAAATGTCCCTGACCAAAGGAGGGGACACGGTCTTGGCTGCACGAAGAAGGAACAGAATGTCAAAACACAACTAAAACAGGCGAAACAAAATGCTTAATAAGGAAAAAAAGAAAGAGATACTTACGGGCATAATTCGAAGCCTCAGGGAAATCACTCGCGTTGACGTCTATGTCCTCAATTTTGACAAAAAATAGTTGAGCCATAACTGATGATTTGCCTTATTGTCCATCTTCACCACCAAACATTTAGTTCCCCGGTTGGCAAAGGTTCAACATTGTCCCCCCATGGAAGCTAAGGGCGAAGAGATGCATCAGGTGGCGAAGTGATACCCCGACCCTGGCCAACTCCGCATATTTCGTAAGCATACAGATAAGCTTGTAGATTTATGGAGAAAGTTGGGCTAGGAAAACAACGTAATAATGGGAGAATTCCTCCGCCAATGGGAGAATATGTTAGGAATAGACGACGTAGGGAGGGTATGCATAGAAAGGGAAATCCCCGGGACTGTGTATTTGTACTACATCACGCTCTACTTGGATCAGATTGATATAGGCGGGAATTTTGAACTTTGCAAGATCAGCAAGTCGGACTCTTTCATTGCCGACTCCGAGATCTCAGGGTCATCCTCAAGCTCTTTCAAAAAGTCGGACCTAACTTTTTCACTATGAGGGATTACCTCCTCCACCGTAGGAAATCGTATTCAATGGAAACATAAATACTATCGTCATGAGGAGGCATACACACCGCCAAAGGGATAGAGTCAGTTTCCATGCCTGAACCAGAGGATGCATTAACCTTTTTTTATAGATGATGCTGTAAGTGCAGAAGGGTTGTGAGCAGTTAGCATCACTGGAATTAGGAAAAACAGATATACAATAGTGAAGTAAAGAGAAGACAAGAACTCCATATGAAGAATGGAGAAGAAGACACAGAGGTTCGATATTAAGAGCGCGAAATATAAAAAAAGGGTTTCATATCCCTATTTATAAGAGCTCAAGCATCAGGATCGAGAAATTAAGCTGTCATTACCCACGGCAGGTATCGAAATGGCAGAGGCACGAAAATGATCAAGGCATCGAGAAAATGTGCCATAATGATGTATGATGTCATTCTGAATCGATGTGACCCCAAGAGTTGCGGCTCACGAAAGGTCACGTTGTCACCTCGTCCAAAATTCCACTACTCGGCTTGCTCGTCCAATTATCCTGACTGCGATAAACAGGGTCTGGTTATCAAGGCCGTCCAGGGTTGGCCTCAATAAGCGAAGGGACTAACTTTATAGGTCGAAATCTAGAACCCAATAAGCATATATTTTTAGAATTTAAATTACAAAACAAACACACACAAAATAGCCAAAATATTAAATTTGACGCACATAAATATTCATGATAGTTTGGTGCTACTGCGCCTCAAATATCGAGCATGGAGCCCAATAGGTATGTATATTTAAGAATTTAAATTATAAAATAAACACACACAAAATAATCAAAATGTTGAATTTGACACATATAAATATTATGATAGTTTGTGGGCCTCAAATATCGAGCATGGAACCTAATAGGTATGTATATTTAAGAATTTAAATTATAAAATGAACACACACAAAATAATAATATTGAATTTGACACACATAAATATTCGTGATAGTTTGGTGCTACTGGACCTCAAATATCGAACCTGGAACTCAATAGGTATGTATATTTAAGAAATTAAATTATAAAACAAACACACACAAAATAATCAAAACACTGAATTTCACACATATAAATATTATGATAGTTTGGTGCTACTGGGCCTCAAATATCGAGCCTGGAACCCAATAGGTATGTATACTAAGAATTTAAATTATAAAACAAGCAGACATAAAATAATCAAAATACTGAATCTAACACATAAATATTATGATAGTTTGGTGCTACAGGCCTCAAATATCAAGCCTACAACCCAATAGGTATATGTACTTTGTACAATTAAATAATAAACATCTAATTTATGTTGTTTAATTTACAGTTGACGACATGGATACGCCTATACATCCCGGCCCTTCCTCTCGTCAGCTATTTGTCCTTATAGGGAAATCACAGGTCCGCCCATATATGGGAGGGAGAGTTACTGTCACAGACTCTCCGACAACCTGTGGAATTTTGTAGGCCTAGAGATCTCCACGAGCGTGTAGTCCACCACCTCCAGGATTCGGGATTCTATAGGATTATTGAGATCAGGCGGATACAGGTTGACTGGGCTTTGATCACGGCATTGATTAAGCGGTAGAGACCAGAGACACACACTTTTCACCTGCCCATTGGCGAGGCTACAATCACACTGCAGGACGTGGAGGTTTTATATGGCATACATGTTGATGGCATGGCCGTTTCACTGCCTATTTCTATGAGATCTATATGTCTGATGCTTATTTGGACATGCTTCAGTAGCTCACGGGTTTTAGGCTACAGGACGAGACTGCATCATCGGGAGCCAGTCGACTGACTTCGACACCTATTAGACAGTACCTTGAGGTACTCCACCCCAATATCACCGACGATGCAGATGAGTTACATATCACCCGATATGTGAGGTTGTTGTTGCTTCTTCTATTTGGAGGTGTCTTGTTCCCGAACACTTCGGGGAACCTATTCAGCCTGAGATTTCTTTATCATCTTCAGCTGCTAGATGTGTTACCCTATTACAGATGCGGTGCTGCTGATCTCGGCTATATGTATAGACATATCTATCGGGCGAGCATGGTCACTCAGAGAGATGTTTGTGATTTTATGCTGCTTCTACTGGTGACAACATATTTAAATAATCGGTTCATCAGTCCCAACTCTACCTAATTAGAATTTATCTTAAACCATACATCAACTTTGCATGTTAGGTTTGGGCTTGGGAGCGATTCTTACATTTTCATCCACCTCGACCACATTTACCTCCTAATGTATCACTTACGTTTCTCCCTCTAGCCAGGAGGTGGGTTCTCCGCCGTACACTTTCACGAGAGTATGATGCTCATCATAATCTCCCCCTCTGTAGGGATGTGTTAGATAAGTTGGAGGGCGCACAAGTAAATATGTACCTAAACTTACCTAGTATAAATTAACTTAGTGTCGCACATATCATGTTTTATGTTGTTATTTGATAGTTTATCTAGACGCCATACAACTACGAGTTGATAGCTTTCCTGCCAGCTTATTTCTCGGTCGACGATTGATTTGGAGCACTTCTGCCTACTCATATGCCTTGATATTGTGGAGCATCATGCCTCGGAGTTGTTACATCGGCAGTTTGGCCGCTTGCAGTATATACCGAGGGGCCTATATGGGAGCCTACGCATAATCAAAGAGATGATCATTGAAGGGCGGACAACGCATTTATGGCATGGTTAGCGGCGCAGATCCATATTTAGAACCATTGAGATCAAATGATTCTGCCCCCACCTACACAGATGGAGGAGGTGGCTACTCAGAGGTATATGTCCTGGTACTGGCACGTCACCCGAATTTTTATCGGGAACCCTATTCATAAGGCTAGCACTCGGTACGTTCCCATACGCCGGGCGACATGAGGCACTAGTATGTTTTCTGTTATTATTCATTATACTACTGTATTTTAGTGCAATATATGTAGTTTAGATTATATACGTTGTATAGCCTATTGGACTACATTCAGTATATCAGATGGGGTTGCATATGCAGGATTACATCGGCGATCATGTGGTCACATTGCAGGAATACAACCGTCGTTTTGTAGAGTTGGCTGCCCAAACACTGCAGCGAGCCCGGGAGTATCAACTTTTGGCACACATACCTGATTATGTGGAGCCAGAGCAGTATGAGCGAGGCCCTGGTGTGGCACGAGGTGGTAGTGCCCGACAAGGTGGTAATTCCTGATGAGACGGGAGTGCTGGACGACGTGGTCATGGGTGGAGAGGAGGTAGTCCCATGCAAGGGGGCATTGAGGCCCTTGTTAATTATGATGCTGCCAATATGCCGGGTGGCCTGCATGAGACAGACAAGCCGTCATACAGCCTTGGAATGTCTCTCACTCTAGGGACTTTGTAGGTGACCCCTTCAGGTCAATTATTGAT
Organism: Nicotiana benthamiana; assembly: GCA_034376525.1. NCBI lineage: Eukaryota > Viridiplantae > Streptophyta > Magnoliopsida > Solanales > Solanaceae > Nicotiana > Nicotiana benthamiana. Next base: position 86,264,227 of record CM067326.1, read on the forward strand.
CAGGGGCACAGACCTTTCTGGAGTGGATTGGGATACATACATTTTAGGCCCATCTACTATTGCTGAGGATACGCCGATCGGAGATTTACATAATGAGCGACGGCTGAGTTTTGGTTTGTCATCACAGGTGCAGGTATGGTTCGCATAGTGTTGAATTTTAATTTGTCTTTATTTTTCATAACTTTGTTAATTTCCTTTTTAAGGCTAAACGCGATGATCCTGCGAGCACCACTAATGATCATGCAACGGTACATCCGGCTATAAGGAGGCGACTTGATGATGACGATCCCGATAGAGTACCAAGGTGGGATGCGAAGTGCCTCAAGTCAGCGGCTGCGTTGAACGACATCTGCTCGAACGACATCCGCACTATGGCTGTGACAGGTAATTCTCTTGCCGACTTCAATGATCCATTGAAAGACTCTGACACATGAGTTAGAGTTCCCCATCATCTGCCACCATCTGCATGCAAAGTCCACTTTTCAAGGTCATGTCGCATTAACCAACGATAGACTGCCTCGTCTTCTTGCCTGATATATTCCATGTGCCTCAGAAATTTATGCTATTGGTGATTTATTGCTGCCATCCACATCAAATCATGCAGATCCTTGTTGGGATATGCCTTCTGAAAATTGGCTTTAAGGTGCGTAACATAGTAATGATGGTAGGCATAAGGTTCTTGCCATACATGCAAGTTCGCCACAGAACTTAAGATACCACCGTACCGATCAGATATTAGACATATACTAGAACGATGTTTGACAACGTGCTCTTTCAAGTGGTTCAAAAATAGAGTCCACATCTCTTGGCTTTCATTAGCACAAATAGCAAAAGCTAGAGGAAATATCTGTAGATTAACATCTATTGTCACAGCTACCAACAGCTTGATATCGTACTTTTCATATACATAAATGCCGTCTATGGATATTACAGGCCGATAGTGTGAAAAATTATCAATTGTTGGTTTAAACCCCCTAGAACACGTAATTGAATATATATTCTAGTTTACCCTGACTCAGCTCAAGCTTCAATTCAACAATCATCCCGGAATTAAACTGCTGCAGTGTAGCCATGTACCTAGACAGATATGCAAATGACTTATCACAGTTACCATAGACTATTTCAAACACCCATTTGCGCCCAGCTCAGAACCTAAATGGGGACGTACTACTTAACGTTTTTTTTTTCTGGGGCGTTACAGAATACTTCTTCCTGATATTTGTAAAACATTTTCTTTTCAAAAGAGTTATTGAAGAAGATTTTCTGACAAATATGATAATTGTAACTTTTTTGTAGAGGGGTTCAGTTCACAACTCCTTGTACCCTGTTGCCGCTTTATGAATGATCGAAATTCAAATTGTAATTCAGTGAATTCAGAAATGAAAAATATCTGTATAATCTAGCAATGGGCTGTGTGCCTAATGGGCTTGTAAAACTGTTCCAAAATCGCAAGAGAACACTTTTTAACTTCCAAATAAATTTTATTTTAAAGATTGAATGAAAGTTGAAACTTTTTTCGTTCCATTTACTTTTTACTTTAGTATTTCGCATATTTTTTAAGAAAATATTAATAATAATATAAGAGTTATTTAATTAATTTATCCTTATTTATTGCTTGAGCTGTCAATCTTCTTATACTTTTTTTTAGAATATTCATTAGAGTAATGAATGTAAAATTAAAAAAAAAATTAATGTTTTCTTGATGTTCTAAATGGTAAGTATTTTGAAAACAACTATACGAACAAAATTGATCAGCGTAAGCAAGTCAAAAAACTTTTTGATAAACTTGAAAAACTTTGACGATGTACAATTTTAGGACTAAAGTATAATATTTGGAAGTTAAAGGGTTTTCTCCAAGCACATACGTATATTCAAAAAGTTTTCTTTTCAATTTCCAGATCTCCAGCTTTAACGCTGAGCAGAATACATACGGCTAAGACTTGTTTCCATTACTGGAAAATTTCCGTGACCCGACACCCACTGTAAAGAAAACCATATTTGTTTCTAAGTAGAAACATAAAAAACAAAAGGACGAATACGAATTTAATATTATTCAGGAAATGTTTTTTTTCTAAAATTAGGATCCAAAGTCAAAAGGATACTACTTCCATCTAAATTAGAAATTTTCTCATTTGGTTCATTTTATAATGAAAACTGATCAAATTATTTGTTTGTTATGTTATTTTTTCTTGTAAAAGGTGGTATTATATCACATTCATAATGGGCATAAGTTATTTTCAAAACCATGGGCGGAGCTAGAGACGAAAATGGGTTAATCAGAAAATTAAATTGTATATGTAGTGTTAATTACGGGCATAAGTTATTGTCCACTCATTTTTACACTATCACCTACTTATGTTAATGTCCAAATAGTTCCATTATTTAAAATTGGAGACTTATATGATATATGGGAGTAAAAATTGGGCAAAATACGAATTTGGCCGTCGGCCGAAACTGTTTTTGCTCGTCAAATTATATATATAGATTATATATGTGTATTTTTGTAAGCTTTTCTGCCATTCCATCTGTTTGTTTTATTTGAGCAGTTCACTTTAAAAACTTGGCAACAATTATGAGTTTTTCTTCTTCTTTAAGGCCCTTTCCAATCCTTCACTCCAAAATAGAGTAAACTAACTCCAACCATTACTCTAGTTTTACACTAAAAACATCTTTTTATATTTTTTTCTTCCTTCTATATTATATTATTAACTTTTATTTAAATTTTTTTTTATTTCCATTAAAAAATCCTATGTGTTTTTCCTTTTTACATAATTATCCTATATAATTCATATTTCTTTCTTATATAACCATTTAAAGTAAAATTATTTTATACCATAAATTTTTTAAATACTATAATTTGTAAGAAAATATTATAGATTAAATAAATTAATAGATAATTCAAATAAAAGTGAAGTCATTGAAATATAAGATAATTCAATACATATTATATATAGTTTAAAATTTAGTTTGAATACTACTTAGTTACTCAACTTCCACACTACCATAAATAATATATTAATGTATTACGAAGTGCAAAATGAGCGGTTTTGTCCTTAATTTTTTTGTGTCGACCTAAAAATTACTTAAATAAGTGATTTTCATCTACTACCATGTCTACTATTGGAGTTAGACCTTCTCAAGCTTCTTGAATTGGTGCATTAAGATCACGCATCCTCGATTATCATGTTATGCAATATGATACATGTCGTTATTATATCATGTAGCACATTTTTTCTTCAAATATGTGACAGTCTTGCAATAATTGCAAAACGAGCTTGCAAAACGACGAATGCACGTTCAACATCTTTTCGACATGATTCTCGCCTTTCGGGGCTACCTTCATTAGGGCTGATGTAATATATAAAGAAGAACCCTCTTAGGCCTTTTTGTTTAAGGGCTGCTCGCCTTTTGAATAGAAGGAAGTGGGAGAGAAGAGGTTATTTCGGTACCGATGCATAAGCTGAGGCTCCCATGTCCCGCCGACCCATGTCATCGCAAAATATTTCTTCTTTGCCGAACGTGGCTCACAAATAGTTTGCACAAGGATAGACCATTTTGGATATATACTATTAGCTAAATAATAACCCACATCATATTCTTTTCCTTGAATAACATAATGGGATGGAGTAATAATAATTTAACTCGTAATTTTACCACTACTAGAAATTTGCTATTTTTCGACTACCAAAATAGTCGAAAAAAGTACCTATTCCAACTAATTTCCTATTGATTTAGAATAGTCGGAAAAAGACAGGTCAAAAAATATTTTTCATTTTCTGCCAAAAATAGAAAAGGCAGCTATTTTCCGACTGAAGTAGTCGAAAAATAAAATAATATTATTTATTTTAAAAATATTTTCGACTACTATAGTGGAGATATTATACAAATAATAATTAGTTATTAGTTATTTTACTGTATTTTTCAACTACTGCATTATTCCGGCCTCATTTTTCGACTATTGTAGTCGAAAAAATCATTATGCTGGGCACATTTTTCGACTACAATATTCGAAAAAACTGGGTTGAAATTTGATAGAATTCCGCCATTTATAAGCATACCACCTGTAAAATGCAAATATTATAACCAACCAATTCCAACTTCAACAAACAAACATTTAAATCCTATAATATCAAACCAAAATATTAGTTAACGTCTAAATATTCAATATCAAATATGAGTAGCTAATATATATCGATATTGTGACGACCCGACCGATCGTCTTAAGAATTAACATCCCGATCCCTTATTAAATGCTTTCCTCGTTTTTGTTTCTACTATTGTGAGTTGCCGGGAGGAAATATTTGGAGTTTCGGAGAGTTTTGGAACACTTGGTCCCTACACAGGAGCTTAAATTTTGGAAATTCGACTGTAGTTAGAACAGAGTGAAGACAGTCTCGAAATAGAATTTCAATAGTTCCGTTAGCTTCGGTGGGTATTTCTGGTTTAGGCTTGAAATGCCGAAAGTTAAATTTTTGAAGTTTCTGGTTCGATAGTGAGGTTTTGATACGAGGGTCGGAATGAAATTCCCAAAGTTGGAGTAGCTCCGTAGTATTGAATGTGACATGTGTGCAAACTTCTCAGATCATTCAGACGAGGTTTGATTGACGTTTTTTGATCGGAAGTGTATTTTGAGAGTTCTTGAAGTTCTTAGGCTTGAATCTAATAATAGATTGGGGTTTTGATGTTGTTTTGGCGAAATGTTGGAAAAAGTTTGAATTATGTAATGGAACATGTTGGTAGGTTTGGCTGACGTCCCGGGATCCTCGGGTGTATTTCGGATGCTCAAACGAGCACTTTTAGTCTTTGTGAGATTGTTGGTTTTCTGGTATTTTTGCAACACTGATTTGTTTATTTCGATCACATGAGTTCACTTACGATCGTGTAGAGTAAGTTAACACTAGTCAATTTTTTGAATTGTGATCGCAAAAGAAGGAGTGCGATCGCATAGTGTGAGCAGTGTTGGTCACTGCGTTCGCATAGAGACCTTTGAGTTCACGTTGAAGGACTTGGGGTGGCAGTGAAGTGATGGAATTGCTCTATGCGATCGCATAGAGCTTGTCACGATCGCATTGCTTTGAGGAAATTATCTTATGCGATCACATAGGTGTTCCTTTGATCGCATAGGGTTAAATCTGGGTAGTATTTAAAAAGCCAATCAGCGACCCTTCGTCATTTTTCCACCTTCTTTGTACGGGATTGAAGCTTTTATGGGAGATTTTTGAGGAAACCAAAAGGGTAACACTTGGAGGTAATATTCTTGACTTTAATTAGTTTATATGTGATTAAAGTTCTAATTAGTGGTGAAAAATTAGGGAATATCAGTACAAAATGGGTAATTAGGGCTTGAGATTAAGAGACCTTAAAATGGTTATTTGATGGGTAAATTGAACTTTGGTTTTAGTGTTATTAATATGTATAGACTCGTGAGAGTATGAGGATTCTTAAAATGTTAGTTTTACCCGATTCTGAGACGTGGACCCGATGAGCATTTTGGTCATTTTTCCTAATTTCGTGTATTAGCTTAGAATTTATTTGTAGAAACACTTACTTGAAGTGTTATTTACATTATGCAATTGAATTGAATAGATTTGGACCATTTGGAATTGAGTACTCGCGGTAAGAACGTGGTTTCGGGTTGATTTTTGAGCCGGTTCGAGCTAAATGGCTTACCTAACCTTGTGTGTGTGTGTTGGGGGGGGGGGGGGGAGGGGGGAGGGGGGCTTTCCCTTAGGATTTGGTATTGTTGATATTTAAAATGCCTTGTATGTGACGTGACAAGTATGTACTTGTGCTAATTGTTGGAAATCCGATTTTTTTCTATGTAATTAAAATTTGTGTTTTCTTCTCCTGATATTACTAATTGCAATTACCACCTGTGACCCTTTAGTTCCAAAACACCAGTTGTGTACGTACATATCTTAAATCTTCAACGCAATTTTCTACATGTTTCTACTATGTACATGCATCTCCTAGTTATTGTACTGCTAACTATATGCAATGTCCTTCCATAGGAATGATTGCGAGGCATTAATACCACCATATGAAATTCTATTAGCACATAGATCAACAACACAGCCCTTGTACCTACAAAAAAGAAGCCATAGTTAGTGAAATAACGGTTCACCCTGCTCTCCTCATATAAGATTTGAGCATGGTGATCATATGAGCTGAATCTAATTGGAATCTTCTTATGAATCCCCTTTGCACACCCTAGTTCCTTGCAATTATTACTCTTAGATATGTGCATTGAGACTTGTCATCATTTACAATCTTGTTACCTTTTGAATCAAGATCCCAAAATCCAAAGCACTCAATATCCCCCATATCTAAAGCATAATTTGCTACAGCCAATGAGTTCCCTTCTCTAAGTATATGAGATACCTTAAAGTTGATATCTTCTATCAGCTTCAAAACCTCCTCTATTTTTCCACAATACACCAAGTTGGCTTCCAGGATCATTGTATTATAATTTTCATAAGCAGTGAATCCGTATGCAACCAAATGTAATCAAAGTTCATAGCCCTACAGATCCTCAAAGCCTCAACTATTGCTACTGCTTATTCTTCATTATTACTTCCTTCAGTGATCTCCCTTCCTTGTGCATAATTTAGATCTCCAGCCTGGTCCTTTACGCAGAATCCAATAGCACTTCTTCCTGGATTTCCTCTACTTACTCCATCTGTGTTCACCTTGATCCAGCCCTCCATAGGTAACTCCCATATTACTTTCTCATATTTTAATCGAGGGGTGTGTTGCTCCAGTATGTATAGAAGGTTGGACCACTTATGGGGTACTTGCGATCCTGGTTTTTGCACTTGCACCAGTGATTGGAGTGCAATAGACACCTGATAAATTACCCTATTCACTTATACTTCTTCCCCATACTTCAAACTATTTCTCCTTTTCCAAAGTTCCCAGACAACACACGCAGGCAATGCCTGCATTATTGGTTTTACTCTGGGAACAACTGGAGCATTCCAACACTTTGTAATGGCTTGGTGCAAAGTCAAATCCTGCAAGAAAATTCCTGCTCTAGATAAAAAGTATTTCCATACTGTTGTTGCAGTCTGTGATGTAAAGAACATATGTGATAGAGTTTCTTCCTTCGGTTCAGCGCAACACTAATATTTGGATGCCATCAAATATCCAATCTTACGCATAAAGTCATCAAGCGGCAACTTGGCTCTCCAAACTTTCCACATGAAAAAGGAGATCTTGAATGTTAGACCTTTTACCCAGATCTTCCTATATGCAATCCTACGATCTTCTCTTCTTCTTAAGTAATTCCATGTTGTTTCAACAGTGAAGTGCCCTCTGGTTTTTAACATCCAGAATTGTTCATCTATTTCCCTCTCAAAATCCAGAGGTCTTATTTTCTCTACAATGTTCATAGCCAATTCCTCAGGTAACGCCTGCAACAACCTCTCTAGATTCCAAGCTCCATTTTCCACCACATCTTGAACACTTAAAATGTCTTCATCTATGCCAAAATCTTGAGGAACTAAGAAATGTAGGGCTCAGAGTCTAGTCCAATTATCATACAAAAATAGTGAAGACCCCAATCGTAGCTTCCATAATATTTGATGTTCCATTATGTCTCTACATTCCAACATTCTCCTCCACACATGTGATCCTCTCCTACATGATACAACTGTTGCGTTCAGCTTTTTACAGTATTTTTGACTCATAAATGAGCTTCATAAACTAGGCTTTGTTCTAAAATTCCACCACGGCTTACAGAAAAGTGCTTTAGATACATCATGAAAGGATCAGAATCTAATGCCACCTTCTTCATATGGTAAGTACAAATTGTTCCACGAAGCCCAGTGCCTGCTCTTACCTCCTACTAAACTACTCCAAAAAATATTGTGCAAAAATCTTGTGGAGTCTGTTGATGGCATAATTTGGAGGGTTTAAAGCTGAACGCATATATATAGGCATACTTTATAACACACTAGATATCAGCACAGCTCCGCCTCCAATTGATAATAACTTCTCTTTCCATGACAGTAGTTTATCTAACACCTTAGTAATCAAGTCTTGATAGTACTTAAGCTTCCTTCTAGCATAAAAAATAGGGCAGCCAAGATAGGTAAAAGGAAACTCATGCCTTCCAATTCCAGTGACCCTCTCTACTTTCCTTACTACTTCCATATTTGTAAAATAATGCATGTAGATAGCTGATTTATTTTTGTTCACCAACTGGCCAGAAGCAGCTTCATACAGCTGCCATATTTCCATCACCAATCTCAGAGATGTGGCATAAGATGAGGTAAAAATGATGGTGTCATTTGCATATGCCAAATGGTTAATTTTTGGACTCCATTTTGGCAAGCCATACCCACATAAATAAAGATTCAAATGTTAAGAATTTATCCCTCTTGACAATGCTTCAGTAGCTAAAATGAATAGAGTTGGAGAAAGGGGATCCCTTTGTTTGACACTCCTTGATGACTTGAAAAAGCCATGAGGTTGTCCATTGATAAGCACAAAGTACCAATTGTTCCCAACTAGATCAAATATAAGCCTAATGAATCTTTCACAAAATCCAAACTTTCTCAGCACCTTTTTTAAGAACAGCTATGATAGCCTATCATAGGCTTTTGTCATATCAAGTATAATCACTACATTTGGCCCTGCCTTATTTCTAAGCCTAATGTATGTGAAAATTTCTTAAGTCAGTAACACATTCTCCACTATGCTTCTTCCTTTAACAAAACCTGCCTGCTCTTCAGATATTAGACTAGGCATAAGTCCCACCAGTCGTTCATGTACCACTCTTGAGAAGATTTTGTTAATGAAATTACTAAGGCTAATTGGTCTCAAGTCTGAGAAAGCGGTTACCTCTTTATTTTTGGTAAGAATACCAAATTAGTATGAGTCATACATTTTGGCAGTTTCTTTCCACAGAAGAAATCCAATACCATTACATATATATCATCCCATGTGATCTCCCAGCAAGACTGATAGAATGCACATGTGAAACCATCTGGGCCACCTACTGAATCTCTGTTAAGTCCAAACACAGGCACTCTGATCAACTGTTCATTCTGATCTCTATCTACCAAACAAGGTATATGATCTAGAATGTGAAATGCAGTAGGAACTGTAGTTTCACAAAACTGATCTTTATAAAAATTGACTGTTTCATCTGCAGTTTCTTCTGATTCTTCTAGCCAATTGCCCTGTCCATTTTTAATTCTAGTCAGCTTCAATTTTTTCCTTTTTCCATTGACTTGAACATGAAAAAATTTTGTATTTCTATCACCACCTTTACACCATGCCATTCCAGCCTTTTGTCTCCAAAACTCCTCCTCGAATGTAAGATATTTAATCAATTCTTCTTGAACCTTTTGTAATCTTGCCCTATTCATTTGAGTAGGATTAGCTTCAAATTGTCTTTCATGGACAATAACTACTTCCTCTATACTAGCAATCTTCTGAAATATGTCCCCATAAGTTTCCCTACTCCAAGTAGATAATGGCTTTTTTAACTTCTTGAGATTGTAGTTGAAAATGATGAAGGGGATAGAACTAATATCTGCACTCCAATTCTCCCTTACCACCTCTTTGAATGAAGCATATTTAGTCCAGAAGTTCAGAAATCTAAAGGACTTTTTTATAGGAGCAACTTCAATGTTACATTTTAGAATCATATGGCTATGATCTGAACCTGGTTTGGATAAGTGTGTAACCTCCAAACTTGGAAATGTTTGTTGCAGTTCTGAGTTCCCCAAATACCTGTCTAATCTTTTAAAAATGCAATCTTCCTCTGATCGTCCATTCCACCAAGTAAAGATGCTGGCCTTGAAGCCGAAATCTGATAAGTTACAGGAGTTCACACAATGTCTGAAGTCATCAATTTCATCTATTGATACTGGCAAGCCACCAAATTTCTCTTTTTCATCCCATATAACATTGAAATCACCACCAACTAACCATGGAGTAGTCATGTCACTTGCCATATTATACAAGGAGTTCCAGAGTTCAATTCTTTCTATATGGTCACATTTAGCATAAATAAAGTTAGAATTAGTTCTACCCTTGTTTCAGTATTATATAGCTTTAAAGTCAGCTGTTGTACCATGTTGTATAGGATTTTAATCTCAAAGACTTTATCTATAAAAGCCCAGATTTTATTGAAACATTCACCACTGCTTGTGCTAATCCAACTCTACTTCTATAGTTCTCTATTTTGCTAGATTGTATCTTTGGTTCCATGATCCCAATAAATTGAAAATGATTCTGTATATGCATTGTGATCAATCTCTCAAATGCATGCATTGTGTTCACTGATCTAACATTCTATATGATTGCATCCATTACTGAATTTGTGATTTAGACAGTGTTCTCCTTGTTTGTATCCCACCAGGTGGTATAGTGGAGTTCTCATTGCCTTGATTTTTTCTTCTTTTGGCTGCAGATTTTACCCTTTCCATTATCCTTGGTGATAGATCACCATGTCTTGCTATATTCTGGAAAGTTTGTGCAATAGACTTTTCATCTTTATCCATATCTTCTTGTTCTACATGAACTTCCACCTCTTTTATCCCAGTAACTTCAGCAATATTGGTCTATTGATAGTGATTACAACCTTCTCTTCAACTTTCTCATTGTTCTGCACTTGAAATCCATTCAATGAAACATTACCTATTGCTTCCTGTTCTTTTAACATGTCTGTTCCTTCAGCATTTCCTGAGTATTGTCACATTGTTTGGCTTTATCACCTTTGTCTTTACCAATTTCCTGTGTTGTCCTCCTATATCAATGGCATTTACTTCAGCACCACCAGTTATCTCTGCTGCATTTTTTACCTGTTCATCTCCTCCTGGATCAATATTTTCCTGCCCTTTGTTATCCTGGTCTCACTTGTTGTTGTTCTCCCCTTTAATATCTGTTTCCTTATTGGTTAACCTTAGTACTTCTATGCCCCTTGAACTCTTTGATTTAACATTCATACTTTTTTCTTCATCCTCAAATGTATCTCCACCTGTTTTCTCTTCACTTTGCAAATCAACTGGAATTTGCCCTTCTTCAGGATCTTCTTCTATTTGGTTAGACATAATCTCCCTCCATTCCATGTTAGAATTGGTGGGAATTGGCAAACCCACTTCCAACATAGTCAACAAAATACACCACCGTCCTCACCAACCATTGAACCTCACCAACCATTGAATGGAGGAGGAGAATTTGGAAACGGCAAGTGTTTTTCACCACCTACCATCACCATTCTTTGCTATAAAAGAGGGAGCTCTCTGCCCTTGAAATTATCCCACAAAAAATACTACAAGTGCAGTAGTAATAGAAAGAAAAAAAATTAGAGAGTTGAATGGGAGAGAAGAGCCGAAGCTCTTGAGTGCAAGGTTCTGCAATTCTGGAAATTCCAGAAATTGCAATCTAGGGTAACTTAGAAAGTGATTTCAATTTGGTTGTTGAGTCTTTGTTATTTCCTATTTGGTGGTAAATCCGAAAATCAATTTGATTTTCTGATTAATTGTAATAGTTGTGTGATTTATCAATACAAAGTGTCGAGTTTCTTGTTCGGGCTCAATCAACGCTTTCAACATTCCACTTGACCTTCTCAGTACTCTTGAACTACTCAAATTCTTCATCACCTATTAGATCGTTTTCATTGTCCATCAGCAGTTGTTCTACATTATTGTCCTGAGATGGTGTTTCCTGACAAGAAGTACTGATTATGCCCATATTCCCTCTGAAAGATTTGTGAACCCATTGTGAGGTGGATTCTTTGTTAGGCTATTTCATTGTCATTCCAGTAACCATTGTACTTGGTTTTTTGTTACCTGCATTTGCATGATTAGTTCCAGTTGCCTTAGAGTTATAGACATGTGTTGTAGCATTCAATATTCCAGATCCTTTACCTACGTTGTTACCACTTTGAGCATTCTTATTTTCTACCGCAACAAGTTGTTTATTTGCATTCTCTTCACTAATTTCCATCTCCACGATTGCAAATTTGTTATTGGTCTGAACCTGATCATTCTTGTCCTCAACTGAAGCAATTTCTTGTCCGGTTTTGGTACCATTATAAATTTGTTTCTCTTTCCCTTGAGCTCTCCTATCCCTCACCTCTTTCCATTGAGCTCCAAGATTGCCTACTACCTTGCCGCTTGATAAAATCATCAGTGGAGCATTACTTTTAGAATTTTCCTTATTACCTTGCACCATTAGTAATTTGTTTTTCTTCATTCTTACTTGCCATGAGTTTCGGATGAATTCTCCACCATTCCATCATATCATGCCCTTGAAGCTTACACTCCTTGCAATATTTTGGTAAATAATCATAATTGATAGTTACCCATTCATTTGTCACTTCACCATCAGCTTCATTAACTATATCCATTCGAACTTTCTTAGGGTGATCAGCTAGGAGATCAATCAATACCTTAACACGAGCACAACTAGGTCTAGTTTTATTAGTAGTGGTTATTTACTGCAGATGCTAAGGAAAACAAACACTCTTTACCAAAATATGTTGGCAGCAAATTTGGGAATGAAATCCAAGCCATTACCTTAGGCGTCTCTTCTCCTCCCTTAAATTTGACATCATAGATCAAAGTTCTCAATTGGTATTCCTCACCAGACTTATCTTTGATATAATAAATACCTATCGATGACAAAGCAACAAAATCTTTCCATAATGATAATCTGATCAAAACATGTCTCTCACGTAAATATCCAATATTACACTCACCTTTAATTCCACACTGAATTGGCACAATCCAGCGTAATTCATTGAGCTCAGGCTAACCATAAGAAAATTTTCATACAGCTGCATATTGTAGCCCTTCTATTACGTTCATTATCTCAAGTTCAGTTTCCTTGAAATAAACAGTTGGTTGTCCTTGAAAGAATTGGGCTCGACATAACAGAATAGACTCAATAGTTGAATTACGATCATGCATGGCAGTAGGGTTCGACGTCGGTTTCATAGCATTTGCATAATCCAAGGGTTTTGGTGTTTTGTTTAGGTTCGTAGAGGGCTGGTTTATGTTGGAAGGAGGTTAGGGAGGCTGACCAGCCAGAGAAGCAGGTTGGCCGCTTGCCACAGTGGTCATGGCTGCAAAAAACCTCCAGCTTTCTCTCTCTAGACGTAACAAATCGCCAGAACCTCTCTCTCTAGGTTCGCTTCTTCGATTTTTTTTATTTTTTTATTTTTTTCAGATTTCTTTTTCATTTTATTTTCAAAATAAAACTAGAATCCTAAATTAAATTATAAATTCCAAATTAACCTATAAAAGTGCTAATTAATCCTACACAATCATTAAAAATAAAAATTAAAAGAAAAATCACCTAAAAATTAAAATTAAAGAGCAAATTAAACTATTTTTTGATTTTTCCTTTTTATAAAATGACTAACTGTTAATTATTTATTAAAAAAATGATCAAATCAACTTCTCAATGTGCATGCAACATATTTTTGTATTTTTCAATAATTAAAAGAACCAAAATGCAAACAATTAACAAAAAATGCCGCAAAATCCACAAAATTGCAAACAAATAAAAGAAATAATTTTGTTTGAACTTATAGGAGTGATTCGTGTAGGGAAAAAATCACATGCTCACAGGTGTGATATCTAGCTTATGTGAGAGATGCCAATATTGATACCCCTTCCGTTTCAGTCCCAATAGTAAGAGATTTTTCTAATATATTTCCAGCCGACCTTCCGGGAATGCCGCCCGATAGAGATATTGATTTTGGCATTCATCTATTGTCGGTCACTCAGACCATTTCTATTCCTCCATATCGTATGGCTCCTCCTGAGTTGAAGGAGTTGAATGATCAGTTACAAGAATTGCTTGATAAGGGTTTTATTAGGCCAGTGTATCATCTTGGGGTGCTTCTGTCTTGTTTGCGAAGAAAAAGGATGGTTCTATGTGTATGTGCATTGATTATCTCCAGCTGAACAGAGTTACAGTGAAGAAATATTATCCTTTTACTCATATTGATGATTTGTTTGACCATCTACAGGGTGCACAAGTGTTTTCTAAGATTAAATTACGTTCAGGGTACCACAAGTTGAAGATTCGGGAGCCAGATATCCCGAAGACTGCTTTCAGGACTTAGTATGGTCATTACGAGTTCCTTGTTATGTCATTTGGGTTGACCAAAGCCCAACAGCCTTTATGCATTTGATCCACAATGTGTTCCGGTCGTATCTTGACTCATTTGTCATTGTCATTATTGATGATATTCTGGTGTACTCTTGGAGTCGGGAATATCATGAGCAGCACCTGAGGACTGTGCTTCAGACTCTGAGAGCGAAGAAGTTATATGCTAAGTTCTCAAAATGTGAGTTTTTGCTGGTTTTGTGGCATTCTTGGGTCATGTGGTTTCTAGTGAGGGGATAAAGGTGGATCCGAAGAAGGTGGAAGCAGTGCAGGTTTGCCCAGACCATCCTCGGCGATAGAGATTCATAGTTTTCTTGGCTTGGAGGGTTAGTACCGTATTTTTATTAAGGGTTTTCATTTATTGTAGCATCTATGAACAGACTGACCCAGAAGGGTGCTCCGTTCCTGTGAATGGAAGAGTGTGAGGTGAGCTTTTAAAATCTCAAGATAGCTTTGACTATAGGTTGATATTGCCTACAGGTTCAGGGTCTTATACTTCTATTGTAATGTCCGAGGATTGGCATTGGAGCGGTATTGATGCATGACGTTAGGGTGATTGCCTACTCGTCCAGGCATTTGACGGTACATGAGAAGAATTATCCTTCATGATCTTGGGTTAGCTGCTATTATTCACGCCTTGAAGATTTGGCGTCATTTTTTGTACGGAGTGCCTTGTGAGATTTATACTGATTACTGGAGTTTACAACATCTTTTCAAGAAGAACGATCAAAAGAGATGGCTAGATCTGTTGAAGGACTATGATATCACTATTTTGTATCACCCGGCAAGACCAATGTGGTGGCCGATGCTTTGAGCCGCCGGGTAGAGAGTTTGGGGAGTTTGGCTTATTTACTAATAGCAGACAGGCCTATGGAGATGGATGTTCAGGCCTTAGCAAGTCAGTTTGTGAGATTGGACCTTTTGGAGCCTAGTCGGGTTTTAGCTTATGTGGTCTCTCAGTCTTCATGATTTGATCGTATCCAGGAACGGCAGTTTGATGACCCTTATTTGCTTGTCCTCAAGGACAAGGTTTTGTATGGCGATGCTAGAGATGTGACTATTAGTGATGATAGGATATTGAGGATCCAGGGTCAGATTTGTGTCAATGTTGATGGGCTTCGAGATTTGATTCTAGAGGAGGCCCATAGTTCGCAGTATTCCATCTATCTGGTTATTGCAAAGATGCACCATGATTTGAGATAGCACTATTGGTGGAGGTGGATGAACAAATATATAGTTGGGTTTGTAGATTGGTGCCTCAATTGTCAGCAGGTGAAGTACAAGCACCAGAGACAAGGTAGGTTGCTTTAACAGATAGAGATTCTATAGTGGAAGTGGGAATGCATCACCATGGACTTTGTAGTTGGGCTTCCATAGACTCTGAGGAAGTTCGATGCCATTTGGGTGATTCTGGATTAGATGACCAAGTTCTCACACTTTATTCTTGTGTGTACCACCTATTCTTCAGAGCGGTTGGCCGAGATTTATATCCGGGATATTGTTCATCTGCATGAGTTGGGCACTCGGCTGGAGTTGAATACATCATTTAACCCTCAGACAGATGGACAGTCCGTGTGCAATATTTAGATTCATAAGGATTATGCTCCGTTCATGTGTGATAGAGTTTAGAGGGTCTTGGGATCAGTTCTTTCCATTGGCAGAGTTTGTGTACGACAACAGTTATCAGTCCAGCATTTAGATGGAACCGTATAATGCTTTATATGGTAGGCGATGTAGATCCCCGGTGGGTTGGTTTGAGCCTTGTGAAGCTAGATTATTGGGGACAGACTTGGTTCAGGATGCTTTGGAGAAGGTTAAGGTGATTCAGGTTAGACTCCGCATAGCCCAATCCAGACATAAGAGCTACGAGGACCGTAAGGTTAGTGATGTTTCCTATATGGTTGGAGAGCGGGTTCTGCTTCAGGTATCACCTATGAAGGGCTTTATGAGATTTGGGAAGAAAGGGGAGTTGAGTCTGAGGTTTATTGGTCCTTTTGAGATATTGAGACGTGTTGGGGAGTTTTCTTATGAGCTTGCCCAACCTCCCAGCTTGGCAGCAGTTCATCCGGTATTTCATGTTTTGATGCTTCGGAGGTATCACAGCCATCCGTCGCACGTGTTGGATTTCAGTTCAGTCCAGTTGGACATGGATCTATCCTATGTTGAGGAGCCAGTGGCAATATTGGACATGCAGGCTAGAAAGCTCAGGTCAAAGAACATTGCATTAGTGAAAGTTCAGTGGTGGGCCTAGTTGGTCGAGGAGGCAACCTGGGAGATCGAGCATGATATGCCCAACCGTTACCCTCATATTTTCACTACTTCGGGTATGTCTTTATGCTCGTTTGAGGAAGAACGTATGTTTAAGTGTAGGAGGATGTGACGACCCGGCCGGTCATCTAAAGAATTAACTCCCCGATCCCCTATTAACTGCTTTCCCCGTATTTGTTTCTGCTATTATGAGTTGTCGGGAGGAAATATTTGGAGTTTCAGAGAGTTTTACACTTGGGCCCAAAACGAGAGCTTAAGATTTAAAAATTTGATCGTAGATGTAACAATATGAAGACGGCCCCGGACTGGAATTCCGATGGTTCCATTAGCTCCGTTGGGTGATTTCGAGTATAGGAGCATGTTCGGATTGTGTTTTGGAGGTCCATAGCTAATTTGGACTTGAAATGCCGAAAGTTGAATTTTTAAAGTTTCTGGTTCAATAGTGAGGTTTTGATATGAGGATCAAAATGGAATTCTGGAAGTTGTAGTATCTCTGTAACATTGAATGTGACGTGTGTGAAAAATTAGGTCACTTGGACGAAGTTTGATAGACTTTTTGATTGGAAACGTATTTTGAGAGTTCTTGGAGTTCTTAGGCTTGAATCCGATGCTAGATAGGGGTTTTGATGTATTTTAAGTGTTTCGAAGGTTGGAAACAGTTTGAATGATGTTATGGGATATGTTGGTAGGTTTGGTTGAGGTCTCGGGGTCCTCGGGTGTATTTCGGATGCTTAAACGGGCACTTTTTGCCTTTGGGAGATTGCTGGTTTTCTGGTACTTTTGCAGCAGTGATTTGTTCATTGCGATCACGTAAGTTCACCTGCGATCGCGTAGAGTAAGTTGAGCCCAGGCGATTTTGTGAACTGCGATCGCAAAGGAAGAAGTGTGAACGCATAGGGTGAGCAGTGTTTGTCACTGTGTTCGCACAGAGACCATTGCATTCATGTAGAAGGACTTGGAGTGGCAGTGAGGTAATGGAACTACTCTATGTGATTGCATAGTATTGGTCGCGACCCAATTGCTTTGAGGAAATTGTCTTACACGATCGCATAGGTGTTCCTGCGATCGCATAGGGTTAAATCTAGGCAGTATTTAAATAGCCAGTCCGCGACCCTTCTTTATTTTTCCACCATTTTTGAACGAGATTGAAGCTTTTGAGGGAGATATTTGAGGAAACAAATGGGGAATCACTTGGAGGTAATATTATTGATTTCATAACTCATTTATATGTTATTAAAGGTCTAATTAGTGGTAAAAATTTAGGAAAAATCAGTACAAAATGGGTAATAGGGCATGAGATTAAGAGACCTTAAAATGGGTATTTGAGGGGTCAATTGAACTCCAATTTTTGTGTTATTGATATGTACAGATTTGTGAGAGTATGAGGATTCTGAAAATGTAAGTTCTACCCGATTTCGAGATGTGGAACTGAGGGGCATTTTGGTTATTACCTAATTTCGTATAGCTTAAACTTATTTGTAGAATTAGTTACTTGAAGTGTTATTTATATTATGCAGTTGAATTGAATAGATTTGGTCCATTTGGAGTCAAGTACTCGTGGCAAGAACGTGGTTTCGGGTTAATTTTTGAGTCATTTCGAGGTAAGTGGCTTACCTAACCTTGTATGGGGGACTTGTACATGAGGTGACGAGTGCACACTTGTGCTAATTGTATAAAATCTAGGTTTTGCAAAGTAATTAAAAATTGTGTTTTCTTCTCCTGCTATTACTAATTGCAATTTAAGATTGTTGTTAGCTTAGAGAAGCATGTCTAAGTGACTTAATTGCCTTATTTGCTAAACTGTTTACCTGAATTCTATGTAACATGCTAGGCTAGTAATACCTATTTGCCTTGATACGAAGTTGACAATTTTTGAATATTCTTGGTGTTGCTGCTATGTATTTACATTGGGACTAAGGATGTGAGATTCTTGTATATCCCACTTGTCTGTTTATTTTGGACTACAGGCGTGGGATTCCTGTAGATCCCCCTGCACAGTTATATGGAACTACGAGACTGCACTCGGTGGATTCCCCCAGTATGGAACTTGGTAATATAAATATATATTTACCTACAATAAGGTTGGAGCTCAGGGAAATTCAATAGTACATGTGTTGTAGCTGATTGTAGTTCCTTCTCAGTCAAAATTCGCTTTGAACTACTTTTTGGACTACCTTTTCCTGGTTGATTAAATATGGAAAATGGTGGTGCTGAAGGATCATTACTTCCTCCATCGTCATGTTGATTGGGTCTATTTATCAAACACGACACATCATGTTCAAAATAATATGAACAAAAATAAGAAGCTTCTTTAGCCAGATATGTGTCACATATCGATCCCTCAATTGTCAATCTATTTTTCATGGTCCGCTTACATTTTCCAATAATCCTGCATATTATGATTTCTTAGATGGAAAATATAATTAAAATAAATAAAGGGAAAATTTTTAAAATCATTACCTCTCAAAGGGATTCATCCATCTACACTGAACTGACCCTCCAAGTCGTGCCTCTTGCGCAAGGTGAATTGGAAGATGCTCCATTACATCGAAGAAACCAAGAGGAATTTCGCCAATATATTTACAGTTAAGCAAATATTACTCTCCCTGTAAGTTGGATTCTCCAACCACAATGTGATAGCACACAACTCTTTAAAAAATAAGCTTATCTCTGTGATAGGCTTCCACATTCTATCAAGAAAGGCATTGAACACAATAGGCATCAATGATTCCATGAAAATGTGACAATCATGGCTTATCATTGACATCAATTTCCCTTATTTCATGTCAACACACCTAGATAAGTTTGACGTGTATCCATCCGACATACTCAAATTCCTTACCCACTAACAAATTTCTCTTCTCTTATCGATCAAACCTCATTTTTCACCACTACACCCCGCAAAGGGCGTAGAAAAGGGAATTTTTCTAATTAAAGGACAATCGAAACAAGATTTATTTATTTGAGAGATTTTAGAGTCACCAATTGGGATAATTAATGGTGTTCCAAGTCACCGGTTTAAATCCCGAGTCGAGGAAAGTTTGACTCTGTATACAGTCTGCGAGCCATAAATCCGGGTAAGGAATTATGTTTACCGGGAAGAAGGTGCTAGGCATTCCCGAGTTCTGTGGTTCTAGCACGGTCGCTCAACTATTATATTTTGCTTAATCATCTGATATCAATGAATTTTTGTTCCTATGGTGCAATTTTAACTTTAACCGCGTTTGTTCATCATTTTTAAGAAGACTACAATGTTATCAAAACACGTCTAGAACCACGTCCATAAATGCACCCGTGGATTTTGACATATTTTAACATCGTTAGGATTTGGATTTGGGTCACATAAATATGCATCGGAGTTTAGGAAGGTAGGTTATTAAACTATCGTGCCGAAGTCAATTAGCGCGTAGTTAACTTTGTGGGAGGCCATGGAAATTCACTAAATGACACGTCCCGAGTTCTAAGGAATTAAAGAAAATAATAAAACAGGGGCACGCATTTGTGAATTTTTTTGGTGCGGTGCACCTCAATTTATTTTAACTTGAAAGTCTCTAAGCTGATACATGAGGGCCATTAACTATGAGTTATCTAATTATGGCTCGCCTCCAATTTACTGTACTAATTAAGATAAGGCTTAAGAGAATTATGACTATTCTACTTGAAGTTAAAACCCATTATTTATTCAGAGAAGCCCAGGCCTGATGACAGGCCCAATGGCCTGTTGAAGTTTCTATTTAGAGACAAAAATAAACAACAGAATGCTCGAGAGAATGGACCTTTCTTCGTCTCAGCAGGATTGTACCGTTCAGGCCTAAAACGGACCAAGTACTAACGAACATGGGGTTGAAGGTAAAGGACTCGAGATCAAGCCCCAGTAACAACAAACCAATGTGCGCACCAAATCGACATGCTCATTATGCTATTCATCATTGGTATATGGGAAACGGCTTATATTATGCATCGATTGTCAATTTCATATTTTATTTAGACACTAATTTTATCACCAAATACACAGATTTGTTCAATCATCAACTAGTGCCAAAATTTAGCAAGTGAAGTATTTAGATCTATATTTCGTAACTGCTTGATCTCATACACACATAAAAATACAAAACTCATAGATTCTCTTCAATAAACTTCATATACATGTTGATACCTTCAAGCTCTAAACAACTCATGCCAAACGATCACTAAGTTTCTAAGCTTCTAGCATTATGCATAACCAGTTAACTTACATCCTATTATAGCTAAGTATCTTTGAAATAAAAGATGTAGAGCATGGCCAACAGTCCATGTACACAAAATGTTCCAAATATTCAGCATTACATACACATGAACAGACTAATAGACCTAATATTCTCAGCAAGACACAAAACAGAAGAGCGTCGTGAATTCATGAAAAAACCACTACTATATCAAGATGAATCAACTAATCTAAATGTCATTATGCACATTACCGACTTTAAGAAATTCTAAGTATGTAATTGACATTGGACATTTAATGAAGACAGTTTACATTCATGAGATTTCAAGCAATTACAACTTCCACATTTGCACCTCATCTCCTAGAGAATCAAGGAGTACCTGGAGTTTGGAAGGCAATACAGAAAAATGATCAGTAGTAGAGCAGTAGCAAAGTAGTGTTCCAACAGCAAAATAAGTCCAAAAACAGCTTTGAACACAAATAAATTGATGCCCAGCAGTCACAGATCCAAAACCAGGATTTCTAACTAGTATTCTTTTTAAACAAAATACCAAACTTGAATCATCACAACCCATATAACTCAAAAATCATTTCATGAATCAGAAATTGAGGGTATCACAAAAGAATTTGATGAACAGTAATTTCAACCAAACTTCAAACCAAAACCCTAAATAACACCATCCAAATCCCATAATGAAGATCTAATGCTTTCAGGTCTTTGAAAAGCAGAAAAAAATTACTAGAATTTCAATGAAACAATAATATTTCCTCAATTTTCTACTATTTTTTATTTTCCGATTTTTCTATCACTTGGCTCTCTTATTTTGGATCACCTCCTAGAACCCCCTTTAGCTTAAGTTTTCATTGCCTTTTATATGTTGAATATTAGGGCAATCTTCAGAATTTATTTTTGCCCTATAGTCCCTCAGTATATGACTTGTGGACCAAGTTTTTAGCATCAAAATTGACAGGAAGCCCCTGCTAGAGGTTTCCTATTTCAGTTAGTAAAAGATGCTCTTGGTCCAATACCTAAACTACCCTCTAGTGTCCTATTAATTACTATCTACCATTTCCATTGAATTTCTTTTAGACTGATAGACTAAATTCTGAGGCTTTTAACAAGTTTAAGCAAATAAACTTCCAAACGGATCAAATTATGACAGTCCTTAAAAAAATCCAGAAACTCAAGAAAAAATGGAAAACCAAATTGTTATATAGAACCAGTGTGCAACAACAACCTCAGGACTTATCATGAAATCTAATTCAAACTTAGGGCTAAACAAAAAATCCAAATCACAAAGGGACTTGATATAATGTAAATCTAATCCAACTCGTAATACTAATTCCTTCATGATTAAGACTCGGGAATTTAGATAAAATAAAACAAAACAACCCTAATTACTTTAACTAAACTAATCAACTAAAATAAGACTGATACACCCTAACTAAACTAAAACTCGGGATTTTCAACAAAATGGCCAGATTAATAGAAACGAGATGAGACAGAGGGGAAGTTAGGAAACTTATCTTTTCAAATGGGATCGAAAAATTCCTCCATGCAGCAGGGTTTGAGTCCTGAACCCTAGATCTAGAATCAAGCCAGCTTTGAGGTTTTTTGAGAATAAATCACCATCGACTAGTAGAGAAGGAGTGGTAAGGGTTGTAGGCTATGAATTCTTGTCGGTTTAATGGTTGTGAGGTTTGGCAGCTCCTTTTGAATTAACATTCGGGAATATCTAGGGGCGTTTTAAGGGTGTTGAGTGTGGATATGGCACGAGGGAGAAGAGAGGGTTAATGCTGTAATTTTGGGACCGGTTGGAGGCAGCGGCGCCATGCACGGCGGCAGAGTCCGTATTTAAAAGTGATATTCTAGGAGATCCGGTGATATTTGAGGGACGATGATTGTATATTTGGATAAAGAAGGGTGAGGCGGTCAATCAGTGTAAATTTGGTTGCCTTTTGGTGATCCCTGCCATTAAAGGCGATTTTTGGCCGGCGGTTTGCGATGGTGCTTGGGTTTCTAAGGGTGAGGGAATAAGAGACATGGTACGAGATTTTTTGGGGGATGGGGGGTCGCTTGGACATATTTATTTCGGTATACCCCGGCTTCTTGACCGTCAGATTAAGAGACATAGACGGTTAGGATCAAATGCAACCTAAATGACGCCGTTTTTGTCTGGGCGGGGACTGGACCGGGTATAGGGTGTGGGCTGGACTTGGTTAGGGAGTTTTTGGAATTCAATTTAAACTAGCCCAATTCGGGTCTTCTCTTCTTCTTTTTTAATTGAATTTTAAGATTTCTTTTCACTTGTTTTTTTCATTTTCTTTTCATTTTTTCCAAAATTATTGAAATCCTAAATTAAGTTATAATTCTCAAATAAACCCATAAAATACTAACTAATCTAGTATAATCATTATTAAAAAAAATTAAATGAAAAATTACCTAAAATTTCAAAAATTAAAACTAAAAGATCAAATTGAACTTATTTTTTAGTTTTCCGTTTATAAGATGACCAATTGCTAATTAATGCTTGAGGAATACTATATCTACTTCTAAATGCACATGCAACATATTTTTTAGTTTTTATTTTTTTACTAATTAAAATGCACAAATAAAATGTAAACAATTAACGAAAAATGCCACAAAAAATCCACAAAATTGCAAGCAAATAAAAGGAATAATTTTTTTTGAACTTATAGGAGTAATTCGTGTAGGAAAAAAATCACATGCTCACAGCTGCCCCTCTTTGCTGTGAAACACGAAGAGTTTTCGTGCATAGATAAGTGAGCGAACACGAGTGATTTTGGCCCGTTTGAGTACTCTGTGAGAAGAATTTTGAAAACCTTGACCACACCCTACTTCAGAGGTTGTCTACATATCCTCAGCTAAAGAGGAATCAGATTAGTGTAGTTCAGGAGTGTTTGGTAGCTGGGACTACCAAAGCTGTGATCTCACAGTTGCTGCTGCTGCTGCTACTGCTAGAACCCCTTATTACACCATGCAAAATAAGCTAGACTAAAGTATGATCTATGGATTACAAAAGAACCTATCTATATCTTCAAGCTTGTTCTTGATCCTTGTTGCCTCGTTGCTTGTACATTTCCCTGTTGCCTTGTTTCTTGTACATCTCCTGGTTGCCTTGTTGTCACGTTGGTGCGTGATTGTTAAACTTGAATTGTACTCCGTTGTTTTCCAGGTGGGTGCCTAATTGCGAAATTTGAAACTTGAAATGTAATCCCCTGTTCTCCATGTGGGCGCCTGATTACCAAAACTTGAAACTTGAAGTGTATTCCCTTGTTCTCTAAGTGGGTGCCTGATTACCAAAACTCGAAACTTGAAATGTATTCCCTTGTTCTCCAGGTAGACGCCTGATTACTAAAACTCGAAACTTGAAATGTATTCCCTTGTTCTCCGGGTTGGCGCCTGATTACCAAAACTCGAAACTAGAAATGTATTCCCTTGTTTTCCAGGTGGGCGCCTGATTACCAAAACCTGAAACTTGAAATATATTCCCTTCTTCTCCAGGTGGGCGGCTGATTACCAAAACTTGAAACTTGAAATATATTCCCTTGTTTCTCCAGGTGGGCGCCTGATTACCAAAACTTGAAACTTGAAATTTATTCCCTTGTTCCCCAGGTGGGCGCCTGATTACCAAAACTTTGAAACTTGAAATGTATTCCCTTGTTCTCCAGGTAGGCGCCTGATTACCAAAACTTGAAATGTATCCCTTGTTCCTCAGGTGGGCGCCTGATTACCAAAACTTGAAACTTGTGATGTTCCCTTGTTCTCCAGGTGGGCGCCTGATTACCAAAACTTGAAACTTGAAATGTATTCCCTCGGTCTCCAGGTGGACGCCTGATTACCAAACTTGAAAATTTGAAATGTATTCCCTTGTTCTCCAGGTGGGCGCCAGATTAACCAAAACTCGAAACTTGAAATGTATTCCCTTGTTCTCCAGGTGGGCACCTGATTAGAAAAACTTGAAACTTGAAATGTAGTCCCTTGTTCTCCAGGCGGGCGCCTGATTACTAAAACTCAAAACTTGAAATGTATTCTCTTGTTCTCCAGGTGGGCGCCTGATTACTAAAACTTGAAACTTGAAATGTACTCCCTTGTTCTCCAGGTGGGCGCCTGATTACCAAAACTTGAAACTTGAAATGTATTTCCTTTTTCTCCAGGTGGGCGCCTGATTACCAAAATTCGAAACTTGAAATGTATTCCTTGAAACTGTTGCCTTTAAACCTGATTACAGCAAAACAAACAAAACAAAAGGAATTTTCCCACCCCAGTTTGGTGTTGGGCTCATCTATAAGTGTTAATCACATCCCGTTACCAAATATCTCACAAATCTAAATCCCATTATCCCAAGGTATTACTTCTACTGTGTCTTGTTATCCAAGTTATCTGCTGGGGACCAGTTATTAAGACTATATCCCATTATCCAGGAGGGCCCAGACAACTCTTAATTAATATCAATTTTAAATCCATATCATGTCTGCTGGGGATTAATTTTTAGAGCTACGTCACATTATCCCGGAGTGTTTTGACAACCTTTTAAAATTAAGTCTCATTATCCAGGAGGGTCTTGACGACTTTTGTTGGGGAAATATTTGTGCCTAACCATGTTACCCGTGCCTGTTTGAGTTTTAACCGAGTCCCATTTTCCTAGAGGGTCCTGACAACTCTTAATTGAATTCTATTTCAACATGCAAGTTACTTTATGCTCTTTGCTATTCATGATTATCTCCAACCCTTAAAAAGTCCCATTTTCCAAAAGGGTCCTGGGAATTTTCAGATTAAATGCCCCTTTTGACTCTCGATTGTCTCTGCTGGGAATTGCTAGTTAAATTCACGTCTCATTATTCAGGCGGGTCGTGACGACTCTTCTTGGGGAATTATTTGTGCCAGATTATGCTCCCCGTATAGTTTTAAATTGAGTCCCATTTTCCAGGTGGGTCCTAAAGTTTACACTCACACTTGACAGGTGCTTGCTTTTTATGGAAGATTTTCCCGCGTCCCCTGGAATTTTCTGCCCTTGTTTCATTCACAGAAAATCTTGTTAGTTTGAAAAGCGGTGGTTAGCTTGCGGCATTCCTGATGAAAATGGCACCCACTGTCATGTTCCGTTGTGGCCAATTTTCGTATTGGTGATGAGCCGCCTGATTTGCTCGGCTGACCCCTATTGATTTACTCTGTTCCCCTATCATTGTGTTACACTCCTGGCCCTTTTTCCAGAATCTTTACATACTTCAAAAACTTCCATTGATTCTTCCCCTTGCCGTTTCAACTTTTGTTGCCTTTGTTATGTTTTTACTGGCATGTGATTTGCCATTTGGGAGCTGGTAGTAAGCTTTCGAATTTCTATCATGCTTGCTTAAACACAATGACTTTGGAGACATCATAGAAGAAAAATGAAGACCCGAAAGAAAATGAAGTGCAATGACTCTTAATTGTTTTAGAATAAAAGAATTCCGAATTTGGCGACTATTGAGAGGGGAAAATTGGGAAACTTATCTGTGGAGGAACAACCGGTTCCCATGATCATGACATGAACTTCGGCTTAGTCGACCAGTCTGTTCAAATGATTGGCCTACAATTGTCATGCTTTGTGGTTGTGACCTTATTTAACCAATTTCTCTAACCAAACCCTGACTTTGCTTAACTTACGGTGTTTTGAATAGATTTCCATCGATATCCCTTTTCCAGTTGTTTATTTCTCGACTTGCCTTTGCCTTATGCTGCCAGTGAGTGTTTTTACCGATAAGGCTCTCTCATTTTCATTTTGCTCAGCTACCATCGCCTTACGGTGCTCGTGAGGGTTTTCACCAATAAGACCTTCTCATTTTCATCTTTTCTTGTTTGAACTAGAGTGTTGCCCCGGGGTATGAATTACCTCTTCTTGCTTGACTTGGCATTTCTTAAATACTGATCAGAAGGTCTTTCTTTGGACCGTAATGCAGGCTGTTGGATAAGGTTATAAAGAAAGGGGTATTAAAGGCTCAAAATAATCCAAATGGGTTAAAAAATAATAACTTTAGGAATCAAATTTCTTACAAAAACCATAACTTCTGCCCCAGTTTCTTGCTTGAGGATCGTGGAATTATTATTTTAATGTGATTGAGCCGCGAGGCTCCCTACGTATCCTTTAAAAGGAATCAGGGCAAATTTAGTTCATGCAAATTTCTTGTTTTTGTTGTTGTGTTTCTCTGTTCTTCTTTTCCTTATTCTGTTTCTTCCTTTTTCTTTTGTTGTTTTGCTGTTTTGTGGATTTTTCCCTTCTCCCTTTTTTGTCTCTTTTTTTTCCTTCTTTTTTTTTCTTTTTGTTTTTTCTTCTTTTTTCCTTCTTCTTCCTTCTCTTTTCTCTTTTACTTTCTTTTCTTTTCCTTTAACTGACTTCTCACACTTGCATTTCTAACTTTTGTTACTGATTCTGAAAGAGGGGTATGAAGGAAAATAATTAAAGCTCAAACGGGTTAGCAAAGGATAAAGTTTTTAGACAGCCGAATAAAATGCCTTTATTATTTCGATCTCTAAAACACGCCAAGTACAAACAAACACGCCAAGTGTAGACAATAATTTAAACAAAGAAAATCATATACAGTCTCTTAGCTGCATCTGAATTGATGGTCATTTCTACACACTTACCTTCTAACATCTTTCATATACAGTGCCCCGTTGGACAACACTCTTAACATGATGAACGGCCCTTGCCAATTTGGGGCGAACTTTCCGTTTGCCTTTGTTTGATAAGGGAGGACGCGTTTCAATACTAACTGACCCACTTCAAACCTTCTAGGGCACACTTTCTTGGTATATGCTCTGGCCATTCTCTGTTGATACAATTGGTCGTGACATACGGCTACTAATCGTTTCTCATCAGTTGGACTTAGTTTCTCCAACTGGGTTTTGACCCATTCATCATCATCAATTTTTGCCTCGGCGACGATCCAAAGAGATGGGATTTCAATTTCTGCATGTATTACTGCCTCTGTTCCATACACCAAAAATATGGAGTTGCCCTTACTGAAGTGTGAACAGTTGTGCGATAGCCTAACAATGCGAAGGGTAGCTTCTCATGCCATTTCCTAGACCCTTCCACCATTTTTTGAAGTATCTTCTTTATAATCTTATTGGTTGCCTCAACCGCTTCATTCGCCTTGGGGAGGTATGGGGTGGAATTGCAATGTGTAATCTTAAACTGGTGATATACCTCTTTCATCAAATGATTGTTAAGATTCTCTCCATTGTCAGTGATGAGTATTTTTGGGATTTCGAATCGGTAAATGATATTTGAATGCACAAATTCGACCACGACTTTCTTGGTCACCGCTTTGAAAGTTTTAGCTTCGACCCACTTTGTGAAATAATCAATAGCAACCAGGATGAACCTGTGTCTGTTAGAAGTTGCTGGTTCTATGGGCCCGATGACATCCATGCCCCAAGCAATGAAGGGCCATGGTGCAGACATTGTATGCAATTCAGATGGCAGGGAGTTAATCAAGTCTCCATGCACTTGACATCGATGACATTTGCGCACGTAACTAATACAATCACGCTCCATGGTGAGCCAATAATACCCTACCCGGAGAATCTTCTTTGCCAAAACATATCCACTCATGTGTGGTCCGCAGACTTCAGAATGTACCTCGGTCGTGATGACTGTGGCCTATCTAGCATCTATGCACCTCAACAACCCAAGGTCCGGCATTCTTTTGTATAGTACCCATCCACTGAGAAAAGACCCGCTTGATAGACGACAGACTGTTCTCTTCTAGTCACTTGTGGCCTGTAATGGGTACACACCCATCCTAATATATTCTTTGATATCATGAAACCTAGGCTCATCGTCAAGCTCTTCCTCCACCACATTACACTAAGCATGTTAGTCATGGACTTAGATATACAATGGATCAACATAAGCCTTATCTGGATGATGTAACATTGATGCCAAAGTGGCCAAAGCATCAGCAACCTCATTGTGAATTCTTGGGATATGCATGAACTCTACTGACCGGAATCGTTGACAAAGGTCATGGAAGCATTGTCGGAATGGTATGAGCTTCAAATCTCGTATTTCCCACTCCCCTTGAATTTTTTGTACCAAAAGGTCTGAGTCTCTCAAGACCAAGACTTCTTGGACACCTATGTCTGCAGCTAACATCAAACCCAAAATACATGCCTCATATTCTGCCATATTGTTGGTGTAATAGAACAGAACCTGAAAAGTAACATGGTAATGGTGCCCCGTTTCAGAAATGACTACCGCTCCTATCCCAACGCCTTTCATGTTGGCAGCCTCATCGAAAAATAATTTCCATCTCGGCTTCTCCCCCTGTTCCATTTCATCAATATGCATTACCTCCTCGCCCACGGTCTGATGAATGTTGTTTTCTCCCCATCCTCCTCATCCATCAAAATCTGGTGATAGCTTGCGTAAAAATCTACGAAGGACCCAATCCCATGCTTTGCACAATTATCAATCAACATGTGGATGTTCGGCAATAGGAAGTTATCCTTTGGACTTACTTTGTTGAGGTCACGATAGTGACGCATACTCTGGTCTTACCATCTTTCTTTGGAACAGGCACGATATTGGCTAACAATGTGGGATATTGTGTGACTCGGATGACCTTGGCCTCCAACTTCTTGGTAACTTCCTCTTTGATGTTCACGCTTACATCAGTTTTAAACTTTCTCAAGTTTTGTTTAACAAGAGGGCAGGCCGGGTCAGCGGGCAATTTGTGAACCACCAAGTCAGTGCTCAATCCTGGCATATCATCGTAAGACCATGCAAAAATATCTTTGTATTCAAGCAACACTTTGACTATTTCTTCCCTAAGTTGTGGCTTAAGATGGACATTTATTTTGGTTTCTCTAATGTTATCTGGGTCCCCTAGATTGACTGCTTCTGTATCGCTCAGGTTTGGCTTGGGTTTTTCCTCAAAATGGCTCAACTCTTTACTAATTTCCTCCAATGCCCTTTCCTCATCATATTTTGGTTCATCTTTATATTCTATCTTTTGAATTATTACTTCTGAATTAGACCGATTTTTAAGACTGGTCCAAAGAGTCCTTATACATGTCAGATCATTGGAGCCAACATAAAAATAAATATACAAGAAGGAAAAGAAAAGCAAAGAAAAATGAAATCTATTAGCACTGAAGAAAAGGGAAATTGCATTTCACTGAAATTGGAAAGATAACAGGGTTTACACATCCAAACGGATGGAACATAATATCTGAATTACAATCCTAGAGATAATCTAGATTAATCCTGAAAGAAAAATCAAAGCCGACTACCACGACTCCTTCTGGGTAGGAAGAGGAGTAGCCTCCCAGTTGTTGACTTTTGCACAAGGTCCCACAAATTGCACATATGTCTTGCTTGATCCCTCTCCGGATTCCACCGTGTTCACATCTTCACACAACTTCGAACCTTTCGAGTAATTCCTTATCAGGATCAACCGCAGCACTGGCACTTGTTGTTGTCAGGAACTTCTTGGTGCCAGGCTTCACAAATGATTTGAAGAGATGAGGCACGGGCTTGGGGAGGCCCCATGCTTTTTTTCTCATCTTTCTGGCTCTGTTGATGTCTACACTTGTAGGCTTGAATCCCAAACAAAAATTTTCTGCGTTCGTA
Organism: Nicotiana benthamiana; assembly: GCA_034376525.1. Lineage (NCBI taxonomy): Eukaryota > Viridiplantae > Streptophyta > Magnoliopsida > Solanales > Solanaceae > Nicotiana > Nicotiana benthamiana. Next base: position 86,294,473 of record CM067326.1, read on the forward strand.
GGAAGAGACACCGGTTGTATGATACCCTGAAGCGAGTCCCTCAAACCTTTTACGGGAACAAACCCATTCTTTAGCATTTCAACTGCCACCACGACTGCTGCAGTAGCTAATCTTGGTGTTGGAACACGCTCCCCTTCTGGAACATTTTCCACTGATATCAAGTCATGAACCTGATACGCCTAAAGCCCCTTATCATCATCTGCCTCAATTAATGGTACGATAGCATCACTGAGAGTATACATATGGTCTCACTGTGCACAACTATTTCTTGTCAATCCCATTAAAATTTCACCATTTGATGCAAAGTAGAGGGGACTGCTCTGGCAGCATGGATACAAGGTCGTCCCAACAGCTGATTATAAGAAACAGCCACATCAAGCACCTAGAACTCCATGGTAAAATCGACTGGTCCGATTTTTAATTCGAGCACAATTTCACCGATCGAATCTTTCCCCCCACAATCAAATCCTTTCAAACACATGTTGTTCTTATGAATTCTTTCATTTTCCACCTTCAACTTGTTCAACGTGGAAAGCGAGAAAATATTTGCGCTTGAACCATTATCAAGAAAAACTCGAGTCACCACACAATCCTCGCACTTCACTGTGAGGTATAGTGCTCTATTATCCTTGGTGTCTTCTATTGGTAATTCCTTATCAGAAAAGGTGACTCTGTTCACCTCAAAAATCTTATTGGCTATTTTCTTCAAATGGTTAACTGTGATTTTATTAGGAACGTGGGCCTCGTTCAGGATCTTCATTAAATCCCGACGGTGATCGTCTAAATGAATCAACAATGATAACAACGAGATTTGAGCAGGCGTCTTTCTCAGTTGTTGCACAATAGAATAATCTTGCATTTTCATCTTCTTCAGAAACTTTTCTGCCTCTTCTTCACTCACAGTTTTCTTTACCAGTGCTGAGTTTTCCTTGGTTGGTTTTGACTTTCTCAATTCCTCAGGGGAAAAGCACCTCCCCAATCGGGTCAATCCATGGGTCTCACAAACCTCTTCTCTAACCTTCTTCCGTCTATAAGTCACTATTACTCGATCACAATTCCAAGGTATTGCCTTGCTGCTGATCTTTGGTAATTGAACCACAGGTTTGATAATGACAGGCTCTGAACAAGCGCTTTCCATGACAACCACAAGCTTACTGACCATCCCTGGAACAACCACTTTTGCATTCTCTTGTATTACCATCCCGTCTTTCAAGGATTCCTTCTTGATTACAACAACAGGTTTATAATTTGCCGCGTTCAACTTGAGCGTCGACATCTCACTTGTCAAATTCTCACCCATCTTTTGTTCACTAGATCGGATCATCATGACAGTTTGTGAAGGTTTTTTGGGCTTCCTTTCTTTGTGCACTATCTTGATCATATTTGTCTCTTGATGAGGAGGCAACAGGTTTTGATTAGTGTTGGGTGCTTTCGGAGCTTGCACCTCAATCCTATGGGAATCAATGAGTCTTTGAATAGCATACTTCAAATGCCAACATTTCTCCATGTGATGTCCCGAGGCACCAGAACAATACTCACAACTAACCGAATAATTTAGATTTCTTGGAGGAGGTTTTGGCAATTTTGCTTCAATCGGCCTCAACATGTGTAGCTGTCTCAACCTGTGGAATAAGTTGGTGTATGATTCTCCCAATGGAGTGAAAGTTTTTTTCTTCTGCATCCTCTCAGTTTTTAAAGCTTGGTTGGCTCAGAAAGCTAGTCTCCGGGTTGTTGGTAGGCTCTTGGGGGTAGTTATTTTAGGGAGCTAGGTAATTATTTTGTAGAGTTGGCGCACGCCATTGTGCATGGGTGGGAGGTTGGGTGTATATTTGTGCATGATGGACTGAGAAACGGGGGTCAGGAGGTGGGTAATAATGTTGTGGTGGTGTGGTCTATATGGAGTGTGTGGGTAGATTTGGTGGTGAGGTCGTGGTTGGTTGAAATGGGATGGTCCCCGGGGTCCGAACCAAGTTCCTGAATCAACTGTCACCACCTCTTCCTTCTTCTTCTTCTTCTTCTTCTTTCCAACTGCTCCTCCAGTCCCGTTTTGGATAGCCTGGGTGATTGTTTGATTGCTGAATAACTCATAATTTCGTTAGACTTGAGTCCCTCTTCGACCATACACCCCATTTTTACTACCTTATTGAAGGATTTACCCACCACCAATACCAGGTGACCAAAATATGTAGGCTCCAAAGCTTGCAAGAAATAATCTACCCTTTCGCTTTTCTTCATTAGCGGGTAGACCCTTGCTGCATAATCCCTCTAATGGAAGCCATATTCTATGAAGCTCTCATTGTGCTTCTTTTCTAGTTTCATCAAAGATAAGCAATCTGGGATAATTTCCAAATTGTACTGAAAATGGCAAGCGAATACTTGTGCCAGGTCATCCCAAGTGTACCATCGAGCATGATCCTGTTGGGTGTACCATTCCAATGCTGAGCCACTCAAACTTTGACTGAAGTAGGCTATCAACAATTCATCATTTCCGCCCGCTCCTCTCATCTTGCTGCAAAAACTCCTTAAGTGTGCCACCGGATCACCATGTCCATCATATAAGTCAAACTTGGGCATCTTAAAGCATGGAGCCAATTGCACGTCTTGGAACAAGCAAAGGTCTTTGTATGCCACACTCACTTGGCAACCTAACCCTCGCATATCTCTGAATGATTGCTCTAGACTTTTGACTTTTCTGAGCACCTCCTCTTGCTAGGGGTTTTTGACTGGTTTTTCAGTCTCCACAAGGACTTCAAAACAAGGAGCATAAGAGTAGGGTTCAGGGGCTTTGTAAGTGGGTTCTGGTGGGTAATACTGGTTTTCGTTCGCTCCGAGAAAAGGCTCACTAGATGATCTGTGAAGTGTGGGGGGAGGAGGTGCCACATAAATAGGAGCAACTAGTGGAGGAGGATGAGGAACAGCTTTGGGTGGTGGAGCTGGGGGTGCTTGAGAAGTCGTACCCTGGTAGATAGGGAAGCTTGGGGGTGCTCAGTGGTAGAGTGGTCATATGATTGGGCTAGCGGTGGGACGAAGGTCGGGTTAGTAGGATAAGCTAGTGGTGGTTGCCCTATCATCCATGCCTGATACATTTCAGCCATCTGATGCTTCAGTTTGTACATTTCCTCTTTCTTTGCGTTAACATCCAACTCCTCCACCTCTTTCGAGGGATCAATGATACTTGCATCGGTTTCTTGATTTGCCATAATCAGCTTGTTTTTGGACCGAGTGTTATAAGAGTGGGTTTCCAGAATGCCGCAAAAACTAACCACCTGTTTGAACTGGAAAATACAACATCAAAATTTGTTAAGGGTTAGGCTTCAAAACATAGGCAGCCACATATTCGGGGATGAATGCACCGAAGTAGTTGTCGGTTTCTATTATGCACATAAATGGGTCACTTGTGTCATCACGGCTTTTATCCTATGCCACGTTTCTTTTCTCTCTTGTTTTTATTTTCTTCTTCCCTCCCCTCTTACTCAACTTGTTTTGCCTATCTTTTTTTATTACGTTCTCCTTTATTTTCTGTTGTCTCTCTCGTGATTTTATCCTTTTTTTTCTTTTTATTTTTTTTCTTGGTTATAGTCGAATCCTATGGAGATTACCTACGCATCATGACCCCGCATGAATCAGACCGAGCGTAGTTCTGGCGAATAAATATAGAAAATATTTTGGAAATATTTCTTCAATTTTCATAAAGTAAGTACTTGATTACAACTCACTAAAAGAAATTAACAGACTCCAACTCAACTTAAAACAATAGCCTCTGACTTAAAATGAAAACAACTAACTCGACAACCTACTATAAACTTAAATAAAAGAAAATACAAGCTCTCAAATGGACCAACAGGTTTGAAAATCATGTATACATTAAAGCCTCTAATGTTCTTGGGGCCTGGGGGACATCATCCGGTCTCGCTGCAGGCCTATGTGCTAAATCCCCTTGGATGTGATGAAGGTCTTCCATCACTTGACGAACAAAGGTCATGGCGGTGGCAAAGAACATATATCTTGTCATATATTCACAGTGGCTACACTTTACGGTGATGTAATCAACAATCATCCATATCCTCTCTCTTGTAGCACCCTTTTCTTGCAACAATTGCCCAATTTGTTGGGCCCTTGCCTCCAAAGTTTGTCCGGTTACACGATTCAGTTCTTGGAATTGTTACAAATATTTTTCTAGTCATGTTATTGCTGTGAAACAATGCTCTCTCTCGTCCTTGAAGTCCTTTACTTGCTTGGCCATTTTTTTTCCAACCATGATGACCTTCTTCTTCAACCTAGCAACCTCGTTGTCATATCTTTATTTTAATCGTTTAATCATGTGTGCTCGTTCCTCTGCATTTTTGGCCAATTATTTTTGGGCCTGGACAGCTCACCCTTTGCTTTGTTCAAGTCAAAACCATATTCTCCTACTTTTCACCTCAAATGATCTATGAGCTTTTCATCCTTCGCACCTCTGGCGAGATTCTCTGCGGCTAGTTTTATTTTCTGAATTTGGGCTCGCAAAGCTTCATTTTCTTTGGCTAGTCTTTTCTTTTCCCCCTCGTCTGCCGGAGCTTGCAAACCATTTTCGAATTGAAGGTCTTTGACTTTCTTTTCTAATTCCTCTATTGTTGCCTTGTATTCGTTTTCCTTGGCCAGCCAACTCCATTGTTCTTGTGACGCCTCAGCAAATTCCTAGAGATGTGGCCTCTTAGCCGGCCTTCCAAACTCTATTTCCTTTTTATACCAAGCAAGGTACCCTGGTACAACCTCACCTTAGATAAGTCTCGTACTCGAGTGCCCGCTGTCAAGTACTGACACTCGCTCTAAATTTGACGAACTGTTGCTTCGGGAAATTGACCATTTGGACCAATCTCGACCACATGGTGACTAATATCTTCATCCCTGGGAATCATATGGAACCTCCCTAAATATCTTAGCACTCTGTATGGAGTATAAGGTTGGATACTCTGGAGACCCATTAGAAGGAAATAAGGCCTGGTGGCCAGCTATATATAATTTCATCAATGGGGAGCCACCCGAGTGTCCACGTTATTTGACCTGCACTTATGACACGGAGATATGATACCCATTCCGCAACCCCTTCCAGTAACCTGCACACATTGATTCTTGTATAAAATTCCTCCATGCGGCTCTTTCCTGATGACCCGTAAGTCATGAATTGAGGTTGGCGGCACAAGTGTTCAGCCATCCACATCTGTAACAACAAATTGCATCCTTCAAAGAAATCTCCCCCTGCCTTACAAGTTGTGAGGGCACGAAAATTTTCAGACAATACCATGGGTGCGAGGGTGCTTTTGGTTTGAGTGAGCAAAGTGCTGACTACCCCTCATATCCATATGTCAATATTTCCTCCTTTCGTGGAAACACCAAAATGCCTAAGAAGAATACCATGAATACGGAACACCGGTGTTTCTCCCATTTGAGTCGGTTTCCCTTGCTACAAATTTTATTTTCTGGGTCATTAACCCCTCCCCCCTATATGCCCATATTTTCGGTATATAAACTGTGGAGTACAAAAACCGGCTGACAGATCTGGATTGTGAACCCCTATACTTATTTTCAACGAGTCCAAGAATTTGTGTACATCGACGGCCCTTGGCGCAATCAAATACTGATGACTTAGAGGAACTGTGGGAACCCCAATATATCCGGTCATTTCTTCCAAGGTCGGTGTGAGTTCAAAGTCCGGGAAATGAAATACGTTGTGGGCCGAGCCCCAGAATGTAACCAATGCTTTTATGATGCCCCCTCAAGGATTAATTTTCAACAACCCGTAAGTCCTCCCAAGTGCGTGTTGACCTTGTTTTGCCCCGATTTCACCTAGATCATTTCACCACATGTGTACCTCCAAAGGGATCTTGTTCATGACTGAGATTGACAAATTTTGATTCGTGCTCATTCTGCACATTTATTAGGATGATTAAGAAAAAATCATGATTTATTGGACTCAAAAACAAAATTTAATTTTTTCCAAATTTTCATTTCAAAAATAAAATCTTGGCCTTGTAAATACGGCCTTTCAGCACTTCCGGGGGAAGATTTTAAGGTTGTGCCTACTACCGGCCAAAATTTGAAAAATAATCCAAGGCGGCTGTTTTGGAAAAAACAACCTTCCGGGGCCCTATTAGGGGAACTCGACTAATTTTGACAAAATCTGCTTTATTTATTAATCACAAACAAAATCTGGTTCTTTTTTGGCTATTTTTGCAAAAATAAAGTTGGGCGCTATGGGGGTTGCCTACGTATCCCACACCTTGTTAGAATCAAACTGGCGTAGTTCGGGCAATCTTCACACGATTTAAAACCAACTTCTATTTTTTTTTTTCTCTTTTCATTTTTTTCAAAAAAATCCTTTCTTTTAAAATAGACTCCTCTTTTTTGGGGGTTTTTGTTGTTTGTTTTTTTCCCCAAATTTTTGTCAGTATTTCAGTATCGATTTGTGACACGGGTAATTCCTTTCTCACCCCTCACACTGACAGATTTTCCTCTCTCATGTTTTCTTTTTTTTCTTTTTTTTTCTTTTTATCAAAAAGTCGGTCGGCATGCAAATCCAGAATGAATGCACAAGTAGCACGCAAAATGCATCAGGATGGTCCATTATTTTGGGTGCAAATGTCCTAGATGGACTCAATCCCTGTGTTGAGTCCCCTAAGTCGAATGCATGATGCAAATAATCGCTCTTACTAGGGTTCTAGCATGAGGTTGAGTTCTTCTAAGTTCAAAACCTTGGTATATGGTCTAGATTGTGTACCCGAGCGGACAACTCGAGTCGGGGAGGGGGCTACGCACGGGGAACCAAAAGGCCATCCGACTTTGTAACTTGTCCAAGCCTCTTTCTTATTTGAGGGTATCACACTAATAGAATAGGGAGTCTCGACCAGCGAGCACATCCCCGAAGATGGGAAGAGAAGGGTTTCACGACAGTTTATATATAGTCCAAATAATATCAAAGCGGTAAAAATAACATTTAGCACATTGGGCACAATTATACAACAAAATCAGCAATAGAGCCAGATACTACAATTATTTAAAGCTTGAATTCTTGAACCTTGAACCAATGATTCTGGGTTCGATCCCCAGCAGAGTTGCCAGAGTTATCACACCTCCTTTTATACCACTACACCCCGCGAAGGGCGTAGAAAAGGAATTTTTCCAATTAAAGGACAATCAAAACGGTATTTATTTATTTGAGAGATTTCGGAGTCGCCACTTGGGATAATTAATGGTGTCCCAAGTCATCGGTTTAAATCTCGAGTCGAGGAAAGTTTGACTCTATATACAGTCTGCGAGTCAGAAATCCCGGCAAGAAATTCTCTTAACCCGGGAGAAGGTGTTAGGAATATCTGAGTTCCGTGGTTCTAGCACGGTCGCTCAACTGTTATATTTTGCTTAATTTTCTGATTTTAATGCATTTTTGTCCCTATGGTGCAATTTTAACTTTAAGCGCTTTTATTCATCTTTTTTAAGAAGATTGTAACATTATCAAAACACGTCTCAAACCACGCCATATAAATGCACCCGTGGCTTTGACATATTTTAATATCATTGGGATTTGGATTTAGGTCACATATTTTAACCCGTGGATTTTGATTTGGATTAGAAAGGTAGGTTATTAAACTATCGTGCCTAATGAAATAAGCGCGTAGTTATCTTTGCAGGAGGCTATGGAAATTCACTAAATGACACGTTCCAAGTTCTGAGGACTTAAAGAAAATAATTAAAGAGTACCACGCATTTGTGAATTTTGTTTGGCACGGCGCACCTCAATTTATTTTAACTTGAAGGACTCTAAACTAATTAATGAGGGCCATTCACTATGAGTTATCTAATTATGGCTCGCCTCCAATTTACTATACTAATTAAGATAAGGCTTAAGAGAATTATGACTATTCTACTTAGAGTTAAAACCCATTATTTATTCAGAGGCGCCCAGGTCTAATGACAGGCCCAATGGCCTGTTGAAGTTTCTATTTAGAGACCAAAATAAACAACAGAATGCTTGAGGCAATAGGCCTTTCTTCGTCTCAGTAGGATTGTGTCGTTCAGGCCCAAAACGGCCCAAGTATTAACGAACATGGGGCTGAAGGTAAAGGACTCGAGATCAAGCCCCAGTAACAGCAAACCAATGTGCGCACCAAATAGACATGATAATTATGTTATTCATCATTTATATATGGGAAATGGCTTACACTATGCATCAATTATCAATCTCCAATTTTATTTAAACCCTGATTTTATCACCAAATGCACAGATTTGTGCAATCATCAACTAGTGCCAAAATTTAGCAGGTAAAGTATTTAGATCTATATTTCGTAACTGCTTGATCTCATACACACATAAAAACACAGAACTCATAAATTCTATTCATTAAACTTCATATATATGCTGATACCTTCAAGCTCTAAACAACTCATGCCAAACGATTACTAAGTTTTTAAGCTTCTAGCATTACGCAAAACCAGTTAATTTACAACCAATTATAGCTAAGTATCTTTGAAATAAAATATGAGCATGACCAACAGTCCATGTACACAAAATGTCCCAAATGTTCAAAATTACATACACATGAACAGACTGATAGACCTCATATTCTCAGCAAGACACAAAACTGAAGAGCATCGTGAATTCATGAAAAACCGCTACTATATCAAGATGAATCAACCAATCTAAATGTCATTACACGCATTACTGGCTTTAAGAAATTCTAAGTAAGTAATTGACATTGGAAATTTAAAAAAGACAGTTTGCATTCATGAGATTTCAAGCAGTTACAACTTCCACATTTGCACCTCATCTCCTAGAGAATCATGGAGTACCTAGAGTTTGAAATGCAATACAGAAAAATGATCAGCAGTAGAGCAGTAGTAAAGCAGCGTTCCAATAGAAAAATAAGCCCAGAAAATAGCTTTGAACACAAATAAATTGATGCCCAGCAGTTACAGATCCAAAACCAGGATTTCTAACCAGTTCTTTTTTAAAAGAAATACCAAACTTGAACCATCTCAACCCGTATAACTCAAAAACCATTTTATGAATCAGAAATTGAAGGTATCACAAAAGAATTTGATGAACAGTAATTTCAACCAAACTTCAATCCAAAACCCTAAATAACACCATCCAAATCCCATAATGAAGATCTAATGCTTTCAGGTGTTTGAAAAGCAACACAAAATTACTAGAATTTCAATGAAACAGTAATTTTTCCTCAATTTTCTACTGTTTTTGATTTTCAGGTTTTTCTATAACTTAGCTCTCTTATTTTTTTCACCTCCCAGAACCCTCTTTGGCTTAAGTTTCATTATTATATGATGAATATTAGGGCAATCTTCAGGATTTGTTTTTGCCCTATAGTCCCCCATTTTATGACTTGTGGACCAAGTTTTTAGCATCAAAACTAACAGGAAGCCCCTACTAGAGGCTTCCTATTTAAGTTATTAAAAGATGCTCTTGGTACAATACCTAAGCTACCCTCTAGTGTCCTATTAATTACTCTCTACCCTTTCCTTTGAATTTCTTTTAGACAGATAGATTAAATTCTGAGGCTTTTAACAAGTTTAAGCAAATAAAGTTCCAAACGGATCAAATTATGACAGTTCTTAAAAAAATGCAGAAACTCAAGAAAAATGAAAACCCACATTGTTATATGGACCCAACGTGCAACAGTAACCTCAGGACTTATCATGAAATCTAATTCAAACTTAGGGCTAAACACAAAATCCAAATCACAAAGAGACTTGATACAATATAAATCTAATCCAACTCATAATACTGATACCTTCATGCTTAAGACTCAGGAATTTAGACAAAATAAAACTAAACAACCCTAATTACTTTAACTAAACTAATCAACCAAAATAAGACCGACACACCCTAACTAAACTAAAACTCAGGATTTCAACAAAATGAACACATTAATAGAAAGGAGATGAGGCGGAGGGAAAGTTAGGAAACTTAGCTTTTCAAATGGGATCAAAAAACTCCTCCATGCAGCAGGGTTCCTGAACCCTAGATTCAGAATCCGGCCAGTTTTGGGGTTTTTTTGAGAACAAACGACCGTAGACTAGTGGAGAATGGGTGGTAAGGGTTGTAGGGTGTGAATTCTGGTTGGTTTAATGGTAGTGAGGTCTGGCAGCACCTTTTGAATAAACATTCGGGAATATCTAGTGGCATTTGAAGGGTGTTGAGTGTGGATTTGGCGCGAGGGAGAAGAGAGGGTTTAATGCCGTAATTTTAGGAACGGTTGGAGACGGTGCCGCCGTGCACGGTGGTGGAGTCCGTACTTCAAAGTGATATTCGAGGAGCTCCGCTGATATTCGAGGGGCGATGGTTGTATATTTGGATAGAGGAGGGTGAGGCGGTCAATCGGTGTAAATTTGGTGGCCTTTGGGTGATCGCCGCCGGCGGAGGCAATTTTTCGGCCGGCGGTATGCGTTGCTGCTAGGGTTTCTGAGGGTGAGGGAATAAGAGATAGGGTACGAGATTGTTTAGGGGGTAGGGGGTCGTTTGGACATATTTATATCGTTATACCCCGACTTTTTGACCGCTAGATTAAGAGATGTAGATAGCCAGGATCAAATGCAACCTACACGACGTCGTTTTGGTTGGGGCGGGGACTGGACCGAGCATAGGGTGTGGATTGGGCCGGGTTAGGGGGTTTCTTGGCTGAAATTCAATTTAAACTGGCCCAATTTTAGTCTTCTCTTCTTTTTTTTTTTTAAATTGAATTTTCAAATTTCTTTTCACTTGTTTTTTTTCATTTTTCTAAAATTATTAAAATCCTAAATTAAATTATAATCCCAAACAAACCCATAAAAATGCTAACTAATCTTGTATAATTATATTAAAACAAATTAAAAGAAAAATTACCTATAAATTCAAAAATTAAAACTAAAAGAGTAAATTGAACTTATTTTTGATTTTTCTATTTATAAAATGACCATTTGCTAACAAATGCTTGAAAAATATCATATCTACTTCTAAATGCACATGCAACATATTTTTTATTTTTTTCACTAATTAAAATACACAAACAAAATGCAAACAATTAACGAAAAATGTCACAAAATCCACAAAATTGCAAGCAAATAAAAGAAATGGTTTTGTTTGAATTAATAGGAGTAATTCGTGTATGGCAAAAATCACATGCTCACATCATCCAAAGTAAATGTATAACTAGCCTTAGGCTTCTGAATGTTGTTGTTCAAGTATGTAAGATACAACTCACTTCGCCTATAATGTTCCTTCAAGTCCATCCTGGCCTTCAAGTTATATTTTATCTTGTTATTGATATCCATCACAGTGTTAAACAAGTTATCAAAAAAGTTCTTCTCAAAATGCATGACGTCAAGATTATGCCTTAGACTATTAAGCTTTCGATAGGGAAACTCCCAAAATATGCTCTGTTTAATCCAGTTATAAGTAACACCATAACAAGGTATCTTATTAAGTGATGGAAACTCTGTTATCTTAGGTAGATCCCCAACTATGTTCTAAATTTTTTCAAGCGACAAGACTGAAAGTGGCTCTCCACAATCAGTTTGATTCTTCATATATGCACTAGTATTTCTCCTCATGATCTATTGGCAAGAAATGGTGGTAACAGTCAAACCATATATTCTTACCTCCATGTTTTAAGTTGAATGCTTTTGTGTCATCACAATTCTATATTTGTTCCTAAATTGCATTATTCTAGGTCCACCACAATCCAAAGAGTTTGATTGATGTATACATGCAACCGTTGATTAATGAGTTAAAGTTATTGTGGTATCAAGGCGTGAAAACCTATGATATATCAATTAAACATAACTTCAGATTGTGTTCTGCTTTAATGTGAACTTTTAATGATTTTCCTGCAGGTGAGTTGCAGATGACCTAATTAAAAAGGATCATATTTTGAAGGGGAGTCTTGGAGCAATGATAAAAAATTATCTCTTACAAAATGCATATATATATATATATATTACATGTAAGCATCACATTATTGTGCTCCGTGTTGAATTTTCATGCTTTTGATTATCATTGTAGGGGGTATGTTTTTGTTAGATGTGATGTAGTTATTTACGTTTCTCTGTTTTTAATTTTTTTAATTTATTTAATTTTTTTATTCTTATTATTTATTTATTTTTGGCATTTATAGGATCATCTGCACTTCTAGAATAGATTTTGCAATTTTACCTACAGAATTTGAGTTTTAACTAGACTCTTGATAATTTTTCATATCTGATAACTGAGAAGTTAATTTTTATAAATATTTTCCATTTCTGAGAACTGTTTTTAGATCAGTATCAGTTACACAATTTATCAAACACTAAATATAATTTATTTATGAATTTGTCACTATTGGTTTTTCCGTTGTACATGCTACCAATTTATACAATCAAAATTGCTAATCAGTAACTAATTTTTCAAATTTTAAGTAAGTATTTATTTCCAAAAAACAATTGAAGGAAATTACTGAATTTGAAAATATAACAACAAACCGTCAAGAAGATAATGAAAATCTTGCCACGTCTTCAACATCCCGCAGCCTTTGTACGCGCCAATTACTGTTGTCTGTGCATATTACAAAAATACAGGTAGTTGCTGTACAGGATAGTGGGCCTGTCCGTGTCAGGTGGAAGGTACTACTAGTACTTAATTGCCTAATACCCAAGAATTTTGGATGTTTGCTAATCCAATTAGAAATGGGAGAAAGTATGATTAATTGCCAGTTTGCCACAATACCGTAGTAATTAATACTAATCCAATTTTAAGTGTGATTTTATAATTTTTTTATGCTACCAATATATATAGTTAAGCACATAATAAATAAAAAGGATATATTTTAACTTATACATTGACAATTATAAAAAATTGTCATCAGAATAATTTAATTTGTTATAATATATATATATATATATATATATATATATATATATATAAATAATATTTAATTTTAAATTACGGATAATTACGTGTAGGTATATTTTGAAGATTTCATAGTGAAAATACAAATTTCAGCCTTCTGTGTTCTTCCCCTCTCTCTCCTTTTTATTTTTTATTTTTTATTTTACTTAATTGACATGTTTTGAACTATAACTAAAGGTGTCTAATGGGTGAGTCGGGCCAGGTTAGGAGGGGTAGAAAATTTTTTGAACCGTACCGGTTTGAATCGGGCTGGTTACGGGTTAGGAGTTACTGGGCTTAACAGGTTCGAATTCATCCGGGTAAAAAATAAACCGTAAGGGTTACGAGTACAAGGGGCCGGGTCGGGCCCGGTTAGTGTCTTTTTTGTATTTTGTATGACAATTCTAATTTATATTAATATAAAGTAAAAATATAAATAATACAATAAAAATGGAAAAAAATTACATTTACAAATTGCAAGTGCTACATTTATTTTAAAATTCAAACTTACAAATTGAAAGGTTTACATTTAACAAGTAAATTAGCAAAAAAATAGTAAATTCAAAAGCTTTTACATTGTCTTAGACTCTAAAATCTTTAAAATAATTGAAATCTAGTCTTTAAATCGGTTCGAGCTGGGCTGGGCCTGGTGGATTAATCGGTTCTATAGTGATTTTAGTTGACCGAGTTTGTACAGTCCGATTAACCGGTAGGAGTTAAGTAAATGGACCAATACCCCTACCCTTTAACCTAACCTAATCCGACCCTCTTGTACCAGTCCAGTCTGATTTCGGTTTTAACTGGTTTGAACCGGTTCGGAACGGGCTAATTCGGCCCGTTAGACACCCATAACTATAACTCCCCTGCTGCCTCGATAATCAGGTGTTGTCCTTTTTGTTATTTGTAGTTTGTTCTCCTCATTAGTGAAAGATAATGAAATTCCTCGGTTTGTCAAAAGTGTGTGTTTTTTTGGCTCGACAGAAAACAATAACAACCCAATATAATCTTACTCAGTGGGGTTTGGGGATGATAGTATGTACGTAACTATTACCCCTACCCTGATGTAGAGAGGCTATTTCCAAATAGGCCATCCACATTCTTCCCTCCAAGAAACTTCCCACCTTGCTCTTGGAGAGACTCGAACTCACAATCTCTTAATTGTAAGTGGAAGTTAATTACTATCAGAGCAACCCCTCTTGTCTTGGTTCGACAGAAAGATAGTATAATAATTTTTTGCTAAAGGACCCCAATTACTCCCTTTGCCCTATTGAAAATAATTTGAACAAATATTTATATATTAGTTTGATTTATAAATACATAAAAAGAAATGATTAAAATAAATAATCAGCATGCTCAATGCTTTATTTTGTACTGCTTTAAGGCTATCTTCAAGGCTGCACCAAATTTTGCATCAAATTAAAATTTGGTATAAAATTTGGTATCTTTCTGATCAAATGAAACATTAAATCTTGCACCATTATATTGCATGAATAATGTTGCACCAAATTTAATGCAACATTAATCATCACACTAAATTTGATTTACTATTATTTGATTAATTTTTTTATTTTTGAACTTTTAATTTATCATATATTGTGTATATAATTAATTTTTATATTAAGATCTTTATAATTTTAATTTTATATCATATTTTTTGATATATTAATTTTTGAATATATTAATTTATATAAAATAATAAGTCAATTTTACTCTTATTATTATAATTGTATAAAAACAAATATAATTATTATTTAAAAATAAAAAATGCAAATGTAAGATATATGATGTTGCTAAAATTGAAAAAGGAAAACTAAAATTTAAAAAACAATTAACAATACATAAAATAAAAAAATATTATAATTAAAGTACATCAAAGGAGGACACATTAAAATTAAAAGTACATTAAAAAAACATAAAATATAATTTTAGTGATCCCCTATGTCATTTTAGGTGTATCAAAATTATCAAAATACTGAGAGAACGGGGTAGATGATTGTTATGCTTGTGGTTGTTTGAATTGTTGACTTCTTTTATTGATTATTCTTTTCTATTCTTGTCGCAAAAATTCACGTAGATTTGGATCGTCAATGGAATTCAGGTTCACCAGTAAAATTTTATTTTCTTCTTTGTATTCTTTTTGTCTCGAAGCTTCATTTCTTGAGTTACTTGACTTTTTTACTGCCTTAACAAGCCGACTATTTCTTGATTGCGTCATTTTCATGTAATCTTCATCAATTTTTCTTTTTAAATTTATTTTCTTTATCCCAACAGATTGTTGTGATGATGTGGACTTACCTGCAACATCCTCGTTTAAATTTAGTAAAAATGATGACAAATTAGGAGAAGCAACTAACAGTGAAGATGGAGTAGGAGCTTAGACTACGATGATGGTAGAGCCATGATTTCTTGTATTTGTTCTTCCAAAATCAACATTTCTATACTTCTCAAAATCTTTCATCATATCTCAAAATCAATGATTTCACTTTTAGTTGATTTATCCTTTAAAACAATTTTATAATAAATGATTGTATAAATGGTGAATGTAAATTATGTATAATAAATATGAAAAAAATAAAAATGATAGTATTTGTTTGAAGGAAATAAAAAAAATTTAATAAAAGATAATAATATAATTTAGAAGGGAGAAAGGAAATATTATTTTTTGGTGTAAACAATAGTGTAATGTTTGGAGTAAATTTGGTGTGAAATTTTGTATTAGGGTTGGAGATGGTCTAAGTAGGAACGAGCATTGGGGCAATTCATATTGGATATGAAAATTTCGGTTGGAACTTCAGCTTTCGTATTGAAGACATGACAATCCAAATCCAATCTAAATATACTCGGATTGGATCGAATTTTTTTAGTTTGAATTCAGACTAATCGGTTTGGATATTTTAAATTTCGGCTTTCGTATTGAAGAAATGACAATCCAAATTCAATCCAAATAAAATCAGATTGGATCGGATTTTTTAAGTTTGGATTTTGATTAATCGGTATTTCGATTTTCGATTTTGAGGTTATAAGTTGAGATGTTTCTTCTTCCTACGATTATGAACATCAAAATGAAGTATTCATATTAAGTTGCATAAAAAGTTCTTTATTTTTACCATAATCATCCAAATAAACTATTCAGCTAATGAGATCATCATCAAAGAAATATAACAAAGACATCAGTAAGGTCGATAAGAAATAGCAATAGTGAAATCATGTCCAAATAAACGGTATTCTGATAGTAACTTAGTCATTACCATTGAATATATGAAATTATGTCCAATAGTTAGGATATTGGACTTGTTACTATTAGCATATAAATAATAGATAAAATATAAAATATAAAACATTCTGATTTTGCGGATATCCAAATTTCGGAAGTACTAAATCCAATATCCAATCTAAAATTTAAATATCCTAAATCTCGCTGTGCCAATCCTCTTAGAAATCAATTGAAAAAGAAAATCAAGAGTGCTTAGTGCTTGATCCCATATAGCAGTTCCTAATGAACTGCCCAGCTAGGCACAATCGCAGACAGAAACAAATGGGGCGCCGCTTGCCTTAGTAAGCTCGAAAAAGAGTTTGGGAATTGATCAAAACCCCTTCCCAAACTGTACAAGCTTCTTCCAAAGCATACGGGTTTCTAGATGTAGATGATAATATTTATACAGATGGATCTTATAAATATCGTAGAATGAAGTACCACATAGGTGGGTAGTAGTAGCTTCCTCCTCTCGCCGTCTGGGCGGATGCTCTCCCATTGGGAATTTTATATCCTTGTACCGCTGTAGGGCTCTGTCTCTCTCAATCAAAGGATGGTCTCTATCAATCTCCTGGCTGAAGTCAATGTTCAACTCCGCGGGGGTTTTCAAGTCTAATCCGAGGACTAGAGGAGGAAAGAAGAAGCTCTTAAAAGAAGACTAGAGGACAAAACAAGAAGCTCTTATATCTGATAAAGCCTAATTCCACTGTCCTTTGAAGATTGGAAGATAGCAAAGGCCGACTTCCTTTTTAAACTTCACTCAGCGATGTGAGTCAAGGGCTGGTTCCAGAAAGGGATCGAAGAGAATGTAGTTCATTCAAGGATCAGACAGAATTACTTAGAAGCACCTCTTTCTATTGATACTGACTTGATGTGATGCTCTCTTCTCTCGCCCGTAAACCATAGGAAACATCCGCAGCAGACATCTTCAAAAAAGCCCCATGATCCATTTATTTGTCTTCCATCTCCCCTGAATAAGTAAGACCCCGCTCTTTCTAATTCAAAAAAAAGAAGGGTGAAGTGCCCGTTTGAAGTGGCGAAGGCCTATGCTACAGTAAGAAAAAAGAGTACGTTGGTCCTCACCCATCCCTTTAGAAGAGAAAGCCTTCATACTATATTCGTCGCTTCGCTCTTCAAGCTCCGCCTCCCTTACTCAACCTCAACATCTATAAAAAGGTCCTTTCTCCTTTTCTAAATAAGGCAAGCTTTGAAGCCATAGCTTGCTAGTTTTTCCATCATCCAATCCTCTCCCTGCTTCGCGACTTTACCGATTTTTTTGACATTCCATATAAGGACCTTCATGTGGAACTATTGTTGTTTTCACATTCCCAAAATCTAAATAATTCAAAATTTTAAATATCAAGTTTGCCCAAACTATGCCACCCCTATATGCAAGCAAGAGAAATACAATGGACTTACTTACATGAGGCCCAAAATGAGATTTTTGTTTTATATTATGCGACACATCAAATGTTTACATTGGATTTATCATTTATAACTATACTTTTAGTAAATTTACCATTCGTAACTATAATTGAATTTTATGAAATGAAATAAGTGATTAATTTTTTTGAACTGAAACAAAAGAGCAACTAGCTCTCGTAGCTCAGTTAGTTAGAGCGCTCGCTTAGTTACCGAAGGTCTTGAGTTTGACTCTCGAAAAGAATATTTTATTTCTTAAATATTTCTGTATTTTGCTTTAGTTTGTTGCGCGAATAAATAAAGCTGATACATATTGTATTCTTTATATACACTTTTGTATTTTACCTTTATGAATATATACAATTATGCGAACGCATATAATTGATATACATGATGCGTGTTTGATACACGTGATACTAGTAACAATTAAATAGTAAGAAGATAAATTATAGTAGTTTATGAAAATTCCTCTTATATAATTTGGGATAAATACGTGGTCCTAGTATATCCTTAAGAGAGGTGAAATATTTGTAACATTTACAATGAAACAAGTGTACAGTAGATTAACAATACAAAGTCTTCAATGCTATCTGTGATCAAACAGACAAATAAGCAGATTTTATATGAGGTAACATGACAATAATTTATGTCATATCATGATTAGATTTATCTGCAAAAGAATATGAGATCATGTTTATTAACTGACTTGAAATTGTAACATATTTTCAAAAGCTAATTAAAGAATTCCTCTTAGATTATTGGACAAACATAAGTACATATATTGGCACCTAACACACTTCATATAATTTAATTTATTCTCAAATGGCAATTTTTTTGTATTCAAATATTATCTGTAAAAATAACACATCACAGTGCAAAAAGGCCTAAGATATACATTTGCATTATCACATAAATGCGTCCGCCAATAGCATCCCACGTCTTTTGCCTAAATCTTAATGCTCAGTTACTCTCAGATTTAACTGCTAATCATGGGCAATTTAGTACTTTCACTTGATTGGAGAAAATTTAGTAAGTCGGTTATGGGACGCGATCAAGCTTAGCCTTTAGACTAGGTTACTAAACTTAACAATAACTGAAAAACCAAAGCTTGCTTAAGCAACACTGAAACTAAGCTAAATATAAATTAATACATTATTATCTGTAATTACTCAGCAAATCACCATCAATTTAAAAATCCCTTTTCTTTTGCCTTTTTCGTAGTTAAGGAAGAAAAAAAACCAAGTAATGAAGAAGGGTCCAAGGTAAGATACTAAAAATAAAAATGAAAAAATAAAAAACCCCAGCGTTTGTCAGATTCAGAGCCACCCTTTTCTCTCTCTTTCCTTTTCCGCTGGCACTTCTCTCCCTATGTGTGTGTGTGTTAGTACTGAGTACATACAATACAAATACTGCGAAACTTTGCTCTCTTCATTTTAATGGCGTGACTTGAACACAACACTGTCGTCCTTTTCTTATTCCTCCCCACTCACTACCAAATATCCATCTGTTCTTCAAATACTCAAAACCCCAAATACAGAAATAAAATCTTCTCTAATTCCCAATGCAACTTTATTAATTTCCTCACCAACCTTAAAAACTAAAAATTCTCCTCGTATTGTATTTATCTAATCCATCCATATATTTCTGTTTCTTAGTATAGTTGTTAACACGTAACGTGTGTGTGTGTGTATTTATGTGTGTTTGCTATATATAGTTTTTACACGATCTTTGTATTGTGTGATGTATAGAGGTGAAGAAAAGGGAA
This sequence comes from Nicotiana benthamiana, assembly GCA_034376525.1. Classification (NCBI taxonomy): domain Eukaryota; kingdom Viridiplantae; phylum Streptophyta; class Magnoliopsida; order Solanales; family Solanaceae; genus Nicotiana; species Nicotiana benthamiana. Next base: position 86,313,805 of record CM067326.1, read on the forward strand.
AAATGAAGGGTGCTGAAGAAATGCTGAGGATGATGATGATTAAGGAAAATGTTTCATATTTGCATCAAAGTCATCAATATGATCATCAAACAATGATGGGATTTTCGCCGTCGGGTTCAAGTTCTTCGTTTTCTGGTACTGGGTTTGGTTTATATGGTGATGATTCAGTGGATTCTTGGAACGTATTTGATCGTCAGAATATTAATCAAGGAGAAGGAGGAGTAGTTGATACTACTAATACTACTTCTGGTTGGTCTAACATGCTTTTTCACGAACAGAATTTTGATAAGCATGTTGACATAGGTGATCTGTCTAAGAGATTTAATTATGGGGTGAATATCAATGGGACAGGAAATTTTGGTCATGATTTTTGTGATTTTCAAAAGTCAGGAGAATTATTAGGTGGACAGAAAAATTATTTGTATGATTCAACGGGGTCTTTTTGTAGTACTAACAAACTTCCTGTTAATCCTCTATACAATGATCTCTGTTTTCAAAAAGAGCAAATTGATTATACTAACTTGTGTAACATGAATAGGCCTAGTAGTAATGTGAGTCTTGGATACTCAGAGCAGTGTGGATTTAATGATGTTGGTGTTAATAGTAGTTTGTTTAGTTCATTGCATGGCATAAAGCCAAGCAGGATGGGATTAAATTCAGAATGTGATTGTTCCATTTTAAAGCAGCAAAGGGCTAAATCTATACCTACTACTAACATAGTGAATCACGCTCTTTCCCCATTGCCATATTCAAGAAGCTATGAGAGTGAAGATAGCTTCATTATTCAAGGGGAATGTTTAAAATATGCTTCTGAACAGAGAAATTTAAAGGGTCACAAGAAAAAATCTCTGAATGAGATTAAAATGGAAAGGTTGCAAGAGAAGAAACCAGCAAGAAATAGCAGCTTATTGCATGATGGTTTAGGGGACACAGAATTCCAAGTAAGAGGAGTTAGTAAGAATTGTTTGGCCTCAAGGGATGGTACTAGTCTTATGCGTTCGGAACCAAACTATGTGTATTTGGCAGCTAAAGATCAGCTGGGGTGTAGGTGTTTACAGAGGATATTTGATGAAGGGACCTCAGAAGATGTTCAGATAATATTCAACGGCATCATTCATAATATCTTTGAGTTAATGAAGGATCCGTTCGGGAACTATCTCGTGCAGAAATTATTGACTGTTTGTAATGATGAGCAGAGAATGCAGTTTGTGCTCGTGGTGACTGATAATCCAGGAGAGCTTGTGAAAACATCTAGGACTACGCACGGGTAAATGCAGCAAAATTTTGCTCTATCTTTTTTGCTACTCTTCACATTATTGATTCTTGAACTCCTTTTTTTTTTAACCAAGTTGCAATCATTTCCTTTATTCAGGACCCGTGTTGTGCAAAAGTTAATTGAGACAATGAAGACCAGGCTGGAAATTTCATTAGTTATAAGGGCACTTCAACCTGGTATTCTTAATCTCATGACGGATGTAAATGGAAATCATGTGGTTCAGCGTTGCTTGCATTGTTTAAGCAAGGATCATAACAAGGTGTGACATCAATTTCTCATTGAATATAATTGGAGTTGTTAGGTGGAAATTTTGACAAACATAATATATTCATGTGCCTAAGTTACTTGTTTGGTACTAAAACTTTAGCTTAAATTTGGACCACCTTTTTGTTGGCACCATTTAAATGCAAGAGAATGTCATGAATACATAGTAAATATTACCTATCTTTGTTAATGCAACAACTAAGAGTTCTTTTTATCTTTCAAATGATTCCTAAGAGCTGTTATTGAATGTACATTCTGACTTTGATGGCCCTAGAGGGTCATTCATATGTTTTCCCTTCCTGAATATTGGGTAGTTTGGCTGTGTTGAAGCAAGTAACTTTTTGTATGTTCTAGTTATGGTAAAGTTAAAAGGTTCACGCTAAACATGTAGTGAAATAACATGTTGACAAATTAATTACACAATGCTAGAGCTTGTATTCTCTCACTTTGAAACATTGGTAATGTACTAGATACTCCATTTCAATTGGTTCTGCTTCCATTATTCTAAGTGTCTAATCTGACTAAGTTTTCCTATCCTGCACAGCTAGTACTTGGTCTTGAGGTTTTCCTAGATATATACATATATGTGTTGGCGTTGTGTGTGCTTGTGAAGTTTGTAAAGCAATAAACACTAAATTCACAAAGAACTGGATGACTGCTAGTTATAAAACAAGGTGAAAGGAGTGTCAAACCTTTGTTTGCCTGTTATGTGCTTTTCTTCATGTGTGTTGCTTGACAGATCAACTCTTGACTTTCAGTTCAATTTGATTTCTTTTCACATCGGATGTACTATATCTGAAGCAGAACATGTTGGCCTTTATTGTTGTTCAACAATATTCATAGGAACAGAATATTTATATTGATGGGAAGTATCTTGGGGAGATCACCGTAGCTGTGCACTTATACCTATTTGTGTTTTCATATCTGTAGAATATGAACTCTAAGAAGTATAGTTCAATTAGCTTTTAAAGTGATTTATTATTTATTCTAAAACTGGTATGTTCGACGAATCATTATGCAGCTTATTTTTGATGCTGCGGCTAAACATTGCATTGATATTGCAACACATCGTTATGGATGCTGTGTGCTGAACAAGTGTATCACTTATTCAACTGGGAAGCAACGTGAGAAGTTGCTTGTTGGGATTTGTTCTAATGGGCTTAAGCTTGCTCAAGATCCTTTTGGGTAAAATTCAGAACTTCTACTCTCCTTTCTAAGATATTTTAGAGGCAAAAGGGGCTTTCATAAGTAGCAAATTCTGGTCTAGTATCAAGATGATGGCATGTAGTGTGCCAGATAAAATTATTCCCTCTGCTGCTTTTAATGTGTCTCTTGTTCAATATCTGGAAATTATAAAATACCTGCTTACTTTTAAATTATCCGTTTATTGTTAGTGTAATCTTCTTCCAGAATCACGTTACATATTCCATGTTTCCACAGTTAAGACTAGCTATGTCCTCTTCATAATGATTACAAGTGATCAATTGCCAGGAGATCCAGTGGAAGTGTATTGAACTATTTATTGGATATGGCTCAGCAGTTCTCCCCTTATGCTTTTGTATATCCTATCAATTTTTAGGCACCAATAACAAGTAGCTATTTCATCTCTTTTACTTGTCTTCTATGATGTAAACTATGCCTTTACCTCATAAATATTTGCTGGTTAACATTGCTAGTCACCTTAAGAAAAATATTTATGCTGTGTCATGTTTATCTTTTCCTTAAAGCAGCATTTGTGTTGCCTGCATAGTCATTTTTGTGGCGCCTTTTCATTTTGCTTCTTTACATACTAAAATTTGTTGAAATTTTCTAACTCGCAATACAGGAATTATGTTGTTCAATTCATAATAGAGTTAAAGATAGCCTCTGCTGCAGCCATGTTGCTCTCTCAGTTTGATGGCCATTATGTATACCTCTCAAGGCAAAAGTTTGGCAGTCATGTTGTTGAAAAGTTTCTAAAGTGTGTTGAAGAAAGCAGGTCGAGAATCATCAATGAGTTAGTCTCAGAGCCTCATTTTGATCAGTTGCTGCAAGATCCTTTTGCTAACTATGTGATTCAGTCTGCACTTGGCGTTACTAAGGTTAGTCTATCAACTTGTTATATTTCTGTATACCTAGATGCTTTAAACTTCTTATGTTTCCATATACTTAGGTGCTTCAAGCTCTGATTTCCATATTTGATCATGTCTTTGGTTCAGCTCCAACCTATGTGCTGGCCATTTGTTGGTTGAGTAATACTTTATACATGTGTGGGTTCTGACAAAACTGACGATAAGATACATCTATGATGAGCTAATGAATGGGATTTTCTGAATGATAAGTCTTTGAGCCCCGCTTTCCTTTTCAGCTGGAAGGAAAAGTGACAAAGAAAATGTGTTCTTTTTCTAATTCCTAAACAAAGATTATACTGCTCTCCTGTAGTAAGATGGACACTTGTGCTCAAGCTTGAGTTGTATCCAACAAGAATATGTGTTAAGTATTAATTTTCTGATGTTCAGAAGAATGAAGTCAAAAACCTGTTGGGAAGGAAATGACAATTTCATTTCCAATTCATGCTTTACGCCAAAATATATTGAGTAACATGTGTGTGCGTTAGGTTGGTTTCTAGAGAGAGAGAGGGAAACTTCTGAACAAACTTCCTACTAGCACCAGGACATACGTTTTGGCAGAATTTTCGTTTCCACGAGTCGATATATGTTGTAGTCATCACTGTAGAAGCAACTTACTGCATTGTTATACACTAAGTTTACTTTGTGTCCAAGTTCTCAAATTTGTTGTTATATCAGGTGGATGATTCTATAAACTGGAACTTGCTTCCACTAGTAACTAGGAATTGTTAATACCAAGTCTAACTAATTATTATGACTGTAGTAGTTACGCTGGACTAGTACCATATGAGACATGACTTGGTAAACAAAACCAGATGATTGTTTCAGTGTTTGCATATTCTTATTCCTTGTAACTTTTACTTTGAAGCAGGGATCCGTTCGATCTTTGTTGCTTCAAGCTGTGAGGCCTCACATGCTTCTCCTGCGCACAAGTCCATACTGCAAGAAGATCTTTTCTCGGCGACTATTAAAAAAGTAATGCTCCAAGCGAGAGTAAAATGTTGTTGTGCTCTTACTATTACCTTCTCTATTTAGGTACTAGATGTGGAATGTATCTTATCTATGATCCTATAAGGTGATCACTAGCATATCAGACTGTTGTATGTCATGCAAGATTTTGGTTGATGCGCCTTTGTATGATGCTGTTTGTCTTTTGGCTCAAACTTTCGGATGTGTAAGATTGTAAGGGATAGTGACAATCTGACTTATCTTCCTATTTCTGTTGTGGTTATCACAGAAGATCTTCATTTGTTCGAAGTTACTTTATATTTCTGTATGATTTCATGCTCATCTGGTGCACTTGAACTCTTTTAGTGAGATATATATTTGCTTTACATGGCAGTGATATCGATATGATGAATGCAAATCAACGTGACAGCTGCAAATAATTGTACAATATGCTATCAGTATAATGGATGCAAAATGAACAAACGGATGAAAATTATAAAAAAAACATTCTTAGATAGTATAAAGTTGCATATTCAAAGTTTCTCACAAGAAGAAAAGGACCACGCTCAATCATCAAACATACAGCGGATGCCAACTCTCAAATATAGGGGATAGCATATTTATTCTGGTCATTGTAAAGCAAATCCTTCTTAGTCCTCCTCTTGTCCAAGCAGAGCCAACAACATATTCTCATAATCTCCTCTTGTATCTTTGGCAATGGCACGACCCAGAGGGATGCTATCCCTCTTCTGGTACTCATCTGCGATAGTCTTCATATCAATCTCAGCCCTTGTAGCGATAACTCTGGTCAGATGATCTTCCTCTGTTCCTCTCGTGTTAATTGCATCTCGAAGAACCTCAACGAAGTAGTGCTCGGGGTAGACAAGACCTTTTATGGTTGCCCTCAATAGTCCAACAAACTCATCCCCCTCTTCCAATTGCTGCCCATTAGCAGAAAAACTCAATAAATCAGTAAAACAGAAATAACAAAGCCAGTCGTACAGTACGAAAGGGGCATCACTTAAAGAAAAGGAGCAAACGATGGAATGTGTTTACCTTTAGGATATCCTCTTCATATTCATCTTTGTAATGATTTAGAGTAGCATTAATCTGTGCTTTGCTCCTTGTGGCTAGAATTCTGATGACCTCATCGTCACTGTAAGATTTATCGGAGATCTTCTCATGCAGTATTTTAGCTTCAGCTTTAGCAAGGCGCAAGTCCACATCGTCTCCTCCATATCGGTAGGAGCTCACAAGAGCAACCAAAAGCTGAAAGAAATTGGAAACTTGAATGAGTAACTCAACAAATTCAATATTCAGTGTCACTATTCCTCCAAGCTAGAGCCAAACTTGATGAACAACCTTGGACAGTACACTGCAAATGGCATCGCATATTTCATAGACAAGACAAAGACATCCTTGCCTTGAAAATGTGTACAAGGTTAACTTTTCATTAATCAAACATATAGATTAGAAATTTTATACCTTGGCGATCTTCTCAGATACCATTCAAGCCTTAATGAATTATTGTTAAGGGCTCTAAGTGGATATGGAGCCACAAACGAGACTAGTTGCAATTAGAACGATTTAAAAGTTAGTGATTAATCCAGTACCTTGCGGTGTTCCCCAGTAGTGTGATAAGCAACGTCCTCTTCAAGAGATTTCTTGTAACGAGCATGATAAGCTTCCCTTGCCAAAACCAATTCTTTAGGAGATCTGGTACAAGCTATTTCCACAAGAACAAAATTGCTTTTTGTCCATCTCTTAGTAGCTTCCTTAGCCAAATAGGCATCGCGCTCTGAAGGATCCAATGTCCACACTACCACCAATTTCTGAGAGAAAAATATAAGTGTTAGCCTTTTCATCAATATCCAGCTATGATCCCGGTCAAGGATGTATCGAGGATCTAGAATTAGTGGATTCAGAATAAGTACGGTTGTTATTTTCTAACATGTGTATACATAATTCAAGCCACAAGCATGGGTTAGTTTCAACAGATCAAAAGAAATCTGCGCCTTTGATCACAGTAACGTACTCAGAAACTCAACTGATCAACTAAGTATTCAAACAAATCTAAGGTTTTATTAAAACTTGTTCACGTTATTATCTTAAGGAAATAACCTCAAAATCATTGGTAAGTTCTCTGTCCAACTCATTGAGGATATCTTCACCAAAAGTCTCAGCATAAGTCTGTTGAATCAACTTGCGTTGAGCAGCATTTCTATGAGCCAAAATTGATATGATCAACTTCTCATTTGTTCCCCATCCTGTTGCACACAGTAACCACAAAAGTCAAATGGACCAGTATCAGAACTACATGTATAGGATAAAGATCAAAGAATGAAGCAAACAAGTGAATCTATGTATATGTATGGTTTATATACGTACATCAAATGGACCAATCTTACAAAGATCTAATGCTATAAGTTGATATAAATTGTGAAAAGAGGCCTACATTATTTAAGATGAGAAAAAAATACGCATAAAGAGATTAGTAATAGACCTTTGAAGGCAGCTCGGAGTTGTTCACAGTCTTCAGCAACTGAAGGAACTTCTGCTGGAACAGTAAGACTAGCCATTTTTATTGTCAGGACTCGATAATACAAGCACACCAAGACACTAAGGTAAGGTTGTATAATTTTCCACCTTCCCTTCTTGCCTTTTTAAAGACGACAACAACAACAACCCAATATAATTCCACTTCGTGGGGTCTGGGGAGGATAGTGTGTATGCAGACCTTACTATTAGAATATAATTGTGTGTATCTTTTTATTATTGGTAGAATATTCTCTCATTATTGTACAGTCCTATAGTTAGTAGGATTTGATTTCCTTCATTATTGTACAGTCCTATAGTTGGTAGGATTTGATACCTCTGTACTCTATATATACTTTTGTGAGCAATACAAGAAAGTCACTTCTCCCAAAACTCTCTACATGGTATCATACGCCAGTGGCTTATCGCCAAAGAAACCCTAATTCTACCCTACCCCCGCCGCCGCCGCCGACGCTGCTCTTATCGGCAGCCCGTCGTTGCCGCTGCACTAATCGGAAGCCCTCTCTCTCTCTCAACGTCGATCAGCGCTTCCTCTCCTTTGCCTTGCGCTTCATGGCCGCTACGACGTCAAACGAGCTTCTCCAGCCGATTGCCATCAATGCATCGGCTCAGATCCCATTCAAATTGAATTCCACTAATTACCTGGCGTGGAAATTCCAATTTCGAACCCTTCTTACGGGTTACGACCTCCTCGGCTTCTTGACGGATCGAAGCCGTGCCCACCAGCCACCATCGTCGACAAGGAGGTGACTTCCCCCAATCCAGCATATCCTTACTGGATACGCCAAGATAATCTTATTCTCAGTGCCATCATCTCGTCGATCACACCGACGATCATCTCCTTTATTGCCGCTGCGGAAACCTCTAAAGAGGCCTGGGACATCCTCGCACGCACATACGGCACTGCTTCTCGTGGTCGTATCATGGCTCTCAAACAACAGCTCCATAATCCGGTAAAAAGGTTCTAAATCTGTTACTGATTTTATGCACGGTATTCGCGTGATTGTGGATGAATTATCTCTCCTGGGTGTTACTGTTGATTCTGAGGATCTTGTCATTAAGGTTCTAAATGGTCTTGATGATCCGTATATGGAACTATCTCATGCCATCCAAGCCCGCGAATCACCTATCTCTTTTGCTGAATTACATGACAAGCTGGTAAGCATGGAGGCTCAGATTACTGCTCGTGTGCCGGCCACCTCCGCCACATCTGATTTGGCTCCGTCGGCTGCCTTCGTCGCCGGACAGCAGTCAGGCCATCACCGCTTCGGTAGCCGCGGCCGTAGCAGCCGCGGTTCAGCCTCCAGTCGCGTTGGTTACTCCAGCAATGGCCAATCTCGCGGGTACAATGGGAAGTGCCAGCTGTGCACTGAATTTGTCCATTCCACGCGCTGATGTCCGTCCTATCCCATCTCTGGCGTTACAGTGGACCACTGCCGCGACCAGCTTATGCTTCGCCACCTTATCCGGCTGCTCACACATCCCATCACTCTCCGATGATTCCCTCTGCATCCGATTGGATCCTGGACTCTGGTGCCTCCCATCACATCACCTCTGGTCTTGCCAACATGTCTCTTCACAGTCCTTACACTGGTTTCGATAATGTGGTTATCAGTAATGGTGAAGGTTTGACAATTACACACACTGGACAACTTAACAGTTATTCCTCTCTTTTATTACCTGGGGCTCTCTGTGTTCCACATATGCATAAAAATTTGATCTCTGTTGCCCAACTATGTCGTCATAATAATGTTAATGTTATTCTTTCTGATACTGATTTTCAGGTGAAGGATCGTCGCACGTGGGCAACGCTCGTTCGCGGCCCGCTTAGGGGCAACACCTACTACTGGCCGGCGGGTCCCAGTCTCCCGTCCACCCTCACGGCACAAAATCTCTCTGCGTCATTGTGGCATTCTCAGTTTGGTCACCCATCCGTTAAAATCCTGCGTCATTTAGTGTCTTCTAGCAGTATAGCGTCCAGTAATGTGTCTGATCTTGCTTGTGTCTGTTGCAAGCTTCATAAGTGTCATAAGTTACCTTTTTCTGAGTCAAGTTTATCTTCTACTGCTCCGCTGGAGCTTATTTTCTCTGATGTATGGACCTCTCCAATTATCTCTAATGAAGGATTTAAATATTATGTCATCTTTGTTGATCATTTTTCCAAGTATGTTTGGTTTTTTCCTTTACGCCGTAAATCTGATGTCTTACAAACCTTCCCCATTTTTACATCTATTGTAGAAAAATATTTCTCTACTAAAATCATTACTCTGTATACTGACAATGGGGGTGAATTCCTCGCTTTACGCTCTTTTCTTGCCTCCAATGGCATCTCACATCTCACTTCATCTCCTCATACACCTCAGCACAATGGCTATGCTGAATGCCGTCACCGTCATATTGTCGATACTGATCTCACTCTCCTCCATCATGCCTCTGTACCTCTCATTTACTGGCCTTATGCCTTTGCTACAACAGTCTATCTCATTAATCGTCTTCCCAAGACAAATCTCTCGATGCTCTCCTCCTTTGAGTCTCTCTTCCATAAGCGCCCCAACCTTGCCAAACTACGTGTCTTCGGCTGTCAATGCTTCCCTTGGCTTCGGCCCTACACCTCACACAAAATGGAACCCAGATCTCGTGCATGTGTCCTCTTTGGCTACTCTACTACTCAAAGCGCCTATCTATGCTTTGATCCCTCAACGTCTAAAATCTTCGTCTCGCGTCATGTCACCTTCCTTGAAGATGTCTTCCTGTTCTCCAAATTGTCTAACCCCGAGTCTCCCCCTGTACCCATTCCGGTCTCCCTAGAAGTCCTTCTGCTGCCGCCACCAGTACCTGCCGCCGCTCCCACTGGCGATCCTTCACCGGACGCACTGCCGGCGCCAACGCCCGCGCCACCAGCGCCCCTTCCGACACCGCCAGCGGCCCCTGCAGCCGCTACACCCATTATGCCGCCACCTACATCCTCTCAGGGTGGTCATCATATGCAAACTCGCAACAAAAATAACATCTTTACGCCCAACAAGAAGTTTGGTATGTCTGATGTCACCTCTCCTGCTGTTACTGAACCTCAGACTTTGTCTAGTGCTATGTCTGATGAGCGCTGGCGCGCTGCTATGTCATCAGAGTTTGATGCTCTGCTATGAAATGGCACCTGGGATCTTGTTCCGCCTGATCCTTCACAGAATGTTGTGGGTTGCAAGTGGGTTTATCGTATCAAACGAAAGCCTGACGGTACTGTGGATAAGTTCAAAGCCCGGCTTGTTGCGAAGGGCTTTCATCAGCGTCCAGGAGTAGACTTCCAGGAGACTTTCAGTCCGGTTATTAAGCCAGCAACTGTGCGTTTGGTTCTCAGTCTAGCTGTATCCAAGGGCTGGCCTCTTCATTAAATGGATGTGAACAATGCTTTTCTCCACGGGAGGCTTACAGAGGATGTTTATATGGCACAACCACCGGGTTTTGTTGACAAATCCTATCCATATTATGTCTGTAAGTTACAAAAAGCTATTTATGGTCTCAAACAGGCACCCCAGGCATGGTACAGTGCGCGCCGCCAATGCCTTCTGACCATGGGTTTCGTCAACACTACCTCTGACACTTCGCTCTTCGTCTTTCAACACTCTGGTATTACGGCCTATTTTTGGTATATGTTGATGATATCATATTGACTGGTAATGATTCTGCTTTCTTGAACCGTGTGATTGACTCTCTTGGGACTCAGTTTTCTCTTAAAGACATGGGTGATCTAAGCTACTTTCTTGGTGTTGAAGTTATGCGCAGCTCCAAGGGGTGTTTTCTTTCTCAGCGTAAATATGTTGTGGATCTTTTGACTCGTCATAATATGCTGGAATCCAACCCTGTTTAGACGCCAACAACGGCGTCAACCCGCCTTCATCTGGCCGACGGCTCGGCTCCTGCCGACGCATCCGCTTATCGACAGGCCCTTGGGGGCCTCCAGTATCTCTCCTTCACCCGTCCTGATATCTCCTTTACTGTGAATGAACTCTCACAGTTCATGCACGCTCCTACTGTCACTCATTGGGGTGCAGTTAAGCGCCTCTTTCGGTATCTGAATGGGACGCGTGACTTTGGAGTTTGGCTGTGTCCTTCATCTGCTATACCTCTGCATTATTTCTCTGATGCTGATTGGGGTGGAAACTGTGATGACCGCTCCTCAACTGGTGCCTATGTTGTCTTTCTAGGGCCTAGTTCTATTTCCAGGAGCTTCAAAAAGCAGCGTTCCGTTGCACGATCTTCTACTGAGGCTAAGTATCGTGCCATTGCCTCTGCTGCCGCTGAAGTACGTTGGCTTCATTCCCTGCTGCACGAGCTTCATGTCCCTCTTCCGGCTGCTCCTGTCATTTACAGCGACAACATTGGCGCCACTTACCTCTGTGCCAACCCTGTGTTTCATTCGCGCATGAAACACATCTCCATTGATTATCACTTTGTTCGTCAATTGGTTCAGAATGGGTCTCTTCGTGTTGCTCACGTATCCTCTGCTGATCAGCTTGCTGATACTATCACCAAGCACTTATCTCGTCCTCGGCTTCTTCTGCTGATGTCCAAGATTGGCGTGTCCTCCGGCCCTCCATCTTGAGGGGGCATATTAGAATATAATTGCGTGTATCTTTTTATTATTGGTAGAATATTCTTTCATTATTATACAGTCCTATAGTTGGTAGGATTTGATTTCCTTCATTATTGTACAGTCCTATAGTTGGTAGGATTTGATACCTCTGTACTCTATATATACTTTTGTGAGCAATACGAGAAAGTCACTTCTCCCAAAACTCTCTACACTTACCCCTACCCTTGGGTAGAGAGGCTGTTTCCAAATAGACCTCCGGCATCCTTCCCTACAAGAACTTCACACCATGCTCTTGGAAGACTCGAACTCACAATCTCTTGGTTGGAAGTGGGGTTGCTTACCATCAGAGCAACCCCTCTTGTCCGCCTGTTTAAAGATAGCAAATATGAACTTTGAATTACAATATTCCCTCCTTTTATTTATTTTTTTTTTGATTTTCCGCGTTTGGCGGTGTGGATCAAAGAAATCAAAAGTTTTCAATACTACGATATTTTATATGGATCTTAAATATACAAGATGTCGAAAAATAAATTCAATCAATTTCGTAGTAGCCGGGCCACATCACATGCCACTACGTTCCATATGTACGTGTTTTAATGAATAAGCTGATGATATTTTAAATACAAGATCCACATATTCTCACGAGTGGCCCCTATTGCCCGTATCCCTTTCACCAAATGTCGGAGAAGTTGTCCAGTTACTTCAATCTTCACCTTACAACATGTCATCTCTGCATTTTCTTTCTTCCTTACCTCTATTATATGCTAGCGTTCCAATATATATTTGGTTGAAATTTAAAAAATAAAATTTTAAAATTATATTAAAAATAATTGTTTTAAAATTAAAATTCTATTTGAATATGTATTTTATTGGAACAAATAATATTTTTATTTTCTTCTAAAAAGTAATTAAAATTTACGGTTTAAATGGAGCTTGCGTATAAGTTATTTAAACTGCATAACAGATGGTTTTCATGTGCTTGTTGCATCTGTATTGATTCGAAGTTTCTGCATCGGATGACCCCAAGGTACATAAATTAACGTGATAATGATGTACTATATTATATGTGGTGCCAAAATGAAAAAAAAGCCTATTAAACAAATATGTGTATATATTATCTTCTAATTAAATATCCAAGCCCTCCCTATATATTTGGTTGATAAAATATCTGGTTCGTCATTGTAAGATATTGTATGGATATGAGTCCATGACTGCATGATCTGATAGAAAATGTCATTTCACATGCAAGTAATTATGATAGCATTTTATGTGTTGGGACTCCTAAAGTTACAACATACAATCATATTTTAGCCTTTTAGGAGAGATCGAGGGAGTACAAAAATTATTATTAAGACTAAAGTTACATTTAATCATGTAATATTGGGGCCTGGTATCGGGATTATCAAAGTTAGACAAAAAGAAACGAAAAATAAAGAAGGAAAAATCCTTTCTATTGGTAACTCTGCTCTACTGGCCAAAGAAAATGAAGCAAACTTTCGAAAGAGAGAAACGTATGGCCAGTTGAAACAACCCTCTCAAACCATACATATGGAGTGTAAAGTATAGCCAATTGAAGCTACCCTCTAATTTATGATTAAATAATTCATTTATTCAAATCTGTTATAGATCACGTATTATACCGAGACTGATCATTAATTCAATAAATAGATCTGTCTACAAAAGGGTACTCATCAAGAAGCACGTACGGATATGATTCAAAATGTTAATGCTAAAACCTGTTGTAATTAAGCTGCATAACCCAAATGTTGCGTCCAAAGTCCGTCAATTGTAAAATTATACATGAGTAAACGATGATGTATGAAAACAATAAGCTTCTATTACGTGTAACCATCTTGTCTTAAGGTTTATGCTAGCTATTGGTTGATTTGACTTCAAATTAAAGAGAGGCATTTTGCTCGCAGATTATGTCATAATGCCAAAAAGATCTTTAAGGAGACGTGTGATGTTAGTTATGCTGTAGTCGGCAGAGAGTGCCACATTTGTGGTCATCAACTGACTCATGATGGGAGATTGGGAGAATGGGAGTCTGAGCATTTTGTTTGAGCGTAACCGATAAAATTGTGCATATCATATGATTGGGAAGTCATATTATGGTTTGATCCTTCTCGAACTTGAACATAGCAACAATTTAATGCATCGAGTTGCCTTTTTAATGGACTAATAATAGAAAATATTTAATTACAAGTAAGGAAGAGACGTTCGGGCAGTTAAGATTGAATATGAGAATTTCAGTTTGGATTTTCGATTTTCGGATTGAAGAAGTGACAATTCAAATTAAATCCAAATAAGTTCAGATTGGATCGGAGTTTTTAAATAATCCAAAAGTACTCATGTTAAATATGCATGAAAAGTTTCTCGTTCGTGTCGGAATCCTCCAAATAAAGTATTCAAGTAATAAAATTATTGTAAAAACATACAATTAAGATATTAATACGGCCGACAAAAAGTAGCAATAGTAAAATGATATCCAAATAGAAAATATTCTGACAGTAACTTAGTATGTAATTAATATCAAATATGAGATAATATCTATTGGGTAGAGTAGTCAACTTACTATTATTGGCATATGGATAATGACTAAATATAAAGTACAAAATTTTTAGACTTTCAGATATCCAAAAATCTGAAGTACCATATTCAATATCCAATCTGAAATAAAAAAAATTTAAAAGTTAAATCCAAACCAAAAATTCAAAAAATTTGGATTTCGATTTTGATTTCGGATTTTCCCGAACTGTTACACCATATATTTTCGTACATAAAAGTGTATCGTAAGCAAACTAATGTAGGACAAAAAATGAGATGATATTTTAAAGTATGTAAAGTAAGTTAATCATGTTAACAAGTACAAAGAGAGTTGAAAGGTTTAGAAGCTAAGGAATTGAAGAAAACAATGTTTTGTCGAAAGTTGACAAGTTGAAAATGTTATAACATGTACTTTTAGGGTGAGACTAGGGTTCTTAACATGATAAGGAGGTTATTTTATAAGTTATGTTAGTCTCATGTGTCGATGCCCCCTTTTTCCAAGGCAAAATCGGACTTACGACATTTGACCGGACAACTCTTTTCCTTTTGGAAATTGGGTTTGAGATTTAGAAGAGTCGCCACCCAATGATTAAAGTACATTATGACACTAAGAAGGATTTGAGTTGAAGGACCAAAGTTTGGGTAAGGGCTAGATTATCTCGAGGGAAAGGTGTTAGGCACCCCCCAAGATCCACCAGTATGGTTTCCAGCCATACTACAATTGTGACTTTAAATGTATACAACAAATAAACATATAAGACAACTTTCGCATGACGATTGCAAACAAAGGGAAGTGTAATAGTTAAATAAACATGCTGAAGTTGGGAATAGCGATTTCATAATTATTTAAAGAATATACAAGTGCGGAAAAATGGGGGTCAAATAATTGGTACAAATAATCAAACAAAGGAATAAAATGGGGCGGAAGATTGGAAAAGAAACAGTAGTGAAAATTAAATAACTGAAAGAGATTTTAAATGATTAAAGTAAAAGACGAGGTTTAAAAGAACTGAAAACTGACAGTTTTAATTTTTTTTTTGAAAAAAACGAAGTAAACACATAAAGAGGGAGGGGGTCCTAGGTTTAGAATAACATGGATCATCCCACGCAACACCCGGTAATCATTTATACACGTGGTGTTATCGCATGATCATCATATCCATGTCTACCCTTTCCCACCCGTTAAGATACTAAATTGCGGAATGGTCTTGTTACTTATTGCATGCTACTACCTGCCCCAATCCTATCAATCCCGGAGGCAGTTGGGACTACTAATCCTAAAGGAAAGGGATATTGAATTTTCAAAGTTTTAAAAGGACAAAAATCTAATGCGACAAACAGAACACAAAACAGTTGAAAGGGGAGAACGCATAATAGTTAAAGGCTTAAATAGGCCTCCTCATTCAAGAAAAAACTATTTAGCATGACTTATAGGTAATGATTAGGTCTGAATTAAATTTAAAGCGTTAGGACAGGTTGCTTTACGACATATTTCTCATATGAGAAGTCCAAATTAAGCCTTGTCTGGTTGTAGTTTATCAGGGACGACATAGTTGATTAATTACCTACTGGTTTGCCTAGATGAGGTCTGTAAGCATGATATCTAACAATGCAGAAGGCGAACATATTTTAAAGAAGGGTTACTGTTTTTATAAACAAAGCTCTGCAGATTTTAAGCGATCTTGCTACAAATTTTAAACTCACAGATGAAATAGACGAAGCTGATCAACTGATTATATCCTATAGGCATGATTTCTAACTGCTATTGATTTTAAGACGACTACGAAAGTGTAGGAGTCCTATAGGCATGGTATATAGAATGAGGTTGATTATTATTAAATCTATAATTATTTGCCTAATGACAGATATATATGCAGAGGTGCAGAAACAAAACTATAGGCATGATTTTTTATATGCAGAAACTTATAAGCATGATTTCTAATAATGAAACAATCTTATAGGCATGATTTCTACGTGTAATGCATAACTTATACGTAGGATTTCTAAATGCGTAAGCACATAAACTTATACATGATTTCTATATGCAGAAACTTATAGGCAGGAGTTCTATATGTTATGCATGAATGTAGAATTTGTAAATAATAATCCCTACGAGCATGTTGTCTACCCATATGCATACATAAATAACCCTCCATTTTTCACTGGAATCCCATAGTTGTTACAAATTATTACAAATCCAAATGAATCAAGAAAGATAAAAAATTACATCAGAAATTTAAGCTACAACCAAACAGCCTAGTCCAGACTTAAAGTCTAACAATAAGAGATAAACGAACTTCCAAATATCAGATTTCCAAAGCCTTTCTCATTATTTGAGAGTGTCAAAGTTCCAAAGGGCTTCATGAACCCCAGGCAGTGCGTACACCTAAATACATTTGCACGATCAGATTATAGTGCAGTGTGGAATGGACGGCTCTCAACTGTCCAAGTTCAGAGGGAACTTAAGGTCCCAAAGCAAGGCTCATAGGAGAGGGACCAAAGTTAGAGTCTAATAGTAAATGTAAGTGCATGGGGGAATTAGGGAGTCCAGGGCAGGCTAGGGGTCATGCCCAACAATCAAGAATACTGGCACACCCCTAACAAGTCTGTTAGTCAAATCTTAGGAGTTAGAATTCATTGGAGATCAAGTTCAAACCTGAGCATTAATTTGGGTACTGGCAGGACAAAACCTTAACTCAAACACATAGAGAGGAATACGGCGTAGGGATTCACAATAGAAAAAAATACAAGGAATGAACATACATAGTTTAATCACTGAACATGAACAATAGAGTAAACAAGAATGTTGAAACTATAAAGTAAACATATAGAGGTGGGGAAGAAAAATTAAATCAGACATATCAGTTTAAGAGAAAATAGGTAAAAAGAAACAGTAGTCTTGAAATGTCAATTTGTAAGAAAGCAGTTCCAAAAGATCTCCGAAAATTAGAGTGTTAAGAGAGTCTTGAACTCAAAGCAGTATTGTAAGTGTGTGAGTTGAGAGTATAAGTTCGAGGTATTGAACTCGAAGTATCCTTAAAAGTGCAGGAGGGTAGTCCCTTTTATGGTGCAGAGAAGCAAGTAAGAAAGGTAAGAAAATCGTTATCAATCAATCACATAGAATTTCCCTTCAGTTAAGGGATTTGATTTCCAATGGGTAGAATACAATAAGGAAAGGGATTTGAAAAATATTTTCCTAGCAGTATAATTAAGGGTAAGTACATAGAAGCTATATTAGGAAACAAACCGATAGTATATAACAGTATAATAAAGGATTTGTAAAAAAGGAATGGGAATCAACTAGTAAAATTAAAGTTTCAGACTTTTACTCGAATGAATCAAGTAAGGAAAGGGGTTAAGAAAGGTTCAATTAGGGAAAATCAGTAACAATCAAGTAACACTATTAAAGGAATTCGGAATCAATTAGTAGTTGGAAAAACCTTTTGAAAGCAGAGTCCTTATACATAAAGCACACAAATATGAATCAATGAGGGGTTGTCAAGTTATTTAGAAGAGAGTCTAATCAAAGAAAAGTTCAGAATCATAAGCAAAAAGGTACAAGTTCAATTTGTAGACTCATAGTGAGTCTGAGAGTCCAGGGTCCCAAAGTGGAACCCTAACTCGAACACAAAATCAAAATAATCAAAGGAAACCCCAAATCCTAGGGTTTCAAAATTGAATCAGACATGGAGGTGAGAAAGCAAGACATTTGTTTCAGAGTCTCAACAAAACAGATATGATAGCACGTTTGATCGACAAAGGAAGAAAAATCACGAAGAAAATATTTGAGAAAACTCGGAACCTAGACAAGTTCAGAAGAAGGAGATAACAAACTTGAACACGAGTAGATGAAACATGTAAGAACGTGAACAGAGTCCAAAAATCAAATAGCTTAACGGTGAAAACATATAGTACAAGAGTAAAGAAAACATAGCAAAGATTAACAGGGGTAACATGTATAGTAGAAAAGAAAAGGCAGAAGACAGTACATGCTTAGCAAAAGAAATCAGACGAGCAGAGTATGGACAAACACACATAAAGCAAAGAAGAAGAAAAATCAGAAAGTGTTTTTTCCAAAAAATCCTTTCAGACACCCTAAAATCGGAGAGAAATGATATTGAAAAGAAACTTTTGGGGAAAGCACTTTAGATGGAAAAAAAAGCATAGATACAGTATAGATCTAAACAAACAACAGTGAAAGAACCTCGAATAGCTTATGGTTTTGGAGAAACCCTAGAAATGAGAAAGGCTTTAACAGGTCCGATCTTGATTCGGAGAGGCTCATAGTGCTTGAATATGTCGGGGTAATGGCCGGAGAATCGATAGATCTATGATCTGAGAAGGATCTTAAGGAGAACCATTGAGGTCAGGTCTAGAAGCTTTGAACAACCATGGTTTATTAGTGAAGGGGAGTGAGTACCAAGCATCCATTGCCTAGGAAGCCATAGATTCTGGTGGAGTGGCGGTTGAAGCGGGTAGAAGGAGGCTAGGGTTTCGGAGAGTTTGAGAGACAAGAGTTTTTAAAGGCGAGTGAGAGATGGGAAATGAGGGATTAGGGTAGTCGTTTGGAGTTAATTATGGAAGGGTGAGTTTTGGCCGTTGATCTTAAGTGATCAATGGTCCAGATTTAAATGGGTAGGTGGGGAACAGGTTGGGTCCAAATTGAAACCGGGCCAGTTTGAGATCTGAAATTAGGGTTTAGTGAGGGGTCAAGTGGGCTAAAATTTAAATGAAATAGGGCTAACTTTTAAATAACCAGCTTTTCCATTTTCATTTTTGTAAAAACTGTAAAGATGATTTTAAAAGCAAATTAAAAATACTGAAACAATTAATAGTGTATAAATATTAATTTAAAAATACTGGACCCAATTTTACAATTATATAATGCTATTAATCTTAAAGTAGGTTACAATAGCAATTATATGCAATTTAGTCTTTTAAATACCAAATAAATTTGTAAAAAATATAAAAAATTCACCTTAGCTATATTTTGGTATAAATATGAGATACAATAGGTCATTCACCAAAATGATAATCTTTGAGAATAATTATTGGATTTTATATTGCTAAAATAGACAACAAATTGATTTTGAAAATATTTAAAAATTATGTAAAGTGCCAAAATACTTGGGCATGTTTATATATGCATGTACATGCTATTTTGAAAGTATTTTGTATATAAAAATTATATAGGGAAAAATTGGATATCAACAGTATGATAGTCGTGTGTTATATTTTGAAGTTAGCGAGTTGTGGAACAAAAGTCAGTGAAAGTCATCAGAAGTTACGTTCATAAGTTTATTGAAAATTTGGGTAAAATGTAATTGCCATTTCCTCCTAATATACTTAGAGCTATGAGGTGTTCCACCCATAAAATTGAAGCTCTAAGAATATAATTTCTTACACATTAAACTGCTTGTACGATATTGTAGTAGAGATATATACGTATTTTTGCGAGACTGCACAGACTACTAGGTGACAAGTAGGTGTGTCACCTACTTGCTTAAATGAGAGTCCAAAAAGAGGCTATTTTGGGTCGGCCATAATATACCCCAATTAACCAGACCAAAACCCCTGCAAACATCCTCCAAAAAATTCACTAACCTTAATTAATTTTCTCTCCCTTTCAAGTTCCTATTGGAGGTAAAACCTTGAGTTTAAAAAACCAAGATAGGAGCTGAGTTATCCAACAAATAAGGTAGGTTTACTGCTCTCTTTCATCCAAGTTTTTGCTGTAAATTCATGGTAAGTTGTTCTATATTTGTAAGAACTCACGGGACGGTGATCGGAAGCCGTAAGTTGTTCGAGTAATACACTTGTAGTGGACTATTTTATGTTTTTGTTTCTCTGTGTGTTTTACTACTATTTTATGGAGTTCTGGAGGAAGAAGGTGTAGAGAAACACCAAATTCAGGTTGGTGGGTTGGCCGTTCATCATAATATTTTCGAGTCTTTTGATACAATCACGGTGGTCGTTTTGTATATGAAGAGATTGAAGTGTGTTGGGTTGTTTTGTTGTATTTTGTGGTGTATATAAGGTTTGAAAAATAACTTATATATGTTGTTATTGTTGTATTCTTGTGTTGTTGGTGTTGTCTTAAATTTGGAAGAAGTAAGGATTATAGGAGAGATGCTGCCCGTTTTAACACAAAATAAGCTTGTCGGTTGTTGTGCGATAGTTGTACCTTTCGTAACTTATTGATGGTATTAATATCATTGTTGTAGATTACGGTGCGAAGAGGCAAGTTCAACTTGGTAATTGAAAAGATTACGATAATATATGTTAAGGCTAAGCCCTTCCTTCATTTTGTCGTGATCTCGTAACTATATGCATTTGATAACGAGGTACAAAGAAAAGTTCATACTCCCGAATTTATATACATTATCCTAGTCTCATAAGTTATAGTTTTCTCCCTTCTCGAGACATTATATTCAATTGAGTATTGTCCCATGGCCAAAGATGTGTCATGATCGAAAAGGCCATCTTATGTTTTAGAACTCGATTCCGTATTTTGAGGCTTTCAAAATATTATTTTATTCCTCCTCGATTTGTATGCGCAATCCGGATGCATTTTCGAAAAGCCTTTATGTGGAAATTTGAGAAAGATAATAATTTTTGCCTTTAAAATTGATGTAGTTGACTTCGGTCAATATTTTGAGTAAATAGATTCAGATTTGTATTCTGACAGTCTTAGTGGGTCCGTATTAAAATATGAGACCAAAGCCTATGCCCGAAATCGAATTCCGAAGTCCCTAGCCCGAGAAATGAATTCTTGATAAAAATTATAAGACATAAAATCTAACCATTTAAAGAATTTGATTAATATTTTGTCTTGTTGGTGTTAGGCCCGTACTATGGTTCCAGAGCCTGATACAGGTTTAATATAACATGTATATCCTATTTGTAAAATTTGGTGAGAAAGAAGATTGATTTGACATGATTCAGACCTTTGGTTGAGAAAATAGAAGTTTTGAAACTTTTTTGAAAATTTTATGCAATTTGGTGCTAAATTTGTAGTTCTAGGTGTTATTTTGGTCATTTGATCACACGAGCAAGTCCGTATGAGGTTTTAAGACTTGTGTACATGTTTGGTTTGGAGCCCCGAGGGCTCAGGTGATTTTTGGATTGGCTGCATGATATTTTGATCTTAGAAAAATCTGGTTTTTGGCTTCAGTTGTCATCTAGTATTTTCTTCTTCGCGTTCGCGAAGGTACTCTCGCGAATGCAAAGAGTTAATTGGACAAAGGACGAATTTCCTCTAGACGAACGCGGAGATTGTGTCGTGAACACAGAGCGTTTGGGGATTTACCTTTAGCGAACGCGACCAGCTCAACGCGAACTTGAAGTGTTAGAGACTTGGGGAAGGTAAGTTATTTCTTCTATGAGAATGCACACAATGGTCCGCGAACGCGAAGGCTAAGGGGCATGGCCTTCACAAACGCATGGAAGAACTCGCTGTCAAGTAAGCCTGAGCAAGGAAGCTCTTCGCGAATGCGACAGACCCTTCGTGAACGCAAAGAAGGCATGTCCAGTCTTTTAAAAATAGAACTCAATACGGGATTAAGCCATTCTTTCATATTTTCAAAAATTAGAAGACTTAGAGGCGATTTTCAAGAGATAATTTTGATCAGACCCCACTATGCCTTATAAAATGGACAATGCAGTTGCTGCAAATATATTCCGATTAACAAGTCAGGAATCAAATACCATAGAGAATAAACCTATAAAGCTAGTGGACTCACAGAAATTCACGTATTCAATCTTCAGAGATATTTGAGTAAAACTTCTCTATCGATCATGATCACTATGACGATCATAACTCTCTCAGGAGTAATTACGACAATACTACTAGACATATTCTCCCGAATTAGCTACCTGGCCTTAGTTACAGCTCACTTAGATCGCACCCAAGGTTTTTTATCCCTAATCACCTTCAAACCCTTTGTATTGATCCGTAATATACGTTAGGCGTGGTGTTGTTCAACAACTACCTAAATATACACCCCCTCCCGAGTAATGCATACTAAATAGGCATATTCGGTTGAGGGCCCTTCAATCAACAACAATCACAATATAGTTGAACAAACAGAGAAATTATTAAGGCAAATCTATATTAACATATCAGAAATTCATCCTACAAGATGTTCCATCAAAACCCTGGATTAAATGTTTAGCTACGCATAATTATTTTCACAATTATAATAGTAGAATTCATCATTAATGATCAAAAGAAGAGGAAGAAAGGTATATGCCGAATCTTCCGCCTTACCTCTTGCCTCTTCTTAGCTTCAATAATCCTTCAAAAACCTTGATACCTTCTTTATGGGTGAGCTGGGCTTCTCATAGGTTAAAGAGATTTGGCTCCGAACTTACGAATTTACCCTTTAAAATAGTGTTTCTTGAAGTGCAAGCTTGGCCACGCTTGGACCGCGCATATTGCATTCTATTCTTCCTGACGAGCGCGGCCTGAGTGCGGCCGCGCTTGGACCGCGCTCATGGAGTTCAGCTGTCTTCCTTTTTTCCCTTTTTCTTCATGTGCATTCACCTTCAATTTTCCTTCCTTGCTCCAAATTAGCTCCAAACAATGTTCAATGTCCTCATAATCAAGACTTGCTCCTACAAAGCACAAAATTCATAGTTAGAGCCATTTGTTGTCATTTAACCTTCATATAGCAATAAAGTATAGCTAAGTTGGGCATAAATGGTCGTTAAACTACATGAATATAGCCTATTATCAACGCCACTCACTTAGACCATTACTCATCTCCGAGCAATCAACCATAATCAATAGAGGTTCCTTTTCTAAGCCACTTGTCTAACTTATCACCAAGAACATATCACAATGATTGTGTAGAGCAGTGTAACATCTTTGCCTTAAGAGCTGACTCTGACATGCTGCATAGAATTCCTAACTTACTCACTTACTCTACCCAGAGGTCAAGTACCTTTCCTTCATGAATCAAGTGCCCTCACATAACAAACGAGAGTGTTTCCATAAGAAATAAGCATTCAGAACAATCAGGAACTCAATTAGACAAAATTCACTCACTCTCAGAAAGATCATTCATATTCCACATAAGAAACACCATAGGCTTACCCGTAGTGTACTACTCTACTAATGCAGCTCATTCAATATAGGATCAAATAAGACTTTATTTGGTTGTAATGTAGGCTAAGGGACGGGTAGGGTACATTTGGATATAAGAGTGACTATACCCCCCTAAGCACTTTATACATATATTTTCACATTCAGGACCCCACACTTATATCGAACCATAACTCCATCTTTTACATCAATATATTACCTCATTACTTCTTTAAGCACACCTAATTAAGAGCCACAACTTGTCAAAGACTATTTTTCATAACAATATCACTGTTTTATTCTCTTTGTTTTTCAAGTGGCTCTTACATATTAAAAATCACGTACCTTTCTCCTAATTTCCTTAGTTCCACTCAAAAGGCAAACCAACCACCCCACACTTCAACTTTTATCAGTTCATCAAAGTTCAAGTGCTTATAGGAGGTGAAAAAGTTCAAACAGATGGTTCATTCAAGCAATTGGGTAAGGATTGTAATGCGTTGCTGAGAAAATAGGATTACAGGCTCTAAGGGTTTAACTACGGTACATAACAATTAGACGTGTAAAATATATATATCTGGCTCAACAAAGAAATGCCTATATCACTTCCAAGACTGAATAAAACTACTATTTCACTTTGCAAACACACAGAGCAAGTTCTATGCATCAACTGCAATGCACAGAATACAGTAAATTTCACACACACATGGCACATGAATCACTCTAGATTGGATTATCAAAACAAACTTTTTTAAGAACTTAAGTCAAGTTAAGAACATATAATTTAAGGCACTCTAACAAGAATCAACAACTGAGACTAAGCGTCACATTAAAGTGTCTATTGTATTCAAGGTGTAACAACGTTAAGAGATTCTCTTTCCATCTCAGCTCATAGCCCATAAGTACCTAAAAAAATTAAAAAAATAAATAAAAATAACTACACCCAGTTCAAATAAAACCTTTGGAAAAGAGCCGCGGTCCAAAACAAACCAAGGGGGGATTTGATACACTGCCTATAGAAGAAAATCTATTCTTCTCTTTTTCTTGTTTTTTTATTTTATTTATTTTTATATATCGACTTAGACCCTCAAGAAACCCGACGAGTGATATCCATCACTTGGAAAAGTCAAATCATGCATTTAGACAACTAACGAAAAACCAAAATCAAGCTATATTCCTACATATATACAACATACAAACGGAGTATCCTCTACCATTCACTTAAAAAGATGGCATGTCCCCATGTCATATAAAATAAAGAAATTCAATGTAAAGGAACTTCCCTGACAGATTAGTCCTGATCAGAAACAATGTCGGGGTCAAGGTTACACGCCCGCCCCATATCACACAGCCAACCCATGATTTTCTTCTCTGATTTAGCATTTTCGGTAGCCAAGGCATCAACTCTAGTCCCCAAATCTATGACAGTTGTATGCAGCCCCGCTATCTCCTACTCTAAGGTTGCAAACAGAGTAAACCGACCGACATTAGACGGTCCTGTGACTTCCGCAACATGCTCAAGGTAGGCGACTCAGCTCCCACTTCCTCCTGCTCATCCTCTCCCTCCTCAGGTGCATCCGAGTCATCACTATTGTCATCTCCAGGTGCCACAAGGTCCTTTCCAATAGTCACCTTATCAGCTTGAAACATTGCCTCTTTAAATCCATGCTCAAGTTCTCCAGCACCCGAGCTGCCCGATATAGCCTAGTGACTAGGTAAGGGAAGAATAAACCATACCTCTTCACTCCTCGTGAATAATCTGGCCACATCAAAATTGTGGCCATTGATGAAACTCCAAATCAATGCAGCTCGAGGAGCATTCACTTTAGTGACGTTGGAGGATGGGAGCAGACGATTATTTATGACATATAACCAACACTTCCCTTCAAAGGTTAGTGCCACCGAATGGAACTTATGCCCATGTTTCATCTATAAAATTTCCTTGCCAGGCACACATATTGTTTCAAAGAATAGATCCCAATGGGTGTATCATTTGCCATAGGCTTCATAGTAGACCTCTGACTCCGCCACAGGTACGCATAGCCGATATGCTCTCTGAACCTCAACAGAGGCGTCCACATTCTTCTTGCACACTGTGAACACACCATTCACATGTTCTTTAACATTAGCATGAAATTCACGCACAACTATAAAATTTGTGCCATCCGGTTCTTCAAAAAATCTCCAACCCGCGCTGGACCAACTCATTATACAAGTTAGGACAACCATATTGGAGAGACCCTATATCCATACCCCTCTCTAGTATGGGTTTCTTGGATGCCTTGTCATCAAAATGGTCCTAAGCTGCGGCAGAGACGAACTTGTAACTATCATAAGGACAAGAAGGAGATGAAATGAGTCCTCTGGAATATCTAGCTTGCCTCCTGGATGAAGCACCAGTGGTCTGGTGTTTCTTGGAAGGTGTCATACTACCTAAAATAAAGAACATCCTCAGCAAAACACAAAAGATATGAACCAAAGGCAGTTAATCAGACTTCATCCGCACAATTGGTCACATTTAACCTTAACAACTCATTGGGGCATTTTAACATACACTTTATATGCACCATTCACTGGAGTCCCCAACTAACAAAGTTATAAGCCAGACTCACCCACAATTTCCCCAATGTCAACCATACATGTCAAGAGACATATTTACAACAATCTGAACAAACCCGCTAGTATACAAAAGCACACTACAAAATAAATCTACTAAAGAAAAAAAAATAAAACTACTACATAACCAAGAACTCAAGTATCCCAACAATAATTAAAACAAGTGACCTTGCCTGGTGTAGTTGAAGTTAGGTTATGTAAGGGGACTGTTATGAGAGAGAATAGGGTGGAGTGAGTATGGTTTGATCAGTAACTTTGGAGTATGAGGGTTGGGTTCTTAGGGAGAAAGAGAGGAGTTGTGTGTTTTAATTTGTAAAGGAGGGTTTAGGGTGTTTAGGTATGGTGAAGAGTCAGGAGAGAGAGACGGGGAAGGAGGGGAGGGGAGGGGGTATCAAGTTGATCCAGCAACAACTAATAATTTTAATAAAATAAACATATTGTGAATCGCGGGTGCATTTCATGTAGCGTGGTTCATGGCATGTTCCAAAACAAACAAGTGTATGACAATCGTAACTTGTTTAAGAAATAATTTTATAAATCCTAAAAGCTGTTATAATTAATTAAAAGTGATTATAAAGTAAAACTTCACAATAGGCTTAAAACACGTTATAAATCAGATAATAGGCCAATATTAATAGTTTAAGCGACCGTGCTAGAAACCACGGAACCCGGGAATGCCTAACACCTTCTACCGTGTTAACATAATTCCTTACTTAGAAATTCTGGTTTGTAGGCTTTTAAAATAAAGTCAAAATTTTCTCGATTTGGGATATTAAAACAAACCGGTGACTTGGGACACCCAAATAAATTATTTCAAGTGGCGACTCTGAATTTTAATTAATTAATTCTATTTCAAATTAGAAAAACTCCCTTATATCCCCATCGGAGAGGTAAAAAGAAGGAGTTACAGCTCTGGCGACTCTGCTGGGGAAAAAGAACCTAGAACTTTTGGTTCATGGTTCAAGAATTCGAGCTTAGAATAACTGTTATAGTTGGCTTTCATCTACTATATAATTTTTACATGTTTGAGCCTAATGTGCTAAATGTTGTTTTTTATCGCTTTGATATTGATTGAACTGTATATATAAATTGTTACGAAACCTTCTTCTCTCTGAGTCTTGTAAATCATCTGGGAAGTGTGCACTTAGCGTGACTTCTTTTCTGTTAGGGTCATATAGCAATTTTAGAACGAGGTTAGAACAAGTTGCAAAGCTGGTGAAGCTTCTGTATTCCCGGTACGCCCCCTATCTCGAGCTGTCCGCTCGAGTAAGCCAAGTTTAGAACAGTACACCAATGTTTCTAAACCTAGAATAACATAGCCTCATGCCGGATCTTTAGTAGGAACGTTTGTTTGCATCACATGCATCTAACTTTGGGGACTCAACACAGGGGTTGGGTCCGTCTAGGACATGTGTACCCAAATTAAAAAGATCATCCTGATGCATCTTACGTGCTGCTTTCGCATTTATCTGATTCGACTTGCATGTTGACCGGCTTCCAGAATAGGAAAGAAAATCAAGAAAAAGGAAAATAAAAAAAATAAAAGAGTGAGAGGTAGGTATATAGAAACTTCTGAAACTCTGCCGAAATTCTGAAAAAAGAAAAGTCATTTCAAAATGAGCCAAAATTTTCAAGTACCATGTTTTCTTTGTTCCGTCAAAACTGACCGAACTACGTGGATCTGATTCTCATCCGATGTGAGATACGTAGGCGAACCTCATCGGTTCTGACCCTAATTTTTAAAAATCCAGAAATATTTTCCTTTAATTTCTTCTTTAAAAATCTTTCTTTAGAAATTTTAAAAAAAAAGTAGTTGTAGAACTCAAAAAAAATTGATTTCTTTCTTTCTAATGTCTTTCATATGAAAAATAAAAAATAAAATTCAAAATACGGGTTTCCTTTATTTTGGAGTATTTTTCTCAAAATTCCTTGTTTAAAAGTCTTTCTTTCAAAAAATTTAATTTAAGGTCAGTATAGTTCTTAAAATTTTGGTAGCTGGGATAACTGAAAAACTTTGATTTCACTGATGTTGTTTTTGTTACTGCTTATTGAACTCCTTATTACACCAAATTCAAAACCAAAATAAACCGAACAAGTCTATCAGCTATGAGTTACGAGATTCCTATATATTAGGTTTTTATGTTTGACCTTGAGTCTTGACTCTTTCTTCATATAGACTCTTATCTAAACCTTGATGTTTGCTAGCTGCAAGTTCTAGTTCTTTATTTTATGGCTTATTCTGATCAAGCGGGAAATACAATACTCATGACTCTAGTCATGTCTTCATCAGTCCACATCCTTTCATCCACTTTTTCATTTTGGATTCACTTATTTTTCTTTTCTTTTCTTTGTTTTGATTTGAGACTTCTTCTTTTGGTCATCTTGTACCTCGTGCCTCGAGGTAAAACTTGCTCAAACACCAAAACAAACAAGCGAAATGAAATTTTTCTGTCCCAATTTTCACTAGAAAAATATTGTAAGTTATTTGTAATAAAACTCTATGCTACTTCATGATTAAAAACAATAAAAGGTCGGGATTGGTGTACCCTGGAAAAACATGATTCTTTGGAAAGGTGTACCCTGATTGTCTAAATGGTATCTCAACCAGGAATTGGTGTACCTTATGTTGGAAAAATATGGTGAGGGAATGGTGTATCCTGCACTTAAGATCAGGTCAACTAGGAAGTGATGTACCCTATGTTGGAAAATACAACTAGGGATTGGTGAACCCTAAACTGGTAAAGAGACTGGGGTGTGGTGACCCATGTCTAAAAATAACACCAACTAGGTAGTGGAGAGATTCTATGTTGGGAAGGAAGACTAAGGAATGAAGACTCTATGTCTAAAATACCATCAACTAGGGAGTGGAAGCCCTATGTGTAAAATAACATCAATTAGGAAATGAAGACTCTATGTAGTATAGATGATTTTAGAGTGGAGATCCTATGTCTAAAATAAAATTAACCTAAGGAGTGGTTTAAAATAAAATTAACTAGGGAATCGAGACCGTATGTCTAAAATAATATCAACTAGGGAGTGGAGACCCTATGTTGGAAAAAGAGGACTAATGAGTGGAAACCCTATGTCTAAAATAAAATGAACTAAGGAGTGGAGACCCTACGTATTAAATAAAATCAAGCAGGGAGTGGAGACCCTATGTTGGAAAAGAAGACTAGGAAATGGAGACTCTACGTGTAAAATAACATCAACTAGAGAGTGAAGACCCTATATTGAAAAAGTAGACTAGGGAGTGGAGACCTATATCTAAAATAACATCAACTAGGGAGTGGAGACCCTATGTTGGAAAAGAAGACTAGAGAGTGAAGACCATATGTCTAAAATAGAACCAACTGAGGAGTGAAGACCCTATGTTGGAAAGAAGACTAGAGAATGGAGATCCTATGTCTAAAATAACATCAATTAGAGATTGGAGACCCTATATTGGAAAGCGAGACTAGGGAGTGGAGACTCTATGTCTAAAATAACATCAACTAAGGAGTGGAAACCTTATATTGAAAAAGAACATCAACTAGGGAATGGATACTCTATGTTGGAAAATATAGCTAGGGATTGGTGTAACCTATACTACCATGGTTTTGAATTTTCTTTCTTTTTCTTTATTTTTCATCATTTGTTTTCATTTTTTCATTATTTTTAGAGAATTAGTAAATGGGAAAAAGAATTTTGGAGTAGACTTCCCTTTTTGGAGTTGTTGTTACAAAGCTATTTCTAGCCCTCACATAGTTTCTTTTTGGCTGCACCTACTTCTTACAATGTTGCTTTTGTATCGCACCTGTGTCGTATTTTTTTCAAACAAAGGACAATTGGTAAATTTTAAATGGTGGTGATTTTATGGCATTGAGTGTATCAGTCACTTGGTCTCGGCCCGACTTCTTTGATGATGATTTCTACTACAACTCATTAATTCCTGGATATCGATTGCATTTCTGGCCTCGAGGAACCTTTGATTTTTCCAAAACTCTATATGACAGTTGGTCGGGTGGGACTTAACCTTTTTAATTTTATTGTTCTCCGTGGGCATTTGACTTTTGAATTCTTTCTTCAAATTTTTAATTTTAGAGCATTGGGAAACTTTTGGCTTTTCAAACCTTGCCAAGATGGTTAGTCACGTGAGACTTAACCTTTCAACTTCATTTTGCACTTTTAGGCACTTTAATTTGATTTTCTTCTTTCAAGAGTTTCTGATTTCGAAGCATCGGCAGTCATGGCCAATCGGGGTCAACTTGATGCCCATATTTAGGTTGGGTGCCCTTTTTTTCATATTAAATGGTATCAAAGAGTCCTATAAAACAGTCTTGACATCTCTTCTTTTTCTTAGTTTTTGGAACAAAGTTAGACCGAAAGGAATTTAAAAAAAATCAAACAATGGAATGGAGAATGAGTTTAAACAAGAGGTATCCCTTTAGGGGAAAGGAAAGAATGAGTTATCTGGAGTGCATGCAGACTTCAATAAACATGACATGCCTTTTGGACTAGATGTCTGATATGTGTAAACCATCCGCTCTCATAAATTCATCACAACTTTTGCTTCGAAACCGAAAAACCTTGCCCAGGACGGTGTCGATGACAATGGCTGTAAAGATCCTTTTTTGATCAATGGTACCCTTTGTGGTTTTCACCAGCTGACCTCTCTCATTTCTTTTATCATCATCCCCTTATATTCCTCTTTACGAGCTTTCACTAACAAGACTCTCTCATTTTAGTTTCTTTACTCACCGCCACCTTTTGGTGCCCGTGAAGCTTTTCACTAATAAGACTCTCTCAATATATTTCTTTTATTTTGGTTGCATTAGATCCAAGTAACTGTATCCTCCAATTTTGAACATCTTTGCCGATTGATCGAAAGGACTAGAACAAGACTTGGGTAAAATGAATTTAGATTGAATTATAACTTTGAAACCTTTCATGCAAAACCATGGCCAAACCATTATAACGTCTGCCCCAGTTTCAACTTTTTGGGGGAATATGAATTTTTGTTTTGGTGTGATTGAATCCCAGAGAGAGGCTTCATACTTATCCTTTCGGAATCAAGTCGAACATTATTCAATCAACATGAATTTGTTTTAATTTTTTGTTTGGTTTTTCTTCTATTTTGTTTTCATTTTTTTCCTTTTTTGTTTGTCTTCCTTTTTTTCTTTTTTCTCTCCTTTTTTTTTCTTTTCTTTTTTTAACATCTTCAGATTTCAAAGAGGACAATCAAAGAAAGGTAACCGACTCAAAGATTTAGATAAAGATTAACGGTGTTTACATAGCAAGAATGTAAAGGCTTCGTCTTCCTAATCAGAGAATATGAATGCTATATAGAGGGTCACGCATAGTACCTTTTAACTGCATACGCGTTGATAGTTGTTTCAGGAGTATTTCCTTCGATGCTTCTCAGGGACAACGCTCTCGTTTGGCACTACTCTTGTTACAATGTGTAGACCTTTCTAATTTGAAGCCAATTTTCTTTTAGCTTCTTCATGAGGTGGGAGGATACGTCTCAGAATGAATTGTCCTATTTCAAATTTTTTGGGCCGCACTTTCTTATTTTAGGCACTGGCCATTCTTTTTTTGGTACAACTGCTCATGGCAAACTGCGGCCAATCATTTTTCATCAATCAATGTCAATTGTTCTAATAAGTTCTTTACCCAATATGTATCCTCAATCTCGACTTCAACAATGATCCAAAAAAAGGAATCTCAACTTCGTTCTAATTATCTATTTCTTTTCTGACAGGCCTTGTCTTCAAAACATCCTATTTCTTGATTCATTATTTCGGGGTCTGACGACATTTTAGGATCTGAGCATGAAGTCATCAAGCATGTCATGTTATTAAAATCTGTATTTAACAGAAAAAAAAAGAACAAGAGAAGTGACAAAGTCAAGAAAAAAGACATGGACGATGAAATATTGATCTCATTTATTTGAATTTTAAAGATAGAAGGGTTTACATCGGAAAGTAAGATAATAAAAATAAAACATCTAGATTAAACCCTCAAATAATCTAGATGCAGAAAGGACTGCAAGATAGGCTACCGAGACTCTCATCTGACAGGGAACTCTTCATGGTTTGGCGACCTTTCTGCTCGGCAATGGCTACTAAGGCTTTCGGTGCTAGATCGAATTCACCATCATCATAGATCATTCAAACGACTAGCCAGTTGTTATGATTAGGCAAAGGATTGTTTATTACATTATGAGTCTCTTTATCCCTAAGAATGATTCTTTTAGCTTCAATTAATTCTGTAACTAGTCCAACAGTCCTTTGTACCATGTCATATTGCTCCAAAGTGGTACTCACATCTAACATCAACTCAGTACGATGGGGACTCAAGGTTCGGCCGGTTCTGGGGCCACGGCTGCAACAGATCTAGCTTCATTAGCTTGTAAAACAAACTTAAATATGATTCACCAATAAGGTTGAACTAATTTCTTCTAAGGGGCTCTCTTGGGAGAGGATTGCATTGGGGAACATTTGGTTGGGCATTATATGGTGCTTGGTAAGGACATGCATTTATGGGATGTGAAGCTTGATTTTTTGTATAATGTTGTGTTTGCGTGTAAGGTTGAACATTCATTACTACATAGGGATTCTCACGAACCCAATTTGCCCTTCGCGAGTTGTCATGATAGCACCTAGTCTATACGACTAGGTAAGCCTAACAATGCAGAAATAAACAAAACCTGCAGAAGAAATAATTAAAAGCCAACTAACAGAATGAAAAAGTATTTAAAATGCTGCCCGGCATATACAATACAACTTCTCGAACTAACAGCACTTCCAAAACCCGAAAACCCATGAATCACAAGCTAAGAATACAGTGAAATGCTCTAACTCCGGTATGTCTATATCAACAGTAACGATATAAGGGTTATCACTATAAGAGAGAATGGAGAGAGACTCCTCAGTCTGCGGACGCGGTAAATATACCTCGAAGTCTTCGAAGGATCGCCTCGCCTCAATGGTGGTTAGTCTGAGTCAGGGTACTTGAATCTGCACATGAAAACCATGTGTAGAAAGGGCATGAGTACACCACACCGGTGTCATATCTCCATTTTTACATACACCCCTAGAAAGGGTGTATATAAGGGAGTTCTTTCCAATTAAAGTAACAATCGAAACGGAATTATTTATTTAAAATTTAGCGACGCCACTTGGGATAATTCATGATGTCCCAAGTCACCGGTTCAAATCCTGAATCGAGAAAAAGACTCTGTATTACAATCCGCGAACCAAAAATCCGGATAAAGAATTTTGTTAACCCGAGAGAAGATGTTAGGCACCCTCGGACTCCGTGGTTCTACCAAGGTCGCTTAAACTCTCATAATTGGCCTATTATCTGATTTTAATATATGTTTTAGCATATGGTATATTTTAAACTTATTTGCCGTTTTTAATTAATTTTAAGAAGATTCAACGTTATCTAAAATGCGTCTTTGAACCACGCCACACGAAATGCACCCATAAACACGTTTTATTTAACGCTGTTGAGATTTGGATTTGGGTCACATGAAATACACAGCCGAGTTTAGCAAAGTAATTTTTTTTTAAAATAGCGCTCCTAAAGCAACTATGCACTTTCAATTTTGCGAGGGCCATGAAAATTCAACTAACGTGCACATCTCAAAATTCTAATTTTAAAGGATGTTCGAACTAAACTTTTGAGGGCCATAAACTATTGGTGTTATTTAATATGACACACCTTAAATTTTTATTAAAGGCTAACTAATTTTGTGAGGGCCATAGGCTTAAGGATTTTATTTGGCATGATACGTCTCAATTATGACCAAAAAAACTTTTTTTACAATCCATTTGTAGCTTAAACTCAAAAAATGATGGCAAAAACAAAGTCAAATAGGGTCACACAACTAAATTCAGATATGCATAAAAATTGTGTTAACAGTTCTTCAAAGTACAACAAATATTCGCGGATATAATTTAGCTACGTATATTAATTTCAATCTGCTTAGATCACCGGATATGCCGCTGGTCATCTTCAAATTCCAACGACGAACTCTCATTTGCATCCTGACATTTATGTGCAATTTACCTAAAACTAGGTGAGCAAGAAAAAAATTATAAAAGAAAGTGTCAGTGCTTTAATTTCCAACACCAATCAATGAGGTTGCTGTTTCAACACAATTTTGGACTAGAAAGTCCAACACTAATTATCCAATTTCAGAAACCGTTTGAAGGGCATATAAATCACAACCTCGTGGCAGCACTTTCAACTTTACAAGAATAACAAATAATTATAAAGTTGGCATTGCTCTATTCTTTTAATTAGCTCAAAATGTTTATAATCAAACATAGTTCAACAAAACCAATTTCGCATTGCAGTACAAATTATTGAAAGTAACTTCTTTAAAATTGCCTCCAACCAAACAGATAAAATAAATAAATAAATAAATAAAACCACAGCAACCCAATGAACAAATTCAGAATATATACCCCATTGCATGAAACAACTAAATCTTAACAGAAGTAGGAATTTATCCTCAAGCAAGTATAGGATTATAAACAAAGGCAAAATTGAGTTACACATTAATCTCACAAATCAGCACAACAAAATGGGATTCTGTGTGTACCTTAAATGCAAGGGGGCAAGCAGGATGACAAAAGCCAAATAAAGGTAAGGAGTAGAAGAAGGAAACTCGGCGCACAGGGACAGCAACAAACAGCACATTCTTATACCAACACAGCTCAAGAATCTCAAAAATTAAGCAACAACTAAGCTCGGACAGCTATATAAACGAAGACTCGAACGCAACCTCAAACTTTGACCTCTGGCTTTACCCGGAATCTCAAACACAGAAAGAAAAACAGATTGGTAAGGAAGGAGCCAATCTTCACATGATTTTTGGGACTATTTCAAGATTGTTTCATGGCTAAAGTTTGTGACGGATTTTTCAGTTGTGATTTCGGGAGTTTTGGAGCTAGGATTTGGGTAATTACATGGCTGAGAAGAGAGTGTTTCTGCTCTAAAGTGAGGAAGAAGAACAGGGGTCTTTACACGGAGAAATGAAGAGGAGGAACAGGGGAGGGAGTGAAGACTGAGAAAGCAACGGCGTTGGTGGAGGGGAAGGTCTGGTTTTTGTGGAGGTCTTCAGGATAAAATTGGAGAAGAAGACTCCAAAAAATGCACCAGTCAGACTAAGGCTGTATCCGGTTCCGTTCTGGGTCTATTTGGGTCTGCAGTTCCGGTTCTGGCGGTTCCGGTCCTGGCGGTTCCGGTCCTGGCGGTTCTGGCGGTTCCGGTCCTGGCGGTTCTGGCGGTTCCGGAGCCGGAACCGCTACCATACGGTTCCGGAACCGCCCGGTTCCGGTTCTGGCGGTTCCGGAACCGCGATTCTGGCGGTTCCAGGCGGTTCCCGGCGGTTCCGAGTTTTTTTTTTTTTTTTAAATCGATATCTTGTATTGTAGTGATTAGTATATTGTAAAATATATTTTTATATGGTGTACTATGTTATTAATTATAGTATATATTGTTGAAACACGTTCTCAAACTAAACGTGTGTTGATCTGTGTAGGTTTTGATAAATGACAAACCAACGAGCATGGAACGTTAACAGTCAAGCACAAGAGAAACAAGAACAAGATCAAGTAAAGCAACGAAGTTATACTTGGGTCGTTTTATTGTGTGATCTTGATTCAACAACAGATTCAACTATTGGCTTCTCTCGTAAAATCATTTTCATCAAAACATGCATCTTTGAATAAAAACAAAATGATTTGCATTTTAGCCAAAATGATTTTTAAACATGTCTTTTAAATCTGGACATATATAATCGATTATATATGCTACATAATCAATTATATTAAGACAGCCAAAACTGGAATTTTCAAAAACAACAGAACAATCGATTATATACTTGTTTAACAATCGATTATATTGAGACAGTGCTTAAACTGAAATTTTCAAACTGCAAAGTAATCGATTATATGTTTTCCACAATCGATTACATTGAGACAGTGTTTAAATGAAATTTTCAAAGAAGCAATACAATCGATTATCCTTTTCAACTAATCGATTATGTTCAGACCGTTGCCAAAGTGTTGTTTTAAACTTTAAAAAATAATCGATTATACACAGCTGATAATCGATTATGTTAGCACAGAATCTTAAACTGATTTTTGATATTTAACGTGCAATCGATTATGTTTCATAAACAATCGATTATTCTCCTTAAAATCAGGATATGATCTTTTGAAGATTTGCATATAATCGATTATACAGTCTACATAATCGATTATTCTCCCTAAAATCACGAGACTGTTTTTTGAACGTTGGTCAAATAATCAATTATATAGACCATCTAATCGATTATATGAGCACAAAATCGATTATAGTAGTTAGTAATTAGTATAAATTTTATATAAGTAGTACATATTGATAAAAGAATGTTGACAATAGTATTATGTGTTGTATGTTATATATTATATGTTATATAAATATTCAAGGATTGATATAGAAGTAAAGACAAAAAAATATTGAGACAAAGATATTCAAGGATATGATAAAAATCATATTTATTGACAAAAATGGCATATATTTCTTAGTCTTCCTTTCCCCAATGGAATGAGCACAACATGGTACTAATACCACCATTAAAAGAAAAAAAAGCTAAAAGAAGACATGCCAATTTACAAGTTACATAATAATTTATGCATTATTTCTAACAAATCTCATAAAACCTTCAAGGTTTGGAGGTGGTTGTGTTGGCGGTGGTGGAAATGAAGCTTGTTCATCTCCACTTCCGGGTGAAGTTGCTTCCTGAGCAAGTTCTGCTAGCATTTCTTCATAGCACTCATCTATTTCTGGTTGAGATTCAGCTAGCCCAAAGTTCCTTCTTTCAGAGCGGATCCAATCTCGGAATAGCACTGATTTTTCCAAGCTGTCCCGCATCGACTCTCTATGATCACCTATTTGTAGTCTTGCTTGACTAAAAACGCTCTCCGATGCAACAGTTGACGCTTGAATCGACAGAACATCCCGAGCCATCCTTGCAAGAACAGGAAAATGCTTTTCCCTTGTCTTCCACCAATCCAGAAGGTCGAAAGAGCCGTCTGGATTCTCATTCTCTAATCCCTGCGACAAATAAACTTGAAGCTCATTTAGATGGGAAATATCATCTACATTTTCCCCTTGAGTACCCCTGAACTCAGTCCACGACTTAAGAGCTGTTAAGCCAGCAGCTCTTTTAGACGCTTGTGATGTGGACGAAGTTGGGGTTGGAATATTTGGCCTAGCATGCTCTAACGCCTGTTTATAAGCATTATAAACAGTTTGAGCATTCACTTTAATTGATGCTTGCGCATCAGATAGTGTAGCCATTTCTTCTTCATCAAGATCTAAAGCTTGATAAATACTAGAATACCAAAAGTGAGGTCCTCCTAATTTCATAGTAGGATTTAGCATAGCAGACACACCATATATAGGAGGGATTGGAAAAAAATATTTTTTAAACTTCTTTTTCATTTCTGTTATTGCATATTCATAAATTTCCCCTCCCTCGTCAAAATCAACAAATAAATTAGCAAGTGCGGCAATATATACTAAACAGTTAGAAATAGTTGGATAGTATTGGCCAGATAAAGCATTTGTAGCCACATGAAAATGTTCTAAAAAATCTAACAGAATTTTAACGTTAGTCCAATCTTGATTAGTTAACATGTTATTATCTTCCTCTCCACAATCCCGAGAATTATAAGTAGCGTTAATTGGGTTTCAATATTCGTACGCCACTACTAAACTTTCGTACATGTAGTTCCACCTAGTCGGGCAAGGTTTAGGTACCTTTCTTTCTCTAAGGCCATATTCGTCACATTTTTTAAAATATTCTCTAAGTCTACTTCTACGGTTGGAATAAAAAAGCCAATTAAGAGCGAATTTAACCTTTTCAATTTCTATGTTTAAGATTCTCATACCATCATCAACAATTAAATGATAAATATGACATATACATCTAACATGGAAAAATATTTGTAAAAGCAGGATTAAGTGTTCTAGTTAAAATACCTATTGCATTAGTGTTGCTACTAGCGTTATCCATGGAAATTGACATTATTTTATCACTAAAACAAAAATATCTACATACATCTGAAACAGTGCTAGCAATAAACTTACCCGTGTGCCTTGAATTAATAATTCTATATGGAATAATGCGTTTTTGCATTGTCCAGTCTTCGTCTATCCAATGACTTGTTACGGTTAGATAATCACAATCATTTCCACTTCTACCAATATCAGTTGTAATAGACATACGATTACTTATACGATTACTTATTGTTCATATTCATGCTTGTATTTATAAATGTCGGCCTTAACTATGGCGCGAGGCCAACCTTTATATGTAGGATTAAATACTCTTCTAATATAATGAATCCAAGCAGGATTAGAAGCAAAAGAATAAGGCAAACACATAACAGTAATCATTTTAGCTAGTTCTTCACGATCCTTATTTGGATCGTACTACAATATACCTCCGGTGACTGTGTTTATTCCTGGTTGAACTAGGTTTGTTCTCTTAGTTGAATAAAAAATTGCCAAACTAATGAAGTTTCTGAACGTTTAGGAGGTTGTCTACTAAAAGGGGAGTTTGTACGGGTGGGTGTTCCATTTCATTAGTAGCAGGACTAGTAGGTGTATCATCTAAATCTACCGGAGCTTGGGTTTCGTCATCATCCTCATTTCCCTCTAATATTGGTGCATTAGGATAAAGCATATTCATAATATCATCATCTATTCTATCACCGACTGCTACATCATGTAGAAAATCAACATCGCTAAATTGAAAACACTGGTGATTACTGTCAAGTATTCCGAAGTTTTCATTAGTATTTCTAGGTTGGCTACTAGTTTCAACTTGTTTATCTTTTCTAGGCCGGGGAGTCGGGGGAGGGGTAGTATTTTGGCGACTACTTTCACCGGTTTTATTTTTTCCTTTTCCGAACATATTTTTCAATGAAAATGCCATATTAATTATAATTAAGCAAAATAACAACACACAAAAATATTCTAATCATGTAAGAGTTGAAACGAGTTTACCGGATTGACGAACAACTTCTTGAAAATTGAAAATCGTTGAAATCGAACACTTGAAAACTTTAATTCAACAACTTCACAATGTTTCACGAAATTGCAACAATAAATTAAGCACTTGCACTAGAAAGATTGAAACAGAGCTTGAGAGAGATTGAGATATATTAATGAATTTGTGAATTAAAATGAAAGAATGAGGGGGTATTTATAGTTGAGAAATGGGAAATTGTGTAATTATATAAAGTTTGGGGTTAAATTAAAGTTTGGGGGGGGGGGGAGGTTAAATGGCTATTTTTGAAAATTCTAAACGGCTAATTTTGACAAAGAGCCGTATTAAATTTAAAAAAAAAAAAATTTTTAAAATCCGGACCGTTGGGAACCGGTTGGAACCGTTTGGAACCGGATGGAACCGCCTGAATCGGTCCGGTTCCATACGGGTCCAAACGGTTCCGAAACGGTCCGAATTTTAAAAAAGAAAAAAAAAATTTTAAAAATTCAAACGTTGCGGAACCGGTTGGAACCGCCTGAACCGGTCCTGTTCCGGTTCTGACGGTTCCGGTTCCGCGGTTCTAGCGGGTGGAACCGCTCCATCACGGTTCCGGGGAACCGCCAGACCCGGAACCGCGGAACCGGAACCGCGGTTCCGGTCCGTTTCCGGTTCCGAACCGGGCCACTTCCAGCCTTAATTCAGACCTCCTCATGTATCCTCCTCTTTAGGCGTATTTTTTTTAGGTCCTTTTACCGTAGAGTCTTGGTCTAGATTTATATTTTGTATATTTTGTTCATTAGTCTCTAGGTCTTTTATGTAAGTTCTTACGATCTTTTTATTTAT
Source organism: Nicotiana benthamiana (assembly GCA_034376525.1). Classification (NCBI taxonomy): domain Eukaryota; kingdom Viridiplantae; phylum Streptophyta; class Magnoliopsida; order Solanales; family Solanaceae; genus Nicotiana; species Nicotiana benthamiana. The sequence goes on from CM067326.1 coordinate 86,353,672, forward strand.
TTTTTTATTTTAAAAAAGTGTCTAAAAGGATCTCAAGGGTTGGCTTAATGAGTATTGGGCTAAAGACTAAAAACTATAAAAATCATAAAGATGGGATGAACCGACCCAAACTAATTTCTCTTTTTGAAAATTATACAATTATAGTATAAAATATAAAATTTATTTTGTGATTAAACTAACTATATTATGACATGAAACTATTTTTGTGTTTTAAAATTATATAAAAATAAAGGTAAGGTACTACTTTTGTATTATTATTATTTTTTAAAATTTATGAAAAATGCATAAGCTAAAATACTTTTGTAATTTTCTATTTTTATGACGAAAATAAAGGAAAGAAGTCAAAAATGATTGAAATAGCTGTATTAAGCCTAAAATAAATATTTGCACGCTAAAATATAAAAAATCTTGGGAAAAGTCAAAAATCACATGTCTACAAGCGGTACTCAGTAAGTGCCAAGCCTAACCTCGGTCGGGTAGTGACAAAGAAGGTCAGGGCCCTACTGCAATTAAATAAAATAAGATATAATAGCGTAAAATAAGACAGTATAACTAAGTGCAATAGTAAGAAGTAACCAAAATAAAAGAAGAAGAACAACTAGAATAGAGACAAGATAATAACGGAGCTCAACACGAGATATCAACCGGGGGTCTTCCAGGGTACCGTCCTATAGTCCAAATCACAACTATCCAGTGGATGTCCTGGGATACAGTCTCGTAGTCCATCATATATATCCGAAGGATCTCCCAAGATCTCGTCCTACCAACCATTAATGCGTAGGGATCTACCGGAATCCTGATCTGTAGTCCCAAATGTAAATACCCAGTACAGGTGGAATCTATCTGGTGCATTCCCGTAGTCCCAAATAAACACAAGAGGGATCTATCAGAATCTCATATCCTTAGTCCTAAATAAGCAAACAATGAAGATCTACCAAAATCTCACATCCGTAGTCCCAATGTAAACACACAGCAGCAATACGAAGAATAGTCATAAATTGTCTACTTCATATCAAGGCTAATCACGTATTCCTAACCTAGCATGCTGCACATAATTCAAACAAGACAGTCTGAAAAAATAAGCAACTAAGTCATTTAGATATGCTTTGCTAAGCAAACAACAAGCTAAAATTTCAAATAGTGTAAGCAAGAAAGGAGAAAAAACACAATTAAGTCTATTTTAGAAAATAGAATTTTTCAACAATTAACACAAGTACGCACTCATCACATCACGTACAAGACATTTCAATTATTACAATACAAATCCTAAGGTGAGAGTACCCCACACAAGGTTAGACAAGACACTTACCTCGAACCGGCTCAATAGAAACCTGAGACCACGTTCTTGCCCCGATTACTCGACTTCAAATGGCCAAATCTATTCAATTAAATTGCATAATGTAAATAACACTTCAAGTAACTGATTCTACAATTAAGTTCTAAGCTAATATGCAAAATTATGTAAAATAACCAAAATACCTCTCGAGCCCACGTCTCGGAATCGGGTAAAATTTATATTTCTAGAATCCTCACAATCTCGCGAGTTTATTTATATCAAAATTATCTCAATTCGATATCAAAATCGTGATCCAATTCAATTGTGAGTTCTAAGAACCTTTTCTAACTTTTCTTCAATTTTGTTCACCCCAAATTCGAATTTAAATGATGAATTTAAGAATAAATTCATGAAAAACAATAAAAACAAGTAAGAACCACTTACCCAAAACATCCAAGTGAAAATCCCTCTCAAAATCGTCTATCCCGAGCTCCCAAATTGATTTTTCCAAGTTTTTCTGAACAAACCCTTAGCTCTATCCCTTTTTCTGCATAGTTGTTCCGCTTTTATAGTCGAGGGACCGCACCTGCAGTCCTGCTTCTGTGGAGAATCGACTGTATCTACGAAATCACTAATGTCCTAAAAATCGGCTTCTGCAACACATTTTCCGCACCTGCAGTATCACAGGTGCGATATCCTTTACGCAGATGCGGCTCTTGCTGGACTTCCCCGATTCTGCTTCTGCGGCTCCACACCTGCGAGACCCAAAACGCAAGTGCGGTTATGACGGAAAACCAGCTAAAGTTGCAAATCCAACTCCAAAATTCCTTCCGTCAACCATCTGAAATCATCCCGAGAACCCTGAGACCTCATCCAAAAGCACCAACAAATGTAATTACCACTGTCCAAACTTGTACCAATCCTTAAAACACCTACAACAATATCGAAACCAAGAATTAACCATGGATTCAAGCCTAAAACTCCAAAATTCTCAAAATACGCTTTCGATCAAAAAGTCTATCAAACCTCGTCTGAATGAACTGAAATTGTGCACACATGCCACATTCAACATTATAAAGCTACTCCAACTTCTTGAGATTCATTCCAACCCACAGATCAAATCTCACCATCGAACAAAAAACTTCAAAATTCAACCTTTGGGCATTTCGAGCCTAATTTAGCTACAGACTCCAAAACACAATCCGAACATGGCCCTAAGTCCAAAATCACCAAACGGAGTCAACGGAACCATCGGATTTCCATTCCTGGGTCATCTTCACAATGTTCCTACTATGGTCAATTTTCTAATACTTAAGCTCTCATTTAGGGACTAAGTGTCTTAAAATCGAACATCCCAGCAAATCAAAATAGCATAAAGAAATACGGGGAAAGCAGTTAGTAGGGGATCGAGACATTAATTCTTAAGACAACCGGTCGGATCTTCACATGGACTTAGGGAGGTGGTGCCACAACATAAATATCATCTTGATAAGGATAATAATGTTGTGAGACCTTAGGAAGCATATATGATTGGCTGAATGACATGCGGGTGCCCTTTAAGCTCGAAACCATCTAGGCTCCCTCTTTTTTTTTCCCATTTTTGTTCATCAAACCCCTTGAAACATTCTGAATGGCATGTGAGTGGCGCTGATGACCCAAAAGATAATCACTCATTTTGAAAGAAAATTCTACATTTAAAGGCCTTAAAAACCTCTTTTTATCTTACCACCATTTGCATGCACAGTTCAGGAGCATTTTCGAAAAGCTTTTACCTTTAAAATTATTAAAGTTGACTTTGATAACATTCTAGGTGAATAGACCCAGACCAGCGATCGGATGGTCCTGTAGGGTTTGTAGTAAAATATTGGACTTGGACATATGCCTGGAATTGAATTTCAAGGTCCCAAGCCCGAGAAATAAATTTTTGAAAGAAATTTTTTAACTGAAATTAAAAGAGGTTTTGGAAATTTAAATATGTTTGAATTAGAAATTATCGGGCCTGTATTTTAGTTCCGGAGCCTAGTACAAGTTTGAAATAATAATTAAATTGAATCTGTAGAATTTTGTAAGAATCGAGGTCCGTTTGATATAAATCTGACCTTAATTTCAATGTTCTTGCGTAATTTCGTGAATTTGAGGCTTAATTCATAATTGTTGAGGTTATTTTGATAATTTGATCATACGAGCAAGCCCGTATGATATTATTAAACTTGCGTCCATGTTTAGTTTGGAGCCCCGAGGGCTCGGATGAGCTTTGGATAGGCAGTCTGGTGTTTTAAACTTAAGAAAATTGCTGGTGTGATTGCAGGCCTGCTTGCAATTGCGAAGAATTATCGCAATTGCGAAATGGGATGTGAAGGGAGACTTTGCATGAGCGAAGTTCAATGTCACAAATGCGACTTCAGGAGTGATCGCAATTGCGAACGCTAGTTTGCATTTGCCAAGTAAACAGGGCAGTCCTACAATCGCATTTGTAAAGCCTGGGCCACATTTGCGAACCTGACATCACAAATGCGATAACTGTTGTTACACCTCCTTTTTACTCACTACCCCCCGAAGGGTAGTGTATAAGGGGGTTTTTTCACTTTAAGTGACATTATTCGAAATGTGATTCTTTATTTATTTTAGAGTCGTCACTTGGGATAGGTTTGTTTTCTAGTGTCCCAAGTCACCGATTTATTTAAATCCCAAACGAGCAAAATTTTGACTTTCCTTGTGAAGTGTGCGAACCAGAAATTCTGAATAAGGAACTCTGTTAACCCGAGGGAAGGTGTTAGGCACCCACAGATGCTGTGGTTCTAGCATGGCCGCTTAAACTATTACAATTGGTCTATTATCTGATTTTAGCACATGTATTAGCCCATGGTGCATTTTAAACTTATTAACCACTTTTAATTATTTTTAAGAAGATTTCAACATCATCTCAAACACGTCTTTAGACCACATCACATGAAATATACCAGCCGTCCGAGACATATTTTAATTAATGTTGTGAGATTTGGATTTGGGTCACATGAATTGCGCACCAAAATTTAGGAAGGTAAATTATTAAAATATTGCGCTTAAAGCAACTACAAGCTTTTAGCTTTGAGAGTGCCATGAAAAATTTACTAAATGGCACGCCTCGAATTCTAAGGATTTTTAAAATGAATAATTAAATGAGGGCCACAAATTTGAGATTTTATTTGGCGCGGTGCACCTCAATTCAAATTCTTAGAAGGGATTTCAAATTACATTTGGAGCGCTATAAGCTACTTGTGTTACCTAATATAGCACACATCCACTAATTCAAAAGATTTGATTATTTGAACATTAAAGGATCTTGGGTTCCATTTTATATGAAATGTTAAACTAAAACTTGATTATTAATGCCTGACAACGAATGGCCCAAATGGTAAAATGTAAACAGCCTTCTTCATGGCAGATGTCTTTGGGCCCAAAATCGGAATAACTCCAAGTCTGATTCTAATCCTCTCGCTGACTGAACTAACTGTAGAGCCTAAATCACAAGTCAATAAATTGTACCAAAATCATTTAAACACAGATTAATTGAAGTTCTAAACACCTGAAAGTTGAATTATTATATGTAAGTGAAGCTTCTATCGAAGTTCTAGTGCTATTGAACTAATCAGGTTTTTCAAGTTCATGGGCAAATACTAAAACCCAGGGATCTAGCGTCGAACCCTCATGGAAGCAATATTTCATCGACATGGGCTGATTTTCCTGTGCTTCAAATTAAACCTACAAGCCTCAATCCTTGGCATTTTAGCCTATATGTGAAGACAACGCTGACAAAATCTTTGAAGATATTAGACCCCTAGCCTTTTAACTGCATGACAAGCTTTATGATAAAAAAGTAACAAGAGAAAGTTCTGTTTTTCAATACAAGAATAGATCTCATGATTAATGGCATTCAAACCACATAGACTTGATAATCAGGAGCATCACCGCTCATTATTGAAACTAAAATGCTAGATAAAATTTCCATGGAGCCTTATAAGCAATCATCCTAATAGCATTGCTACTGAGACATACCAGCTCCTACTTCCAGATTGCATCAAAATACTTAATGGTATTTCAAACATGTCCATATGTCATGAAGATATGAAGACTACCCTAGATCCGGATACCAAGAGTACCATATTTGCTCGACCGAAAAATCCTAAAGTGGTACTTGCTGATCCACATTAGTCATACAACAGTACATCCCTCCAAATTCATGGGAAATTATTAAACACAAACTAAATTAACAAGCATATATAAGAGTCCCATTATAGTCTTCACTATAGGTATCAAATGTTACTAATGTGACTACATTTTAAACATTCTAAAAAGACAGGAGAAACCAAACATTTAACTCCAAACACAAGCCCAGTTTAACAATATCCCAGTAATAGCTCATTTGACACCTACCATTACATATCTACTACATGGTACTAAACAATAAGAAAAATAGAGAAAAGCTAAGGCAAACATAACTTGTATATTCCATTATATTTCCACTTGAATTACATAATCAACATTCAGTCAATGTTTATGGACTAGGGAAATACATAGAAAGCAAAGAAAAAGAGGAAAATAAGGGCTCAGCAACAAAATAGTAGCAGGCCAACACTAGCAGCACCAGTTCAAACAAAAATGAATGTGAGAACAATGGAAGGCAGCCTCAGTCGAACAATAACAACAGCAATTTGAAACCCAATCCTCAAACAACCAACCTCAATCCATTTTAAATGAAACAATAGTTTTACTCCAATTTTCAGCCGTTTTTTATCTTTCAGAATTTTATCTCTTTTCAGGTCTCTCTAGGTCTGCCTTGAAATGCAAGGAAGTATGCCTTTATAGGCAAGGAGGTAGGGTAACTAATAGAGAATTAATTTTTTCATTTAGGCCCTTTTCAAATTCTGATTTTAGCTTAGGGTCCTTATTCAATTTTTGATTTCGCTCAAATAGCTTGAGTTCACATATTAAAGTTTTAAAATAATATCCTTCCCCAACTTCCTAGAAGCTTCCAAAGCAGCTACAAAAAGATTCCCCTATCTAACTACCCCAAATTAACCCCCCCCCCCCCCAATCCCCTGTTTATTACTGTAGGACCCAAGGCGGATCAATTGTCCTCAAATATATAGACCAAATTAAAACGGGCTAAATTTTCCAACTGGGCCAGCAACAACTAAAAGCCCAAATCATACATTAAAAACCCCTAAATTCTATAAGCCTTTGAAAGACAGAATAATTTAAGTACTAAAATATTTTTTTATAAATAAAAACCTAAACTAAATTACTGTTTAATTAACATAAATAAAGGGAATTAACAAAAAATTAACAACTAATTAACTAATTGAGAAAAGATCCCAAATTAACCATGGATGAATAAATAAAATCTGAAACAAAAATAAGAAAGAAACAAGAAGAAGAGAAGGAACAGAAAAATGGAAAAAGAACACTGAAGGAAAGATTAAATCATGATAGAAGGGGAGATGCTCACTACAATTCGGACCATGAATAAAGAGGCTTGAATCTCCAGCTCTTCAGATTTCCGGTCAAATTTGATATTAATCGCATGTTCTCATAGAGAACAAACGAATAAAATCACATTAGACCAAAATCATCTGTAGAATCTCAATTTTGATTTTAGGGTTCATTTTGTGATTTAATATTCAAGGAGTTTCAGAGGTATTCAAAGGCAGGTAAATGGAGATTTGGGATGAGGCGGTCGAGGGCAGTATTTGGTGTAATTTTAGGGTTGTGTGGTGGCGCTATCACTGGAGAACATTGTGGCGGCGCTAAAGTTTCTGAAATTTGAGGAATTCTAGTAGGATTTGAGAGGAAGTGACCGGAGATCTGGGATGGGGTGGTGGAGAGGAGCATTTAGTGTAAATTTAGGCGCAATTGGCCGCCAGCTGCCGTTGTAGGCAATTTCCGGCGGACGGTGGCCCAAGAGTGGCATTACATTAGGGGTTCTGAGGGTTGTGAAAGACGGCTTGGGGGGTAGTGAATGTTTGGACAGTTATATGGAGAGGGTGGGTGAGTTGGGTCCGTTATACCGAAGAACATCGACGGCCCTAATTGAGCCTTACAAAAATGGGGTCGTTTGGATAAGAGGGGGTTCTGGGACCGGGTTTTTGGGTGGTTTGGGACGGGAATTTGTTGGTTGGACTGGTATTTTGGCCCAAAAGAATTTTTCTCTTCGCTTCTTCTTTTTTCTTTATTTTCAGATTTTTTGTAACAAATTGAAATAAAACCTGATTTAATTCTTAATTAAATTATTCTATTAATTTTAAAATAATTAACTCTAGATAATAATTAACACAACCAATTAAGAATCAAATTTGAAAGAAAACATACCGAAATTTGAAGCTAAAATTGAAAATGTAAAAGCAAACTATTTATGTAATTTTCTTTCATTTTTGTAACATTAATCAACTAATTAGCCTAAAATATAGGATCCTAAATGTAACTGCAACATATATTTTGTATTTTTATGAATTAAACAAATTAAGCATGCACATAAAAATACAAAGAAACACGAAAATTATGAAATAATTCCTAAAAACCAAATAATTAAAATAAAAATCCAAATTTTGGGAATTCTGTAGGAGTAATTCATGCGAGGCAAAAATCATGTACTCACAACTGCCTCTCTTTACTTGGAGACACGAAGGGTTTTCGGGCAAAGATAAAATAAACAACGATGAGGGATTTTTGCCTACTAGACACTCCATGAGAAGTATTTTTGAAAAACGTCTAACTGAACCTTGCTTCAAAGGTTGCCTACATATCCTTGGCTATAAAGAAATCGGGTCAACGTAGTTCTGGAAGTTTTGGTAGCTGAGACTGCTGGGAAGATGTGATTTCATTATTGTTGTTGCTGACACTGCTTGCTGACCTTCTTATTACACCAAAAGGAAAATCAAAAGCTAATCTAGCTAGGCCTATCGGCTACGAGCTACAAGATTCCTATCTATAAATCTCTTGAAGCTTGATCTCGAGTCTTAGCTGGTTTTTGTTATTGACTCTGATCTGAATCTTGATGCTCGTCAGCCACATGCGATGGTTCTTTCTTCATCTTTTGGATCAAATCGGCACATACGAAGCTTGTGACTTTAATCGCATTCATGAGCAGTTGGCATATTTGACTGCTTTAGAATTTTGAGTTCACTTCTTTTTTGTTTTTTTTGTTTCTTTATTCGGTACTGGGCTTCATTCTTTCGACCACTTCGGATCATGGGCCTCGAAGTCAAACCTGCTCAGATGCCAAAACAACCAAAACGAATAAAAATTTTCTGCTCCAATTTTCACTAGGAAAATTTCGTAAGTTATTTGTGACAAAAGTCAAAACTTATTCTCTTTTCTCTTGTCTCTTTTTCGTTTTCTTTCTCAAAAGAAAATAAAATAAGGATTATGCTTATCTAGAAGGGAAAAGATCGGGGAATGGAGCCCTATATCTAAAATATCAACTCAGGGATTGGAGCCCTAATGTTGGAGAATAGGCGAATAGGGAATAGAGGCCCTATGTCTAAAAACTCAACTCGGGGATTGGAGCCCTAATTTTGGTAAAAATGCAACAAGGAAATTGAGGCCCTATGTCTAAAAGGTCAACTCAGGGATTGGAGCCCTAATATTGGTGAAAAGGCAACTAGGGAATGGAGGACCTATGTCTAAAATGTCAACTCAGGGATTGGAGTCCTAATATTGGTAAGAAGGCAACTAGGGAATGGAGGCCCTATGTCAAAAAATTTAACTCAGGGATTGGAGCCCTAATGTTGGTGAAAGGGCGACTAGGGAATGGAGGCCCTATGTCTAAAAACTCAACTCGGGGATTGGAGCCTTAATATTGGAAAAAAGGCAACTAGGGAATGGAGTCCATGTGTCTAAAAAACTCAACTCGGGGATTCGATCCCTAATAATGGTAAAAAGGCGACTAGGGAATGCAAGCCTATGTCTAAAAACTCAACTCAGGGTTTGGATCTCTAATATTGGTAAAAAGGCGACTAGAGAATGGAGACCCTATGTCTACAAACTCAGTTCAGGGATTGGAACCCTAATGTTGGTAAGAAAGGCGACTAAGAAATGGAGGCCATATGTCTAAAAACTTAACTCATGGATTGGAGCCCTAATGTTGGTAAAAAGGCGACTAGGGAATGTGGGCCTTATGTTTGAAAACTCTACTCAGGAATTGGAACCCTAATGTTGGTATAATGAAATTAGGGAATAGAGGCCCTATGTCTGTAAAGTCAACTCATGGATTAGAGCCCTAATGTTGGTAAAAAGTGACTAGGAATGGAGACCCTATGTATAAAACACTCAACTCGAGGATTGGAGCCCTAATGTTGATAAAAAGGCGACAAGGGAATGAATGCCCTATGTCTAAAAAACTCAACTAAGGGATTGGAGCCCTAATGATGGTAAAAAGGCGACTAGGGAATGGAGGCCCTATGTCTAAAACACTCAACTCAGGGATTGGAGCCCTAATGTTGGTAAAAAGGCGTCTAGGGAACAAGGGCCCTATGTCTGAAGACTCAACTCAGGGATTGGAGCCCTAAGTTTGGTGAAAGGTGACTAGGGAATGGAGGCCATATGTCTAAAACTCAACTCAGGGGTTGGAGCCCTAATGCTAGTAAGAAAGCCGACTAGGGAATGGAAACCCTATGTTTAAAAAGTCAACTCAGGGATTGGAGCCATAATATTGGTAAATGGCCACTAGGGAATGGAAACCTTATGTGTAAAAAACTCAACTCAGAGATTGGAGCCCTAATGTTAGTGAAACGGCGACTAGGGAATGGAGGCCATTTGCCTAAAAACTCAACTCAGGGATTAGAGCCCTAATGTTGGTAAAAAGGAGACTAGGGAATGGAGGCCCTATGTCTAAAAATGCAACTTAGGGATTGGAGCTCTAATGTTGGTGAATAGGAGACTAGGGCATTGAGGTCGTATGTCTAAAACTCAACTCAGGGATTGTAGCCCTAATGTTGGTAAAAAGGCGACTAGGGAATGGAGGCCATATGTCTAAAAACTCAACTCAGGATTTGGAGCCCTAATGTTGGTAAAAGGCAACTAGGGAATAGAGGCCCTATGCCTAAAAACTCAACTCAGGGATTGGAGCCCTAATGTTGGTAAAAGGCGACTAGGGAATGGAGGCCTTATGTCTAAAAAAACTCAACTCAGGGATTGGAGCCCTAATGTTTGTAAAAGGTGACTAGGGAATGGAGGCCCTATGTCTAAAGAAAATCAACTCAGAGATTGGAGCTCTAATGTTGGTAAAAATGTAAAGGATTGAGGTTTGGGAATCCTAAACTATCATCATCATCTTTTTTTTCTTATTTTCCTTTTCATTTCATCTTATTTAGATAAAATGCAGGAAAGAATTTTTAAGGAAAACTTCCCTTCTGGGTTGATTATTATCGTGAAGCTGTTTTTAGCTTTTGCGCATCTTTTCCTTTTGATTGCACCTGTTTTTGCACGGTTGCTTTGGACTGCACCTGTTTTAATTTTCAAACATAGAACAATTGTTAGTTTGAAACATTGGCTGGTTTTGTGGCCTTGATTGTCTCGATCACTTGATCTTCGCCTGACTCTTTGTTGAGAACCTCCGCTGCTTGCTGATTTTTCTGAAGATTGATCTTTCCTTCAAACCGAGGGACTCAACTTTTAATATTTCATTACGGCTCGCCCATGTGGGGCTTTAACCCTTTAACTTTATTTCGCCTTTAGGTTTTTTGCCTTTGACTTTCTATTCCTTTCAGTAGCTTTAATTTCAGAGCATCAGCCAACTTGGCCAGTCTGGATCGACTTGATGCGCTTGCTGAGGCTGGGTATTTTCTTTGGCTTTTGTTAGGCAGAACCCTGTAAAGCCAATCTTGCCACCTCTTCTTTGTATTAGTTTCGGAAATAGAGTTAGACTTAAAGGGGTTCAAGGAAAAGTAAACAAAAGGCAAGAAAACAAATTTAAAGGGAAGTGTCCCTTTCGAGAAGGAAGGAAGGACTTATCTAGGTTGCCTGCAGACTTCAATAGACACGACATGCTTCTTGCACTGGATTCCCGGTCCGTACAAACTTCTAAACTTCTCATAAACTCATTGTGAGCTACATTTCCAAATCGAGAAACTTTGTCAGGACTCTAATGGTGGTGAGGGATGACTTCCTTTCAATCGATGGTGCCCTTTGTGGGTTTTCGCCAATTGACCTCTCTCATTTCTTTTCTCACCGTCGCCTCATAGTGCTCTTTTACGAGTATTCACTTGCCAAGCTCTCTCATTTTCAATTTCTCTGCTCACTGTCGCCTTTCGGTGCCTGTAGGTTTTCATCGATAAGACTCTCTCATTTTATTTCTCTTATTTTGATTGTGTCGGATCCAAGCACCTATGTTCTCTAATTCTGACGCCTTTTGCCGATTGATTAGAATGACTTGGATAAGGTTTGGCTAAAAAGAATTAGATCGAATTACAACTTTGGAACCATTTGAGAGGGATCGTCCCCGGACTATTACAAATTTTCTCCCAGTTTCACTTTTTAGAGAAAATTGGATTTTTATTTTGTTGCGACTGAACCCCGGAGAGAGGTCGCATCCGTATCCTTTCGGAATCAAGTCAAACGTAGTTCATAAAATATTTTTTTTTAATTTTTCTTTTCTGTTTTTCTTTGTTTTTTTTTTCTTTCTTTTGTTTTGATGCTTTTTTAATTTCATTTTTTTCATTTCATTTTTTTTTCTTTTTGTTTCCTTCTTTTTTTCATTTTTTTCCGGGTTCCAAGAGGGTAATCAAAGAAAAGTAACCAGCTCAAAGGCTTTAGAAAAGGTTGATAGTGTTTTGGTAGCAGGAATGAAAGCATTTTTCATCCCAATCAGGTAATTTCATTGCTGTAGAAAGTCTAAAAATAGTAACTTTTTACTGTGTCTGCATTCACGGCGGCTTCGGGATCATTTCATTAGACATCTCTCAAGTACAATGCTCCTCTTGGAAATATCTTTTTGATGATATACGGGTCCTTCCAATTAGGAGCGAATTTTTCTTTCACTTCCTGATGATGGGGAAGAATGCACCTTAACACGAGCTTCCCCACTTTGAAATTCCTTGGATGCACTTTTTTGTTGTAAGCATGGGCCATTCTTTGTTGATACAACTGCCCATGGCAGACCACATCCATTCTCTTTTCATCAATCAAGGTCAACTGCTTTAGATGGGTCTTGACCCATTCACTATCTTTAATTTCAGCTTCGACAATGATCCAGAGGGAGGGGATTTCAACCTTTGTGGGTATCATGGCTTCAATACCATAAACCAAAAGGTAAGGGGTTGCTCCTACCGATATGTGCACCATATTGTGATATCCCAGTAATGCAAAAGGAAACTTTTTATGCCACTGCCTGGAGCTCTGAATCATCTTTCTCAAAATCTTCTTGATGTTCTTGTTTGTTGCTTCGACGGCACCATTGGCTTTAGGCCGATAAGGAGTAGAGTTCTTATGCATTATTTTGAATTGTTCGCATATCTCCTCCAGCTGACGACTATTCAAGTTTGAAGCATTATCTGTGATGATAATTGCAGGAATACCAAATCGACAGATAAGATTGGAGGGCACAAAATCTACCACGGCTTTCTTGGTGACAGATTTGAGAGTGATGGCTTCAACCTATTTCGTGAAGTAATCAATGGCAACCAGTATGAATCTGTTCCTATTTGAGGCATTCGGCTTGATTGGCCCAATGACGCCCATGCCCCAAGTAACAAATGGCCAAGGCACTGACATGGGATCAGTTCTGTGGGCGGCGCATGAATCAAAACCGTGCACCTAACACTGATAGCACTTCCGGACAAAGCTGTAATAGTCTTTTTCCATGGTTATCTAGTAGTAGCGGAGGATTTTCTTTGCTAAAACATACCCGTTCATGTGGGGTTTGCATACTCCTGCATGCACTTCATGCATGATTCTTCCAGCCTCTTCTGCGTCAACACACCTTAACAAGTTGAGGTCCGAAGTTCTTTTATATAAGACATCACCACTCAAAAAGAAATTACTCGCATATCGTCTAATCGTTCTCTTTTGGTCCCCACTAGCTTGCTCATGGTATTCTTGCATTTTCAGAAATCTTTTGATGTCACGGTAACATGGTTGAGTGTTTGGTTCTGCTTCAACAGTATTACAATAACCATGTCTTTCCCGGATTTGGATTTCCAAGGGATCTATGTAGACATTTCCTGGATACGACAGCATTGAGGCCAAAATAGCAAGTGCATCAGCCAGTTTGTTGTGATAACGAAGGATGTACCTGAAATCTATTGGCTTGAATCGCTTGCTTCCACATGCTATCTATAAGGGTTGAGTTAGACATCTCGGGTTTCCCATTCTCCTTGAGCTTGCTAGATAATTATATTTGAGTCTCCTATGATCATCAACTCTTCGATGTCCTGGTAGATTGCTATGTTTATACCCATGATATAGGTTTCATACTCGCCAGAGTTGTTTGTGCAAAAAACCGAAGCCGGATTGTGGCTGGGTAATGCTGACCAGTAGGTGAGATCAAGACTGCCCCAATTCCCACACCTTTTGCATTTACTACTCCATCAAAGAACATCTTCCAGCAGTTGTATCCGCGAATATTGTCTCAGATAAGTTTACCTCTTCATCTGGGAACTAAGTGTCCAAAGGTTGTATTCATCATCAACCGGGTTTTCAACCAAATTATCTACCAACGCCTGGGCTTTCATTACCGTGCGAATGACATATACTATGTCAAATTAAGTGAGCAGGATATGCCATTTTGCTAATCTCTCCATGGGCATTGGTTTCTCGAATATGTATTTTAGAGGATCCAACCTGGTTATGAGGTAAGTGGTGTAGGCTTGCAGATAATGTCTCAACTTTTGAGCGACCCAAGTTAAAGCACAGCAGGTTCTCTCCAGCAAAGTATACTTAGCTTCATAGCTGGTAAACTTCTTGTTCAAACAGTATATTCCCTGCTCTTTCTTTCACGGTTACATCATATTGCTCGAGGACACAGCCGAAGAATTCTCCAAGACTGTCAGATACAAGAACACATGCCTCCCTGGTTCAGGTGGGACCAAGACTGGTGGGTTAGACAAATACTCTTTGATTTTATCAAAAGCTTCTTGACATTCATTCGTCCACTTGATTACCACATCGTTTTCAGTAATTTGAATATGGGTTCGCACGTGGATGTCAACAGAGCAATGAACCGACTGATATAGTTGAATCTACCCAACAAAATCATTACATCTTTCTTGGTTCTTGGAGGAGGCAAGTCAGAACAGATTTTATCTTTGTTGGATATAACTCGGTACCTCTCCAGCTGACTATAGAGCCTAAAAGTTTGCCTGATGGGACCCCAAATGCACACTTGGCTAGGTTCATCTTCAAATTATATTTGGGCAACCGCTCAAAAATTTCCTCAGTTCTCGAACATGGTCATCCTGGGTTTTGGACTTGATAATTACGTCATCCACATACACCTTCATCTCTTGGTGCATCATATCATGGAAAATGGCGATCATGGCCCTCATGTAGGTTGCCCCAGCATTCCTCAGACCAAATGGCATGACCCTGTAACAATATGTTCCCCAAGGTGTGGTAAAAGCTGTCTTTCTCCATCTTCTTCATCCATCAACACTAGTGATATCCTGCGTAGCAATCCACGAAGGACTGTATCTCATGTTTGGCGCAATTATCAACAAGGATATGGATATTGGGCAAAGGGAAGTTATCTTTGGAACTTGCCTTATTTAGATCATGTAATCCATAAACACTCGGGTCTTCCATCTTTCTTTGGTACTAGAACTATATTGGCTAGCCATATGGTGTACCAGACCACTCGGATCACCCCTGCTTTCAATTTTTTCGTGACTTCTTCTTTGAACTTGTCACAAACATCAGTTTTAAATTTCCTTTGCTTTTGCTGGATAGGGGGTAATCGGGGTAAGTTGGCAAATTATGAACCATCAAATCGACACTCAGTCCTGACATGTTATCATATGACCAAGCAAACACATCTTTGAACTCAAACATGAGTTGGATTAATGCATCCCGGGTTTTTTCATCTATGTGAATGCTTATTTTGGTTTCCCTAATTTCTTCAGAACTACCTAAATTAATCGACTCGGTGTCTTCTAAGTTCATTTTAGGTTTTTCTCAAATTGTTCCAGTTCTCGATTTATTTCCCTAAAAGCCTCTTGTTCATCATTTTCCAGCTCTTGCTTTATTATTTCATAGTTAGACAGCGTGTTTGGATCTGGGCATGAAGTCTGCAAGCATGTTATGTTATTTAAATCCTCATTATAAGAACTGAAAGAAGAAATAAAAAGAAAATAACAAAAATTAGAAGGAATAAAGAAAAATGGATGATGAAATATTGATTTCATTTCATTGAATTTGGAAGATAGATAGTTTGAAATTAAAAGACATGAAACTAAAGAAAAACATCCGAGTTACACCCTGGGATAACTTGTGATGTAGAAAAGGTGGCAGGATAGGTCTAGCGAGAGTCCCACCTGATTGAGAATGGCATATATTTCCAATTTTGCAATTTGGCCTCATGTCCCATGTACAGCACCTCGGCAGTGCTTGCGCCTTCCCCTGGCTGGACCATATGGGTTTCGTATTGTGTCTTCCTCATTACCTCACAGATCTCTTCAATCTCTTCGGTCGTAAAAGCCTCATTCTCTTCTTCTTCATTGTATTTGGGGTTAGCAAGTGTTTTTTACAGATGCATCACTGGCTGCGGCAAAGCCCATCCATCATTCTTTCTACCATCCGCCCATTTTATATCAGCCGGTGTGGGTCTGAACCGACCCAAAAGGATTTTTCACTTGCAAGCAGGGTGATAGGTTCAGTTATTCCTTGCTTTGATTTTTCAAGCCCCTTCCCGGGTTTGAAGCCATGTCTGATCATTTCCTTGGTTACCATGATTGATGAATTTATAAGGAAGGGTTAACGGCAAGGTTTTCCTTCTCCGCACTGAACTGCAACCACGATTTCAAAAGCCTGATAGGCTATGTGCTCACTCGCTTCTCTCGCTTCAAGATAGGGGACTGATGGGTCCCGATAAATTGATTGCTCATATTCCCCGTGGACTATAATCTCTTGATCCTTCATGAATTCATGGCCTCCACAAAAGAAAGTTGTAAGAGGTGTCCATGTCCAAAAGCTAGAAGGTTACTTCAAAATCTACTAGGCCGATGGTCAGAATCATATCGATTTCTCCTATTGTGTCCCTTTTTATACCATTGAAAGCACGTACGTAGATATTATATTGGGTTGGACTCATTCGATACCAATTTCCATGCATTGTAGAGATGAGAGTGTGAGATATCTACTCTAGAGCCCCCGTCCAACATAACCCTTTTTCACATAGTACCCTTCGCATTTGACTATCAGGTGCAGGGCTTTTTTATGTATGGCCCCTTCTGAGGGCAAGTCATTTTTTATGAAGGAGATCTGGTTAATTGCGAAAAATCTTTCTGCTATTCTCTCCAACTGTTCTACAGAGGTCTCAACAGGCACATATACTTCGTTAAGGGTCTTGATCAATACCCTTTGATGTTCGATGGAGTTCATCAACAGAGATAATAAGGAGACTTGTGTGAGAGACTTTCGAAGCTGGTTGATCACCTCATAATATACCATTTTCATTTTTGAAAGAAAGCCTCTGCTTCTTCGGGGCTTACTGGCTTCTTAGATGGGAAGCGCTTTCTAGTTGCATTATTTACCTATTCCAAATTGAAATACTTTTTAGCCAAGCTATTTTCCGGAACTTCTCCTGAGATTTTTCCTTATAAGTCACCACTGATTTATTGTAAGGGCATAGGACGGGATTTGTCATGGGCTTCTGTGGTGCGCGGCCAATAACTATGGGCTCACTCAGCTTTGGGGGACTATTTGCCCCTGCATCACATAAGCTCCCTTGGGCACATATTTTTGGGTTGTCTTGTTCAGCTCCAATCTCTTGGGAGGAATCAATGTCATTTGGGTTTCTTTAGGGGCTCGAGGGACATAGAGAACAACATCTTTGAGGGTCGTTGCCCTAGTTTCAACTTCCATTTTCTTCTCCAACTTTGGAGGGGTAGTTTTGTTCCTTTTCTCCCCTTTGTCTTGCTTTAAGGAAGCTTTTGGTTTCTTTTCTACATCAACAATGGCAATCATGGCCTTCAACGTTGGGTCAAACTCCTTATCCTCACAAATCATTCCGATTATAGGCCGGGAACGGGTTATTGGGCACATTGGGAATATCTTCATTCCTTAACACTATCTTTCTTTGTTCTATGAAGTTCTACACGGCTCTCTTCAGAGTCCATCAATCATCCATGTCATGACCTTCTGCCCCAGAGTGATAGGCGCATCAGGCACCAGCTCTGTAAGCGGGTGATGCTGGGTTTTGCCTGGTTTGGGGAACATGTTGTAGCAGTCCCATTTGAACAAGTATTGGTAACAGGCTGGAGTATGATTCACATATTGGTGCAAAATTTGGCCTCTTGGGTTGTTCACGAGCGTGGAAATTGTTTTAACGAGGCCGGAGGTTGTAGTGAGTTTGGTAAGGAGGCTGGTTTCTAGGAAATGGAGCTTGGTTTTGGTTGGCTTTTTGTCGTGGCCAGATATAAGATTGAGCATTCATGACCGTGTATGTCTGAGGAGCATAGGTCACGTGTTGGTGGGTGTAATAGTGTTTCGGGGTTATTTACGAGAAAAGGGATATGGTAGTACGGTGTTTTATTGCACCCGATGTTGCCATTGATGTATATTCCTTTTTTTGCCCTTTGCTACTCTTCCAGACCCACCTTGGATGGCTTGGGAGGTAGCTCTTATGCGGATTAGCAAAAGTTTATCCATTGCGAACATCATATTTTAGAAGTAGTCAACCTCTTAGGCTTGGAAGAAAACTGTGACCATTTCAATCTCATCCATCGGAGGCTTTACCCTGGAGGCCTGCTCACGCCACTTAACTGCATACTCTTAGAAGCTTTCCGATGATTTCTTTTTCAAGTTTGTGAATGAATTCCTATACGGAGCAATATCAATGTTGTACTGGAATTGCCTGACGAAATGTCTAGCAAGATCATCCGAGATGTGCCAGCGGGATATATCTTGGTCCATGTACCATTCAGATGCAATACCAACAAGACTTTCCCCGAAATAGGCCATGAAGAGTTCTTCCTTTCCACCGGCTCCTTGTAACTGGTTGCAATATCTCTTGAGATGAGCAATAGGATCACCGTGTCCATCATACTTCTCAAATTTTGGAGTTTTGAATCCCAATGGTAGATGCACATGAGGGAACATGTATAAGTCGGCATAAGATACACTTTTCTGTCCACTCAAACCTTGTATACTTTTGAGACTCTGTTCCATACTCCTCATCTTTCTCACAATGTCTTCTAGCTCAGGAGTTTAGGTGGTCTTTTCTTGCCCCGTAGTGAACTCATATCGGGGTGGCTGGGAGTAAGTATAAGGGGAAATTATGGAGGTTCCATTTGGAAGGAGGGTGTTTGGTAGGTGAAAGCTGATGGGCCAAAACTGGGCCTGGGCAATGTAGGCTATGCCGTGGCCGAGCAAGGTAGAGCGATAAAGATAATTGAGGCTGCACCAGACATTACCACCTAGGGGCGAACCTCAGAAGTTGTTCCCACAAAATGAGCTGAGATAGTTGGGTGTCCTAGTGGTGTATTTGAGTGACTGATCATGACATTAGAGGTTCCACTTGTTCCATGAAAGAGTTCGGAGAATCCCGGGATTGCGCTTGGTGGCTCTCTTCCATTTAACCAAGCATCCCCATTTCCATAACCCCAAAACGTAGAATTCTATTTTCTTCTGCAATTTTCAATTCTGAGGTCGGGATGCCTGAGATTAAAGTATCATCCATGATGGGAATTGTTGGTAAAGTAATTTCCAAAGACATTTTTATGATCCCTTTCAATCTCATAAAGTATGGGTACGAAGCCAGATTACCGCAAAAACCAACCACCGTTTAATAAAAAACGTGAACATTATGAACAATAACAAAATGGTTAGTTTGAAACAAATAACACATAGGTAATCGTAAGTTGGGGTTGTGATGCACCTATACAGTTAAATGTGTTTTTGTATGTTTTGTGAAGGTTGCATGCTTCATCCTGGCTTTATTAATTCTTCCCCATTTTCTTCTTTCTACTTCCACCCTTTCCCTTTCATCTCTCTCTTTCTTTTTCTTTTCTTTTCTTGTTTTTCTTCTCTCATTGTTTTTTTGGTTTTCTTTTCTCATTTTCTTTTTATTATTGGAATTATTCACTAAATTATGACAGGATCCAATGAAGATTGACTACTTATAATGGCGCCGCGTGAATCAAATCATTGCGTAGTTAAAAAACAAGTGCGAAAAGTAAAGAGAAAATTTTTTGGGAATTTTCGGTTTTCATTAATGAAAACTCCTAAACTCCTATTACAAAGACTTCAAACTATTCATTTTCTTGGAATGGAAAAACAACAAACAGACTCAAAATAAACCAAAATAAAGACTCGATAAATGAAAAATTAGGAATACATTAAAGCTCAACTCCTGGGCCCGCCGGCCATCATTCAGCCTTACCACGGGCCTATGTGCGAGATCGCCTTGCAGCTGCTCCAAATCACTCATTATCTGGCAGACGAATGTCATCACTACAGCGAAGAAGGTGGTTTGGGTCATATCCTCACATGCTTGGCATTTTGCGACGATGTAGTCAGCAATAGCTCTAATCCTTTCTCGGATCCTACCTTTTTCCTGAAGTAGCCGCTCGATTTGCTGATCTCTGGCTTCTAACACCTAAATGTCACGATGGTTTTGATTTTGCATCTGTTGTATTTTCTCCTCCATCCGAGCCATTAGAGCATAACAGTGTTCCCTATCAGCTTTAAAGTCTTTGGCTTGCTTAGCCGCCTCATTCTCAATGGTGGTTAACTTTCTTCTCAGGTTGGTGATTGCCCCTTCATATTTTCTCTTTATTTGTTGAACAAATTGTGTCCTCCCCTCTGCATTCTTTGCTAATTGGGCCCAGACCTTTGCTAGATTGGCTTCAGACTTTTCTATAGCATCTTGACTCTCAAGTGCTTTCTTTCTCAGACTTCTTATAAGCCTTTCATCTGCTCGACTGTTATTCTCAATTTCTGGATTTGAGCTTGGAGGCCTTCATTTTCCTGGGTTAGCTTTTTCTTTTGCCCTTCATCCATGGAATCTTGGACACTTTTGGCAAATTCGAGGTCCCTGATTTGCCCTTCCAATTTACCTATTCTAGCCATGTAGCTTTCTTGTTTTTCCAACTAGCCCCATTGTTCTAGCGAATGGTCAGTGAATTGTTGAACGTGAGCTCTTTTAGCAGGTCGTTCAGTAATCTAGAATCTTTGACCGAACCAAACAATGTATTGAGGGTCCACTTCACCTCTAGCTAGATCTCGCACAATGGTCTTAGGTTCAAGAAATCTACACTCATTCCACACTTGGCGAATTCTTCCTTCTCGAAATAAGGCTTTTGGGTTCAATTCAATGACATGTTTACTCAAATTCTTGTCATGGGGGACGGTTTAAAGTCTTCCTAATTGGCTCAAAACCCTATGGGGAGCATACAGCTGGATGCTCTGGATGCACATCAGAAGGAGATAACACACTTCAGCTGACATGTATACTACTTCGGTAACATGAAGCCATTCGAACACTCACTCAATTTTATCGGCAGTCAAGGAGCTCAAATGTGCAAGCCAAGCTTCAGTACCCTCGGGGAATTTAATACCCACTACTCGGCTTTCAAATTCTTCAATGCAACTCAAACCGGTCATATTGTTATTCATATACCCAACCAGGTGGCAGCGATATTCCTGTATCCACAACTGTAGTAGCAAATTTCAGCCTTGGAAGAACTTTCCCCCTTCTCGACAGATAGTCAAGGCTCGGTAGATTTCGAATAGGATCAAGGGAAACACAGTGCTATTGGCTTTCTTGATTATTAACATCGACCATTCCTATGAGACCCACTTCTATATTACTATCTTCTCACGGACAGACTATAATACCCAAGAATGCTGCTTCAAAGACCAAAACCCGCCTTGCCTCCCATTTATCATTATTTCTAGCGTGGATCAAACCAGTGTTTGGTGCTTCAAAACCTTGAGGGTTGCCGTAACGTTGATATAGAAAGTGGAAAGTGCAATACCCTTCAGACAAGTTTCTATCTTGAACATCCCGACTAATACTTAACAAATTCAAAATTTTATGGGGAGATACCGGTCTTGGCGACACTGGATATCGACTTCTAAGGTTCCATTAAGGCCAGCATAACCTGTAACTTCCTCTAGGGTTGGTGTGAGCTCATAGTCACAAAAGCGGAACACATTGCGAGTTACATCCGAAAAAGGTATTAAAGCTTAGATTACGTCCAATCTTGGCTTGATGTTCAACAGTCCGACGAGACTTCCCAAAACCTTTACCATAATGTCTCTACTGCCTTTTCCTAGATTATTCCACTGCATGTGGAGCTGTAAGGAGATCTCTTTAAGGGTTGTGAAGGGTTTAATTTCATTCGTGCTCATCCTGCACATTTATTAAGATGATTTAATAACTTATTTTGACTCAAAAGAGTAACATCTTTTTTCTAAATTTTATTTCAAAAATAAAACCCTGCAAATACGACCTTTCAACACTTCGAGGAAGAAGATTTCAAGGTTGTGCCTACTAGCTGGTCGAAAAATTAAAAAATGACCAAAGGTGTCTATTTTTGTAAAAACAATCATCCAACGCCCTTTTGGGTACATTCGGCTTATGTTAGACAAGAATGGAATCACCTTGCTTATTTGTGATAAAAACTAAAAAAATTTGTTGTTTTGGGCTATTTTTGCAAAAGGAAAGTTGGACCCTTTGGAGGTTGCCTGCGTATCCCACATCCGGTGAGGATCAAACTAGCGTAGTTCGGGTAAACTTTAAACAAAATAACTATTTTTGAAAACGTTTCTTCTTTTTCACCTTTTTTCAAAAATCCGGTAAAGTTTTACTACCTTTTGGACGTTGGTTTTCTCAAAACCGATAATTATCTCTCTTAACCTTCACACTAGTATTTTCTTCTCCCAATTTTCTTCTATTGTTCACAAGCTGGTCAACATGTAAATCCGAAGCGAATAAACGCACAAGTAGCAAGTATGATGCATCTGAATGGTCTTTTTATTTCAGGTACACATGTCCTAGACAGACTCAACCCTTGTGTTGAGTCTCCTAAGTCAAAATCACGTGATGCAAACAAACGTTCCTACTGGGGATCCGGCATGAGGTTTTGTTATACTAGGTTTAAAACCCGGATTTATTGTTCTAGACCTAGCTTACCCAAGCGGACAGCTCGAGCCGAGGGTGGGGCAGCGTACTAGGAATACAGAAGCTTCGCCGGCTTTGCAACTTGTCCGAACTTCATTCTAAAATTTGGGATAAGACTCTAACAGAAAAGAAGTTACACGAAGTGCAAACTTCCCAGATGATTTAGAAAACTTAGAGGGAAGACGGGATTCATAGCAGTTATACATAGTTCACAAAACATCAAAGCACATTGGGCTCAAACATGTAGAAAAATCAAATATTAAATAAAGCCAACCATAACAGCTATTCTAAGCTTGAATTCTTAAACCCTGAACCAAAGATCTGGGTTTGGGTCCCCGATGAAGTCGCCGGAGCAGTCAAACCTCCTTATTACTCACTACCCCCGAAGGGTAGTGGATAAGGGAGTTTTCTCACTTTAAGTGACATTATTCGAAAATGAGATTATTTATTTATTTTTTAGAGTCGCCACTTGGAATAAGTTTTTCTAGTGTCCCAAGTCACCGGTTTATTTTAAATCCCAAATCGAGAAAAACTCGACTTTCCTTGTGAAGTGCGAACCAGAAATTCTGAATAAGAAATTCTGTTAACCCCGAGGGAAGGTGTTAGGCACCCCGGATTCTATGGTTCTAGCATGGTCGCTTAAACTATTACAATTGGCCTATTATCTAATTTTAACACATGTTTTAGCCCATGGTGAATCTTAAACTAATTAACCGCTTTTAATTATTTTTAACAAGATTTCAATGTCATCTAATATACGTCTTTAGACTATGCCACATGAAATGCACCCGCAGTCCAAGACATATTTTATTTAACGTCGTGAGATTTGGATTTGGGTCACATAAAATGCGCACCCGAATTTAGGAAGGTAAATTATTAAAATAACGCGCCTAAAGAAACTATACGCTTTTAGCTTTGCGAGGGCCATGGAAAATTTTCTAAATTGCGTGCCTCGAATTCTATGAATTATTAAAAGAAATAATTAAATAAGGGCCACGCATTTGAGATTTTATTTGTCACGGTGCACCTCAATTCTAATTCTTGGAAAGGAATTCAAACTTCATTTTGAGGGCCATAAGCTAATTGTGTTACCTAATATAGCACAACACCACTAATTCAAGAGATTTGATTATTCGAACATTAAGGGATCCTGGGTTCCATTCATCTATGAAATGTTAAACTGAAATTTTATAATTAATGCCTGAAGACGAATGGCCCAAATGGTAAAACGTAAACAGCATTATTCATCGCATACGTCTTTGGGCCCAAAATCGGAATAAGTCCAAGTCTGATTCTAATCCTCTCGCTGACTGCACTAACTGTAGAGCCTAAATCACAAGTCAGTAAATTATACCAAAATCATTTAAACACATATTAATTGAAGTTCTAAACACCTGAAAGTTAAATTTATATTTGTAAACAAAACTTCTATCGAAATTCTAGTGATATTGAACTAATCAGGTATTTCGAGCTCATGGGCAAATACTAAAACCCGGGGATCTTGTGCTGAACCCTTATGGAAGCAATATTTCATGGCCATGGGCTGATTTTTCTGGGCTTCAAATTAAACCCACCAGCCTCAAGCCTTGGCATTTTAGCCTATATCTGAAGATAAGACAGACAAAACCTTTGAAGATTTTAGAACCCTAGCCTTTTAACTATATGACAAGCTTTATGACGAAAATGTAAAAGGAGAAAGCTTTGTTTTTCAATACAAGAACAGATCTCATGATTAATGACATTCAAACCACATAGACTTGATAATCGGAAGCATCACCGCTCATTACTGAAACTAGAATGCTAGATAAAATTTCAATAGAGCCTTATAACCAATCATGCTAGTAGCATTGCTATCGAGACATGCCAGCTCCTATTTCCAGTTTGCATCAGAACACGTAATGGTATTTTTGTCATGAAGATATGAAGACTATCCTAGATCCAGATACCAAGAGTACCACATTTGCTCAACAGAAAAATCATAAAGTGGTACTTGCTAATCCACATTAGTCTTACAACAGTACAACCCTCCAAATTCGTGGAAAATGATTAAGCACAAACTAAATTAACAAGCACATATACGAGTCCCATTACAGTCTTCACCATAGGTATCAAATATTGCTAATGTGACCTTATTTTAAACGTGCTAAAACAATAGGAGAAACCAAGCTTTTAACTCAAAACACAAGTCCAATTTCACAATATACCAGTAATAGCTCATTTTGACACCTACCATTACATATCTACTATATGGTAGTAAACAGTAAGAAAAACAGAGAAAAGCTAAGGCAAACAGAACTTGTATTCCATCAGATTTCCACTTGAATTACATAATTAGCATTCTGTCAATGTGTATAGACTAGGTAAATACCTGGAAAGCAAAGAAAAATAGGAAAATGAGGGCTCAACAACAAAACAGTAGCAGGCCAACACTAGCAGCACCAGTTCAAACCAAAATGAATATGAAAACAATGGAAGGCAGCTTCGCTCGAACAATAACCACAGCAATTTCAAACCCAAACCTCAAACAACCAACCTCAATCCATATTAAAACTAGATCAATCAGAAAATCTTTTCAGGAACTGAAAACTTGAGAAATCAAAGAATGAGTTTCAAGGAAACAATAGTTTTTCTCCAATTTTCAGCCATTTTCTATTTTTCTGAATTTTATCTATTTTCAGGTCTTTCTAGATCTGCCTTGAAATGCAAGGAAGTATTCCTTTATAAGCAAGGAGGTAGGGCAACAGAGAATCAGTTTTTTCCTTTAGGACCTTTTTAAATTGTGATATTAGCATAGGAGTCCTTATTCAATTTTTTATTTTTCTCAAATAGTCTCAGGTCACATATCAAAGTTTCAAAACAATCTCTTTCCCCAGCTTCCTAAAAGCTTCCCAAGTAGTTACAAAGAGATTCCCCTATCTAATTACCCCAAATTACCGCTCCCCCCTAATACCCCTGTTTATTACTATAGGACCCCAAGCGAGTCAAATTATCCCTAAAGATATAGACCAAATTAATATAGATCTACATTTGCCAAATTGGTCGGCAACAACTAAAATCCCAAACCATAAATTAAAAATCCCTAAATTCTATAAGCCTTTGAAACACAGAATAATCCAAGTACTGAAATGATTTTTCATAAATAAAAACCTAAACTAAATTACTGTTTAATTAACACAAATAAAGGGAATTAACTAAACTATTAACAAACTAATTAACTAATTGAGAAAAGATTTTGAATTAACCATGCATGAATAAATAAACTACGGAACAAAAATAAGAAAGAAACAAGAATAAGAGAAGGAACAGAAAAATGGAAAAACAACACTGAAGGAAAGATTAAATCATGACATAAAGGGAGATACTCACTACAGTTCGGACCATGAAGAAAGAGGCTTGAATCTTCAGCTCTTCATATTTCTGGTCAAGTTTGATATTAATCGCATGTTCTCATAGAGAACAAATGAATAAAATCACATTAGACCAAAATCCTCCGCAGAATCTCAATTTGGATTTTAGGGTTTGTTTTGTGATTTAATAATCTAGGAGCTCCAGGGGTCTTCGAAGGCATGTTAGTGGAGATCTAGGATGAGGGGGTCGATGGGAGTATTTGGTATAATTTTAGGGTCTCTTTGTGGTGGCCCCGCCACCGGAGAACATCATGGCAGCGCTAGGGTTTCTGAAATTTGAGAAATTCTAGCCGTATTTGAGGGGAAGTGACCGGAGATCTGGGATGGGGTGGTAGAGAGGAGTATTTTGTGTAAATTTGGGTGCGATTGGTCGCCGGCCGCCGCCATGGGCGATTTCCAGCAGGCGGAGGATGGTGGCCCAAGGGTGAGGTTACATTAGGGGTTGTGAGGGTTGCAAAAGATGGTTTGGGGGGTAGGGGACATTTGGACAGATATATGCGGAGAGTGGGTGAGTTGGAGTTCGTTGGATTAAAGAACAGCGACAGCCCTGATTGAGCCTTACAAAAACGGGGTCGTTTGGATGGGAGAGGGGGGGGGGTTCTGGGACCAGGTTTTGGGCTAGGTTTTTGGGTGGTCTCGGATGGGCATTTGTGGGTTGGACGGGTATTTTGCACAAAAAGAATTTTTCTTTTCTCTTTTTCTTTTTTTTTATTTTCAGATTTTTTGTTAATTGCAAATTGAAATAAAACTTGATTTAATTCTTAATTAAATTATTCTATCAATTATAAACTAATTAACTCTAAATTCTTAATTAACACAATCAATTAACTACCAAATTAGAAAGAGATAAAAATTCGAATCTAAAATTAAAAATGCAAAATCAAACTATTTTTATTATTTTCTTTCATTTTTGTAACATTAATTAACTAATTAGCCTTAAAAATATAAAATAGGATCCTAAATGTAAATTCAACATAAATTTGTATTTTTTATGAATTAAATAAATTAAACATGCATACAAAAATACAAACAAACACGAAAACTATGCAATAATTCCTAAAAACCAAATAATTAAAAGAAAAAAATCCTAATTTTGGGAATTCGGTAGGAGCAATCCATGCGAGGCAAAAAATATGTGGTCACAGCTGCCTATGTAAATTATAACTTAGACGTATTTTTCTTTATTTTTCCAACTCTTTCAAACCCTAAGCTCTCTTGGGCGATTTTGCAAAGAAGGGTTCTTCTCCAAATCAATAGTAAGTCATTTCTAACTCATTTATTTCAATCCATCTTTTATATGATTGTGAAATGAGAAATTGGGTGATTTTGGGTAGAACTTAGGATCCCTGGTATTATTTGGACAGTTGTCATGAGGATCTATGGAACATGGGGATAGTAGAGATCAATGGGGTCGACTTTGTTACTTTTCGTCTATCTGGATCTACCAAGACTAAGTGGAGTTATTATTGTTTGGTTAGACCATTTGGGTCACCAGCTTTAACTTGGGATCAGTTCTGCCTACTATTTTTGGAGAAGTTTCTTCCTATCACTCAGAGGGAGAACTATCAGAGTCAGTTTGAGCGTCTCTTGTAGGGTTCTATGACCGTCACTCAGTACGAGACCAGATTTATTGACTTGGCCCGTCATGCTCTTCGAATACTTCCCACAGAGAAAGAGAGAGAGTGAGGAGGTTCATTGAGGGACTCTTTCAGCCTATTCGATTGCAGATGGCAACGGAGACAGTATCGAGATTTCCTTTCCGGATGCGGCAAATGTGGCCCAGAGAGTTAAGATAGTTCTATCATAGGGGAATGGTCAGGGGTATGACAAGAGGCCTCGTCATTCGGGCAGGTTCAGTGGTGCCTTGTTTGGAGGCAAGGATTATTTTGGGGGGGGGGGCATCCTTCCAGACCGTTCCATTCAGCACTACAGGCTTCTCATGATGCTCCAGGTGGTCGTGGTTCTCATATGCAGTATTTTGATCAGCTGCCCTATAGCGCATCGCCAACTCCTATCAGTGTACCTCCGCTCCAAAGTTTTTAGGGTCGTCACTCCTAGTATTCGAGAGCTTGTTATAATTGTGGTGACACAAGGCATATTGCTAGATTTTACCCTCGAGCACCGAGCAACTCTCAGCATTAGGAATATAGTGCCACAGTTCAGGCATCAAGTGTTTCACCGCCCACTTGGCCAGATAGAGGTGGAGGTAGAGATCCTAGAGGTGGAGGTAAATGTATTAGAGGTGGAGGTCAGGCTGCTAGAGGTGGAGGCCAGCCAGCAAGAGGCCATCCCAGAGATGTAGTTTAGAGTGGTGGGGCTCAGCCCCGATGTTATGCTCTTCCAGCCAGGCCTGAGGCTGAGCCCTCCGATGCAGTTATCACAGGTATTGTTCTTGTTCACTGTAGATATGTTTCAGTTCTATTTTATCCAGGATCTACATACTCTTATGTGTCATCTTATTTTGCATTGTATTTGGTCATGCCTAGTGATTCCTTACGTGCTCTTGTATATGTGTTTACACCGGCGGGTGATTCTATTGTGGTATATCATGTCAATCGTGCATTTATAATTGTGATTGGGGGTCTTGAGACCAGAGTAGATCTGTTACTTCTGGATATGGTTGATATTAATGTCATACTGGGGATGGACTGGTTATCACCTTACCACGCTATCTTGGACTATCACGCCAAGACTGTGACCTTAGCCTTGCCGGGTTTACCTCATTTAGAGTGGAGAGGGACTCTTGGTCATTCCACCCGTAGGGTTATCTCATATATGAAGGCTTGTGATTCTAGCATCGAAGTCCCATTTATGGATTATGTGCCTACTGTTTATGAGTTTTCAGAGGTATTTCCTCTAGACCTGCCAGGGATGCCACTCGACAGGGATATTAACTCTTGCATAGATTTGGCTCTAGGCACTCAGCCCATTTCTATTCTGTCATATCCCATGGCTCTTCCAGAGTTGAAAGAATTGAAAGAGCAGTTGCAAGACTTACTTGATAAGGGCTTTATTAGACCTAGTGTCTCGCCTTGGGGTGCGCCGGTGTTGTTTGTGAAGAAGAAGGATGGGTCAGTGAGGATGTGTATAGAATATTGGGAATTGAACAAGGTCACTATCAAGAATAAGTACCCATTGCTAAGGATTGATGATTTGTTTGACTAGCTTCATGGTGCCCAAGTGTTTTTTTAAGATTGACTTGAGATCTGGCTACCATTAATTGATGATTAGGGCATCCGATGTCTCTAAGATAGCTTTCTGCACTCAGTACGGGCATTATGAGTTCTTGGTGATGTCATTTAGGTTGACAAATGTCCCAACAGCTTGTATGGACTTGATGAACTGATTGCTCAAGCCTTTCTTGGATTCTTTTGTAATATTTTTCATTAATGATATTTTGATTTATTCCCGCAGTCGGAAGGAACATGAGTAGCATCTAGGAGTTATTCTTCAGAATTTGAGAGATAGTCAGTTGTATGCTAAGTTTTCGAAGTGTGAGTTTTGGTTGAGATCTGTTGCTTTCTTGGGTCACGTTGTATCAACAAAGGGTATTCATGTGGATCCGAAGAAAATAGAAGCAGTCAAGGATTAGCCTAGACGCTCATCAGCTACAGAGATCAGAGTTTCTTGGGTTTGGCAGGCTATTACCATGGATTTGTGGAAGGGTTTTCATCTATTGCAGCCCGGATGACTAAGTTGACCTAGAAGGGTGCCCAGTTTAGGTGGTCGGACAAGTGTGAGTTGAGCTTTCAGAAGCTGAAGGCAACTTTGGCTACAGTGCCAGTGTTGGCATTGCCTACAAGTTCAGGGCCATATACAGTTCATTATGACGCATCTCGTATTGGACTTGGTATAGTGTTGATGAAGGATGGCAAGGTCATTGCGTATGCTTCGTATCAGTTGAAGATTCACGAGAAAAATTATTTAGTTCATGATTTGGAGCTACTAGTCATTATTCACGCATTGAAGATTTGGTGGCACTATTTATATGGTGTGTTATGTGAGCTGTTCACGGATCACAAGAGTCTGCAGTACTTGTTCAAGCAGAAGGAGCTAAATTTGAGGTAAAGAAGGTAGTTGGCGCTATTGAAAGACTATGATATCACCATCTTATATCATCCGGAGACTGCCAAAGTAGTGGCTAATGCTTTAAGTAGAAAGTCAGTCAACATGGGCGGTATTACATATATTCCTGTCGGTGAGAGACCGCTTGCTTTAGATGTTCAGGCTTTGGCTAATCAGTTTATGAGTTTGGATGTTTCTGAGCCCAGCCATGTGTTAGCTTGTATAGTCGCTCGCTCTTCATTATTTGAGAGTATCATAGATCGACAGTATGATGATCCTCATTTATATGTCCTTAGGGACACAATGCAGCACAGTGGTTCCAAGCAGGTTACATTAGGAGATGATGGAGTTTTGAGGATGCAGAGTTGAGTTTTTGTGCCTAATATGGATGGACTTTGAGAGTTGATTCTAAATGAGGCCTATAGTTCCCGATATTATATTCATTCGGGCGCTGCTAAGATGTATCAGGATTTGCGGTAGCATTACTGGTGGAGGAGGATGAAGAAGGATATTATTGCATATGTGGCTCTGTTTGAATTTCCAGCAGGTTAAATACGAGCATTAAAGACCTGGTGGTTTGTTTCAGAGGAATGAGATTTCTGAGTAGAAGTGGGAACGTATTACTATGAACTTCGTTGTTGGACTCCCACGGACTCAGAGGAAGTTCGACGTAGTGTGGATTCTTGTAGATAGGCTGACCAAGTCAGCACATTTCATTCCTATGGTAGTTTCCTATTCTTCTGAGCGGTTGGCATAGATCTATATCCGGGAGATTGTTCGTCTTCATGGTGTGCCCATGTCAATCATTTCTAATTGAGGTACGCAGTTTACCTCGTATTTGTGGAGGACAGTTCAGTGCGAGTTGGGTGTGAGCACATGATTTTTGCCATATATGAATTGCTCCTATAAAATCAAAGAAAATAATTTTTTTCTAACCATTTTATAGGATTTTGTAGGATTTTTATTTAATTATTTGCATTTTGTGCATGTTTAAGTTTTATTTAAATCATGAAAAAATATCAAAGTATCATTTATTGTATTTAGGATTTGTTTTTACATTTTTAGAATTAATCAATAATTATTTATTTTATAAGAATTGAAAGTCACAAAAAAATATTTCATTTATACACATTTTCCTTTCATTGATTTTTTCTCTTTTAATTTAGGATTAAGTAACTTTTATGATTTTTGTAATTAGTTAATTAGTTCAATTTCACATTTTAGATAATTTAGAATTTTAATTTTAGGATTTTTAAAAAGAAAGATAAAAAATTTAATTGAACATTAAATTAGTTCTAATACCCAAATTACGCCTAACTTTTTCTACCTAGCCCAAATACACTTAGAACCTACTAGCGCAAAACTCATATTCTTTCAATTAAAATATAGACCTAAATCTATATAGATAGAATTAGGCTACACATAAAAAGATCAGACAAGAGACCCCGTCCATCTGAGAACCGAGCGCCGCTTCTGCTTCTTTTCTTCGTTTCACCTTCCTCACATCCACACTCTCGTCCCTCAAAAACACACACAAACCTAAGATCCACCACACACGGAGTTAAAAGAAGACAAAAAAACAGAAAACAAGAAGAGAAAGAAGAACGAAATACATGGGAAGGGAAACGACAAAGAAAAATGAAACATAGAAAAATGAAGATTTAATAAAGATTTAAGTGCTAATGAATTGCTAGAAGCATTAAAGCTTAAATACTTTCCTGGGTGTTTATTGAGTTTTCTTCAAGCCTAAAGCACGCTTTCTGTTGCTCAAGTTTAGTTTTATACCACCTGCTACTGTTTCCTTTTATATTTTCTCTATTTCAAGGTATTACTCACTCACTCAGCTATGTAATTTTCACTTTCTGTCTATGGAATTTATAATAGTGTTGAGCATATGAATTTCTGCTATTTTCGTTGTTTAATTTATATTATTAATGATTCTGCCATATTGTGATTTAATTAGAGTGAAATTTTTATGATACAGTTGTGTTGATGTTGGTGTTTATGGGTGAAACGTATTCGGCATTTTTTTTCCTAATTTCACTGACCGATTAAAGTATTGAATGAGTTAAATTTGGGCTTCAAGTTTGGGAATCATTGAACGATTAGGTGAATGACTTTGGAAAGGTGTTTGGAAAGCGTGAAATATTAACCAAAAAGAGCTCCAAGAGTTTCGGTTGTTTCAATGAGCATTATAGTTGATATTAATTCAAGTTATACACAAGATACCTTTGACTCCATTTACTTCCAGATCTCACAATGATCCCCAATATAAGTTATTAGCGTTTGAAAATTATATAATTATGGTACGATTTCATGGCATAGTTGTAATACTTAATTTCAAGTTAAATTTAAGTATAAGCATCTTTAGTTTGTCTTAGAGAAAAAATATAAATCTTTTCTTTTAAAAATAATTTGAGGCGTATCATGCCAAATAAAATTCCTAAGTCCATGACTCTCACAAAATTAGCTAGCTTTTATAGACAATTGGAGTGTGTCATTAGTTGAATTTTTCATGGCCCTCCAAACCTTATCAGTACGTAGTTGCTTTTAGACGCGCTATTTAAATTAATTTCCTTAAACTCTAGTATGCATTTCATGTGATCCAACTCCAAATCTCAACAACGTTAGATAAAACGTGTCGTGGATCGCAAGTGCATTTCATGTGACGTGGTTCAAGACGTATTTTAGATAGCGTTGAACCTTCCTAAAAATAATTTAAAAACGATTAATAAGTTAAAAATCTACCATAAGCTAAAACATATATTAAAATTAGATAATAGGTCAATTGTAATAGTTAAGCGACCACGCTAGAATCACGGAATACGAGCTTGTGTTATTCACTTTGGAGGCTCATGGGATCAGTTCTTGCCTTTAGCGGAGTTTGCCTACAACAACAGCTATCAGTCGAGCATCCAGATGGCTCCGTATGAGGCACTATATGGTAGGCGGTGTCGGCCGCCGGTTGGGTATTTTCAGCCGGGAGAGGCTCGGTTGTTAGGTATGGTTCTGGTACAAGATGCCTTGGACAAGGTTAAGATCATTCAGGATAGGCTTCGTACAGCTCAGTCCAGGCAAAAGAGTTATGTCGATCGTAAAGGTTCGTGATGTGACATTCATGGTCGGAGAGTGGGTGTTGCTTCGGGTGT
This sequence comes from Nicotiana benthamiana, assembly GCA_034376525.1. Lineage (NCBI taxonomy): Eukaryota > Viridiplantae > Streptophyta > Magnoliopsida > Solanales > Solanaceae > Nicotiana > Nicotiana benthamiana. The sequence goes on from CM067326.1 coordinate 86,386,885, forward strand.
CTTCTATGAAGGGTGTGATGAGATTTGGAAAGAAGGGTAAGTTAAGCCCTAGATTCATAGGCATATTTGAGATTTTTGATCGAGTGGAAGAGCTGGCTTACAAACTTGCGGTGTCGCCGAGTTTATCAGCCGTGCATCCAGTGTTTCATGCGTCCATTCTTCCGAAGTATCATGGCGATCTATCCCACGTGTTAGAATTCAACACTATCCAGTTGGACAAGGACTTGTCCTATGAGGAGGAGTTGGTAGCTATTCTAGACCGACAGGTTGTCAGTTGAGATCAAAGAGTTTTCCTTTGGTTCATGTTCAGTAGAGGGGTCAGCCTGTTGAGGCAGCAATCTGGGAGTTCGAATCCGATATGTGGAGCCAATATCCCCATCATTTCTTCGACTCAAGTACTTTTATTATAATCGTTCGAGAACAAACGCTTGTTTTAAAGGTGGAGAATGTGATGACCTTTTGGGTCATCACTCTTTTGGAAAGTAAATTCTATGTTCCGGGGCCATAAAAACCTCTTTTTGTCTCACCTCGATTAGCATACACAGTGCGGACGCATTTTTGAAAAGCTTTTATGTGCAATCTAAGTAACATAAGAAAATTTGCCTTTAAAATTGATTAAAGTTTACTTTGTCCAACATTCTTGGTAAACAGACCCAGACTCGTGATTGGACGATCCCGTACGGTCGATAGTAAAATATGGGACTTGGGCGTATGCCCGGAATTGAGTTCGGAGGTTGCAAGCCCGAGAAATGAATTTTTAGAAATTGTTTAACTGAAATACTATGAGTTTTTGAAAATTTAAAGATGTTTGAATTTGATATTATCGGGCCTTTATTTTGGTTTTGGAGCCCGGGTACAGGTTTAAATTAAGTTGAATATGTGGAATTTGATAAGTATCGAGGTTCGTTTGGTATAAATCTGACCTTTAGTTGAGAAAATGAGAATTTCAATGTTCTTGAGTAATTTCATGAATTTAAGGCTTAATTTATAGTTGTGGATGTTATTTTAATAATTTGATTGCACGAACAAGCCCGTATGATAGTTTTAGACTTGCGTGCATGTTTGGTTTGGAGTCCTGAGGGGCTCGGGTGAGCTTTGGATAGGTCATGGAATGTTTTGGACTTAAGGAAATTGCTGGTGTGATTGTAGGTCTGCTAACAATTGCGAAGATTGGTTGGGCAGGGAGACTTCGCATGTGCAAAGCTCAATGTCGCAAATGTGACTTCAGCAGTGATCCCAATTGCGAACGGTAGTTCGCATTTGCGAAGTAAACAAGGTAGGCCTACTGTCGCATTTGCGAAGCCTGGGCCGCATTTGCGAGTTCGCATTTGCGTAACCTGACATCACAAATGCGATAAATGCACCTGTGTAAATTATAACTTAGACTGATTGTTTTTCATTTTTGCAACACTTTCAAATCCTAAGCTCTCTTGGGCGATTTTCCAAAGAAGGGTTCTTCCCAAATCATTAGTAAGTCATTTCTAATTCATTTCTTTCAATCTACTCCATCATGGAAAATTGGGTGATTTTGGGTAGAACTTTGGATTTTCAAATTTTTGGGATTTGGACCTCGATTTAAGGTCTGATTTCAAAACAAATAGTATATTTGAGTTCGTGAGTGAATGAGTGATCGGGTTTTGGTTCGAACTTTGGGTTTTGACCAAGCGGGACTAGGGTCAATTTTTGACTTTTTGAGGAAATCATTATAAGTCATATTTTCATGCATTATAATTGGTTTATTTAGCCTTTATTAATGTTATTAAGTAAATTGTGACTAGATAAAAGCAAATTAAAAGTGGAATCGGGAGGTAAAGAGGTAGTTGAGGCTTGATTGTGTTCGTGGTATTGAGGTAAGTGTTTGTTCTAACCTTAGCTTGGGGGAATATGAGTTGTGGTCTTACTTTCTATGTGTTAAGTGTTGAGTGCGATGTATAGGTGTGGTGATGAGTATATATACATTAGTGTCAAGCATGCCCGTGAGTCTTATAATATGATTGTTGTGATACCGTTATGTATTATCCATATTTAATATGATGATTATCAAAGTTGAACAAGGCTTATGAAAGTATTCCTGGTAATTGACCATGGGTGAGCATTGGCTCAAGTTGAGATTATGTTGTGAAGCGACTGTGGAAAAGAGATGCGATATATTGTCGATTCCCTTTTCGGGATGTTATTATTTATAATATTATTTCCCTTGCCAGGATATTATTATTATACTATTGTTCTTTTTCTGAGATTCTATTGTGATCTTATTGATTCCCTTGCTCGAATTGCTTTGTGATTGTTGCTCGGGTAAGGAAGAGTAGAAAGCACGAAGGGTGATGTTGTACGTGATATTTATGAGTGAGTGTTAATGCACGTAGGGTGATGTTGTGCCGATATTGTGAATATAAAAGCACTAAGGGTGATGAAGTGACATGATATGAGTGATAAAGCACGAAGGATAATATCGTGCCGTGATTATGTGAGGTAAAAGCACGAAGGGTGATGCCGTGCCGAATACATTGATTCTTATGATAAGAACGAGAGTAAAAGCACGAAGGATGATGACGTGCATTTGTTACTGTTCTCCTTATTCTTGCTTATAGTTGAATGATGATGTTCTTTATGCTTCTTTATTAAAATTTTGTTAGAACCCGATATTCCCCACAACATGTTTCCCCTTCCCATGTTTAACTGCTAGTTTCTGTTATTATTACTTGCCATATATGATTTAACTGCACAGGTTTATTTGGTAGTCTTATCCTAGCATTGCCATTTCTTCACCGAGGTTAGGCTCGACACTTACCAGTACATGGGGTCGGTTTTACTAATACTGCACTCTGCACTGAATGCAGATCCCGGTACTGGAGCTTTGGGACCATAGCGAGGTTGCTGCCTTCAGTCCAGCGGAGAACCGAGGTAGTCCTGCGGACATCCGCAGGCCTTGGCATCTCCTTCTATCCTATTTCCTTTTGTTCTTACTTAATTCAGAGACATACTTGTATTTTTTCTTTGTTCAGAACCTATTTGTAGTATTCATAGACAGTCCGTGAGATTGTGACACCGTTCTAGGTGGATTATGTCATTGACATAGTATCTGTATTAAGTCAAACTATTAGATTTCATCTTTCACATTTCTGTTTATTATGATTATTCCGGTATTGATCATATGTTAATTTGAAAATGTTAAAAGGTTAAGGAAAAAGGGTTATAAGATCTATAATACTTGGCTTGCCTAGCTTTCATGAGTAGGCGCCATAATGACTCTTAAGGGTGGGGAAATTGGGGTCGTGATAGTGGCCTTAAGTGTAGCATAACTCAAGATTCGACCCATTTTTAAATATTTTCGACCATCTCCTCAATTTTGACAGCCTTAGCGAACGGCTCACTCATAGCGGATATCATGTTCTAAAAGTACTCCACCTCTTGGGCCCGTAGGAAGATCATAACCATTTTTGCTTTGTCCATTCGCGGTTTTACCCTGGCGGCTTGCTCGCGCCATTTGACAATATATTCATGAAAAAGTTTCACATTTTTTTCAAATTGGACAAAGAGTTTCTGTTGGGAATGATGTCCATATTGTATTGGAACTAGAAGATAAAGTCTCAAGCCAAATCAGCCCACACATGCCAATGGGCGATTTCTTGATCCATGTACTATTCAGAAGCAATTCCAGTTAGGCTTTCTCTAAAATAGGCCATTAAAATCTCCTCTATTTCACCAGCGCCCCCCGGCTAGTTACAGTATCCTTTCAAGTGAGTAATCGAGTCTCCGTACCTATCGTAATTTTCAAATTTTGGCACAATGAAGCCAGCTGGCAAGTGGACATAGGGAAACATGCACAAGTCAGCATAAGAGGCGCTCTTTTGCTTGCTTAGGCCCTGCGTATTCTTTAAGCTCTGCTATAAGATTTTCATCTTCCGATCCATTTCCTATTGCTTGGGATTCTTTACAACCCGTTCTTGCCCAAATGAGAAGTCACATTGCGGGAGGTTGAGTAAATGAGTATAGGATCACATATGTTATTTCTACTTGAAAATGTGGATCCTGAAAGGTGAATGTTGTAGGCTCAACATACAATCATGGTATAGTTGGTTGGTTGTGGTGTAGACTGGTGCTATAGATAAGATTGCTAGCAATAACCTCAAAACCGGCGCCTGGAGGTGAATTATAGAAGGCATGCCAGAACTGTTACACGTCATTGAAGGGTATCTGCACGGGATGAACGGGTTGGGCACAGGGACGTTGGTAGCCTCACCTGACTTGGAATCAACTTGGGAAACCCAAGGATTGCACTCGGCGGTTCTGTACCATTAGACCAGGCGTCCCATATTTCCATCATGTGGAGACGCAACATCCTATTTTCTTCAGCAGTTGATGATTCTGGTTGTGGAATAGCCAATATTGGGCTATCCTCGGGGTTGATAATTGGTAGATTTCTTTCGGAGGCTATCAGAAACTTGCCTTTAGATCTTGTGAAATATGTATGAGAATCCATACTACCAACAAAACTAACCACCTGAACAGAACCTGATTAATTTTCACACACAACAACCTTATCAGTTTGAGATATTTAACATACAGAAAACTACACATTGGAATGCAATGCACCTAACACTCAAATGTTTTTACTATATGTTTGAACGGTTACGTGTTTCATCCCGGTCTTTAAATGTCCCTTTCACTCTGTAACTCTTGTCTTCCATTTCTTCCTTCCTTTTGGTTTTACTGCTCTCTTTTTCTTCTTTTTTTGTGTTGGCCACCATTTTATTTTTCTCTTTTGTTTTGTCGCTACTGGTTTTTCTCTTTTTACTTTTATCGCTCTTTTTTCACTCAATATTTCAGTCAACATGAAATATGAAAAAAACATATGTACAAGTAGCATATAAAATATATCAGGAAGGTCTTTTATATTGAGTACACATGTCCTGGACCGACCCAACCTCTATGTTGAGTCCTCAAGTTAAATGTACGTGATGCAGACAAACGTTCCTACTAGACATCCAACATGAGGCTATGGTATTCTGGTTTAAAATCTTGGGGTGTGTTGTTTTAGACCTAGATTACCCAAGTGGACAACTCGATCAGAGCGGGGTAGCGTACCGGTAATACAAAAATTTTACTGTCTTTGCAACTTGTACAGTCCTTGTTCTAAAATTAGGAATATGACTCTAACAGAAAAAAAAAAAAATCACCCAAAGTGCACGCTTCCTAGAAGATCAGAAGAATTAGAGAGAAGAAGAATGTCGTAACAGTTTATATACAATTCATACAATATCCCAACGGTAAAGAGCGACAATTAGCACGTTATGCCAAAATATGTAAAAAGAATCATATAATAAACAAAAGCCAGGTATACCAGTCATCTAAGCTTGAATTCTGATCCCTGAAACAGAGATTCTAGGTTCGATCCCAATGAAGTCGCCAGAGCTATCACACCTCCTTTTTACAAGAAATAGAAAACTTTTTCTACTTAAGTCAACATTATTCGAAATATGATTATTTATTTAATTTAAAGTCACTTGAAATAACTATAATGGTGTCTCAAGTCACCGGTTTTATATTAAATCCCAAATTGAGAAAATTAACTTTATTTATGGTACGCTAATACAGAAGACCAGATAAGGAATTCTGTAAACTCGGGAGAAGGTGTGAGGCACTATCGAGTTCCGTAATTTTAGCATGGTCGCGTAATAATTAATTGTTGGCCTAATTATCTGATTTATTATATGTTTTAGACCTATTGTGAATTTAACTCTTTACCGCTTTTATTGTTTACTTAATCGCTTTTTAGTATATATGGAGTTAGTTTTTGAACAAGTTACAATGTCGTACACTTATCATTTTGGTGCACACTTCAAATCGCACCACGTGAAATGCACATGGGATTTATAACATATTTATTATTATTACTATTTGAAGAGTTGGTCAAGTCGAGTGTGTCACGACCCTAAAACCGATACAGTCATGATGGCACCTATCGTGGAACTAGGTTAGTCGACACAACTCCCGAATTAACCATTTATCAATAAAAGTCAATTTTAAGCCTTTAACTAATCAAATATCTCATCATGTAAGTCTAAATGAACAGTGCGAAATAAATATACAAGCCCGGCATCGGGATGTCACAAGTCACGAGCATCTATTAAAATATGAGAATATACTGAAAACAATATAAGGAATACAAGAGGGAGAAGAGCAGGGGCTACGAACGTCATGCAGCTACCATGCTAACTCCAATGACTCTGCCATTGGGCAATCAACACATGTTGCAGGGTTCAAAAACACCCAAATCTGCACACAAGGTACAGAGAGCAATGTGAGTATGCCAACTCAGTAAATAATAAAAGTAATTTCTAGCTGAGCGATAAGAAAATACGTATCACAGAATAATGCTAAAAAGCAGTTTAAAAACCAGAACAATGTAATAAAATAGTAAAGGCTCATAGAAACATCTTAGTCCAGTGAAAAACTTTTTAAAACATCTTTTAGTAGTTTAAATGAGTGAATGAAAAGCAGTGAGAAAAGATAGTCACATAAAATCAGCCCCTCGGGAAAAATATCAACAGAATCAGCCCCTCATGCTATCTCACAATCACTCTTACCAGCCCCTCAGGCAATACCGTGGAACAATATCAGCCTCTCGGGCTATATCACATCTCACACTGGGTACCGCGCTCACTGGGGTGTACAGACTTCAGGAAGGGCTCCTTACGGCCCAAGCATAATATCAAGTCATCTCATAGCATAATCAAATAGGCTTCCAACCTCATATCAAGCCACCTCATGGCATAGCAACTCAGACCCTCAGGCACATAATCATAAATCGGCACAACACTGCTAAGGCGTGCAGCCCGATCCCCATAACCTCACAACACAGGCCATCGGCCCTACTCAGTCCGAAATCTTTAAAAGGCACTCCAGCACAGTAAAATATGATGCTCAGCCCAAAGTATCATTTACGATGTCAAAACAGAGTAAATATTGCTGAGTTATGAATATAGTAGAATATAGCATGACTGAGTGCAAACATAAAGTCAAAACAATAAGGAATAGTAGTAAAAATCTCCTAAGGGTCCAGAATAGTTGGCTCGAGGCCCAAATATGGCATTCATCCCAAAATATGATGATGGCAAATAATATTTAATCAAATATGTAGTAAAACAATCATACGGGGAAGACTAAGTCATAATTTCCAATGGTACACAACTCCACCCTCGCCATCTAGTGTGTGCGTCACCTCAAAATAGCACAATGATGTGAAATTCGGCGTTTCATACCTCAGGACAACATTTACAATCATTACTTACCTCGATCTATTCCAATCTCTAGCCCGCAATGCCCTTGTCTCTCGACTCGGTCTCCAAATGCTCCAAATCTAATCAAATACAAATTTATACCATCAAAATATGCTACAAAGCCAAATCGAAAATAACCAATTTACATCAAAAAACTCAAATTGGCCAAATCTAACTCCCGGGCCCATGTCTCGAATTTCGATAAAATTTACTAAACTAGAATCCTGACACTCTCACGAGTTCATACATATCAAATACATCAAAATCCGGCCACAAAAGGTCCCTCAAATCCCTAGATTTAGGTCTCTAATTTCCAAACGCTAACTTCCAACTTGCTACTGATTTTTCCATATAATTCAAGCTTACAACCTTAAAAATCATCATAAAAACCAGTTTAGGGACCAAGGATCTTACCTCTAAGATACCTTCTTGAATTCCCACTTCAATTAGCTCTCCAAAGCTTTCTCCCGAATGAAATATGGTAAAAACCCACTTAAAATCGCGAAGGGTGAAATTTATATATTCTGACCCATAAAAACCGCATCTGCGGTCCAATTATCGCACCTACAGACCCCCACCCGCGGTCCCAGGTGCGCATCTACAGATTCCACTTATCTCCCCAGCCATCGCACATGCGAGCATATACTCGCACTTGCACCGTCGCAGGTACGCCCAAAGTTCCACTTCTGTGGTTCCAGCTTTTCACTCTCTTGGCTGCGTCTACGACTTCACTTTCGCTTCTGCGGGCTTGTACCTACGGTCCCCAAGCCACAGGTGCGGTTATGACAGAAAACTCAACAGCTTTGGCTGCAAATTCACAACTCCAAACTTTCCGTCAATCATTAAAAATCACAGCGAGGCCCCCGGGACCTCATCCAAAAGCACGAACAAGTCATATATCAATAAATACACTAATCTCCAAAATACCTCAAACAACATCGAATCGACCAAATAACATCAGATTCAAGCCTAAAATTACAAAAATCTTCCTAATTCTGGTTTTGATCAAAGAGTCTATCAAACCACCTCTAAATGACCTGAAATTTTACACACACGTTACAAATAACACAATGGACCTACTCCAACTTTCGGAATTCCATTTTGACCCATATATCAAAATCTCACCTATCAACCAAAAAATACCAAAATTCTAATTTCGCCAATTCAAGCCTAAATCTACTCTGGGCCTCCAAAATATATTCTGATCATGCTCCTAAGTCCCAAATCACCTAACGAGGCTAACCAAATCATAAAAATTTTCAATCTGAGATCATATGCTAACAAGTCAAAAACTTGGTCAAACCTTTCAAATTTTAAGCTTCAAACTGAGAACAGTTCTTCCAAATTTATTTTGATTATCCTGTAAACCAGAACCAATGATTCACATAAGTTCACACGGGTCTAGTCATGTTCGAGAACTGGCGAGCGAAGTACAAAAGCTCAAAACGACCGGTCGGGTTGTTACAACGTGAAACGCACACTCAAATTAGAATTTACGTATGATGACTATGCTTCGAGAACCGTACCCATATTCACGATGATTTATTAATCACACCTAACATAAGTTACCATGTTCAAATTATTTATTCTATACTAATTTGATTTGAGATTATTGTAAAAGTCCAAAGTCATGGAAACTAGAATTATTTTAATAATTATATGTGGCCACCATAGGTTTTTCATATCCTTTTAACTATAATGAACTTAAGTTAATGAATTAGGAAAATTAAAGTAATACTACTAGTTACAGTAAACTAGGAAATAAATACTTGTGAATTACTAAATCCAATGTTATTGCATTTTCAGTTTTTCTTAGCACAAAAACAAGTAATATGGACCAGTTCAATGACTTTATCTAGGAGCATATCAGCCCGAATTAATTCGACCCAAGCGTTCATTTGCAAATACACAACTTTAGTGGCTTGATTATTGCCTCAACAGTCTATATTCCAGACTTCTTCTTTTTTCGAACATAAGGACATAATATTAATAACTAAACGTTCCAAATATTACATGATAATATTTATGCCTTACAAGGCATCTAAATTTTTTAAGGCAGCCAACTTTAAACATACACTAAAACAAATATATTTAACAAAAGAAAAGCTTTTCAGATCTTGTTGATACTTATATATCACCGACCAGTACATTTACCAAAAGAATAATTTTATTTAGGTTGGACTGCGTTAGTGCAATTTTTGCCAAGGCATGGGCAACACTATTTCCTCGTCTAAACCTGAGGACCACCTTGCCCTTCCTCCTTATTTGTTTCATCAACTACCTGTATTCATAAATTAATTTGGTGTAAGTAGGGTGGTTATTAGTATCATATTAATAATTTCTTATGTGTATCTCTACCGGCAATAGATTATGTTGCATTGTAATTTGTAAACATTTTCCCAAGGCATGGAGATCCACATGTGTTGCTGATAGTATTTTAGTTTTCATATGAAACCCTACTATCCAGCTTCCTATGTTGCTTCTAGCTACTCTACCTATACCATTTTGGAAAGTAACTTCACTGAAAGCACCATCAATATTAAATTTATACCAACCTATAGGAGGTTTATGTCATATGCACAGTGCAATTGATACCTTTCTTTGTGAGAAGGGTGTATTCCGCAGCATTTTTACGATAGTGTTTCAATTAAGTCTGTTGTTTATGTTATTATGGTTATTATTATTCTTGTTTTTCCAAATTAGCCAGATAGCAAAAGGATAAATATCTTCCCATTTAAGGTGAGCATGGTTGAACGAGTTCATTGTATTTCTTATTTGATCAATCCAATGGTCTTTTGTTATGGAATTAAGCTTGATTCATAGGTCTTGTCAAATATGTGCAGTAGTTGAGCAATCCCAGAATAAGTGGTGAATAGTTTCATCTTGTACTTTGCAAGTGGGACATTTAGGGTTTATGTTTATCCCTATATGTGCTAGATAGAATCTTGTAGGAAATCTATTATGTTAGTATTTTCAAATGAATAGTTTTATTTTATTAGGATATTGAAGCTTCCACAGCCATGTGTAATCCTTATCACAGGGATTGTGTTGTTCCATAAGTTTGTAGCACGCGGAGGTAGAGAAAAGCCCGTTTGAGGTGAGACTCCATATATTATGATGAGAATTAGCTTTATAAGTATTATAACTCGCAATAGCATTTATTCTTAGAAATGTTAAGAGGCAAGTCAAAGAAAATTTTTATGGGATCCAGTTGTTCCCCGAAATTATGTTACCTATATTTAGCTTTTCTTCGTTGTAATTAAGGGGACCTTGAATTGAAGCTCTTAGGTTATTAATATTTGGGATCCAGTTTGATTCCCAAATATTAAGATTTTTGTTGCTTATATCCCACCCAGTTCCCTTGTTACAGTAGTACCATCCTTTCAAAAGACTTTTCCAAATGAAAGAGTAATTAGTTTTATTCCTAATCATGGCATATTTAGTATTCAAAACTTGAGTCCAAAGGGAGATAGTATTAATAAGTCTCTAGGCTATACTGGTTAGCAAGGATAGTTCTTGCTTCTAGCTCTCCTACTTCCTAACCCCTCCTATTTGCTTATCCTTTATAATAATATCCCAATTCAGGAGGAGATGTAACTTTCTTTTTCCAGGAGTAGAGTTCCATAGGATATTCCTTTGAATCTTGTCAATTTCTTTAATTGTTTTTGTAGAGAGGTGAGAAAATTGCATTATATGATTAGGAATATTATTAAGAGTAGAGGTAACTAAGGTGCATCAACCAGCCATGTTTAGCCATCTAGATTTTCAATTCCCCAGTTTAGTTCTCATTTTATCAATTATAAATTAATAGTCTTTGTGATTTGATTTTATATTAATAATGGAGAAACCCAAGTAGATTACAAATTTGTCACTTAGCTTGATATTCGATTTACTTCATCCCTATTATTTTCATATTTTACGCTTATCCTTTTTAACATGATATACCAGGACAACATGATATTCATATAAGCATAAAGACTGCGATGACTATATAAAATAAAATCTCATGTATTAACCAAAAATAAGATAAGCCACATATATAACCACTATATCAATCAATAATAACTAACTTTGAAGTCCCATGATCCGAATTCAATTTTTTGATCTAAAGCATAATTGTTTTAAAACGAAATGAGCAATGGAGGTTTAATTTCATCAAAATAATTCAGTGAATACTGTAATTTCGCATATGAGATGAATAGATTTAATCACTTTAAAGTCAACTCTATACCCTTCAAACTACACGAATCAACTACAATAACAATAAAAGCAATTTGAGAAAACAAATTTCAATGTTCACAGATAAGCCATAAAAGAATCATAGACTGTCTTAGGCAAAATCGCATTGAGAGTCTAAGTTCTGAATAGGTTTAAACACGGGAGCTTGATATGAACTTTAAATAAATATAAAGTATCGCTAATAATGTCAACATATAGTGGGTTGTCGTTGTTGATAATATGTCAACATAAATCTCATTTAAAATAGCATATCTACATCGAAGAAAATAGTACTTTGATGGTCAAAGAAAAAATGACTGACCTCAGACAAACAGTGGGAGAAGGGAATGGGGTGGAGCTCAGCCAATAATCAGCAGTAAACCGCGAGAATTTTCACCTCGTAGAACCAAGAAGATGAGAGCAAATATATTGCAATTCCACAGCAATAGAAATCACTCTTTTATGTTATTTCCTCTTGTTTTCTTTCTTTATTTTTTGATATTTTTCCTATAGAATAAACTACAATTATTGTTTGAATTGATCAGAAGGTATCTGATACCGTTAATGTTCAAAACTCAAATTATTATGTTATGTATGTTCATTTCTTTTTTTTTTTTTTTTTTTTTTTTTGTGTGATGATACCCAAATCAAAATTTTACTTTAGTTCTGGATCTTAACGGTCGATAATCCACCACTTTATTTTGTGTGCTCTTCTTCGAAGATTTTTTTTATTTTAAATCCTTGTTTTTTTTGTCTTAAATAATTACTTTGTCGTTTAGAAAGATTTTATTTTTGGGTACACATATTATAAAATAAATTTAAGGGCCTCTGTTATGGCCACGTCAGATAAAAGTGCACAATCAGCTGATAAAAGTGCACTATCGAGTAGAATGATCGAGTGAAACGACCTTCAACAATGCTAACGGATTTTATCTGGCAGCCCGGGTGAGAGAAAACGGTTGAAGCATGGAGCAAAATGGAAGTGAAATGGCAGTATCAATAAATAAGGAGTAGAATGAGTATTGTAGTAGGCATCGGTTATGTTGAGAGTCTGATTCATCCCATCCCCCTTCTTTCTGGCCTCTCACCTCCTTCTGTGTCAATTTTCTTAGTCTAGCTCTATACCTTGTAACTACAATCCCCACTTGGTATTAATATTACTCTTCTGTTCTCCCTTTGTTAATTGAGAACGTTGCTGTGGTGCTTTCATTGAGAGATTCATAAAGTTGGCCTCTTAATATGAGTTTGCCTTAGATCACCAGATTCATTAAGTCGGCTGATGGAGGGCAAGGAATAGGAAGATTTTCAAGGAAACAAATGTAAATATAAAGATAGTGTTATGGGGTCGAATTTGACCGATCACGCCCCTAGTCAGCACGACCGACCGTTGAATACACGCGAGCCGAGATAGAGGGACGATCTGGGGATAATAGAAGGAACGACTTCACAACATTGTCAGTCCCTCTATAGGACGTACTCTGGTTTTGTCTTTTCAATACTTAAATAAGGATCCTCTATTATATAAAAGAATCCGAGCTTTGTAGGGGAAGAGGAGGATACAAGTTTCTTGCTCTCTCATCTCTCTAATACTTCTCGCTCTCTCTCTTTCTCTCATCTACTATTGTTGTAAAACCGATTATCAAGATCATCCTAGGGTTTATTATTTTCGATTACAATTTACCCCTTTATCTCTTTTGATTGATTTGCTTAAAAAGTATTTAACAACTTTTGAGTCAAACAATTTGGCGCCGTAAATATTTATGCCAGAACCCACGGCTCGCTCAGTCGTCAGTTATAACAACTAATCCCTTTGTACCAGGGATCCTCAAGTGCACCATGGTCCCTCTCAGAAAATAGGCGGTGAACAAGTGTAAGAAATGATGAACCGAAACGTTGCATTCAGCTAACTCCGCATACTTGCTCAATAGTAGAAGCACTTTAAGAGTATACGGCGTAAGCTAAGCTGCACAGATGTTATAGAATCTGTAGAACTGCTCCCCCAAAGCAGAGGAAGGCCACAGCCTATCATAAAGGGGTACTCATAAAAGGCACAGTACCCTGGCCTATGAACGTCAGCGTGGTCTCTCCCCGCTGGTACCATCTTTATGTGGGCAGAGATACCGTATTTAGTACAGAGGTTGTCTAAGTGCTTTTGTTCCGACTTGGAAAGCACTGGAGCCGGAGTAGTATAATCCTTGTTGAAATCGCACCGAGACAAAGAATGCCTCAGTAATAAAGCCTCCACCGTAAGAGGACTAATATCTTTTTCCACCTCCACCTCTCCGTCATCGGAAGAGGGAGGTGCATTCGATAGAACAACCGCCAAAATCCTTTCATTGTTACGGCGAGGTTTAGGCATGATTTTGGTTGAGAGAGAGAATGGCACACAGTTCAACGAAGAAGAAGGAAATTCTCGATCAAAGGAAAAAGTACAAGAATGTGAAAATATAAAGTGAAGGGTTGGAATACTCTTACAAATGACTAAAGTTCAAAATAAGTTAAACCCATCCCATATTTATTGGGTTGGATGGCGCCGAAATCAAGGCGGCAAACTTCAAATCAATGTGGGAAACAAAGTTTCAAAGTATCTGTTTTCCTACCTTGAGAATACGCAAAATAATGGCGCATGCGAATGCTAATGTCATACAAGGAAAAGTGTTTCATTTTGACGCTCTAACAGTTATGATTACTGTCTCCTACCGTTCACATCGTAACATTTTGATAAGCAAACTCTCCTTGAACGGAGGCGCCGATTTTGCCCATCGAGGATGCATCTCGCTGCAACCCTGACGAGCAGAGGTACTAACTGTATGGGGTCAAATTTGACCGATCACGTCCCTAAGTCAGCACGACCGACCGCTGATCACGCTCAACTCTAGTCCTAAAAAGGATTAGCGGTCGTTACCGATATAATCTGAGTATTTATGCCCACCGAACCCACAGAGAACTAAGGCTTAGCTGTATCTGTTCAATATCACTAAGAATAATATATTGAACAATTTTCTAAATTATAAAGTTTGAGATTTAGTAAATAACAGTTTATAGTATTTCTAACAACTAACATAGAAAATAAATAAACAGCTGAAAACTAACTATGCTTGAATTGTAACCAACTAGAATAAAGGATTAAGGTAATAGTTTCCCCTTTTGTTGATTTCATTAATTGCATGTTTCTTATAGCTTTGACTTAGTTGCCTCTATCAATCATGAACTCTCCAGCTATTATAGATCTCTATCAAGCAATTATGATAATTTACTGGACGCACTCTCTAAATTCACATTACAGTTCACTTAGATCGCACCCGAGGTATCGTTATCTCTAATCCAACCTCTAAACCATCGGTTATGACTCTCGCCTATACTCCGGGAGTGATGTTGTTCAAACAACTACCTAAATATTCACTCTCTCTCTCTCTCTGTCAATCAGATTCATAATACATAGGAACGGATAATTGAGGATCCTTTCAATTAACCAAAATCAAAACGTAGTTGAACAAATAGAGATTAACAACTAACTCAAAACTATATTAATAAAACAACAAATTCATTCCCAACAGGTTTCACCAAAACCTTAGATAACAAATTAGTTATTCATAATAGTATGTAATACTACAATATCAAAATTCATAACCAACAATGAAAAATAAGAAGAGGAAGGAAAAACTTGTTGAAGAATTTTCCACCTTGCTTTTATTGTGTCTCTGCCTCCTTAGGTCAAATATGTATCAAAAATATGTCCAACTCTCAAAAATATCATTTTTCATATATATATACCAATTAGGGTCGGGCCCAAATAATTATACCTTTTCCTACGTGAAAAAGGACAATATTTCATGTCTGGACTAGTGCGGCCGTGGCGTGGACCGCGGTGCATTGTTCGCCCTGTTATGTTTGGAACTTGGAAAAATGTAAAACATAAAAGTTATAGACCTTTTAGTTAGCTTTCCAACCATATATTGTGGTGCTTAAATGGAGTTCTGAAAAAAGGGATATGTATATATTACTAGACAGTGCGCAATATGCCTACTCGAATCTTTGTTTTGTTGCTCTATCATCTGTTGATCCCCGAATACGATCCCGGCTTAATTCCTTGGGCTTTTACTTAGAATTCAAAGCTCAAAATCACTTGAATTCATTCCATTATATCTATATAGCTCAAAATCACTCCTAAGGCATAAAACATACTGTTAGTGCAAAACACTAGCGACTAAAGCGCAAACTCAACTAAAGTGCAGTAAATTAGAGTGTAATGATCGACTAGAATACGGAATTATAGCATATCATCACACACGAGCCGAGATAGAGGGACAACCTGGGAATAATAGAAGGAACGACTTCACAACATCGTCGGCCCCTCTATAGGACGTACTTTGGTTTTGTCTTTTCAATACTTAAATAAGGATCCTCTATTATATAAAAGGATTCGAGCTTCGTAAAGGAGGAGGAGGATACAAGTTCTCTTGCTCTCTAATCTCTCTAATACTTCTCTCTCTCATTTACTATTGTTACAAAACCAATTATTAAGATTATCCTAAAATTTATTATTTTCAATTATGATTTACCTCTTCATCTCTTTTGATTGATTTGCTTAAGAAGTATTTAATAACTTTTGAGTCAAATAAATAGTAGTGACACAAATAAAGATGGAAAAAATAGAGAAACTATAGTTAGTCAAACTATCCAGGAAAGCTCGTATATGTCAAGGATTAATCCAGCAGTTTATATATAATTGGTTATCTGTTGGAGGCCTAGCATCTGGAATACTCTTCCTAGAAGATGGTTGTAGAACTAGTTGCTCTTTAGGTATATTAGTTATTTTGTTTGTTATGGTAATATTCATAATTATTACCGGAAAAGAAGTGGGAGATTGATTTTACTGCTAATAAGGGATAAATTATATCATTGAATATTATACTATATTAGCTACTTAGTAAGCGCTTGGACATGAATTTCAAAAAAAGAATTAATTTTGAAATTTTATTAAAATTTAAAATGAACATAAAATTATGTTTGGTTATAATTTTTACAATATATTAGGATGTCTTTTTTTCGAAATCATGAAATATGATTTATGCCTTACAGCTTGTAAAAGAATATCAAAATCATTTCAATTTGATTATCCTACCTAAAATAAACAATAAAAATGCTAGTGTTTAACTTTTATTGTATTCTACTTTACTGCAATATACAGAAGATGCAAAATCAATATCATATTTTTTAATTCTGCTAACACACAGAGAAAGTATGAAAGCAGGCATAGCCACATATTTCTCATAACCATATAATCAAACTTCCAGTAGGCGGAGTTCAAGTATCAATTAGGATTGATGTTCCGCCATTAATCGGCAAAGATGTATTTGCCAAAGATAAAAAACTGATAGGGTCATTTTATAAATTTTAAAAATATAGGATAAATTTGTAAAACTAAAAACTAGCAAATTTTCATTTCAATTGAAAAGGTGGCGACAACCAGTTTTTCAAATTTGAAAATGAATTTTCAATTGAAAAAGAAAAAATTGGTAAGAATGGGATAACGTTATTTTCAAGAAAATTTGAAGAAAAAAAAGGAAAAATTGTGGCATTTGGACATGAATTCCGATTTTTTTTTCAAATTTGAAATTTCGCTAAAATTTGAATTGAAGATGAAGTTGTGTTTAGTTATAATTTTTGCAACATATTTCAATGTCTTTTTTTTCAAAACCATGAAACATGATTTTACACCCCACAACTTGTAAAAATATCAAAGTCACCTAATTTGATTATCCTATTTGAAATAAACATTCAAAATGCTATTGTTGAACTGTTATTATATTCTGCTTTACTGCAATACACCGAAGATGCAAAATCAACTATGACTGATGTTCCACCATAAGCCGCCAAAGATGTATCTGCCAAAAATAAAAAATTGATGGAGTCATTTTATAAATTTTAAAAATATATGGTAACTTTGTAAAACTAAAAACTAACAAATTCCTACTTCAATTGAAAAAATAATGAGAATCAGTTTTCAAATTTAAAAATGAATTTTTAAGTGAAAAAGGAAAAATTGGTAAGAATAAGATAACCGAACATTGGTTTCAAAAAAATTGAATAAAAAGAAAAATATTGTATGTCCAAACGGGAATAAGGCAGTGAATGAAAAAGAATCTCAAAAAAAAGGAAGAAGGAATCACAACCACACAAATGAATGAACGATATCAACCAATTTGAAATTTCTAAATGATAGGAGTATATTTTGCTCCGTAGGTGCTTGTTTTCTTCTTTGAAAAAAAGTTCTTTCTTCAAACTACTAAAGAAATCCGCAGTGAAATTCTTCTTACCAATTTTCAACTCAACAATCTGCTATATTTATGAAATTTTCTGTTGCGTATTCTCTTCTAAGAGGGAGGTTCTTTCTTGTCAAGTAAACTAGTATCATTTTTGCTTTCTTCAGTAATCTGGAACATTTACAAGGAGTTCAGTTTGAGATAGGGCTGTCCAACGGGACGGGACGGGACGAAATTAACGGGATGGGACAGGACGGGACGATATTTAAGCGGAACGATGGCGGAATGAAACGAAACGGAACGGGACGGGACGGGTTCATGGGCCTTAAGTGTATTTTTTTATAAAAAAAAGACTTTAAAAATTACTATGTTTTTAAAGTTTGCAATGGCTAAATTTTTGACTTACTATCGAATAAACTTAAATGTTACTATGTTAAAATTAAATTAGAAAAATAAGTAAAGAATTATAAAATATTATAACAAAAGACTTATAATGAAATATTCTACTAATTATATATTTATAATACAATTATAATTTATTTAATATAATTTTAAAGTATTAACTATCAAGTAACTAAGATAATTCATAAAAAACTTTAATGCTTAGAACCTTTTACTTTAAAAATAGAACATTCAAATCTCAAACACAAATATAATTCATTTGTAGTAGGAAGGATTCTGTTTGATTCTTAGTAGCCAATTACAAATTATCATACTAACATTTGTAAGCTCCTATATAGCTTCTTTCTACCCAGTTTTTTACTTTATTTCTCTCTTCTCTCTCTTTCTCTCTCTGCTCGAGAGAAAATCCTCAATACAGAGCCGAGGTAGCCTAGTTCGGAGAATCACCAAAACAAATCTAAAGAATATCAAAACCTGTGTTTTGATCCGGTTTTCTTGCATCGGGTATTTAACGATTTCTTCACTACTTAGGGCTTGGAAAACGATTTCTTCACTACTTAGTCTCAGCAAAGAACTCGACCAATCCGAAAACAGGAAAGTTGAAAATTAAAACAAACAGAACCCATAAATTCCTCTCATCTGTAAAAATTCCTGGTAGGTATCCTTTACAGAGGAATTATCTTTTCTCCAAGGTAAATAAAAATCTAAAAATTCTGCACTTTCCAGCAGAATATATTTAAATCACTGTCTGGAGTAATATTAAACATCACCCCCGCTTCATTTTTCTCTCCATCTAGGGTTTTGAAATTTCGAGGTTTCTTTTTTGTTGTTGTTGAAGAATCATAGCATTTCTACTTGTATAGTAGGGTTTTCCAGTTCGCTTTACAGTATAAAACAGGGGCAGACAGCTAACTCTGGTTTTGCTCTGTGGTATAATTGCTATATTTCTTGTTCTTTCGAAGGCGCACCCTTTTTCTTTTTGTAAAAACGGTCAAATTGCGGGATATTGAACAAAATATTTTTCAAAGTTTGGTATTATACTAAATCTGTAAAAATAATTTTACATAAGTTTTCGCTAAAAATAAATGACAGCTTCAGGGAATTTGATTCACACATCTACTGATCTACAGACCTATACTTCCTTGCAATCCTCTCCGGCTCTTCAGTTTTGTGAGCCTTTCGCTGGCCATTTTCTCTCACAGATCTACAAATCTATCCTTTCGCTATTTCTAGTTGACCCTTCGCTGGAAGAGCTTTTCGCTGGCCATTTTCTCTCACGGGTTTTTTGAATTCTTGCTTTTCGCCGGCGATTTCTCCGGCAACCCCTGCTCTTTTCTTCCTATTCTCTCTTCTGCTTTGTGGGTGTGTATGGGTGTGTGTGGGTGTGTTCTGTTTTCTTGGACACGTACCTTATTTTTCCGGCAAGCTACAATACTTTCGGCGACTCCCGTTCATGTTTTCAGCAGGGCGCAGCAGAACTACACGTTCTGATAAGCTTCAGAAAAACTTGCCCCAGGTACTAGTCACGGCGAAGAGGCCAGTTCGCGACGTTTGGGAGTGAAGAGCTAAGCAACACCGACCCGGGACGTGCAAGAATTGGTAGCAGTTGACCTTGGGCGCATCAAAGCCTACTTTCAGGTTTTTCCACCGGGAGTTGGTACCTCCCGCTCTCTTGTTTACTTTGAACACCTTTTTGCGTATTCCAGCTGACATTCCGTGTGAGGCTTACTCTGTTGCTATCTAATTTGCATCTTTTTGCATATTCCGCTGTAGTTCTCCATAGTCGGTTAGAGGGATAGTGGCCGCAGCAGGGGATAATAGTGTAAGGTCATATCCTCGGGGGGTGGGGGCGGTGGCGGGGGTGAGTAGGCGGCAGGGAGTGGTACTTCAAGTAGGTCAGGAGGTAAGGGTGGGAAGAGGGTAGCGAACGCTCATAGATTAAGTATTGGATCGTGGAACATATGCACTCTGACGGGTAAGTCCATTGAGTTGGCGAAGGTTCTTCAGAAGAGGAGGGTTAACATAGAATGTGTCCAGGAGACTAGGTGGAAAGGGTCGAAGGCGATGAATGCGGACGGGTTTAAACTGTGGTATTCTGGGGTCGTGACAGGTAAGAATGGAGTGGGCATCTTGGTAGATAGGGATCTAAGGGAGTCCGCGGTCGAGGTTAGGCGAGTGAATGATAGGTTAATGTCCATTAAGTTGGTTATTGGGGGTTGCGTCCTCAACGTCATCAGCGCTTACGCGCCGCAAGCGGGCTTAGACGAGGAGGCTAAGAGGCGCTTTTGGGTGGGCTTGGATGATCTGGTGACTATTATTCCCCAATCTGAGAAGTTAGTTATTGAAGGGGACTTTAATGGTCATATTGGGGCTGATGCTGGTGGTTATGGTGAGGTGCACAGTGGCTTCGGCTTTGGGGTTAGGAACAGAGGAGACACGTCACTGCTTGATTTCGCCAGGGCTTCCGAGCTTCTGATTGCGAACTCGACATTTCAGAAGAGGGAGGAGCATTTGGTCACCTTCAAGAGTTCGGCGGCGAGGACTCAGATTGATTACCTCCTCCTCCGAATGAGCGATAGGGGTATGTGCAAGGACTGCAAGGTTATTCCGAGAGAGTCCCTTTCGACTCTTCATAGACTCCTAGTAATGGATGTCGGTCTCTGGGTGAAGAGGAAGAGGAGGGGTGCTCGGGGACAACCGCGGATTAGATGGGGTGCTTTGACTAAGGAGAAAGCACAGGAGTTGGAGAGGAGGTTAGCTGAGGGCGAAGCTTGGAGAAATTCTGGGGAAGCGAAAGCTATGTGGTCAGAGACGGCGAACTTGGTTAGGGAGGTAGCACAGGACGTGCCCAGGGTAGCCAAAGGCTATTCAGGCAGACATCAGGGTGACTGGTGGTGGAACGATATAGTCGAAGGAAAAGTGAAGGTGAAGAAGGCGGCGTTTGCTAAGTTGGCAGGGAGCACAAGTGAGGAAGAATGGAGAGCGAACAGGGAGATCTACAATGTGGCGAGGAAAGAAGCAAAGCTGGCGGTTACGGAAGCTAAAAACACAGTGTTCGGTCGCATGTACGAGGAACTAGGGGAGAAAAGCGGGGACAGGAAGTTATTCCGATTAGCTAAAGAAAGGGAAAGGAAGGCGCGTGATCTTGACCGAGTTAGGTGCATCAAGGGCGAGGTTGGTAGAGTTCTGATGGGGGAGTCTCAAGTGAAGCAGAGGTGGCAGGCGTACTTTCGAAACTTACTTAACGGGGAGGGGGATCGTAACATAGAGCTAGAGGAGTTGGGGCATTTAGAGCAACATAGAGACCTTAGGTACTGCAGGCGCATTAGGGCGGAGGAGGTCATGGGGGCTTTGCGTAGGATGAGTAGGGGTCGAGCGATCGGGCTTGACGTGATCCCGATGGAATTCTGGAAGTGCATAGGTAGGTCAGGAGTGGAGTGGCTTTCCCGGTTGTTCAATGCGATCTTCAGGACCAAAAGAATGTCGGAGGAGTGGAGGTGGAGTACATTGGTGCCCTTGTACAAGAACAAAGGGGACATCCAGTGCTGCAACAACTATAGGGGTATCAAATTAATAAGTCACACCATGAAGGTCTGGGAGCGGGTGATCGAGGCGAGGGTGAGGGAGATGACATCTATATCTGTGAACTAGTTCGGTTTCATGCCGGATCGCTCCACTACAGAAGTTATCCACCTTTTTAGGAGGCTAGTAGAGCAGTTCAGGGATAAGAAGAAGGACCTGCATATGGTGATTATCAACTTGGAGAAGGCGTATGGAAGTGCTATGGAGGTGCTTCGAGGCGAAGAGCGTGCCGGAAGCCTACATCAGAGTAATCAAGGACATGTACGATGGAGCTAAGTCTAGGGTTAGGATGGTGGGTGGAGACTCAGGCCATTTTCCAGTGGTTATGGGGCTCCATCAAGGATCGGCGCTTATCCCTCTCTTGTTTGCCTTGGTGATGGATGCTCTAACCCGACATATTCAAGGGGATGTGCCTTGGTTTATGCTATTTGCTGATGACATAGTCTTGATAGATGAGACGAGGATCGGTGTTATTGAGAGGTTAGAGGTATGGAGATAGATTCTCGAGTCTAAGGGTTTCAAAATAAGTAGATCTAAGACAGAATACCTGGAGTGCAAGTTTAGTGCCGAGCCGATAGGCAGGGATGGGATGATTGGATCTGAAGTCATCGCCAAGAGGGACAGTGTCAGATATCTTGGGTCGGTAATTCAGGGGGACGGAGAGATTGACCGGGATGTCACTCATCGTATAGGAGCGGGGTGGTCAAAGTGGAGGCCTACATCAGGAGTCCTGTATGACAAGAAAGTTCCACAGAAACTCAAGGGGAAATTTTATAGAGCTGTGGTTACACCTGCCATATTGTATGGGGAGGAGTGCTGGCCAGTGAAGAACTCTCATGTTCATAGAATGAAGGTTGCGGAGATGAGAATGCTCAGGTGGATGTGCGGGCTCACCAAGTTAGATAAGATTAAGAATGAATTTATTCGAGAGAAGGTGGGGGTGGCCCCGGTGGATGATAAGATGCGAGAAGCGAGGCTGAGGTGGTTCAGGAATGTGCGGAGGAGAAGTCCTGATGCCCCGATGAGGAGTTGTGAGCGGCTTGCGATGGCCGGTGTATGGAGAGGCAGATGGAGGCCTAATAGGTATTGGGGAGAGGTGATTAGGCATGACGTGGCTAGAATGCGGGTTTCCAAGGACATGACCCTTGATAGGGAAGTCTGGAGGTCTAGTATCAGGGTTGTAGGATAGGGGCTTCTAGAGTTTTTCGCACTCCTCACCCAGGGTTGGGTGAGGCTTGGCAGGGCTATCCATAGATGATTTATGTATTGGATTGTGTCTCCCTTATGATAGTTATTTATGGCAGTTACTGTCTGATATTATTGCATGCTATTTTATTTATGGTTCTTATGTTTAGATAATTATTTACGCTATTTCTACTGGAGTTACTAATTCTCTTTTATTTTTATTTTTGTTTTTCCTTTCCTTCACTGAGCCGAAGGTCGATTGGAAACAGCCTATCTGCCCTTTCGGGTAGGGGTAAGGACCATCTACATATTATCCTCCCCAGACCCCAGTTTGTGGGACTATACTGGGTAGTTGTTGTTATATAGCTTCTTTCTAACTTATTAATAATACTTCTTGGACATTCTACTGGAATTGGCAATGTTGATTGATGTTCCATGAGCTCCATGTCGTCATCGCTCCCAATGGTAAGTATCTCATTGTATTCTTCTTCTTCCCTAGTGGTTAAATTTTCAAAACCAAAATTTCTTCTTTCTGAATTAATCCAATCTCTAAATAATACGGAAATCTCTAGACTGTCCTCCGCTAATGTATGTCTGTGATCTCCAATTTGAAATCTTGCCGCGCTAAAAACACTCTCTGATGCTACTAATGATGCTTGAATAGCCAGGATATCTCGGGCCATAATTGAAAGTGTTGGAAAAGCCTTGCCATGCTCCCTCCACCATGACAAAAGTTGTTCCTTGCCTTCTTCATCTTTAATATTTTCTAATCTTTGATTAAGATAAGAATCAAATTCATCATCAATAGAGGAATCAAAACATGTTATATCATCCACATCTTCCCATAAAACTTCTGCTCCAGACTTAGAAGTAGAAGAAGCAGTTTTAGTACTAGTTGTATCCATAGATTTATATTTATCAAACATTGATCTAGCATAAGAATATATGCTAGCTTGGAAATTTTCGAGAGAAGGTTGTTCATTTTCTTGAATTTCTAAATTCTCATAAATTTTACGAACAAGTCGCTTTGATCCTCTTAGTTTTAAAGTTGGGTTAAGTAGAGTAGAAATTAAATAAACTTCGAGAATAGGGATCAAATACTTTTTAAATTTTAAAATTATTTCTTTAACGGACGGTGCATAAGTTGGATTTGTTTTAAACTTACTAAATACAACAAAAATTCCACAAATGTATCATAATATTTGTGTTATAGTAGGATAATATATACCAGAAAATTATTTTGTAGCATAATAAAATTTTTCTAAAAATTTAGTAAGCTCTCTGATCTCATCCCAATCAGAATCAACAATTTGATCAACAAGGTAAGCATTATGCATATTAAATACTTTTTGGATAGGCCCGATAATCATAAGCAAATTTAGAATTCCACCTAATACAAATATCTTTTCGAATTTTTCTAAATGGAAGCCCAGCACTAGCACATTGTTGAGAAAATTCACAAATTCTACTTTATTTATGAGCACGAAAAATATAGCCACAAGCATATTGTAATTTACTACAAGCATCACAAAATAAATTAAGACCATATTTTACAACCAAGTTAAAAATATGGCATGCACATCTAACATGAAAAATTATTGAATTAATTGGATAGAAGCATTATTTAAGGTGATAGTTAAAACTTTATTAACGAGTCCATTAAAATCAAGTATAACAGTAGTTGCAATATATGCTCCAATGTGTTTTGAATCAACAAATTTATAACCTATAATACATTTTCACAAGTTCCAGTGATGATCAACCCAATGACATGTAACAGTTAAATAATCACAACCATTAGGACTATGACCTATATTAGATGTGATAGACACTTTACAATCTAAGTGAAAAAATACACAACGAATATACTGAAGATATTCGATTTAAAATTTAAAAACATCATTTCTAACTGTGGTCTAAGGAAAACTTTGAAAAGCAGGGTTATAAGTTTCTTGTATATAATGCACAAAAGCAGGATGAGAAGGAAAAGTAAAAGGCAAGCAACAGACAGCCACCACTCTGCTAACTTCTTACGATCTCTATCTTTGTTATATTTGCATAAAACATGACCAAAAGCAGGGTCAAGTTGTTGTTGAATTTGATTAGAACCAAAGAACTGATGGTAGGATCTATAATTTTTTCGGCTTCTATGTTAGCTTGCATCCATAAAGATTTCTTATCATTTATTAAGTGTCTAGTTAAACCCCCCGTCCCACCACTTGTTGAGTGTGCAAATACTTGCTTACATATTGGCATATAGCACGATGATTGACTATATAAGGTTTAAAAAAATTTCATACAAGTGATGTTTTGGGACGTTCAGCCTTAGGCTTACCCCTTACAGGGGGTACAGGGGGTAAAGCTCCAGACTGAGATTGACTCTAAGTTGGAGCTTGTGTTGCGGGACTAGTGGGTGTTTCATCTAATTCTTCTTCCTTATTTTCTTCATCCTCAAAAAAAATATCATTGCCAAATTGTCTTTGTAAAGTTTCATGATCTAATTGTTCTCCGACATGAACATCATAAAATGTGAAGGGTTGAGAAAATGAAATTTCATCAACATGAGTCATTTCATCAATATCCTTTCTAACTCTAGGTCTAGGAGAAGGGTTAGGATTAGGATTACTACTACTTTCACCTTTACTATTTTTTTTACTATTTTTTTTTAAATGCCAAATACATTTTTAGGTGTCATAATCTAAATATGAAATTAAATTAAAAAGGCTAACACAAATATTAAACACACAAATGAAATATGAAAATATAACACGTAAAGTAAGCACAAAAATTAAGCACTAAAATGATACGCAAAAATTATATATTAAAATTAGGAGATGGAACAGTGCACCGTGATTAAATATTGAAACTTGAAGAAATTTCTCAAATATTATTCCAAATACTTGATGAATTAATTTGAAGTTTGAAAGTTGCTCCAAAAAATTTTCCAAATACTTGAAAGTTGAAACTTGAAAGATAGCGCTTGATATTTGATAGTAACAAAATTGAGAAAATAATATAGAATATAGATAGGATATTAGAATGAAAGAGATTTGAGGGAGAAGATTGATTTTTCATAGGAAAAAATAAAGAAGAATGAGGGGTATGTTATAAAATAAAAGCAATTTAGTAAAACATGAACAAGATATATAAGCAACTTAGTGAAACATGAACAAGAAATGTAGATAGAGAGAAGGAAGTGATTTTCTTCTTCAATTGTGTGTATTTTCCTATCTATTACAAGGCCTTTATATAGGCATAAAAAGTGAAGAAAATATGTCATGGAAAATGTCATTGAACATACAAAATATGTCATTGAATATGTCATTAAGCATTTGAGATGAAGATCATGGAAGATGAGTAGACATCCAACATAATATGATATTTGTCATAATATTCCCCCTTTGGATATCCATAGATAATGTGCCTTGTTAAAACCTTACTAGGAAAAAACCCTATGGAAAAAAATTCGAGTGAAGGAAAAAGAGTACACATGTATAGAAATATGTCTTTTTGTTGCCTCGTTAAAAACCTTGCAAGGAAAACCCAGTGGGACAAAACCTTGTAAGGGAAAAAGAGTGCAATGTGCATTAACTCCCCCTGATAAGAGCATCAATTCACATCATTGGGCCTTCGCATCCCGATCTTGTACTAAGATTGACGTTGGTAGAGATTTTGTGAACAAATCAGCTATATTATCACTTGAACGAATCTGTTACACATTGATATCACAATTCTTTTGAAGATCATGTGTGAAAAATAACTTTGATGAAATGTGATTTGTCCTATCTCCTTTTATGAATCCTCCCTTCAATTGAGCTATGCATGTTGCATTATCTTCATACAAAATTGTGGGTAGTTTGTCACATTCGAAACCATATTTTTCTCAAATAAGATGTATTATAGATCTCAACCACACACACTCTCGACTTAACTTCATGAATAGAAATTATATATGCATGATTAGATGAAGTATTCATGATTGATTGCTTAGTCGATTGCCAAGATATGACAATGCCCCCATATGTAACACATAGCATGTTTGAGATCAAGCCTTGTATGTGTTAGATAAATACCCCGCATCAGCATAACCAACAAGATCGGGATTGTAATAATTTCCATAAAATAATCTCATATCGGTAGTCCCTATTAGATACCGCAATATGTGTTTGATCCCATTCCAATGCCTCATTATAGGGGCAGATCTATATCTTGCTAAGACATTAACTGACGCCTTGTAGTGTGAGCAAGATACATTAGTGCATCAATTGCACTAGGATATGGTACTTCAGGATCAAGAAGTTCTTCATTATTTTCATGAGATCGGAATGAATCTTTATTTATATCAAGTGATCATACAACCATCGGGGTACTCAATTGATGTACTTTATCCATATAGAATCTCTTTAAAATATTTTGATTGATGGACAAAAATTTCATCTTTCATATTTGTAGACCAAGATAAAATTTTATCTTTCTAAGATCTTACATTTCAAATTCTTTCATTAAACTTTCTATTACTTTATGACGCTCCCCGGGAGTTCTAGTGATATTTTAATCATCAACATATACGGCGATTATAACAAATTCAAATTCAGGTCCTTTTATAAAGGCACAAGGACAAATTGAATTATTCTTGTACCCTTCTTTGAACAAGTATTTTCTCGGACAATTATACCATATGTGCCCATATTGTGTCACTCCGCATAAGGATTATTGAAGCCTTATTTAATAAATTTCTTGAAAATCATAATATGCTTCAGAACAATTTAAATCCTTCAATGGATTCCATTTTACGCATATCAAGTTTTTTTTTTATGTATTGCCATATTAAAACCTGAAATGACTATATCCACCACAAGAGAATATGTCTCTATATAATCAATGCCGGGATACTTTCAATCTTCCTGTAACACAAGTCGTCTTTATGTTTATCGACTTGACCTTTTCCACACAAGAATACAATTATACCTCCAATGGCTTTATATTGTCATGTGTTGGGACTATCCGTCCAATTTCACATTTTTCAGGTGAAATCAATCTTGATTGCGTATTTTATTTTATTTTGGCCAATCATTTATCAGTAGATTTGAGCTCAAGATCCTCGTCAATATTAATAATATTGAGCGCTACATTATATTAACAATATCGTCGACGATCACTTTATGCCGGTTCCATTATTATCTAGACATAACTTATTGAGATCTCTTTATCTCATTATTTCAGGTACATGAGCCTCTCCCATGAGGTCTTATGAAGTTTTATGTCGTGGTGCTCTTCTAGAGCATTTGCCTCCTTATTATGACCATTTTGAATATTTGCACCTCTCCTTTTTCAAGGAGTTTATCTTTGGAACCGATTGGTATGTTATGCTTTATGCATGACATAGACTCTGTCCCCCATGGACTTTATTCTATTTGGAACATTAGCAACTGAAATATGACATTTAGCTTTGGGTCAGCAAATGTGTCTGGCAGTAATTTGTAAATGAATTATCACTTGAACTTCAAGTTCATATTTTTTGTACGAGGATCTATATGTATTCATAATAATTCATTTCACATAT
This sequence comes from Nicotiana benthamiana, assembly GCA_034376525.1. Classification (NCBI taxonomy): domain Eukaryota; kingdom Viridiplantae; phylum Streptophyta; class Magnoliopsida; order Solanales; family Solanaceae; genus Nicotiana; species Nicotiana benthamiana. Next base: position 86,415,384 of record CM067326.1, read on the forward strand.
TACTTTCTCAGCTGTCATTTTCTCCCCCTAATGTTGGGATCACCAACACATTTCACAACCTTCTGTGGGAATCCATCTTTGTGCATTGTGGTGGCATAATTAAATCATATAGCACATACATATTTCTATATAAAATTATTTGGTTCCTGACCCTGAACCGATTGTGATATGGGAAATTTTCATAACTTGGCTAGATGCGAGCAAGTGTTGTTGTATAGTAAACAATACATCTCATATAAAATTTCGTTTTTGAGAGTTCTGTTCTCATACCAATGATTTAGCTATAATTGGAGGCATACAATTTTTTGCTAAACCAACTTGGATTTAAACCAGTGTTATTAAGATAAATCATCATAATTTATATTCTGGAACTGTGCTCTAATAATTTGAGCAAGCAATCTTGTAAAAACCAAACTGCAAGTTGATACAAATGCACATGTGACCATAGAATAGATGCATCTATTAAAATCAGATAATAGTAAACGGTCCACATGGCTGGTGACTGGGCCCATATATTTATCACCTTTTATTCGTTTCAGAAATCAAGGGATTCAATCCCAACCTTAACTGGTATATCATGAGAATTAGCAGCACAAGAGAATTCTTGAAGAATCTTCTATTCTTCAATATACGCCAATGAATTCTCAATTAATTTTTCGCATCATAATTGAACCGAGATGGTCAACCGGTTATGCCAACTAATATTTTTTTTAGTAAACCTCTAATTTACTTGTAGCATATGTTTCAAGCATCATGTTTATATTTGTGTAGTACAAATAGACAGAAAAACGAGTAACATTTCATATTTACCAGGTATGATTATAGAAATATGAAGATATTCAATATTCCTTTTATTTATAGTCTCAACATGTCAACCACTTTGACTTATACATTTGAAACTCAAAAAGTTTCTTTTGAGACTTTTCAATATCAATATCATGAATAATTTTATTCATCAGGATAGTAACAAAAATAGTTCTTTCGGATCATTTAACAACTTTTGTACTACAAGATCTTTTATCATATCATTCATATGATAAATGTCTCATTCAGGGAGAAACTTATATCATAATAAATTGTCATGGTCAAAATCATCATAAGAAAAATTATTTCTTGCTTTAATTTTTCCTTTAATAACTTTTATAAGGCATGCCAAAATATTTTGGCATATCACATGTACGAGACCGATGATATATTCATGTAACCACACAATAATATTTATTCTCTTTATTTCACTCAAACCTCTCTTAAGGGTGAGTTGTGTGGTATTCATCCAAGCATGCCTTATGTATTTATTCATTACGGTTATCATATATTACCACATTCACATATAGGAATGAATCTGCATTTTCAATGCTTATCACAAGTCACATTTTCTTCAAGGAATGGATCATAATCAGTGACGTGCTTTATTATTTTCATACCAATTTGATGGTAACCATTGCCTTCAAATTTGAAGGACTATTTTGAGAATCTTTATTATTCTCCTTTTATAATCACAGTGATGATTATTATTGTTTCGATCTTTGGAACGCTCACGTTCATTGTTCAACCACTTCTTCATTTAGACTTATTATACGTCGTTGTCACATTCACTTCAAGAATGGAGCAAATCAAGTGGGACAATTTTCATGCCTTTAATGAAAAATATATTATTTTTCTTTAGTCATCACTATATCATCAATATGGTAAAATGAGACTCAAACCTAATGTCTTACCAATATAAATGCATATTAGGCCATAATGAATTGGGACTCATACCTAACTCTTATTATTATGGTGCATCCGGATTTAATCCTAATGTCTTACCCTCAACCAATTGTATAATATGTTAAACGATATTGAGATTCATTTTCAAGCCTTAATTTCAATCACATGCTAAGAAAGTTGTACACAAGTAATTTGCAACTTAGCAAATCAATTTGCTTTCTTAAATAAGTAAAATCTCAAATCATTGTAAAGCTTTATCAATTATTTGTAGCATCTATAAAAAAAACAATCGTTTGTATGTCTAGTTAGTGCATGCATCATTAAATTATTCAAGTTAATAAGCATGACTTAAAGTGTACTGAATACAGGTAGGACAATATTGGCCAAAAATATGAATACTCTTATTGCACTAAGGTCTTTATCAAGCAATTTTAGTAATAATTTGGCTAAGTGATTTGACATGCTACATAACTGATATTGTTACTTTTCTAGATTGACCATGTAAAAGAATTATATGTGCACCTAAAGAATATAAAAATTTTAATAACGTAAAATCTATACCTACATAGTATCTCCATGTGTACTAATATTCTGTATTTAGGCTTGTCAAAATAAATAGTTAAATGTAGCTAGTGTAGTATATCATGTTATACTACACAATAATGTATAATCACGCATTATTTTAGGTGTACCCAAGTACTTAAGCATGTAACTAGATATACTTGAATTCAATAAGAAAATAGACTTGAAAACAAAAACAATTTCAAGTAACCTCATTATTACTAACATGTTTTATTTCTACACAGAAGAAGATGAATAATCAATAAAAACTTCTTGGATTTAGTCAAAGTAGGATGTAATATTTTAATGATGCAAACACTATTTATATTCATATTTTGGATACGTACTACTGTCAAGAAAGTATTCTTGTTATCTAAGTCTATTGTTGATTACTTCTATTTATATTTTAATAATGCAAATCAATTAAGAAGCAGTTTATTAAAATCATTACATCTTTATTCATAAATAAAGAGATCATGGTGAAGTATGAGTATCTTTCTCTTTCTATTTTTGTTTTTAAACATAATTGAGAAAAACTAAGTATCCAACAAAATATATCATTATTCTTACAAAAAAGAGAAACATGTTGTACCCGATAATTTTAATTCAGAGTCGAGAATTTTAAAAGAAGATAACATCGTGATGGTTAGAGACTCGTGCTGATAACGTGTTATAAAATAAAATCAATTTAGTAAAACATGAACAAGAAATATAAGCAACTTAGTGAAACATGAACAAGAAATGTAGATAGAGAGAAGGAAGTGATTTTCTTCTTCAATTGTGTGTATTTTCTTATCTATTACATGGCCTTTATATAGGCATAAAAAGTGAAGAAAATATGTCATGGAATATGTCATTGAACATACAAAATATGTCATTGAATATGTCATTAAGCATTTGAGATGAAGATCATGGAAGACGAGTATACATCCAACATAATATGATATTTATCATAATAGGGTATTTATAGTAGAAAATAAGGCCAAAGTGTAATTTAATAAACTTAGAGGTTATATTAAAAGTTTGGGGGGTGTAGGAGGTGTTATGGGGGGTGTAGGGCCTGTTTGGACCATTGGCAATGGCTATTTTTCCCATTTAAGCCATTAGCCAACGGCTAGTTTTTTAAAAAAAAAATATGGCGGGACTCGGGACGGGAGGAGACAAACGGGATGAAATGGCCGTCCCGTCCCATCTCATGTCCCGTTTAACATTGGCCCATCCATTTAGCTTGAAGCAGGACGAGACGGGACGGAGCGCGAGACGGACGACAGCCATAGTTTGAGAGGAAGCACCACTTCTTATCAGACGGATCCAAGATTTTAAGTTTATGGGTTCCTGTCGCAATTTGAAATTAATATACAATAATAACTGGGTTCATAAACAGATATTTAATAAAAAAAATTTAACAAAATATAGGATCTATCAAAAGTTACTGAGTTTCTTCAGAATTCATATTTTACGTGCTAGATCCGCCCCTACTTCTTATCGAATTAACATTTTATAATATTATTTTATAACAATGACTCTATTCTATCTTTATCATTTACCAATACGTGCAAGTTTTGTTATTTTGTAATGAATCATTAGGAGTCTCCGGCTGGATAACAAGTGTTCAAATTTAGCAACTATAAAGATTATATTTGATCAGAGTTATATAACATAAGCGAAAATAAAGTTGCTTCCAAACTTAATTTGTGATTGAACCAGTCAATTTGTTTTCGGGCAAGTCAACACGGTAATTCTCTTATCCCAGCTCTGAGGCCTGGCAAAACAGTTCTCATTATTTTGACATAACAGTCAAATTCCAATTTTATTTGGAATTGCCCCGGTTAACAGATTTGACACTGCAATTTTAACTTAAACCCATTTGATCAGTTCAAGATTGGGCCAGATATTGATCCATTAATTTGTGAACTCAGTACATTTTGACGTAAATTATTTTTGCTCATCTAAAATTGGACTGATTTTTAATTCAAATTGATTCATGAGCAATTTTGCTAAATTGAAATTTGTAAAAAGTCTTATTTGATTGTTAAATAATTTATAAAAAAATAATGCACATTAATTAAAGCTTGATAAGAGTTGGTTGGGTTGGGCTATGACCCAAATTTTAGTCCAACTAGATGCAACTCATTTCAACCCAAGTTACTTTTAGGTAGGTTAATGATTCACACATTTATTGGCTTAGCTCATTTTGACCCTCCCAAGATGAAATGACCTGGTAGGTCATTTTGAGTTTTAGCCTTCATTTCCGTGTTCTAAGACCTCGATTAGCCCCATCAATATTCTTCGATTTACATGTGTAGTCCGTATCTTATTTCGAAAAGTTTTTATGCGAAATGATTTAAGTTGACTACGGCGAACAATTTATATAAACGGACCAATCTGAGTGTTTTAACAATTTCAGTATGTTCATATCGTGATTTCGGACTTGGGCGTATGCGCCGAATTGAATTCGGAAGTCCTTGACTCATTTTGATATGATTTGTTGAAAACTAGTAATTTGAAGGTTTAAGAAATTCTGAAGTTTGACCATAGATTGATTTTATTGCTACCAAGTTCGAATTTCGGTTCTAGAACTTGGTATAGGTTCACTTTAATACTTAAGACTTGTATGTAAAAATTGGTGCAAAACAAATTAATTTGATAGGATTTGGACACTCGGTTGTGAATTTAAAAGTTCTTGAGTTTCTTTGAAAATTTCATGTATTTTAATATCTAATTCGTAATTTTAGGTGTTATTTTGGTGTTCTGATCGCGCGAGTGAGTTCGTATGATGTTATTACATTCGCGTGTATGTTTGGTTTGGAGGGGCTTAGGTGAGTTTCGAATAAGCTATGGATCAATTTTGGACATAGATGATTTGTTGGTTCAGTTGTTGATGCAGTCTGAGAATAAGGAATTCATTTTTCGCAAACGCGAAGCAGTGGGGGTTAACCCTTCGCGAACGCAATATTCCTCTCGCAAATGCATAGTATAAGTAGGGACCTGGGAGAAGTTGGTCAGTTGTTCTACGCGAGCGTGAGCCTAGGCTCGCGAACGCGGAGGTCAGTAGGTTGTAATGGTTCGCGAATGCATCATGTTTCTCGCGAATGCGATTAACACCCGATGCCCCGTCATTAAAACTTCTAAAATCGGGAATCATCCTCTTTTTTACTATTTTCAAGTTTGAGCTCGGCCTAGAGGCAATTTTGAAGAGGTTTTTCATCCCAACTTCATAGGTTAATATATTTTAGCCTGTTCATTACACTTTCATAAAATACCATTAATCTTAACCTTTAATCTATGCTTTTCCATGGTTGAAATTATGGACTTAGGTAGAAATTAATAATTTTGAGAAATTAAGGTCGGATTTCAAAACTAATCGCATAACCGAGCTCGGGGGTGAATGGATAATTGAATTTTGGTGCGAATCTCAGGTTTTGACCAAGCGAGCCTAGGGTTGACTTTCTTCAAAAACATTAATGATTGAATCTATTTTACTCGAGGGTAGTTTCTAAAGCTTATTTTGAATTATTTGTAATATATTTGGTTAGATGTGATTGGTTTAGAGGCTAATTCTAGGGCGAATCCGCGATTGAGCATTGATTTGGTTGCGAAGTGAGATAAGTATCGTAGTTAACCTCGACTTGAGGGATTAGAACTTGTTGGTCTATTTGCTATGTGTTTTACGTGGAGGGACACCTTATATGTGAGGTGACGAGTATATATGTGTTTTCATTTGGTTAAATCATGCGGGTGAAAATTATTTCTTTGTATTATACTGTTTCATTTATTATGATTTCATGTTTAGGTTAGATTATTACTTCTTTGATTGTTCGTTTTATATTTATTGCATATTTTAAAGCTGTTGAATATTTTTTTGAAAGTTGAAGTTTGATATCATGGCACCACATTTGAAGTTAAATTACTTCCCATTGGTTATTATTCGAATTTTTCATCGTCATCATCATCTTCTTCTTCTTCTTCTTCTTCTTCTTCTTATTCTTCTTCTTCTTCTTCTTCTTCTTCTTATTCTTATTATTATTATTATTATTATTATTATTATTATTATTATTATTATTATTATTATTATTATTATTATTGTTGTTGTTGTTGTTGTTGTTGTTGTTATTATATAATGAGGAAGAGAGTAAAAGCACGAAGGGTGATGCCTTGCCATTTCATTCATATTATCATTATTAAATGGTGAGGAACATAGCAAGAGCACGAAGGGTGATGTAGTGTCATTTCATTCATATTATCATTATTATATGGTTAGGAAGAGAGTAAAAGTACGATGGGTGATGTCGCGCCATTTTCATATCATTGATTTGACTGATTTCCAATTTTGATGATTTACTTGGTTATTTTGTGATTTACTATTTACTGTATTTAGTATATCTTCCCATTTTCGCATGTTCCCTCCCAATTAGCACGTTATCATTCTTTGTTATTGTTGCTGTTTCATTTACAATTGTACAAGTTTATTTACACAGCTCGAGGTTAGGTTCGATATTTACGGAATATATTGGATCGGTTGTACACATACTACACTTCTGCATTTGTTGTGTAGATACTAGTATTGGTCGGTGCATGAAGTGCATCAGCTCAGATCATTTCATATGAAGAATCGAGATATATATACTAGCATCCGCAGACTTTGAAGTCCCCTTCCATTTCCCGCTTTTATTGTTTTTTTTCCTTCGAAACATTTGTATTTATTTCAAACTTTGATTGTAGACTTCTAGTTGCATGTGCACCTGTGACTCATGAATTTTTAGACTAGATACTATCACGTGGTTTATATCACTATTGTGTTAGATTTGGCTTTTATTTCTTGCTGAATATCATTATTGTGTTTTTAACTGTTAAAATTGGTTAATTAACTATTTCACATCAGCTTGCCTAGAAAATGGATGTTAGACGTCACCACGATCCCGAGATTGATACTTCGAGTCGTTGATATAAAACCAGTCCAACCTGCCCATTTGACAACAAGTTACAATGGTTCTGAACTTTCCCAATTCCTAAAGGGTTATCCATAGAATTTACTATGAAATCCATAAAGAGAAACTTCTGGTAGATGACAAATACAAGAAAAATATTTCCAGTCAATTGGTTAAAAATCAAATCAAATGAATCAGTAACAACGGATTAGTGGAATGAGGGATCAAGAGACGAATAGGGAGGGAATGGCCTATCAATCATTGGTTGGCTTTCCCTTAAATCAGTCACGGAGCTCTCAACTGAGTTGTTTAGGTTCTGGAATTCCATCTCTAGTTGGGGGTTTCGATTCGAAAAATGTGGTGCGGGTTCATCTCTCTCAACCAGTTCAGGTTCAAGGGAGGGTGATCACCAACGAGTATCATCCTCTCCCGGCTATCACCTCTCCTGCCTATCATATGCGAGCTGCTCCTTGGCAGTCAGTCTACTACCCAGCCCTGATCCCATTCCTTCTAGCTCAGGAACTTCTATTTTGAATCTGAACTTGTACCTCCCTCCTTTACGTGTAAGTTCGATGTCTTTCAAAAAACTCAGGACGTGGGGGAGCAAGTTTCGTGGCTAGCTCTAATTTCTAAAAGCCCTGAGATTAACACTCTATGTTTGTAAAGTGATTTCAATTCTCGTATCTCTTCTTTGTTGAACCATTTGATTGGTTTTTGGAACAATAAAGATATGACAAAATGCTAAATTCTGGTGGATTGAATCCCAAGACTGGTAAACTAAAATGACAGTATGCTTTTCTTATAACAAGCGCAACTGTTGCTGCCACTTTTACAGAAGCAACTAAAGCACTGGATAAACATACTAAGAGTATGGTTAGCAGGATTAAAGACAATAAGACCATGGATTAATTCTCTTCCATTACCATCTATCATTTTATTCGGCGTGTTAATTAAATCCGTTATCACTGATTTTATCTATGAAATTAGGCATAGATGATGGAGATATGTTATGATGGATACTCTCTAATTGCAAACTCATTCTATTTTAGAAGGATTTGTTCCCAGATTGGATTGATAGTAACAGGATAAGAATCCTTGTTTTTATGAAAAAAGAAAAAATAAAAGGAGTCATAGCCCCTCAAAACAGACGCAGATCAGCAGATTTTTGGAGCACTAATTAACTGGAAAAAACAATAGAAGAACGGATTTAGCAGCAACAATTGAGACTTCTACACTTAACTTGAAGCAATTGGGGAGACTCTGAACTCACAACCTCTCAGTTGGAAGTGAGTTAATTATAGGTGCTACACTGTACATTAAGAACATTTTAACACCATAGAGCACATAAAGATACTAGAACCAAGTATTAACAGATTGAGAAATTCATTATTTATTTCATTTACTTTAATAATAATAAGATGAAAAAACCATATCAGCGCGATGTTTACGGTCAAACAATCAATATGCCTGAGCTCATTGATTCAGTGTAACATTGAAATATCTACTCAACATAACAAAATCTTGACCTGGAATCAACTTCAATAGCTACACTTAAAAAACTGGTTTTTTCATCTTTAAGATGATCATAGCTAGCACCTTCTCAAGGCAAAATATGAAGTTAAGGGCAGAAAAAGGAAATGCTGTCAGGCCAAAGGCATAAACCTAGGTGACTTCAGAAATTCAGGAGTTTCTTATCCTTACCGATCATGAGCATCCTGAACTTTTGTTTAGAAACCGCTAATTTGTCACCAGCAACAAAATACAACAGCAAAGAAAGCATCAACAGCTACTGCATCTGCTACCATTCAACCAACAAACAGTAGTATGTCACCAGCAACAAATTATAAACAGCCAAGTTAAAACAGCATCGACAGCTGCTGCATCTTCTTGCCATTGAGCTAAGAAACAGTAGTTCGTGATCAGCAACAAAATTACAACCAACAGCAAATAAAACAGCATCAACAGCTACTGCATCATCTTGCTATTCAGCCACATTAACTTTTCACGGACCCAACTATAGAAGGCCAATAATTTTCATCATAAGTAAATTACCACAAGGTATGCTATCATAGTATATGCAGGTGTACTTTGAGTAAGAAAAGCAATAAGAAATCAAATAAAGTCAAACAGAAAATCCACAAAAGCAATAATTATAAACCAACAATAGATATCTTAATATGAGAACACCAATCCATAATACCAGAATGCAGAGGTAACATCAAAGTTCTGGTATGGATCAAGTACAACAAAAGGAGTTAAACCTTATAATAAGTCAGGCCAATCAGTTCTAGCAAGCAGAAAATAGATGAAAGGTCCTTCATTTGGGAATGTCCTCTTGATACGCAGCATTGACCCAAAGCCTGATGACAATTGCAGCGTCCTCCTTTGCTACTTAATCCTACAAAAGCAAATACTGTTTTCTCATCACGTTTACACTATACTAAAACAATGTATGACAGCCACAACTTACATCAGCATCAGAACGTGGCAAGGGGCTGCGAGAACCAGCACGTCTACCATGCGGTGAGACACTCTTGGGAGTTGGAGACCGCTCCTTGCGATTACGACCATCTGGACTAGCATCCCTAGAAGGTGTTCTGCGTGGAGAAGGGCTCCTCCGAGGACTGGGGCTACGACGAACAGGGGAGGCACTTGAATGTAAAATAACACATCAGACAAAGCTTATGAGATGGCTTTTCCTGGGGAAGAGAGAGATAAGAAGAAAAAATCTACCTTCCATGAGACCGACTTCGGCTGCGCCTCTCTTCATCATATTTACCCCTTCCACGAGCTTTTTGATAATCCGGGCTGCGGCTTCTGTTCCAGTGACGGTAATCTTTGTCTCTTCCACGGTACCGATCACGGTCATACCTCCCCCTACTTCTACTTCGGCTTCTCCTTTCAGAATCCTTGTCCCTATAATGATCTCGATGCCTAAGATAAAAAAATGAAAGAACGCGAACTTCAGATTGTGGATACAACTCTTCGACAGCTCAAAGCAAAATGTCAATCATTTAACTCAAGTATCACATTAAACGGGAAGCAAGATTATGTGAACACTTCCACCTAGTTTTGGAGAGGTCATGGGTGATGGCAGAAGAATATCAACAAATGGAGAACAAGAAAGAGGTAAAAGAGTATTCATTTTAACACCAGTATCCATTCTAAAACCCAAATATTCTTATCCACAAAAGCTCAAATTTAACTATGCCTTGATTGGGTCACCACATTCCACACCCATAATAGGTTTTGAAGATATAAGTTATTCTGAACACAATCTCAAGCAGATAACCGATATTAGTATCCAGCCAGGTAGTAGGTGATGATGCCGAACATATAAAAGAATCACCATCTAATCAAAATGAAACATGATTTCGCGATCCTACTCAGATATTTTATAGTGTTTGCAGTGTAGATCACTTTAATTAATTAAAAGCAAATGTTTTCTTCCATTTAATATCGGGGGAAAACCACTAATGGCAGGAAGCAAGTATATATCACAACATTACTTATTACCATAAACATTAATGACAGGAAGAAAGATAACAACTTTTATGATTTCCATACTTCCCTCTCTTACTGGGATGGCTGGTACATACTGCAAGGACGAATTGAAAGCATGAAGGCCAAAATAAAGTAATTATCAATTCAATCATTGAACTCAACAAGAGGAGAAAATCTTCCCCAAAAAAAGGAAGCTAAACAAAGCTGCCAATTTACAAAGGGCAAATTCCATGTACAACAGCCGATGATGAAGGATAATTTTTCTTAGAATTCAGAAAACAGTCTCCAATTTCTTTTCAAAGATCATACAACTAGCTAGGTTTGTCGACTCAAAAACCTATGGAAGCATCACCATCTCCCTTCCATTCCCTACTCCAGATCATCCACATTTAATTAAGGGTGGAAAAGGACCAGGGAATTTCACGAAAATCAATTGCATAGCAGTTTTCACATGTTTTGATTGCAAAGAATCATGAGGCCCAAAATAGCATCTCTCAAGCAGGCAGTAGAATTTTCTACTAGTAAATCCTGCAGCCTGATTTTAAAGGATTGTTTTAAACCTTCACATTCTGGTTACCAGAAAATTTCTGATACATCTTTTGACATCAATCAGGTTAAAATCAAAATTTGTGAATCTGAGCAAAGGAAATGATTGTCAATAGTATAATGTTAGGACAAATTGGCAAAAGATCAAAAATCTCTGAATGCCTTGAACTATGTTTAATTCCACGAAGAGGAGGGAAGTCCCACTAAAGAAGAACTCGTATGTTCACTTCCATAAGGTTGGAGTATTTGATATTGTACTCCTAGTTGATTAGTACTTACAGAAATAATCTATATCTATATTACATTAAAAGCACGAAGACTCTGAGCAAAAATGGTGTTTGTCTTTTTTAACCTTCTAAACTAAAGTTCATAATGGACAAAATAGTCATTTGATTATTTTCCTAATAATTAGTAATAATTATCTAATTAATTTCCTAACATATAGAACTTTGAATCAACTAAAATTTTGGCAATTAAATCTTTCCTTATTTGAGCCAAGTAAAACTACCAATATGTTTAAAATCGAGTAAAATTTTACTTACCTAAAGTCCTTTCTTTTATGATCTATTATTTCGACATGAAAACAACTAAACAAAAACAATTAATTAATAGAAAGGTATATTGTAGTACTTGGAAATTATTTCTGTCCAAGTTTTCTCACCAAGTATCCATGTACCATTACATTTGGAATGTTCGTTTCCTTATGCTTTTATCTTTTTGCATTCTTTTATGCAATCTATTTGTTTTTTGTGAATTTATTAATGTAAATTAAAAGTTCTTATCAAATGTGGCTAATTAATTTGTTTCTTTTGTGTTTTAGTTCCTTAGTTATTGACGGCTTGTAGTGCAATACATATCAAGTTATTTATCGTACAATATTAGTTTAAAATTAGTCATCTTTAGACTTTATCATTGTCAATTATACATTATACTTATTTTTCTATGAGTTATAGGGCTAACCTTTCATTCTCAAAATTTGTAAAAGACCAAAAGTATCAAATTTTAAATTCATTTTATTTGGCAAGAACCTTTGAAGAGTTGACAAAGGTATAGAGGAAAAAATATTTAACAAAATTTAATTTTTCAAATTTCATACTTTAAAAAGTGTGGTCATTTTGGATTTAATACAAATCAACGAAACAACATAAGATATTTTAAATAATACACTCTTTAAATTCACATACAATCCAGGATTATAACATTAGAAGTTTGCATTGTTAAGTTGTTTTTCTTAAAGAAGCACGTGCTTTACAATATTCTAAGTTAATAATGTGAATACAAGTTAACAGATTGTTCTACTTTTTTCAGGCTTCCAACAACAACAACAATCCAATAAAATCTCACCAATGGGTCTAAGGAGGGTAGAGTATACGCAGAGCTTACCCCTACTCTAGGGGTAGAGAGGTTGTTTCCCCGAGACTCTCGGCTCAGATACAATAACTCTATGACTTTTTCCAGGCTTCCAAATACATTTACAATTACAATAATGCATCCAAGGGTTTATTTACATACGAATTCTTTCTTTATTGAGCTAGCTTATCTAAGATCAATTCATAATTTTTAGGCGCTTAAACTTTTTCTCTTAATTATTGTTTAATAAACTTAAATACATCATTTAACAATATATTTAACGATAATATTTATATAATTTTAAAAAGTTTATACTTATTTTAACAAGGGAACATGTGCAAAGTAGGCTCGTGTGAAATAAATAGATAAACTCCTAATTTTAGTGCAGTTTTTAAAGTGTAGGGATAATAATTATTAAAAAAAAGATAACTAGGGAGGGCTATCAAACCCTTTAAGCTTTTAACTTCCATTACCGGGATAAGGAAAAAACTCTAATCCATTGTTTCCCCTACCACCACCAGCTCTCTTTTCACCTCCAACTAAAGACAGTGTTAACCTCCAACTAAATACAGTGTTAACCTCTTTAGTATTATTTGAGAACCTTTAAGATCGCTTCTCTTAATCACTGATATTAAAAGCCATCACTTCATCATCATGGAGGGTTATAGCTTCAAGAAAGCCGCGTGATTCAAATAATGAAGCGCAAATTAATATAAAAGAAAAACAACGATTTTTTGAATCTCAATTTGGAGGAGTTGGATATATTTAGGTAATATTATATAGTGGATACTAAACTTAGTTATTCAAATTGTAATTAATTGTTATAATACTAAATTCATGTATGCCATTTTTTCTTTTCCATAGATTGTGCGCTTCAACGATAAATAAATAGATAAATAAATGTGTGCTTCATTTCAAAGAAGTTGTGCGCCTCACTTCTCGCTTTTCACTTCAAGTCACATGAACCTTGCTGCTTCTTTTCACTTTTCGCTTGTTACAACATTGCTCTTGACGTAGAAACAACAAATGATCACAAATTCCCCTGAAATTCTTATAGGAAATATCCCCAAAGTTTGATTATGGCTAATCAATAGAGCTCAATGATCAGGATCACATTAACAGAAACAATTATATTCCAATTGAATCCTGTCCACGATAGGATTTTAAGCGGACACAATTAAAGAATTTAGCTCTTACCTTGATCTAGGACTACGGCTTCTTGACCTTCCTCCTGTCCTATGTACAGGCTCCAAAATTCTACCTTTGTCGCTGGTAAGAAAAAGAATCCTAGACTCTATTAGACATAGTTTTATTGCCACAAAACAACAGGTTATTGCAACTCAATTTATAGAGCAAGATGCACCTAAATATAGAAGAATAAAAACCACAACTTGAAACAAGGAAGCTCTGCAACTTACTGAATATTTGCATCAAACAAAACTTACATTCTCTCGGCATTTGGGCCGTACTTTGCAAATCGAACCATTATTTCTCGACCATCTACAACTCTTCCTGTGCCCAAATATTGGTGTGATTTGAGCAACATAAGAATACACCCAAAACATAATATCTACAAAAAGTTTGAAGGACTATTTACATATTAGTGATCACTTCACATACCATCGAGCTTCTCCACTGCCTTTTGAGCCTCATCCTGATACTTGTAGCGCACAAATGCAAAACCTCTAGAATCTCCGGTCCTAAAGCACGAAATAAACATTGTACATGTCAAAGAATAGAGACACCACTACATCTTTTTCTATCTCCATACCAATATAACACCAAAACACCATCCAAAGGTCTCAGCTCATAAGTAATGTATAACTATCAGAAGTAACACCTTGAAAAGGAGAAATCATTTCCTTGCTATGTCACTTCAATATCTTTATGATGTTACCAGCTACACACTGAACTTATAATATTTTTCTATGACGGTGGTGTTCAAGCCACCTACTATCCAAAACGATACCTACATCCTCCCACCTAATAGTACAGGTACCCAGTAAAACTGTTCACCAAGTCATAGGCGGATAGGAAGAAATAACACAGTTTAAAATATTAGTCTGACTTATGCATTACATTAATGCTAGTTAATTAATTTACGAACAATGTTCGAAAAGTTAGTTTGATAGAGGACGTATCATTTATCAAATGAATCTGAATTTTTGAAAGTTCCAACATAAATGAATCTGAATTCATCAAAGTTGTACGTATAGGATGATATAATTAGTTTAATGATGTCTAACATTTAATTGAGACATATCATATAACCAAGAAGTAGGATGCAGAAAAGAATACAACGGTAATAAAAAATAATGAATAAATAAAGACAACAAACACATAACAAAGATACCGGTTTGCTCACTGACCCAAAAAAAAATACATATTACAAGCAAAGGTTAAATAGAAAAAGTAAGGACCTTCGGTCTCTAGGGATAAAGACATCGACGACTTTTCCATACTTATCGAAAAGAGGAAACAAGTCATCAGCAGTGGTACCTGTACAAGCAAACAATGATTGAGCAATATTAGATTCAACAACTTTACAACAAAAGAAAAGATAAATTTGCTAATTGGTAAATAAAGGGAAGACGGGGTAATTACGGAAAGTAACGTTGAGAACGAGGAGAGAGAAGGTATCTTTGATGTCCGGAGGGCCTGTTCTTCCGAAGTGAGACATCGCCGTTCGCTGGAGTGAATGACTGATAATAAGGTTGGATGGTGTTAGGGTATGGAGCTATAGGTTATGGACGCGGGTTGGAAGAAGATAACGTCGATCTGTTTGTACCAAATTGACCTTAATTCCAGTTTATGCCACATATATGGAGACAATGATAAGAATAGTCCCTAATGTTTTGGGATTCATATAAATTGGTCTTGATACTATAACCACAAGCGGTTTCGGTTCCTTAACTTTACCAAAATAGAACAATTTTAGTCTGCTATATTTACAACACATGGAGATAGTTATTTTTTACGAAGTTAGTCTATAAAAAGTATGTAAACCGTTTAAGATGAAGAAACCATTGGGACGATTTTCTCGAGATCCATTTCTCTTAATTCACACCTTAAGAAAAATATAACTTCCAAGATCTCAAAAATAAAATTGTTACATAATTCAAAGACATAAACATTAATTAATTCATATAACGGACGGTAAAAGAAAGCATATGGATGGGTTCAATTATAATGAATAGCGCTTTTTCCCTGAGATATGAATGGGGGGAAATGGATTCGGAAATGCGTACCTCAATTGTTCATTTAGTTTAAAAGATTCGTAAATTTTTAAAAAGTGAAGCTGCTTCGTTGCATGGTTAAATTCGACCAACTATGTGGTTTATACTTTTTATTATACGTAAAATCATGGAAGAAATATACATTTGATTATTATTTGGATCCTTTGGGAGTTGTATCTACTTAGTGACAATTCTGTGTGGGGAATTCTCAATTATCATCGGATCACAATATGTTTTAAAAGGACTTTAAAAAGAATAACAAATGTCAACTCTCCATGGTGTGGAAAGCTGTCCATTGGTTCATCAATACATAATGAAATTGAAGGATTTTCCTTCATAGAGCAACGTGGAACTTTTATCAACAAATATATATATGACATGGCCATCAACAACTTAGATTTTGAACTTCTTATTACTGCCTTGTTAACCAACATAAAGTGCCAACCCTAATCGACAAAGGGTTATCACACTGGACTATAGTAATATGTCATACCCTCATCTAAAAGGAGATCAAATCCCCATTTCCACTTTAATGCCACGATAATAAGAAAGGTGAGATACATGCATTAAGCCACTAGCAACCGGAGTAAAAGAAGGTAAGTTTTGATAGATTAACATTCTCACAGGAAACCGTCATATCTCCAAGTTGGCAATGTGCACATGTTCCACTGAAAAATAACCAATACGAGACGCAGATGGTGCATATCTGAGGTGACTCAGAACAACATAAACACACAACTTAGCTCCTGCAGAAGGTGCACGAACAACATGCAGAGGGTCCCCAACTGAACACTTCAAGCAGACCATCAACACCAAAAAACAGCATCAGTTCGATAGGCTATCAGCTAAAAGCAACAAAAGATCTACAGAGGTCAGCTAGAACTTCACGGGTGTAAGCATGAATTAGAGCTGTAACATAGTGCAACTATCATTAGCTTTAACTGTTGGTGCTTTACTATGTACCTGAAGAACATTCAACACCATAAAGCAAATAAAGATACTAGAACCTAGTATTGACAGATTGCGTCATTCACTATTCATCTATTTATTTATTTATTTATTTTGATACGGGTAAAAATGAGAAATCAAATCCGTGCAATGTGTAAGATCAAACAATCACTACATCTGAACTCATTGATTTGGTCACATATTGAAATTTCTACTCCGCATAACAAAATATCAACCTGCAATCTATTACACTTGAACATGTGGGATTTCTTTCATCTTTAAGCTGATCACAGCTAAAACCTTTCCAGGATAGAATACAAGACAGAAAAACAAAATGATTGGCAGGCCAAAGGCATAAACCTAGCATGACTTTAGTTATTCAGGAGTTTTGATCCTTACCGATCATGAGCATCCTGAACATTTGTATAGAAATGGTATTTTGTCACCAGCAACAAATTACAACAGCAAAGCTAAAACAGCATCAACAGCTGCTGCATATGCTTGCCATTCAACCAACAAACAGTAGCATGTCGCCAGCAACAAATTATAATCAGCCAAGTCAAAACAGCATCTACACCTGCAGCATCTCCTTGCCATTCAGCGAAGAAATGGTAGTTTGTGACCAGCAGCAAAATTACAACCAACAGCAAATATAACAGCATCAACAGCTGCTGTATCATCTTGCAATTCAGCCAGATTGATATTTCACGGACCCAACTATAGAAGGCCAATAATTTCCATCATAAGTAAATTACAACAAGGTATACTATCACAATATTCCATGCAAGTATACTATGAACAAGAAATCAAATAAAGCCAAAAACAAAGCAGTAATTATAAACCAACAGTAGATATCTTAATATCACAATACCTATCCATAGATATGGAGACAGACCCTTGAGTCTAAGGGTTTCAAGATTAGCAGATCTAAGACAGAATATCTGGAGTGCAAGTTTGGCGAGGAGCCGAGTGGGGTAAGCGGGGAAGTGATGCTTGGTTCTCAGGCCATCGCCAGGAGGGACAGTGTGAGATATCTTGGGTCAATGATCCAGGGGGACGGAGAGATTGACGGGGACGTCACCCATCGGATAGGAGCGGGGTGGTCAAAGTGGAGGCTTGCTTCAGGGGTCCTGGTGTGACAAGAAAATCCCGCACAAACTAAAGGGGAAATTCTACAGAGCCGTGGTTAGACCTGCAATGTTGTATGGGGCGGAGTGCTGGCCAGTGAAGAACTCGCATGTTCAGAGAATGAAGGTTGCGGAGATGAGGATGCTTAGGTGGATGTGTGGGCACACCAGGCTGGATAAGGTCAAGAATGAAGTTATTCGACAGAAGGTAGGGGTGGCCCCGGCGGACGAAAAGATGCGGGAAGCGAGGTGATTAGGCAGGACATGGCCAGAATGCAGGTTACCGAGGACATGACTCTGGATAGGGGAGTCTGGAGGTCTAGAATCAAGGTTGTAGGTTAGGGGCTCATAGGTGATTAGTGTTTTAGTATGGTAGTTCCTGCTTGATATTACTACATGCGACTATATTTATGTTGCTTATGTTTTCATAACTATTTACGTTACTTTAGTACCTATGCTTTATTATTTGATTTTGTCTTGCTTGTGTTTCTAATTTTATCTCTGTTTCTTAATGCAGCTTTCCCATTTTTACTCTACTCGCCGAGGGTCGATTGGAAGCAGCCTCTCTGCCTTTCGGGCAGGGGTAAGGCTCGTCTACATATTACCCTCCCCAGACCCCACCTGGTGGGAGTATACTGGGTAGTTGTTGTTGTTGTTGTATGGATCAAGTACAACAAAAAGGAGTTAAACCTTATAAATAAGTCGGACCAATCAGTTCTAGCAAGCAGAAAATAGATGAAAGGATCCTTCATTTGGGAATGTACTATTGATACGCAACGTCGACCAAAACCAGATTACATTCATGGCCTTCTCCTTTTGCTCCTTAATCCTACAAAAGCAAATAATGTTTTTTCATCACATTTATACTGTAATAAAACAATGTATGACAGCCACAACTCACATCAGAATCAGAATGCGGCAAAGGGCTGAGAGAACCACCACGTCTACCCCGAGGTGAGACACTCTTTGGAGTTGGAGACCGGTCCTTGTGATTACGTCCATCTGGACTAGCATCCCTAGAAGGGGTTGTTCTGCGTGGAGGACTCCTCCGAGGACTGACGCTATGGCAAGCGGGGGACACACTTAACGTCAAATGACACGTTAGACAACACTTATTAAAATAGTTTCCATATTTTTTTTTGTTGGGGGGGGGGGGGGGGGAAGAAGCAAAACACGAATAGAAAAATGTCTACCTTCTATGAGACCGGCTTCGGCTGCGCGTCTCCTCATCATATTTACCTCTCGTGATCTTTGCGGTAATCAGGGCTGTGGCTTCTGCTCTGACGACGGTAATCCTTGTCTCTTCCACGGTACCTATCACGGTCATACCTGTACCTACTTCTACTTCGGCTTCTCCTTTTAGAATCCTTGTCCCTATAATGATCACGATGCCTAAGATAAAAAAATGAAATAAGGCGAACTTCAGATTGTGGATACAACTCTTCGACAGCTCAACGCAAAATGTCAATCATTTAACTCAAGTATCACATTAAAGGGGAAGCAAGATTAATTGAACACTTCCACCTTGTTTTGGAGAGAAAATTGGTGATAGCAGAAGAATATCAACAATGGGAGGACAAAGAAGAGTCAAGAGAGTATTCATTTTAACACCAGTATCCATTCTAATACCCAAATATGTTCCACAAAAGCTCAAATTAGTCATGGCTTGGTGGGATTACCACATTCCACACCATAATAGTTTTGAAATTATAGTATCCAGCCATGTGGTAGGTGATGATGCCAGGCATCGGGATCTAATCAAAATGAGACATGGTTTCAAGATCCTACTCGGTAGTTTTGCAGGGTTTGCATTCTAGATTGCTTAGATTAATTAAACGCAAATGTCTTTTACATTGAAACTAAAAACATTAATGGCAGAAAGCAAGTAAAATAACGACACTATTCATTATCATGAACATTAATGGCAGGAAGTAAGATAACAATGTTACTAATTTCCACACTTCCCCCCTCTCAGCTTAACACATTGAGATGGTGGCTACATACTGCGAAGAGAAATTGAAAGCATGAAGGCCAAGTAAAGTCATTATCAACTCAATCAACCAACTAAAATTCGACCAACTCAGTAAGAGGGAAAAATATTGCCCAAAAAATGAAAGTTTAACAAAACTGTCAATTTATTAAGAAGGGCAAGTTCCATGAACAAAAGCTGCGGAGGGAGAATAATTTACTTAGAATTCGGAAAACTGTCACCGAGAAAAAAAAAGAACCTTTAAAAGATCCAACTAGTCAGGTTTGTCAACTGAAAAATCTATGGAAACGTAAGCTAAACATCACCATTTCCCTACTCCAGATCATCTACATTTCATTAAGGCCGGAAAGGACAGGGAATTTCAGGAAAACCAATTCAACAGCATTTTTCACATGTTTTGATTGCAAAGGATCATGAGACCCAAAATAGCATCTCTCAAGCAGGCGGTAGAATTTTCAACCAGTAAATCCTGCGCAGCATGATTCTAAAGGATTGTTCTAAACCTCCAAATTCTAGTTACACTGAAGAAAAATTCTGATAACTCTTTTGACATCAAAATCAGTTAGAAACCAACATTTGTAAATCTGAGCATATGAATTTTTGCCAACAGTATAATTTAATGCGATTGGGTAAAACAAATCTAAATCTCGGAATGCCATAAATTATAATTAATTCCACAAAGAGGAGGGTAGGGCCCAATAAAGAGGAACTTGAGTGTTCATTTCTATATGGCTGGAGATATTTGATATTCTACCCCTAGTTGATTAGCACTCGCAGACATTAATTAAAAAAAAAAAAAAAGAAGATAAACCTTCCTTATTTCAGACCAAAAAAGTCTGGATGGCTTTCAAACCATCTACTATGACTTCACTAGTCCTATACTTATTTACCAGAAAAGGGAAGACTCTACTCCTTTGTCTCCCTCCGCTCACCAGCTCTCTTCTAACCCCAACAAAAGACAGTGTTAACCGGTTTAGTGTTCTTTGAGAACCTTTAAGATTTTTTCTCTTGCCCATTGTTATTAAAAGTCATTGCATCATCGCAATGACAAGCAAAGGGCTATTGCTTCAAGGAAGCCGTGTGCTTGAGAGAATTGTGCGCTTCAAATAATGACGCGCAAAGTGATCTAAAAGAAAAGCAAGCTTTTTATGAATCTCAACTTGGAGGAGTTGGATTAATTTTGGAAATATAGCATATTTGATGCTGAAATTAATTATTTTAATTGTAATTTGATTATTTTTTTCGAGAAAGGTAAAAAATGATTGTAATTTGATTTTTATAACACTAAATTCATATATGCCATTTTCTGCTTTTCCATAAACTTTGTGCATCAACGAAATAAGCTAAAAAATTGTGTGCTTCACTTCTTGCTTTTAGCTGCAAGTACCATCGACCATGTCACTTCTTTTCGCTTTTCGCTTTTAAAACGTAGCTCCTTTAGGTAGAAAGAACACATGATCACAAACTCCAACGAAATTTCCTACAGGATAAATTCCCAACATTTGTATGACTAATGAAAAAAGCTCTTAAATAAGCTCGATGTATGATTAGGATCGCATTAACACAAACAAATATATTCCAACGGAAAATCTCGATGTTCACAACCGGGATTTCAGTAGAAGATTTAAATAAATAAGCTCTTACCTTGATCTAGGATTGCGGCTTCTTGACCTTCCTCTTGTACTATGTACAGGCTCCAAAATTCTACCTTTGCCACTGTTCATAAAAACAATCCTAGCCTCCATTAGACATAGTTTATTGTCACAAACAAATGGTTATTACAGCTCAATTTATAGGATAAAAAATGTACCTAACTATACAAGAGTGAAAATCACATCTCCCAACAAAGCAAGCTCGCAACTTAATAAATATTTGCATCAAATAAAACTTACATTCTCTCAGCATTTGGGCCGTACTTTGCAAATTGAACCATTATTTCTCGACCATCTACAACTCTTCCTGTGGCCAAATAATAGTGTGATCAACAGCAATATAAGGCTACCACAGAGTTTTGGATGGCGCGCGGCGACAAATAGCAACGAGGGCACGCTTCAGTGAGGCGAGAGGCGCGCAGCGAAGCGCTCGCCTTTTTATATGAGGCGACAATTTATACAAAAAAAATAAAATATTATATATATAACTAAAACTCAATAGCAATAATATATTAATAAATATATCAATTTAAAAATTAAAAATTCAATCGATAGTTAGACTCATAGTAGATTCCAAGCTATATCACGTTTAATATTATCGGATGAAGCCATTTCAACGTTGTTTTGTAGACAAAAATTATCAAGTCATGTGCAATTAATTCACTATATAAGACTATAAGTTAATATTAAAAAAAGGGCCTCAAAGCAACCTCTGTTTCTGAAAAAAGGGCCTCCAAGCAGCCTCTGTTTCTGAAAAAAAGGGCTTCAAAGCAGCTCGAAAATGGTCATAACAGAGCCAAAACAGGCCTATGTATTTTGCCAAAAAAAACAAAACTCTGTTTTGCGAAAACAAAGCCAAAAACAATTAAGAGAAGAAGAAAGAGGAAGTGAAGAACCTATGTATTTTGCTCGAAAATTAGAGCACAAAAACATAACTCTGTTTCTGCTCTTTTCGTCAAAAACGGAGGAAAAAGAAAAAGGAAGAATAAGAGAAGAAGAAGGAGAAAGAAGAGAGAAGAGAGAAGAAAGTAAGGAAACTCAGAGCTCATACCTGGTCTTTCAATGGCAGAACTCAGAAGCTTGATGAAGAAGAAGATGGCTCTTGGAAGAAACCTCAAGCTTGAGATGAAGAAGTTTTGTTCGAGCCCTAATCACAGTTCCGACCTTTTCTTCTTGTTTTATGTTCGAAGTTGAAGAAGCTCTGAACTCAAGCCCTAATTGCGACCTGTTATTTTAAGTTTTACCATTTTTCTTTTTCTTTTTTTTAAATAGCAACGCTACAGTCGCTACTCGCTACAGTGGCGCCTCACGCAACACATCCTGAAACGACCGCTATTTTGAAACACAACGCAATAGTTGCCCTGTGGCGATACTGCCTTGCCTCGCCTCACGCTATTAGCGCTGAGGCGAGCGCTATTTAGAACACTGGGCTACCACCCGATTGTAATATCCAGAGAAATATTGGAGAACTAATAACTTAATTTAAATGTTAGAAATCACTTCATTTACCATCAAGCTTTTCCACGGCCTTTTGAGCCTCATCCTGATACTTGTAGCGTACAAACGCAAAACCCCTAGAATCTCCGGTCCTAGAGCACCAAATAAATAACAGAGTTTAAAATATTAATTTGACTTATGTATTATATTAATGATAGTAAAATAGAATTTCAGGATAATGTTTGAAAAGTTTGTTACAGAGAATATGTAAAATGAATTTAAATTCTCAAGTGGCAAAGCAAATGAATTTGAACTCATCAAAGTTGCACAAAAGAATAGGATGATATTATTAGTTTAACTAGTAAATTAATCTGCGCTTCGGTTGTTTCCGGTAGAATGCAATAGAATGCAATAGAATGCAAATGACTTCAAGAAACTAACTTCTTTTTGTGAGTTCTGTTGAAAAAATAAAATATCGTGAGAAACAATAAATTACATTTATATATGAATAAATCAGGCGTACTAATATCGTACCAATGATAATTTATCCAAGCAGAATAATGAAAGAAAAGCACATATATTTGCTTTTAAATCCCTTTTGAATGAGAATTTACGCTAGAATCCAAATAAACTAATTGCCCATCACACAATATCACTATTCAACTTCTAGGTTACTATCATATCTGGAAATTCTAATTTCACACTTATTTCGTGAATATAACAAAAGAAAAGATCTAGTGATCGGAGAGAAAATAAAGAAAAATGGCCCATTAATGAAACAAAAAAGGGAAAATCAAAAGTTTAATAAGACAACAACAACAACTAGCCAGTATACTCCCACCAGGTGGGGTCAGGGGAGGGTAATATGTAGACAAGCCTTACCCCTACCCGAAAGGGCAGAGAGGCTGTTTCCAATCGACCCCGGCTCATAGGATAAAAGGAAAAATAGCAGTAAAACAAAAACAAAGACAAAAACAAAAACAATAAAGCATTAGTAACTCCAGCAGAAATAGCGTAAATAGCGTAAATAATTATCTAAACATACGAAGCATAAATACAATCGCATGCAATAATATCATACAGTAACTACCATAACTAACATCCATAGGGGGGACATAAGCTAAAACACAAATCATCTATGGGTAACCCTGCTGATCCACACCCAACCCCGGATGAGGCGTACGAAAAACTCTAGGAGCCCCTATCCTACAACCCTGATTCTAGACCTCCAGACTTTCCTATCAAGGGTCATGTCCCCGGAAACATGCATTGTAGTCATGTCCTGCCTAATCACCTCTCCCCAAAATAGAGTTTTTTTTAATATTATATATCGTTTAAGAGTCAATTTAATTTGAATATTTTACTCATTAATTTGCTCTAAAAAAATGCTCCAGGTAAAAAGGGTTAGATTTCGATTAGAGTTTTCTATTAATATTCTACTTTAGTTCTTTTAATTTTAGGATAATATAAGGAAAAGCGAATTATCTTATACCAACTTTAGAATTGTATTAACCGTTGATAGGAACTTTACAATTCTTATAGGATTATTCTCACCATATTGTACTGTAGCAAATAATTTGGTTGAATTTCTCAAAATAGTAACTATTATATATAACTAAATTATATGCTTTTGAGTAAATGGTTTTTAGGTGGATATTTAGTTTTATTTGATTTTATTTCTTTTATTTGATAATCAATTTTTATACATGTAATATAAGATCTAATAAAAAAACGAAGTTAATCAACGTAGAAAAACGAATTAATCAAACAAGGAAAACTATAAAAACAAACAATGCCAAATTTATGTGTTCAAAGAGAATTGAACAAAAATTTATTTTGTACTTTTGATTTATTTTGTTTCATTTGAAATCTAATTTTTATACACGTGATATAAGACGTGATTTTGTTATCCCAAAATTCTCAACGTTTTTTTAAAGAAAAAAATAATTAAAGTAGAAAAAAATAAAAGAACAAACAATGCCAAATTTCTGTGCTAAGACAGAATCGAACAAAAAAATTCATGTTGTAGTTTTAAATTTCACTCTTCTATTGTTCTTTATTCAACTCAAAAAAGTTCGAATTTCATCACAATATTGTAATACCAATAAACTTTTTCTATCTTCTAGCTACTACTAACATAAGTGCAAGATAAATATATTTTAAATTCTTCACATCCCATTCACCAGAAGGTTTTACTATAACTACACATTACTCACTTTTTCTATGGAGACAAAAGCTTCGCTCAAAACAACCCAGTATAATCCCACTTAGTGGGGTCTATTTGGAAACGGCCTCTCTACCCCAGAGTAGGGGTAAGGTCTGCGTACATACTACCCTCTCCAGACCCCACTAAGTAGGATTATACTGGGTTGTTGTTGTTATTTTTGCTTGTAGCACTCTTTGACTATGAAGATACCCTTGCTACCTCAACATATAGTGGCTGAGAGATCTTCATCAATGTTGTAGCTTTTCGCTCTTGCTAGCATTTCCATCAAACTTCCCATTTCTCAATCTTGGACAAACCTTCTCAGATGCACATCCCAGTTGTTGCTCCTGCTCTGAGCAATTGAGTAGTTCCTATCCATGGCAATTTGGTAAATGTTAGGATAATCATTCATGAGCGTCTATTTAGCCAAATGTCCTTCCAAAATCTGATATGCTCTCCAAAGTTTGAAGTGTATTTTCTGATCGTTTAATTTGCTAATAAACTTCCAGGGACCAAGACCATAAGGGGCATTTGCAATTTTAGTGCTCCAGTTGTCTCTTTTCCCATGTTTTACATCAATCATCTCCTTCCAAAGACTTGGCTCACCTGTACCATACCTCCACTTCAACAGCATAAGTTTGTTGTGGATTGCTAAATCTTTGACCCCTAATCCCCCATTGCTTTTCGACTGTATGACTTTATCCCATTTTATCAAATGGAATTTGTAAGAGTTGTTATTTCCTTCCCAAAGGAAATCTCTTCTGATTTTACCCAATTGCTTTAACACCTTTTTAGGATAGGGAACAAAGACATATTAGGTAGGTATGCTGTCAAGTACACTGCTGATAAGAGTTAATCTACATCCCATAGATAGATATTGCATTTGCCAAGTGGCCAACCTCTTTTCAAATTTTTCTACAACACAAATCCAAATTTCATAATTCTTGAATTTGCCCCCAATGGGAGGCTAGGTAGGTGGAAGGGAGTGCCCAATGCTGCAACCCATAGTTCCTGCCAACTTTACTATGTTGTTCACATTGTTGACCGGATAGATAGTGTTTTTCAGCTTGTTGATATGTAATCGTGACAAGGCTTCAAAGAGTAGGAGAGTGAGATTCAGGTATAGGAGCTATGCTTTTTCTGCCTCACAAAAAATCGGAGTATCATCAGCATACAGTAATTGCATTCCCAGCATTGGTGCCAACTTTGAAGCATTGAATCCACTGCATTTCTCAAGCCTTTTCCAACATCTTATTTAGACCTTCCATGGTTAATATGAACAAAATAGGAGAGAGTGAATCACCTTATCTGATCCCTTTTTGAGGGGAGAAAAAACTCACATGGGATCTGTTAATTAAAATTGAATATTTAACAACAAAGATGCATACCTTATCCATTTTATCCACTTTTCACCAAAGCCTATCTTCCTCAAGATAGATATTAGGTATGCCCAATTCAATTTATCAAAAACCTTCTCTATATCCAGCTTGCACATAACTCCAGGCTCTCCAGTTTTAATCCTCCAATCCAAAACCTCATTAGCTATGAGAGCTGCATCAGTTATCTGCCTTTGTTTGATGAAGGCATTTTCATAGCTAGAGACTATCTTCCCAACAACCAACTTCAATCTCTCTACTGGAACCTTGGCAACTATCTTGTAAATACTTCCAATAAGGCTAATTGGCCTGAAATCCCTGAGTTCAACAGCACCCTTCTTTAGGTACTAAAGCAATGAAAGATGCATTGCAAGACCTCACCATGTAGCAATGTTAATGGAAGTAGTAGAGGGCCCCCATGACCTCTGTCTTAATGAAACCCCAAGATTTTTGAAAAGAATGCCATGGTTCAGGAGCACATGATTGAATGGCACTAAGCACTTCATCTTCTTCAAACACTTCTTCTAGCAACTCTTTGTGGCCTCTGTGAGTCTAGCTACTTCTTCAAAGCTAGTAGTAGGCCTCCATTCTTCACTTCCTTTGTAGAGATTTTGGTAGTAATTCAAGGTCTCCTCATTGATCACTTCCTTGTCTTCTGTGATCTCATTATCAATTTTGAGCTTGTCAATTGAGTTGTATCTTCTATGAGAGTTGACCATTATTTGGAAGTATCTTGTATTCTTGTAGCACGTCAATCAAACATTGAGCGACTGACTCGAACAAGTTCTCAACAAAGTTACTCTGTTAGAGATGAGTTAGACAAATGAATTATACTGTTTAATGCTCTTTTGTTTTTGTTTTTGTTTTTCCTTTCCTTCACTGAGCCGAGGGTCGATTGGAAACAGCCTCTCTGCCCTTTCGGGTAGGGGTAAGGCTCGTCTACATATTACCCTCCCCAGACCCCACTTTGTGGGACTATACTGGGTAGTAGTTGTTGTTGTTGTATCTTGTATTCTTGTCCCCTTTTTTTAGCAAAATGCATCTTGATTTTTGTCTCTATGAATTTTCTTCAACTATAGCAATTTCCATTAGCTCCAATTTCATATCAGGAAAACCTTCTTTTTCCAAGCTGAGTAGGAGTTTTGTTCTCTATTGCTTGTTCTAAAGTTGCAAGCTCCTCTAGAATTCTGCTGCTTCTTGTCTATAGCTTTCCATAGACTTCCTCGTTCCATTTGGAGATGTCTTTCTTCAAGTTTCTCAACCTCTGAACAAGTAAAATCAGGGCTACCATTAATCATATAACCTTGCCACCACTTCTTCACCATGTCCATAAACCTCTTTTGCTAGAGCCACATATTTTCAACCTTGAAGTAGGATGGAGCTGAAGACCAATCACCACTTTCTACTATGAGGGGCTTGTGATCTGAAATAGGTCTTGGCATTGCCAACTGTTTTGATAGACTTAAAACTCTCATTCCATTATGTAGAGATAAGGAACCTATCAATTCTTGAGGCCTGTAAACTGTTTCCACCACCCCCTTAACCATGTATATCGTGCCCCGTGTAAAGGAAGGTCAATTAGCTGGAGATCTGAGATTCTTTCAAAGAAGTTTCTCATGGCTTTGGTTCTTCTGTTGCAATTGTATCTCTCAACCTCAAATCTGCACACATTGAAATCCCCTCCTATAACCCATTGATCACTCCAGATACCCCTTATTGCTCCTAACTCTTGCCAAAATTGAGCCGTAGACCCCTGTAAACCCTACCTGAAATTCTCTTGCAGACTCTCAAGGATGCATGAAATTGAAAAACAACCTTAGTGAGAGTCAAACACACCTCCAAAATCTCGTCCCATAAGACAATTATACCTTCACTCTTGTCGTTTGCCCCCAACTCTACCCCCCACCTATTCCCCCATATCTGGAAAATCATACTTGATGGTATGCCAGCCATTTTGGTTTCTTGTAGACACAAGATATCACTGTTCCACCTTCTGACTAGTGAAGCTAGAGTGTTTCTTTTATTCTTATCATTTACCCCTGAATGTTCCAATTGAGAATTTTGACCTTCATCTGGACAGTATCTCACAATGCCGACCCCCATCACTTTTCTTCCTCCCCTCAAAGTTGATGCCGCAAATTAGGTTCTGAACTTCAGATTCCCCTTTCTTTCTCCCCTTTCCTTTCTTACTAGAAGTAGAAGGAGATCCCTTGTTGCAATTAAACCAGTCTCATTTGGTCCATTCTTAGGATTAAGTCTAGAATTTCATGTTCAAAGTCGCTATATTGATCCCAAACGCCTTGCATGCCTTTCCTATAACTAGTTTTGTCCATTTAGAAGTCTCTGTTGTTGTGGATTGTTGAATTACTTGGTGAATTTCTTGCAGCTCTAATGCCTCACCGTCATGCCAAAAGAGGGGAAGAGATTCTCTGAGAGAATTAGTGTCAGAACACACTAGAGCAGTAAAAGCATATTCTGACCAATTCAACCTCTGTGAAAAACCTCTGAGATTGTTGATGAAAGTGTCAGCTTCGTCATCGGCTTCTGAGAAGGGGATGGTGGTTGAATCCTACGTAGTTGATTCCGTAATGAATGGGTTGACATGGGTTTGTTGAAGATCAACAGATGGGAGAGGCAGATCATTACTCTGAAGAAGACGAGGGTCTGGTAAAATTCTAATGGCACGCCAAGACTGTAAGCTAATGGGTTTATTTGTCTTTGACTTAGAGTGGGCCTTCTTGCGCGGGCCTTTCGAATAGAAGTTTATATTTTGGCCCAACTTCCCTGGTACTCTACTAATGTCTGAGCTAATGGCTTCATTGGGCCTAAATATATTGTCCGCCTCCCTCATTGTAGCCTTTGTTAAGGCCAGCCACTGAGCAATCTTAGCCATGTCAACGTATGACTTTGTCTTGTGAGTATAAGTTGGCCTATATCTGTTTGTGGACTACTTTCCCAGAAAGTGGATGATTTTATCGGCTATATCTTCCCAACCCATGTTGAAAACAGCTTCAGGGATGATTACAGATTTCTTCTTGTCCCCCAACCACGTTTCAATGCGAAAGAATTGCCAATAGTAGTTGAAATTAACAAAAACTCTAGAATAGTATGCTTGTGATTTCCACCCCATCATCTGTAATAATTCCCTGCCCTTTTAAATGCTTGCTTGAGGGCTTCGCATACTATTCTGATTTTGCATGAAAATATTTTGCCCCTTTCAATTCAATCGAACCACCCCTCACCTAAGTTGATAAGCTAAAACGATTTAACGCCTGAAATAAAAAAGATCTTGTCCTCCATGAAGAAATGAAGGAGAAAGATTTTTTTTCTGGCAACTGACTGAAAAGTGATCGAAAACTGGCTAGAAAAATGCTTCCCGTCGCCGGAAGTGCTCGTATTAATTGAGACTACTATGATATAACCAAGCAGGATGGGAAGAAAACAATTAATGAAAAAGACAACAAAACCACAACAAAAGTTTACTCAATTACCCAAAGAAAATAGTACATATTACAAGGAAAATGTTATAGAGAAAAGGTAAGAACCTTCGGTCTCTAGGGATGAACACATCGACGACTTTTCCATACTTATCGAAAAGAGGAAACAAATCATCAGCAGTGGTACCTGTACAGGAAAGAAACAATTGAGTAATATCAGATTCAACGACTTCACAACACAAGAAAAATAAATTTGCTAATTGGTAAATATAGGGAAAGAGAAGGGGTAATTACGGGAAGTAACGTTGAGAACAAGGAGAGAGAAGGTATCTTTGATGTCCGGAGGGCCTGTTCTTCCGAACTGAGACATCGCCGTTCGCTGGAGTGGATGACTGATAGTAAGGTTGAATAGTTAGGGTTTGAGCTATAGGTTATGGATGCTGCAGGGAGAAGACAGATGGTGTATGTTTGATTCTTTATACAAAATTGACCTACTTTTTTGCCAAACTTCAGTTTATGCCTCCAATTTAGAGAAAATGACAAGAATAGTCCCTTTTGTTTTGGGATTGGTCTATGCTAGACCTTTAAACATAAACACGAGCGGTTTTGGTCATTTAATTATAACAGAACTGAACATTTTTAGTCTCTGTAATAGTTATAAACATGGGAATAGCCGATAGTTATTTCTCACGAAATTGATTCATCAAAAACATGTGATAGCGTGCTTCAAATGTTAAGCTGGAGGGGCAAATCTGCTCCGGATACAATTTCCCTATTATTATTTTTCGGTAGACAAATGTATTATATTACGTCATAGCATGCTTCAAATGTTCACATCATTTACAACCCAAATTGGGAAGATAGAATCCCAAAAAATTCGATGCACAAGTGAAATAGAAATTAAGCTAGATTATGAGCGTGCACATTCCATGTTCTAAGTGTGGGGTCCATCCATTAAGGAAGACTTTGAGTTTGTCAAATTCTATAGGCATAACAGATCTACAGGTAGAAAATGTCAAATATAATAGATGTGAGAGAGTGAGACTCTGGTTTAAAAGAAGAGCTTCAGCTCTCATCTTGACATACCAATCTCAGAGAAAAAATATATCTGAGAGTTAGAAAAAAAGAGTAAGGTTTCACAAACAGGATATAAGAAAATAGTTCGTGAGAAAAATAAAGAGTACATGATATTGTAGTGAGTATTAGAATATATTTGTGTGTATCTTTTTATTATTGGTAGAATATTCTCTCATTATTGTACAGTCTCATTGTTGGTAGGATTTGATTTCCTTCATTATTGTACAGTCCTATAGTTGGTAGGATTTGATACCCATGTACTCTATATATACTTTTGTGAGCAATACGAGAAAATAAATTCTCCTAAAACTCTCTACATGGTATCATACGCCAATGGCTTATCGCCAAAGAAACCCTAAAACTACCCTACCCGTGCCGCCGTCGCCGCCGCTGCTCTTATCGGCAGCCCGTCGCCGCCGCCGCCAATGCTGCACTAATCGGCAGCCCTCTCTCTCTCGACGTCGGTCAGCGCCTCCTCTCCTTTGCCTCGCGCTTCATGGCCGCTACGACGTCAAACGAGCTTCTCCAGCCGATTGCCATCAATGCATCGGCTCAGATCCCACTCAAATTGGATTCCACTAATTACCTGGCGTGGAAATTCCAATTTCGAACCCTTCTTACGGGTTACGACCTCCTCGGCTTCTTGGACGGGTCGAAGCCGTGCCCACCAGCCACTATCGTTGACAAGGAGGTGACTTCCCCCAATCCAGCATATCCCTACTGGATTCGCCAGGACAATCTTATTCTCAGTGCCATCATCTCGTCGATCACACCGACGATCATCTCCTTTATTGCCGCTGCGGAAATCTCTAAAGAGGCCTGGGACATCCTCGCGCGCACATTTGGCACTGCTTCTCGCGGTCTCTCAAACAGCAGCTCCATAATCCGGTGAAAGGTTCTAAATCTGTTACTAATTTTATGCACGGTATTCGCGTGATTGTGGATGAATTATCTCTCCTGGGTGTTACTGTTGATTCTGAGGATCTTGTCATTAAGGTTCTAAATGATCTTGATGATCCGTATATGGAACTCTCTCATGCCATCCAAGCCCGCGAATCTCCCATTTCTTTTGCTCAATTACATGACAAGCTGTTAAGCATGGAGGCTCAGATTACTGCTCGTGCGCCGCCCACCTCCGCCGCATCTGATTTGGCTCCGTCGGCTGCCTTCGTCGACGGAAAGCAGTTAGGTCGTAGCCGCTTCGGTAGCCGCGGGCGCGGCTGTAGCAGCCACAGTTCAGCCTCCAATCGCGGTGGTTACTCCAGCAATGGTCAATCTCGCGGGTACAATGGGAAGTGCCAGCTCTGCAGTGAATTTGACCACTCCGCGCGCCGCTGTCCGTCCTATCCCTTCTCCGGCGCAATCAGCCCCCTTACGGTGGACCACTGCCGCGGCCAGCTTATGCATCGCCGCCTTATCCGGCTGCTCACACAGCCCATCACTCTCCGACGATTCCCTCTACATCCGATTGGATCCTGGACTTTGGGGCCTCCCATCACATAACCTCTGATCTTGCCAACATGTCTCTTCATAGTCCTTACACTGGTTTCGACAATGTGGTTATTGGTAACGGTGAAGGTTTGATGATTACACATACTGGACAACTTAACAGTTATTCCTCTCTTTTACATGGGGCTCTCTGTGTTCCACATATGCGTAAAAATTTGATCTTTGTTGCCCAATTATGTCGTCACAATAATGTTGATGTTGTTCTTTCTGATACTGATTTTCAGGTGAAGGATCGTCGCACGTGGGCAACACACGTTCGCGGCCCACTTAGGGGCAACACTACAACTGGCCGGCGGCTTCCAGTCCCCCGTCCGCCCTCACTGCTCAAAAGCTCTCTGCGTCATTGTGGCATTCTCGGTTTGGTCACCCGTCAGCTAAAATCCTGCGTCATTTAGTGTCTTCTAGCAGTATAGCGTCAGTAATGTGCCTGATCTTGCTTGTGTCTCTTGCAAACTTCATAAGTGTCATAAGTTACCTTTTTCTGAGTCAAGTTTATCTTCTACTGCTCCGCTGGAGCTTATTTTCTCCGATGTATGGACCTCTCCAATTATTTCTAATGAAGGATTTAAATATTATGTCATCTTTGTTGATCATTTTTCTAAGTATGTTTGGTTTTTTCCTTTACACCGTAAATCTGATGTCTTACAAACCTTCCCCATCTTTAAATCCATTGTCGAAAAATATTTCTCTGCTAAAATCATTACTCTGTATACTGACAATGGAGGCGAATTACTTCACCTCCTCATACACCTCAGCACAATGGCTATGCTGAACGTCGTCACTGTCATATTGTCGATACTGGTCTCACTCTCCTTCATCATGCCTCTGTACCTCTCATTTACTGGCCTTATGCCTTTGGTACAGCAGTCTATCTCATTAATCGTCTTCCCAAGACAAATCTCTCGATGTTGTCCTCCTTTGAGTCTCTCTTCCATAAGCGCCCCACCTTGCCAAATTACGTGTCTTCGGCTGTCAATGCTTCCCTTGGCTTCGGCCCTACACCTCACATAAAATGGAACCCAGATCTCGTGCCTGTGTCCTCTTCGGCTACTCTACTACCCAAAGCACCTATCTATGCTTTGATCCCTCAACGTCTAAAATCTTCGTCTCGCGTCATGTCACCTTCCATGAAGAGTTTTCCCGTTCTTAAAATTGTCTAACCCCGCGTCTCCTCCTGTGCCAATTCCGGTCTCCCTTGAAGTCCTTCCGCTGCCGCCACCAGTACCTGCCGCCGCTCCCACTAGCGATCCTTCACCGAACGCACTTCCGGCGCCACCGCCCGCGCCACCAGTGTTCCTTCCGACACCGCTAGCAGCCCCTGTCGCCGCTACATCCATTATGCCGCCACCTACATCCTCTCAGGGTGGTCATCATATGCAAACTCGCAGCAAAAATAACATCTTTACGCCCAACAAGAAGTTTGGTATGCCTGCTGTCACCTCTCCAGCTGTTACTGAACCACACAATTTGTCTAGTGCTATGTCTGATGAGCGCTGGCGCGCTGCTATGTCATTGGAGTTTGACGCTCTGCTACAGAATGGCACATGGGATCTTGTTCCACCTGATTCTTTACAGAATGTTGCGGGTTGTAAGTGGGTTTATCGTATCAAACGAAAGCCTAACGGTATTGTGGATAAGTTCAAAGCTCGACTTGTTGCGACAGGCTTTCATCAGCGACCAGGTGTCGACTTCCAGGAGACTTTTAGTCCGGTTATTAAGCCGGCAACTGTGCGTTTGGTTCTCAGTTTAGCTGTATCCAAGGGCTGGCCACTTCGTCAAATGGATGTGAACAATGCCTTTCTTCACGGGAGGCTTACAAAGGATGTCTATATGGCACAACCACCGGGTTTTGTTGACAAAGCCTATCTATCTTATATATGTAAGTTACATAAAGCTATTTATGGTCTCAAACAGGCACCCCGGGCATGGTACAGTGGGCTCTGCAAATGCCTTTTGGCCATGGGTTTCGTCAACACTACCTCTGACACTTCGCTCTTCGTCTTTCAGCATTCTGGTATTACAGCCTATTTTTTGGTATATGTTGATGATCTTATATTGACCGGTAATGACTCTGCCTTCTTAAACCGTGTGATTGACTCTCTTGGAACTAAATTTTCTCTTAAAGACATGGGTGATCTAAGCTACTTTCTTGGTGTTGAGGTTCTGCGCAACTCCAAGGGGTGTTTTCTTTCTCACCGTAAGTATGTTGTTGATCTTTTGACTCGTCATAATATGCAGGAATCCAATCATGTTCGGACACCAACAGCGGCGTCCACCCGCCTTCATCTGGCCGACGGCTCGGCTCCTGCCGATGCATCCGCCTATCGACAGGCCCTTGGGGGCCTCCAGTATCTCTCCTTCACTCGTCTTGATACCTCCTTTGCTGTGAATAAACTCTCACAGTTCATGCACGCTCCTACTGTCACTCATTGGGGTGCAGTTAAGCGCCTCTTCCGGTATCTGAATGGGACGCGTGACTTCGGGGTCTAGCTGTGTCCTTCATCTGCTATACCTCTGCATTGTTTCTCTGATGCTGATTGGGGTAGAAACTATGATGACCGCTCCTCAACTGGTGCCTATGTTGTCTTTCTGGGGCCTAATCCTATTTCCTGGAGCTCCAAAAAGCAGTGTTCTGTTGCACGGTCTTCTACTGAGGCTGAATATCCTGCCATTTCTTCTGCTGCCGTCGAAGTTTGTTGGCTTCATTCCCTGTTGCGCGAGTTTCATGTCCCTCTTCCGGCTGCTCCTGTCATTTACAGTGACAACATTGGCGCCACTTACCTCTGTGCCAACCATGTGTTTCATTCGTGCATGAAACACATCTCCATTGATTATCACTTTGTTCGTCAATTGGTTCAGAATGGGTCTCTTCGTGTTGCTCACATATCCTCTGCTGATCAGCTTGCTGATGCTCTCACAAAGCACTTATCTCGTCCTCGGCTTCTTCTGCTGACGTCCAAGATTGGCGTGTCCTCCGGCCCTCCATCATGAGGGGGCGTATTAGAATATACTTGTGTGTATCTTTTTATTATTGGCAGAATATTCTCTCATTATTGTACAGTCCTATAGTTGGTAGGATTTGATTTCCTTCATTATTGTACATTCCTATAGTTGGTAGGATTTGATATCCATGTACTCTATATATACTTCTGTGAGCAATACGAGAAAATAAATTCTCCCAAAATTCTCTATAGTGAGGTGGGAATATAAAAAGAGAGTTATTTATTTTGAATGTTATAGTGGTCTTTTGAGTATTTTACTTGAACCTACAAAATATAAAATTCCTCATTATAGTGATAACAGTTGCCCTTCTTCTTAGGATCGTGATTTTTTCCTTTATCCAATGCTTACCTTTTTCTTGTTCATTTTGAGAACTTGCATCTGTGAAAATAACTATATCATCTTCTGCTATAGTATAGTTGCTTCATTAGCCATATTAAGTATACCAGTCATAGCTGACGAAGCTAGCAACGCATTGTCATAATCATGTAAATCAAATAACTCCATATTAACAATATCATTAGGACCATATATATCACCAAAACTAAAAGAATATCAAGCTTTCTATATTTGTCATAAAAGAGAAATACTTATTCATAGCTCCTCAATGGAATCTTGGTACTGACATATATTGCAAAATAAATCATTTCTATTAGAATATATTGTGTGTATCTTATTATTATTGGTAGAATATTCTTTCCTTATTGTACAGTCCTATAGTTGGTAGGATTTGATTTCCTTCATTATTGTACAGTCCTATAGTTGGTAGGATTAGATACCTCTCTGTACTCCATATATACTTTTGTGAGCAATACGAGAAAATTAATTCTCCCAAAACTCTCTACATGGTATCATACGCCAGTGGCTTA
The DNA here is from genome assembly GCA_034376525.1 of Nicotiana benthamiana. Classification (NCBI taxonomy): domain Eukaryota; kingdom Viridiplantae; phylum Streptophyta; class Magnoliopsida; order Solanales; family Solanaceae; genus Nicotiana; species Nicotiana benthamiana. Next base: position 86,451,847 of record CM067326.1, read on the forward strand.
TCGCCAAAGAAACCCTAATTCTACCCTACCCGCGCCGCCGCCGCTGCCCTAATCTGCAACCCGTTGCCGCTGTCGCCTGCTGCACTAACAGGCAGCCCTCTCTCTCGACGTCGATCAGCGCCTTCTCTCCTTTGCCTCGCGCTTCATGGCCGCTACGACATCAACCGAGCTTTTCCAGCCAATTGCCATCAATGCATCGGCTCAGATCCCACTCAAATTGGATTCCACTAATTACCTGGCATGGAAATTCCAATTCCGAACCCTTCTTACGGGTTACGACCTCCTCGACTTCTTGGACGGATCGAAACCGTGCCCACCAGCCACTATCATCGACAAGGAGGTGACTTCCTCCCAATCCAGCATATCCTTACTAGATTCGCCAGGACAATCTTATTCTCAGTGCCGTCATCTCGTCGATCACACCGACGATCATCTCCTTTATTGCTGCTGCAGAAACCTCTAAAGAGGCCTGGGAAATTCTCGCACGCACATACGGCACTGCTTCTCGTGGTCGTATCATGGCTCTCAAACAGCAGCTCCATAATCCAGTGAAAGGTTCTAACTCTGTTACTGATTTTAAGCATCGCGTGATTGTGGATGAATTATCTCTCCTGGGTGTTACTGTTGATTCTGAGGATCTTGTCATTAAGGTTCTCAATAGTCTTGATGATCCGTACATGGAATTCTCTCATGCCATCCAAGCTCGCGAATCTCCAATCTCTTTTGCTGAATTACATGAAAAGCTGCTAAGCATGGAGGCTCAGATTACTGCTAGTGCACCGGCCACCTCCGCCACATCTGATTTGGCACTGTCGGCTGCCTTCGTCGCCGGACAGCAGTCAGGCCGTAACCGGTTCGGTGGCCGCGGGCGCGGCCGTGGCAGTCGTGGTTCATCCTCCGGTCGTGGTGGTTACTCCAACAATGGCCAATCTCGCGGGTACAATGGGAAGTGCCAGCTCTGCAGTGAATTTGGCCACTTCTCGCGCCGCTGTCCGTCCTATCCCATCTCCGGCGCCAATCAGCCCCCTTACATTGGACTACTGCCGCGGCCAGCTTACGTTCCGCAGCCTTATCCGGCTGCTCACACAGCCCATCACTCTCCGACGATTCCCTCTACATCCGATTGGATCCTGGACTCTGGTGCCTCTCATCACATAACCACTGATCTTGCCAACATGTCTCTTCACAGTCCATACACTGGTTTCAACAATGTGGTTATTGGTAACGGTGAAGGTTTGAAAATTACACATACTGGACAACTTAACAGTTATTCCTCTCTTTTATTGCCTGGGGCTCTCTATGTTCCACATATGCGTAAAAATTTGATCTCTGTTGCCCAATTATGTCGTCACAATAATGATAATGTTATTCTTTCTGATACTGATTTTCAGGTGAAGGATCGTCGCACGTGGGCAACACTCGTCCGCGGCCCACTTAGGGGCAACACCTACTACTGGCCGGCGTCTCCCAGTCTACCGTACGCCCTCACGGCACAAAAGCTCTCTGCGTCACTGTGGCATTCTCGGTTTGGTCATTTGTCAGCCAAAATCCTGAGTTATTTAGTGTCTTCCAGCAGTATAGCGTCCAGTAATGTGTCTGATCTTGCTTGTGTCTCTTGCAAGCTTCATAAGTGTCATAAGTTACCTTTTTCTGAGTCAAGTTTATCTTCTACTTCTCCGCTGGAGCTTATTTTTTCCGATGTATGGACCTCTCCAATTATTTCTAAGAAAGGATTTAAATATTATGTCATTTTTGTTTATCATTTTTCTAAGTATGTTTGGTTTTTTCCTTTACACCGTAAATCTGATGTCTTCCAAACCTTCCCCATTTTTAAATCCATTGTCGAAAAATACTTTTCTGCTAAAATCATTACTCTGTATACTGACAATGGGGGTGAATTCCTAGCTTTACGCTCTTTTCTTGCCTCCAATGGCATCTCACATCTTCACCTCCTCATACACCTCAGCACAATGGCTATGTTGAACGCCGTCACCATCATATTGTCGATACTCGTCTTACTATCCTTCATCATGCCTCTGTACCTCTTATTTACTGGCCTTATGCCTTTGCTACAGCGGTCCATCTCATTAATCGTCTTCCCAAGACAAATCTCTCGATGCTCTCCTCCTTTGAGTCTCTCTTCCATAGGCGCCCCAACCTTGCCAAACTACGTGTCTTCGGCTGTCAATGCTTCCCTTGGATTCGGCCATAGACCTCACACAAAATGGAACCCAGATCTCGTGCCTGTGTCCTCTTCGGCTACTCTACTACTCAAAGCGTCTATCTATGCTTTGATCCCTCAACGTCTAAAATCTTCGTCTCGCGTCATGTGACCTTTCATGAAGATGTTTTCCCGTTCTCCAAATTGTCTAACCCCGAGTCTCCACCTGTACCTATTCCGGTCTCCCTAGAAGTCCTTCTGTTGCCTCCGCCAGTACCTGCCACCGCTCCCACTAGCGATCCTTCACCGGACGCACCCGGCGCCAACGCCCGCGCCACCAGTGCCTCTTACAGCACTACCAGCGGCTCCTGCCGCCGCTACACCCACTATGCCACCACCTACACCCTCTCAGGGTGGTCATCATATGCAAACTCGCAGCAAAAATAACATCTTTACACCCAACAAGAAGTTTGGTATGTCTGCTGTCACCTCCCCAACTGTTACAGAACCTCAGACTTTGTCCAGTGCTATGTGTGATGAGCGCTGGCGCGCTGCTATGTCATCAGAGTTTGATGCTCTGCTACGAAATGGCACCTGGGATCTTATTTCGCCTGATTCTTCATAGAATGTTGTGGGTTGCAAGTGGGTTTATCGTATCAAACGAAAGCCTGACGGTACTGTGGATAAGTTCAAAGGCCGACTTGTTGCGAAAGGCTTTCATTAGCATCCAGGTGTAGACTTCCAGGAGACTTTTAGTCCGGTGATTAAGCCGGCAACTGTGCGTTTGGTTCTCAGTCTAGCTGTATCCAATGGCTGGCCTCTTCGTCAAATGGATGTGAACAATGCCTTTCTCCACGGGAGGCTTACAGAGGATGTCTATATGGCACAACCACCGGGTTTTGTTGACAAAGCCTATCCATCTTATGTCTGTAAGATACATAAAGCTATTTATGGTCTCAAACAAGCACCCCGGGCATGGTTCAGTGAGCTTCGCCAATGCCTTTTGGCCATGGGTTTCGTCAACACTACCTCTGACACTTCGCTCTTCGTCTTTCAGCATTCTGGTATTACAGCCTATTTTTTGGTATATGTTGATGATCTCATATTGACTGGTAATGACTCTGCTTTCTTGAACCGTGTGATTGTTCTCTTGGGACTAAATTTTCTCTTAAAGACATGGGTGATCTAAGCTACTTTCTTGGTGTTGAAGTTCTGCTCAGCTCCAAGGGGTGTTTTCTTTCTCAGCGTAAATATGTTGTTTTTCTTTTAACTCGTCATAATATGCTGGAATCCAACCCTGTTCAGACGCCAACAACGGCGTCCACCTGTCTTCATCTGGCCGACGGCTCGCTTCCTGCCGACGCATCCGCCTATCGACAGGCCCTTGGGGGCCTACAGTATCTCTCTTTCACTCGTCCTAATATCTCCTTCGCTGTGAATAAACTCTCACAGTTCATGCACGCTCCTACTGTCACTCATTGGGGTGCAGTTAAGCGTCTCTTCCGGTATCTGAGTGGGATGCGTGACTTCGGAGTCTGGCTGCGTCCTTCGTCTGCTATACCTCTGCATTGTTTCTCTGATGCTGATTGGGGTGAAAACTATGATGACCGCTCCTCGACTGGTGCCTATGTTGTCTTTTTGGGGCCTAATCCTATTTCCCGGAGCTCCAAAAAGCAGCGTTCCGTTGCACGATCTTCTACTGAGGCTGAATATCGTGCCATTGCTTCTGCTGCCGCTGAAGTCCGTTGGCTTCATTCCCTGCTGCGCAAGCTTCATGTCCATCTTCCGGCTGCTCCTGTCATTTACAGCGACAACATTGGCGCCACTTACCTCTGTGCCAACCCTGTGTTGCATTCGCGCATGAAACACATCTCCATTGATTATCACTTTGTTCGTCAATTGGTTCAGAATGTGTCTCTTCGTGTTGCTCACGTATCCTCTGCAGATCAGCTTGCTGATGCTCTCACCAAGTACTTATCCCGTCCTCGGCTTCTTCTGCTGATGTCCAAGATTGGCGTGTCCTCCGGCCCTCCACCTTGAGGGGGCGTATTAAAATATATTGTGTGTATCTTTTTATTATTGGTAGAATATTCTTTCCTTATTGTACAGTCCTATAGTTGGTAGGATTTGATTTCCTTTATTATTGTACAGTCCTATAGTTGGTAGGATTCGATACCTCTCTGTACTCCATATATACTTTTGTGAGCAATACGAGAAAATTAATTCTGCCAAAACTCTCTACAATTTCATCATTTGCAAAATCAATATAAATAACCTTAATCAAAATAGTAGCACCTTTTCGTTGATTCCCTAGAGTTTGCATATTACCTTTCTGTGAGAACTAAATGTTCATTAGAATCCTTGAAATCTTTATTCTTTTCGAAGTCTTTAGAGAACTTAGTTAGTCTAGCCATTCGTTTTTAATTTTCTCTTTTCTCCCTTCAGTAGAATTATCCGCCATAATTGGTTGATGAGACAGAGTAAAAATTTCTTTCACTGATTTAGTTGTTAATGCGCAAGACGAGTGTTCAATATATGTCTCAAGATTAGAAGAACATATCTGGTCCTTTGTTCCTTCTAGGTCACTGGTTTTTGTATGGACTTCAGTCTGATCAAGAATTGTAGTAGCCTGGTTAATGTTGCCTCGCAACGCTGTCATATAAAGACGAGCAACATTATCATGCGCTTGCGAAGCAACGAGTGGTATTTTTTGCTCTTTGCTATGGTTTCGAATTGTTTCCTCGCCAATGCACACTCTTAAGTCGTAGTTACAGAACTAACCTCCTTGCCACTCTTTCTGGAGCCAAGAGAGTTCGAATCCAAAACCTTTCACATAATGCTTGAAGATAACAACCACTAGGCTAGTGAGATATTTTGTTACAAGTAGTGTCACATTTAATAGTTTTATCTTATATTTCTATTTTATTTAATATTTATATATATATAAATAATAAAAAAATTCGACGAAGCGAAGTCCTGTGACACCACTTGTCACCATGTAAATCCGCCCTTGGTTATTCTAGAATATTCAGTGAATCATCATTTTTTAATCAATTACTCAAATGGCCATTCAACTATCCCAAATTATCTCCTAAAATCACTTTTCTTTCGTTTGTAACAACAAAGTTACTGAACTATGCTTATTGCACTCAGAACGCCACTCAACTAGATTTTTCAAATTTTGAATTGCCAAATACCTACTTTACCCTCTAAGTTATAAACAATTATCTTTTTTTTTTTCAAACTTTTTAATATTATGATTTTTTTCCTTTTTAATTTATATTATGGACTTACCTATAGAATAAATAAATATTATTTATATATTAAAAAATAAAAATTATTTAAGAATATATAATTCTGGAATAACAAAATAATGAGCATGGTAAAAATATTAATTAGAATAATTTGTTCATGATAATAATTTTAGTATTAACAAAGAAATTCAAAAAATTATTTACACAATTCAGAATGAAAGAAAATAAAGGTTGTAAAATATATATTCCATGCACGTAATATAAAAATTATTATTTAAATAATTATATATTTTTCTAATATATTATATATTCTTGAGAAATATGCTCAATTATATTATTATGTTTCTACCAACTTTACGACGACACAAAGTTATGTCACCGAACAGTAGAGGAACTATCCGTATAGGGTAAAATATGCTATGTTAAGTCGTGCCTGGAATACATATAATATACACTATTACTAATTATTCTAATCATTAATACTAAAATTATTATTACTAACAAATTATTCTAATCAACTTTTTCACTATGCTCATTATTTTTTTATTCCAACATTATATATGCTTAAATACTTTTTATTTTTATATATAAATAATATCTATTTATTCTATAGGTAAGTCCATATTATAATTAAAAAGGGAAAACTTATAAACTAACTAATGAACATTAATAATAATACAAATAAACAGATTGAGCAAAAATGCTCTCGGCGCATGTTAGCTGTCCAATAGAACAGTGACTAGCGCACGATAGCAAGGCAGTTATCGACGACAAAATGGCTCGTCGCCGGCGAAACGTCCCCCCCTCTGATACGAAGCTAGTTACACCTGAGAATGGCACAACCAAGAGCTGAAACCACTGACTTTTGGCAGTTTTTTGCCTCAAAAACTTCAATCGATGACCCATGCAGAGACAATTTCATGCGAGATTTCAGTGATGGAGACGGAAGCAGTATCACCTGTTGTTGTAAAGCGATTACAATTCACAAATCTCGTTGCTGAGGAGGAATCTAAGGAGTTGCATGCGGAGAAAACAAAGCTTGTTGCTGAGGAGATATCAAAGGAGATGCATGTGGAGAAGCCAACAGCTGCGGATGTGGTGCGAGGCAATCGCAACACACAAATGGGCAAACAACTCTCATTTGTTCCTCCTATTGAGCGAGAGGGGAAAAAAGTTGCTAAGATTAGTTTTGAAGATCTGCAACCACAATTGGATTATTGGCAAAATGCACTGATTGGATTTGTAATTGGAGATCGACCTAATGAGCAATCTATGGAGAATTTTGTAATCCATGTGTGGAATTTTGTTACTAAACCTCAGATACTCTTACATGCAGATGGCTACTGTATTTTTAGATTCAGTTGCTCTGAAGACAAGAAATTGATCATGCAATCAGGTCCCTATTCATTTAGAAATAGGCCAATGGTTCTTCGACCATGGGAAGTTGATTTCAATTTCCAGAGTGATGTGATTAGTACTGTGCCTATTTGGATTCGATTTCCAGGTCTTCCTATTGGTTATTGGTCTACTGAAGTGCTTAGTAAGATGGCTAGTGCTGTTGGTAGACCACTGTATACAGACAAATTCACTGCATGTTATGAGAAGATTTCATTTGCTAGGGTTCTTGTTGAAGTGGATGCTGCCTATCCCCTTCCGGATGAATTGGAGATTGATACTCCTTATGGCCCTAAGATACAGATAATTGAATATGATGGAAACCTTCCTTTTGTAATCATTGTCTCAAATTTGGTCATGATGCATTTGAATGTTGGTATTATAAGGATGATCAATCTGTGCAGAGCAAGGAGGCTCAGATCAAACCTACAAGGCAAAGAGGAAAAGTGAATCAGCAGGGGAATCAGAAGGGTAAACACAATAGAACTGAATGGATTGCTAAGCAGACTGTTGTTGAGCAACCTAGCCTTGTAGACCCTGCTGAAGAGGGTCAGTTATTGCAGCATTCTCATGTGGAGATTGACATTGCTACAAGTAGGCCACAACAAACTATGCATACTGAACCTGGTCCTTTAGTCAGTTCAGAAAATGCATTCACTATTGCTGATTCTGATAATGGTGAACAGCAGACTGATCATGTTAATAATGGTAAAGCTGTCATGAATGAGATTGGAAGTAGTAGCTACAAAATTGACCTTGGTCCATCTTATAGGGGAGAACCTCATTCCAAATGATTATAGTAACTTGGAACATAAGGGGGCTTAATCAGCCTCACAAGCAAAAGGAGTTGAAAAACTTCTTAGCTATTAATAAAGTAGATGTCATGGGAGTGCTTGAAACCAGGGTAAAGGAGCCTAAATCAAGGAAAATTTTAGGAAAGATTGCAAAGAACTGGATGGTGCAGTGTAATTATTCAAATGCTACCAATGGGAGAATATGGTTGATTTGGAAGACTCATATTCAAATGCACATATTAGCTATGTCTGATCAGATCATTCATTGTCGATTGGAAGATATTAGAAGTCAGATCAGTATTAACTTAAGTGTAGTATATGGCCAAAACACTGCTTCACTTAGGAAACATCTTTGGAATGACCTTAGATCATTTCAGATTCCTAATCAAGCTGCTTGGCTGATTAGTGGAGATTTTAATAATGTACTTAATTCTGATGACAGGATTGGATCTATTGTGACTGATGCTGAAGTGACGAATTTCAAAGAAGTTATTTCTGACCTCCAGCTGAATGCCATCAGATCAAAAGGTTGGCATTTCACTTGGTCAAATAAGCAAGTATATAGTAAGATTGATTGGGCACTAGGTAACTATCAGTGGTTGCAGCAGTTTGGACACTTGGAAGCAGATTACTTGAACCCTTCAATATCTGACCATTCCCCTATTCTTGTTAAGTTTGGAATGCAGAAACCTTTGCATCCTAAACCTTTTCGATTATATAATGTAGTCATGGAGCATCCTAAATTTCCTAACATAGTCAAGCAGGCATGGAAACAAGAATATGTGGGCAATCCCATTCAGCAGATTTGGCAGAAATTGAAGAGTCTAAAACAACAATTAAAGGAGATCAATTCATATATGGCAGCCAGCTTACCAGCAGAATGTTATTCAGGCCAGGGAACAACTTGACATCATCCAAACTCTGATGCAAAACAAACCTTGTACACAAGAGTTCATCCAAAAGGAAAAGAAGGCACTTGAGGAGCTTGAGAAATGGAGTAATATTGAAGAAAAAGTATTGAGGCAGAAGTCAAAAGCTACATGGATTGAATGTGGAGACTCAAATACAAAATACTTTCATGCTCAATGGAAGATTAGAACAGGGCAAAACAACATTACATCCATCTATACTGAAGCTGGAATAAAACTAAGTGATCCTTTATTTGTTGAGCAGGAATTTTTGAAGGTATTTCAATCTTTAATGGGAGAATGTGCATCTGAACTTCCTTGTGCGAATTCTCAGATTATGAAGGAGGGGAACTGTCTTACTCTTGATCAACAAAGACTTCTCATTAGAGAGGTAACAATGGAGGAAGTTAATGCAGCAATTAAAGATATGCCTACAGATAAGGCCCCAGGGGTTGATGGCTTTCCAGTAGAGTTCTTCACTAAAAACTGGGAACTGGTTAAGGATGACATTCTTTCTGCTACTAAAGATTTCTTCTCTTCATGTGAGCTGCCCTATATGATTAATACAACAGCCATAGCTCTTGTACCAAAGGTCAGATCACCCTCTACTGTCAAAGACTATAGGCCAATTGCCTGCTGCACTACAATATACAAGATTATATCCAAGGTACTTACTAGAAGAATGAAAGGGGTCATTGGTGACTTAGTAGGACCTGCACAATCAGCCTTTATTGAGGGAAGATGTATTATTGATAACATTCTGTTAAGTCATGAAGTGTTTAAGGGGTATTCTAGAAAAGGTATCTCACCTAGATGTGTCCTCAAAGTTGATTTGAGGAAGGCTTATGATACTTTATAATGGTCTTTCTTGCAACAGATTCTCATTGATTTGGGCTTTCCAGCAAAGTTCACACATTGGATTATGGCTTGTGTCTCTTCTGTATCTTATTCCTTAGTAATGAATGGAGGTTTCACTAAACCATTCAAAGCTAAGAGGGGTATTCGACAAGGGGAGCCTATGTCACCTTATCTCTTTGTATTGGCCATGGAATACTTAAATAGATTACTGCAGCAACTACATAAGGATGGAAACTTCAATTTTCATCCTAGGTGTAGGAAGCTTAATATTTCTCATGTATGTTTTGCAGATGATTTGCTCATGTTCTGTCGAGCTGATGTAATGTCTATTCAGATATTGCATAACACTTTTGTTAAGTTCTCAGCAGCTTCTGGTCTTCAGGCTAATATTAGCAAGAGTGCTATTTACTTGGCAGGGATACAACAGCATACTAGAGAGCAGTTAATTAATGTCCTGGGATTCACTGAAGGACACCTTCCTTTCAGATACTTAGGAATCCCTCTGGATTCTAAGAAACTGGCCATTCGACACTACTTGCCTCTCATTGAAAGGATAACAGACAAAATCACTTGTTGGTCAGCCATATTCCTTTCTTATGCTGGCAGAAGCCAATTGATAAAGGCAGTGGTATTTGGCATTCAATCTTATTGGGCTCAAATCTTTATTTTGCCTAAAAAAGTCCTAAAAGTTATTGAAGCTATGTGTAGAACTTTTCTTTGGACTGGCAAGGCAAGCATTTCAAGAAGAGCATTGGTGGCTTGGGATAAGGTATGCAGGCCAGTATCTGCTGGTGGCCTTAATCTACTGGATTTGTCTTTGTGGAACAAGGCTGCCATATCAAAGCTACTGTGGGATTTGGCAAACAAGAAAGATTGCTTATGGGTTCGATGTGTTCATGCTTATTACATTAAGCAAGGCAATATATCTTCTGTTAATATCCCTAAAACAGCATCTTGGGTGATCAGGAAAATATTGGAATGCAGAAACTTTATATTGGAATGTCCTCAGCTGCAAGGTGATATCACTGTTCGATTGAATAGTGTATGCAAACTTGGCAAGTTTAGCATACAGAAACTATATACTTCACCGCTTCCCAGCTTTACAAAGGTTACATGGAAGAATTTGTTATTAATTGGTAATATCCTTCCTAGGCATAAATTCACTGCTTGGCTTGCAGCTCATCACAGCCTTCCTACAGTAGATAGACTACTGGTAATGGGAATTCAGATTCCAATGGACTGTGTCTTCTGCAAGGCTCATGTGGAAGACTTTAACCATCTATTCTTTGGCTGTTCTAGCATAAATAGTTTATGGAGAAGAATTTGCAATTGGTTGGGATATTCACGAACTGTAGGATGCTGGGAGTCTGAACTCAACTGGATATGCAGCATTGCCAAGAGCAGGCAATGGCACAAGGTGACAACAGCTGCTGCTTTCATTACCACAACTGCACTCATCTGGAAAGTGAGGAACCAAATGCGATTTGATGGTGTCACATATGTGGAGGATTTGTTATGCCGAGAGATTGCACTATTGATACATATACTAGGCAGTAAACATAAGAAATGGCAAATTGGACTTAGCAAGCTCAATTACTTTCCTTAGCTTCTGATTTTACATACTATAGCACAGATTGTATATACATAGCAAATAGAGTAAAGAGATTCTTGTATTAGTATAGTAGTTAGTCCAAAACTACTATCATGATCTTTGATGTACATATACTTTGTTATCAATGAAAGCTTAACTTTACTGTAAAAAAAAAAAGGGAAAACTTATAATATTAAAAAGTTTTAAAAAAATAAAAAAGAAGATAAATATTTATAATTTAGAGGGTAAAATAGGTATTTGGCAATTTCAATTTAAAAAATCTAGTTGAGTGATCTTTTGAGTGTAACAGACATAGTTAAGTAATTTTGTTGTTACAAACGAAAGAAAAATAAATTTATGAGATAATTTGTGATAATTGAATGATCATTTTTGTAATTGACTCGTCATTTTTCCGATTCAAACTCATAGTTCTCTTCCCCAATGATCTACTTTTATGCATTTCATGGAGATCCTCTTTCCCTAAACCAGGCTGCATAATAGTTGAGTCAGCTCCTCAACCAGATTTAGCATACTTTTACTAGTTTCTACAACTCTTTTCCCCTGGACCAGCTTAGTGTTATGGTTCCCAAGCATGGTATGCCCATCATTAGTGTTTACTCCTCGACTTCTCTAATTTTCTGAGAAAAACACATTGATCATTTTTTAGTTCGCCTAATCGTATGTCTTCTTGTCGTTCTGCACAAGTTTTATTGTTATGTCCTAGCCTACCACAATGCGAACAAACACAATGTATATTTTCATATCTTACTTCAACCCATATTGTTTCCAATCCTAACTTGATCAATTCACTTCCAGGAAGTGGCTTAGTAATATCTATCCTCGCTTTAAGCCTCATATATTGTCCTTCTTTACTTTTATTTTTTGGGATTACAAATAGGGGTGTTTGTCGGTTGGTATGATACAATATTTAGTCATTTTCATTTGGTATTTTTGGTATTCAGTTTCTTAAAATGCTATATTAATACTATACCTAATTACGTTCGGTATGGTACTGCTTTTCTCCTTTCAATTTCGATTTTATTCGATCCAGTAATTTCAGTTAATTCGACTTAAATATTAATTAATGCATAGAGCCATAGAATGTAAATTCTTAATTAAAGTACTCAATGAAAATGTTCTAAGCTCATTTGACTATATATGGACAAAATCTTTATCCAAAAACAAAGTATCTACTAAGAGAAAAAAATTGTACATAAAGGAATACATTTGATCATTGGAAATATCATATTACTTGCTTAGAGTTAATTGTTGAAATTAAAGAATACAAAGCAGGGGCGGAGGCACAAGCCTAAATATGAATTCGGCCGAACCCAATAGATTTTGTTCAAACAATGTATTTAGTATTTATAATTCATTAAATATATACTAATATTAAATTTAGAACCCAATTACTAACACTTGGAATCGCCGTTCTTAAATCTAGAACCCATAAGGTTGAAATTATGGCTCTGCTTCTGACAATAAGGACTAATCCAACATATGTAACAAAAATACAAGAGTAATGGATTAAGAATAACCTAAAATTGTTAAAATATTGTGTTAAACTGCTTGGCAACATAGAAAATAAAAATTAGAATTTGCATCCATTTTTCTAAAGAAGTACATGAACTTTACTGCAAACCTCAACATGAATTCTGATTTCGCCCAACTATGTCTTTAACCAGACAAAACGGTCACTTTATAAACCAAACAGTCATTCAACTAGATCAAAACATGTAAGTAGTTAAATAGGAGAAATAGAACAAATCGCTTAACACATTACTCTTGTTAGTGAATCTCCATCTTTTTATTTGCTTTCTCATCCGGTGTTCGGTACCCGCATTGGAATCCGACTAATCCAGATTCGCGTCACATAGGGCCCATCGCTGCAAATATAATCTGATTTTAAGTCCGGAATCGAATCCTCACCGATCTAACCAATCTATTATATTCTTTGGCAATGTTATTATCAACTCGACCAATTTCTAGATGCAAGAACTTTGATCAATACAAATTGGGTTTTTTTGTTTAACTACTTCAAATAATATTAAGAACAACAGTAAGCTAAAGAAAAGATAATTCGATGGTAAAAAGGTCTGGGGCAGTGATTTCCTCAATTGCTAGCTTTGGTCTTGACTCTTTCGCTATAATCTCGCCAAATTACTCTATAAGGATTAAGACTTATGGATTATCATAATTATCTCTCGATCAATTACAATAATTTACTAAAGCATTCTCTCGAACTACTTTAGCTGGCTATATGCACAACTCTAAGTTATCTCACCAAAGTTTCGCTATCTCCAAACCCGGTTTTAAATTCAAGTAATGAATCTCTTCAATTACCCAAAAGTGGTGTTGTTCAACAGTTGTCTAACCTAATATTCTTTCTCAAGCAATATGAGGTAATTAGACACGATTAATCAAGGGTCCATTTAATTAATCACCATATAAAACGTAATTGAACAATCATACAATAAATCCGGCTCGATTATAACAAGTTGAGTCAAAACTTCAACCAACAATTGGTTCCACCAACCCTAGATAATTGTTTAGCTACTCATAACAAAATACGAGAAAACTACTAGATTGTTCATAATATAAAATTGCAAGAAGTAAAAGGAGATAGAAAAAAACTCGAATGTTTGGATCGTCTTATCACACTTGTTCTTCCTCCAAAAATAGTCTAAAACAAGCTTAAAAATAATATTGGGCGAGTCTCTAAAGCTTATAAGGGTTTTACAAAAAATTTTCCGAAATTACACTTTGTTCCCTAAACTTCCAGCATCGTGAACAGTGCACCGCAATCGTGGCAGGCCGCGGTGAAAGCTGACCTTCCTGCCTCACTTTTTAATCTACCGCAGTTCACCGTGGTCGCAGTGGACTCCTTTCCCAGGCCATTTTTTGCTTCTTTGTGCTCAGGTACTTCTCGAGTGGGCGTTTTCTTCGCATTATCGTCTCCAAGACACTCCATGTTGCTTCCTCACATATAGTATTCCCTGCGAAACAAAAGAACATTATTTAGAGTATTTTGTTGGTAATTTACCTATAAAACAACAACAAAGCATGGTCATATTAAGGTGTAAATATTAACTATATAACCTACTATCAAATGCCAAAGAAAAGCATTGCGTAACTTGGTAGTTAATCAATAATATATGTAATGTGCAATATAATAGTATATATTTCAATATGGTTCGGTATTTGGTATTATTTTCTTTAAATACTAAATTATTTTAAAATCAAATACCAAAATATCTATACGTACCATATACTAAAATTTTCTATTTTGGATGGTACTTCGGTATTAACATATTATGCACAACCCCACTTTTGATTCCCCAATTTGTTGGTTATTGCTCCTTTAGTAACTTGAACCTACAATCGTGAGATTGTAGGTGGAGGGTGCTCGCCATTTGAGCAATTCTTTTTGTCCAAAGAGTTTGAATCTCAATTTTTGGATGAGATAATGAAAATTTAAGGTGATTTAAATTGTTAAATCAAAGTAAATAATGAACATGATGATATATGTATCACATGTAATAACTATCCGAAGAAGACAAGAAGATTTGACATAATTTAAGGATCCCGTCTATCTTAATGTTTAGTTTCGAGGCAAAATTTAACAAAAATGCTAGAGGCTCAACAAGGTTTTGACATCTAGTTGCAAGGTTATTCATGTTTTCTTTCCGTTCTTGTACTTTTTATAGTAAGATTCGCTTTTGATTTGTATTATCTAACTTCAGTTTTGGGTTGCAATGGTAAAGAAAAATACCATTATTATTTGGAAACAAGTTTATAAATGAGGGAATTTTACTTATTTTCGCTACATAAATTTTTCACCTAAAAGACACACAGAATTTCAAATAAGAAGACCAAATTGTTTAAATATTCAGAGTCATTGCAAGCTGAAGTTTGGTTATCTATACTTCAATTGTAATATTGGTGAAATATAAATGAAAACTTAATTGAGTAATATTTTAAGTGAAATAGTGATTTTCTCTCACATTTTTTTTAACTTTCATTAAAATCCTACAACATCCAAAGATGTATTCCTATTACTGTTTGGCTTAATATATACTGGGAACATCTAAACTTGATACGATCTTTTACTTAGACACTTAAATTTGGACTTTTTCCACTTAGACATGTTTCTTAGGCAATTCTCATACCAATCAGATACGTTTTTTGCTGGCCTATTAATTAACCAAGCACGTGTTATGCAATCTCCGTTTACGTGGCAAAAGTAACCATTATAAATCGTGCCACATCATTTTGTTGTCCACCTCACTGTCCACCTCAGCTATATAGTGTTATTTCCACTAAAATACAAATAACTAGCCCTAAACAACATATTACCATCGTTCCTTTTAGCATCGATGAAAACGAAGAATCTCCTAACCACTGTTAAGCCTCTTCTTCTTTAAGTCAATGGTGTTGCAATCTACTATTTCCACTGATTTCTCACCATATTTACAAAGCTTCAAGGTCCAATTTCTCCTTATTTTCTATTGCTACAGCTAGGGCTTTTTATTTGTAAGTTCTCGATAAAGCTAGGGTTTTTTGGGGTTTTCCTTTGTGTTGGTCCCTTGTCGTCCTATGTAAGGGTTTATTATGGAGGATGACTATATTTTAACTCGCTTTCACCATGGGGGTACATTTATTGAGCAACCTGTCCCAATATACAAGGGGAATTAGATGTCTTTGCTGTTGTTATCGATAAAGACCATTTAAGTGTTGTCGAGTTGTCTTATTATGCTAAAGACCTTGGATATGCAACTGTCGAAGGGTTCTGTTGTCAAAAGGAAAAAGATGGTAATTTATCAAAGTCTTTTCTGATTTTCAGTTATATGAATTTGTGAAATATTTAAAACATGGTGATATTTTGGATGTTTATTTGCGTCACGGGGTGAATCAGCCTGAAGTAGTCGAAGAAAATGTTGGTCTTTTATGTGGGCCAGAAGAAGGTGGGGCTGGTAATGACCAATTTAAAGTTAGGGCAACACTTGAGTGTAATACAAATATTGAAGAACCTATTGAGTCTCCTACTTAACCAACTCAAAATATTGATGAACCACATATTGAGCCGCATATTGAACCAACTCAAAATGCTGCTGAACCACCTATTAAGCCGCCTATTGAACCAACTCAAAATGTTGCTGAACCACCTATTGAGCCGCCTATTGAACCAACTTTGAATGATGCTGAACCAACTCATAATTCTTTTGAACCAACTGTAAATGCTGCTGATGGAGATGAACCACCAGACCATAATGTTAATGAAGATGGAGCGCAATCAGATGTTGAGAGTAGTGAATTAGGAGAAGATATTCTTCTTGAAGAAGATGATTTAGATGTTCATGATGAATTGAGATCTTTAAGGGCTGAAAGGAGGAGCAAGAGGCAGGGTAAGCAGAGGAAAAAAATTAATTGCAACAGATGAGATACCACTAGGAGAAACAGGAATTGACAAAGGATTTGGGGATATTGGAAGAAACAAGGTTTCAAGATATGTAGGTAAATTAGATGGTGATGAGCAGTTTATTGATATTTCAGAGGCTGATAGTGAAGATAGCACAGAAGAGTTAGATCCTGAAGCTATTCCTAGTGTTGATATAGCAGCAAGAAGGAGGAGTACAAAAGTCAGGTATGATCCTGATTGTGAAGTTGCTATATTTGAACTTGGGATGATTTTTGAGAATGCTATGGAGTTTCGGAAAGCGTTGGCAAATTATACAATTGAGTACAAGGTGCAGATTAAATTGAGACTAAATAAACCTCATAGGGTGAGGTCTAAGTGTAAATCAAAGAGATGCAAATGGGTGTGCTATGCTTGTATTGATAGAGAGTCAGGTGATTTTAAAGTAAAGAACTACTACCCAATACACAAATATGATACTTCAAACAAGAATAAGTTGTGCACTTCAAAGTTTATTGCAAAGAAATTCAAAGATGAAATGACTAAGCAACCCCACATAAGGATATGGGAAATACAGAAGTTGTGTAGGGACAAGCTAGGATTGTATGTTGGAAAGACAATTTGTTATAGGGCTAAACTACATGTTCTCAGAGAGTCCATAGGTGATTGGAATATGGAGTTTACAAGGTTATGTGATTATGATGATATGATAAAACAGAACAATCCTGGTAGCTCATGTTGGTTAAGGATGGACAGTGAAACTGAGCCAGGAAAAAATCTCTCTGTTTACTTTTATGTGTGCTTTGATGCATTTAAGAAAGGTTGGTTAGAAGGATGTAAAAAAATCATAGGTTTTGATGGTTGTTTCTTAAAGTGTGCTTGTAAAGGTGAACTTCTAGTTTCTGTTGGCAAGAATGGAAATCGATAAATGTTTCCTATAGCATGAGTTGTTGTGGACCAGGAGACAAAACATAGCTGGAGTTTTTTCATCAACTACTTGAAAGATGATTTACAATTGGGAACTGGAGAAGGATTGATTATGATGGCAAATATGCAAAAGGTAAGTATTCAGTTCTGTTGTCTCTTAAGTAGCCTTTTAAGTAATTAAGTATTTTGTTATGTTGTTAATTAGTTGTTCATTAACATTCTGTAAATGTTGTATTCTGTTGTATTCTACTGCTGCTAAGTAGTCTCTTATGTTGTATTTTGCTGTATTATGCTGATGTTAATTAGTCTGTTGTTGTGGTGATAAGTTGCTATAATTTGAATTAATTATTATGTAGGGATTTGCTGCAGCTTTGAATGAAGTTTTACCCAATGCTGAATTTAGGATGTGTGCCAGACATATTTGGTCTAATTGGCATAAAATTGGAAAGGAGAAAACAGTTTTGTAGGTGCTCTAAATCTAGTTATGAAGTTAAGTTTAAAGAGGAGCTTGATAAAATGGACAAACTTGGTAAGGATATTGTAGGGATTTGTTATATTATCCAAAAAGGTCATGGGTTAGAGCTTATTTTGAAGTGCATTCCAAGTGTGATGTTGTTGAAAATAATATGTGTGAGACATTTAATTCATGGATTTTAGCTTCTAGGCATAAATCAGTTATAACTATGTTGGAGGAGATTAGTAGGAAAATAATGACTAGAAAAGTGGATATGTTGAGATTTGTTGATACTTGGATATCTGATATATCACCTATGGCAAGGCTATTGTTAGAGGATAGCAAAGAGCTTGCTAGAAAATGTACTGTTCTTTGGAATGTTGATGTTGGATTTGAGATCGGAGAAGGACTGCATAAGCATGTAGTTAATCTGACTGATAAGGTTTGCACTTATAGAGCTTGGCAGTTGAGGGGTATTCCATGTCAACATGTCGTTCTTGCATACTTTTACATAAATGAAGAACCTGGACAGGCAGTGGAGCATTGGTATAAGAGGGATGCCTTCTTAAAAGCATACAAGTATTTCATCCAGCCTATGACAAATATGAAGACGTGGCCTGAAACCAACAATCCTAAGATAGAGCCTCCCAAATCTAAACCCATGCCTGGTAGACCTCATAAGAACATAAGAAAAGGCAATGATGAACCAAAAAAGAAATATGGAAAGTTATCCAAGTGTGGAGTTAAAATGATATGTTCCAAGTGCCATCAACAAGGACATAACAAAAGATATTGTAAGGTAAATGTTTCTTGTCAAATATTTTCTGTTGCCATCACATATTTCATTTTGTCCATATGAATCTAGTAATCTGTTGAAAATCACTGTTATGTAATCTATTGCTCAATGTTATATAGGCTGAAAATTGGATGCCTTCACAGCAAGGTAGCCAAAGCTCACAAGGTGCTAGTCAACCTGATGCAGCTTGAAGCTCAAGCCAACCTACAAACTCTGCGTGTTTTGATACAATAAGTGTTAGAAGAGTTAATGAAGCTAGAAGCTCAAGCCAACCAACACCAAGTTTAGTAGATTTGAGCAGGCTTGCTAGAAGAGGATTAGGTAGTTAACTTCCTCCAGAGGATATAACAACTACCAACCAAAAGAGAGGAAGGGATACAAGTAAAGAAGATGCTGAAGAAGAAGCACAGAAAAGGTCAAAAAATGTTGGATGTGACATCTACACAGCTGCAAGTGGAACTCAAATACTAAATGTATATATTTATACATATTTCATCTATAATATGACTTAGAAATAACTTACTGATTGTGGTTTATTATTTGGCAAATTGCTGTCCGGAACATCAAGCCAACGAGTTATTGCAAGTGGTTTAACTTATAAAAGTACATATCCAACAGGAATTGACCTTGGTTTTAAGGCTGGAGGCTTGAGGTGGAAGGGTCAAGATGCTGTCACAACTTCCAGTTGCAGCAGATGAAGTAGTATCTTAGGAACTTATTTTGTATTCAGTCGTGTAATGTCACTATTCTATTTTGGATATGTTATGTAGCTGCAACTTCAGCCTTGCTCTGTTTGTTTTGGCAGAATAGTTATTCTATATAGCAGCAATTTCAGTCTATATAGCATCAATTTCAGTCTATATGTTGTGAATTTTAAAATTGCATCTTATGGTTCTATGCCCTGTACATAAGTTATATATTACATCACTTTCAAATTTCAAAGCTGTATATTACAACAACAGATTCAATATTTAGAAGTTTATAACAAAATTCATAATTTTATAACAAAATTCAGCTGAATATTACAACAACAATTTCTAACCATATGTTTAAAGCAACATTACCAACATAACATATTAATCAACAACACCCACTAACAAACAACACCTACAACAACCAACAACACCTACAACAACCAAAGTACATCAGTCATACAGTTTCCATAAAACGACCAACAATGCGACAACAATCGTCAAAACAATCCGTCTTCTTTTTGCTCGAATTTTCTCCTCTTCAAAAGCTTTGACTCTCTTTAACAAACCCCAAATTACATTCTTCGCTTGAGTAGGTATCTGACCGTCATACCAACAGAAATAATCACATCCACCCATTTTCTACAAATATCACAAAACACTTTTAATCAATTTATATCAAAGAAAATAATTCATAAAATAAGATTAACAAATTATGAACAAACAATTTACCTTATCGACTCTGCAAGCAAAAAACCTACGACCTGGGTTTAATTGGGTCCAAGAAATATTCAACTTTGGAGAAACACCACACTTACAGATTCGAGCGGCAGCGCAAAAGTGACGTTGAAGAGTTCGTCAATTCCGATACTTCGATATTCATAAACACGACACTAAGAAAAATGAGAGGAAGAACAGAAGAGAAGAGAAGAAATTAATGATACCAAGAAGAGAATACAAACGAGAGAAAGAAGAGAAGAAAAGAATAGAAAAGAAAAGAAAAGAATTGACAAGAATTGGAGGAGAATTGCTGGAGAAATCTGAGAAGAAGAGAAGCAAACAAATAGGTTTTTAAGAATTGGGATTGTTACCGTTATTTGTATAATTGGGAAAGGAAAAATTTGCAATTTGCAGCCTTCAAGCGCCTAAATAGGTTTGAAATCACGCTATATGCCAACAACAAAAAACGTGTCTAATTGGTATGAGAATTGCTTAAGAAACGTGTTTATGTGGAAAAAGTACCAGTTTAAATGTCTAAGTAAAAAATCGTGCCAAATTTAAATGTCTCCGTATGTATTAAGCC
The DNA here is from genome assembly GCA_034376525.1 of Nicotiana benthamiana. Classification (NCBI taxonomy): domain Eukaryota; kingdom Viridiplantae; phylum Streptophyta; class Magnoliopsida; order Solanales; family Solanaceae; genus Nicotiana; species Nicotiana benthamiana. The sequence goes on from CM067326.1 coordinate 86,472,396, forward strand.
TTACTGTTTTGAAGTGAAATAGAGGTATTATTAGAAATGACATACAAAACCATATAAGTATTTTGTCTTAATTTATGTGAGATTATAACTGTTCGGAAAGTTACAAAAATATTCCACAATTTTCTTAAAACATATTTAATTATTTTGAATTATTAAGTATTGTGACTCAACTTAAGCTCCAAGCCTTGCCACATAAAGTGGAATATGCAAGAACACAATTTCAGAACAGCAGAAGCAAACGATTTATCTGCATGCTAAGTGTCAACGTCTTAATTCTAGGGCTAGCCAACCTTTTGTTCCCAAATTATATAGAAATCAAGAACGTAAACTAAAGGACCAAATTGAAGTAGAAGTTTATGGAGTTTACCTTGCTTGCAACATTTTCCACATATGAAAAATAATTTGCAATGAGAAAAATAATTTTCCTAATCAATTGTGAGTACAATTCTGTTTCTCTCTTGATTCTTCTTTTCTGATTATCTTTGCGATTTGAGGACAGAAGCCGCGTATTTCTCGAATGTAGGATGATGCAAACATCCTAGAGATATATTTGATCTCCAGCTTCTTGAACTATATTTGATTGTCAAGAAGTATCCGGTCATATTTAGATCTCTTTGTGAATATCCAAGAGTTTATGGGATTTTGAGACACATCTTCAAGGAAATATGTATCACTTCATATGGGTGCGAGTTAGCGTTTAGGGTAGAGTAACCTCCAAGAAACCCTAATTGACTCATAGGATTTCATGATTCAAGTAGTATTTTTAATTGCAGATTTGGCTTGATCCCTTAAAATTTCGATGTGAACAAATGCCATCTACCTCAAGGTTTATCGGGATGTATGCTTGCCGAAACTTTAAGACGAGATTTGAAGTACTCTACCATCGTGTCAAATGGTTTTGAAAATTGGAGTTTTCAATTTACAGGAGGAAGAGATGAAGAGCAGAACTGGTCCCAATCGGGCGTGACAATGTGATTGCAATTAATTTTCAACATACGAAAAATAAACTGCAAGCATAAAATAAGAGAAAGATAATTTACTAATCAATTGTGAGTACAATTCTGTTTCTCCCTTGATTCTTTTCTCCTAATTATCTTCGTGATTCGAGAGTTGAAGCTACGTATTCCTCGAGTGTAAGATAATACAAACATCCTAGGGATATATTTGATCTCCGGCTTCTTGAACTATTTAATTATCAAGAAGTATCCGATCAAATTTAAATCTTTTTATGAATATCCCAAGAGTTTATGGGATTTTAAGACACCTCTTTAAAAAATATGTGTAAGTTAGAATTTAGAATAGAGTAACTTCCAAAAACCCTAATAAACTCTTAATAAACTCCTAAGCCCTTATAATTTCGATGCAGTAAGCAACATCTTGCGCTACTTCACAGTTGGATACTTAATGCATTTATTCAGCACACAACATCCATAACAATGTGTTGCAACAAACTGCAAAAGTGACAAGGTTTGAGAATAGATAATGAAAATCTTTTGAGAGCTAATTTGAAGTATAATTCTTCAATAGAAATATTCTAACAGATAAGAAATCGTAACTTTTTTTAATTGCACAAGTATTTTGATTTAACCATAATATACTTCCTTCCTGTTAATTGATAGATATAGAGGGTGTTTGATTAAGCTTATCTACACGTTTGGTAAACACCCAAAATACTTATAAGCTAAAATTAATTATAAGCCGGTCACCCCCAACTTAGGGCTTTTCAGATATTTTCTAATTCACAAAATGCTTTTCCCAAAATAAATTTATTGACCTTCTCTTCATTCCATATTCATTGTTAATTCTTTTCTTTGCAAAGAAATTTTTAATTTATAATCTTCGAGAAAAAAATCGAAGGTATTTTAGTCATTTAACAAAAAAAATTAATTTATCAATACTTTTTAATCAAACACATTAATTGTTTATTATCAGTTTCAATATTTCTATTCAATAAATAAGTATTTATTTTAAAAATTAGTTCAGCACTTCAAGCTTATCAGCTATTTACATTAAACTAATTCAAACGATCAACTGAAATTAATCCTTTAGCCATAATGAAGGTTCACAGAATATTTTCTTTCCTTCAGTTTTTTACTCTCTTATATTTCTTCCCAGTTACTTTTGCTTCCACTGAGGAAGCAACTGCTCTCCTAAAATGGAAAGCAACTTTCCAAAACCAGAATAATACCTTATTAGCTTCATGGAAACTAAGTCCTGTTGGTTCCAAGAATTTTTCCAGTGTCGAGACGACAGGTTCTGATGCATGCAGGGGCTGGTATGGAGTTACATGCTTAAATGGTAGGGTCAACAGGTTGAATATTACAAATGCTAGTGTTGTTGGCGCACTCTATGAGTTTCCATTTTCATCTCTCCCTTTTCTTGAATATGTTGATCTTAGCATGAACCAACTCTCTGGCACAATCCCCCCTGAAATAGGTAAACTCACTAATCTAGTTTATCTTGACTTGTCCATCAATCAGATTTCGGGCGCAATCCCTCCACAAATCGGCTCACTGATAAAGCTTGAGACCCTTCATATCTTTGACAACCAGTTAAATGGTTCCATTCCAAAAGAAATAGGTCATCTAAGGTCTCTTTCGGAACTAGCTTTGAATACTAACTCTCTTAATGGTTCAATTCCTGCTTCATTGGGGAATTTGAACAACCTGTCTTCTTTGTATCTTTATGAGAATAAGCTTTCTGGCTCCATTCCAGCAGCAATAGGGAAACTCGTTAATCTTGTTGAAGCTTATCTCGATACAAACCAGTTAACAGGTCATATTCCTCCAGAAATAGGTAACTTGATCAAAGCACAAGTGTTCAATGCTTTCTCTAATGAATTGTCTGGTCCCATTCCTGTTGAAATTGGAAAGATGAAGTCACTTCAGAGTTTAACCTTCCACACAAACAATCTTTCTGGTTCAATTCCTGAAACAATAGGTGACTTAACTGAGCTCCAACTCTTGCACCTTTACAATAATCAACTTTCTGGTTCCATTACCAGTCAGTTGGGGAATTTGAAAAACCTCACTGATCTGCAATTATCCGGTAACCAACTTACTGGGTCAATTCCAGCTTCCTTGGGCAATTTGAGAAACTTGCAAATTCTGTTTCTCCGGGACAATAAACTTTCTGGTTCCATTCCACCAGAACTTGCCTATTTGGATAACTTGGTTGTGCTGGAAATGGATGAAAACCAATTTTCAGGCCATTTGCCTGAGCATCTTTGCCAAGGTGGGAAACTTGAGAACTTCATGGTGAATAGTAACAAGCTGTCAGGGCCAATTCCAAGAAGCTTGAGCAAGTGCTCGAGTTTCAAAAGGGTTCGATTTGATAACAACAGTTTCACCGGGAATTTGTCTGAAGCTTTTGGTATCTATCCAGAGCTTCAGTTCATTAATTTGAACGACAATGATTTTCATGGCGAACTCAGCAGCAACTGGGAAAAATGCAAGAATTTGACTGATTTGCGGATCGCCAGAAATAACATTAGTGGTAGCATACCACCAGAGATTGGAAACCTCAAAGGGCTTCTCGGACTTGATCTTTCATCAAATCATTTAGTTGGGCAGATTCCCAAGGAATTTGGAAAATTGACCTCTCTAATTAATCTCTTTGTGCAAAACAACCACATTTCTGGCAGTCTACCTGGGGAACTTGGGGCACTTACAAAGTTGAAACCCTTGATTTGTCGGACAATGTATTTAATGGGTCAATCCCGATTTTTATAGGAGATTACACGAAGCTGATTCACTTGGACCTGAGCAACAACAGATTTGGCCAGAAAATTCCGATGGAGATAGGAAGGATAACTCATCTTAATGTGCTTGATTTGAGCCATAATCTTCTTGTTGGAGAAATACCCCCTCAATTGGCTTTGCAGGACTTGGCAATCATCAATCTTTCCCACAATGACCTCTCTGGCCACATCCCTAAAGAATTTATTAGTTTGAGTGGTTTGCAGGATGTGATATTGTCATACAATGAGTTGGAAGGTCCAATACCAAATAGTAAAGCTTTTATGAATGCCTCATTAGAAGGCAATAAAGGTCTTTGTGGCAATGTAACAGGATTCCAGCCTTGCGAAAATCCATTTTCTGTGGTGGAGAAGCATTCAAGACATAAACTCATCCTCGTCACTGTACTTCCTGTTATGGGAGCACTAGTACTTCTCTGTACCTTCATTGGTGTTATGCTTATGTTTGATGAAAGAAGAAGAGTTGGAGACACTGAAAGACGGGATTCCAGTGATGTTGTTGATGTTGATGAAGATAATGGTTTGCTCTCGATATCCACGTTACATGGAAGTGCATTGTATTGGGATATATTAAAAGCCACAAAAGAGTTTGATGCAGTGTTTTGCATCGGAAAAGGAGGGTCCGGAAGCGTTTACAAGGTACAGCTTCCATCATTTGAGAATGTAGCTGTAAAGAGACTTCATTCTTCATTTGAGAATACACATCTCAAAAGCTTCATGAATGAGGTAAGGGCATTGACAAGGATTAAACATCGGAACATTGTGAGACTCTATGGCTTTTGTTCGAATGCAAAACACTCGTTCTTAGTTTACGAGTATGAGGAGAGGGGGAGTCTGTTGAGTATCTTGAGCAATGAAGTTGAGTCCAAGAATCTGGATTGGCTTAAAAGGGTGAATATCATCAAAGGTGTCGCTTTTGCTTTATCTTACCTGCACCAGGACTGTTCACCACCGATTGTTCATCGAGACATATCAAGCAGTAATATTTTGCTTGACTCTGAGTATGAAGCTCGTGTTTCAGACTTCGGAATAGCTAAGCTTCTCAAGCCAGAATCATCCAATTGTACTGCACTTGCAGGCACATATGGCTACGTGGCACCAGGTAAGATTTTCCTCTGTATCTTTTCTCAATTCATGAATTCAAGGGAAAATCTATACTGTTTTTATCTCATTTACACGTTTAAGTAGTTAATACTTCTTTCGGAACTGTATTTTGTCAGAGCTTGCCTACACAATGAAGGTTACAGAAATGTGTGATGTCTATAGCTTTGGAGTGTTAGCATTGGAGATAATCAAGGGAAAGCATCCTGGGGAATACATTTCTCTGCTAGCAAATTCATCGACTAGAGATCATGTGCATCTTACCGATTTGCTTGATGAACGCCTTCCAAATCCTGAAAATGAAGTAAAAGAGGTTTTGGCTTTTATGATCAAGGTAGCGAGCTCTTGTTTGCTGGAAACTCCAATCAAGGCCAACAATGCTCTTCATCTCTCATATGTTGTCAACGGATCCACCTGGTTATCAGATAACCTCCGTGAAGGCAAAAAGCTTCCTCGAGATATAAGGTGTTTGTGTATGGAAAAGAGCAAGTTTTGATGCCAAGTGGCTGTGAAAGAATAAGAAATCAGTGAGAAGTTCCAAGAAAAATTATTAGTGGGACTAGTATTTGTGTGGTGTTAGTGTGCTTAATGCTTATTTAGTTTAGACTTTAGTGTTTCAACCTGAAGGATTCTGAGCTCTCGTACCAGAGTATATATATACGGGCAATATCATGTACCATATGATTTCATTTTGTTGTGCCAATAAGTAATAAACGAGTTTCATGTTTGTTAAGTACTGATGTTCGCTGTATTACTTTGCATAGTTCTGGTAGCTCGTGAAAAATCTTTATGGCATAAATACTTGTAACATTTGATTATACACTGCAATGCATGTCAAAGAATGATATCTTAAAGATGAAAGTAGAGAGGATTATGTGTCAGAACTAATATCTCTATAAACATGCAATAAATTCCCCTTTAAAACAGCAGTTCTAGAATCTATACAGCAGCACGAGTTAGCAAGGTGGGAAGTTCTTGGAGGGAAGGATACCGGGGGTCTATTTGGAAACAGCCTCTCTACCCAAGGGTAGGGGTAAGGTCTGCGTACACATTACCCTTCCCAGACTCCACTAAGTGGGATTATACAGGGTGGTTGTTGTTGGCAGTTGCATCACATAGCACCTATTAGGAGTGGAAAACGGGCTGGTTGGGTCGGATATGGTTCGGATTGAAAATGAGTAACAAAAAACGGACCAATTATCCGATCCGATCCATATTTAATACGGATAAAAAATGTGTTAACCGGCAAATAACACCCATATTATTCATGGTTTCTTGCATATGATCACTTTTGAGAGAATTCTTAGTCTCTCTAACTTGAGGAACCCCCAATTTGATGCTTTACAAATGTAAAAGTTAGATCGATTGGTTATTCATTTTCTAAATGGATAATATGGTTTTTATCCATATTTGCTCCGTTTTTAGATAGTTCATTATCCATTTCATTTTTTAGTGGATAATATGGGTAGTTAACTGTTCTCTTTGAATCATTTTGCCACCTCTAGCACCTATGATCAGTGGGCCCAGAATTTAATGCAAGCGGGTTCAGTCGGAGAAGTCCATAACTAACATAAGCGGTATAAGGCGTATAAGCGGGTTCAAAAATAATTTCTATACAAAATTTACCTTGCTTTAGCTATACAACAACAACAACTACCCAGTATAATCCACAAAGTGGGGTCTGGGGAGGGTAATATGTAGACGAGCCTTACCCCTATCCGAAAGGGCAGAGAGGCTGTTTCCAAGACCCTCGGCTCAGTGAAGGAATATTTTGCTTTAGCTATAATTTATAAATATACACAATATCTTTTTTGACGAAGCGGGTTCAATTGAATCCACTTTTCACCCCTTGGGTCCGCCCCTCCCTATAATATCATAGTTGCAGTAGGTTACAGTGCACGAGTTCATGCTTATATACATGGCATTCTAGCTGATCTCTGTAGATCTTTTGTTGCTGTTAGCTGATAGTCTATCAAAATGATGCTGCTTTTTGGTGTTGATGTTCTGCTTAATGTTTCATTTGTATCCTCTAGATGTTGTTCATGCACCTTCTGCAGGAGCCAAGTTGTGGTTCATATTGTGCTGGGTGACCTAGTGATTATTCTTTTAATGGAAATGTGCACGTTGCAGACAGTGAGAATGGCAATTTATCAAACTTAGCCTTCTTCGACTCCATCTGCACTTTGTTGGATACATGTATCTCACCTTCGTATTATCTTCTTATTGGCAATTGTGTTGGAAATCACCATTGGCCAAGATTTTAAAAGAAAACAAAATGCTTTTGAATAGTTTTGGAGAAGCAAAAAAATAATTTTTCTGCTTACTTTTAAAAAAATACATTTAAAAACAGTTTCTAAAAGCTTGGTCAAACATTTATTGCTGCTCAGAAATGCTTTTCAAATTAATTAGCTAAACACAAACTGATTTTTACTAAAAGAATTTTTGAAAAAATTACTTCGAAAAAAATCACATTTCAAAATAAGCTAATTTTTATAGCATGGCCAAATAGGTTATTACTCTGTTATGGTGTTGTCTCACTGGGAATTTGTGCCCTTTCATAAGGTTCCGATCCTCATTTGCTTCATTAATTGCTTAGCATATTGGACACGTACATTTTTACTAAGATGGCTATGGATTTGACTAGCTTGATGAGGAAGTTGGGAAAGTTATCAAAGATGTTGCGTAGGGAGCTTTCAGATTTCCCTTTTGCGGTTAATCAGGCTGTGATGAGAAAGTTCAAAAGCAAAGTGGGTGACGGGCCTCTTATTTTTATTTTGCCTTATGGTAAACTTCCATGTTGCAGCAGAAAGAATAATCCTTCAATTTCATTCCATATCGACGAACCAATGGACATTTCTGCCAAGACCACTGTCAGCTTTGTGGAGGATGGAGATTTGACATTTTGTTATTCTTTCTTGAATGACATATATAGGGTGATTGGTGGTGGAACGATGTAGTCCAAGGAAAAGTGGAGGTGAAGAAGGCGGCGTTTTCTAAGATGGCAGGGACCACAAGCTAGGAAGAACGGCGAGCGAACAAGGAGATCTACAAGGTGGCGAGGAAAGAAGCAAAGCTGGCGGTTACGGAAGCTAAAAACACGGTGTTTGGTCGCATGTACGAGGAATTAGGGGAGAAAAGCGGGGACAGGAAATTATTCCGGTTAGCTAAAGTAAGGGAAAGTAAGGCGCGTGATCTTGACCAAGTTAGGTGCATCAAGGGCGAGGATGGTAGAGTTCTGATGGGGGAGTCTCAAGTCAAGCAGATGTGACAGGCGTACTTTTGAGACTTACTTAACAAGGAGGGGGATCGTAACATAGAGCTAGGGGAGTTGGGAAATTCAGACCAACATAGAGACCTTGGGTACTGCAGCGCATTAGTGCGGAGGAGGTCATGGAGGCTTTGCGTAGGATGAGTAGGGGTCGAGCGACCGGGCCTGACGAGATCCCGGTGGAGTTCTGGAAATGCATGGGTAGGTCGGGAGTGGAGTGACTCTCCAGGTTGTTCAATGCGATCTTCAGGGCCAAAAGGATGCAGGAGGAGTGGAGGTGGAGTACAGTGGTGCCCTTGTACAAGAACAAAGGGGACATTCAGTGCTGCAACAACTATAGGGGTATCAAATTAATAAGTCACACCATGAAGGTCAGGGAGCGGATGATCGAGTCGAGGGTGAGGGAGATGACATCTATATCTGTGAACCAGTTCGGTTTCATGCCGGGTCGCTCCACTACAGAAGCTATCCACCTTGTCAGGAGTCTGTTGGAGCAGTTCAGGGATAAGAAGAAGGACCTGCACATGGTGCTTATCGACTTGGAGAAGGCGTATGACAAGGTCCCAAGAGAGGTGCTACGGAGGTGCTTGGAGGCGAAGAGCGTGCCGGAAGCCTACATCAGAGTAATCAAGGACATGTACGATGGAGCTAAGACTCGGGTTAGGACGGTGAGTGGCGACTCAGACCATTTTTCAGTGGTTATGGGGATCCGTGAAGGATCGGCGCTTAGCCCTCTCTTGTTTGCCTTGGTGATGGATGCTCTAAGCCGACATATTCAAGGGAATGTGCCTTGCTGTATGCTATTTGCTGATGACATAGTCTTGATAGACGAGACGAGGGCCGATGTTAATGAGAGGTTAGCGGTATGGAGACAGACTCTCGAGTCTAAGGGTTTCAAAATAAGCAGATCTAAGACAGAATACCTGGAGTGCAAGTTTAGCGCCGAGCCGAGCGAAGTAGGCAGGGACGTGATGATTGGATCTCAGGTAGAGGTGTCAACCGGGCCGGGTTGACCCGGGACCGGCACGGACCGGCCCGGTCAAACCCGGCCCAGACCGGACCGGTTTATAGCGGGGGGGGGGGGGGGGGGGGGGTTAGGGGGAGGAAAGGGGTTAGGACGTTAGGCGATTCCGTCCAATTGACCCGGACCGGACCGGCCCGGGAAGGAAAATTCCGGGCGAACCGGTCAACCCGGACCGGTCCCCAACGGTAAATTTTTTTTATTTTTTTTTAAAAAAATTTTTCTGAAAACATGGGGCCCACTTGACCCTTGGCAACATGGGGCCCACTTGAGTTTTTTTTTGTTTTTTTTAAATTACATTATTAACCCTTCTTAAAATCTATAAATACCCTCCCCTCTTCTTCATTTCCTCACTCAAAATTATCTATCTCTCTCTCAATTCTCAAATTAGCAAATATCAATCACTCTCTTCTCTTCAATTTTCAAGAATTCATATTCTACTTTCATAATTTTATTGTCTTTATTTTTCCGAATTTAATTTATCGTAATTTCTTATTTGGAAATCGGCATTCGAAGCTTGATTCTTGAAGTTCAAGTGTTCAACATTGAAATACTTGCTTGACGTTTGTTCGTGGTAACACCGGATTTGCGTAATCAAGTGCTCAATTTATTATCGAATTCGGTGCACTCTCTCCAACTCTTTCTCTTATTTAATATTTTAATTGCATATTTGATTTTAGCTTATATATTAATTTTTCCAATATGTTGAATGCTGCTAAAAGAGCGTGTAGAAAAGTTACTGGTAGGAGTGGAAGTGGAAGTGGAAGTAGTAAAAAAAGTCCTATAGCTTCTGGTAGTAATAGTAATAATGAACCAATAACACATGTTTCTGAATCATCGCCTAATTTGCAAGATGTAAATATTGATTATGAACAATTACACCAAGATTTCGGAATAGAAGATAACGAAATTGGAATAGAAGATGAGATACCACCTACACCTACTAGTGGAAATGTTGGTAGTATTGGAGTTGGAGTTGCTAGTGCAACAAGGGGTAGAAGACCACCAGTCGCTCCAACTTCTAAATCTAATCGTAGAAAAAGAAGTCCTGTTTGGCAATTTTTTGATGAGATAGAAGATAGTGATAGAGTTAAGTGTAGACTTTGTAATGAAACGTTTAAACATTTGACCGGAGGTAATTTAGGGGGGACTGGCACACTTATTAGACATATGCAAAAGTATCATCCTATAGAATGGGGAAATAATGGGGATGGAAGTGCAACAACACTTAACCCTACTACTGCAGGTCTCCTAAAATATGATAAAATGAGGGATCGAGAGGAATTAGCGAAAATGATTGCTTTGGGTTGTCTACCTTTTTCATTTGCTTCTTCCTCTTATCTTGTTACGTATATTCAAAGGATATACAATCCTATGTTTAAAGGTATCCCTAGAAGTACCTGTAGATCAGACATCTTTAGACTTCACAGCCAATATCAAACATACATACGTTATTTGTTTAGTCACCTTCCTTCTAGAGTATGTCTAACTTCTGATATTGGCCATGTTGTAAATGGACATGATTATTTAACAATTACATGTCATTGGATAGATGACAATACTTGTATGCAAAAACGTATTATTGCTTTTAAATATGATGAAGATCAGAGTCATACTGCTGCATTTATTAGTAGTACAATTGTTGAAGTTGTCGAATTTTATAATCTAAACCAAAAAGTTTTGTGTATGTCTTTTGATAATGCTTCAAACAACAATGCTGCAGTTTCAATTTTAAAATTGAATTTACATCCACCTCTTGATGATATTTTTCATGTTAGATGTGCATGTCATGTTTACAATTTAATTGTTAAAAGTGGGCTCGATTTATTTTTACATGAGATTACTCTAGTTAGAAGAGCAGTTGGAGTAATTCAGGGAAATAATAGACAATCTAGAATAAGAGAATTTAAGAACAAGTGTATGCAATATAACCTTACACCTAGATTCATGCCCGACGAAGTAGTTACTAGATGGAATTATACGTATATATTTTTAAAATGTTGCTACAAATATAGATTTCCAATAACAGAAGTTGCTAATGCACATTGTACTGATCCTAGGCGTATGTTAACAACTGATACCTGGGAGGTCATTAGTGATGTGATTAAATTTTTACATAAATTTTATACTGCTACTGTTGTGTTTTCTGGGGCATATTACCCAACTATTACTTTGGCTTTAGTACATATAGCTGAAATTTCTTTGCTACTATATGAATTTAAGAAGAAAGATAGATATACGGATGCTGTTGCAAGTATGCAAGCAAAATTCAAAAAATATTTCTTTCCAATTCCTCCTGTTTACTTAATTGGTGCAGTTTTAAATCCTTTAATTAAAATGTCTGATTGTCAACAATTAATGAATGCTTTATACACTTATATGGAGATTGGGCCCACTGAAAGCCCAAATTTGTATGAATCTATGAACCAACTAAATGAACATTTACAATATCTATATACTTATTATGCAACTCAATGTGATAATGCTCGTGCTTCAACTGCTGCAAATCCCACTATGCAATGTAGCACTTCTAATGTAGTCGAAGATGATGATGAAGGCATTGATAGTTTTAATATTTTTTCAACTTTTTCTAACACTCAAAGTAGTAGCAGGAATATAGATGAACTTCAATTTTACTTGCAGAAGCAAAAGGAGCCTCGCACCAAGGAATTTTCACCGTTAGGCTGGTGGCATGAAAATTCAAAGCAATTTCCCGTTCTTTTCGCTATGGCGCGGGATGTCCTGAATGTCCCAATTTCCACTGTTGCATCCGAGAGTGCATTTAGCCAAGCAAGACAACAACTTGGAGACACACGGCACTCATTGGGAAGCAATGCTTTGGAAGTCTTAGTGTGTCTAAGAGATTGGATAAGATCTGAACGAAGAAATCAAGGAAAGGAAGATCTTGATAGCCCGGAAGACGAAGAAATTGGAGATATATTAACGCACGGAAACCCATCCGAATTTAACTCTCCAGAAGAAGGTCATTCGGTTCATATTAATTTTGAAGAACTTTCTATTGCAATGCAAACCATTTGATGTAAATTGTAAACTAATTATGATACATTTTAGTTTTGAAATTTTGAATTTAAGAAATAAAGTAGCACTTGCAATAAGTGCAATTTTTTCCCCATCTTTTGTTGTGTTCATTCAATTATTACAAAGTATTAATATAACTTAATATTTATACTATACGTAATTCCAAAAAAAAAAAAAAAAAAACCCGGCACGGCCCGGCCCGACCCGGATCAACCCAGCCCGTTAACAACCCACCTCTAATTGAACCCGGACCGGACCGGCCCGGACCCGGACGGGTCAGAAAAATTGGACCCGGACCCGACCCGGCCCACCCGTTGGTCACCTATAATCTCAGGTCATCGCCATGAGGGACAATGTCAGATATCTTGGGTCGGTGATTCAGTGGGGCGGAGAGATTGACGGGTTCGTCACTCATTGTATAGGAGCGAGGTTGTCAAAGTGGAGGCTTGCATCAGGAGTCCTGTGTGACAAGAAAGTTCCACAGAAACTCAAGGGGAAATTTTATAGAGCTGTGGTTAGACCTGCCATGTTGTATGGGGCGGAGTGCTGGCCAGTGAAGAACTCTCATCTTCAGTGAATGAAGGTTGCGGAGATGAGGATGCTCAGGTGGATGTGCGGGCTCACCATGTTAGATAAAATTAAGAATGAAGTTATTGGATTTTGTCTCTCTTATGGTAGTTATTTATGGTAGTTACTGTATGATATTATTGCATGCTATTTTATTTATGGTTCTTATGTTTAAATAATTATTTACGCTATTTCTGCTGGAGTTACTAATGCTCTTTTGTTTTTGTTTTTTCCTTTCCTTCACTGAGCCGAGGGTCGATTGGAAACAGCCTCTCTGCCCTTTCGGGTAGGGGTAAGACCCGTCTACATATTACTCTCCCCAGACCCCACTTTGTGGGACTATACTGGATAGTTGTTGTTGTTGTTGTTTATTCTTTCTTGAATCTTTTCTTAAAAAAATTGTGATCCGACGACATTTACTAGAACTCGTCAATGGAACAATTCTCCATTTAAAATATACAAATGGCGCTTGACCCGATCAATAGATACATGATATGTGTTTGCACATATTTTATCACGTAACCATGGGTAATTTATATTTTCTTTTCTTAATAAATCGCCTGATAATTATAAGTAGATATGCGTTGGTGCAAACATTTGTAAGTTCTTACCAAATCTATTTGACTAGCCGACTGTTTGTAATACAGAAGATTAACCACATATTGCGCTGCATAACAGTTCCCCTCCAAACTATTCAGGCACAGAAAAGTATCAGTCTTCCCTTTCAATAATTGTAGAACGTCAAAAGAAGATACTACATAAAAAGTAGTATTGATTTTACACTAATGTTTAAGAAGAAAAGAGAAAAGATACAATAAAAACTTCAACCCTCGCTCTCTTGATGTTCCGTTAGCTGGAAGAACAAGAAAGAAGCGGGAGAGGAAAAATAATGTGCAGCATTTGAATTCATAACCTCGAAAAGGCTTTGCACATATTTTTTTGAGGTCGAAGGAGCTGCACATAAAACCAAAACTACTTAGTAGGAAAAAAAATATGGGCGCAGAAGCCACGAACCCAAAATATAAAGGAAAGCTGTAGAGAGTTAACCAATTCGATCCGGTGTAAGACACAAATCCTCATTCGGCTTATTAATAGACCCCAAATCAACTCTGGTCACCCACAAAAAATACATAATCCTTCGAAAGTCCACAATGACTAAATCATAAATCATACTATCATCTGGCTAACTTTGGCCACATTTGCATAGTCCGCAACCACGAAACGATCTGTTTCTGAGAACTCCCGATCTCCAAATTTATAGATCACACGAATCACTATATTTGATCATAATTTCACCGTCCGAATGTTTAAACATTTCTCACACGCGGCAATCCCACGAGGGATACTTCCATAATTTTCTTTTGTGCCACTTAGCAAAGTCTGGATATCACAGTTGATCAACCAGGCGAGTACCGCAATACTGATGAAGCATCCAAAGTCAGAACACTATGCACCTTCTGAAATGCACACTCTCCTCAGGCAATACAAAATAGTTGTAGCATTCATCTAAAAATCCGCAACCATCCGTGCTGTCTAAGAATTTGATCTTCCCTTCAAAATTGAAAAATGACATGCACATGCAAATCTTAATCCTACCCAACACACCGTATCTATCATGCCATCATACGCAAGTACGAGAATCTCATAATCATCTATGAGTTAACAGTAGAATACCTACCCGGTTATCGGAAACCATCCATTTGATCTCACCCAGTAGAAAATCACAATACGCAACATGCCTCTCTCGCTAGTAGGAAATATCCATCTCAAACTATGGTAGAAACTATCGAGAACTCTATGAAACCTATTTGCACATAACCGAACTATCAGAACTGAATCTCTCTAACTCAACCAAGCCACGCAAGCCACCAAAACCGAAGAACATAGCCACAAAACACTTGTAGAGTCTCACCACATCATAAGTGCCCAAAGAACGGATCATACCCATGACCGTCCTAATCCAACCTACATCTAGTTGTCCTATTTCTTCGAGTTCCTTCCGAATTACCCTCAAGTTGACACTTCTCCTTGACAGAACACCACGATCTTTACCCAAAGCTCACCATAAGAGATTCTAGCATAAAACCACATCGCCTTAAAGCCCAAAGGCAGTTGTATTCCCTCTTAAGCGCCCCAAAAAATAGCACAACCAAGAAGCCCGAAAAATCACTCAATACTGTATATGGCCAATTCGGCCAAGGGAAGATCCATCCTAGAATATATACATCTACTGACCATCAGTCACCAAGTACTGAGTAGAGCCAAATCCAGCCCGTGGGGAAGATCCATCCTAGGTATATAAATTCTTTGGACAAGATCTATGTCCAGGAAAGATCCATCCCTCAATATAACTAACCAAGCTCACTGGGTGTATGTGCAAACTTTGAAGGGGATCCTTCAGCCCAAGCGCTATCAAGCCAATCATGACACAAATCAATATAACCTGTTGCAGCGTACGTCCTGATCCCATAATATAATCGATATAACATGAGGCGACGTGCAGCCTGATCCCATGATATGACTCACACTCAGGCCCTCGACTCACTCAGTCATTAATCTCTCTAGTCTCTCGGGCTCACAATGCCATAAAACTGGCCCGACTTATTTATAAGGTTTAACTCCTTTTTGTTGTACTTGATCCATACCAGAACTTTAATGTTACCTCTGCGTTTGGTATTATGGATTGGTATTGTGATATTAAGATATCTACTGTTGGTTTATAATTACTGCTTTGTTTTTGGCTTTGTTTGATTTCTTGTTCATAGTATACTTGCATGGAATATTGTGATAGTATACCTTGTTGTAATTTACTTATGATGGAAATTATTGGCCTTCTATAGTTGGGTCCGTGAAATATCAATGTGGCTGAATTGCAAGATGATGCAGCAGCTGTTGATGCTGTTATATTTGCTGTTGGTTGTAATTCTGTTGCTGGTCAGAAACTACCATTTCTTCGCTGAATGGCAAGGAGATGCTGCAGGTGTAGATGCTGTTTTGACTTGGCTGATTATAATTTGTTGCTGGCGACATGCTACTGTGTGTTGGTTGAATGGCAAGCATATGCAGCAGCTGTTGATGCTGTTTTAGCTTTGCTGTTGTAATTTGTTGCTGGTGGCAAAATACCATTTCTAGACAAATGTTCAGGATGCTCATGATCGGTAAGGATCAAAACTCCTGAATAACTAAAGTCATGCTAGGTTTATGCCTTTGGCCTGCCAGTCATTTTTGTTTTTCTGTCTTTATATTCTGTCCTGGAAAAGTTTTAGCTGTGATCAGCTTAAAGATGAAAGAAATCCACATGTTCAAGTGTAGCTATTGAAATAGATTGCAGGTTGATATTTTGTTATGCGGAGTAGAAATTTCAATATGTGACCAAATCAATGAGTTCAGATGTAGTGATTGTTTGATCTTACACATTGCACGGATTTGATTTCTCATTTTTACCCGTATCAAAATAAATAAATAAATAAATAGATGAATAGTGAATGACGCAATCTGTCAATACTAGGTTCTAGTATCTTTATTTGCTTTATGGTGTTGAATGTTCTTCAGGTACATTGTAAAGCACCAACAGTTAAAGCTAATGATAGTTGCACTATGTTACAGCTCTAGTTCATGCTTACACCCGAGAAGTTCTAGCTGACCTCTGTAGATCTTTTGTTGCTTTTAGCTGATAGCCTATCGAACTGATGCTGTTTTTTGGTGTTGATGGTCTGCTTGATGTGTTCAGTTGGGGACCCTCTGCATGTTGTTCGTGCACCTTCTGCAGGAGCTAAGTTGTGTGTTTATGTTGTTCTGAGTCTGTTGAGATATGTAAATAGGCAATGATGATACTACTCACATGTAGACCATTTTGGTCATTAAATGAAAGAGTCATATCTGAGCCAAATAGGCTACCTCTACAATTAGGCTATTTTTGTAATTCGTTTGTCTATGTCTGTAATTAGACTAGTTGTGTAAATAGGCTATACTTGCAATCAGGCCAGTCATGTAAATAGGCTATGTATGTAAAAGTGGTTGTTTTTGATATAAGGGTCAGGGGTCGTTTTGTAAAGACGGAGGCGTCATTCTTCAGAAATGAATTCTGAGTCTTCTTCGAGACTCTTCGATGCTCTCCCTTCTCTCTACTTTCTCTCTCTAAGTTTCTTCGATATTGTGCATGTTTTCATGGTATCAGAGCCATGCATAGTGATCCGATGATGCTCTTGTGTGAATCAATGATTCATTTGAACCATTCTCTGATAAAATTCGAGGTTTTCTGAGATCGAAAGATCGATGATTTTTTTTATTCTGATAGGGTTCCTTCGAGTCTCTATCTTCACGATTTGTGACCGTTCCTTCTCTATTGAAACGGTTCAATCGTTTATTGTGAAGTTTTCGGAGATTTTCCGGTGAGTTTTCAACCTCTAGGGTTTTCTGGTGGTCAAAACGGTTGTTTGATTGCCATCCGGTGGTTTGATACTCATTTTGCTGAGGTTTTGGTTGTCGTCACTACTGTTGCGACATCATTGACGGTATTTGCGGTAAAGTTTTGACGGTTACTTCTAGGGTTCATACCTAGGGTTTCATTTGTTGTTGAAGGCCGATCTTCTCCGGTTGCGAAGAAGGACGGTAACATCGTTCCTATTCTTTGGTTGTGATTCTATGACTGCTTGTGCGATTATTTGCTTCTATCTGTGAATAACCTGTTTGAGTTGTGAATACTGGTTGTTTAGATTGTGAATATTGATTTTTGGTGATATTTGTAAAAGATTTCATTCATTTGAACATGGCTGGTCACGCGAGTGGTAATGGTTCTGGTGGCAACTCTGGTCCTATCGATCCTTCTAATCCTTTGTTTGTACATTCTTCTGATGTGCCTGGTGCATGCCTTGTTCCCACTCCTTTTTCAGGTAGTGGTTATGGAGGGTGGAAACGGAAGATGACAATGGCTTTATCTGCTAAAAATAAAATTTGTTTCATTGATGGTTCTTTTTCCCGACCTAGTAATAATGTGAGCTTACAGAGGTTATGGGATAGATGTAATATGCTCGTTATGTCATGGTTAACTTCTTTTGTGTCATCTCAAATAGCTGATAGTGTACAATATTCTGACACTGCTCAAAGCATGTGGTCTCAACTTGAGAAGAGATATGGTACCCCCAATAAAACAAAAATTTTTGAGCTTAAACGGGAACTCTCTCAGACATCCCAAGGTTCCCTTGATGTAGCCTCATACTTTAATAAACTCAAGAGTTTATGGGATGAATTGGGGACAATGGTCCCAAATCATGGACAGAAGTGCACTTGTGCTGCTAAGAATGGTATTATCGAGGAAGATGATGAAAACAAGATTTATCAGTTCCTTATGGGACTGAATGAGACATATTTGGGTGTAAGGAGTAATTTGTTAATGATGCAGCAATTTCCTTCCCTTGACAGTGTTTATAATATTGTACTCAATGATGAAAAACAAAGAGAAGTCAAGTCTGTCTCCCATATGAGCCCAGACTCTATGTCTTTTAATGTTCACACTGACAGGCCCTCTGCTGGCTTCAACCAGGGTAAATTGTCTGGGTCTAACTTCAGACCTAAAGTCAATTTTGAACAAAATAGAGGAAACTTATTTTGCAGATATTGCAAGAAGTCTGGACACTTAATTGATAAGTGTTTCAAGCTGCATGGTTTTCCTCAAAGCAATTCTTACACCAAGGGAAGGAAATCTGCTGCTCATCTTTCCACTAGTACTGAATGTGTGTCTGCTGATACAGGAAATTCAGGTCTGTCTGTTCCTCTAGGGGATCCTATTGCCAGTCAACCTGTGATACCAGGGTTGAGCAGACAGCAATGTGATCAGATTATGAGCTTAATTCGACATACTTTTTCTACTAGTGATCAAGCTCCTTCTCCCATGAGTTCTGCTAATTTTGCTGGTGCTTTGATGTCTGAGAGTCTTGTTTCTGATTCCAAGTTGTGCATGCTTACAAACATAAATTCTGCTACCTGGATCATTGATTCAGGGGCTTCCAATCACATGACTTATGATAAAAATCTACTTTTTGATATTATACCCTTAACTATCCCTTACCTTGTTTCCCTTCCCAATGGTTATAAAGTAAAGGTCACTTGTACAGGATCATTTGCATTGACTCCTTCTCTTACTCTTCACAATGTACTCTTGGTTCCTTCTTTCAAACATAATCTGATTTCTGTTCATAAATTGATGAAACAACTGCATTGTTTAGTTTTGTTTACACCAACCTCATGTCTTCTTTACATGTTACAGGACCTTTCTCTGAAGAGGCTTCTAGATCTTGGTAAAGAGGAGGCTGGTTTGTACAAGTACTCTTGGTCACCTCCTTCCTCTTTTGCTTCTTCCAAGTCTTCTTCTACTCCTGAGCATACTGTTTCACATGTTTGTAATGATGATGTTGTTTCTGATGGCAAACATTTTAGCTCAATTGTACAATCTCCCAGTTGTAATAATGTTGCTATTGCTGATATGAACTATATTTGGCATTTGAGATTAGCACACACTTCCTTTGCTAATATGAAACATGTTTCTGGCTTACCTTTTTCTTTTGCTGCTAAACAACCTTTCCCTTGCTCTATTTGTCCTATGGCTAAACAAACCAGACTGCCTTTCCCTGATAGTATCATCAGTACTACTAAACCATTTCAACTTATACATGTAGATACTTGGGGCCCTTACCATACCCCTACTTCCCTTGGTAGTAAATACTTTCTCACCATAGTTGATGACTTTTCTAGGGCCACCTGGACACATTTGATGGGTTCTAAAAGTAATGCCTTCCCTCTATTAAAATCTTTCATTTCCTATGTTCAAACTCAGTTCAATTCTATGGTCCAGGTTGTCAGGAGTGATAATGCCCTGGAACTGGGTTCCAGTGCAGAAGGGATTTCCTTTTTCAGTAAACTTGGGATTGTGCATCAAACAACTTGCCCTCATTCTCCTCAACAGAATGGGGTTGTTGAGAGAAAACACAGATCCTTACTTGAAACTTGTAGGGCTCTTCTTTTTCAGTCTGGTTTGCCTATATCATTTTGGGGTGATTGTTTGTTAACTGCAACATACATCCTTAATAGATTGCCATCCAGAATACTTCATTACAAATCACCTCATGAATTATTGCATGGTTCTCCCCCTTCCTACTCTCACCTAAGAACTTTTGGTTGTTTGGCTTATGCTGCTGTCCCTATCCCTCAGAGGGATAAACTGAAGTCCAGAGCTCATTCTTGTGTTTTTATTGGTTACCCTTTTGGTAAGAAAGGCTACAAATTGTATGATTTGAATTCTAAGAAATGTTTTGTTTCTAGAGATGTTGTCTTTCATGAAACTCACTTTCCCTTTAAAACTGCACTTCCATCTTCCTCTCCTCCTCCTCCTGTTCCCTTTTCTGATGACATTCTTGAACATTCTTTACTGCTACCAACTTCTAGTGATTCTTCCCCTTCTTCTCCTCTTAGTTCTTCTCCTGCCTCTCCTGTATCCATTCCTTCTCCCCTTTTCAATCATGATACTACTCCTCCTACTTTACCTGCCTCTCAGCCTGTTTCCTTGCCCAGAAAATCCACCAGACAACATATTCCCCCTCCTTACCTCAAAGACTATGTTTGCCAACATCCAGCCTTCTCTGGTTCCTCTTCCTCCAACTTGGAATCTGAACCTATGTTTTACTCTCAAGCTGCCTCTGTACCAGCTTGGCAGGATGCCATGAGGAAGGAATTTGATGCATTGGATGCTAACCATACTTGGGACATTGTGCATCTTCCTCCAGGCAAGAAACCTATTGGCTGTAAGTGGGTTTACAAGATCAAATATAAATCTGATGGCTCCATTGAAAGATTCAAGGCAAGGTTGGTTATTAGAGGTGATACACAGGTTGAGGGTGTGGACTTTACAGACACATTTTCTCCTGTTGTTAAGATGACTTCAGTGAAATGCATTATTGCAGTGGCTGTTAAAAACCACTGGCCATTGTTTCAGCTTGATGTAACAATGCCTTCCTCCATGGTGATTTGGATGAGGAAGTGTATATGAAACTTCCTCCAGGTTTGGTGGTATCTGATTCTGCTTCTCCTTCTTCTTCTTCTACCTCTTCTTCTTCTTCTCTTCCTCTGGTTTGTAAACTAAAGAAATCTTTATATGGGCTCAGGCAGGCCTCCAGGCAGTGGTATGCTAAGCTGTCATCTGCTCTTCATTCAAGAGGTTACAGGCACTCTTTGAATGATTATTCCCTATTCTTAAAAGGTACCCCTGATTCCCTTGTTGTAGTGGCTGTGTATGTTGATGACATTATAGTAACTGGGCATGACTGTGATGAGATTGCTGGCTTAAAAGCCTTCTTGGATGATACTTTCAAAATCAAGGATTTGGGGTCATTGCATTATTTTCTGGGTCTTGAGGTTAAACATGTCCCTGGTGGGATACATCTGAATCAGCATAAGTATGTTAATGACTTGTTGCATGCTTTTGACTGTGTATCTGTTTCTCCTGTTGTTTCCCCTCTGGACATTTCTTCCAAACTGTCTGCTGATTCTGGTGACCTTTTGCCCGCTCCTGACCAGTTCAGGAGTCTTGTTGGCAAATTGTTGTTCTTAACCCATACTCGCCCTGATATATGCTTTGCCGTGCAACATCTGAGTCAATATCTTAAATGCCCAAGGGTTCCCCATATGTCTGCTGCTATGCATGTTTTGAGGTATCTTAAAGGCACTTCTTCTTTGGGTCTCTTTTACTCTGATGTTCCTGATTACTCTGTGACTGGGTACTCTGATAGTGACTGGGCAGCCTGTCCTGACACTAGAAGATCTGTTACTGGTTTTTGTGTATTGTTGGGTGGCAGTCTTATAAGTTGGAAATCGAAAAAGCAACCAGTTGTCTCTCTTTCTTCTGCTGAAGCTGAGTACAGGGCTTTGAGCAAGGTTACTACTGAACTCACTTGGCTCTCTCGTTTACTTGCTGATCTTGGGGTATCTGTTCCTTCTCCTATTTCTGTATTTTGTGATAGCCAGGCTGCTGTCCACATTGCTACTAATCCAGTTTTCCATGAACGTACTAAGCATATTGAGGTGGATTGTCATTATGTTCGCACTTTACTACACAATGGTTTCCTAAAGCTTTCCCATGTTTCCACTTCTCAACAGCTGGCTGATCCGTTGACCAAGGCATTATCTGGGACTGCTCTTTCTCCTCTATTGTCCAAGTTAAAGGTGGTTTCCCCCTTCAACTTGAGGGGGGGTGTTGAGATATGTAAATAGGCAATGATGATACTACTCACATGTAGACCATTTTGGTCATTAAATGAAAGAGTCATATCTGAGCCAAATAGGCTACCTCTACAATTAGGCTATTTTTGTAATTCGTTTGTCTATGTCTGTAATTAGACTAGTTGTGTAAATAGGCTATACTTGCAATTAGGCCAGTCATGTAAATAGGCTATGTATGTAAAAGTGGTTGTTTTTGATATAAGGGTCAGGGGTCGTTTTGTAAAGACGGAGGCGTCATTCTTCAGAAATGAATTCTGAGTCTTCTTCGAGACTCTTCGATGCTCTCCCTTCTCTCTACTTTCTCTCTCTAAGTTTCTTCGATATTGTGCATGTTTTCAGAGTCACCTCAGATATGCACCATCTGCGTCTCGTATTGGTTATTTTTCAGTGGAACATGTGCACATTGCCAACTTGGAGATATGAGTTCCTGTGAGAATGTTAATCTATCAAAACTTTACCTTCTTTTACTCCGTTTGCTAGTGGCTTAATGCATGTATCTCACCTTTCTTATTATCGTGGCAATTAAAGTGGAATTGGGGATTTGATCTCCTTTTAGATGAGGGTATGACATATTACTATAGTCCAGTGTGATAACCCTTTGTCGATTAGGGTTCGAATATGGTGGTGTTTTAGAATTCTGGTACTGATAACCCTGTGTTAATGTACTCTCTCCCTAGGAATTTGTAACCTTCCATTATTGTATGTGCTTACCATATTGGACAACTACTCTTTGGTAGATGGCTATGGATTTGATTAGAATGATGAGGAAGTTTGGGAAGGTAACAAGATACTGCTTAGGGAGTACCTGTTTTTCCTGTTACGCTATACTTTGCAGGGTTGGCACTTTATGTTGGTTAACAAGGCAGTAATAAGAAGTTCAAAATCTAAGTTGTTGATGGCCATGTCATATATATATTTGTTGATAAAAGTTCCACGTTGCTCTATGAAGGAAAATCCTTCAATTTCATTATGTATTGACGAACCAACGGAGAATCCTGGCAAGGCTTCTGTCAGCTTTCCACACCATGGAGAGTTGACATTTATTATTCTTTTTAAAGTCCTTTTAAAACATATTGTGATCGGCGGATGATAATTGAGAATTCCCCACACAGAGTTGTCTCTAGATATTACATTTGGTGATTCCAGAAAACCAATAGTGCACATCTCTTCACTGAAATCACTTATGTATGGTTAATTGACATTATCTAATGATTATATAACCCTGGTTGGGTGTATGCACCTGCAAGTATTTAGATAATTTATCAAGCTCAAGAACAGCAATTTGTTCTGCACCGCACATGCTGATTTTTCCCTTCATAATGCACACAAGTGTGCCCCTCCAAAGACATTTCTAGTGTGACGGGCATGTCATTAGGCCGATTTTCCTTTAATATCTCTTGAGATGCCCGGAAACGGCCCGTGGACCTCAAAATTAGAATGGTTAGTGGTAGATACAACTCCCAAAGGATCCAAATAATAATCAATTGTATATTTCTTCCATGATTTTACGTATAATAAAAAGTATAAATCACATGGTCGAATTTAACCATGCAATACGAAGCAACTTCACTTGTTAAGAATTTACGAATCTATGAACAATTGAGGTACGCATTTCCGAATCCATTTCCCCCCATTCATATCTCAGGGAAAAAGCGCTATTCATTATAATTGAACCCATCCATATGCTTTCTTTTACCGTCCGTTATATGAATTAATTAATGTTTATGTCTTTGAATTATGTAACAATTTTATTTTTGAGATCTTGGAAGTTATATTTTTCTTAAGGTGTGAATTAAGAGAAATGGATCTCGAGAAAATCGTCCCAATGGTTTCTTCATCTTAAACGGTTTACATACTTTTTATAGACTAACTTCGTAAAAAATAACTATCTCCATGTGTTGTAAATATAGCAGACTAAAATTGTTCTATTTTGGTAAAGTTAAGGAACCGAAACCGCTTGTGGTTATAGTATCAAGACCAATTTATATGAATCCCAAAACATTAGGGACTATTCTTATCATTGTCTCCATATATGTGGGCATAAACTGGAATTAAGGTCAATTTGGTACAAACAGATCGACGTTATCTTCTTCCAACCCGCGTCCATAACCTATAGCTCCATACCCTAACACCATCCAACCTTATTATCAGTCATTCACTCCAGCGAACGGCGATGTCTCACTTCGGAAGAACAGGCCCTCCGGACATCAAAGATACCTTCTCTCTCCTCGTTCTCAACGTTACTTTCCGTAATTACCCCGTCTTCCCTTTATTTACCAATTAGCAAATTTATCTTTTCTTTTGTTGTAAAGTTGTTGAATCTAATATTGCTCAATCATTGTTTGCTTGTACAGGTACCACTGCTGATGACTTGTTTCCTCTTTTCGATAAGTATGGAAAAGTCGTCGATGTCTTTATCCCTAGAGACCGAAGGTCCTTACTTTTTCTATTTAACCTTTGCTTGTAATATGTATTTTTTTTTGGGTCAGTGAGCAAACCGGTATCTTTGTTATGTGTTTGTTGTCTTTATTTATTCATTATTTTTTATTACCGTTGTATTCTTTTCTGCATCCTACTTCTTGGTTATATGATATGTCTCAATTAAATGTTAGACATCATTAAACTAATTATATCATCCTATACGTACAACTTTGATGAATTCAGATTCATTTATGTTGGAACTTTCAAAAATTCAGATTCATTTGATAAATGATACGTCCTCTATCAAACTAACTTTTCGAACATTGTTCGTAAATTAATTAACTAGCATTAATGTAATGCATAAGTCAGACTAATATTTTACACTGTGTTATTTCTTCCTATCCGCCTATGACTTGGTGAACAGTTTTACTGGGTACCTGTACTATTAGGTGGGAGGATGTAGGTATCGTTTTGGATAGTAGGTGGCTTGAACACCACCGTCATAGAAAAATATTATAAGTTCAGTGTGTAGCTGGTAACATCATAAAGATATTGAAGTGACATAGCAAGGAAATGATTTCTCCTTTTCAAGGTGTTACTTCTGATAGTTATACATTACTTATGAGCTGAGACCTTTGGATGGTGTTTTGGTGTTATATTGGTATGGAGATAGAAAAAGATGTAGTGGTGTCTTTATTCTTTGACATGTACAATGTTTATTTCGTGCTTTAGGACCGGAGATTCTAGAGGTTTTGCATTTGTGCGCTACAAGTATCAGGATGAGGCTCAAAAGGCAGTGGAGAAGCTCGATGGTAAGTGAAGTGATCACTAATATGTAAATAGTCCTTCAAACTTTTTGTAGATATTATGTTTTGGGTGTATTCTTATGTTGCTCAAATCACACCAATATTTGGGCACAGGAAGAGTTGTAGATGGTCGAGAAATAATGGTTCGATTTGCAAAGTACGGCCCAAATGCCGAGAGAATGTAAGTTTTGTTTGATGCAAATATTCAGTAAGTTGCAGAGCTTCCTTGTTTCAAGTTGTGGTTTTTATTCTTCTATATTTAGGTGCATCTTGCTCTATAAATTGAGTTGCAATAACCTGTTGTTTTGTGGCAATAAAACTATGTCTAATAGAGTCTAGGATTCTTTTTCTTACCAGCGACAAAGGTAGAATTTTGGAGCCTGTACATAGGACAGGAGGAAGGTCAAGAAGCCGTAGTCCTAGATCAAGGTAAGAGCTAAATTCTTTAATTGTGTCCGCTTAAAATCCTATCGTGGACAGGATTCAATTGGAATATAATTGTTTCTGTTAATGTGATCCTGATCATTGAGCTCTATTGATTAGCCATAATCAAACTTTGGGGATATTTCCTATAAGAATTTCAGGGGAATTTGTGATCATTTGTTGTTTCTACGTCAAGAGCAATGTTGTAACAAGCGAAAAGTGAAAAGAAGCAGCAAGGTTCATGTGACTTGAAGTGAAAAGCGAGAAGTGAGGCGCACAACTTCTTTGAAATGAAGCACACATTTATTTATCTATTTATTTATCGTTGAAGCGCACAATCTATGGAAAAGAAAAAATGGCATACATGAATTTAGTATTATAACAATTAATTACAATTTGAATAACTAAGTTTAGTATCCACTATATAATATTACCTAAATATATCCAACTCCTCCAAATTGAGATTCAAAAAATCGTTGTTTTTCTTTTATATTAATTTGCGCTTCATTATTTGAATCACGCGGCTTTCTTGAAGCTATAACCCTCCATGATGATGAAGTGATGGCTTTTAATATCAGTGATTAAGAGAAGCGATCTTAAAGGTTCTCAAATAATACTAAAGAGGTTAACACTGTATTTAGTTGGAGGTTAACACTGTCTTTAGTTGGAGGTGAAAAGAGAGCTGGTGGTGGTAGGGGAAACAATGGATTAGAGTTTTTTCCTTATCCCGGTAATGGAAGTTAAAAGCTTAAAGGGTTTGATAGCCCTCCCTAGTTATCTTTTTTTTTTAAATAATTATTTATCCCTACACTTTAAAAACTGCACTAAAATTAGGAGTTTATCTATTTATTTCACACGAGTCTACTTTGCATATGTTCCCATGTTAAAATAAGTATAAACTTTTTAAAATTATATAAATATTATTGTTAAATATATTGTTAAATGATGTATTTAAGTTTATAAAACAATAATTAAGAGAAAAAGTTTAAGCGCCTAAAAATTATGAATTGATCTTAGATAAGCTAGCTCAATAAAGAAAGAATGCATATGTAAAAGAAACCCTTGGATGCATTATTGTAATTGTAAATGTATTTGGAAGCCTGGAAAAGGTCATAGAGTTATTGTATCTGAGTCGGGAGTCTCGGGGAAACAACCTCTCTGCCCCAAGAGTAGGGGTAAGCTATGCGTATACTCTACCCTCCTTAGACCCATTGGTGAGATTTTATTGGATTGTTGTTGTTGTTGGAAGCCTGAAAAAAGAAGAACAATCTGTTAACTTGTATTCACTTTATTAACTTAGAATATTGTAAAGCACTTCTTTAAGAAAAACAACTTAACAATGCAAACTTCTATATTGTTATAAACCTGGATTGTATGTGAACTTAAAGAGTGTATTATTTAAAATATCTTATGTTGTTTCGTTGATTTGTATTAAATCCTAAATGACCACACTTTTTAAAGTATGAAATTTTAAAAATTAAATTTTGTTAAATATTTTTTCCTTTATACTTTTGTCAACTCTTCAAAGGTTCTTGCCAAATAAAATGAATTTAAAATTTGATACTTTTGGTCTTTTAGAAATTTTGAGAATGAAAGGTTAGCCCTATAACTCATAGAAAAATAAGTATAATGTATAATTGACAATGATAAAGTCTAACAATGACTAATTTTAAACTAATATTATACGATAAATAACTTGATATGTAGTGCACTACAAGCCGTCAATAACTAAGGAACTAAAACACAAAAGAAACAAATTAATGAGCCACATTTGATAAGAACTTTTAATTTACATTAATAAATTCACAAATAACAAATAGACCGCATAAAAGAATACAAAAAGATAAAAGCATAAGGAAACGCACATTCCAAATATAATGGTACATGGATACTTGGTGCAAAAACTTGGACAGAAATAATTTCCAAGTACTATGATACACCTTTCTATTAATTAATTGTTATTGTTTAGTTGTTTTCATGTCGAAATAATAGATCATAAAAGAAAGGACTTTAGGTAAGTAAAATTTTACTCAATTTTAAACATATTGGTAGTTTTACTTGGTTCAAATAAGGAAAGATTTAATTGCCAAATTTTAGTTGATTCAATATGTTAGGAAATTAATTAGATAATCATTACTAAATATTAGGAAAATAATCAAATGACTATTTTGTCGATTATGAACTTTAGTTTAAATGGTCAAAGAAGACGAACTCCATTTTGCTCAGAGTCTTTGTGCTTTTAATGTAATATAGATATAGATTATTTCTGTAAGTACGAATCAACTAGGAGTACAATATCAAATACTCCAACCTTATGGAAGTGAACATACGAGTTCTTCTTTAGTGGGACTTCCCTCCTCTTCGGTGAATTAAACATAGTTCAAGGCATTCAGAGATTTTTGATTTTTTGCCAATTTGTCCTAACATTATACTATTGACAATCATTTCCTTTGCTCAGATTCACAAATTTTGATTTTAACCTGATTGATGTCAAAAGAAGTATCAGAAATTTTCTGGTAACCAGAATGTGAAGGTTTAAAACAATCCTTTAAAATCAGGCTGCAGGATTTACTAGTAGAAAATTCTACTGCCTGCTTGAGAGATGCTATTTTGGGCCTCATGATTCTTTGCAATCAAAACATGTGAAAACTGCTATGCAATTGATTTTCGTGAAATTCCCTGGTCCTTTTCCACCCTTAATTAAATGTGGATGATCTGGAGTAGGGAATGGAAGGGAGATGGTGATGCTTCCATAGGTTTTTGAGTCGAGAAACCTAACTAGTTGTATGATCTTTGAAAAGAAATTGGTGACTGTTTTCTGAATTCTAAGAAAAATTATCCTTCATCATCGGCTGTTGTACATGGAATTTGCCCTTAGTAAATTGGCAGCTTTGTTAAGCTTTCTGTTTTTGGGGAAGATTTTCTCCTCTTGTTGAGTTCAATGATTGAATTGATAAATGACTTTATTTTGGTCTTCATGCTTTCAATTCGTCCTTGCAGTATGTACCAGCCATCTCAGTAAGAGAGGGAAGTATGGAAATCATAAAAGTTGTTATCTTTCTTCCTGTCATTAATGTTTATGGTAATAAATAATGTTGTGATATATACTTGCTTCCTGCCATTAGTGGTTTTCCCCCCGATATTAAATGGAAGAAAACATTTGCTTTTAATTAATTAAAGTGATCTACACTGCAAACACTATAAAATATCTGATTAGGATCGCGAAATCATGTTTCATTTTGGTTAGATGGTGATTCTTTTATATTTTCGGCATCATCACCTACTACCTGGCTGGATACTAATATCGGTTATCTGCTTGGGATTGTGTTCTGAATAACCTATAACTTCAAAACCTATTATGGGTGTGGAATGTGGTGACCCAATCAAGGCATAGTTAAATTTGAGCTTTTGTGGATAAGAATATTTGGGTTTTAGAATGGATACTGGTGTTAAAATGAATACTCTCTTACCTCTTTCTTGTTCTCCATTTGTTGATATTCTTCTGCCTTCACCCATGACCTCTCCAAAACTAGGTGGAAGTGTTCACATAATCTTGCTTCCCGTTTAATGTGATACTTGAGTTAAATGATTGACATTTTGCTTTGAGCTGTCGAAGAGTTGTATCCACAAGCTGAAGTTCGCCTTCTTTCATTTTTTATCTTAGGCATCGAGATCATTATAGGGACAAGGATTCTGAAAGGAGAAGCCGAAGTAGAAGTGGGGGGAGGTATGACCGTGATCGGTACCGTGGAAGAGACAAAGATTACCGTCACCGGAACAGAAGCCGCAGCCCGGATTATCAAAAAGCTCGTGGAAGGGGTAAATATGATGAAGAAAGGCGCAGCCGAAGTCGGTCTCATGGAAGGTAGATTTTTTATTTATTAAATATGTATTTTGCTTCTTATCTCTCTCTTCCCCAGGAAAAGCCATCTCATAAGCTTTGTCTGATGTGTTATTTTACATTCAAGTGCCTCCCCTGTTCGTCGTAGCCCCAGTCCTCGGAGGAGCCCTTCTCCACGCAGAACAACACCTTCTAGGGATGCTAGTCCAGATGGTCGTAATCGCAAGGAGCGCTCTCCAACTCCCAAGAGTGTCTCACCGCGTGGTAGACGTGCTGGTTCTCGCAGCCCCTTGCCACGTTCTGATGCCGATGTAAGTTGTGGCTGTCATACATTGTTTTAGTATAGTGTAAACGTGATGAGAAAACATTATTTGCTTTTGTAGGATTAAGTAGCAAAGGAGGAGGCCGCAATTGCATCAGGCTTTGGTCAATGCTGCGTATCAAGAGGACATTCCCAAATGAAGGACCTTTCATCTATTTTCTGCTTGCTAGAACTGATTCGCCTGACTTATTTATAAGGTTTAACTCCTTTTGTTGTACTTGATCCATACCAGAACTTTGATGTTACCTCTGCATTCTGGTATTATGGATTGGTGTTCTGATATTAAGATATCTATTGTTGGTTTATAATTATTGCTTTTGTGGATTTTCTGTTTGACTTTATTTGATTTCTTATTGCTTTTCTTAAAAGTATACCTGCATATACTATGATAGTATACCTTGTGGTAATTTACTTATGATGAAAATTATTGGCCTTCTATAGTTGGGTCCGTGAAAAGTCAATGTGGCTGAATAGCAAGATGATGCAGTAGCTGTTGATGCTGTTTTATTTGCTGTTGGTTGTAATTTTGTTGCTGATCACGAACTACTGTTTCTTAGCTCAATGGCAAGAAGATGCAGCAGCTGTCGATGCTGTTTTAACTTGGCTGTTTATAATTTGTTGCTGGTGACATACTACTGTTTGTTGGTTGAATGGTAGCAGATGCAGTAGCTGTTGATGCTTTCTTTGCTGTTGTAATTTTGTTGCTGGTGACAAATTAGCGGTTTCTAAACAAAAGTTAAGGATGCTCATGATCGGTAAGGATAAGAAACTCCTGAATTTCTGAAGTCACCTAGGTTTATGCCTTTGGCCTGACAGTCATTTCCTTTTTCTGCCCTTAACTTCATATTTTGCCTTGAGAAGGTGCTAGCTATGATCATCTTAAAGATGAAAAAACCACTTTTTTTAAGTGTAGCTATTGAAGTTTATTCCAGGTCAAGATTATGTTATGTTGAGTAGAGATTTCAATGTTACACTGAATCAATGAGTTCAGGCATAGTGATTGTTTTGACCGTAAACATCGCATGAGTTGAGGAACCCCCAATTTGATGCTTTACAAATGTAACTTGAGGAACCCCCAATTTGATGCTTTACAAATGTAAAAGTTAGATCCATCGGTTATTCATTTTCTAAATGGATAATATGGTTTTATCCATATTTGATCCGTTTTTAGACGGTTCATTATCCAATTTTTAGACGGTTCATTATCCAATTCATTTTCTAGTGGATAATATAGGTGATTAACTGTTCTCTTTGAATCATTTTGCCACCTCTAGCACCTATAATCAGTGGGGGACCCAGAATTTTATACAAGCGGGTTCAGTCGGAGAAGTCCATAACTAACATAAGCGGTATAAGCCGTATAAGCGGGTTCAAAAATAATTGCTGTACAAATTTTACCTTGCTTTAGAGCTGATCTCTGTAGATCTTTTGTTGCTGTTAGCTGATAGTCTATCAAAATGATGCTGCTTTTTGGTGTTGATGTTCTGCTTAATGTGTTCATTTGGATCCTCTAGATGCTTCATGCACCTTCTGCAGGAGCCATGTTTTGATTCATATTGTGCTGGGTGACCTAGTCCACTAGTGATTATTCTTTTAATGGAAATGTGCACGTTGCAGACAGTGAGAATGCCAATTTATCAAACTCAGCCTTCTTCGACTCCATCTGCACTTTGCTGGATACATATATCTCACCTTCGTATTATCTTCTTATTGGCAATTGTGTTGGAAATCACAGTTGGCCAAGATTTTAAAAGAAAACAAAATGCTTTTAAATTGGAGCAGAAATAGTTTTGGAGAACCAAAAAAATTGTTTATCTGCAAAAGTACATTAAAAAAATGCATTTAGAAACGGTTTCTAAAAGCTTGTTCAAATGTTTATTGCCGATCAGAAATGCTCTTCAAATTAATTAGCTTAACACAAATTATTTTTTATTAAAAGAATTTTTGAAAAAATTACTTTGAAAAAAATCACATTTCAAAATAAGTTAATTTTTATAGCTTGGCCAAATAGGCTATTATTTAGTTATGGTGTTGTCTCACTGGGAATTGGTGCCCTTTCATAAGGTTCCGATCCTCATTGCTTTATTGCGGATGTAGCAGATATACCTCATACCAATACGCCTCCTTCCAAGACTGACGGAACTGAGTGGGAGTAACTATATCTGCACAACAAAAATGTGCAGAAGAGTAGCATGGGCACACCACGGTGGCGCCCAATAAGTATCAAGACTAACCTCGGTGGAGTAGTGACGAGGAACAATCAAGACACCTATCGGTCAATAAACAGTATAATCATATGAATAACGAGAATGAGATATAAATATGTAATGACTACACGAAATGGACAACAACGCTACAATTCACAATAACGGAAAGGAACAACAAGTAACAAAGAGAACATAACAGTAAATGATGATGCATAACGACGGCAAATCACAAAAACAATTCCATAACTCATACCCTACAAGAATATTCATATAAGGTTTTATTCACTCTTTCAACAATCTTACCAAGCATCGGACAAACCACCACTCACAAAAATCCAACAACTGAAATCTAACAATTGGCACCTTGTGCCCCATCAGTTCCTCAGTCATGCTGACCACTAAATGGCTAACTCTGGCTACTCTCACATATAAAATGGATAAACGAGGGTGTACCTCCTTCCTTAGGAAATACAGGAGCAATTTACCTCTAACATGAATATTCAACTACGTGTATGCTTGTGCAAGTATTCTAACAAGAGTTTTACCAACTAATAAACATGAATAGAAGGACAGACCGCACGTATGATGTTTCTTCACAACTTCCAAGCGATAAAGCTCATACGTGTGAGCAACCCAAAATCATAATAATAACAAAATAGGAATGCCTCCACGGGCCATCACAGTTCAATACAATCAACCCATGACATAGCCCACCTTGTTTCGCCATGTGTCCAGTAATAATATAATAAGCACCGCCTTATTTTGCCACACGTGCATCACAATATTCCCACCTTATTTTGCCACATGCGCAACCCACAAATAAGCATAACACATATCCCGCCTTATTGCTTCGCATGTGCAAAACATCAATAACAACAATAGCACGACAAAGACCTCGTGCAACCCCTCAACAACAACCACACGATAGAGACCTCGTGCATCACAATACCAATAGCCGCACTGCAGAAACCTCGTGCACCATAATATCAACGGTAGAATGGAAGAAACGTCGTGCACCATAATATCAACAGTAGAAAGATAGAAACCTCGTACATCACAATATCAACAGTAGCATGACAGAAACCTCGTGCATCACAATATCAACGCTAGCACGGCAGAAACCTCGTGCATCACAATATCAAGTACCACAACAACAAATACAATATATATACAGGAATGAAGCAAGCGAATCATTTAGGTATTTTGTTTACCAAAAAGTCAGTACAACTAAATGACAAGGAATAAATGTAACAGAGAAAATACTAAGCGTAACAAGGACAACTCAACAAGGAATAATGATAAGAAACAATGATTCCATAATACTCAGTTCATCAACAAGGAAGTTAACATGAACCAAATAATAACAATTAAGAAAATATCAACTAAACATATAATATCTAACTTCTTTCCAATTAAGACAATTAATTACACGAGAGGCAGAAATAACGCTTTCAAAATAAAGACGAGCAGTTAGGAATGATAATGTGACTATAGAAGGACAAGTGTCCATAGTTAATCAAGTAAAAATCGATTAGGCAACAAGAACAACCAAAAAGGTCAAATAAATTCCAAGTAAGACATGTAGAGGTGAAACTAATAATAAGGAACTCAATCGTATCAAGAACAACTCCATATTCGGTGATTACAAGGATCTAAGAGCCTAAAAGGGACAAATTGCTCACAAATTAATCCGAGCACGCCTCGTCACCTTGCGTACCAGGAATACAAGCAACAAATAAGACTCAAATCCTAAGGGGAAGTCCCCCACACAAGGTTAGTCAAGATACTTACCTCGAACCGACTGAAGTCAACTAGCAACCACATTATTGCCACGAGTACTCGACTCCAAATGGCCCAAATCTATTCAATTCAATTACATATCATAAATAACATCTCAAGGAACTGATTCTATAATTTAATTCAAAGCAAGGATGTGAATTTAGGTGAAATGACCAAAATACCCCTCAGGACAACATCTCGGACACGGATTAATTTAATATTTTTAGAACCCTCATACTCTCACGAGTCTAACCATATAAAAATCTCTCAAAACGAAGGTCAAACACCCCTCAATACTCAATAATTCAGTCTATGAAGTTCTACCCATTTCTTTCATTAAAAATCTAAAATTAAAGGACGAAATTACGAAGAGATTCATGGAAATTGGTCTAAATCGAGTGAGAAACACTTACCCAAGTTGACCAGGTGAAAATCCCTTCAAAAATTACCAAGTGCCGAGCTCTAGAAGTCAAAAATGTGATAAAATAGTGAAACCCTCGAATTTGGGATTTAATTCTGCTTCCCCAGCGATTTGTTCATCGCGATTGCGATTATTGTTTCGCGATCGCGTATAGAAAATTTGAGAAGGCCAAGAAATATACATCGTGAACGCGATGATGAGAATCACGAACACAGAGGGGAGAAAAACTGTGCTTCGCGATCGCGGGAGCATGAATGCGATCGCGTAGAGAAATATATTGAGGCCCAGAAATAGATCTATGTGAACGCGTTAAGCATCTACGAACGCGAACGCGAAGATTGGACTCAGCACATGTACGCAAACGCGAGCTGATCTATGCGAATACGAATAGGAAATAAGCTGGGCTTCGCAAATGTGGGAGGCGTTATGCGAACGCAAAGAGGAAATAACTAGGTGGGAAAAATAAGGCATCACGATCACGGGAGATGCTTCACAATCGGGTAGAAGGATATCAGAAGCACTAGTTACAGCAATTCAAACTAGGAGGAAAATGATCCGTAGCCCATCTGAAACACACTCGAGGCCCTCGAGACCCCGTCTATTCACACACACAGGTCATATAACCTAACACGAAATCGCTCAAAGTTTCAAATCACATAAAACAACATCGAAACAATGAATCAAACGAAAAATCAAGCTTATGGCTTCCAAATCATCAAAATACGCTTTCGATCAAAAACCTAACCACACTATGTTTGAATGACCTGAAATATTACACACACATCTCAAATGACAAGACAGAGCTACTGCAACTTCCGGAATTCCATTCCGACCCTTGGATCAAAATCTCACTATCAGACCGGAACTTTAAAAATTCAAACTTCAGCATTTCAAGCCTAAATCATCTATGGACTTCCAAAACACATTCTGAACACACTTCCAACCCTAAAATCAACTAACGAAGCTAACTGAACCATCAGATTTCCATTCCGATGCTGTCTTTACACTGTTCCAACTCCATGTGACTTTCCAACACTTAAGCTATCATTTAGGGACTAAGTGCCCCAAAACTCTCCCAAAATCAAAATCGAACATCCCGGCAATTCAAATTAGTAGAAATAGACTTGGGGAAAGCAGTTAACTTTTTCTCACCTATGACTCTAATGAAAGCATTTTATCTTTTGAAAAAGGCGACCGAACCTTGCTTCCGATGTTGCCTACATATCCTTGGCTATAAAGAAGTCAGGTTAGTATAGTTCTAGAAAATTTGATAGATGGACTACCGGACACTGGAGTTAAGACTGTTGTTGCTTCTGTTGCTGTTGTTGATGTTGATTGTTACTTGATGCTTACATCAAAAGAAGAAGAGAACTACATATTCCTTCAAGCTAAGAGTTAAAAAATTCCTATCTATGTGTCTTCTAGAGTCAAATCTTGATTCTTGACTTGCTCGCTTGTGTTGCTTAGATTGGATCTTGACTCTTTTTAAAAGATTATTACTCAATTTCGATTGCTTGCTTTTTGGATAAGAATTTGAGAAAATGAAACTTAAGTAGATGTCTTGCCTACACGTTGTCAAATTAACTCCAACTATCATGTGATCATCCTTTTGATGATTAACTTAAACTACAAGCTTCGATCGTCACAACTTGTGCTCTGCGGCGAGGCCTTCAAAGCCATCAAATATAAACAAAATGAAAAAAACAATTTCTGCTCCAGTTTGGACTAGGAAAATTTTGTGAGTTATCAGTGAAAGCTAGAAACTATCTAATTTATTGAAAGGCAGACATAAACAGTAGTATAAACTAGCTAAAAGAGATAAAATTTGTAACACATGATTATGTAACCAGGGATCAGTACCCTCTACTACTGAAAGGAAATGTAACCAGGGGTTGGTACCCAACCTTACTAGAAGGAAATAAGGCCCAAGAGTTAGCACCATGTATTTTGATAAACTGTTGAATCCCTCAAAGTGAGAAGGTTCTACCTGAGTTAAACTACGTAAAACAACTTGACTGAAAAGTACTTCTAGCTGAAACTATGAGCTGGATCCCCCTAGGAGAAAGAATTCGACTTGCGTAAAGTTGTGTAAAATAACCTGAGAGAAAAGTACTTCTACCCAAAACTATGAGCTGGATCCCCTAGGCAAAAGGATTCTACCTGAGTTAAGCTGCGTAAAACACCCCAAGCAAAGAGTAATTCTACCTGAAACTATGAGTTGGATCCCCCTAGGCGAAAGGATTCTACCCGAGTTAAGCTGCGTAAAACGATTTGGTTGAAGAGTGCTTTTACCCGGAACTATGAGCTGGATCCCTCTAGGGGAAATGGTTCTACCTGAGTTAAGCTGCGTAAAACACCCTGAGTGAAAAGTACTTCTACTCGAAACTATGAGTTGGATCCCCCTAGGCGAAATAGTTCTACCTGAGTTAAGCAACGTAAAACACCATGCGCGAAGAGTACTTCTACTCGGACCTACAGGCTAGATTCCCTTAGGCAAAACGATTCTATCTGAGTTAAGCTACTTAAATAACCTAAGCGAAGATTACTTCTACCTAGAACTATGAGCTGGATCCCACTATGCAAAATGGTTCTACCTGAGTTAAGCTGCGTAAAACAACCTGAGCAAAGAGTACTTCTACCCAAAACTATGAGCTTGAACCCCTTAGACGAAAGGATGCTACCTGAGTTAAGCTGCATTAAACACCCTCAGCAAAGAGTACTTCTACCCAAAAATATGAGCTGGATCCGCCTAGGTGAAAGGACTCTACCTAAGTTAAGCTGCGTAAAACACCCTGAGCGAAGAGTACTTCTACTCGAAAATTTGAGCTAGATCTCCCATAGGCTAAAGGATTCTACTTGAGTTAAGCAGCGTAAAACTCTGAGCTAAGAGTACTTCTACCCAGAAATATGAGTTAGATTCCCCTAGAAAAAAGGATTCTACCTAAGTAAAGCTGCATAAAACACCCTAAGCGAAGAGTACTACTACTTGGAAATATAAGGTGGATCCCCCTAGGCAAAAGGATTCCACCTAAGTAAGCTGCAAAAAGTACCCTGAATGAAGAGTACTTCTACTTGGAAATATGAGGTGGATCCTCCTAGGCGAATAGATTCTACTTGAGTTAAGCTACGTAATACAACATGAGCGAAGAGTGCTTTTACCCAGAATTATGAGCTGGATCTCCCTAGGCAAAATGATCTTATCTGAGTTAAGCTGCATAATACACCCTGATCAAGGGTACTTCTACCCGGATATATGAGCCGGATCCCCCTAGGCAAAAGGATTCTACCTGAGTTAAGCTGTGTAAAACAACCTGAGCAAAGAGTGCTTTTACCTGGAACTATAAGTTGGATCCTCCTAGGCGAAAGGATTCTACCTGAGTTAAGCTGCATAAAACACCCTCAACGAAGGGTACTTCTACCCGGATGTATGAGATGGATCCCACTAGGCGAAAGGATTCTACCTGAGTTAAGCTACGTAAAACACCCTGAGCGAAGAGTACTTGTACCCAGAAATATGAGATGGATTCCCCTAGGCGAAAGGATTCTACCTGAGTTAAGCTATGTAAAACACCCTGAGCCAAGAGTACTGCTACGAGGAAATATGAGCTGAATCCCCCAAGCAAAAGGATTCTACAAGAGTTAAGCTGCCTAAAACAACCTGAGCAAAGAGTGCTTCTACTCGAAACTATAAGCTGGATCCCTCTAGGCGAAAGGATTCTACCTAAGTTAAGATGCGGAAAACACCCTGAGCGAAGAGTACTTCTACCCAGAAATATAAGCTGGATCCCCCTAGGCGAAAGGATTCTACCTTAGTTAAGCTGGGTAAACCACCCTGAGCAAAGAGTACTTCTACTCGGAAATATGAGCTGGATCCCCATAGGCGAAAGGTTTCTGGCTGAGTTAAGCTACGAAAATTGAGGTGTTAACAATAGTGATACATGCTGAAAATAAAAGAAAATGGAGATTTTAAGGAGCTTACATTTGGTGACATTCGTTCTTTTAGAATCGCCATTTTGCACTGCTTTGTTTCTGCTTCAAACAAAGAAAAATTGGTGTGTTTTCAAAGGGGTGGTTGGTTTGTGGCCTTGATGCCTTGAGTAGTTTGATTCACGACAACTACTGTCAAATAACTGATTCTTTCAACATGGTAACGAGATGTTCAACTGCTTTGTATCATTTTCTAGAGACCTTGGCTTTCCAATGTTGCCCCCAGCTCTTTCATACCCAGATGTCCGTAGTACTGCTACCCTTGTCTCTAAGGCAAGGCTATTTTCTTTAAAATCAAGCTAAGTTGTCTTGTACCCAGTATTAGTTTGTGTCCATAGTGGTTATCAACTTTTCTTGTGAAACATGTCTTGCTTAGGCGACCTTTTCAGTTTCTTTGAGACACTTTATTCGCCTTATCAAATAAGATCACAGATGGATTTATTCCTTCATCAATGCCATATATGCCCCAAATTGTGCTCGATATTACGGGGAAAATGTAGCCAGTTTTGCATCCATTTCTTTGCTTCGCTTTTGATGTAGGATTAGACTGAAAGGCACTCAAAGAAACGTTATGGGTAAAAAGAGAATAATAATTGAAAGTGAAAAATAACTATGCTTAAACAAACGGCGTCCCTTTAGGGGAAAGGAATAGGGAGACTAACTGGAGGTATGTGCCAACTTCAATGAATCATGATATGCATTTTGGAGTGGAAGTCGGATCTGTCTAAGCTGTCTAATCCTCAAAATCCGCCACAAATATTCATCTTGAATATGTCTTGGTTGTGCTAATGCCGGAGAATCGAAGACCCTCACTCGACTAGTAGTGCTCTTTTGCAGATTTTCGCTAACTAACCTCTCTCATTTCTCTAGTAACAGTCGCCTTATGGTGCCCATATGGGTTTTCACCAATAAGACACTCTCATTTCTCTTCTCACTGTCACTTTATAGTGCTCATACGGGTTTTCACTGATAAGACTCTCTCATTTCTTTTTTTTTTCTTTTTTTTCTTTTTGTTTTGACTAAGATACTGCATTAGGGAGGTTACCCAATCCCCTTGGCATATGGACTTCAAAAATTCTCAAAAAAACATCAATTAGAAGTTCTTGAAAGGTAAAAAGGTATAATGAACTTTGAATTGAATTACAACTTTTGGAAACCATTTTTAAAGAAGAACCGTGAAATAAAACAAACTTTGCCCCAGTTTTAGAGTATTGGGAATATGGATTTTTTGTTCTGAGACCAAACCAAGGATAAGGATGCCCACGTATCCTTTCAGATTCATGTCGGATATAGTTCAATCACTCAGAGATTTGTTGTTTGGCTCTTTTTTTTACAAGTACACATGTTCCAACATGTGAGAAACAAGGAAGAAAAATATGGCTCAAAAGGATCAACAGAAGGGTGATACCTATTTGGAATAGCGATAAAATGATAGCCTTCGTTATTTCGATCTGAGAAAATCAGCACGTAAAAATTCTGTAGGTTGTATATATCAGACATAATATCATTTGATGGCATATGCATTAATAGTCATGTCTGGTACCTGTCTTTCTACATCTACCAAGTGCAAGGCCCTTTTTGGCAACACTTTCTTGATGAAGTAGGGTCCTTGCCAATTTGGGTCGAACTTTCCTTTAGCTTCTACCTGGTGCGAAAGGAT
Organism: Nicotiana benthamiana; assembly: GCA_034376525.1. NCBI lineage: Eukaryota > Viridiplantae > Streptophyta > Magnoliopsida > Solanales > Solanaceae > Nicotiana > Nicotiana benthamiana. Next base: position 86,512,286 of record CM067326.1, read on the forward strand.
GCATTTAAAACCAGCTGGCCAACCTCAAACTTCTTTGGGCGCACTTTCTTATGTAAGTGCATGCCATTCTTTGCTGGTATAACTGGACGAAACACACTGCTGCTAGCTGTTTTTCATCGGTCGACATCAGTTGTTCTAATAGGGTCTTGATCCACTCAGTGTCTTTAATCTCTGATTCCACAATAATTCGGAGAGAGGGAATTTTGACTTCAGCAGGTATTACTACTTCAGTTCCATATACAAGCAAATATGGAGTTGCACCAATAGATATGCGAATAGTCGTGCAGTATCCCAAAAGAGAAATAGGAAACTTTTCATGCCATTACCTGGAAACTTAGATCATTTTCCTACGAATCTTCTTGATGTTCTTGTTTGTCGGTTTAACGGCTCCATTGGCTTTTGACTGACAAGGGGTAGAATGGAAATGCATGATTTTAGATTGTTCGCATACCTCCTTCATCAAATGACTATTTAGATTGGCTCCAATATCAGTGATAATGGTCTTTGGGATACTAAAGTGATAGATGATATTGGAATGAACAAAGTCTACCACTGCTTTCTTTGTGACTGCTTTGAAAATGACGGCCTCTACCCACTCGGTGAAGTAATCAATTGCAACCAAATTGAATCTATTCCCATTTGAAGCCTTTGGCTAGATCGGCCCAATAACATCCATTCCCCAGGCAATGGAAGGACAAGGAGAGGACATGAGATGCAACTCTGAAAGAGGCGAGTGAATCAAGTCACTATGAATCTGGAATTGGTGACACTTGCGAACAAATCTGAAGCAATCTCGCTCCATAGTAAGCCAATAACACCCTGCCTGCAGGATCTTTTTTCCCAAAACATATCCTTTCATGTGAGGTCCGCATACCCCCAAATGCACTTCACTCATGATCCGCTCTGCTTTTGTGGCATCTATGCATCTCAACAAGTTTAAATTCGGGTCCTCTTGTACAGAATTTCCCCATTCAGGAAGAAACCATTGGCAAGCCGCCTTATAGTTCTTTTTTTATCTCCTTTAGCATGCTATGGATATTCTTTTGTTTTCAGGAATCGTTTTACGTCATGATACTATGGTTCACTATCTGGTTCTATCTCAATTGTATTGCACTAACCGTATTGATTTTGAACTTGGATTTCTAGTGGATTAATATGAATGTAGACTGGATAAGGGAGCATCGAGGCTAAAGTAGCCAAGGCATCGGCTAGCTTGTTGTAAAACCTGGGAATGTACCTAAACTCGATGGACTTGAATCTTTTGCTCAAGTCTTGCACACATTGTCTGCATGTAATAAGAGTGGTGTCTCAAGTCTCTCATTCGCTTTGGGCTTGCCGGAAAAGAAAGTTAGAATCTCATATAACCAATAGCTCATGCACATCCATATCTATGGCCATTTTCAAACCCATGATACAAGCTTTGTATTCTACCGTATTATTGCAGAAGGACCATAGTCAGGCCATTATAGGGTAATGTATCCAATAGGTGAGATGAGGATTGCCCCGATCCCAACTCCTTTGATATTAATAGCCCCATCAAAATACATTCTCCATGCAGGGTGATCGTGTGGAACCACTTTCTATATTGAGTTGACTCTTCGTCTGGGAAGTATGTGCTAAGTGTCATGTAGTCATCATCAACTGGATTCTCTACCAAATGATCTGCCAAAGCTTGTGCTTTTATCATGGTGCGAATGCCATAGACGATGTCAAACTATGTGAGTAGGATTTGACATTTTGCGAGCCTGCCAGTGGGCATTGGATTTTTGAAGATGTACTTCAAAGGATCCATTCTGTATATGAGGTAAGTAGTGTAGGCCAAAAGATAATGTCTCAACTTCTGAGCGACATAAGTCAAGGAACAACATGTCTTTTCTAAAAGGGTGTACTTAACCTCATTATTGGTGAACTTCTTGATCAAATAATAGATTGCTTGTTCCTTTTTGCCTGTTGCATCATGTTGCCCCAGAACACATCCAATGGAATTATCCATCATTGATAGATATAAAAACAAAGGCCTACCATGTTCAGGTGGGAGCAATACAACGGGTTTTGATAGATAATCTTTGATCCTATCAAATGCTTTGTGGCAATCTTCCATCCACTTGATAGCGACATCCTCTTTTAGAAACTTAAGGATGGGCTCGCACGTGGTTTTGAGCTAAGCAATGCACCTACTGATGTAGTTCAACCTCCCAAGCAAACTCATGACTTCCTTTTTGTTCTTGGGGTGTGACAGATCTCGAATGGACTTTACCTTGGATGGATCCAATTTGATGCCTCTCCAGGTGACTATAAAATTGAGGAGTTTCCTAGATAGAATCCCAAATACACAGTTGGCTAGATTAAGCTGAAGATCATATCTTCAAATCCGTTCAAAGAACTTTTTCAAATAGCACACGTGATCAACTTATGTCTTTGAGTTTATGATGACATCATCGACTTATACTTCAATCTCTTTGTGCATCATGTCAAGAAAGATGGTGGTCATAACCATCATATAAGTTTCCCTTGCATTCTTAAAACTGAATGGAATGAACCTGTAACAATACGTACCAAATGGAGTGGTGAAAGTGGTCTTTTCTGCATCATCCTCATCCATTTGAATTTTGTGGTACCTAGTATAGCAATCCGCGAACGATTGTATCTCATGCTTTGCGCAATTATCTAGAAGAATATGGATATTTGGCAAAGGAAAATTATCCTTTGGACTTTCTTTGTTCAGGTCCATGTAGTCAACACAGACTCTAGTATTTCCATCCTTCTTCGGCACATGCACAACATTCGCCACCCAGGTGGTGTATCGATCAAATCTGACCATATTGGCGCTCAATTGCTTCATTATTTCCTCTTTGATTTTGTCACTCACGTCTGTTTTAAATTTTCATTGCTTTTGTTGTACTGGTAAAAACTCAGGAATAGGAATCTTATGAACCACTAGATCAACACTTTAACCTAACATATCATCGTAAGACCAAGCAAACATATCTCTATATTCAAATAAAAGTTGAATCAAGGCATCTCTGGTTTTTGGTCAATGTGAATGCTTATCTTCGTTTCTCTGACTTCTTCATGCTTTTGATATTAATCGGCTCAGTTTCATTGAGGTTAGGCTTAGGCTTTTAGTCAAATTGTTCCAATGCTTCTTTTATTTACTCGACAACCTCATCTTCATCATATTCAACCTCTTGATGCATTATTTCGACATTATACAGCTTTTAAAGATATAGGTGTGAATTTTGCATACATTTCATATCATTAACTCCGGAACTGAACTGCATTTTATTAAATTTGAAAGGATAGAAGGGTTAATCAAAACAACACAATCACACTAAGATGTTTGGATTAAAACCCTAAGCACCCCAAAATACAAAAAAAAAAGATTCAAAAGCAAACTACCAAGACTCCTTCATTGTGGGTAGATGAGTTGTTTCCAAGTTGGTGAGCATGGTGTCTGGGTCAATTAGTTGCATATCAGCACGACTAGTGCCTTCACCAGCCTGGATCATATTCACTTTAGAAAACATATGGATAAGGCCATGTCAAATTTCATCAATATTTGCATGCGTCGAGGAATTTTGATCCTTTCGAGGTCGTGGCTTGATGAAAGTGTAGAAAATTTGAGGGATAGGCTGTTGCAAGGTCTATGCATGTTTTTTGCGGTGTTTGGATTTGTTTTCGCCTGCTTGTGTTGTCCTGAAGCCTAAGCCAAAAGTACCTTGGCTACCAAACAGAGAAATAGGCTTCAAAGTTACTTACAATGATGCCCCCAAGCCTTTTCCTGGCTCATAACCTTGTCTCGTCATAACTGCAGCCACCATTACAGATGTGGCAGAAAGATGAGGATGTAGAATGGGCTTTCCTTCATCGACATGGTCCATATCAACCACTTCAAAATCTTGATAGAAAATGGACTCAGACCCTTCGTTGGCCTCAATATAGGGGATTAATTGTTATTTATAAATGGAAGACTCGTCTTCCCTGTGAACAATAATTTCTTGCTTATCATGTTCGAATTTGAGCATCTGATACAAGGTGGGTGGAACAGCTCGGGCCGTATGGATCAATGGCCTTTCAAGAAGAAAGTTATAATAAGTGGCCATGTCCATTACTTGGAAGACAATCACAAAGTCAATCGGCCCAATCGTCATGGTGAGGTTGATTTCCCTAATGGTATCTCTTGTTGAGCCATCAAAAGCCCGATTGCGAACATTTTTGGGTCAGATTCTGTCTGTATTGATCTTCATGCTTTTCAAGGTAGAGAGAGGGAATACATCTACACTTGAGCCTCCATCAACCATGACTCGCTTTACATAATGGCCCTTATATTTGACCATAAAGTTCAAAGCCCTATTTTGCCCGGCTCCCTCTTGGGGAAATTCATCATCAGTAAAGGAGATTCTGTTTACCTCAAAAAATCTGTTGGCCATCTTCTTTAACTGATTCACTGTGGTCTCCTCTGAGATATGTGCCTCATTTAGGACATTGATGATTACAGAGGCATGCTCTTTGGAATGAATGAGCAGAGATAGTAGAGAGATTTGGGCAGGAGTCTTTCTTAGCTGGTTGATAATTGAGTAATCCTGAACTTGAATATTTTTCAAAAACTCACCCGCCTCTGCTTCAGTGACTAGTTTCCTTATTGGAAATTGGTCATATCTGATTTGCTTGACCTTTATCAACTCTTCGAGAGAGTAACATCTCCCCGGTCGAGTAAAACCTCCAATTTCCTCCACTTCTTCTATGATTCCTTGCCTTGCTAGGTCATCACAATTTTGTTCTAGTTCCAAGGAGTGGTTTTTGTATTTGTCACATGGGGTTGCACGGTAGGTTTGATTATGATCAGCCATATTATGCCATGTGTATCACCCTGATTCTACCTTGTATTGGGGTGGCCTCCAATGACATATAGCCTTGGGCTTGAAATATTGGAGCGAACTTCCAACCTCGATATTTTATTAACAAATGAACTTTCCCTCTTTGAGCACTAGGCGCCATTCACAATAAATGGCACATCTCTGCTGAGACTTACTTCCAGATCTGTTTCTTCTCGAATTGCACGCATTATCATTTCTGGTCGAGCGACTGGCTTGTATTCTTGATCTCAGCCAATCATTCCCACAAAATGAACATCATTGTGTGCTGGAAACGGGTTGTTTTCACATTAGGAGGGTCCTCGCCATTTTTCACTATAATTAATTTTTTAGAAATGAGTCTCTCTGCTTCTCTTTTCTAAGTCCAACAGTCGTTAGTGCTTTTCCCTGGGGCACTTGAATGATATTCACTTCTAGTATTTGCTTGAAATCTGTGTGAATTAGGAGGCATATGGTGGGGAGTGATGGTTTCAATCACACCTATTTGCTTTAGTTTCTAGAATAGACTAGAGTATAATCGACCAATGGAGTGAATTTTTCTGATGGCCTCTACTCTCGACCATAACCCTTCTTGGGACGAGCATTTAAGGTACCTTAAAATTTTTCTGTTGAGGTCGGGGGGCCCTTGGAGCTAGTGTCCATACCTACTGATCGGGAAGCCAAGCATATGATTCAACATTGAAGACTTTACACTGTGGTGGGCCATAGAGTATTGAGGAATTGGTGGGGGATAGTAATGGTGATGGTAGCTGGATCATCCCTACTAACCTTGCACATAAGGGTGCTATGCCGCTCTTTGAACTTTCCTAGATCCTGAAGCTATCATGGACCTTTCATCTCTCTTCTTTCTATTTTCCAAACCACCCGACCCATTTTGGATATCTTGAGTGGTGGATTTGAGAGCAACTTGACTTACAATTATGCGAGTCTTGAGGCCATTTTTAACCATCTCCCCTATTTTGATTGCTTATGCAAAAGGTCTACCCATCGTGGACATCATGTTTTGAAAGTAATCAAGCTCTTGATCCTCCAAAAACAAATTGATCACCTCGTGTTTATCCATGGGTGGCTTAACTCTAGCCGTTTTCTCCCTCCACTTAATGGCATACTCCGTAAAACTTTCAGTCGGCTTTTTCTTTATATTGGACAAAGAATTACGATCCGATGCAATATCAATGTTGTACTAAAATTGTTTGATGAAGGCCTGGCCATGTCATCCCAGACATGCCAGTGAGAGATATCTTGGTCAATGAATCATTAAGAAACTACCCCCACAAGGCTTTCCCAAAGTAAGCCATCAACAACTCTTCCTTTCCTCCTGCACCCCTCTGCTAGTTGCAGTACCTTTTCAAGTGGGCAATGGGGTTGCCGTGTCCATCATATTTCTCAAATTTTGGGCTCTTGATCCCTTGTGGCAAAGTGATGTGAGAAACATGCATAAATCACTGAATGAAACACTTTTGTGACCATTTATTCACTACATATTCTTTATATTCTGCTGGAGACTTTTCATTTTCTTGGCCATCTCATCTGGTTCAACCGTCGTTGCAGGCTTTTACATTTCCACTGGTGACTCGTACTGATGAGTCTGATTGTATGGAGCCGAATTCTTGAATGCTGCATTTGGAAAATGGTATTGGCCATCATAATCATGCGATGGTGGCTCATTGTTTGGCCTCGTCACAGGAGGTAGTGGTAAGATTATATATATCGGTGCACCAAACACGACGAGAGAGGTGTTACTGACCGCTGCGACTGGAGGTTGCATATTAGAGGTACCGAGGGTAGCATGGAGGCTATAGTTTGGCATATACCTTGGTGGTAGAATAGGATCACTCGTTGCATGGAGCGGTGGTGGAGTATCTTGGGGTATGGTGGAAGTTCCCTCTGAAGGACCCTAGGGTGGAGGTCGACCGAAGACCCAAGCTTGATATACTTCTAATAGTTGCTATCTCAATATTCTTATTTCCTCCGTCTCTTAATCAACTCACTGACTGTGTGGATCATCACTGACCAACTCAATTTCATCATTGTTATCCATTACCACCGCTCCCTTAGATCTTATGAAATAATGATGTAGTGTCAGTTTCACCACAAAACAACCACTTTAAGCTTAGTGATTAGAGGCAACAAATGTGTTAGGGTTAAGCATTTTATAGATAGGAATCACACGTAGATATGTCATGCTCTTAAAATATCACTTCTCTAACATGATTTTTAGAAGGCTTCATGTTTCATTCCGGCTTATCAGCTTGTTGCTTATTGACACTTTATCTATTCTTCTCTTTTTATACACACCTCGCCTTATTTTAAAGCCCCTAAAAACATATTTCTATCGAACCTTTTGGGGGTTGCCTACATATCATGTCGTCGCATGAATCATATCATTACGTAGTTCAAAGACATGTCCATTGTTTTTCACAAAACAAACATCTTTTTGGTTCATTTTAGAATTTTTCTAAACAAAAATCGTTTTCATTGATTTTCAATATAATTTTATGATACAAGACTAAAAAAGCAAGAGTTACATTAAGATAAACAAGACCAAATCTAACTCAAATAGACTTTTTAGGATAAAAGGCAAAACAACAAGACTCAAACCACCAAAAGACTCTTACAGACTCAAAAACAACAAAAGCATAATGAAAAAGGATTGATAAATAAAAGAAGACTTTGATCTCTGCAGTAGAATCCACCAACATCACTATAATCAAGGCTCTTGTTCCTGCAGCTGGCCTCCAACATTGTGGTATATCCTCTCCAAATATGCTGATATATGACGAGGAACGTTCAATGATACTTCTACAAACCACTCGGGCATCATTCCCTGGAAATTACTACATGTTCTTGAGGTATATGTGGCTACCTCGAGGATCTTTTCCTTAATGTATTCTTGAGCAACAAGCAATTTTTGATTTTGCTGACAACGGGTCTCAGCTAGATCCTACGCATCACGCTCGTGGTCCAAGGCCATATCTTTCTGGCGCCGAACTTCTAAGGACTTTGCTTCTAACTGATTGATCACCTTTTGGTAGTGGTGTCTTTATATTTCAAACTCTGTAATCTGGCTCTCCTTGCTTGACTCAACTCCCCCCTTTCTGATCCATCATACCTTGGATTAATGGAGAAAAACCTCTACGTCATGATCATGGACTACCCTGAACTGGCTTCTTTCTCTTCTTGTTGCTGAGCGGTTGTGACTATGTTCTTCTTTCGAATTTGGGCTTTGAGTGCTTGCTTATCGTGCCCACTGAGCCTTTACCCACTAAAAATCAGCCTGTTGTATGTCTATGGCTATCTCCAAAATGCCCTTATCTTCTTGTAAAATATCAATACGATATTGGAACTCTTGTGCCACTTCCCTTCTGGTTTCTCTAACTCTAGCCTCGATCTCCTTCTCCCAATCAGCACCATTCCATATGGATCTTTCTATCTTTGCTCGGGGATAGCTTGGTTGTGAAATCACTCAAGGTATGCGAGGCTTACCTCCCCACGTTCACGATCAGCTACCATCTCGTCCAAATCAGAAAACGGACTACCAAACCAAACTTTTTGTGCATATGACTCCTTTCGAGGTTCCTCTCCCTTGAATTCCCACACAAATAGGTGCATGTCCTCAATCGGGGTCCTCTTTTGCTCTCTCCCTAACTGGCCCATGACGCATAGAGACGCGTAGGGTTGGAAACCTCTAAAACCCCTGAGTATGAAGAACGAGCAATACATTGACATATGCATGACCTTAGCAAAAGGGAACCACTAATAGTTCCAAGTAATTCTATCAGCACTCAATGAACCAAGTAATGTCCGCTAGGCCCTCATCCCCTCTGGAAGATTACAATTCGCAGCTCGATCTAGGTGACATTCAATTTAATTTAGCCAATTATCATTGAAATTTACTATTATTAGATTATGATAAAGGTGCTCTATGAACCACATCTGTAGCAGGATATTTTACCCCTCGAAGTAATCTTCACATTCTTGGCAACTGGTAAAAGCTCGAAAAGTGTCTCCCAAAATTATGGGAAGAATGGTATGGTTCTCGCTACTTAGCAAATACGAGACTACCGCAACGAATCGAATTCTGATGCGCCCACCACGCTTTGGAAAGATCATGGTCCCTAGAAATGATATCATGAACACGAAGATTTTCAACTCCCTTCAATCATCATAACTCAACTGGTTGACGAATTCTATGCCCGAGAAATTTTCAAACCCTTTCTCATCCCTAAACCTGTCATAAAGATATTTCAACGGAACCCAACCTTCGTTTAAGCAATGGAATTTGATGGAGGCATAACTTCTTTAAAAAATTGTTCACACCAACTTTTCTCGAAGCAACATGCTTTTTCCCATGAATGTATCTTCCCAATCCGTTGAACCCACCTAATTCTTCCAATGTGGGCGTCATTTCACAATCTTTGAACCTGAAGACATTGTTTGAGGATTCCCAAAAACCCACTAGATCCTTGATTAAATCTCTATTAGACTTAATTCTCATGATGTTTGTGAGGAACTTGAGATGCTTAAATACTCGATTTTGTTCCCATGTAGCAAAATTAGCCCGCCAATTACAGAGACTACTCGAGGTCTTATCTCTAACGAAGAACATAGAAGGTGTCTCGTCCCTTACCCTTTTGTGACTGCTTCTTTGTGGAGAACTTATGGTGATCCTAAGAATAAGATAAAAAGGGTTAGGACTTACCTAAACTATATGCAAATTCTAATCATACATTATTTTATTTTATTTTTTGGCCAATTTAGGACTCGGTCTATTTTTTTAATTAAAATATATATTTTTGAAATTATCAAACACAAAAGTTGATAATAAAAGCGGACCTTTAATACTTCCATAGAAGGCATAAAGGATTTCTCGAAAAAATGGCCAAACACAGGAACAAAATGATAAAAATTGACAAAACAATAAATAAAATATTGCTTTTATGAAAAAGACCCTTTGCTACTACGAGAGGGATTCAAAAGCTGTCTCAGAAAATATAACCAGACAAAACTAGATAAAATGGCTACTTTAGCGAAATCAATCTTTCGGTATTTCCGAAAATGGCCAGACATAAGGGCAAAAATGGTAAAAGGTAAATAACCATGGATAAAGTAACTATTTTTACTAAAATGCCCCTTCAGCACTTCCCAGAAAGATTTTGAGGCTGTCTTGCCAAAACAACCGGAAAATGAGGAAAGACGGTAAAAAAGTGACCAAATAGGCTCTCTTTTTTTCGAAAATTTTATGCACATGCGTAATTTTGTGCTCCCCTTTTTTGAAAAGTGTAGGCTGAACCTGATGGAGGTTGCCTACATATCTCACATTCGGTGAGAAGCAAACCCGCGTAATTCAGTAAAACTGGGTACTTTTTCCTTTTTTTAATGAAAATTAATCTTTACAACTCACACCAGACTACTAAGAAGATTCAGAGGGGGTGCGTGAGAGAAGAGTTTATATGTACAGTCCAACAATATCAAAATTGGTAAAATCAAATAGGTAGCACATTGCACAAATAAATTACAATATATACAAATTAATAAAGCCAAAAAAGTCAACATGTACAAGCTCTAATTCTTGTTGTTCTAGCAGAGTCGTCAGAGCTGTCATACCTCTTTTCTACCCCCGAAAGAATATATGTGCTATGTTGAAAGAGTTTTTCCACTTAAAGTGACAAATTTGAGTATGGATTTATTTACAGAGCCTCCTCGTGGAATTTATTTTTTGGTGTTCCAGGTCACCTTTTATTTGAATTCCTAATCAAAGAAAAGTTTGACTATATTTATATCGGTCTGCAAAAATAAAGTTCGGGCAAGGAATTCTGTTGACCGGGAAGAAAGCGTAAGGCATTCCTCGAGTCCCGTGGTTCTAGCACAGTTGCTTTATTGACTTAAAACTTTTCTTGAATTAATTTTTTACAAATGGCGCTTTATATGATTTTTATATTTTACCTATATGCTTTTATTTATTGATTATTAAAATTAATAATAATAATAATAATAATAATAATAATAATAATAATTTGGATAAATTACGTTGTCATAATAACGCTACTAGAGCGAATACATGATCGTATAAAAAAATTAATTAACTTATCATAATTGCGCCTCGCAAGCGAATCCAAAATCATGAAAATTAATTGTGGTACTTTTGAGAAATTACTGCATTTGAGAAAATCAATTCTTGAAAATTATTAGAAACCAATTATCGCGCTACGTAAACGAATCTGTGATCTTAGCAAAGGATTAATTAAATTAAAATTTTATTAAAAATCTAATGGGTATGGTATGTGATTGTTGAATTAATTTATTGAATGTTAAACATCACGTACACATGTGATTCCGTGAGTTACACTCCTACTAATTGCCTAGCGTTAAATTAATTGAAAAAAATTAAGCTATCAAGAAGAAAAGAGAAAAACATTTATTAAAAGAGACATACACTTTTGTTGGATCTATGGAAGAAACTTTTTTTTAATCATTTGGACTGACACATGGTTATGTTAGCAGGAATGCGCCAACATTTTGCTTATATTTTTTTCATAAAGAAGAAAGGAGGCGCCATCTAGCTTAATTGTTGTTAGGCGTGCAAAAATTGTGTTTCTTGGCCCACATAGTTATTAAAAAAGATATGAGCCATCTATCATGCTTCAGTGCTTCAGAACTGGACCTAATTTATTGGGCCCAATTACCTTGTTTCTTACATGATACATCATGGCCTATTAGTTGCAATAGATTATTACTAATTTATTTAGTGCTAATAGATAATTACTACAATCCAATTAGCCTAAAAGCAACTCGGCAAGCAAATAACAGTGATAAACATCTTAGCTTATTAGAAATACAAATATAAGTCAGCAGACGAAATGGGCGCATGACAAAAATTAACCACTATAACAAACTAAAATACCTTAATCTACTTAATTTTTAGCTTAAAGTAAACTTCTCTTACATCAGAGTTTATCTTTTTACCATTTATCAAAAAAATCACAAGACACTAAAAATATCATCTAAACTATCATCCAATTCAAAGACAAAACAAACAATGAAAATAGATAAGCAAAACAGCGGTAACATAATTTTAACAAGAAAATAAACATGGTAGAAGAACAAATAGGTAATGGAGCCAAACTTAACAAAAATGGAGTAAACAAAAGAAATAAACCTTTTAGAAACTAAATAAGATATTACATGTTCTACTAACCAAACAGGTTTAAATATTTTCACTGTCATCAAGAATCTGCAATACAACAATTCAAGGATTACCTAATTCATAACAAGATGAAATTCAGTAGTGAAAGGGCAGAAAATCAGCAACAAAGACAGCATAAAACAACATCGAAACAACACTGAAACAGCAGCAAAACAAGCCGCAAATTCGTGTTTTAACAACCTGAAAACCAACAAAGATGCTTGAAACTAGTAGAACAAGATTAACAATTCCATAAGGAATCATTCTATTTTTGAAAAACTGTTCCCTCTAAGAAACTCCCAAGTTCTGAAATTTCAGCTTGCTATATGTATTAAGCTGCTGATTTTTCTCAAAGACCTATGTCTTTTTTAGAGTGTAAAAGATGATAGCTAAGTGTATTTTTAAAATCTAAAAGGAACAGCCTTTAAGTAATCAAAGAAAATTACTTTTGGACATCTTTTTGGTTTACCAAAAGTCTGTTTAAAAGGATTGACTTTTGTTAACCAAAACAAAACTGCTAAAAAAGACTCACTTTTGTGTACTAAAAGTCTGTTTAAGGACTGTCCAAAGGGGAAAGGACATTCCTTCAACAACTGCGGCAGAAGCATGGAAAAAAAGTATTTCAATCACTCTAACACTAAAAGCAAGTTGCTAATGTAGCCTAGTACATGATTACCCATCTACTCTTAGCTTTTTTCAAAAATCTACACCAACCATGTGATTCAAATCAAATAAATAGAAAGTAATTTGAACATAGTTGATCTACCACAAACATGTGTGAGCATGTGATTTTTCCCCTACATGAATTACTCTCATAAAGTCAAACAAAATAAATTTTTTTATTTATTTGCAATATTACGGATTTTTGTGGTATTTTTCATTACTTGTTTGCATTGCATTTTAATTAGTAAAAAATATAAAATATGTTACATATGCATTTAAAAGTTGATTTGGCATCTTGCAAGAATAATTAGCAACTAATCATTTAATAAAAAGGAAAAAATCAAAACAAAAATTTAATTAGTACTTTTAATTTTAACTTTAATATTTTGGTGATATTTCGTTTAACTTTATTTTAAGTACTTGTGATATGTAGGATGAATTAGCATTTTATAGGTTAATTTGGGATTGATAGTTAAATTTAGATTTTAAAAATAAAAAATTATAATAGAAAAGAAAGAAAAAGAAATCAGAAAAATGATGAAATAAAGAAGAAAAACAAATTGGGCTAAACCCTACTAAAATCCAGCCAAAAAACCCCCCACAAACCCGGTCCAATACCAGTCCTTCACCCGATCCAGCCCCCACCATAGCCAAACGACGCCGTTTTTGCCTAAGTTATTCTCAACTGTGGAGGATTCAAGATTCAATGGCTGAGAACTGGCTTGTACTAAATATATATATGTCCAATTGACCCCCACCCGCAAACCCCGTCTCTAACCTCCCCAAGTAAACCCTCGATACCCCCTCGTCGTCTCTGTCGTCCGCCACTGTTCATCGCCAGCCAAAAATCGCCTTCGCTGGCGGAAATCGTCCAAAGACCCCCAAATTAACACCACCTGACCACCTTGCCATCCTCTTTCCAAATCCACACCCCGTTTCCCTCGAATCTCCCCCGAGTGTCTCGAATATTGGCTTGAAACCCTGACTCTGTTGCCGTTTACGGCGAAACCAGCTCCAAATCTCCCAACTTCACACCCTGCAATCTTCATGCCTTCCTCATGACAAATCCATGAATTTTTCCTTCAAATACCCCTCAGACGGCTCAAATCTTAGTTTGAAGATCTTGCCCATGCATGAAGAATTTTCTCGTGGTCGTATTGGTTCGTATCTGCCCTTTAATAACGATATTTTGTTGTTGTACTAAGAACAAATAACTAGTGTTATGAGAGGACAGAATCAGATGTTCGAATTTCCCTAATTTCAGCCAGTGATTTGGTAAGTCTATTTTATCCTCCTTGTGTGTTCTTTTCTTTTATAATTTGGTGGAACCTGAGTTTGTTTCGTCATTAACCTTGTTAGCTTTTCCTTAGGCTTCTTGTCCTTTCAGAAATGCATGGTCTAGGGTGTAGTTCATCCCTTGATCCAATTTAATGGCTTTATGCTTTCATGTTATTGTCAGTATAATCGTCTAGCCAGTAAAAGTAGGTCCATGATTAAGTTAATCTACTGTAACAAGATGGGTTGGTTCATTCACCTCTTCTTCTTTTTCTCTTCTTTATCACAATTTCGGGCTTAGTTAAAACTCATCCTTTCCCAGGTTCACCCGTTGATTTTGTCCTGCTTTATGAATTTCTTGCTCATACTAGTCAGTTTAGTCAAGTTAGACCAATGGTATATTTAGTTCAGTTTGGAATTAACTGGTTCAATTGTTAAGTTTCCCACTTGTAAGATTGGGCTTTCACTCATTTTGAGCCCATGTCTGTAAAATGATTAGTCCCCGACCTATCTTTGAGGCTAAAAGTAGTTCTAGGGTATCTAAGGGGTGGTTTGGGAAAAGGACCCAAGGAATCTTAGTGTAGCAGTTTCAGAAACTTCTAGTAGGGGTTTGCTAGCAAACTCAGGCTATAACTTGGTTAACAAGTTAAAAAATAAGGGACTAAAATAAAATAACAAACCTACGGGCTGCCCTAGTGACTTGCCTATAAAGGCGTCACTTGCAGCTTAAGAGGGATTTAGAAAAATACAAAAAAGGGAGAGAGAGAGAGAGAGAGAGAGAGAGAGAGAGAGAGAGAGAGCTAAAAATACAAGAAAAACACTTCAGCTGAAAGTCAAAAAGCTACTGTTCCATTGAAACACCTGCTGCGTTTTTTTGAAACTTTGAATTTCTGAAACAACTACTTGATATGTTAGAATGAGTTGAGTATTGGTTGTTTGAAGCCTGGTATTGAAGTCAGTGGGGATGGTTTTCAAGAGTTTTTTCTGGTTCAATTTTGGTTGCCTTTTGGTCGTTGAATATTGTCTGGGTTTCTCTTGATTTCAACTTGATTCGAGCTGATATACCTGTTAATGCTGCAATTGACACTGAGCTCCTGCTGCTGACTTCTCCTTCTCCTTATTCTCTTTGTATTGCCAGGTATATTCTCTTGAAATTCTGTTATATATATGTGTTACATTGAAGATGAAGTGAGAGTTTAAGACCATCACAGCTGCATTTCTCTTCGTAATATTTATATGTTGTATCCATTAATTATGGTTTAGCCATTATTAGTTAGTAGCTAAATTTGTATATGGTGTTTTAACTTTGGACACTGTCGGTGCTATACTTCTGGAACTGTTAAGCAAGGGTTGAAGTTTATTTAAAATTCATTTTGGCAATTAGAGTAGCATGAATACATGACACTTATCAAATGTTGAGTTGTACTTTTGTTGGTTAAGTTCATTATTTAAATGAGTAATAGTTGATTTCGAATCAGACTTGGCCCATTCTACTCATCTTAGGCCGTCAGAGGTTCAATTGGTAATCTATTATGTGTTGAACTTGATTAATTAATGCAGTTCATAAATAACTTCATTAGTTTAATTCTTTGATCTCTTATAATTTAATTAATTGGTTTTACTTTGGTCAAGCGTATTTGGGGATGTATAGAATTGGGCCTCGCGTTGGCCCAATGGAAGAAGTTCACGACAGATTCAACAAGCTATCGTCCGTTTTGGATCAACTTGTCCATTTAAATGGGCTCCTCTCAGGCCAAGTCTCAGCAAGCCTTCATGAAAGACTTGTGGATATCCTGGGCTTGAATGTGTTTACTTTTGCTAAACCATAAAGGAGTAATTTCGTTGGCATTTCTCGTTTATATCTTTGTCTTTTGACGAAGGATTGACTAACAAATAGACTCGATTTCTCAGTAATTAAGGCCAGCCATATAGAAAATAATAGCCCTCCCCGTCCTAGTTAAAGCAATATTTTAATTTAGAATTGAGGCGTGCCAATGGCAAATAAAAGTGAATAATTGCATGAGTACTGCTTAATCAAATTCGAACCCTTAAATTCTGAGGTGCACCACTTAGCGAATTTTTGTGGCGTTCGCAAATTTGAAAACACGAGATTGCCTTAAGCGCACTAGTTAAATAATTTACCTTCACAAATAAGGGCACGCATTTATGTGACCAATATCCAAATCTCAACATTAGGTAAAATGTGTGGCGAGCTACGAATGCATTTATGTGACGTGCTTCGAGGTATATTTTAACAACGTTGCAATCTTCTTAAAATTAAATAAAAGCGGTTAAAAAATTAAAACTTGCATAGAAGTACAAAAAATGCATTAAAATCAAATAATTAAGCTAAATATAACAGTTGAGCGACCCTGTTAGAACCATTGAACTCAGGAATGCCTAACGCCTTCTTCCGCGTTAATAGAATTCCTTACCCGGATTTTTGATATTATCTGAACTGCATATAAACTACTATGAAACCCTTCTCTTCTCATCTTCGGGGATGTGCTTGCTGGTCGGGACTCCATATTCTGTTAGTGTCATACCTTTAAATAAGAAAGAGGCTTGGACAAGTTACTAAGTCAGCTGGCCTTTTGGTTCCCGGTACATAGCCCCCTCCTCGACTCGAGTTGTCCGCTCGAGTACACAGTCTAGAACATATACCCAAGTTTTATACCTAGAATAACTTAACCTCACGCCGGATCCCTAGTAGGAATGCTTATTTGCATCATGCATTAGACTTAGGGGAGTCAACACAAGTGTTGGGTCCGTTTAGGATAGGTGTACCAAAAATAATGGACCATCCTAATGCATTTTGCGTGCTACTTGTCTATTTATTCCGGATTTGCATGTCGACCGGATTTTGAGAAAAAAAAGAAGAAGAAAAAAGAGAGAAGATAAATAGCCAAAAACCGATACTGAAATACTGCCGAATTTGGAAAAGGAAAGGAGTTTGTTTTCAAAGAGAATAAAGGAAAAGAAAGGGATTTTATTTTTCGAAAAAGAAAAACCAAATTGGGGAAAAGAATCTAGTTTTTAATTTTGTCAAACTTTCCTGAACTACGCGAGTTTGATTCTCGCAGGGCGCAAGATACGTAGGAAACCCCCATCGGGCCCAACTTTATTTTTGCAGAAAAATAGGCAAAATAAAAATTTGTGTCTGATAAATAAATAAAGTCGTTCTTGTCAAAATTAGCCGAGTGTTCCCTAAAAGGGTACCGGAAGGCTGTTTTTGCAAGAACAACCGCCCAGGATTATTTTCCAAATTTTGGCCGGTAGTAGGCACACCCTTAAAACCTTCCTCCGGAAGTGCTGAAAGGCCATATTTGCAAAGCCGGGATTTTTATTTTGAGATGAAAATTTAAAAAATTAACTTTGTTTGTTTTAGTCCAATAAATCATGATTTTTAATCACCCTAACAAATGTGCAGAACGAGCACAAATAAAAATTTGTGAATAACAACCATGAACTAGATCCCTTTAGAGTTGCACATGTGATGGAACGATTTAGGTGAATTAGGGCAAAACAAGGTCAATACGTACTTAGGAGGACTCACCGGGTTGTTAATAATTAATCCTAGAGGAGATATCATAAAGGCGTTGGTTACATTCTGGGACCCGACGCATAATGTATTCCATTTCCCAGAATTAAGCTCACCCAAACCTTGAAAGATATAGCTGGATACATCGGGGTTCCCAAAATTCCTTTGAGACATTAGTATTTGATTGGACCAAGGGCCATCGTCGTACAAAAATTCTTGGATTCATTAAAGATAAGCATGAGGGTCACAATCCAGATCTGTCAGCCAGGTTTTGTACTCCACAATTTATGTACCAGAGGTATGGGTACATAGGGGGTTCAACAACCCGGAAAGTAATATTTGTAGCAAGGGAAACCAATTCGAATGGGAAGAACATAGGTGTTTTGCATTTATGGTATTCTTCTTGGGCCTTTTGGTATTTCCACTGAAAGATGGGAATATTGATATACGGATAACAGGGGTTGTCAGCACCTTGATCACTCAAGCCAAAAGCACCCTTGCACCCATGATATTATCTGAAATCTTTCGTGCCCTAACAGCTTGTATAGCCGGAGGAGATTTCTTTGAAGGATGCAACATGTTGTTACAGATATGGATGATTGAACACTTGTGCTATCAACATCAATTCATGAGTTATGAGTCATTGGCAAAGAGCTGCATTGAAAAATTTTAGGGTTGATGGGTTTAGATTACCAGAGCGGGTCACAAAATGGGTATCATATCTCCGAGTCATAAGTGCAAGTCAAATAGAGTGGGCGTCGAGTGGCTCCCCATTGACGAAATTATATATATACCAGCTACCAGGCCTCATTTCTTTCTAATGGGTCTTCAAAGCATCCAACCCTATGCTCCGTACAGGGTACTAAGACAGTTAGGGGGTTCCAAATGGTTCCCAAGGATGAAGCCATTAGTTGCCACGTGGTTGAAATTGGTGATGATCAGTTTTTGCGAAGTAGCAGTCTGCCAGAATTGAAGGAAATGTCAGTATTTGACGGCGGACACTCGAGTATGAGACTTTTCTAAATCTGAGGTTGCACCAAGGTACCTAGCTTGGTATAAAAGGGAAGTAGAGTTTGGAAGGCCGGCAAAAGGACCACATCTTCAGGAATTTGCTGAGGCGTCACATGAACAGTGGAATTGGTTAGCCAAGGAAAACGAATACAAGACCGCAATAGGAAAGTTGGAAAATCAAATCAAAGACATTCATTTCGAAAATGGTTTGCAAGCTGCAGTATACAAGGGAGAAAAGGCAAGGCTAGCCAAAGAAATTGCGAGCCTAAATTCAGAAAATGAAAATGGCAGCAAGGAATCCCACCAGAAGTGGGAAGGATGAAAAGATCATAGACAGTCTGAGGAGGAATGTAGGAAAATATGGTTTTGATTTGAACAAAGTAGAGGGCGAGTTGTCCTGATCCCAGAAACAATTGGCCAAAAATGCAGAGGAGCGAGCACGCACGATCGAACAATTAAAAGAAAGGTATGACAACGAGGTTGCGGGGTTGAAGACGAGGGTTATCATGGTTGAAACCAAAATGGTCAAACAAGCAAAGGACTTCAAAGATGAAAGAGAGAATTGTTACACAGCACTAGCACGGTTGGAGAAATATTTGCAACAATTCCATGAACTGAATCGTGTTGCCGAAATACCTTTAGATGCAAGGGTCTAGAAAATTGGTGGACTGTTGCAAGAAAAAGGGTGCTATAAGAGAGGGTCTACGGATAATCGCTGATTACATTACTGTAAAGTGTAGCCACTGTGAAGATATGACAAGATCCATATTTTTCACCACAGCAATGACCTTTGTTCGTCAAGTGATGGAAGACCTCCACCTCCCCCAAGGGGATTTAGCACACAGTCCTGCGGTGAGATCGAATGAATTCTCTCAGGTCTCGGGGGGTTTTGGTATGCTCTTGGAGGTGGGTAGTTATTTTGTGGAGCTGGGTAATTACTTCATGGGGTTGGCACATGCCATTATGCGTGGGCGGAAGGTTGAGTATATATTTGTGCATGATGGAAGGAAAAACAGGGTTCAGGAGGTGGATAGTAGTGTTGTAGAGGGGTATATGGGGTATGTGGATAGGTGATGATGTCAGGGGTGATTGTAGTGGGATGGACCCAGGGGCCCGAACCAAGTTCTTGAGTCGATTGTCGCTACCTCTTCCTTCTTCTTCTTCTTTCCAATTTCTCCCCCGGTACCGCTTTGGATAGCCTAGGTGGTCGCCTTGATTGCTGAATAACTCATAATCTTGTTGGATTCGAGTCCCTCTTCGACCATACTTCCCACTTTTACTACCTCATTAAAGGATTTACCCACTGCCGATACCAGGTGACAAAAATATATAGGCTCTAAAGCTTGCAAGAAATAATCTACCATTTCATTTTCCTTCATTGGCAGGTCGACCCTCGTTGCCTGCTCCCTCCAACGGAAGCCATATTCCCTGAAGCTATCATTGTGCTTCTTTTCCAGTTTTTTTAAAGAAAAATGATCCGGGATAATTTCAAGATTGTACTAAAAATGGCAAGAGAATGCTTGTGCTAGATTTTCCCATGTATACCATCGAGTATGATCTTGTCAGGTGTACCATTCCAATGCTGAACTACTCAAACTTTGACTGAAGTATGCCATTAGCAATTCAACTTTCCTACCTGCCCTCTCATCTTGCTGCAGAAACCCCTTAGATGTGCGACCTGATAACCATGTCCATCGTACAAGTAAAACTTGGGCATCTTAAAGCCCGGAGGCAGCTACACATTTGGGAACAAACAGAGGACTTTTTATGCCACACTCACTTGGCCTCCTAACCCTCGCATATCTCTGAATGATTACTCTAGACTTTTGAATTTCCTGAGCACCTCTTCTTGCTCAGGAATTTTGACTGGTTTTTCAACCTCAACAGGGATTTCAAAACGGAAAACGTAAGAGTAAGGTTCATGGGCTTTGAAGGTGTGTTCTGGTAGGTAATACTGGTTATCATGAGCCTGGAGCAATGGTTCACTAGACGATTTATGGAGTGTGGCGGGGGGGGGGGTGCGGCATAGATGGGAGCAACTGGTAGAGGGGGTGTGGAACAACTTTGCAGTGTAGAATTGGAGGTGCATGAGAAGTTGTACCCTGGTATTGTGGGTAGATGGGAAAGCTTGGGGGTGGATCAGTTGTAGGGTGTTCATTTGACTGGGCTAATGGTGGGATGAAGGTCGGGTTAGCAGGATAAGCTGGTGGTGGCTGCCTTCTCACCCATGCCTGATACATTTCATCCATCTGATGTTCCAGTTTGTACATCTCCTCTATCATTGTGTTGACATCCAACTCTTCCACTTCTTCC
The DNA here is from genome assembly GCA_034376525.1 of Nicotiana benthamiana. NCBI lineage: Eukaryota > Viridiplantae > Streptophyta > Magnoliopsida > Solanales > Solanaceae > Nicotiana > Nicotiana benthamiana. The sequence goes on from CM067326.1 coordinate 86,533,149, forward strand.
GAGGGATCAATTATACTTGCATCGGTTTCTGATTGGCCATAGTCAGCTTGCATTTGGACCGAGTGTTGTAGGAGTGAGTTGCCAGAATGCCGCAAAAACTAACCACCTGTCTGAGAACTGACAGACAACACCAAACTCTTTAGCGGTTAGGCTTCAACATATAGGTAGCAACATATTCGAGGATGAATGCACCTAAGCAGTTATCGTTTCTATTATGCACGTGGATTGGCTGCTTGCATCATCCCGACTTTTATCCTGTGGCACCTTTTCCCTCCCCGTTTCCTTTTCTTTTTCCCTTCTTTGCTCAGCCTGTGTTTTCCTACGTTCTTTTATTTTATTATCTTCTCCCTTATTTTACCGTTATTTCTCTCACGTTTTTCTCTCTTGTTTTCTTTTTTCTTGTGTTGATTATGGTCGAATCCTATGGAGTTTGCCTACGTATTATGACCCCGCATAAGAATAGTTTTGGCAGATAGGTATAGAAAATATTTTTGGAAAATTATTATTTTTTCATAAAATAAAGCACTTGATTACAACTACTACAAAACCAACAAACAAACTCCGACAGAAAAGAAATCAACAGACTGACTCAAACAAAAACGATAGACTCTGATAGAAAGATAAAAACAACCTACTACAGACTCAAATAGAAGAAATTACAGACTTTGCAAATGGGCTAACATACTTGAGTGAAAATCATGAATACATTAAGGTCTATAATGCTCCTGGGGCCAGCTTTCCGAGCCAACCAAGCCTTGAAAAATGAGAGAATGCAGAAGAAGTAGACTTTCACTCCATTGGGAGAATCATACACCAACTTCTTCCACAGGCTGAGACAATTAGACATGTTGAGACCGATTGAAGTGAAATTTCCAAATCCTCCTCCGAGAAATCTGGACTATTATGTTAGTTGTGAGTATAGTTCTGGTGCCCCGGGGCATGACACCGAGAAACATTGGAATTTGAAGAGTGCTATCCAAGAACTCATCGATTCACATCGGATTGAGGTGGAAGATCTAGAAGCACCCAACATTAATCAAAATCCATTGTCTGGTCATCATGAGACAAATATGATCGAGATAGTGAATAAAGGAGGAGAACCTAATAAGCCCTCACAAACTGTAATGATGATCAGATCCAGTGAAGTCAGGCCAAGTGAGAGTGTAAGTAGTGAGAAGTCTTTGATCAAGTTGAAGGAGACGGATAGCAAACCAATTGTGGCAGTTCATGAGTAGTCCTCAAGTAGGATTGCAGGGAAGCAAGAAAAAGCAAAAGTGGTAGTGCTAGGGGCAGCTAAGAAACCCTTCATAGTTGCGGAAGGCGCTCGTACAGAGCCTTTCTTTATAAAACTGGTAACTCAGCTGCCAATAGTCAATGATAAAGCCGTTTCTTGGAGATATGAACAAGCAATAGTGATGTATAAAGGGAAAGAAGTTAGAGAAGAAGTTTGTGAAGCCCGGGGTTTGGCTCGTTCAGGGAAATACATCTCCCTGGTAGAGTTAAGAAAAGTAGAATCCCCAAAGATAACCCAGAATCTGTGAAGAAATATTTATCAGAAGAGAAAGCGAAAGAATTTCTAAGGAAAATGAAAATGCAGGACTACTCTATTGTAGAGAAATTGAGGAAAACACATGCTCAGGCCTCCTTGCTCTCACTGTTAATCCATTTAGATGAGCACCGCCGGGCGCTGATGAAAATTTTGAATGAGGCCCATGTTCCTGACAAGATATCAGTAAATCACTTGGAGAGGATAGCAAACAAAATATTCGAGGTAAACCAGGTTAGTTTCTCTGACGATGAGTTGCCCGCGGAGGACACTGAGCATAATATGGCCCTTTATTTGATAGTGAAGTGTGAAGATGTTGTTGTTACCCGAGTTCTAGTTGACAATGGGTCCAGATTCATGCCGCTAAGGTAATGACATCTACCTTTCACCAGATTGTTAAATTTGAATGGGACAGATAGGAAATTGTAGTGTGCGTCGAGGATAATCAGTGCGCCCTTGGTGATATGGAAGCTGAAGACGACAAGGGCCCATGGGTCTATCATGTCTTCGACACGGTGTCAGTTGAAAAGATCCTGGAAGGTGAGTGTGTTCCAACTCCGAAGATAGCAGACACATCAGTCATGGTCGCTTCGGAGATGTTAAAGAATGGCTTCATGCCCGGCAAGATATTGGGTGCTTCTCTGCAGGGCATCATACAACCAGTGTCTCTTCCAAAAAACATGGATACTTTCAGTTTGGGGTTCAAGCCTACAACTGCGGACATAAGCCAAGCCATATAGTTGAAACAGAGAGCATGGGTTCTTCCAAAGCACATCCTACGGGTGTCCAGATCATTTGTCAGGCCAAGTGCCAGAAAGCGCCTAGTGCCAATAGTTCTCGGTTCACTAATTCATGTTGATGGAGATTTGGGTAAGGGGTTCGCGAGGTTTTTCAATGAGGTAAATATGGTGGTGGCTGAAGAAGGATCAAGCGGGGCAGATGTGCAGTTTGTGGGGCCCTGTGCAAAAATCAACAACTGGGAAGTTACTTCTCTTCCCACCTGGAGGGAGTCGTGGTAGTTGGCTTTGATTTTTCTTTCACCTTTATCTAGATTATCTCTAGGGTTATAATTCAGATGTTATGTTTCGTCCGTTTGGATATGTAAACGCTGTTATTTTTCCAAGTTCAATGGAATGCAATTTCCTTTTTCATCAGTGCTGATTGTTTTTATTTATTTTTGCTTTTCTCTTCCTTCTTGTACAGTTATTTTTATGCTGGCTCCAATGATATGACATACATATGGACTCTTTGGCACAGTCTTGAAAGACAATCTAATTCAGAAGTAATAATTCAAGAAATAGAATATGAGGATGAGCCAGAATATGATGAGTAAAGGGCATTAGAAGAAATTAGTAAAGAGTTAAGCCACTTTGAAGAAAAACACAAGCCAAACCTGATTGATACAGAAGCAATCAATTTAGGGGATTTGGAAAATGTCCGTGAAACTAAAATAAGTGTCCATCTTGAACTGCAGCTCAGGGTAGAAATAATCAAAGTACTGCTTCAATACAAAGATATTTTTGCGTGGTCTTATGACGATATGCTAGGTTTGAACACTGACTTGGTGGTTCAAAAATTGCCCACTTACCCGGCCTGCCCTCCTGTCAAACAAAAGTTGAGAAAGTTTAAACTGATGTGAGCGTAAAGATCAAAGAGGAGGTAACCAAGCAGTTTCAGGCAAAGGTCATTCGAGTCACACGATACCCCACTTGGTTAGCCAATGTCGTGCGTGTGCCAAAGAAGGATGGAAAAACTAGGGTGTGTGTCGATTATCGCGACCTCAACAAAGCGAGTCCCAAGGACAACTTACCACTGCCGAACATCCACATATTGATTGACAATTGTGGAAAACATAAGGTTAAGTCTTTCATGGATTGTTACGCAGGCTACCACCAGATTTTGATGGATGAGGAGGATGTAGAGATGACAACATTCATCATACTGTGGGAAACATATTGCTAGAGGGTCATGACATTTGGTTTGAAGAATGCTGGGACTACCTATATGAGGGCAACGACAACCATATTCCACGATATGATACATAACGAGATTGCGGTCTATGTGGATGATGTAATTGTGAAATCCAGGAAGCAGGCTGACCACGTCAGAGAACTGAAAAAATTCTTCCTGAGGCTCTACAGGTACAATCTCAAGCTCAATCCTGCGAAGTGCGCATTTGGTGTGCCATTAGGGAAGTTTCTATGATTTATAGTCAATCACCAAGGCATTGAGCTAGATCCATCAAAGATCAAATCCATATAAGAATTGCCGCCTCCGAGGAACAAAACAGAGGTGATGAGTCTATTAGGGAGATTAAATTGCATCAGTAGATTCATTTCGCAGCTCACGAAAACTTGTGAGCCCATTTTCAATTTGCTGAAAAAGGATGCTCCGGTCAAGTGGATGGAGGAATGCTAGAAGGCTTTTGATAAAATAAAAGAATATTTATCGAATCCATCGGTATTGGTCCCACTAGAACCAGGGAGGCCTTTGATCTTATATCTGACAGTCTTGGACAACTCATTCGGATGTGTGTTGGGTTACCACGATGTCACCGGGAGGAAGGAGCAAGCTATATACTACCTTAGCAAGAAATTTACAACTTATGAGGTCAAGTATACTCGTCTTGAAAGGACATATTTAGCCCTAACTTAGGTAGCACAAAAGTTGAAGCACTACTTGTCATCGTATACTACTTATCTCATTTCACGCCTGGACCCGTTGAAATACATCTTCCAAAAGCCTATGCCCATGGGGAGGCTTGCAAATTTGAAAATCCTGCTCAATGAGTTCGACATTGTCTACGTGACTAGGACTGCAATGAAAACGCAGGAATTGGCAGATCATCTGGCCATGAATCCAATGGACGAAGAGTACGAACCTTTTAAGACATACTTCCCACATGAAGAAGTCATGCATATTCATGAAGTGGAACAGGGCGAGAATCCAGGATGGAAATTATTCTTCGATGGGGCCGCCAACATGAAAGGCGTCGGGATAGGAGCAGTACTCATTTCTAAAATGGGACACCGCTACCCCGAAACGGGACACCAAACCTTAGTAGGCGAAACTCCGTATTTATTGGTGTATGGCACAGAAGCAGTAATACCGGCAGAAATTGAAATCCTGTCCCTTCGGATTGTCACCAAGGCAGAAATTGATGATGAAGAGTGTGTCAAAACCCACCTGGAGCAATTGAGTCTGATTGATAAGAAAAGATTCGCAGTAGTATGTCACGGCTAATTGTATCAACAGAGAATGGCCAGAGCATATAACGAGAAGGTTCGCCCAAGAAATTTTGAAGTAGGGCAGTTGGTATACAAGCGCATCCTCCCTCACCAGGCAAAGGCAAAAGGCAAGTTCGCCCCAAATTGGCAAGGGTCGGTCATTGTGTCAAGAGTGTTGTCCAATAGAGCATTGTATCTAACAAATGTGGAAGGCAAATGCGTATAAATTGCCATTATTCTGATGCAGTTAAGAGATACTATATATAATTTTCTTTATTTAAATCATGTTTTTTTGTACTTGTCATGTTTTAGAGATTGGAATGACGAAGGTATTTTATTCTTCTATCTAAACACTTTATCCTTGTTAAACCTGTTGAGCTTTAATTGTTTTCTTTCAGACCCCTCTTTCGGAATCAGTAACAAATTCAAAAACGCAAGAGTAAGAAAAGAACAAAAAGAAGGAAAAAACAAAAAAGGGGAGGAAAAAAAAGAAAAAAACCCCATAAAACAACAAAAAAACAAAAAGAAAAGGGAAGAAGCAAAAAAAAGGGTGAGAAGAAAGAAAAGAGAAAACCAAAAACAAAGCAATTTCTTGGATGAACTACGTTCAACATGATTCCTTTTAAGGATACGTAGGAAGCCTCACGGTTCGGTAACATTAAAATAAAAATCCAAAGGTCCCAAACCAAGAAACTTGGGCAGAAATTGTGGTTGTTGTAAGAAAATTTGATTCTGAAAGTTATAATTGTTGCACCAATTTGAATTACTTTGAGCCTTTAATACCCTTTCTTTCTAATCCCATCCAAGAGCATGCAATACGTCCAAAGAAAGACCTTCCGATCAATCTTCAAAAAGTGTCGAGCCCAGCAATAAGAGGTGATTTATAACCGGGCCAACACTCTAGTTCAAGCAAGAAAAGATGAAAATGAGAGAATCTTATTGGTGAAAACCCTTACGGGTATCGTAAGGCGACAGGAGTTTAGAGAAATTTGAAATGAGAGAGTCTTATTGGTGAAAACCCTCATGGGCATCTTAAAGAGAAGGTAAGGCAAGAAATGAATAGCTGGAAAGGGGCTGTTGGTAAAAATCTGTTCAGAACACCGCAATATAAGCAAGGTCAGGGTTTGGTTAAAGAAATTGGGTTAAGGAAGGTCACAACAACAAAGCATGGAAATTGAAGGTCAATCATTTGGACATACTGGGTCGACTACGCCGAAGTGCATGTCATGATCTTGGGAACCAGCTGTTCCTCTACTGATAAGTTTCTCCTATTTTCTCCTTAGTAGTCGCCCAATTCGAAATTGTTTTATTCTAAAATAAAACAACTCAGAGTCATTGCCTTTCATTTTCATTGGGGTCTCCATTCTTCTAATGTGTTTTGAGAATCAATTTTTGTTTAATCAAGCAAGAGAGACATTTCAAAGCTTACTGCCAGCTCCCAAATAGCAAAGCAGATACCGGCCAAAACATAACAAAGGCAGCAAAAGTTAAAGTGGCAAAGGGAAGAATCAATGAAAGTTTCGTCAGTTAACTTACCCGGTAACTGCGGGAAAGAGATAAATATTATGGCAAGCGGGTCAGGAATGTAGCAAAATGATGAGGGAACAGAGCACTCGGTTCATCTAAAATCTATATGGGTTCGGGGTCAGCCGAACAAATTAGGCGGCTCATCGTCAGTATGGAAAGTTAGACACAGCAGAGCATGACAGCTGGAGGCCATTTTCAACCAAAATGCCACAAACTAACCACCATATTTAAAACTAATCAGATTTTCTTTGATTAAAACAGGGGCAGGAAATTCTGGATGTCTCGGGAAAGTCCTCCATAGGAGAACGAAACACCTGGCAGGTATGATTGTAAACTTCATGACCCTCCTGGAAAATGAGACTCAGTTTAACACTCAAACAGTCATGGGAAACATGATCCGGAAAACATTTTCCCCTAATAGGAGTCGTTAGGACCCTCCATAATAATAGGAGATAACATTAACTAGCAATCCCCAGCAGAAATAACCGAGAATAAAATCGGCATTTTGTTTGAAATTCTCAGGACCCTCTTGGAAAATGGGACTTATGTAAAGGTTGGAGATAATCATGAATAGCAAAGAGAATAAAGTAACTTGCATGTTGAAGTAGGATTCATTTAAGAGTTGTCAGGATCCTCTAGGAAAATAGGACTCAGTTTAAAACACAAACAGTCACGGGTAACATGGTCGGGCACAAATACTTCCCCAACAAGAGTTGTCAGGACCCTCCTGGATAATGGGATTTAACTCTAAAAGCTTTCAGGACCCTCCTGGATAATAGGATTTAATTGTGGAAGCTTTCAGCACCCTCCTGGATAATGGAAGTAGTTCTAAATACTAATACCCAACAGACATGATGTCGATTTAAAATTGGTCTAAATTAAGAGTTGTCAGGACCCTCCTAGATAACGGGATGCAGGTTTAATATTATCTTAGATAACAAGACATAGGAGAAGTAATACTTCTAGAGGCGTAGCCCAGTTTTAGAGAAGTTGTTAGTTACGAATTGTCATGACCCTCCTAGATAATGAGATGTAGCTTTTATTACTGGTTCCCAACAGATATAACTTAGACAACAAGACATAGTGGAAGTAATACCTTTGGAGAACATAGCCTAATCTTAAAGTCGTCATCATTTAAGAGTTGTCAGGACCCTCCTGGATAATGGGATTTAGCTTTCAAAGATATTTGGTAATAGAATTAGATTAACACTCACAAACGCACCCAACGCCGAACTAGGGTAGGAAACATTTCTTTTGTTGTAATCAGGTATAGAAGTAGCAGTCTCAGAGTGTACATTTAAAGTTGCTAGTTTTTTTTTTGCAATCAGGCGTCCATCTGGAGAACAAGAGAATACATTCAAGTTTCGGTAATCAGGCGCCCACTTGTAGAACAATGGAATACATTTCAACTTTGTTCAAGTTTTTAGAAATCAGGCACCTACCTGGATAGCAAAGGAATACATTTCAAGTTTTAGCAATCAGGTATCCACCTAGAGAACAAGGGAACACATTTCAAGTTTTGGAAATCAGGCGCCCATGTGGAGAACAAGGGAATATAGTTCAAGTTTTTGACAATCAGGCATCCACCTAGATAACAAGGGAATACAGATCAAGTTGTTGGCAATCAGGCACCCACCCGGAGAACAAGGGAGTACATTTCAAGTATTTGGTAATCAGGCGCCCACCTAGAGAACAAGGAAACACATTTCAAGTTTTAGTAATCATGGGCCCACCTAGATAACAAGGGAATATAATTCAAGTTTTACCAATCAGGCGACCACCTAGATAACAATGGAATACATTCCATGTTTTTGGCAATCCGGCGCGCACCTGGAGAACAAGGGATTACATTCCAAGTTTTTGGCAATCAGGCGCCCACTTGGAAAACAAGGAAATACATTTCATGTTTTTGTGATCAGACGCCCACCTGGAGAACAAGGGAAAACATTTCAAGTTTTTGAAATCAGGTGCCCACCTGGAGAACAAGGGAATACATTTCAAGTTTTGGTAATAAGGCGCATACCTAGAGAACAAGGGAATACAATTCAAGTTATAGTAATCAGGCGCCCACCTGGAGAATAAGGGATTATAATTCAGGTTCACCCAGCGAACATCAACATGGAGAAAGGGAAACATAGCAACAAGAAGTTTCACCGGGAAAATGCAAGACAACAAGGAGTTTCACTGGAAGATATACAAGGCAACAAGGAGACAAAGATCGAGTTGAAGACATAGATAGTTTCTTTTGTAATCCATAGGTCATAGCTTAGTTGAGCTTCTTTTTATTTTGACATGGTGTAATAAGGGGATCTAGCAAGCAGTAGCAGCAACAGTAAGATCACAACTTCGGTAGTCCCAGCTACCAAATACTCATGAACTATACTGACCTGATTCCTTTTCAGCCAAGAATATGTAGGCAACCTCTGAAGCAGGGTAGGGTCAAGCTTTTCAAAAATGCTCCTCACGGAGTATTCAAACGGGCAAAATCGCTCGTGTTCGCTCACTTATCTTTGCACGAAAACTCTCTGTGCTCCGGGGCAAAGAAGGGCAGCTATGAGCATATGACTTTTTCCCTTCATGAATTACTCCCGTAAAGTCAAACAAAATAATTTCATTTATTTATTTACAATTTTACGTATTTTGTGGCATTTTTCGTTACTTGTTTGCATTGCATTTTAATTAGTGAAAAAATACAAAAATATATTGCATGTGCTTTTAGAAGTTGATTTGGCATCTTGCAAGAACTAATTAGAAACTAGTCATTTCATAAAAAGTAAAAAATCAAAAAAAGGTTTAATTTACACTTTTAATTTTAACATTGATTTTTAGGTGATTTTTTTTAATTTTGTTTTAATTACTTGTGATAATGATTATGTAGGATGAATTAGCATTTTCATAGGTTAATTTGGTATTGATAGTTTAATTTAGATTTTAAAAATAAAAAAATATAACAGAAAAGAAAGAAAAAGAAATCAGAAAAATGAGGAAATAACGAAAAACAAAATTGGGCTAAAGCCTGTTAAAATCCAGCCCAAAAACCCCCCCACAAACTCGGTTCAATACCCGTTCTTCACCCGGTCCAGCGCCCACCGTAGCCAAATGATGCCGTTTTGCCTATGTTAATCTCAATCGTCGAGGTTTCAAGATCCAACGGCTGCGAAATGTCCTGTACTATAAATATATATATATATATATATATATATATATATATATATATATATATATATATATATATATATATATATATATATATATATATATATATATATATATACGAAGTGGGGGTCTCTAGGGTTTACTTGGGGAGGTTAGAGACAAGGTTTGGGGGGTGAGGGGGGTCGTTTGGACACACATATATATATATATATATATATATATATATATATATATATATATATATATATATATATATATATATATATATATATATATATATATATATATATATATATATATATATATATATATGTCCAAACGACCCCCCTCACCCCCCAAACCTTGTCTCTAACCTCCCCAAGTAAACCCTAGAGACCCCCACTTCGTCTCCGTCGTCTGCCATCGTGCACCGCCGGTCGAAAATCGCCTCCAGCGGCGGCGATCGTCCAAAGACCCCTATATTAACACCACATGACCACCTCGCCTTCCTCTTTCCAAATCGATACCTTGTTTCCCTTGAATGTCACCCAAATGCAACGAATATTGGCTTGAAAGCTGACTCTGCCGCCGTGTATGGCAGCACCACCTCCCAATCACCCCAACTTAACACCTTGCAATCCCCATGACTCCTCATGATAAATCCATGAATTTGTTTCCTTTGAATGCCCCTCATACGGCTCAAATCTTTGTTTGAAAATCTGGCCCGTGCATGAAGAATTTTCTCGTGGTTGTATTGGTTTGATTCTGCCCTCTAATAACGATATTTTTTTGTTGTACTAAGAACAAATAACTAGTGTTATTTGTGGACAGAATCAGATGTTCGAATTGCCCTATTTTCAGCCATTGATTCAGTAAGTATGTTTTATCCTCCTTGTGTGTTCTTTTCATTCATAATTCAGTGGAACTTGAGTTTGTTTGTCATTAGCCTTTTTAGCTTTTCCTTAGGCTTCTTGTCCTTTCAAAAATGCATGGTCTAGGGTATTTGTTAGTTCATCCCTTCATCCAGTTTAACGGCTTAATTATTATGCTTTCATGTTATTATCAGTATAATTGTCTAGCTAGTAAAAATAGGTCCATGATTAAGTTAATCTACAGTAACCAGATGGGTTGGTTCATTCACTTCTTCTTCTTTTTCTCTTTTTTATCACAAATTCAGGCTTGGTTAAAACTCATCCTTTCCCAGGTTCACCCGTTGATTTTGTCCTGTTTATGAATTTCTTGCTCATACTAGTCAGTTTATTCAAGTAAGACCAATGGTTCATTTAGTTCTGTTTGGCATTAATTGATTCAGTTCTTAAGTTCCCACTTGTAAGATTGAGCTTTCACTCATTTTGAGACCAGGTCTGTAAAATGATTAAATCCCGACCCATCTTTGAGGCTAAAGGGGAGTTCTAGGGTAGCGTAGGGATAGTTTGGGAAAAGGAACCTAGGAATCTTAGTGTAACAGTTTCAGAAACTTCTAGTAGAGGTTTGCTAGCAAACTTTAGGCTATTACTTGGGTAACAAGTTAAAAAATGAGGGACTAAGATGAAATAACAAACCTAAGGACTGCTCAAGGGACTTTCCTATAAAGGAATAGTCACTTGCAGCTTAAGAGGGATCCGGAAAAATCCAAAAAAAGGAGAGAGAGCTAAAAATACAAGAAAAACACTTCAGCTGAAAGCTGAAAAGTTACTGTTCCATTGAAACACCTGCTAAGTTTTTTTGAATCTTTGAATTTCTGAAACAACTGCTTAATATGTTAGGATGAGTTGAGTATTGGTTGATTGAAGCATGGTATTGAAGTCAATGGGGTTGGTTTTCTAGAGTTTTTCTGGTTCAATTTTGGTTGCCTTTTGGTAGTTGAATATTGTCTGGGTTTCTATTGATTTCAATTTGATTCAAGCTGATTTACCTATTAATGCTGCAATTGACACTGAGCTCCTGCTGCTGACTTCTCCTTTTCCTTATTCTCTTTGTATTGCCAGTTATATTCTCTTGAAATTCTATTGAATATATGTGTTAGATTGAAGATGAAGTGAGAGTTTGAAACCCTCACAACTGCATTTCTCTTCGTAATATTTATATGTTGGATCCATTAATTATGGTTTATCCATTCTTAGTTAGCAGCTAAATTTGTATATTTTGTATTAACTTTGGACACTGCCAGTGCTATACTTCTGGAGCTGTTAAGCAAGGATTGAAGTTTATTTAAAATTCATTCGAGCAATTAGAGTAGCATGAATACATGATACTTATCTAATGTTGAGTGGTACTTTTGTTGGTTAAGTTCATTATCTAAATGAGTAATGGTTGATTTCGAATCAGACTCGGCCCATTCTACTCATCTGAGGCCGTCTGAGGTTCAATTGGTAATCTCTTAATTATTGAACTTGAATAATTGTGTAATTCATAAATAACTTCATTAGTTTAATTCCTTGACCTCTTAAAATTTGATTAATTGGGTTTACTTTGGTCAAGCGTTGGCCCAATGGGAGAAGTTCACTATAGATTCAACAGGTTGTCGTCCGTCTTGGATCAACTTGGCCATTTAAAATGGGCTCCTCCCAGGCCAAGTCTCAGCAAGCCTTCATGAAGGACTTGTTGATATCCTAGTCTTGAATGTGTTTAATTTTGCTAAACCATAAAGGACTAGTTTTGTTTGAAATTCTCGTTTAATATCTTGGTCCTTTGACGTAGGATTGACTGACAAATAGACTCGATTTCTCAGTAATTAAGGCCAATCGTATAGAAAATAATAGTCCTCCCAGTCCTAGTTAAAGCAATCTTTTAATTTTGAATTGAGGTGTGCCAATGCCAAATAAAAGTGAATAATTGCATGAGCACTACTTAATCAAATTCAAACCCTTAGAATTCGAGGTGCACCACTTTACAAATTTGTGTGGCCCTCGCAAATTTGAGAACACGAGATTGCCTTAAGCGTGCTAGTTAAATAATTACCTTCCTAAATACGGGTGCACATTTATGTGACCCAAATCCAAATCTCAACGTTAGGTAAAATGTGTGGCGAGCTACGGGTGCATTTATGTGACGTGGTTTGAGATGAACTTTAACAACATTGCAATCTTCTTAAAATTAAATAACAGTGGTTAAAAAGTTAAAATTTACACAGAAGTACAAAAAATGCATTAATATAAGATAATTAAGCCGAATATAACAGTTGAGCGACCGTGCTAGAACCATAGAACTCGGGAATGCCTAACACCTTCTCCCGGGTTAACAAAATTCCTTACCCGAATTTCTAGCTCGCAGACTGTATTACAGAGTCAATCCTTCCTCGATTCGGGATTTTAAACCGATGAAATAGTACTCCATTAATTATACCAAGTGGAAACACTAAAATCTTTAATTAAATAAATCACGTTTCAATTGTCCTTTAATTGGGAAAAATCCCTTTCTATGCTCTTTGCGGGGTGTAGTGTAAAAAAGGAGGTGTGACAACATATAACTAAAACCTAACACTGAACCATTAATCAACCAAGAGAACTTAAAACCTAATGACTAAAATCAAACCAAGCAAATGTAACAGAGAAAACAAACTTAGTGAAAAACGTTCACTAAGCGAAGAGGAAACTTAAAACTAGATAGAAAACGAACTAGAATCGACCACTAACAGGACTTACACTACTACAATAACTATAATAAAGTAGTAGGCAACAAAAAATAGAAACCTATGGAAAGGATTCAGGTTCCAGTTGGAGTCCAAAGACTTTGAAACCAGCTAAAGTCCTGAGGCATAACGAAATACGACAACTAAAACTATTGATTTTAAACTGACCAACAATTAATCAACAAAACCAAACTGACAAAAATAAACTAAAATTAAGGACGATATAGGATGCGGTAGTTAAATGGACTGTCGAGTGTCAAGAGGCTTTTGACAAAATCAAACACTACTTGTCCAACCCTCCAGCATTGGTTCTGCCGGAACCGGGAAGGCCACTATTTCTCTATCTAACAGTCTTGGAAAGCTCTTTTGGTTGTATTCTTGGGCAGCATGATGACATGGTAAATAAAGAGCAAGCCATCTATTATCTAAGCAAGAAGTTTACTAGTTACGAGGCCAAGTACACGTTGCTAGAAATAGCCTGTAGCGCCTTGACATGGGTAGCCCAGAAGTTAAGGTATTATCTGCAAGCTCATACCACCTACCTCATAACCAGGCTGGATCCACTGAAGTATATATTCCAAAAACCGATGCCCAAAGGGTGATTGGCGAAATGGAAAATCTTGCTCACCGAGTTCGACATTATTTATGTTACTCGTGCTGCAATGAAGGTTCAAACATTAGCAGATCATCTGGCGAAAAATCCTGTTGATGATGAATATCATCCTTTAAACATCTATTTCCCTGATGAAGAATTGAATTCGGTGGAAGTAACATCTCAAGACATCTCCGCTTGGAAAATGTTCTTCGATGGAGCAGTAAACGCAAAAGGCGTAAGGGTTGGGGCAATTTTAATCTCACCCGCAGGTCAGCATTATCCGGATACAGCCAGGCTCCGATTCTTCTACACTAATAATACATCTGAATATGAGACTTGCATCATGGGCATGAACATGGCCATTGATCAAGATATCAAGGAATTGTTAATCATGGGAGATTCAGATCTGATCATCCGACAAGCTCAAGGAGAATGGGAAACAAGAGACATTAAACTCATCCCATACAGACAACATGTGGAAGACCTCAGCAAACAGTTCGAGTCGGTACAATTCAGGTACATTCCCCGTTGCCACAATGAGTTAGCAGACGCACTCGCAACCTTGGCCTCCATGTTGCCTTACCCTGGAAACGCCTATGTTGATCCTTTACAAATCCGAATCAAAGAAAGGCATGGGTATTGTAATGTGGCCGAAGCAGAATCCAACACACAACCCTGGTATTATAACATCAATAGATTCCTGAAGACATAGGAGTATCCCGAGCAAGCCACGGGGAGCAAAAGAAAACCATCCGACGGCACACAAGCAATTTCTTCTTGAGTGTGATACTTTATACAAAAGGACTCCAGATCTTAACTTGCTGAGATGTGTTGACACCGAGGAAGCCGAGAGAATTATGCATGAAGTACATGCGGAAGTGTGTGGGCCCCATATGAATGGCTACATACTGGAAAAGATGATACTCCGAGCCGAGTATTACTGGATGACCATGGAGAAATATTGCTTCAGCTTCGTTCGGAAGTGTCATCAATGTTAGGTGCACGGTGATTTGATTCATGCACCGCATCCTGAATTGCATCCTATGGCAGCACCTTGACCATTTGCTGCCTAGGGCATGGATGTCATTGGGCCAATTGAGCCAAAAGCTTCAAATGGACACAGATTCATATTGGTCGCTATTGATTACTTCAATAAATGGGTTGAAGACATCACCCTTAAGTCTGTTGCCAAGAAAGCAGTGGTGGATTTTGTGCATTCCAATATCATTTGTCGGTTTGGGATTCTCGCTACCATCATTACAAATAACGCAGCTAATCTAAATAGTCGTCTGATGGTAGAAATATGTGAACAATTTAAGATAACACATAAAAACTCCACCCCTTACCGGCCCAAAGCTAATGGTGTCGTCGAAGCAGCTAACAAGAACATTAAGAAGATCTTGAGGAATATGATTCAAAGTCAAGGCAATGGCATGAAAAGTTGCCTTTTGCATTTATGGATATCATACCACGGTATGCACATCGGTAGGAGCAAATCCTTGTTTGTTGGTCTATGGGACTGAAGCTGTCATACCCGTAGAGGTAGAAGTCCCTTCGCTTCGAGTAATTGTCGAAGCAGAAATTGAGGATAGCGAGTGGGTTAAAACTCGTTTGGAGTAGTTATCATTAATTGATGAAAAACGAATGGCTGTGGTGTGTCATGGGCAGTTGTACCAACAAAGAACGGCCCACGCTTACAACAATAAAGTGCGCCCTAGGAATTTCGAAATCGGGCAGCTGGTATTGAGGGGGATACTTCCTCACCATCATGAAGCCAAAGGAAAGTTTGCTAAAAATTGGAAAGGTCCATACATTATCAAAAGATACTGTCTAAAGGAGCATTGTACCTGGGTGACATTGAAGGAGACGAGCCCGAGGCAGCAGTAAATGCAGATGCAGTAAAAAGGTGTTACGTTTGAACTCCCTGAAGCAATGACCCCGGTTGATTGAAATGACGAAGGCTTTTTCTTCCCTGCTACCACAAACATTATAGATCCCTCGCAAACCCTTTCAGACGGATACGTATCTTTGATCACCCTCTTTGGAACCCGATAATTCTATTAAAAAAAAGAGAAGAAAAAGAAACACTTACTAATTAGATAAGGGAAAAAATTTCCTGAACTACGTCTGACTTGATTCTGAAAGGATACATAGCAAGCCTCTCCGTGAGGTTCAGTCATATCAAAATAAAAACCCCATTTCCCGAAGAAAACCAAAATCGGGGCGGAAATGTATTGGTTCGGCTACAAATATGCCCGAATGGTTCCAAAGTTGTAGATTCCCGTCCAACTTCCTTTACTCAAGAAGCTTAGTCCAAGTCCTTCAGATCAGTTGACTACAACAGGGATGTGAAAAACACCTTTGTTGGGATTCAGCACAACTCAAGTTTTTTAGAGAAATAAAATGAGTCTTATCGGTGAAAACCTTCGGGCACCATAAGGCGACGGCGAGGAGAGAAAAACAAAATGAGAGAGTCCGTTTGGGTAAAACTCGCAAAAGAGCGCTATCTGGCGACCGGAGAAGAGAAATGAGAGAGGCCGCTTGGCGAAAACCCGAAAAGGGCATCGTAGGCCAAAAAGAGGAAATATTGCCGCTCAAGTCTGAATAAGTTTCTTTGGTTTTGAAAGGTTTGAAATCAGAAAGTAGAAATGGATCTTGACCGGGTATTCTGTCCAAAAAGCGTGTCGTTGCCATTTAAATCCGGCACATACTCCCAGATAAGTCCCCTCTTCTTCCTCCAAAAGAGACATACCTCTCTAAAATTCATGTTTCATTCATTTCCCTATTAACTTTGATGTCTTGACCATTCCTTAAGAAAGGCAGCAGGGCTGGTCTCACGGGTTTCTCTCCTGACAAGAACTAAAGGAATGTCTGGCATCGTCAAGCGCATTTAGCCAACCTCGACTGATCATGACGGCTAACAGCTCAAAGGCAGGAAAATAGAAAGAAAGGAAATTCAAAGTTAAAAAGTCCATGAAGGTGAATCAAAATCGGAAGGGTTAAGCCCAAGCAAGATAATGGTTCATACCAAAGATCCCAAAGGTAAACTTTGAAATGGAAATTGGGACGAAAATTATAACCAAAGGCCTGAAAAGTGAAAGCCAACTCGATATGAGGACCCCCCGGCCAACCTACGAGGAAAACATCGAAGTCAAGGGTTTATTGTCCAACATAAATGAGTTTGAAATCAAGCAAAACAAGGCCGCAAACCCAATAACTGCTCAAACTAACAGTTTGTTGTGTTTTTGAGTTGAAATAGACACATGTGTAATCTAGAAAAATAAAAGGAACACGGGGTAAACACAACCAAGGGAATGGCGCAAGGACCAAGAATGGTGGTGCATCAATAACAAAAGGGAAGTTTTTCTTTTCATTCTGCTCCTGCAAACTCATAGCATGGTTTTCCAATCCCTGGCTTCTCCTTGTGCATCTTTTGGATTTCCTCGGCATAACCCGAGGACTGCATTCCATTCCTTCCTCCCGCAAAGATCAAGAAATTTCCTTCTTTCGCTCCCCGACATAACCCGCGAATTTTCTCTTTACATCTCCAGCATAACCTAAGGACCCCTTATTCCCACCTTTCACTCCCCAGTGTAGTCTGAGAGTTAGAGTTTTTCTATACGAAGTACAACTTGAGGGTTTTCCTTTCATTTATCCCCTGCACAGTCAAAAGGATCTCGGTGGCCTTTCGCTTCCTTGTAATTCCGTATCATAACATAGGAGTTTTCTATTCATCCTAGCATAACTCGTGGATTCCCCTGGATTTACCCAGTGATTCTTCTATTTTTATCCCGGCACAACCCGTGGTTGTCCCTAGCATAACCTAGGAGTTTTTCTTTCAACCCCGACATAACCCGTGGATTCCCCTGACATAACCTATGGATTCTTCTATTTTATCCCAACATAACCCGTGGATCTCCCTAGCATAACCTAGGAATTTTTCCATCTATCCTGGCATAACCCGTGGTTCTCCCTGGCGTAACCCAGGATCTCCTCATTCAATCCCGGCATAACCCGCGGATTCCCTGGCATATAACATGATTTCTTCATTCCATCCCGGCCTAACCCGCGGATTCCCTAGCATAACCTAGGAATTTCATCACAACCCATGGCTCCCCTTTCATCCCCAGCAAGGACTCATCCTTCCCATCCCGGCATAACCCGCGATCTTTTCCTACCCTAGCAGGGACTTTTTCATTCTTATCCCGGCATAACCCGTGGATCCTCCTCCTATCCCTCGCAGGTACCCTTTTTACTTCCCAGTATAACTTTTCAATCAATCCAAAGGATACGCAATCCTGATCATTATTGTTTTAGTAAAAATAGTTTAGCTTTTTGTTGCAGATAACTCACGAAATTTCCCAGTGGAAACTGGGACAGAAAATTTCATTCGTTTGTTTATTTTGGTGTCCGAGCAGGTTGTACTCCAAGGCACAGAATTCGAGATGACCCGAAGAATGAGTTTTCAATTCAAAGTAATGAAAAGAGGAAAAGAAAAAAAGAGACCCACCTATCCTTTTTTGTTTCAAAATTGAAGAATAAACCATCAATTATAGCTAGCAAGCACCAAAATTCAGATTGAAGCTTGCTACAAGAGCTAGCCAAGACTCCAGATCAAGTTTCAAAAGATTCATGGATAGGAATTTTGTAACTCATACACGATAGACCTGGCTAGATTAACTGTTGTTTTTCTTTTGTAATAAAGATTTGGTAAGCGGTAGCAGCAACAGAAGCAGTAAAATCACAGCCCACGGTAGTCCTAGCTACCAAAACTTCTAGAACAACACTGACCTGATTCCTTTATCGCCGAGGATATGTAGGAAACCTTTGAAGAAAGGTTCGGTCATAAATTTTTCAAAGTGCTTCACACGGAGTATTCAGTTGGATGAAAATCGATCATGTTTGCTCACTTGTCTTTGCACGAAAACTATTCGTGTTTCCGAGCAAAGAGGGGCATCTATGAGCATGTGAATTTTACCCTACTTAGATGACTCCTATAGAATTCTCAAGTTTAGGATTTATTTCCTCTTAAATATTTATTTTTGGATTTAATTGCGCGTATCAATGTGTTTTCGTTAATTCATGCATAAAATCATAAAAAATAATATATACAAAATTGCACAAGCATTTAGGATTTAATTTCGTAGTGCTAGATTTATTGGTAATTAGGGTTATTTTCACAAATATAAAAATCACAAAAACAATGAAGAAGTTATTTCGACATTTTAATTGTTTTGCATTTTTGTGATTAATTTTCATTGTTGCATTCTTATTTTTTTGCACAATAGGTAGATATTAGAGTGATTTAGCTTAATTAGAATTTTTAATATGCAATTAGGAATTAAAAAACAAAAACAAAAATGGATTTTTTCTAATAAATCATCCAGGCTGGCCACAATTGGACCAAACCTGGGTGGTCCAAATCATTTAATACTTTTAAAAACGCCATAGACCCATCCCAACCGGTGTCTCCGATACAGTCCACAAGAGAAGCCCCAAAACGACACCGTTTTGGGGAAATTCATCCTAGCCGTTGATCATAAGCCATCCAACAGTCACGAATCCACTTCCAAAATCACATATATATGTCCAAATGTCTCTGTATATTCAGAGACAAAATACACATCTTCCTCGTACCTATAACACCGATATATCACTACCCCGGCACCACTTCTTCACCACCATCTACCACACCTCAATCACCCTAACACCGCCGCCGGAAATCTCCTCACAGCGGCGGCCGATCACCAAACAACCTCAGAATTACACCACCAGACCACCTCGACCCTCTCTTTCCCTTCCCATCGTCAGTTTTCTTTAGACAACCCCACAACTCCTCGAATATTTGATAGAGGGTTCGGCGGCACCACCATCTCCGGCGACCCAACCCTAAACCAACCCAAAATAACACCCCTGAACCACCTCCCCTCCCTCTTTCCCACCATCTAAACCACATCCTTCGAATCCTAACGGATCGTCTTAAATATCAAATTGAAATTAACCCCAAACCCCAAAACTCACCAGAACCCCGTGAAATTGGTCCCAGGTGACCGTCTCCTATCTTTATCCACAACCCTGCCACCCACAACCCTCAAATACATCTGGGCACGATTGAAAACCAAATCTGAGACCTCACCTTGGCTCAAAATCAACGGACCTTCCCTTGAACCCTTTTTCCCTCTTAAGTACTTAAGGAGAAACCCTTAGAAGTTAAAAGACCTCTCAAAAGAGGAAAGAGAACCATGGAACTGGAAGAGTTCAAATCTAGGGTAACAATTCCAAGCAAGAAAGCTAAGTCCCTGTGCGCTTGATTTTTTTTGATTGCCTGTTCTAATTGATTTTATTTGGATTGTGTCTTCATTTGCTTGAGTTCATCTATTCATCTTTGAAATTATATTCCTTCTGTTGCCTGTTGATTGTTGCTCGTTCTCTATCTCTTCGTTTTCAAGACATGCTGGATAGTCATTCTCATCTAGAGGCACATGTTCCTGAGTTTTCATTTGTTGCATTTGTGAATCTAAACAATTACTATGTGTTCATCCGTGATTCCTTTTGCATCCAATCTTCTTTATAGCTATTTGTTCATCTTTGGAAACTCTGAGTAGTTGTCTCCAGTTAGAGTCACATACTTGTCCTGACTTTTCTTTATTTACACTTGTTAAGTTCCTTTTGCTTTATTCATTTTATTATTGTAATCTCGCATATTTTCTCTTCTATTTGTTTTTTACTTTGATTTTGGGGATCTTAATACTGCCAAAGAGCTCGAGTAGATTCATGAATGTCCTGGAATTTCAGTATGGGCAAAAGAGGTCGAGGGAGTCTTATATCGCGCAATCTCTTGCCGAATATATTTAGACAATGTTAAATCCATAACCCGAGAACACACATTTGCAAATCCAGCCTAAAGGGAGGCTCTAATCTATTATCTATTAATCTATTAATAGAATTAGAGCCCATTTTCAGCCTCCCTAGGATCTAGAGATAGAATGATTTACGCTTCCATAAAAAAGTGGGTTTAGCCTTCCCCGAGGACTACTCTAAAGGGAAAATAAATGTCTATAGTTAAGAGAGCCCCCTAAGCTCGAGTGAGCTGGAGCGCATCTGGACTAAGTTGATTTATTAGGCTAGGGTCAAAGTGCTTTTAATTCGTTGGCCGGCGTAAAACGAATCAAAGAAGGTATAACTCGTTTGCAGCTAGAAAATGGTTGGAGAGTGAGAATGAGGAAGCACTAATCGCCCTACATCGGAAACTTAGAAGAGAAAAGTTTGCCGATGAAGCTGATTGGGGTAGGTGAAGTACGTGATGGACTTTCATTTTTTCTGAGTAATCATGTGTTCATCCTCGCCCTCCTTCCCTTTTATTATTGCATGTTCAAGTTCATTAGTTTATTTTTTCATCTCTGAGGTACCATAAATAGTGGTTTCCATCCAGAGTTACATGTTCATCCTTCTTTTCTTTTTTAGTGCTTTATATTCCTGATTTTCCAATAGCTGTTATACATTTGTTCTTGTCCTCCTCTATTTTAATCTTCTCTATTTTTACTTTTGTTTTGTGTAAAAAATCCTGGTTTGGTATTGTCATCTAAGATTCATA
The DNA here is from genome assembly GCA_034376525.1 of Nicotiana benthamiana. NCBI lineage: Eukaryota > Viridiplantae > Streptophyta > Magnoliopsida > Solanales > Solanaceae > Nicotiana > Nicotiana benthamiana. The sequence goes on from CM067326.1 coordinate 86,554,404, forward strand.
TACTCGCCCTATTTCTCTTTTCTGTTTGATTTTTGATTTTCATTATTTTCATTTGTTTCATCTGTTCATCTTTGAAATATCCTAAGTATTCATCTTGTGTTTAAGTCGGGATAACTTGTCTTGAATGGCCTGCTTAACATTTGATCCCGTAGCCTATTATTGTTGACATTGTTGGATTATTGTACTGAGCTCAGAATTAGTCATATTTGGTTAAGTACCCTACATTTCTGAAATTAGTGTGCATTCAATTTTGTATTTTTTTCCTGAGTATGAAGGTTGCATTGTTTAAATCCTGACCCCTGGACGTATGCAATTAAATTGGCCATGGCTTTCCTTCGAGAATTTGATCCTAGTTGATAAATTAGTGTATGAGTTGAAAATAGCTAACTAGGGTAAATTTTGACCAAATAGATGAGAACCAAGATTAAAAAACCTCAGGCCATTAATTAGGAAAAGGGACAGGGGTATTGAGGGTTTGAATATAGAGAATCTTGTAACAAACTCCTATAACATTCTAGTGAGGGGTCTAAGTATAATTTCTTCCTCAAACTTGAGGCACAAGTCAGAAAACCAAGGACCATTTAGGCAAAATTGAAAAATAGATAAGGGACTAAAAGGAAAAAAAAGAAATTAATATTTCCCTAAGGTTTCGGTTATAAAATGGGACAATATGATCATTTAAAAGAGGACTTTTGGATATTTTTCGAGCAGACTTTTGAAAGGATTAGAAATTTTTCTTCAGGATTTTAGAAAGTTAGAATAGATAAAATTTTTGAGCTGTTTTCTTCTGAGTGAACTTTCCTTAATAATAAATACAAGTTATGAGCTGCATTAGAGATCTATTGTCACTATTTGCCTATCAAATTTCCTGAGTTTCTGGGTTTTTACTGGTTGATTGGCTGCTTTGCTTGCTTGCTATTCGCTTAACTTTTCACATAGGCTTTTTTCATGCTAAAATTCCAGGATTAACATAGCCTAGTCCGAGATTTTACTTAATATCCATGAATGAGGATGTAGTAAGGAGTCAACGACTGTATATGAATATACTCTGAATGATGAGACTTCAGATTTTCTTCAAATACTAGAACCGAAATTTGAATATGACCTATTAATGTGAAATCATTCCCATCATCTGCTTTTAAAATACCTTTAGTATGCTTCAGCATGATCACTCATATACTTTTGCGATAGTAATACAATTGATAAAAATGTTGCTATTATTTTTCCTACGGTGGACTCACAGTACAAGGTTTCTGGATTTTATCAAAAGGCCCAACTGCTAGCGGTTGTGACATGAAGAATATACACTTCCTGGTCTTGCTATGAACGAAGCCCAAGTTACATAACCAACCATGAAACAACTGGAAATGTAAGTGCTGAATTCCTCTAAATGAAGTATTCATGTATGAAATTATTAGGATATTTTAGATATAAGCATAATAGAAAAATATAGCATGTTTTAAGTTGCCCTTTATAAAATAAAGTGAGCCACGCTAACATAATCAGACACTACGTGAGGCTCCTGAACTTGATAAAATATGTCAAAAACTGAAAGTGATGTTTAGAAAATTTCACGGCCTTTCACAATTTTCAAACGTGTAGTTGCTATAGGCGCGAATTTATTAATAAAATATCTTCCTAAACTCGGATGCTCATTTATGTGACCCAGATCTAAGTCTCAGCGACATTAAAATATGTCAAGGACACGGGTGCATTTATGTGAAGTGGTTCGGGATGTGTTTTGATAACGCTGCAAATATCTCTAAAACGAATAAAGCGGTTAATAATTATAAATTTGTACTATAGATTTGAACATGTACAAAAACCAGATTCGTAGCCACTTATAATAGTTTAAGTGACCGTGCTAGAACCACGGGATCTGAGGGTGCCAACACCTTCCCTCAGGTCAACAAAATTCCTTACTCAAGAATTTCTGGTTCGCAGACTCCATTTGGGCAGTCGAAAAATTTCCTCGATTTGGGATTCCAAATAAACCGGTGACTTGGGATACCAACGCCAAACCTATCCCAAGTGGCGATTTTTAATAAATAAATGATCCTATTTCGAGTAATGTCACTTTAATTGGAAAAACTCCCTTATACGTTTGTCCTTCGAGGTAGCCATGTAAAAAAAAGAAGGTGTGACACACATTCAATCAAGACATTTAGTACACATAAGAGCAACTAGGGTCATTAAGCAGACTGAATTCTTCTCACCCAATTAGTATGCTAACATTCATTTAAAATGTGACTTAAGGCTATACCATTTTGGTGAACTTAGCACACTTAAGCTTATGGAAACAATATGGAATTCACTTCCAGGAGAGAAATTTTAGCCTACATACCTGAGATTTGCCCCTTAATAATACTACGATGTCCACCATACAAAACAACTTCATTCTACAATAATGCAATACATTTGTACAAATATTAGTAAGATTCATATACTTTAAGTCATTAAGACTTTTTATCTAACATCTAATGTGCATATATTTGTACAACCACCTTCAATGGAATTGTTTCACCGAACACCCATCTTCCTCACTGATTCACCTTACCGTCATCTCTAGGCTATCAACAACTTCCGTTAGCACATATATGCCAAAACATTCATACCCAAACCATCAATCTCCTTAATTAACCTATTTCACAATCTTTACAACACCAAGTCCTATGTTAGGCACTTATGGCTTCCAATCACTATCCCATAAGTCCTAACATATATTTTATATATAAATAATCACCATAGTGTCGTTAGAGATGGTAGACATACCTCTTGTAGTAAGAATATTGAGGATCTCCTCTTGTAGTGTTCTTGACCAATTTAGGGATTTGAATGGAAATGTATGGATTTTCAAGATTACTCTTTTTTAATAAAGGTTTTTAGGAGTAGTAATAACCTCAAAATACTCCAAAAGGACTACCTTTGTTCATGGGAGGGAAGTATGTAACGGATTCCCCTTGATAGAGAAAGCCCTAGCTCAAAATATGACTTAGAGACTCGCTATAACCTGTCTTGGGGTATTTAAAGGGCTCCTATGTGCGCAGCCGTGCTCGGGAGGCAGAAACTTTCAAATATGCGTGCCCATGCTCTGGCCGCGCATATGACACATGTCCAGTAAAATGACCATAACTTTCTGTATACATATCCAAATGAGTAATGGTTTGATGCATTGGAAACTAAACTTAAAGGGATTTAATTTGATAGATTTTGAATAGTATAACTCATTATATATATGTAAATATGCCTATCTAAAGTTTTGTCTTGTGCGTACTTATTTGGAATTTTAGCCTATTATGTAATTTCCAATTTGACTTAGACTTAGGCCTTTCCTTGGACCCCAAATTACTTATTATAATACTTATACACTTCCTTACCAAATACAATTGATGTCCATCATGCTAGAAGCACGTAGAATATTATAAAGCCTACCCGGCACCACAAAATCTTTAATTACTTAGCGAATTTTTCTAGGGCCTTACAACAACCTATTCGTGATCCTCAAAAATCCATGAATGATCACCACTACACTCCAACCCCTGGAACCCACCAAAACCATCTCATGTACGTGGAAACCTTAACTCACTCTACTAAACCAATATCATACGCTCCAGAATTTGCCGAGAAGGACCTGCTCGTCAAGAATATGGCCAAAGAGCTCAAGAAGTTGACCAATCGAGTTCAGGGTGTTGGAGGAGGTAAAGGGATTGAAGGTTTGAACAATGAGGATTTGTGTATATAACCAGATATGGAAGTGCCAGAGGGTTACAAACCTCCAAAGTTCGAAATGTTTGATGGAATGAGTGATCCCAAGGTTCATTTGAGAACTTATTGTGAAAGCTCGTGGGGGTTGAAAAAAATGAAAGGATTTGAATGAAGCTCTTTATAAGTCTTACCGGAGATACCCTGTCCCGGTACATAAGCCAGAATCCTAAAAAGTGGGCAAATTAAATAAGCATTACATCCAATTTCATGGATCGATTCAGGTTTAATACGGAGAATGCACCGGATGTCTTCTATATCTAGAACCTAAAAAAGAAGCCAACTGAGACATTTTCGCGAGTATGCTACTCAGTGTTGGTTCGAAGCCAAGGTCATACTTGTATTAGACGAGGAACAAATGAACAAGTTCTTTGTCAGGGCACATGACCCACAATATTATGAAAGGTTAATAGTTATTCAAAATCTATTAGTTCTCGATATCATCAAACTCGAAGAAAGGGTAGAATAGGGTATTAAAAGCAGGATGGTGACAAATTCTTAGGCACTGCGTGCCACAAACAAAGTATTGCAATTAGGTGGCATATTAAAGAAAAAAGAGGTAGGAACAGTAATGGTTTCCCAAGGACCCAAAACTCCCTTCGTATACCAGACACCTACACCCACACACGAACCCTCACCTCCATGATTTCCCTTCCTACCGTTTCTTACATACATATAATTCCCAACTATCCTACTTTCAGTCACCTTTAATTCTTCCAAATTACCAAAAACCACCGACCTAATTTGGATTTCAAACCGCCCAGACAGTACACCGCCATTTGTGAACCCATCGAACAGTTGTACAAAAGGTTGAAGGCAATTGATTATGTCACCGATATTCAAACTGCAACAATAGAGAATTCATCTCAATGGGTGAACCTAAATACAACCTGATCATTTCATTCTGATATGAAAAGGTACACTATTGATGAGTTTCGTACATTGAAAGATAAGATCCAGAAATTTATTGATAATAAGGTCATACAGGCAAATGAAACTGCACCTAATGTCCGCAACAATCCAGTTCTAGATCATAGGGGCAAAGGGATCAATGTGATAGAAACTGATGAGGAGTGGGATCCCGAGGGATCAATTGGACTTATCAAAGAGAGTGACGATCCTGAGAAGCCACAGTCATGCTCAATCCTATTGTGGCGCAGGTACAACTGCCACTTGACGTTGAGATAACTGCATCGGTTCTATTTGAGGTAGAAGTAACATCACCTGCAGCCACACCTATTCCATTTGGGGTAGAAGTGGCCCCACCTTTCACAGTGATAGTATCAACCACACCACTTTTCAAGTCCAAAATCAATACCTTGGGATTATGTTGCAATAGTATCAACCACACCACTTTACAAGTCCAACTCTATACCTTGGGATTATGTTGCTGAAGCTAGGCAAAAGAGAAAAGCAAAGATGGAATAATCTGGTGCCGCACAAGGAACAACTAGAACTGGGAGGATCTATACACCCGAGAATTTGGGAAGATCAAGCAAGGAGGCTGCGACCAAACGACATGTCATTGAAACTGGACTAGACAATCTTTGGAGGAAAGTGCAGGCGAGAGAATACTCTATCGTTGATCATTTAAACAAGACTCCCACCCAGTTATCCATCTTGTCGCTATTGCAAAATTTTGAAGCACATAAGAGTGCTCTGATGAAGGTGTTGAATGAAGCTTATATGCCCAACAATATCACCAGCGGAGAGATTGACAACATGGTAGGGTATGTACTAGACAGTCACAAGATCACCTTCTACGAGGGTGAACTACCACCTGAAGGATTAAGTCACCACAGGGCATTGCATATCATAATACAATTTGAGGACAAATTCTTCGCCAGGGTCTTAATAGATGGGGGTTCATGCCTTAATATTTGTCCATTGACTACTCCGAAAAGAAGGATTTCCATGAGATACGGGCAGGAAGTATGAACGTGAAAGATTTTGATGGGTATCAAAGGGACACGAATTGAGAGATTAACCTTTGTCTGCAGATGGGACCAACTTGGTTCGATGTTGAGTTCAATGTACTAGACATATCAGCTACATACAATCTTCTTTTGGGACGACCTTGGATACATACCGTTGGGGCGGTGACTTCCACGTTACACCATGCCGTGATGTTTGAATGGAACCTTTAGGACGTGATTATTCACGGACATGGAAGTTGCCGCATTTACACCAATCAAACTATTTCAGTTATCGAGAATAGAAGAAGGCTGGGTGGAGAAACTTACCACCATATTGAACATGTCAACGCAATTAATAAGGACAAGTGGTGGAGTTACAAAATAGAAAACATACTTGCATGCAAGAATTCATTATGATTTATCGAAAAGATAATTTTATAAGCATGTAAAGTTCTTAGTTATTTTTAGATCCAGACAAATCTTTTTTGATTTATTTATGAAGAGGACGATTTTATCATTACTAGGCAGGATTATTATACAGTAGATATTACATCCATGACTATCTAAAATACTATAAAGTTCCCAAGCCTGACCAAATTATTGAAGTAATAATAAACTTACTAATAATAACTTCATTCTTGTCTAAGAGCCAAGTCATTCATATATAAGTGCAGGAAAAGTATTTGTTCATAATTGGAAGTAAGAAGATTAATGACTTTTTAATTTTGTTCTTCATTTCATTCCAGAGGTGGTGAGAGGGTAAAGCCACTAAAGCGGAGGCTTTAGGCTCCAGAATATTTGGTGTCCTAATTTTTTTTACTTCCTACTTTATGTTACATATTTATTTGGGACGTTGATTAATTTGAATTTGTACCATGTAAAGCCTGTTAAAGTAGGAACCATTCTTTTTTATTGCAAATACCCGAACCGAATACCTCTGGTTAATAAAAAGAGATCCTATCTTTCCCACTACGACTCTTCTGGTGAGTCCCCAAATCTTTATATAAAATTTGTATAATTTATATGTATAACATACAGAATTACTATATATATAATGCCTATATAATGTCATTTTTCCTAAAAGTAAAATGATAAATATTTTATATGTATAAAAAGGATTACATTTATCATTAAAAAATGAATTTTACACTTTTAAACTCAATCTTTTATTTCTTTTTTTGTTTTTTTCTCGGGTTTTCATCATTTCTACAAGTATATTGAAACATCAAAAAATTATTTTAATATAAGTTATCAACTTCCTGAATCGAGGTCTATGTCTCACTTTGATTTACGTACGCAGTTCGGACACGTGTCCGGAAAGCTTTTATCTGGAAACTAATTAATATAAGGAAATTGACTTTTAAAATATGTTAAAGTTGACATTGGTCAACATTCTTGGTAAACGGACCCATAGCCGTAATCTGATCGTCTAGTATGGTTCTTAGTAAAATATGGACTTGGGCATATGCCCAAAATTGAATTTCGAGGTTCCAAACCCGAGAAATAAATTTTTGAATTTAATTGTTTAACTGAAATTATAAGAGTTTATGAGAATGTTATAAGGTTTGAAATTGATGGTATCAGACCCGTAATTTTGTTCCGGAGCCCAGTATAAGTCCTATAAATAAAAATTAAGTTGAATCTGTAAAGTTTTGTAAGAATCGGAGTTCGTTTAGTATAAATCAGACCTTTATTTGAGAAAATAGAAATTTTGATGTTCTTGAGTGATTTCATGAATTTGAGGTCTAATTCATAGTTGTTGATGTTATTTTGATGATTTGATTGTACAAGCAAGTCTGTATGATGTTTTTGGACTTGCATGCATATTTGGTTTGGAGCCCCGATGTAACGACCTGACCAGTCATTTTGAGCTTTTGCGCTTTGATAGCCAGTTCTCGGGCACGACTTGCTATGTGTAATTTATTATGACTGATATAGATCGTTGGTTATGATTCAGAAAAATCAAAATGAATTTGAAAGAACAGTTTCAGTTAAAAGCTAAGGAAATTAAAAGGTTGACCAAGAGTTGACTTATTTATATATGAGCTCGGATTAGAATTTTTATGATTTAGTTAGCTTTGTTTGGTGATTTATGACTTAGGAGTGTGATCGGAAATTGTTTTGGAGGTCCAATGTAGAATTTGGCTTGAATTGGTGAAGTTAGTATTTCGGCGAATTCCAGTTGGTAGGTGAGATTTTGATCCGAGAGTCGGAGTAGACTTCCAAGAGTTATAGTAGCTTCACTAAGTCATTTTGGACGTGTGTGCTAAATTTTAGATCATTCGTACATCGTTTGGTAGAGTTTTTGATCAAAGAAGTTTTCGAAAGGTTTTAGAAAACTTAGGCTTGAATTCGAAGCGTTTTGGGTAATTCGATGTTGTTTGGGGTGTTTTGATGATTGGAACAAGTTTGGATGATGTTGTGGGATATGTCGGAATAATTGGTTAAGGTTCTGAGGGCCTTGGATGAGTTTCGGGTGGTCAAATAAACCTTTACGAACTTGGAGAATTGCAGAAATTTCTGCTGGTGTTCAGTTCAGATGTTCTTCAATGCGATTGCGTGGTTATGAAAGCGTTCCCGGAGGATTATTTGGGGCAGCATGATTTTGTTCTACACGATCGCGTATAAGGGATTTCCATCGCATAGGCTTTTGTGGTGTGCCTTCGCGATTGTGTAAGCATGTGTGCAATCGCAATGAGTTAAAGGGCCAGAGCATTGTGTTCGCATGGTGGTAATTGTGATTGCATAGAGTAATTTTGCGGGAGCTGAGTTTGTGCATCGTGATTGCATGGTTTTATGTGCAATCGCAGATAAGGAATTTAATAGCTGGGCAGAATGTTTAAAAGGAGCTATTCCGCAATTTTGAGGCTAAGAACCTCCATTTTTAGGCGACTTTAATGCTTGGGGGAGCTATTCGAAGAGGGATTCAAGGGGAATCGATTGGAGGTAAGACTTTGGAACTTAAAATTCGTTTTTATTGTGAAATCCACCTAGAAATTCATAGAAACTAAGCCTAAAATTGAAGAGCAAGCACTTGAGAAATTGGATTTTTAAATTGGGATTTGACGGATCAGTTGAGGTCGGATTTTAGAACTTTTTATATGTATGAACTCGTGGGAGGATAAGGAACCTGTAGATGTGATAATTTCTGAGTTTTGAGAAGTGAGCTCGGGGCTTGAGTTTTGGTAATTTCGGAATTGTTGCCGGTTATTGATTGTTTGCGCTTGGGTGTTGTTCACTTAGCATATTGGGATATATTCGTTCTAATTTTTGATAGATTCAACGTGCGTGGAGGCTGATTAGAGGGGCAAAGGCGTTGCGAGCTAGAGATTTTGCCAATTTGAGGTGAATAATGATTATAAGTGATACCTTGAAGGTTTGAACCCCAGATTGCACATCGTAGTGCTAATTGAGGTGAGGCACACACTAGATGATGAGCGCGGGGTCGTTTACTACTGGGGATTGTGACTTGGTCCGTCCTGATTGATGATTCTACCGCATATTTCACTGATATTTTTTTGTTATCACCATGATTTGGGCCGATTTCCATATTTGGGATTCGTGCCAATTATTTGAACCCTTTGGGGATTTTTATCACTATTTCCTCACTGTTTTGATTTATTACTTTAACTCAGTCATGTTGATATCTACTGTTTTACAAACTCAACCACTTTTACTCAGATTTAAAACTTAAATGATATTTATAAATGATGTTTTGGGTTGAGAACTATTGATGAGGGGCTATGTGATTTTCGGACTAAGTGAGGCAGAGGGCTATATGTGAGGATATGCTGAGTGATATGAGGCCAAGGGCCTGAGATACATTTATATGCCACGAGGTGGCTTCAGTGACGAGAGGTCGACTATCGAGTGAAGATGCCATGAGGTGGCTTGATATAACGCTAGGGCCGTAAGGGACCCCTTCGGAGTCTGCACACCCTTAGTGAGCCCGAGTACCCATTATTCTGAGAGGGAGCTCGAGGGGTTATTATGAGTGATTGTGAGGTAGCCTGAGGGGCTGATATTATTCTGAGAGTGAGCCCAAGGGGCAAACTTTTATATGTTCATCTTCCATATTTTCTTGTCATTACCTGTCATACTATGGTGTTTGTGCCCAATAGGCGGATATTCTGTGCTTATCGACACTAACTGTTTTTGCAATCGTTGTGTATTTGTTGAGAAAGACATTTTCAAAATAGGTTTGTACTGAGCTAAGATATTTTTAATGATTTCACATCTTCAGTGCTTTTCTCAAAGGGTTTTACATTGCTTCTATAGAGCATGTCGGTTTGCTTTAGGTGATTTCTTGCTGCTCAGTTGTTATTTACCGTTATTACTTACTGAGTTGGAGTACTCACTTTACTCCCTCCACCTCGTGTGCAAATGCAGGTATTTTTTCACCCAGTAGCGGGTTTGGATGATTGGAGGCAGAGCTATAGGAGTTTAGCGAGGTGGCTGCCATTGTTCGTCGCACCACTTCTCTCTCCCACTTGTTCATTGTTCATGTTCAGTGTATTTTTAGAACTTGTAGTCGTATTTACTCTCTAATAGATGCTTGTGACTTGTGACACCCCGATTAGGGTTGTGTTAGGTTGTACTTCCGCTAGTTTATATCATTAAATCACATTTAAACTACTTAAAAGTGGTGTTCTTTAATGGTCTGGCTGGCCTTGTCTTCACGAGAGGCGCCATCACGATCCGGTATGGGTCTAGGGTTGTAACAAGATGGTATCAAAGCCTAGTTTACTAGGTCTCACGAGTCATGAGAAGGTTTAGTAGAGTCTTATGGATCGGTATGGAGACGTCTGTGTTTATCCTCAAAAGGCTGCAGAACCTTTAGGAAAACTTCACATTCTTGAATTCAAAAACCTCACATTCTTGAAATCTTACCGCGTGTCCTTGATTCAGCTTGAAAGGTAACTCTTGAAATTCTTTCCACGCGTTCGCATGCGCGCATGAGTCTTCAATCAATATGTGCCTTGATGGCTTCTGATTCCCCAATTGAGGGGCGAGATGTAATCTCTATGAGTTTGATATTGGGCCAGTCTAAAGGACTTGAGGCCGGATCTTTGCCTATGACTTGAGTACCGAGGTGCTGACTGTGTGAGTAAGTGTTTTGAAATTATATGTTTGGTATCGTCCCTAGTAGTGGGAGTGTTGGATGGATAGCTATGTGTCGTGTATGTTAGTAATGCGAGTTATATTAAAATGATTTGGAAGACGACGAGAAAGGTATACTAGAGGATAGAAGAACTATTAGGTGCTTGAATTCCATCGTGATTCGAGGTATAGTCCCGAGTTATAGGCGTGTGAAGAATCTTTTCATGTTTCCTAGTTGGGAGTTAAGTAAATTTCATGTTATGGTATGAGTTTAGACTCAGGAAGGCTAAGTGATTGCGTAATGTTTGTGACAGTGGAAGGTATACAAAAATGTTAGTCGAAGGACAAACAGGTGGGTTATATCATGAGGAGGGTTCTAGTGGTGCGATCCGTATGTTGTCTATTAGAAGATCTCATTTACTAGTAAAAAATATGTGCTGAAATTTAAATTTAGGTCGCTTAAGAGAGTGGTCTTGACTGCTGCGAGGATGAATGCGAGATTTACAGAAGATTTATAGTACTAGATGATCTTTGTTTAATTGTTATAAGCTATCGGGTGTTTCTTGATCTATGGCTTCGAGCCAAGTGGGGGAGTCTGCAATGAGCAGCTGATTGCATAGTTAGGTGCTATGTTGGTTCTAGTTTGGAGAGTGCGAGTGAATTAGCTATGGCTAGAGTAAAGGAAAATTTTGACAAAGGTTATATTATGCTTCATAGGGTATGATAATCACGGAATGTCTTAAGTTATTGTTGACAAAGAATGCTCGGTTCATTGAGCAGGTAGATGTTTGGTTGTATTGGGGTGAGGATTTCATTCTGCGGTGCTAGAGTGCTAATGAGGCACGAGTAATTCAATTCGCTTGATCAGGCTAATTGCAGTGTAAATAGAGTAAACGACTCTCGAGAATGGTTCTAATGTGTTCAAGATCCTCCATGTAACAATTGGGTATCTTAAAGTTGTGTATGTGCTTAGGAACAAAGTCTCTATTGGAAGAGGTTAAGACTTGTGGTATTCCTATGTTAATTATGGATTCTATGTGTCACTAACAAGAAGGTGAAGGTAACGGATTTAGATTCACAAGAAGTTCTTCAGAGTAAAGTGTTTTTGAATGTGGTAATTTTGGGAATGTTTAAGAAAGTATTCTGCGACTTATGGGTCTTAGATAGTGTGGTTGTATGCTTGGATCTTGTGTGGTGAGTCTGGGGTGAGAAATTGTGGTGCTGCATCAAGAAGTAATATCAAGTTGAAGGTGAATTAGAAGGAAACTTAGATAGCTGGAGTAGCTTGATAGTAGACCGGACCGGTATGGTAAGGATATCATTAATTCCTTATGTGTGTTTGAGGTGAATAGTTCTTACAGGTATTTTGCAGCAGTACTCTTAGGTTTTGATGGCTTTCTTAGCTTGATCGAGTTAGAAAAATTCAGTCCCGGTAGGTTTGATTTGTGCCAAAGGGAACTCGAAGAGTTCTTAATGCTTCTTACCGTGGTTTGGAGATAGGATGTATAGTGATTTTTCTTCTAGATGGGACCAATGAAAGGTTCTGGACTAGTTGAGTACGTAGATTTCTGTGGCTCGGAAGGGAGATGATGTTCTAATGTTATGCTAGGATGGTATGGTATATGCGGGTTGATGTGGAGGATCGATATTTGCGTGTGTGAGGTTTTAGTTTAGTCCTGAAAGGGAGTTCATAAAACTCTTAGGCAGTCGGTAGCCTCAAATGATTAAGGAAATGGTATTGCTAATTGTAGTGACATGACGAGAGTATATGTTTCAGAAAAAGGCAATGTGATTAGGTTGATGGAATTTCGATAGTATTGCGGCACTTTGAGGCTAGATTGACTGGTGACAATCGAGTTTTCTTGGTGGCATAGAAGAATTTTTGAGTACCTCTAGTGAACTGACCGGGTATTAGAGGTGTGGCATGTATTAGGAAGGCAAAATATAGGATCAGGTTGGTGATTTTTGGGCTATATGGAGTTGGAGACTAGGAGTTCTCATGTTCAGGCTATATTGTTTTTGTGAGTCGCCTCTATCGGTTGACTAGTAACTATCAGGGTCTGGAGGCCCAAGTGGATCCTTTATTGCATGGTATGTTAGATATTAGATATGATATTGGGGTTAGACTGGTTGTCTCCGTGTTGGATTATTCTGAACAATTGCGCTATGTGTTATGCCGGAAATGCCACGGGTTGAGTGGCGAAGTTCATTGGAGTATATCCTGTTAAGGTGGTTTTATATTTTGAAGACCCAACGGACGGTTGGGGAGGATTGTCTTTCTTACTTGGGATATTGTGATGAGTGTCATTGCTGAGACCTCTGATATTGATTCAATTCCAGTGTTGAGGGACTTATCGGATGTGTTTCTTTTGGCTGGGCATGTCACCGTGGAGGTTGTGGTTTTTGGTATTTATTTGGTGTTGGGCACCATGTCGTATGGCACCGACGGGAGTTATAGTATGGAAGGAACAACTTTAGGATTTCCTTGATATAAGAGTTCATCATTAGGCCAATGTGGAGGCGTGTTCTAGCTTGAGTCGGCTTTGTTGGCCCCAAATTATATTGTTGATGGATAGATTGATTCGATCGTTATTGAGCTCAATAGTCTGGGAGATCTATGAGTGGCCTCTCTATGTTGTGAAACATTATGATTTGGTTGGTTATGGGCAAGTATGGTGCGGTTCTATTGGGGTTAATAGTGTGTTATGTCCTATCAGGTCAGTGTGGTGTATGTTACTTGTTTCTGTTGAAACACGTTCTCAAGGCATTAAACTAAACGTGTGTTCATATTTGTAGGCTTTGATAAATGACAAACAGTGCGAAATTGACATATGACGAGGTCCAAGCACAAGCGCGCAAATGTCACGTAACGAAGTTCAAGCACAAGACAAACAAAGATCAAGACAAAACAAAGTTATACATGAGTCGTTCTTTAATTGTGATCTTGATCCGACAACTTAACTCAAGACTTGGCTTCTCTCGTAAAATCATGTTTTATCAAATCATGCACATTTAACTTAGAGCAAAATGATTTTAAATCATGCATACTTATTTTAGCAAAATGATTTTTAAACATGCCTCTAAAATCTGGACAAAGATAATCGATTATGTACTTATGATAATAGATTATGTTAAGGCAGCCGCAAGACAATCGATTGTGAACCTAATGACAATCGATTGTGTTAAGGCAGTGTCCATCAGATTTTTGAAATCTGCATAACAATCGATTGTGTACCTTATGACAATCGATTGTGTTGAGGCAGTGTTCATAAGATTTTTCAAAGCTACAAAATAATCGATTGTGAACCCTACGACAATCGATTGTGTTGAAGCAGTGACTATCAGATTTTTCAAAGATATAAAATAATCGATTGTGAACCTTATGACAATCGATTGTGTTGAGACAGTGTCTATTAGATTTTTCAAAGACTGATAAATAATCGATTGTCCATATAGCACAATCGATTATGTAAATGACCGTTGCCAAAATATTTTCAAACTCCATCAGATAATCGATTATAGGATTTTAGTAATCGATTGTTTGAAGTAAAATCTGAAAAAGATTTTTTGAACGTTGCCAAGTAACCGATTGTATATCTCTGACATTCGATTGTTTTAAGTAAAATCTGGAAATGATTTTTTGAACGTTGCCAGTAATCGATTATATGGCGTAAAATCTGGGAATGATTTTAGGAACGATTGAAAAACAATCGATTGTGCCGAGTAGACAATTGATTGTCACAGCACAAAATTAGTAATTCTTAATTGGCAATTAGGCAACGGAAATGCATGGTTTTGACACTATAAATACATCTTCAAATCAGTCTTACAAACACAACAACTGACAATATTATTGCTAAAGCTTGCATACTCTCTTATTCATCATTTTCTATTCATTACATAAGTTTTTGAGAGCCAAATTGTTGACGAAAGTTGTTGCGTTCTTGAGCGTATTTATTTTACTCATATCTACTCTTAAGGAGAGTCTTGTTTTGAGTGCAAAGTGTTTTTATACACTTGAAGGGAAAGTTGTTCCCTTGTATTGTAAGAAGGAACGTTGTGATTCCTTTGGTTGAAGTCTTGAAGTGTTGTATCTTCGAGCAAAGGTTGTTGAGACTTGTGTGTCTCAAGTTCTCAGGTTGTAACGGTTTGTTGAGCACCCGTAAGCTTAACAGTGTTAGTGGAAATCTCGAGAGAGTCTCTCGGGGACTGGACTAGCCACGGGTTGTGGTGAACCAGGATACATCGGTGCGTTCGTTCTTTATTATTTACTTATCGCACTTATTTCATTCATGCAATTTTTAAATTCAGCAAGTTTACGCTATTTTTTATTATAACGTTATTCACCCCCCCCTCTAGCGTTAAGCGTATTTTCTAACAATTGGTATCCGAGCCCAACTCTCTGAAAAACTTAACCGTTTGAGAGAAACAATCCATGGCTTCTACTCGTGATTCTTTTGCAGGAATAGGTGAAGGACAATGCTCCACCCGACCACCACTATTCGATGGCACAAACTACACGTACTGGAAGGAAAGGAAGAGAATATTCATTCGATCGAATAGTTTTCATCTGTGGAAGGTTATAATGAAGGGAGAACAAATTCCAACCAAAAAGGTTGAAAATGAATGGGTTCCAAAATCCGAAGATGAATACGATGCGGATGATATCCGAAAAGTGCAGAACAATGCTAAAGCCATCGACTTATTATATTGTGCTGTAAACGCTGATGATAACAGAAAAATATCATGTTGCACAACGGCGAAGCAAATGTGGGATAAGCTGGAAATCACGTACGAAGGTACGGACCAGGTAAGAGAGGCTAAAGTTGATTTTCTAACCCATGCATATGAACTGTTTCACATGAAGGAAGGCGAAAGGGTCGATGACATGTTCGAACGATTTTCAAAAAACGTTAATGACTTACATGCTCTTAAGAAGACCTTCATGGATAAGGAACTTGTCCGAAAAATTCTCCGAAGTCTCACTCCGGAATGGTGCTCCAAGGCCGACGCGATTCAAGAGTCTATTGGCATTTCAAATGTCACCATCGACGGATTAAGAGGTAATCTTAAAACTTTTGAATCTACTATACTTAACCCTCTTGTTAATGATCAAAGGAAACAAAGAATCACCCTCAAGGCAAGCCAAGCCAACCTCAAAATGATGAGGACGGAGATAACGAGTTCGGACTCGTTATTAAGAGATTTCAAAAGTTCATGCGAAAAGAGTATGAACGAAAAGGCAAACAACAAGGTGCGGAGAATCCGGGCATATTAAATCAAATTGCCCAAATGCCAAGAAGGAAAAGAAACCCTTCAAGAAACAACGAGCATACATATCTTGGGGAGGCGACTCCGTAGACGAGTCAAGTGAGGAAGAAGAAGACGAAGCCGCAAATCTTTGTCTCATGGCTCACGAAAACAATCAAGAAGAGGTATGTCAAATTCCTTCCAAAAACTTCTATTCTCTTGAGGAAATGCAAAATGCCTTTGATGAGTTGTATAGTGAATTCATTAAAGCTTCCAAAACTGTTAAAAGCATTAAGGAGAATGCCTCTTTGAAAGAAAAAGATTTTGAAAAACAACTCTCTTTGAAAGAAAAGGATTTGGAAAAACTGATTTTGGAAAATGAGAAGTTGAAAGAAGAAAACAAATTTTTCGGCAAGAGAAGCGCCGACAAACCCGAGAGTTCTAGTAAAAATTGTACTTCTTGCATGCATCTAAAAGGTGAGGTAGAAAGACTTAAGGGCACCTTAGATAAGTACAATTCTTCTCATAAAAATTTGAATGAGGTTCTTGTTAACTTGAAATCGACCAAACATGGGATAGGTTTTAAAAACGAGCCTAAAGAAAAAGTTGAAGCCAAACCCCAACCACCTAAGGCTCAACCTAGGATAAATAAAACAAATGTTCATCCCAGAAATAACAATCCAAGAATCAACATGCATGCTAGACCAAACACTAGAAGAAACTTTGAACATTTTAGGACACCTAAAAATGGCTTTCAACCTAGAAATAATTATTCTAGAAATCATGCATATCCTAGAACAAATAGTAGGAGGAATGATTTTCATGAAATGCGTAATAGTCATATTGTCGAAAGTAGAGTAAACAATTTTCGTCCGTCCAATTACTATTAACCTAGACGAATGCATAATCCAAATGTCATTTGTCATTATTGCAATCGAATTGGACATATTGCTCCTTCTTGTTTCACTAGACATAGACACTTAAATGCATGTCAAGCACAACAGCATGTTACACCTAACTCTCAAGGACCCAAAACAGCTTGGGTACCAAAGACTCATTAATTTGTCTTGTAGGTATGTTTGAAGGGATCAAGTGTACTTTGGTACCTTGATAGTGGATGCTCCAAACACATGACGGGAGACGAATCCAAGTTCCTTCAACTAGAACACAAGGAAGGAGGAAGCGTTATCTTTGGAGATAACAACAAGGGAAACATTATCGGCATTGGATCGGTCGGTAAGGATGAATTCTTCCATTAAGCATATATTGCTAGTTAAGGGTCTAAAACATAATCTCTTCAGCATAAGTCAATTATGTGACAAGGGAAATCTTGTTTTATTTGATTCAAATGAATGCTTAGTTTTTCGCCGTAGCGATTTTAAAATTATTCTTCGTGGTTTTAGAATGGATAACATCTATATGGTTGATCTCGAAAACTCTTCTTCTGAATATGTGAATTGTCTTATGAGCAAAGAAGATGATATGTGGTTATGGCATCGTAGAGTAGCTCACATCAACATGCATCTTTTAAACAAATTGGTTTCACAAAATCTAGTTATTGGTCTTCCAAATTTGAAATTTGAAAAAGACTCTATTTGCGACTCTTGTCAAAAAGGAAAGCAAACAAAAGCTTCTTTTAAATCGAAAAATATTGTTTCAACTACTAGACCATTGCAACTTCTTCATATGGACCTTTTTGGACCATCTCGCATTGAAAGTCTTGGTAGAAATCGTTATGCTTTTGTTATTGTTGATGATTATTCTAGATTTACATGGACTCTATTTCTTGCTCATAAAAGTGAAGCTTTTCATAATTTTAAATATTTTCTTAAACGTGTTGAAAATGAAAAGGACACAACCGTCACTTCAATAAGAAGTGATCATGGGGGAGAGTGCGATCACAATCTCTTCGCGGACTTTTGTGACGAACTCGGTATCGAGCACACCTTCTCTGCTCCACGCACACCACAACAAAATGGAGTGGTGGAAAGGAAAAATAGGTGTCTCGAAGAGATGGCTAGAACCATGCTCGATGAGGCTAAGATTCCCAAACATTTTTGGGCGGATCCCGTGAGTACCGCATGCTACGTTTTAAACAGAGTAGTCATAAGGCCAATACTCATGAAAACTCCCTATGAACTCTATAAGGGAAGGAAACCAAACATCTCCCATCTTAGAGTATTCGGTTGTAAATGCTTTATTCATAACAATGGAAAAGACAATTTGGGAAAGTTTGATGCCAAATCCGATGAAGGAATTTTTATTGGTTATTCATCACGTAGCAAGGCATATAGGGTATTCAATAATAGAACCGAAACTGTGGAGGAATCCCCTCATATTGTATTTTCCGAAAATAATGCTCGCTTGGCGAGAAAGGATTCTGGTTTTGATCCTGCAGGTATCTTAAACTCAATAAGTCCTCAAGACAAGGTACAAGAGGAAACTCCTACGGAAATTCAAGATGAAACCTTGGAACAATTATTGGAGGAAGCGCCACAACTAGAAAAAGAAACGAAACTGCCCAACGCGTGGAGAACAATCAAAGACCATCCTCTTGAACAGGTAATTGGCGACATTGAACAACAGGTAAGTACTCGAAACACTCTTAAAAACACCTTAGGACATACTGCTTTCGTTTCTCAAATTGAACCTTCAACCATCTCCGAAGCAATTGGGGATGAATTTTGGACCTTGGCAATGCAAGAGGAGCTTAACCAATTCAAACGAAATGACGTTTGGTATTTGGTGCCAAGACCCGAAAATCATGCCATAATTGGTACGAAATGGGTTTTTGAAACAAACTAGATGAAAATGGTGTAATCACTAGAAACAAAGCTAGGCTTGTAGCAAAAGTCTATAATCAAGAAGAGGGAATTGACTATTAAGAAACATATGCACCAGTAGCAAGGTTAGAAGCTATTCGTTTATTGCTTGCTTTTGCCTCTTCTATGAATTTCAATTTATATCAAATGGTTGTAAAAAGTGCTTTTCTAAATGGTGTTATTCAAGAAGAAGTTTATGTTGAACAACCCCCGAGCTTTGAAGATTTTAAATCTCCCAATCATGTTTTCAAACTTAAAAAGGCGCTTTATGGTCTCAAACAAGCTCCCCGAGCTTGGTATGAACGATTGAGCAAATTTCTGTTGGAAAATGAATTCATTAGGGGGAAAGTTGACACCACTCTATTTGTTAAGCATAAAAACAATGATATTCTATTAGTTCAAATCTATGTGGATGATATTATTTTTGGTGCTACTAACAATGCTTTGTGCAAGGAATTTTCTGATTTAATGACAAGCGAATTTGAGATGTCTATGATGGGTGAGCTGACCTTCTTTTTGGGGCTGCAAGTAAAGCAAATGAAAGAAGGAACCTTCTTTTGTCAAGATAAGTATTGCAAAGAATTGCTAAAATGATTTGAAATGAGCAATGCAAAAGCAATGGTCACTCCCATGAGCACATCCGACCATCTAGAAAAAGATGAGAAAGGTAAGGAAGTCGACACCAAGAAGTATCGAGGTATGATTGGATCTCTCCTTTATCTTACTGCTAGTAGACCAGACATCATGTTTAGCGTGTGCTTATGCGCTCGTTATCAATCATGTCCGAAGGAGTCTCACCTAACTGCGGTGACACGGATATTGAAGTATCTTGTTGGTACTGTAAATGTGGGTCTATGGTACCCCAAAGGTTCTTAATGTCAACTTGTTGGCTATTCCGATTCCGATTTTGCTGGATGCAAATTGGACCGCAAGAGCACTAGTGGCACTTGCCATTTGCTCGGTAGCTCTCTAGTTTCTTGGTTTAGCAAGAAACAAGTAAGTGTTGCGTTGTCCATAACCGAGGCTGAATATGTAGCCGCGGGGAGTTGTTGCGCTCAAATCCTTTGGATGAAACAGCAACTCTTGGACTATGGCCTAAGTATCGATCATATCCCTCTTAGATGTGATAATACTAGCGCCATATGCTTGACGAAGAACCCCGTTCTTCATTCAAGAACAAAACACATTGAAACTAGGCATCATTTTATAAGAGATCACGTTCTCAAAGGCGATGTCGAAATTGAATTTGTTGAAACGAAATATCAATTGGCCGACATCTTTACAAAACCTTTAGAGAAAGAGTCCTTCTTCCGAATTCGCAGTGAACTCGGGATTCTTGACTCCACGTTGATCTAAGTCATGCATTGCATTTTTCCTTTTACATGATTACTAACTTGAGCGTCGGAGGCGTCTAACGTATTTTTGCAGGTATCGCCCTAAAAGCAGGGGGAATTATAAAGACTGATGCAGAATAATCGATTCCTCTTCAAAAATAATCGATTTATCTTTATTATATAATTGATTATCAAGTATCAATAATCGATTATGTTGACATTACTTGCTTTATTATCCCTTTTATGAAGTTGAATTTTTTTTCAATAAACATGTTATTACTTATTTTGTTTTTGCTAATGTCAAAAGGGGGAAGATATTTATTGGCATAAATTGAGGGGGAATTCATATGTTGAGGGGGAACTAATTGCATGAACTAATTGCATGTCTTTACTTGTGTTGGATCGTCATTATGAATTATCTAATATGCATATCCCGATTAAGGTTTGCCATTATCAAAAAGGGGAAAATTGTTGAAACACATTCTCAAGGCATTAAACTAAACGTGTGTTCATATTTGTAGGTTTTGATAAATGACAAACGATGCGAAATTGACATATGACGAGGTCCAAGCACAAGCGCGCAAATGTCACGGAACGAAGTTCAAGCACAAGACAAACAGAGATCAAGACTAAACAAAGTTATACATGAGTCATTCTTTAATTGTGATCTTGATCCGACAACTTAACTCAAGACTTGGCTTCTCTCGTAAAATCATATTTTATCAAATCATGCACATTTAACTTAGAGCAAAATGATTTTGAATCATGCATACTTATTTTAGCAAAATGATTTTTAAACATGCCTCTAAAATCTGGACAAAGATAATCGATTATGTACTTATGATAATCGATTATGTTAAGGCAGCCGCAAGACAATCGATTGTGAACCTAATGACAATCGATTGTGTTAAGGTAGTGTCCATCAGATTTTTGAAATCTGCATAACAATCGATTGTGTACCTTATGACAATCGATTGTGTTGAGGCAGTGTTCATAAGATTTTTCAAAGCTACAAAATAATCGATTGTGAACCCTACGACAATCGATTGTGTTGAAGCAGTGACTATCAGATTTTTCAAAGATATAAAATAATCGATTGTGAACCTTATGACAATCGATTGTGTTGAGACAGTGTCTATTATATTTTTCAAAGACTGATAAATAATCGATTGTCCATATAGCATAATCGATTATGTAAATGACCGTTGCCAAAATATTTTCAAACTCCATCAGATAATCGATTATAGGATTTTAGTAATCGATTGTTTGAAGTTAAATCTGAAAAAGATTTTTTGAACGTTGCCAAGTAATCGATTGTATATCTCTGACAATCGATTGTTTTAAGTAAAATCTGGAAATGATTTTTTGAACGTTGCCAGTAATCGATTATATGGCGTAAAATCTGGGAATGATTTTAGGAACGATTGAAAAACAATCGATTGTGCCGAGTAGACAATCGATTGTCACAGTACAAAATCAGTAATTCTTAATTGGCAATTAGGCAACGGTAATGCATGGTTTTGACACTATAAATACATCTTCAAATCAGTCTTACAAACACAACAACTGACAATATTATTGCTAAAGCTTGCATACTCTCTTATTCATCATTTTCTATTCATTACATAAGTTTTTGAGAGCCAAATTATTGACGAAAGTTGTTGCGTTCTTGAGCGTATTTATTTTACTCATATCTACTCTTAAGGAGAGTCTTGTTTTGAGTGCAAAGTGTTTTTATACACTTGAAGGGAAAGTTGTTCCCTTGTATTGTAAGAAGGAACGTTGTGGTTCCTTTGGTTGAAGTCTTGAAGTGTTGTATCTTCGAGCAAAGGTTGTTGAGACTTGTGTGACTCAAGTTCTCAGGTTGTAACGGTTTGTTGAGCACCCGTAAGCTTAACAGTGTTAGTGGAAATCTCGAGAGAGTCTCTCGGGGACTGGACTAGCCACGGGTTGTGGTGAACCAGGATACATCGGTGCGTTCGTTCTTTATTATTTA
The DNA here is from genome assembly GCA_034376525.1 of Nicotiana benthamiana. Classification (NCBI taxonomy): domain Eukaryota; kingdom Viridiplantae; phylum Streptophyta; class Magnoliopsida; order Solanales; family Solanaceae; genus Nicotiana; species Nicotiana benthamiana. The sequence goes on from CM067326.1 coordinate 86,576,584, forward strand.
CTTATCGCACTTAGTTCATTCCTGCAATTTTTAAATTCCGCAAGTTTACGCTATTTTTTATTATAACGCTATTCACCCCCCTCTAGCGTTAAGCGTATTTTTTAACAGTTTCACCGTGGGTGTAATGATTTTCTTGGGTTCCAGGCATCAAATTGTGCGCGGTTCTCAATTTCGAGCATAGTGACTTGAGGTGTTTCATGTGGAGCAATGTTTGGATAGGGGCGCGCAATTTGGGCCAGGCTATATGGAGATATGACCTTGCGGGTAAGATTTGTGTGTTCTATTTCTATGATGTGAGACGAGTTCTCGACATGTGTTGTGATGATACCAGTAAGCTTGAGGTACAACTCTTTCATTTGAGTAAGCTTCATGATGTGAGTATGTTCGGATTTTTTCTTATTAGTGCGCGTAGTGATACAATTTGTGGCTTAGGCCTGTATTTATATGTCATGTCACCATGGTTGTGTGTTTGGTCAGAAGACATCGTTCGGATTATCAATGAATACAAACAGATTCGATTTCAACATGTTTGATAGGTAACTATCGAGGTTCGGTTCAAAAAGTTGCTACGGTAATTGCTAGAGGAGAAATGGCCGCATGAATGGTTGATCTGAGAAATGGTTATGGTTTATTGCGTGTTTCATTTCAAAAGTGTTGGAATGAGACTTTAGTTGATAAGAGTTTTTCTATCGTTATTTGGGTGTTTTGTACAGCTGTTATGAATAGAAGATTATTGTTGTGAGCGTTAGAGTTATGCGGCTAATCACGTAATTGAACCTGAGGTTGCAGGTATGGGTTATTACGGTTGGTTCGGCATTATTCGGAGTATAGATATGAGATTTTGATCTTGTGGATGATTTCTGATGATAGGCTATAATTGCGCATTTTAGTCGCTTATTACACTCAAATTTACTGGACTTAATTGAGTTTGAGCTTTAATCGCTAGTGTTTTGCACTAGTGGTGTGTTTTATGATGTAGGAGCGAATCCGAGCTATGTAGATGTTATAGAATGAATGCAAGTGATTTGGAGCTTTAAAATTTGAATAAATGTTCAAGGAATTAAGCCGGGAGCGTGTTTGGGGGTCAACGGGTGATAGTTAGAGCGAACAAAGAATCCAGTAGGTATATTGCTCACTTTCTTGTAAAATAGATATATATTTTTTCTCAAAACTCCATTTGTGCATCACATGTATGGTCGGAAAGATAACTCAAAGGGCTACAACTTTCATGTTTTACGTTTTTCAAAATTCGAAATGGAATAGGGTGAAATATGCGCGTCAATAGCGCGATCCCGCTCAGGTCGTGCTCGTCAGGCAGAACATTGGGCCACTTGCGCGATCGCACTAGTCAAACCGGGGAAAAGTGTCCTCTTTCACATTGGAGAAGGTATAATTATTTGGGCTCAAACATACTTGGTATATATACATGAAAAAACGGTATTTGAGGGAGGACGTTTTTAGAGGAAAACACAAGCACAGAGCCGCCGTGGAGGCCGGGTTTCATCTTTTCTTCCTCCAAACTTAGTAATTTTTATGTTTTTTGTATGATATGTTGTTTTGCTTCCATGTCTATGTGGAGATAAACTTCACGTTCTAGGGTTGTGGTTCTTTCATTACGATTGTTATTCGGATATTGATTTTGATTTTTTAGTTTATCATATTAGCTTATTTATTTAATCCTACACTTAATTATTCGATTGCTTGATCTCCAATTGAATACAATCTATGAATCTAGAGTTGAACTCGAAAATGGGAATTCTAGGATTGAGTAGAGCAAGTTTTTGAACCTGGGCATCGGGGAACAGATTAGCAGTTAGGATAGACATATACCTAATTACCTTGCTTGGTTAATTTAGAGGAATTATAAATGTGTTCTTGTTGATTCTAACTCCATAAACATATAGCCGTTAGGTTAGCTTGAATAGGCAAGTAAGAACTCAACAGATTCTTGCGAGCAATATTAACCTGTCAACCAATAAACTAGATAAATTAGTTAGTCAATTCAATTGAAGAATACAATAGGAATGTTAAATAGCCCATAACCCTATATCGTTTTCATTACATTGATATCATAAAAATCTGCTCTTCCTCTGTTCAAACTTCATTATTTGTTTTTATTTATTTCGATTAGTTTAGAATCAAATACTTCTAGGTTTAATTCTCGTATAGATAATTAGGATAGTTTAATTTAGTTAATAGTTAATCACAAGTCATCGTGGGATTGACATCCAACTTTTAGTCACTTTATTATTTGACGATCACGTATACTTGCGTGTGCGTTTGCCAGCAACAAGTTTTTGGCGCCATTGCCGGGGACTTAGAAATTAACTATTTTTCTAGATTAGACTTTTACTTTTATCTTTACAAGTTTTTTTCTTTCTCTTTTTGTAAATATTTTATTTTTTATAACTATTTGATTTTTCTCTTAGTGTGTTTCTAGTTCTCTCAGCATGACAGAAGACTTTTTTAGCTTGTCTCTTGGGCTTGTCATAACCTGAACTCCGAGAGGTCTAGATTTGAATATGGGAGTAAAGGTTGGTATTGGGAAGAATATTCACGATTAAGGGAATATGAGAAATGATGTTATCTTCTAACAACGTTGGTAAATGATTGGTCTAAGGAGAAACATGAAGTTGTACATAAAATTAATAATTTTGGCTTAGCTATACATAACTTAGATGCAGATGTACAAAGCTTGATGTGTGTAACGCGCAACAATTTAATAATAAGTTGTGTGAAGCTGAAAAAAGTCTTCTAGACCAAATTGAGGAGCTAAAACGAGAATACCAATCACTAGACCCTGTGTTTCTTGACGATGCCAATATTGAAAAGAGTGCTCTAGAGTTACGTGAGGGAGTATATAACATTACTTTGGGATACTTGAGTGTGTGTAAATATGGGGATGCAAATAGTAGTAAATTTCATGAGTTATGGCGCATTAGACCTTATTCCAATTACTTTTCCACATTGTGTTTAGATAGTAAGATTGTAATCGAGCCATCTGAGCCTATAGGGGGTCAAAGAGTAAGGATGAGAGCGCCTATATTCTTGAATTTGTTGTGCTAAAAAGCAGAAATTACATTCCTCATCTAAAGGCCGAGAAATGCAAAGTGAACAACTTATTACTTGGCCTGGTTATCTTTGTAGCCCACCAAAGGAGCATAGCCGCATACTGGATGCCCTGTTAAGGGTACAATTCATAAGTTCAAGGTGGAGACAAAAATTGGTTCAAGTCATGCAGCGACTTTGAATTAGGAGCTTGTTGGGAGGCAACCCAGCTTTACTGATTTCTTTTATTTTTATTTATTCTTGTTTATTTTATTTTCCATCTTTGTAGCGTTTTTTGTAGTATTATGAGCATAGAAGAAAAGCCACTGGAAGTGTGCAAAAGTGATCCATGTGGTTGAAATAAGTGTGGGGTGACAGCACAAAGGATCGTAACTGGGAGAAGTCTGAGTATCCCATGAGCTGATAATGCTTCGCCCTTTGACCTACTAGGGAGTCTCTTTTACCCTCTTGTTATTTTTAGTGTTCATTGAGGATATTGCACAATTTTAAGTGTGGGGTGAGGAGATCGTTTGAGTGATTTTCTGTGCTATGTTAGCTTAGTTATAGTACTCGTTCTTAGTGTAGTAATTTTTTTAAAAAAATCAAAAAATCAAAAAACAAAGAAAAATAAAAAATTTTGGACTTTTCCCGATGATGGATTTTATGGACATCTTTCATAAGGGATTAAGGTCCAATAAAAAAAATGAAAAAGGGTGAAAAATAGAAAAAATCTAAAAATGTGTCTTTTTTTTTGTTTTAGGTAGCAACAATCACCTATGGTTTTTCTTTGTGCAACGGTTCTTTTCCATGGGATGTAGTTTGAACCAGATAATAATGTTTTTTTTCTTTTAGAGTAGATTAGAATTTAGGGAATAAAAAGAGGAAGAACCTAGGCGCCTTTGAATTGTTTGATAGTAGCATATTTAGGCTTTGGCATGTGTAGTATCTTCCCTACGATTTGAAATTATTGATGACGCCTTGCTTACTTGGATAGCATGTTTTGTGGCGCATATGTCTCGTTTTCTTGCCTTATATTCACTTTGTGCTTAATGCTTATTATCTTGCAGCTCCGTGAATACTTGTATATATTTGAGAGTCGTAATAGAACCGTCCTTAGTGAGTCATGTTCCATGTGTTTATTATAGTCTATGATTGTACATTTGTCTAGAACATACCCGGCATGTGAGTTGAAGCGAAATTTTAGGTGATGTTCACTTTGAAAAATAATTTAAGGCTTTCTTTTATATTTTTGAGCTTAATTACTTATCACAAATAAAATTTATCCATAGTCAACCCTTTTGAGCCTATAGACTTTTATTTGGCACCCACATTACAAGTCTATACCCTTTAATTGTGATCTGAACGCTAAAACAAGTAAGAAGGAACTAAGTGTGGGGTGGCTTTTGAGTGGAACCAATAAAAGAAAGAAAGGTGGACTTATTTTGTAAAATAGTACACCATTAGCAGAAATTGAAAAAAAAGAATAATATGAAGGAAAAAAAATGAATACATTGTTGTCTTGTTCCTGCAAGTGGGTATGAATTAATATAGTGCTCAAAGCAGAAGGGAGCATTTTTGGGGTGATATTGTATGTGAAGGTGAAGTGGATTGAAGAATTTGCGCTTAAAGTTGATTATGTGATGTGATAAAGTACTTAGAAGAGTTAGTCACTACTCCTAAATATATACTACCCGTCTCTTAGCCCACATTACAACTATGAAAAAGACCTAATTGGTTTTAGATCGAGCAAGCCTACATTACTAGAGATTTACATTAATGGCAAGCCTATGGTACCAAGTGCATGCATGTGACTTCGCTTTTGAGAGAGAGAGAGAGAGAGAGTTCTTTGGGGTGTGTATATATATATATATATATATATATATATATATATTAAACTATATTTGATCAGGAGATTTGATTGTGTGGGTTCAACGTATTCTCATGTTCTTGTGGTGAGGACACATGGCTTCATGAGGGACAAGTTATGTTATTAGACTTCTCTACGATGTTGGGTATTAAATCCATGAGTGCATCGTGACATTGAGTTGGTTTTTGAGGCTAGGATTATTGTGAGCATGTTTTCTTTGTTGTAAATAATTTTTAAGAAAAATATAAGTAAAAGGAAATTGTTGCATATGTTAGAGTTTAATTGTTGCTATCAACCATGGTCATTGGTGTACTCTACTCCAAATGTGTTAAGATGTTAAGTCCTCCAAGACACAGTAAAGTGTTGGTTGACTCAAGGACGAGCAACATTTAAGTGTGGGGTAGTGATGATAAGCTATAATTGCATATTTTAGTCTCTTATTACACTCTAATTTACTGCACTTTAATTGAGTTTGAGCTTTAATCGCTAATGTTTTGCACTAATGGTGTGTTTTATGCTTTGTAGGAGTGATTTCGAGCTATATATATGTTATGGAATGAATTCAAGTTATTTGGAGCTTTAACGTTTAAATAAAAGTTCAAGAAATTAAGCGGGGATCGTGTTTGGGGATCAACGGATGATAGTTAGAGCTAACGAAGAATCCAGTAGGTATATTGCGCACTGACTATTAACATATATATAGCTTTTTGCTCCAAAATCTATTTGGACTCCACAATATTTGGTTGGAAATATAACTCAAAGGTCTACAACTTTCCTGTTTTAGGTGTTTCCAAATTCGAAACACAACATGGTGAAATATGCGCGTCAATAGTGCGATCACGCTCAAGTCGCGCTCGTCAGGCAGAACACTGGGCCACTAGCGCGACCACTAGCACGATCGCGCCAGTCAAACCCGGAAAAAATGTCCTTTTTCACATTGGAGAAGGTATAATTATTTGGGCCCAACCCTACTTGGCATATATACATAGGAAATTATTTTGAGGGAGGAGGACGCTTTTGTGAGGGAAATACAAGCACAGAGCCGCCGTGGAGGCTGGGTTTCATCTTTTCTTCCTCAAAACTTAGTAATTTTTATGTTTCTTTATATGATTTGTTGTTTGGCTACCATGTCTATGTGGAGCTAAATTTCACGTTCTAGGTTTGTGGTTCTTTCATGACTATTGTTATTCGGACATTGATATTGATTTCTTAGTTTATCATATTAGTTTATTTATTCAATCCTGCACTTAATTATTCGAATGCTTGATAACCAATTGAATACTATCTACGAATCTAGAGTTGAACTCGAAAGTGGGAATTCTAGATTGCATATAGAATTGAGTAGAGAAAGTTCTTGAACGTGGGCATCGGGAAACGGATTAGCGATTAGGATTGACATATACCTAATTGCCTTTCTTGGTTGATTTATGCGTTCTTGTTGATTCTAACTCCATACACATATAGGCGTTAGGTTAGCTTGAATAGGCGTGTAAAAACTCAACAGATTCTTACGAGCAATATTAACCCTGTCAACTAATAAACTAGATAAATTAGTTAGTCAATTTAATTGAATAATACAATAGGAATGTTAGATAGCCCATAACCCAAGATCATTTCATTACATTGATATCATAAAAATTTGCTCTTCCATTGTTCAAAGGTCATTATTTGTTTTTATTTATTTTAATTAGTTTAAAATCAAATACTTCTAGGTTTAATTCTCGTATAAATAATTAGAATAGTCTAATTTAGTTAATAGTTATTCACAAGTCCTCGTAGGATCGACATCCGACTTTTAGTCACTTTATTACTTGACGATCGCGTATACTTGCGTGTGCGTTTGGCCGCAACAATTTCGATAGTGGAAATGTGGTTATATGGTTTATGGGTTGGCATGGATTATGAAATTTCAGTTATACTGTGTAACCGAACCTATATGACATAGGATGACGTGAGATCACCCCCGGGTATAGGCATGGTAAAGTTATTCAGCTATTGGTTGGCTTCTAGGACAACTCTAGGTACGTTCGAGGACGAACGTGTGTTTAAGTGGGGGAGGATGTAACGACCCGACCGGTCGTTTTGAGATTTTACACTTTGATCGCCAGTTCTCGGGCATGACTTGTCTCGTGTAATATATTATGACTGATATAGATCGTTGGTTATGATTTTAGGAAAATCAGAATGAATTTGAAATAACAGTTTCAGTTGAAAGCTTGGAATTTGAAAGGTTTGACCAAGAGTTGACTTATTTATATATGAGCTCGGATCGGAATTTGTATGATTTGTTTAGCTTCGGTAGGTGATTTATGACTTAGGAGTGTGATTGGAATTGATTTTGGAGGTCCGATGTGGAATTTGGCTTGAATTGGTGAAGTTAGTAATTTGGCGAATTCCGGTTGGTAGGTGAGATTTTGATCCGAGAGTAAAAATAGAGTTCCGAGAGTTTCAGTAGCTTCTTTATTTCATTTGGGAGGTGTGTGCAAAATTTCAGATCATTTGAACATCATTTAGTTGAGTTTTTTATCGAAAAAGTATTTCGGAAGGTATTAGAAAACTTAGGCTTGAATTCGATGAGTTTTGGGCAATTCGATGTTGTTTGGGGTGTTTTGATGATTGGAACAAGTTTAAATGATATTGTGAGATATGTCGGCATGATTGGTTGAGGCTCGGGTGAGTTTCGGGTGGTCAAACAGACCTTTTCAGACTTGGAGAATTGCAGAAATTTCTGCTGGTGTTCAGCTCAGATGTTCTTCTATACGATCGGGTGGTTATGAATGCGATCGAATAGGGATATTTGGGGCAGCATGATTTTGTTCTACGCAATTGCATATAAAGCATTGTGATTGCATAGCCTTATGTGGTGTGCCTTTGCGATCGCGCAAGCATGTGTGCAATCGCAGTGAGTTAAAGGGGTTGAGCATTTCATTCGCAGGGTGCAAACTGCGATCGCATAGAGTAATTTTGGGGGAGCTGAGTTTATGCATCGCGATCGCCTGGTTTTATGTGTGATCGCAAAGAAGAAATTTAATAGTTGGGAAGAATGTTTAAAAGGCGCTATTCCGTGATTTGAGGCTAAGAACCTCCATTTTTGGGCGACTTTGAAGCTTGGGAGAGCTATTCGAGGAGAGGATTCAAGGGGAATCGATTAGAGATACGATTTTTGAACTTAAAACTCGTTTTTATTGTGAAATCTACCTAGAAATTCATGGAAATTAAGCTTTAAATTGAAGATCTAGGGCTTGAGAAATAGGATTTTTAAATTGGAATTTGACGGATCATTTGAGGTTTGATTTTAGAACTTTTTGCATGTATGAACTCATGGGAGGATAAGGAACTCGTAGATGTGAAAATTTCTGAGTTTTGAGAAGTGGGCTTGGGGCTCGGGTTTTTGTAATTTCAGGATTTGTGCCCGTAATTGATTGCTTTCGCTGGGGTTTTTTTCCCTTAGCATGTTGTGACATATTCGTGTTGATTTTTGGTAGACTCGACATGCATGGAGGCCGATTAGAGGGACAAAGGTTTCGTGAGCAAGAGATTTTACTGGTTCGAGGTGAGTAATGATTGTAAGTGATATCCTAAGGGTTTGAGACCCCGGATTGCACATCGTAGTGCTATATTGAGGTGAGGCACGCGCTAGATGGTGAGCATGAGGTTGTTTACTATTGGGGATTGTGACTTGGTCCATCCCGATTGATGATTATACTGCATATTTGAATTAAGCTTATTTGTTATCATCATGATTTGGGCTGATTGTCATATTTGGGCTTCGTGCCAATTATTTGAACCCTTTGGGGGTTTTTATCACTATTTCCTCTCTATTTTGATTTATTACTTGAACCCAATCCTGCTGATATCTACTGTTTTACAATCTCAACCACTTTACTTAGATTTGAAACTTAAATGATATTTCTAAATGATGTTTTGGGTTGAGAACTACTGTTTTACGAATGGCCGAGGGGCTATATGATTTTCGAACTTAGTGAGGCTCAGGGCCATATGTGAGGATATGCTGAGTGATATGAGGTCGAGGGCCTGAGATACATTTATATGCCACAAGGTGGCTTGAGTGATGACAGGCTGAGTGCCGAGTGATGATGCCATGAGGTGGCTTGATATAGCGCTTGGGCCGTAAGGGGCCCCTTCGGAGTCTGACACCTATAGTGAGCGCGGGTACCCATTATTATAAGAGTGAGCCCGAGGGGCTCTTATGAGTGATTGTGAGGTAGCCCAAGGGGCTGATATTATTCTGAGAGTGAGCCCGAGGGGCTGATATGAGTGATTTTGAGGTAGTCCGAGGGGCTAATACTATTCTGAGAGTGAGCCCGAGGGGCTTATACGAGTGATTGTGCGGTAGCTCAAGGGGCTGGTACTGTTCTGAGGTAGCCCGAGGTGTTGGTACTGTTCAAAGATACTGCCCGAGGGGCGAACTTTTATGTGTTCATCTTCTATATTTACATGTCATTTTATCTATCATACTATGGTATTTGTGCCCTCGGGGCGGCTTTGTGTAATTGTTTGAGAAAGACATTTTCAAAAGAGGTTTGAAGTGAGCTAAGATATTTCTAAATATATCACAACTTCACTGTTTTTCTTAAAGGGTTTTACATTGCTTTTATACAGCATGTCATTTTGCTTTACGTGATTTCTTGCTTCTCAGTTGTTATTTATCTTTATTACTCACTAGGTTGGAGTACTCACTTTACTCCCTGCACCTCGTGTGCAGATGCAGGTATTTATTCACCCACAAGCGGGTTTGGCTAATTGGAGGCAGAGCAATAGGAGTTTAGCAAGGGGGCTGCCAACGTTCACAACACCGCTTCTCTCTCTCTCTCTCTCTCTTGTTCATTATTCATGTTCAGTGTATTTTTAGACCTTGTAATCGTATCACTCTATAATAGATGCTCGTGACTTATAACACCCCAATTAGGGATGTGTTGGGTCGTACTTCCGCTAGTTAATATCATTAAATCACATTTAAACTGCTTAAAAGAGGTGTTCTGTAATGGTCCGGCTGGCCTTTTCTTCATGAGAGGCGCCATCACGATCAGGTATGGGTTTAGGGTTATGACATCCGAGGGCTCGAGTGAGTTTTGGATAGACCTCGGAATGACACTAGACGTAGGAAAACTACTGGTGTGTTGCAGGCTTGAAGGCTTCGCAATTGCGAAAAAGGTTGGGCAGGGTGACCTTCGCATTTGCGAGGCTCAAGGTCGCAAATGCGACCATAGCAGGTCCGCAATTGCGAATACTTGTTTTTATTTGCGAAGGAAGCAGTGGCTGGCCTAACTTTGCATTTGCGAAGCCTGGGCCGCAATTACGAGTTCGCATTTTCGAAACTGGCATCACAAATGCGATATCTGTACCTGTACAAATTATAACTTAGCCAAAATTAAGCTCTCTTGGGCAATTTTCCAAAGAAAAGCTCTTCTCCAAATCAATTGTAAGTCGTTTCTAACTCATTTTCTTCAATCTATGACATCTTTCACAGGATTTCAATTCAAAATCAAGGGTTTTCATGGGGAAATTGGGTGTTTTTGGGTAGAACTTAGGATTTTCAAATTTTGGGAATTTGAACCTCGATTTCAGGTTCAATTTCAAAGTAAATTATCTATTTGAGTTCGTGAAGGAATGGGTGATCGGTTTTTGTTCGAATCTCGAGTTTTGACGATGTGGGCATGGGGCCAATTTTTGACTTTTTGGGAAAATCATTAAAAATCCCTATTTTCATGCATGAATTGATTTATTTAGCATTTATTAATATCATTAAGTGAACTGTAGGTAGATACAAGTGAATTGGGAGTGGAATCGACGGGTAAAGAGGTAGTTGAGGATTGCATTGTGTTCATGGCATTGAGGTAAGTGTTTGGTCTAACCTTAGCTTGAGGGGGTAGCAGTTTGGTCTTATTTGGTATGTGTAAATTGTTGAGTACGACGTATAGGTGTGGTGAGTATCTATACGTCGGTGTCAAGCATACCCGTGAGTCTTATACTATGATTAATGTGACTCCGTTTTATATTGTCCATGATTAATATGATGATTTCTAAAGTTTAACAAGGCTTAAGAAAGTATTCGTGGTAATTGAACATTTTAGAGCATTGGCTCAAGTTGAGATTTGTGTTTAGAAGAGATTGTGGAAAATAAAAGAGGTTTATGATATTGTTTTCTTTACTAGGATATAATTGTAATTGATATTTGTTGACAACTAATTTTTCACTATATATTTTCAATATACAAAATATTTTCAAAATAGCATATGTATGCATATATAAGCATGCCCAAATATTTTATTTTTTTCCTCAATTTTTAAAAGAGTTTAAATCAATTTATTGCCCTATTTTATTCGAAAAAATCCAATAATTATTTTCAAAATTATCATTTTTGGTGATTCATTTATTGGACCCTCATACTTGTACTAAAATATAGCTAAGATAAGTTTTGCATATTTTTACAATGTTATTTAGTATTTTGAAAGCTAAATTGCATATAATTGGAATATTAACCTCTATTAAGGTTTAATTGTGTTTATAAGTATAAAATTGACTACAAAATTTTAGTTTGATAATTACATATTATTAATCATTTTAATACCTTTTATTTATTTTCAGAAATATTTTTACTATTTTTTTATAAAATAAACAAGGGGAAAGTGGCTATTTAAATGTTAGCCCTATTTATTTCAATTTTAGCCTATTTGAGCCTGATTTGAACCCTAATCTTTTAACCCAATTATCCAGCCCAAATCCTAAGCTACCCGGCCCACGACCCAATTAATCAACCTGCCCGAATCCCCTTACCTATCTATTCAATCCAAACCGTTGATCTAAATGATCAACGGCCACCATTAAACCTTTCTTTTTTAATTTCCAATCACCCCCTAAACCTAATCATTTCTCACCATCTGGGGTTCTTTTGAAACCCTAACATTCGAGGTTCTTCCGATTCTATTAGATCCATTTTAAATCCGTGTTTACTCTGAACTCCTAATTATTTTCTCAAGGTTTCTTTCAAAACTTTACCTTTAGAACCTTTGTCTTTTATGATTTAGGGTTTGTTCAATTATTTCAAAGATTTTCTGATTTTTAACATGTTCTAATGTGTTTCTTTATGTCATTCTTCCACTGTGTTTCTTTATCTTGTTCTTCTACTATATATCTTTATGTTGTCCTTCTAACTAAAGTGTGCATGTTGAAGGTCTTAGTTCCTTTTTGAGATTTTCTGAATTTATTTTGTTAGTATTATTTTTTTTTATCTCTATACTCGGTTGATGGTGAAAACCCTAAAAATTGGAGGTTCACTCGAGTTCTCAGATTAATTGCTATGTGTTTTACTTGTTCATCATACTCTGAATTCGACTGGTTTTAAACCCTAATTTGCTTTAGACCTATTCGAGTTTCTAAAGTTGCTTCATCTATTGCTCGATTGTAATTGATTCTTTCCCTGTTTTATTGATTCCCTGTTTCTTGGGTTGATTTGAAAATTTTCCTTTAGACTTTCGATTCTCTTGTCTCTAACTTGGTTAATTCATAGGAACCTATGTTACTCTGCGTAAGTCAGTGCTTATGAAGTGCTTGGCTCTTTGATTTGCTAATTCTCGATTATGTTACTTTACTTTGTTGCACTTCATAAGCACTGACTTACGCAGAGTAACATAGGTTCCTATGAATTAACCAAGTTAGAGACAAGAGAATCGAAAGTCTAAAGGAAAATTTTCAAATCAACCCAAGAAACAGGGAATCAATAAAACAGGGAAAGAATCAATTACAATCGAGCAATAGATGAAGCAACTTTAGAAACTCGAATAGGTCTAAAGCAAATTAGGATTTCCTTAATTAAACCCCTATGTACTTGCCCCTAAGGGCCTATTCTATACATGGTGTTCTACTTGATTTCTATCCTTATATCATTTCTGACCATTACCGTTTGAATTTAACTCCTTATTTAAAGGAAGTCTTATACTGATTTGATTTTAATTGGTACATAGTTCCATAATTGCTACTAAACTATGATTCTTGCCTTATTTTCCACCTGTTTTCAAAGTATAAATACCTTGCTGTTTCATTAACACAAGGACACACAAACACCCCTAGTTTTTGAACTCACACTCACATTCACACTCAAAAATATTATTTCTTGATACTTGTATATTGGCCTGCCTTCAAAGTCCTGTTACATGCTTTTACTATATTTTGCTTTGTTGAACTGGTATATTCTGATTAAGATTCCAACATCACAACAATGTGTTTACTTAATTCTTTTCCCTTTTTTTCTGCCTACTGCTAGTGTTTAGTTCAGTATTTATTTTAGCATGCTGTAATTTCTTGCGAAGGGTAGAGGCCGAGATCGTGCTAGACCCTGAGGTAGAGGCAGAGCTCCGCATAGAACTTGAGCAGTAGCACTAGTGGCAGCGCCTCAGGTTGAGTTTGATGACGAGCTTCCAACCCAGATAGTTCTAGCAGGACCAGCTCAGATCCCATAGGGGTTCATCGCCACCCTGGTACTTTAGGATGCTCTGGTCCTTCTAGTGGGCCTTATGGAGAGTATTGCCCGGGCAAGCTTATTTCTTATAGACCCAGCCGTCTCTCAAGCTATAGAAGGATCCTAGACTCCTACTACTCACACTCTGGAGAATATGGCTCACCAGTTTCGGACTCTAGCAGGTCACCCAGTTAGGGTTTTAGCCGGGTATTGTGGCACAGACTGGAGAGGGGCCAAATATGTCTGCTGATGACTTGTGGAGATTGGATAGGTTCACCAATCTTTTCACTTCTACTTTTGGTGGTACATCCTCTGAGGATCCCTAGGATTATTTGGACAGCTGTCATGAGGTCTTACAGAACATAGGGATAGTGGAGACCAATAGGGTTGACTTTGCTGCTTTTCATCTATCTGGATTTGCCAAGACCTGGTGGAGAGATTATTGTTTGGCTAGACCAGCTGGGTTACTAGCTTTGACTTGGGATCAGTTCTCTCAGCTATTTCTAGAGAAGTTTCTTCCTATCACTCATAGGGAGAATTATTGGAGGTAGTATGAGCATCTCCAGCAGGGTTCTATGACTGGCACTCAATATGAGACCAGATTTATTGACTTGGCTTGTCATGCTTTTCTTATACTTCCCACTAAGAGAGAGAGACTGAGGAAATTCATTTAGTTACTCGTTCAACCTATTCTATTGCAGATGGCTAAAAAGACGGGGATCGAGATTTCTTATCAGGATGCAACCAATGTGCCCAAGATAGTTGAGATGGTTCTGTCGTAGGGAGGTGGTCAGGGGTCTAACAAGAGGCCTCATCATTTGAGCAAGTTCAGTGGTGCCTTGTTGGAAGCAGAGATTCTTTTAGTAGGGGCCATCCTTCCAGGCCGTTTCATTAAGCACTTTAAGCTTCTCACAATGCTCTAGGTGGTAGTGGTTCTCATATGCAGTATTCTGATCAGCAGTCCTACAGTGCACTACTAACACCTATCAGTGCACCGAACCGTTCCAGAGTTTTTAGGGTGGTCACTCAAGCCATCTGGGATAATAGCCTCAGAAATCGAGGGCTTGTTATTCGTGTTGTAATACGAGGCATATTGCTAGATTTTTCCCACGAGCATCGTGCAGATCTCAACATCAGGGTTCTCGTGTCATGGTTGAGGCACCGAGTATTCCATCGCCCACTCATCCAGATAGAGGTGGGGGTAGAGGTGGAGGCAGAGGTAGAGGTATTAGAGGTGGAGACCAGGCAGTAGGAAGTCATCCTAGCGATGAAGCTCAAATAGAGAGGACCATCCCCGGTGTTATGCTCTTCAAGCCAGGCTTGAGGCTTAGGACTCCAATGCAGTTATCAGAGGTACTTTTCTTATTTTTTGTGGGGATACTTCAGTGCTATTTTATCTAGGGTCTACATACTCTTATGTGTCATCTTATTTTGCACTGTATTTGAGCATACCTAGTGATTCTCTGAGTGCTTATGTATATGTGTCTACACCGATGGGTGACTCAATTATGGTAGATCATGTCCATCGTTCTTGTCTGGGTGCGATTGGGGGTCTTGAGACCCGAGTAGACTTGCTACTTTTGGATATGGTTAATTTTAATGTCATATTAGGGATGGACCGGTTATTACCTTACCACGCTATCTTGGATTGTCATGCTAAGACTGTGACGTTAGCCTTGAAGGGGTTGCCTCATTTTGAGTGCAGAAGGACTCCTGGTCTTTCCACCTATAGGGTTTTCTTATATATGAAGTCTCGGTGCATGGTTGATAAGGGGTGTTTGGCCTATTTAGCATATATTCGTGACTCTAGTGCCGAGGTTCCTTTTATGGATTTTGTGCCTGTTGTTCGTGAGTTTCCTAAGGTATTTCCTTCAGACCTGTCGGGTATGCTACTCGATAGGGATATTGACTTTTTCATTAATCTGGATCTGAGCTCTCAGATTATTTCTATCCCGTCGTATCGTATGGCCCCGCCTGAGTTGAAAAATCGAAGGAGCAATTGCAAGACTTACTTGGGTTGCACCTGTATTGTTTGTTAAGAAGAAGGATGGATCGATGAGGATATGTATAGACTACCGGCGGTTGAACAAGGTTACAATCAAGAATAAAAGTATCCATTGCCAAGAAGTGATAATTTGTTTGGTCAGCTTCAGGGTGCCAAGGTATTCTCGAAGATAGACTTGTGGTCTTGCTACCATCAGTTGAGGATTAGGGCATCTTATGTCCCTAAGACAACTTTCCACACTCGATACGGGCATTATGTGTTCTTAGTGATATCATTCGGGTTGACAAATGCCCCAGCAACTTTCATGGATTTGATTACCGACTCTTCAAGCCTTACTTGGATTCATTTGTGATAATCTTCATTGATAATATTGTTATCTATTCCTGTAGTCGGAAGGAGCATGAGCAACATCTAAAGTTGTTCTTCAGACTTTGAGAGATACTCGGTTGTATGCTAAGCTTTTGAAGTGCGAGTTTTGGTTGGGATTACTTGATTTCCGGGGTACGTTATATTAGCAAAGGGTATTCAAGTAAATCTGAAGAAGATAGAGGCAGTCAAGGATGTTCCTAGACCCACAATAGCTACAGAGATCCAAAGTGTCATGGGTTTGACGGGCTGACTAAGTCAGCGCATTTCATTCCTGTGGTGGTTTCCTATTCTTCTGAGCGGTTGGCAGAGATCTATATTTGGGAGATTGTTCATCTTTATGGTGTGCCTATGTCTACCATTTCTGACAAAGGTACGCAGTTTACCTCATAATTTTGGAGCGCAGTTCAACGTGATTTGGGCACATTGGTCGAGTTGAGTAGAACATGTCATCCTCAGACAAACAGACAGTTCGAGCGTACCATTTAGATTTTGGAGGATATGCTCCGAGCTTGTGTCATTGACTTTGGAGGCTCGTAGGATCAGTTCTTGACTTTAGTGGAGTTCTCCTACAACAACAGTTAGCAGTCGAGCATCCAGATGGCTCCCTATGAGTTTTTATATGGTAGACGGTATCGGTCGCCGGTTAGGTAGTTTGAGCTGGGAGAGGCTCGACTATTGGGTACAAATCTAGTGCAGGATGCCTTGGACAAGGTGAAGATCATTTAGGATAAGCTTCGTACAGCTCAATCCAGGAAAAAGAGCTATGTCGACCGCAAGGTTCGTGATGCGACATTCATGGTTGGTGAGCGGGTGTTGCTTCGGGTGTTGCCTATGAAAGGCGTGATGAGAACTGGAAAGAAGGGCAAGCTAAGCCCTAGGTCCATTGGCCCATTTGAGATTCTTGATCGAGTGGGATATGAGGCTTACAGACTTGCATTGCCGCCAAGTTTATCATCCGTGCATCAAGTATTTCATGTGTCAATGCTTTTGAAGTATCATGGCGATCCAGTCCAAGTGTTAGACTTCAACACTGTCCAGTTGGACAAGGAATTGTCCTATGAGGAGGAGCCGCTAGCTATTTTAGACCGGCATGTTCCTCAGTTGAGATCAAAGCGTTTCCCTTCTATTCATGTTCAGTGGAGTGGTTAGCCTACCAAGGCAGCTACCTGGGAGTCCGAGTCCGATATACAGAGCCGATATCCCCATCTTTTTTCTAACTCATGTACTTTTCTTATGTCCGTTGGAGGACGAACATTTGTTTTAGAGGTGGAGAATGTGATGATCCAAAAGGTCAATACTTGTTTTGAAAGTTAATTCTATTTTTCGAGGCCTTAAAAACCTTTTTTTTTCTTACCTCAATTTGCGTACGCAGTCTAAGTGCATTTCCAAAAAGATTTTTATGTGGAACGCAGTAAAATAAGGAAAATTAAGTTTTAAAATTATTTAAAGTTGACTTTGGTCAACATTCTTAGTAAACACACTCTAACTGTGATCCGGCTTTCTCGTAGGGTCCGTAGTAAAATATGGGACTTAGGCGTATGCTCGGAACCGAATTCCGAGGTCCCAAGCTCAAGATATGAATTTTTGAATTAAATTATTAAACTGAAATTATAAGAGTTTTTGAAAATTTAAAAAGGTTTGAAATTGATAATATCGGGGCCATAATTGGTTACGGTGCCTAGTACAGGTTTTATATAACAATTAAGTTGAATCTATGAAGTTTGGTAAGAATCAGAGTTCGTTCAGTATAAACTGAACCTTTATTTGAGAAAATTTATGAATCTGGGGTTTAATTCATAGTTGTTGATGTTATTTTGATGATTTCATCCCATGAGCTAGTCCGTATAATGTTTTTGGACTTGCGTGTATGTTTGGTTTTTAGCCCCGGGGGCTCAAGTGAGCTTTGGATAGGTCATCGAGTGAAATTGGACATAGAAAAACTGTTTGTGTTTTGTAGATTTGCGGGCTTGGCAATTGAGAAGCCTGGCTTGCAAGTGCGAGCTCGTATTTACGAAGAAAGAATCACAATTGCGAAAAGGTCTAGGCAGGGTGACCTTTGCATTTGCGAGACTCAAAGTCGCAAATGCAACCACAGCAGGACTGCAATTGCGAACACTTGTTCACATTTGCAAAGAAAGCAAGAGCTGGCCTAACTTCACACTTGCAAAGCCTGGGCGCATTTGGAAACCTGGCATCAGAAATGTGATATCTGCACCTGTTCAAATTATAATTGAGCCAAAATTTCTTCATTTTTCAAACGCTCTCAAACCCAAAGCTCTCTTGGACGATTTTCCAAAGAAAAGATCTTCTCTACATTAATTGTAAATTATTCCTAGCTCATTTTCTTCAATCTATGACATCTTTTCTCAAGACTTCAATTCAAACCCAAGGGTTTTCAGGGGGAAATTGGGTGTTTTTGGGTAGAACTTAGGATCTTCAAATTTTAGGGATTTAGACCTCGATTTGAGGTCCGATTTCAAAATAAATTATATATTTGAATTCGTGGGAGAATGGGTGATGAGGTTTTAGTTCGAACCTCGGGTTTTGACCAGCAGGCCCTGGATCAATTTTTGACTTTTTGGAAAAATTATTAAAACTATATTCATTAGAATTAATTCATTTAGCATTGAGTAATATCATTAAGTAAATTGTTGCAAGATACCAACGAATTGGGAGTGGAACCGAGGGGTAAAGAGGTAGTGGAGGCTTGAATTGTGTTTGTGGCATCAAGGTAAGTGTTTGGTCTAACCTTAGCTTAAGGGAATAGGAGTTTATTCTTATTTGTTGTGTGTTAATTGTTGAGTACGATAAATAGGTGTGGTGACGAGTATCTATACGTCGGTGTCAAGCATGCTCGTGAATCTTATACTATTGCATGCTTTTACCTTCCCCAGTCCTATCAGTCTCATAGGAAATTGGGACCAGTAATCTTATAAGGGAGGGGAGACTGGCTTTTCAAAGTTTTAAAAGGACAAAAGTCTAGTGCGACAAATGAAAACACATAAAATAGTAAAAGGGGAAACACATAGCAGTTAAAGGCTCAGATATGCCTCCTCATTCAAAGTAGCAAATCGTTTGGCATGGTTTACAAGTAATGGCTAGGTCTTTAATTCAAAATTAAATGTTAAGGCAGGCTAGTTTATCACATATTTCTCAGATAAAAAGTCTGAATTAGGCCTACCCCTGGTTGTAGTTATCAAAGACTTATGCAATTAATTAATTAATTACCTAATGGCTTACCTAGATGAGACATATAGGCATGATATCCAACAATGTGGAAGTGTACTAGTTTTAAAGAAGGTTTACTAATTATAAAAGCATAAAATTTGAGGATACTAGATGACATTATTACTGATTTTTAGGCTTGATTCAGATTCAGTCGATTATCTTTATAGACATACTTTTTAGGCGTGAGTGATTTTCGATGCATTTATCGAAGTGCGAGAGTCCTATAGGCATGGTGTCTATAATTCAGATTTTTTTAATTTTAAACTTATAAATCATTTGCCTAATGATGGATGTAAATGCATAATTGAAAAAGTCCTATAGGCAAGTTATCTATATGATGCAAGGATTCAAAAACCAATAGTCATGGTTTTCTATATGCAGAAGTGAGAAACTGATAGGCAGGATTTCTAATGCATAGCTTATAGGCAGGGTTTCTAATATAGTAATGGAACAACTTATTGGCATGATTTCTACATAAAATGCATAACTTATAGGCATGATTACTAATGCAGTAGCGAAACAACTTCTAGGCAGGATTTCTAATGCAGTAGTGAAACAACTTATAAGCAGGATTTCTACATGAAATACAAAACTCATAGGCAGAATGAGATTGGAAGGAGTGAATCAACTTATACGGAGGATTTCTACATGAAATGCATAACTCATAGGCAGAATGAGATTGGCAGGAATAAGTGCCTAAGAACATGATGTCTACCCACATGCATACATGAGTGACCCTTCCCCTTTTCACTATATACCCAATGAGTTATTACAGTTTATTGTAGACCAGAACTAAAACTACATCAGAAATAAAACTAGAACCAAGGAGCCTAATTCAGACTCAAGGTCTAAAATATGAGGTGAACCAACTCCAAAGATCAGGATTTCCAAAGCCTTTCTCTTGTTTGGGATGTACCAAAGTTCCCAAGAGCCTCAACTAGACTCCGGGCAGTGCTCACAACCCAAATACATTGCAGAATTAGATTATAGTGCAGCGTAGAAGGGTCAGCCCTCAAATGTCCAAGTTCAGAGGGAACTCAAGGTCCCAAAGTAGGCATAACTTAGAGTCTAAGAATAAGTGTAAGTGCATAGAGGGAGTTATGATACACTAATGGTCATGCCCAACAATTAAGAATGTTGGCACACCCCTGACCAGCCTATTAGCCAAATTTTAGGAGTTAGGATCCATTGAGGATCAGGTTCAGACATAAGCAACAATTTGATTATCTTTTCCAAAGTAACACAAGAAGGGTAAATACACAGGAGTTTTTTAAGGAAAAATCCAATGGTACACAGTTTGTAAAAAAAGGAAAGGGAATCAATCAAACAACCAGTAAAATCAAAATTACAAGCTTAACTCGGATGGACCAAGTCAGGAATTGGTAAAGCGGATTCAATTAGGGAAAATCAGCATCAATCAATCGAACCCCATTAGAGGATTTCAGAATCAATTAATTAGTTGGTAAAACCTTTTGAATAAGAGTTCTCACATATAAAGCACACAAATATATGAATCAAGAAAAGACTGTCATGCTAATTAGAAAATACGGGCATGGAAAAAAGTTAAAGAGTTACAACAAACAGATTCAAATTCAGTTCATAAACTCAGAATGAGTCTAATAGTCTGGGATTCCAAAGTAGAACCCTAACTCAAACACAAAGTCAAACTTGCCAAAAGAAAACCCCAAATCCTAGGGTTTCAACTCGAATCACATAAATATACAAGAAGGCAAGCCATCAATAAAGGCTCAGAAGTCTCTTTCAGAGACTTACGAGAAGCAAACACACATGATAACAGGTTTGAAGCAACACAGTGAAAGAGTTGTTTTAAGAGCATAAAGAACATGTTTAAGAAAAGTTCGGGACTTAAACAAATTCAGAAAGGAGAAGAGGTAATACAAACTTAATAAAAGTAGATGAAACATGTTTGGCAAGAACTCCAACAAAATCCAGTAAAGCAAACTAAATTAAAGAACTTGGCAGGAGACACATACAATAGAATAATATTGGAAACAATAGCAAAGAACATGTAGGAAACTATAGCAGAGATTAGCATGTGAGCTTAGTCTAGAGGCACAGTAGAATACAAAGAACATGAGTATCATGTATAGTAGAAAAAAGAGCAGAAGAACAACACATGCGTGGTAAAAAAAACATGATCATAATATATGCAAACACACATAAAGAAAAGAGAAGGAAAATTAAAAGATGTTTTGAAAACATTTCAGAAACCCTAATTCAAAGACAAAAGATTTTAAAAAGAAAATCTTGGGGAAAACACTTTAAAAGTCAAGTAAAGCACAAATACAACACAGATCTAAGAAAAATAAATAGAGAAAAAAAATCTCGAATAGCTTAGGGTTTTGGAGAAACCTAAAAAATGAGAAAGGCTTGGAAAAGTCAAATCCTGGGGTCAGATGAGTGAGAATCAGGCTCCTGAGGCTTGAATATGCCGAAGCAAAGGCTGGAGAGGCCATAGGATCATAGATCTAAGAAAATATGAAAGAGAACCATCGAGGTCAGGCTTCAAAACCTCGAACAACCAAGGTCTAATGGTGGAGGGGGTGTGTATAGGTCATCCATGGCCTGAGAAGCCACTGATTCCGGTGAAAGGTGGTTGAAAATGGGTGGAAGAAGTCTAGAGTTCCGAAGAGCCTTGAGAGAGTCTTCAGAGATGAAGGGATTTCGAAGGCGGCTGAGAGATGGAAATAAGGGAATTAGAGTAGTCGTTTGGGGCTTAATTATGGAAGGGTAAATAATAGTTGTTGATTTGAATGATCAACGGCTTAGATTTAAGAGAGTAGGTGGGCATCGGGTTGGGTCATTTGAATTGGGTTATGGGTTGGATCAAAATATGAAATTGGGAAAATCTTATTAGGGGTTAGGATTGGATCAATTTAAGGGCTAAAATTGAAATAAAAATAGGTTGTAATTAAAATGAAACAGGGCTAATTGTTAAATAGCCAGTTTTCCCTTTTATTTTATAAAAGATAGTAAAAATAATTTTTAAAAACGAATTAAAATTACTAAGCTAGTTAGTATTATTAAAAATACTGGAATCAATTTTACAATTATAAAATGTTATTAACCTTAAAATGGGCTAAAATTGCAATTATATGCAATTTAGCTTTAAAAATGTCAAATATATTTGTAAAAAAAATTACCTTATCTATATTTTGGTATAAATCTTGGAATAAAATAAATTATTCACCAAAACTTACCTTAAATATATTTGTCTCTCTTTACCCGCGAAGGATGAAAGAGTTGTCGGGTAAAGATATGATGGCCAATTTTGATCGAGCGAAAATGGTTTCAAGGACTTGACCATGCTCTGGCTTCTGAGCTACCTACATATCCCTGGTCTTACAGGAATCAGGCCGTATGTAGTTCAGGATCCGTCGGCGGAGTATGCCGAGGCAGATCTTTCAAGAACGGATGCGATATTTCGGTTGGGGTGGATGGTTATAGTCTAGTAGGGCTTCAGGAACCGGAGTGGGATCGCTCATGCTGAGACGGCCATTGTTAGCCGGTTTACTTGCAAATGAGCAATACGAACATATATAGTGCATAAATTTAAACGTGATGAAAGTTCACGTTGGACCATGAATGTTGTCTTTGGACAATTAGGATGACGTCCTTAGACCATGATGTCCTAGGCCATGAAGCGTATAATAAAGGATTCTCAGGTGAATAAATGATACTCTTGGGCTATGAGAATGATGCCTCTAAGCGATGATGCCTTTGAATAATGATATGCAAGAGACAAAGGAGTCATCAGGCAATGGCATGGCATTCTCGAGCTATGAAGATGGGGCCTCCGAACAATGATACCCTTGAATAATTTGGCAATCCTTTAGCCCATGAAATTCAAAAGGTGGCGATCTTTCAGCCCATGAGAGCATAAATAAAGGTGGTGATCATTCAGCCATGCAAGGTTTAAATGAAAATAGCAATATTTCACCCGATACAGGATCTAAATGAAGTGGCGATATTTCAGCCAATGCAAGACGAAAATAAAAATGGCGATATTTCAGTTGTGCATGCAGGATTTAAATAAAGTGGTGATATTTCAGCCAATGCAAGACATAAATAAAAATGGCGATATTTCAGTCGTGCAAGAAAGAAATAAAGTGGCGATATTTCAGCCATGCGGATGGGGGTAGAGCTTAACCTCGGAAGGCAGAAAGGTAGCCTTATACAATGTAGAAATGAAAATGGAGACAAAGCTTAGTCTCAGAAGGCAGAAAGTTAGCCTTATGCAATGTAGAAATATGCAGATGGAGGTAGAGCTTAATCTTGGAAGGCAGAAAGGTAGCCTTATGCAATGCAGAAAAATACAAATGGAGACAGAGCTTAGTCTCGGAAGGCAAAAAGGTAGCCTTATGCAATACCGAAAAATGAAAATGGAGAGAGAGCTTAGTCTTGGAGAGTAGAATAGTAGCCCTATGCAATGCAGGAAATGCAAATGAAGGTAGAGCTTAACCTCGGAAGGCAGAATAGTAGCCTTCTACAATGCAGGAAATGCAGATGGAGGTAGAGCTTAACCTCGGAAAGCAGCATAGTAGCCTTATGAAATGCAAAAAATGCAGATGGGGGTAGTGTTTAACCTCATAAGGCAAAATAGTAGCCCTATGCAATGCAGAAAATGTGAACAGTAGTAAAATTCTTAGTTGATGGCTTGATAGCTGATAGCTGATTGCGATATTGTGGCTACTGAGGATGTTGTGTGTGGATAGAAAATATGAATAGGTGATGGTTATGAGGGTCGTATTTCCGAAATGTATGAGTGTATAAATGTATTTGATGATTTGCAGCTTGGGTGCCTTTATCCAAAGAAAATCGTGAGTTTTTAAAGGGGAAAGGTTAGTTCGTATTCCCCTGTGGACTTCGCTTGTCCCTCTTGGATCTATTTCTAGTGATGTTGTGTATCATTGGGGTAGTGTCGCTAAACAAAGCAATTTGATAATAGATATGCATGATTTAGTAAAGTGTACCATAATTGAAAATATTTTTCTTTAGATGAGCCGATGACTGCGACGCGGTTTAAGACACTGCAACCTCTTTTGCTCCGAAATATTGAGGGTCCTCAAAATTCTGTCCTAGTTTACTGGGTTGCTGCCTCTGATGGCTACTTGCGATGATCGGCTGAAGTTACTTCAGAATTTTGAGGGACCTCCTCAAAATTCTGCCCCAGTTTCTAATTGTAGGGGAAAATGAAAATTTTATTGAATTGTGACAAATCTCATAAAGTTGCCTACTTATCCCTCTTAAATGGAAATCAAGTCAGACATAAATCAAATTAATCATACAAGGAAATTGTAAATGATTACACATAGCATCGTTTCACTACATCTGAATTAATTGGTTTTGTCCAAACTTCTCCATCCATTTCTGCAAGTATGAGGGCTCCTCCTGTCAGAACCTGAAGAACCATGTATGTACCCTGCCAATTGGGATAGAATTTCCTTTTGGCTTCATCTTGATGTGGAAAATCTTCTTCAACACCAGATGTCCTAGTGTGAATCGTCTCGGTTTGACTCTATTGTTGAAGGCTCTGGACATTCTGTTCTGATAAAGTTGACCATGACAAACTGCATTCATTCGCCTTCCATCTTTAGGGACTAACTGCTCGTAATGGCTCTTTACCTATTATATATCGTCGAGTTCAGCTTCTTATACGATCCTCAAGGAGGGAATTTCTACTTCAGCAGGAATGACCGCTTCTGTACCATAAACCAACATATAGGGAGTTACACCAGTTGATGTGCGGACTGCGGTGCGATACCCTAACAAAGCAAATGATAGCTTCTCAAGGAACTATTTATGCTTTTCTACCATCTTTCTCAGTATCTTCTTGATGTTCTAGTTAGCGGCTTTTACAGCTTCGTCCATCTGAGGCCTGTAAGCTATAGAATTCTTGTGTTTGATATCGAAAGTTTCACACATGACTTTCATCAAATCACTATTTAGATTGGAACCATTATCAGTGATGATCGATTCTAGAATCCCGAATCAACAAACAATGCGGTCGGGGACAAAGACTGCCACAACTTTCTTAGTCATTGCTTTGTATGATGCTGCTTCAACCCATTTGGTAACATATTTAATTTCCACTAGAATGAACATGTTCCCGTTTGAGGCGGCAGGCTCTATGGGTCCGATAGCCTCTATCCCCCTAGCGGAAAACGGCCACGGCGAGCTTGTTGCATTAAGCTCATTCGGAGGCACTTTTATCATGTCTGCATGGAGCTGACAACGATGGAACTTTTGGACATACTCGATGCAGTCCGTCTCCATAGTCATCCAAAAATAACCAGCCCGGAGTATCTTCTTGGCTAAGACAAAACTGTTCATGTGTGGGCCGTAGGTCCCAGCATGAATTTCTTCTAACAGTTTAGATGTTTCCTTTGCGTCGACACATCTTAACAATCCCAAATCAGGAGTCCTTCTGTATAGGATTCCTCCACTGTGAAAGAAGTTGTTGGGTAACCTCTGAATTGTACGCTTCTAATCGGGATTTGCCTTTTGCCAAGTATTCCTTGATATCGTGAACCCACGGCTTTCAACCTGATTCCTCTTCAACGTGAGCACAATAAGCTAGTTGATCATGAATCTTCTTGGAATAGGATCTATGAAGTTCTTATCTCGATGCGGAATCATAGATAATAGAGTTGCCAATGCATCAACAAACTCATTCTGGACCCTGGGAACATGTCGGAACTCTGTCTTTGTGAATCTCTTCCTCAACTCTTGTACATGATGCAAATATGGGAGTATCTTGGAGTTCTTAGCTGCTCATTCTTCCCGGGCATGATGTATAAGCAAGTCTGAATCCCCGATTACCAGCAACTCTTGAATATTCATATTGATGGTCAACTTGAGCCCTAAGATGCAGGCTTCGTACTTGGTCATATTATTGGTGCAAGGGAACCTGAGTTTGGCGAATACCAGACAGTGTTGGCCGATTTTTTATACTAGGACTGCACATATGACAATTCCTTTGAAATTTGCTGCTCCGTCAAAAAATATCCTCCAATCTTCATCGCATTATGCAATGTCTTCTCCTACAAATGATACCTCCTTATCCGAAAAATACGTCTTTAAGGGCTCGTATTCTTGGTCCACAAGGTTTTCAGCAAGGTGATCCACTAGTTCCTGTCCTTTGATTGCTTTCTGAGTCACATAGACAATGTCGAATTCACTCAGCAGGATCTGCCACTGCGCTAGCTTGCCGATGGGCATGGGCTTCTGGAATATGTACTTCAATGGGTCCATTCTTGATATGAGATACGTGGTGTAAGCACAGAAATAGTGCCTCAATTTTTGGGCTACCCAAGTCAAAGCACAACATGTGCATTCCAATAGAGAATACCAGGCCTCGTACGGGGTGAACTTCTTGCTGAGATAATAGATGTCATGCTCTTTTCTCCCTGTTTCATCATGCTGCTCTAGAGCACAACCAAACGTTTTATCCAATACTACAAGGTAGAGTAGTAGGGGTCTACCCGGTTCGGGAAAAACCAAAACTGGCGGCATTGACAGGTACTCCTTGATTCTGTTGAAGGCTTTTTGAGAGTCATCAGCCCATTTGGTAGCAGCGTCCTTCTTTAGCATCTTGAAGATTGGCTCACAAATAATCATAGATTGTGCTATGAACTGACAGATGTAGTTAAGTCTCCCCAAGAAACTCATTACTTCTTTCTTGTTCTTTGGCGGTAGCAATTCTTGAATAACTTTGGCCTTTGATGGATCCAATTCTATCCCTTGGCGACTCACAATGTACCAGAGCAATTTTCCCGCTAGAACCCCGAATGCACATTTCATGGGATTCAATTTCAGGTTGTATCTTCTTAGTCTATTGAAGAATTTTCTTAAATCGTCCATGTGATCAGCATCTTTCTTGTACTTAATGATGACGTCGTCTATATACACCTCAATCTTCTTGTGTAACCTGTCATGGAAAATGGTAGTCATGGCCCTCATGTAGGTGGCCTCTACATTTTTTAACCCGAATGGCATCATCTTCTAGAAGTACATCCCCCATGGTGTAATGAAGGAAGTTTTCTCAACATCTTCTTCATCCATCCATATCTGGTGGTATCGAGCAAAACAATCAATGAGTGACTGCAGCTCATGCTTAGTGCAGTTATCAATCAAGATGTATATGTTTGGTAAGGGGAAGTAATCTTATAGAATGGTCGGATTGAGATCCCGGTAGTAGACACAGACTATAATTTTCTCGTCCTTCTTTGGTACTGGCACAATATTGGCTAACCATGTCGGATACTCTACCACCCTGAGAACCTTAGCTTTGACCTGGTTAGTGGCTTCTTCCTTGATTTTCAGACTCATATCTGGCTTGAACTTTCTGAGCTTTTGCTTCACTGTGGATAGGCCGGATCAGAGGGCAATTTGTGAGCTACAATGGATGTTCTTATACTAGTCATGTAGTCATATTACCAAGCTAATATGTCTTCATACTCTCTTAGGAACTTTGTATATTGTTTCTTTTCTAACGGCGACAAATGGACCCTGATTCATGTTTCTTTGATGTTTTCTGCATCTCCCAGGTTGACAATATCAGTCTCATCCAAGTTGGACTTAGGTCTGTTCTCAAAATTCTCAACTGCTTTAACAATTTCTTCCAGAATATAATCTTTCTCTGAATCTATGTGCGTTTGTTGTGTCATCTCGTTGTGCGTCACAGTCATTGGTTCATCAAGATAAGTAATGGTAATGTTGTTAGAGTGAAGTAATGAAAATAATAAGCATAAGATTTATAAGAAACGGAAAAACTTTTAATAATTTCCATAAATGTTTTGAACATCGAAGCTCTTTCTAGCGAAAAAATAAAAATGCGAAAGAAAAATAAACTTGCAAAACAAAATAGTGCATGGTGCTTTGTCCACACTTGCTACCCCCAAAGCACCAGGGCTCTAGTGGTTCTGATGGACCAATTATTGAGGCACTCTCCTCGACTCATGGATTGTATGGAAGGGCCTTCCTCCCCTTCCTTCTCAAAAATGATGCAACAGCCCATGTTATCACATTCCAAAAACAAACTGCTCATTGTTGCTAGTGCTTCCTCTTCTTCTGACCCGTAGATGACTTCACCCGATTGGAAAGTCTGCTCCAGACGTGGTATTGGCTGCTACGATGGATAGTAAGGGTCGCGCCAGGGTGGCGACCAATCCTTGAATTCTTCCCAGGTATACTCATACCCTAGTCCGAAGGTGGTGCCATGCTTCTTGAGCTTAATGGGCTTAGAGATTCCTTGGAGATTCTTGCCAAGTCCTTTGACAGGTTCATACCCACTCCAATTTAGTACGCTTTCAATTTTTTTATCCCACTATTTATTTTTAACAACAGCTTTGACTCGCTCGATGTGGTGTTAAGTTTCCCCCTTATTCTTCTTATTCCTCCAATTTCTGGAATGGTCTAGCGGCTATATATGGGGTTGCTACCGTCACCATGAATGATCACCTCCTGTTGATTACACTCAAAGTTCACTGCCTTATGTAGTGTTGACGCCACGGCCATGGTGGTATGAATCCATAGTCGTCCCAGGAGTAAATTGTAATATGCCGGCACATCTATCACTTGAAAATCAATATTGAACCAAGTGGGCCCCATTTGCAAATGTAGGCTAATCTCCCCAATAATGGACCTTTGAGATCCGTCGAAAGCTTTAACGTTGATGAACCCCTCCTTGATTTCATGTAGCCCTTTTTCCAATGTTCTGAGTGTTACTAGAGGACAAATGTTGAGAGTGGACGTTCCATCTACCCG
The DNA here is from genome assembly GCA_034376525.1 of Nicotiana benthamiana. NCBI lineage: Eukaryota > Viridiplantae > Streptophyta > Magnoliopsida > Solanales > Solanaceae > Nicotiana > Nicotiana benthamiana. The sequence goes on from CM067326.1 coordinate 86,605,369, forward strand.
GATCCGGGTGATAAAATAATCTTCACACTGCACAGTGATGTGCAATGCCTTGTTATGACTCAATCCTTCCGGTGGTAGCTCATCCTCGTAGAAGGTAATTTGTGACTTTCCAATACTTGACCGAGCATGTGCCATTTCTCCTCCAGTGATGTTGCTGGGTACATATGCCTCACTTAGCACCTTCGACAAGGCATTCTTGTGTGCATCAAAACTTTATAGCAAAGCCAAGATAGAGATCTGTGTTGGTGTTTTGCTCAGTGGTCAATGATCGAGTATTCCTTGGCTTGTATCTTTCTCCAGAGATCATTGGTTCCAGTTTCAATGATGGCTTGTCAACCAGAGGTCTTCTTACTTGACTCAGCCAAGTGTTCTGAGGTATAAACCCTGCCAGTTCCTATCATACCCTGTGCTGCAACTGTTTCCACGAACTTGGCTTTTCCCTTCCTTCTTGCCTCGGCTGTGTAGTCCCATAGTGTGGCTTTTATGTGAAATGGTTTTACGGTTGTCATTACTACTGGAATAGGCACCCTTGTTTTGGAAGGTAATACAGTGACTTCAAAGGGTTCACGCGCCTTTGGGGACCCAAATCCAACCTCAATCGATGTTGGCGTCTTTGTAGAGGCTGATACTTCAAACTCAAGCAGTATGGACATGTTCACCTCAGCATCTTCAGAAGACTAAATTTGGACTACAATTAGATTAAGAGTGGTTGTTGGTTTCTTTGGATCGTCACCTTCTACTATCAACCCGATCGATCCCTCAGGGTCTCAATCATCTTCTATCTCAATCATGTGAACACCTCTACCCTTGTGGTTTGGTAGAGGGTTGTTACGGACATTCGGAGCGGGCTCCTTTGCCACGATGATCTTGTTGTCTGTCAAAGCTTGGATCTTGTCCTTCAGGGAGCGGCATTCACTAATGGTATGCCCCTTAATGCCCCATTGGAGGGGTTTTAGGGGTTTACGGCAGGGATAGAGGTGACGTAACCGACATCTTTTAGTCTTTCATAGCCAGTCGATTGGTTCAGTAATGGCGGTATATTGTTTGGGAGGTCTTCGGTCAAAATTTAGTCAAGCTATCGGAAATTTTTGGTGAATAGGAGGTGCTTGATAGTGAGAAGGTTGAGTGTCGTAAGCTTGGTAGACGTGTGCGGGTTGGGAATATTTAGGTAAAACAGGTTGGTATGCGGGTGGTAGAGGTAATTGGTAAGCAGATGGTGGAGCTTGGCAAGAAGGCAAAAGTTCTTGGTAATTTGGAGTGGGTTGACATGTGAGTGGAGATATCGGGTAGGTTTTGTATTTGACTGGTGATTTGGTTCTCTGTGCAACCATTATGGCACTTACATCCCTCTTTTTGGATGTACCACCAGACTGCAGAGCCTTGTTGGTGGCTTGCAAAGCATCAAGGTTAGTGACCATATAACATTTGATACCTTCTTCAATCCTTTCTCCTAGCTTGATGATGTCAGAAAATATATGGTTTTCGACAAGCATCAGTCTTTCATAGTATTGTGATTCCTGAGCCCGGACGAAAAATTTGTTCATCTGTTCTTCCCCTAAAGCAGGTCGAACCTTAGCATCTTCTGATCTCCAATGAGTGGCATACTCGCGGAACGTTTATGTGAGTTTCTTCATTAGATTGTGAATGTAAAATACATCTGGTGCATTTTCCATGTTGAACCTGAACCGGTCCATGAAGTCGGACGTCATACTAACCCAGTTTGACCACTTCTTTGTGTCCAGGCTAATGTACCAAGATAGAGCATCTTTCTTCAGGCTCCGCATGAAAAGCTTCATGCGGATCTTCTCTCTTTTCCTACTCCGACCAGCTTGCCGCAATATGTTCTCATCAATTCCTTTACTACCTTCAACGCCTTGGATCCTGGTGGTCATATTCTTAAGCTCTTCATCCAAATTCCTGATGAGCGAGTCTTTATCATTTGACTCAGATATGCTTGAGGTAGGTTGAGTAGGGTGTGGAACAATTTCTACATCGATGGGGGTGTTGTTGTGGCAATGGTCATTTGTGGAGTTCAATGCCTCGGGATGAGCAATAAAGTGTTATTGGGAGTGTAGCAAGTATTGCAGTGGTGGTGAGTAGCGGGATGGTTTGGGATATTTAATGGAGGTATGGAATTCTGAGTAACTTCTAACGGTGGCAAAGGAAAATGACAGATTTGCCAAATTCCGGACATGATCCAGTTCTTCCTGAAATTTCAACAGTTTCCGCTCGAGTTGGGACACTTTCTTTGGATCCTTGATTACCCTGAGTGATCTATACCCGTTCAACTGAGTTTTCCTTTCTGATATTGCTCAAATCTTCCATCTTTCCCTTCTTCCTGTTTCTGATAGGACTAAAAGGAGGAGTAGGTGGAGGGCCCTTAGATCTTGTGGAGTATGATGAGATGCTAGAGTGGATGAACTAATCTTTGGGGAGGGAAATAAAACAAAAGTAAAACAAAAAGGTATCAAGTTAGTATGGATTATAAGGAAAGATGTTGCAATATTTAAACACATAGTGCAGGAAATATAAAACGTGTCCTAATCTTGGGGGACCTCTTTGTGCCCGACGTAGGCCTGGTGACAAGTAAATTTGGAGAACATAGAATGCTGAATGCCTCATTTTATTGATAAGAGAATAAGATGAATCCCAAAATGACACTAAATAAAATGTCACTAATAGCCATATGCCTTATTACATTTTCAAAGGAAACGAAGACTCATATCTATTTGGTCCCAGAAAGACCTTCCCCGGGATCGGCAGTGTTGGATCCCTCATATATCTCTCCCAGCTCGCGTAATCCTAGCAGCAAGTAGTCCCTAGCCAGATGTCTGCCATCATTTCCTTCGGCAACTCGGCAATCTTCGACCCTTTCAGAAACTTCTTTTCCAGCTCCATTATGCCCCGCTCCAAAAATATCAGTCGTTTGTTGGCGCTGACAGCCATATCCTTTGATTCTCCAATTAGTCTTTTATTGTCTTCTTGTATTTTACGGTGCTCATTTTTGCATTCTCGCATCCTCTTGTGTAGTTGGTTGTACTTTACCTGTGTTTTAGCCTTTTCATCAATGATCCTGTGACCTAAAACAAACCCTAGTTGTCTTAACCCGTTATGATCGTGTTCCAACAATCTCGGATAGTATGAAGTATAACCAGCATGGAACCTATCCGGTTCAATAGTATCTCTTCCCATTATGATTTGATGTGCCACATGTGTTGGGCCTGGCACTTGTAAACGCTATCTTCATCCTAAAAGTCGGCCCTAAAGTGACTCATTTTGTCAGCCCATGGTATAACCAGCTTTCTTCCAGCCTGCATCATGACTCGGAGAGAGACATAAGGATAAGTTCCTCTTAGACCAATGAGTATAAGAAACGGTGCCTCCTGAGATCGGACACTGAACTCTTCGGTAGGAAACCATTCGAACGTCCATTGCACTTCGTCCTCTTTCAGATTTTCAAACAACTCTACCCACCATTTAGCATCTTCCGGTTGAGCAAACATGTTAGGCATATAGTTCATTCGCCTTGGCTTATGGAAGGCAATACGATCATCCCAATCCCTGCGCAGAATCTCTTGTCGATATTCACCCTTTTGGAGATGCTCCATGAGCCAGAGTTGGAGTAGTAAGTTAAAACCTTCAAAGTGTTTGGCCTCTCGCTGACAGTTCTCCAGGGCTTGGTATATCTCCTAAATGATCATTGGTACTATGCTAAAATGTTGCCCGCTAATTCCTTCCATTAAGGTCTTGGTGACCATGGCTAATCTGGTGTGGATCCTAGCCTTCTTCATAGGAAATACTATCATCCTCAAAAAGCAGAACATAAAGATGAAGACCCTTCTGTGGATATGCCCCAATGATGTGAGAGCGAATTCATCCGGGTAAGTGCAATAGGACTTGCTATGGCCGTACCTCTCGTACAGGTAGTCGAAAGGAATGTAGGAATCCGTCAAGCAGGTCAAGTCTGGGTTATTCTTTAGTCCTATCATTTTGAGAAAACCCATACCCCTGTGATTTTCCGGAAAAATCAAACCCGGAGTATCCCATGGGATACCAGCTAGCCCTCCTATTTCCTCTAGCAAAGGTGTCATTTCAAGGTCCCCCAAGCAGAACACAGATCTGTCGCCATCCCAGAACAGGGTTGCAGCCTCTACGATTTTATATATGGGTTGGATTTCATGAAGACAAGGAAAATTTCCCAAATATTTGCGGATCAGAGTCTGATCACTAAAGTGAAGGTCTTCCCCCAGCTTAGTAACCTTGGGTGGATGTTGGTTACCATGCCGAATCTGGGGACTTCGTGCCTCATTTTCTACAAAACAAAGTGTTAGTACCTTACCCCCGCAAGACTTGACTATTTAAATATCAATATTTGGCATAGGCAACATTTAGTTCTCCAAATAAATGCACAGACGTGGTAGTATCCGTTTAGGTTCCCAGGGAAACCCAGTGGACTTTGGACAAGGCTATCTTAAAGTCATTATGCGGACAACATAACTGACTCGGCTAGGTTTGACCATGATGCATGCACAATTGAATGGACTAAGGTTTCTATGGGGTGCTAGACCGGTACCCTTGAGCAGACAACTCAAAAGGTAAGGCACGGAACCGTTGACTACACCGTTGATTGACTGGTTTTACCGCAAATACGCCTTTGCCAAATTTAGGGGGTGATAATATCGGAAGGGTGCAACCACTCATTACAAGCATTGCTATGATATTCGTTTTGGCACGAGTGGAATATGATATTGAATATGCAATTACAAGAATGAAAAAAGTTTTCATCTTTATAAAGTATTGATAACAATAACTGCTCATAATTCCAACAGTATTGAAAGAAAGCAGTAAAAGAAAGCATTAAAGAAAAGAAACAAAGAGCCAAGTTAGTTTCGTAGTAAAAGAGAGATAAAGACACTAAATAAAGGAAATAAAGAAGCAGTAAAGTCACAAGTACCATGAAATTGTAAAAGCCTAAAAAAATCACCAGCAGAGTCGCAATGCTATCGACGCCTCATTTTTCTCGCAAAATCGGGTTTATGACATTAGGGCGGAAAACTCTTTTTCCTTTTGGGAATTGGGTTGCAATCTAGAAGAGTCGCCACCTAATCATTAAGTACATTAGGACACTAAGAAGAAATTCAACTTAAAAGAAGAAGAACCAGAGAATGGGCAAGGGCTTGAAATTATCTCGAGGGGAAGGTGTTAGGCACCCCTCAAGATCCACTAGTGTATTTCCCGACCATGATACAATTGTGATTTTAAATATAAACAAAAAATAGGCAAACAAGACAGCTTTCACATAATGATTGCAACAAGGGAAGTATTAAAGTTAAAGCATATCGAAATTCGGAAATTGGCAATTTTTTAACTTATTTAAAGGATATACAAATGCAGGAACAGGGGGTCAAATAATTAGTACAAATAATCAGACAAAGGAGTAAAAGAGGTGGAGGTTTGCAGAAGAAACACTGTTGGAAATCAAATAAATAAAAAAAGATAGTTTTAAGTAACTGAGTAAAAGAGGAAGTTTAAAGAACTGAGAGTCAATAGCTTTAAAATTTTCAGGAAAAATAAAAGGGAGTAAACAAGTGAAGAGGAAGGGGTCCTAGGTTTATAAATAACATGGATCATCCCATAAAACACCCGGTAACAATTTATACACGTGGTGTTATCGCATGGTCATCATATCCATGTCTACCCTTACCTACCTCGTTAAGGTATTAAATCGCGGAGTGGCCTCGTTAATTATTGCATGCTATTACCCGCCCCAATCCTATCAGTCCCGGAAGTAGTTGTGACCACTAATCCTAAAAGGGAAGGAAGATTGTTTTCAGAGATTTAAAAGGACAAAAGTCTAGTTTTGCGACAAACAAAAACACACAAAACAGTAAAAGGGGAAACACATAGCAGTTAAAGGCTCAGATAGGCCTCCTCATTCAAAGTAGCAAATTGTTTAGTATGGCTTACAGGTGCTGGTAGGTCTTTAATTAAACTTAAAAGTTAAGGCAATTTGGTTTATCACATATTTCTTAGATAAGAAGTCCGAATTAGGCCTACCCCTGGTTGTAATTATCAAATACTGATGCAATTAATTAATTACCTAATGGATTGCCTAGATGAGACCTATAGGCATGATATCCAACAATGTGGAAGTGTACTGATTTTAAAGAAGATTTACTGATTATAAAAACATAAAATTTGCTGATACTACACGACATTATTACTGATTTTTAGGCTTGATTCAGATTCAGTAGATTATCCTTATAACATACTTTCTAGGCGTGATTGATTTTTGAAGCGTTTATAGAAGTGCGAGAGTCCTATAGGCATGGTATCTATAATGCAATTTTTTTGTTATTTTAAACCTATAGATTGTTTGCCTAATAATGTATGTTAATGCAGAATTGAAAAGGTCCTATAGGCAGGATATCTATATGATGCAAGGATTCAGAAACCTATAGTCATGGTTTTCTATATGCAGAAGTGAGACAACGTATAGGCAAGATTTCTAATCATAGCTTATAGGCAGGATTTCAAGATGAAATGCATAACTTATAGGCAGGATTTCTAATGCATTAGTGAAAGAACTTATAGGCAGGATTTCTAATGCAGTAGTGAAACAACTTATAGGAAGGATTTCTAAATGAAATGCATAACTCATAGGCAGAATGAGATTGGAATGAGTGAAACAACTTATAGGGAGGATTTCTACATGAAATGCATAACTCATAGGCAGAATGAGACTGGAATGAGTGAAACAACTTGTAGGGAGGATTTCTACATGAAATGCATAACTCATAGGCAGAATGAGATTGGCAAGAATAAGTGCCTAAGAACATGATGTCTACCTACATGCATACATGAGTAACCTTTCCCCTTTTGCTTATATAACCAATGAGTTATTAGCACTTATTACAGACCAGAACTAAAATTACTTCAGAAATCAAACTACAACCAAGGAGCCTAATTCAGACTCAAGGTCTAAAATATGAGATGAAGCAACTCCAAAGATCAGGATTTTCAAAGCCTTTCTCTTGTTTGGGATGTATAAAAGTTCACAAGAGCCTCAACTAGACTCCGGGCAGTGCTTACAACCCAAATACATTGCACAAATTAGATTATAGTGCAGTGTGCAAGGGCCAGCTCTCAAATGTCCAAGTTTAGAGCGAACTCAAGGTCCCAAGGCAAGGCTCATAGGAGGGGGACAGAACTTAGAGTCTAAGAATAAGTGTAAGTGCATAGAGGGAGTTATGACAGGCTAGTGGCCATGCCCAGAAATTAGGAATGCTGGCACACCCTTGACCAGCCTGTTTGCCAAATTTTGGGAGTTAGGATCCAATAAGGATCGGGTTCAGACATGAGCAAGAATTTGGACACTGCCAAGCCTGAGCCCTAAAACACATAGAGGGGAATAGGGGTGTAGGGATTTACCATACAAAATAGGTGCAAAGAGAATAGCATACAGGTTAATCACTGAGTATGAATAGTAAAACAGACTAGATTGCAGAAACTGTAAATAAACATATTGGGATAACGGCTGAAACTATATCAGAGCATACCAGTTTAAGGGATTCTGATTTCAAATGGGTAGAAGAAATTTAAGGAAAGAGTTTGATTAAAATCTTTTTAAAAGTAACACAAGAAGGGTAAATACATAGGAGTTATTTAAGGCAAAATCCAATGGTACACAATTTTTTTAGAAAAAGGAAAGTGAATCAATCAAACAACCAATAAAATCAAAATTACAGGCTTAACTAGAATGGACCAAGTCAGGAATAGGTAAAGAGTATTCAATTATGGAAAATCAGTAGCAATCAATCAAACCACATAAGAGGATTTCAGAATCAATTAATTAGTTGGTAAAACCTTTTGAAAGAAAAGTTCTCATATATAAAGCACACAAATATGTGAATCAACAAGAGACTGTCATGTTAACTAGAAAAGACAGGCATGGAAAAAAGTTCAGAGTCACAACAAAGAGATTCAAATTTAGTTCATAGACTCAAAATGAGTCTGATAGTCCAAGATTCCAAAGTAGAACCCTAACCCAAACACAAAGTCAAACTTGCCAAAAGAAGACCCTGAATCCTAGGGTTTCAACTTGAATCAGATAAAGATACAAGAAGGCAAGCCACTGATAAAGGTTCAGAAGTCTCTTTCAGAGACTTATAAGAAGCAAACAGACATGATAGCAGCTTTGAAACAACAGAGTGAAAGAGTTGTTTTAAGAGAATAAAGAACATGTTTAAGAAAAATACGGGACTTAAACAAATTCAGAAAAGAGAAGAGGTAATACAAACTTAAGAAAAGTAGATGAAACATGCTTGGCAAGAACACGAACAAAATCCAGTAAAGCAAACACAATAAAGAACTCAGCAGGAGACACATACAATAGAACAATACTGGAAAGCATAGCAAAAAATGTGTACGAAAAATATAGCAGAGATTAGCATGCGAGCCTAGTCTAGAGGCACAGGAGTATGATGTATAGTAGAAAAAGAAGACAAAAGAACAACACATACATGGTAAAGAAAATATGCGAGCATAATATAGGCAAACACACATAAATAAAAGAGAAGAAAGAATCAAAAGATGTTTTGAAAACCTTTCAGAAACCCTAATTCAAAGACAAACGATTTTAAAAAGAAAATTTTGGGGAAACCCTTTAAAAGTCAATTAAAGCAACAATACATCACAAATCTAAGAAAATAAACAGAGAAAAAACCTCAAATAGCTTAGAGTTTCGGAGAAACCCTAAAAATCAAAGGCTTGTAAACGTCTGATCCTGGGGTTGGATGAGTGAGAATCATGCTCCTGAGGCTTGAATATGCCGGAACAAAGGCAAGAGAGGCCATCGGACTATAGATCTAAGAAGATCTGAAAGAGAACCATCGAGGGCAGGCTTTAAAACCTTGAACAACCAAGGTTTAATGGTGGAGGGAGGTGTGTACAGGCCATCCATGGCCTGAGAAATCATGGATTCTAGTAAAAAGCGGTTAAAAGGGGTGGAAGAAGGCTAAGGTTCCGAAGAGACTTGAGAGAGTTTTGAGAGACGAAGGGATTTCAAAGGCAACTGAGAGATAAAAATGAGGGAATTAGGGTTGTCATTTGGGGTTTAATTATGGAAGAGAAAATAATGATCGTTGATCTAAATGATCAACGGCTTGGAATTAAGAGGGCATGTGGGGATCGGGTTGGGTCATTTGAATTGGGTTATGGGTTGGGTCAAAATTTAAAATTGGGCTGATCTTATTAGGGGTTAGGATTGGGTTAATTTAAGGGCTAAAATTGAAATGAAAATAGGCTGCAATTGAAATGAAACATGGCTAATTGTTAGATGGTCAGTTTTCCCTTTTATTTTATAAACAATAGTAAAATAATTTTTAAAAGCAAATTAAAAGTATTCAGGTAGTTAATATTATATAACTATTAATTTAAAAATACTAAAACCAATTTTATAATTATAAAATGCTATTAATCTTAAAATGGCTAACATTGCAGTTATATGCAATTTAGCTTTAAAAATATCAAATAAATTTGTAAAAAATATATAAAAATTACCTTAACTATATTTTAGTATACATATGGGAGTAAAATAAATTATTCACCAAAATTAATGATTTTGGGAATAATTATGGATTTTGTACTGCTAAAATAGACAAAAAATTAAACTTAAAAGCCTATTAAAAAATTAAGAAAATACGAAAATACCTGAGTATGATTATATTTCTATATATATGTTATTTTGAAAGTATTTTGTAAATAAAAATACATAGGAAAAATTTGGGTATCAACACCTAGTTCCCTCTCTTGTGAGTCACTAGGAGTCCCCCCGCTGCCTGAGTAGACAAATCCAGAACGAGGATTTTTCACAGTGTTATTATTTGAAGTCGGTGTAGGAGTTGCAACAGGTAACCGGTTAACAAGTGCTTCAATAGCTTTATTGACCTGAGCAGCAATTAATTTATGTAAAGCGTCATCAAAAGTTTCAGAATTCTTAAATTGCTCATTCAATTGAGACCCATCAGGGGGTCTCCTCACGAGATTGTTGGGGAGAGCCTTGTGAGATAGGAATCGAAGTGTTAATATCTTGTGGATATCCCTGATTTTGTTGGTTTTCTTGGTTTCCTCGAGTGTTGGCATTGTTGTTAGACAGAGTTGACCAACAAGAAAAGTTAAGCGAGAGAAAACAGCTTACCAAATTCCCGGTGACGTAATCAATTTGTTTAACCAAAAAATAAAATTTTAGTCAAAGCTAGAATTTAGAAGAACATGGGTTACTGATAATCAAAAGAATGTATAAAAGGAAATAATATAAGTAGCAAAAGAATATTATAAAAGAAAAACAAGTAAACCAAAATATATTCCAATGATTTCGTGTCATCAGCTGATCAGATATCTCCCTTTTATAGCTCTCCTAGAGATATACATTTTGCTCGAATCATAGTCAGGCTATTATGAGTAATTAAAGACATTGAATGCTACGTTACATAATCGTTACATTCAATACAAATTTTCTAATGTATTCCATATTTAATATCCATTAAATGTTGTATCTACACTCTTTTCTTTTGTCAGATTCATTCCTTTTGACCCTCAGATATAAATGACTTCAATAGGTACGGGTGCTGAGTTATTTGAATAACTACTCGTGCCTCTTCTCCTGTTATTCACTCGTATCTGTTGTAGCTCGTGCCTCTTGGCTAGCTGTAATTCTTTGATCATTCAATCAGTCTACGTGTCTTAACACGTTTCCTTAAATACAATTTTTTCCATTACAATCTCCAAATTTAAAGGATCGTTAATTTGAATCAAAACTCAACTTATTGTCTTCCTAGGTATACGATTTGCCTTTTTGAATTCATTGCCTTCCTCGCTATGAGGATGCATCATATATATTGTTGTTTCAGTTTGAAATCATTGCTACTAATATGTATAGTCAGTCTAATCTTGATGGAAAAGACTCCATTCATGCTACAGAAGATACCATCCTAAATAAAGGTTGCTTATTAGCTTGACGCTGGCGAAAATTTCAGAAATACTGTATCAATTTCTAATATTCCTCCATATCTCTTCTATAATCCTCGTTCAAACTTGTGTTTCCCATTAAACAAGCAAAGTTTCCATCGCTAGTGGAGCCAGTATTTTAATTTTATAGTTTATGAGTTTTACAACGATGACTTCAAGTGTTGATAACTGGATTTTAAATTTAATGTGGGTACATAATAATTTTTTAACATAAAAAAATTATTTATGCAAAAACTATCAGTTTCGGCCAAACCTTTATCCGGGCTTCTATTTCCCCTGGTGTTGCATATTTGCATGCATAACATGTTATCAAAATTAATTGACAGTATATAAATTAAATTGGATTAACAATAAGCATAATGAATGTTCCAAAAAATTTTGACAGTTTTTATGTCTTTAAAAATTAAAAATTAAAAATTAAAAATTAAAAATAGAGCAAGCAGTGGAGGTTGAAGGGATGAAGAGCGAAAACATGGAAGAATCAAGATGAAGATTGAAGAAAAAGATGAATCGGTTTGAGAGAAGCTTCTGGAGAGCTTCAGAAAGATAATCTTCTCAATAGCAAAAATATCCGACTGACTCCAATACAAAGGGGTCAGGAGAGTATTTAATACAACTGGGCCAACTCGGGCCAAACATAAACCAAAAGAAAAATGGGCTCAGATATGTTCTGGTCCAACATACATGATATACACGATATACAAACGGTATACAATAAATATACACAACAAAATCAATGTATGTGTCTAGGTTTTGAAGCTAGATAATCTTGTAGCTCAACACCCCCCCCCCCCCCCCTCAAGTTGGAGGGGGAAACTTGACCAGCAAAGGATGTAGGATAGTGCCAGGCAGAGGCTTGGTGAGAAGGTCAGCCAGCTGACGAGAAGTAGGGACATGGGAGAGAGTAATGAGCCCACCAGCTAACAGATCCCTCACAAAATGACAATCTACCTCGATGTGCTTGGTTCTCTCATGAAAAACAGGATTTTTGGCAATATGTATGGCAGCCTGATTGTCACAGAAAACAGAAAAGGGAAGAGAAACAGAAACACCAATGTCAGTAAGCAAACGGGAATGCCAAGACAATTCAGATACTACCTTACTGAGAGCCCGATACTCAGCTTCAGCAGAAGATAAAGAAACTACAGGTTGTTTCTTGGACTTCCAACTAATCAAGCATCCACCCAAAAGAACACAAAAACCAGCCACAGACATGCGAGTATCTGGACAGGCAGCCCAATCACTGTCAGAATAAGCATGTACAGAGAAATCAGAAATGTCAGAATAGAAAAGACCCAAATTCATATTTCCCTTAAGATATCTGAGGACATGTAGTGCAGCAGTCATATGAGGGACTCTGGGACACTTCAACTATTGACTCAGATGCTGAACAGCAAAGCAGATGTCAGGCCTGGTGTGAGTCAAAAATAAGAGCTTTCCAATAATGCTCCTATATTGATCATGGGAGGATAAGATGTCTCCAGAATCAGCATGGAGTTTTACATTAAGATCCAAAGGACAAACAACAGGAGAAATATTCATACAGTCAAACTGATGCAGCAGGTCAGAAACATATTTATGCTGATTAAGGAGCATCCCACCAGGAACAACAGACATCTCTATGCCCAAAAAATAATGCAAAGACCCCAGGTCTTTAATCCCGAACTGATTATCCAGAAATAGCTTCAGGGCAGAAAGCTCATCATTGTCATCCCCAGTTATAATAATGTCATCCACATAGACTGCCACAACAACCAGACAACCAGGTTGGCCTTTGATAAACAGAGAATAGTCATTCAAAGAATGAGTATATCCTCTGGAGTAGAGAGCAGAAGACAGCTTAGCATACCATTGTCTGGATGCCTGTCTCAACCCATAGAGAGATTTTTTCAACTTACAGACAAGAGGAGGAGATGCAGCGGAAACAGAATCAGTAGAAGAGACAGAAACTGATAAACCAGGAGGGAGCTTCATATAGACCTCCTCATCCAAATCACCATGAAAGAAAGCATTGTTAACATCAAGTTGAAAAAGTTTCCAATGGTTCTTAACAGCCACTGCAATAAGACACTTCACAGTGGACATTTTAATCACAGGAGAAAAAGTGTTAGTGAAATCAACCCCTTCAATTTGAGTATCCCCTCTAATAACAAGTCTAGCTTTGTATCTTTCAACACTACCATCAACCTTATATTTGATCTTATAAACCCATTTGCAGCCTATGGGTTTCTTACCAGGAGGAAAGGGGAACAACATCCCAGGTATAGTTGGCATCCAAAGCATCAAACTCCTTTCCCATGGGAACCTGCCATACTGGAACTGATGCAGCTTGAGAGTAATAAAGAGGTTCAGACTCCAAAGGAGAAGAAGAAGAGTCAGATAAAGCAGGAAGATGACAGACATAATCCTTAAGATAAGAAGGAGGATTTTGCTGTCTTCCAGATTTTCTGGGAACATTAAGAGATATGGAAGAAGGCAAAGCAGGAGGAGAAATATCCGAGTTGAAAGGAGGACTGGAAATTGGATTGGAAGAAGGACAAGCTGAAGCAGAAGGAGAAGGTGGAGAGGAACAGATGAGAATAGAGAAATCTGGCTCAGAAAGGGAATGCTCAAGATGAGTAACAAAAGGAAAAGAAGAAGGAGAAACAGAAGGAGTAGAGTTAACAGAAGAAACAGATTTAAAAGGAATAGAAGTTTCATGAAAGATAACATCCCTGGACACAAAGTACTTTTTGGAACTGAGATCATACAGTCTATAACCCTTTTTAGCAAAAGGATACCCCAGGAAGACACATGAAATGGCCCTAGGTTTCAACTTGTCCCTTTGAAGAATTAGGACAGCAGCATAGGCAAGGCAGCCAAATGCCCTTAAATGGGAATAAGTAGGTGCCTTTCCATGCAAAATTTCATAAGGGGATTTGCCTTGAAGGAGCCTCGAGGGTATTCTGTTAATAAGGTATGTAGCAGTCAATAGGCAATCTCCCCAGAAAGAGATGGGTAAAACAGATTGGAAGAGTAAAGCTCTACAAGTTTCAAGAAGAGTCCTATATTTCCTTTCAACAACACCATTCTGTTGAGGAGTATGTGGGCAAGTGGTTTGATGAATAATACCTTGTTGACTAAAAAAGGATGCACCAGCAATACTAGACCCCAATTCCAAAGCATTGTCACTCCTAATAGTTTGAACAACAGCATTAAACTGGGTTTTAACCATACACAGAAAAGACTTAAGCATGCAGAAAGCTTTGCTTTTAGACCCCAATAAATGTGTCCAGGTTGCTCTAGAAAAGTCATCAACTATTGTAGAAAGTATCTAGAGCCGGGAGTGTGATAAGGGCCCCAAGTATCTACATGAATTAATTGGAAAGGTCTAGATGTACTTGTTGTGCTTTCAGGAAAGGAAAGTCTAGTTTGCCTAGCCATAGGACAAATAGAACAATGGAAAGGCTGTTTAGAAGCAAATGGAAAAGACAAGGCAGAAATGTGTTTCATGTTTGCAAATGAAATATGAGCCAATCTCAAATGCCAAATGTAATTCATATCAGTGGCAACATCATTATTACAGATGAAACTATTTACATTTGAAGGTAAAGTAACAACTTCATGACTAGAACAGTCAGGTTTACAAGAATTAGAAGAAGAAGAAGAACATACAGAAGCAGAAGAACAACAATTAGAAGAAGAGGAAGTTGGCACCCAAGCAAACTTGTACAGACTAGCCTCCTCTTTACCAAGATCCAGAGGCATCTTCACAGAAGGGGCCTGTAACATGTGGAGGAAATAGAAGTTTCAGTGAACAAGACTATGCAATGCAACTGTTTTACTAATTTGTGGACAGAAATCAAGTTGTGTTTGAAAGAAGAAACAATTAAGACATCATGAAGAGTGATGAATGCAAAAGATCCTGTGCATGTCACTTTCACTTTATATCCATTAGGAATAGTAACAATATATGGTACAGTTAAGGGTGTGAGATTGAAGAGTAAATCTTTATTAAAGGTCATATGGTTAGATGCCCCTGAGTCTATTATCCAGGTGGCAGAATTAATATGAGTAAGCATGCAAAATTTAGAATCAGAAACAGGGTTCTCAGTTAGCATAGTACCAGCAAAATTGGCAGCATACATGGGAGGAGGAGTCTGGGCAGTGGAGTCCCCTAGCTGAGTTTGTTGTAGCAAGGTCATCAATTGGTCATATTGTTGTCTGCTCAACTCAGGTATCACAGAACTCTGGCCATCCATGTTTGGAACAGGGTGATGGCTTTCAGGAGGATTTCCTTGAGGAACAGACACATTTCCTTCAGAAGAAGGGAAATCCACACCAGCAGTTAGATGAGCAGCAGCAGGACTCCTCCCCTTGTTAAATGTTGTACTTTGTGGCTACCCATGAATCTTGTAACACTTATCAATTAAGTGCCCAATTTTTTTGCAGTATCTACAGAATAAAGAGCCTAGAGCTTGGTCAAAATTAACTCTTTGTCTGAAAGGAGAAGGATTAGACATTGTGACCTTATTGAATCCAACTGAATGTCTATTTGTGTGGACATTGAAAGACATAGAGTCTGGATTAAACTGAGAAAGGGACTGGACTTATCTCTATTTCTCATCATTGAGGACCATATTGTAGACACTGTCAAGGGTAGGAGGAGGCTGCATCATCAGTAAGTTACTCCTTACCCCCATGTATGCTTCATTAAGGCCCATGAGGAATTGAAACACCTTATTCTCATTATTTTCCTGTATGATGCCATTTCTGGCAGGACAAATGCATCTTTTCCCATGATTTGTACACATTGTTCCTAATTCATCCCACAGTCCTTTAAGTTTGTTAAAATATGAGGCTACATCTAGAGATCCTTGAGAAGTATGAGAGAGTTCTCTTTTTAGTTCAAAAATTTTGGTTCTGTTAGCAGTACCATATCTAGCTGCGAGCTGTGCCCATATACTCTGTGCAGTATTAGAATACTGCACGCTCTCAGCTATCTGAGGGGATAAGGATCAATTGGTAGTTTCATCTTGATTCTGTGGTATCTCAGCTTTGATACCATGAAAACATGGAAGAATCAAGATAAAGATTGAAGAAGAAGATGAATCGGTTTGAGAGAAGCTTCTGGAGAGCTTCAAAAAGAGAAACTTCTCAATAGTAAAAATATCCGACTGACTCCAATACAAAGGGGTCAGGAGAGTATATAATACAACTGGGCCAACTCGAGCCAAATATAAACCAAAAGAAAAATGGGCTCAGATATGTTCTGGCCCAACATACATGATATACACAATATACAAACAGTATATAATAAATATACAATATAAAATTAATATATGTGTCTAGATTTTGAAGCTAGATAATCTTGAAGCTAGATAATCTTGTAGCTCAACAAAGAGGCGGAGAAAGCACAAAAAAGATCAAGAGGCCGGCGGTACTCTCAACGAGGTGACGAAGGAAGACAATAACTTGTAGAAACCGAGGTGTGCTTAAATGCAGTTGCTCTCTCTCTCTCTTGAATTCTGCATTGAAGTGAATTCAAGAAGATTTAATGAAAGGCAGCTGCCTACATTTAGAGAACCTCCTTTTCCCTTTCTCATATCTACTACAAACACATCATTTAAAACGTCCCTATTTAATGTCTCTTAATTTTCAACTGTTTTCCCGTTTGATTTCTTCTGTTTACTTAATTATTTGCAGTATCAATCAAATGAGTTAATCAGAAAACTGATCGGTTTTGCTTGTTGGTGAGGGAGGAGTAAATTTAGTCAATGAATGTGGTTGGTGAATATGAATAAATAGGTTACGTACGTACGTCCCAAAAGCTTATGGGCTAAGCATAATGAGCCATGCATGGCTTTGTACGTTTCCGCATTTGAAGATACCAAACTCAAAATTCAACCTCCTTGTGCTTTCCCCTTTCTTAGGTCGCCTATCATGGGTTGTGTGTAGCGGCGAAGCTAATATTTTTACTGGGCAAACTCAAAATATAAAAAAGATAAATATCTAATGAAGTTAAAACGACTTAACATATGTATTCCTTAAGAAACATTAATTAAGAAATTTTTGGGATTTGTATCTCAAAGAACTAGAAAAATAAATTTCAAAAAAAAATTTACTAAATAATTGTTTTAATACCGAAAAACTTAAAGCCCTTATTAAAGTTTGGTTTTAGGCCTCAAATATTATTGAGCCACCCTTGACATATACATATACATATATATAAAGAGAAAAGTAGCTAGAAATTCCATCAATAATGTTCAAACTTTATACAAGTGAATAATTTATCTTTTCATCGATGAATTGTATACCAAATTTTTTTAATAGAACTTAACTTTTAAATTATATAATTTATTTAAGAAATAACGTTTAGTTAAAAATTACTTTTAAGATTAGTTATTTATTTCTACACAGATTTAAGTTTTAAGAGTTATTTTATTAGAAAATTTTTAGATTGCAAAAGAATCAAATAAACTACACATGGGAGTCCCGTTTAGTTTTGGTAAACAAATGGGCCGAACTTTAAATTCATGAACAACACGTTATTTAATTTTGAACACATATGTAGGGATTTTTACCTATACATCACATATAGCAAACTTTATTACTATTATTGTGCCTTGTTTGATTATTACCCTCATATCTCATGTTTTTGTTACAAAATATATACCAAACGAAATCTTGCTGATGTTGCACCCTAAAATAACGCCATTTATTAAGGCTCAAATCTATGTTAAATAATTTTTAGCCTAAAATATCGCCTGTATTTATGGCTCCTAATTAATCTTTGATTTTGTACCAAATAAATGCTAAATCAGTTTTGAATAAGCTTCAACGTCAGTCAAGATCTTTCTGGGGTGAACTTTTCATTTTTTACATTGATAATTGCAAAGTTTCATTCTATTATGCTTTCTATTTTCTTTTCTAATCACCTCGACAGGAACATGAATTAGAACTCTTATAACGTTATTTATTTATATCCGACCACTATTGCTGACAGATATGTGCTTTCTGTTTATAGCGAAAAGCCTGTAAGATAAAATAATCCAACGTTGATGAAACTCTTTTCCTTTTGAGTGGCCATACAATAAAAACTAAAAGCACTTGATCATAGTTGCAATAACCATAATATTAGTGCCCCTATTACAATCGGATGTGTACTGAATGATCAAATTTTATCATATTTCCCAGCACATATTGTATGTTTACCCAATTAGATTATAGTTAATCGTGGGTTAGCAATATAGGATCATAGTTTAAGACGAAGGAACGGGAGTTTGTCTCGAACATTAATTAATCCTATAACTATGGCAGATTCCGAGATTTTGAAGTTGATGTCATTTTGGTTGATGATAATGCAAGCTACGGAATTCTCTAGTCTACAATTGCAGAACAATTATCGATTGATACATCGGATAAAATTGTAGAAATAAAATACGTTGTGAATGATAATTGTCCTCCGTTGCAGATTAGGAACGATATGGGCGTTCGTGTATATATGGAAACGAAAAAAGAGAATAAAAACTTAGGTTCGTACCCAGTGTTTCCAGTGTGTTTTTAAAATGTAGTCAAATGTGGGTAAATATAGTTAAGGTTATATGCAGTGTTTCCAGTGTGTTTTTAAAATGTAGTCAAATGTAGGTAAATGTAGTTAAGGTTATATGCAGTGTTTCCAGTGTGTTTTTAAAATGTAGTCAAATATGGGTAAATGTAGTTAAGGTTATATGCAGTGTTTCCAGTGTGTTTTTAAAATGTAGTCAAATGTAGGTACATGTAGTTAAGGTTATATGCAGTGTTTCCAATGTGTTTTTAAAATGTAGTCAAATGTAGGTAAATGTAGTTAAGGTTATATGCAGTGTTTCCAGTGTGTTTTTAAAATGTAGTCAAATGTGGGTAAATGTAGTTAACGTTTATATGCAGTTTTTTTGTAGCTGATTTGTAGTTAACTGATAGTTGAAACTTATTGACACCTTATTATTTTCTTTTTGGTCTTGAATTGTAGGTGAAGGCTTCAACAGATCATATACACACTGTGTTAGATTGTGTGAAGCGGCACATTGTATGTTTAAACCACAAAAACTATAATTAACTACAAAATTGAGTCAACGGTGACAGTTCCAAATAAAAATTACATGAAACTACATTAAACTACAAAAAACTACAATTAACTACAAATTTGATTCAACAGTATAATTTGCCAATCAAATTTGAGTCAACAGTGACAGTTCCAAATAAAAATTACATGAAACTACATTAAACTACAAAAAATTACAATTAACTACAAATTTAATTCAACAGTATAATTTGCCAATCAAATTTGAGTCAACTGTGATCATAAACTCTATCAAAAATTACTTTTCTTAGAATGGGAAGAGTATATGGTAACTGTGATCAAATTTGAGTCAATAAAACATCCGCATCTTTGGAATTTTACTTAAATCTCTTCCCGCACCTACGGTTAGACCACAGAATCTGAGAGCTCGCAAGTGTGACTCATCTTCCGCTTCTGCGAGCCAGGAACAACATTTGCAATCTCTTTCCCCTTTTGCGATCATCGCACCCACGATTCCCAATTTCATAGCAGTCATATGTCTTATGTTGATTTCTCAAAATTTTTGTCGGTATATCTATGAAAAATTGTTATTTTTATAACCTAATAATATTAAAAGATTATCCATTTATACTTTCAATAAATTGTATATTTATATTAGAAAGTATTTTATTAATGATAATCACAGCAAAGAATAAGCAAAGGTGAGACTTAAAAACATACTTAAAATAATAATCATGAAAATAACAGTAGATCTTTTTACAAGCATAAAAGAATTATACCATTTATAATATTAGTGAACTAAAATTATAATAATAAAATAAAATATAATTTAACTATAGGGAAGCCGTCCAAGTAAAAAAAAATAAAAAATCATTCAAATAGAGGCACCGGAAATGTCAATGATAAAATGGATTCGATGTTGCATATGAGGGAAGAATGTTCTAAAATATAAGGAAAAGATAGAGCACAAATCAAGCCTCTAATATGAAAAAATTTTGTTCCACAAATCAAGCCTCTAATATGAAAAGATTTTGTTCCACAAATCAAGCCTCTAATTAATAGTTGATCCTTAAACCTTAAAGATAAGTTTTGGTACATAAATTGAAAGGTGGTATACTAAAATGTAATAAATACTAACCTTAAACATAAGTGGTTATAAGGTTTGCTATATGGGATGTATATGTAAAAATCCCTAAAGTACTCCCTCGATCCAAACTAAGTAATTTTTTGGACGTTTTCACACATATTAAGAAATTTACCTTTTAGCATTAATTAGCAATGGAATTGATCATATTAACATTTATTATCTCACATAGACACTCCTAACACATACTCTAACATTATTTATTCCAAGGATAATGTAAGAAAAAAATAATCAATTCATTCTTAAAATCTAAAAAAAATCACTTATTTTGGACCACAAGATAAAAAGTTTGCTTATTTTGAACCAAAAAAAATAATATTTAACTTATATACACAGTATACTTTTTTGGTGATACGCCACTATTAATCTATGTTAAAAAATTCCCACGCAGGGGTGTCAGTTGGCATATCCCAAGGTAGTTCCAACACTGCCTGTGATGGTTTAAAATTATGTACTTCTTTCGATCTAAAATAAGTAATTTTTTAAGTGTTTTCACGCATGTTAAAAATCTATCTTTTAGCATTAATTAACAATGAAATTGATTATATTAACTTTTATTATCTTACATAAACACTCCTAACATATATTCTAACACGATTTACTTCAAGATAATATAGTAAAAAATAATTAATTCATTCTTGAAATTTAGAAAAATTACTTATTTTAGACCATAAAAGAAAGCCAAAAAATTACTTATTTTGGACGGGAGAGTATAAAAATTAAACCTTAACCGATTTCTAATCCACATTTCGATATTGGGATTATAAAATACTTGTGTTTGTCCGTATCCTCGAGTTTGTTTCTCTTTCGGTTTAATCATTTGATATATTTGAAATTCAGTCAACCAACTATCCCATTTCACCTACTCCATTTTGTTAATTGGCTTATTTGGGTGACGAACTAATACAAGGAAAAACATAATAACAATGGCCACAATTAGTATGATAACTATTGTGATATGCACACGTGGATGCCAGTTAGATGCCAACTAAGATATCTTAAATTAGTTGTAATTAGTTATAAGATACAGTTAGAAGGGTTAAGCATGTAATTAGGTGGTTAGAATATTTTGTATGCATACACCTATTAGTGATAATAAAACAGTGGATTTCCACAAATCCAATTTCTTCTCTGCAGTTCATCTTCTTCTCTTCTCCTTATAAAATTTTAGAGCATTGAAGCTCAGAATTGACAAGATAATTGCAACATTTTGGCATGGTATCACAGCGTCGATCCACAAGTAGATGTTCGAAGTTCATGAATCTAGGAGATACACCTGATATGATATTGATCCCTGTGAAGCTCACCGGAGCAGGAAATTATTAATATGGAGCAGATCGAAGCGGATTGCACTCATGGAGAAGAAGAAATTAGGATTTGTAACTAGTTCATGTAAGCGAGAATCCTTTGAGGTAGAGTTATATGAGCAATGGAACACTTGCAACGCGACAGTTCTCTCGTGGATCATGAACACAATATCAGTTGACCTCCTTAGTGAACTTGTGTATGCATCTGACTCACACGTTGTTTGGCAGGACTTACAAGAGCGATTTGACAAAGTAAATTGCATGAGGATTTTTTCAAGTTCATCGGCAAATTGCGACACTATCACAAGGTATTAATTCAGTTTCTGTGTATTATTCAAAATTGAAGGAATTGTGGGCTGAATATGATGCAATGGAACCTCCACCTGGCTGTGACTGTGCTAAGTCGAAGGATTATATAGAAAACTTCTATCAACAGAGGTTACTGCAATTTCTCAGTGGTCTAAATGGTTCGTATGACCAAGCTAGAAGGCAAATTCTGTTAAAAACAAATGTACCATACTTAATCAGGCTTATGCTATGATAGTTGAAGATGAAATCCAACACTCTATTGGTTTAAATGTATTTGGCGAGAAAACAGATCCAATGGCTATGCAGATGAATCGTGGACAGACTTATAAAGGGAAATAGCCTTTTGTAGTGTATGACTATTGGAATATGAAGGGGCATTCAAATGAGAATTATTATAAACTAGTTGGATACCCTACTGATTTCGAGCAAAGGAAGAAAGGACCCTATGAAAATGGAAAAGTTGTTTATGAGAGTGGAAATGCTACAGTATAGAGGTCCAACTAGGTTTGGAGGACAATCTGGGAATGGTAGACAACCATTTGCTGATGTGAACAATATCTCCAACAACATGGAAGGTCAGACACAAGCACAACACAACCTTGAAGGAATATTAGAAGGGAAAATTCCTCACCTCATTGACGAACAGTACAACAAGATTCTCAACGTGTTGAATGAGGATGCAGGGGACAACACTCAGGTTAACATAACATGTAATGATATATAATTGACAAATGCTGAATGTATTGTTGATTCAGGAGCATTACATCATGTAGTATAAAACAAAGATCTATATTAGAACTAGATCATTTTTCAAGGTCACACACATGTGACAAGGTATATTTACGTATACGAGCTAAGGTAAACATAACACATACTGGTGAAGCCTCTCTATTTGATAACAAGAGAATTAAAAATGTGCTATTTATCCCAGATTTTAAGTATAATTTACTATCTGTGTCAAAATTAACAAAAGCACTTATGTGTTCAGTAGCCTTTTCCCTCACTTCTGCATCTTTTAGGAGCATTACAGTGGCAGAGTGAAAGGGAGTGATAAATAAAGAGGTGGTCTTTATATCTTCAAGAGGGTACATGATAGTGAGGAAGATACAGGACACAGAATAATCGCAATAGCTTAATAAGGGGGACCGCAGCTTGTGGCACAAGGGGTTGGATCACTTTTCCTTGTCAAAATGAAATATATGAAAATTGTACATAGTAATGTGGATAGTAATTTGATAAATAAATGTCCAATTTTTCCTTTAGAAAAGATGTCTATATTGGTGTTTCCTACTAGTAGTTCAAGAGCTGATTCTATATGTGTTCTTGTACAAATGGACCTTTGGGGACCTTATAAAACACTAACACTTGACAAAAAGTACTATTTCTTGACTGTGGATGATGACAATAGTAGATATGCATAAATTTACTTATTGCAGCTTAAGACAGAAGTTATAGTTAGTATCAGGTCATTCCTTACTATGGTTAAGACTCAGTTTGGAATCATAGTGCAGGTGATTAGGACTGATAATGGAATAAAATTCTTCAACTCACAATGTAGCTCCTTGTTTCAAGATCTGGGATAGTTTATCAGAGTAGTTATGTGCATATACCCCAACAGAATAGGGTTGTAGAAAGTAAGCACATAAATATTCAAAACATAGACAGAGGATTGAGATTTCAATCTAAGATTCCAATTAGATACTGGGGTATTTGCATTCAAACTGCAATAAGGGAAAGGATACATTTGGTTCAAAGTGGATATACAAATACCAGTCCAAGGCCAATAGTGAGGTTGAAAGATTTAAGGCAAGGCTAGTTGCAAAGGGCTACAGCCAAAGAGAGGGATTAGATTATCATGACACCTCTCTCCTGTGGTCAAGATGGTCACGGTAAGGACAGTGATTGCATTAGTTGTCTCCAAGAGCTGGAATCTGTATCAAATGGATGTGTATAATGCATTCTTGCAAGGTGATCTATATGAAGAAGTTTATATGGAAATGCCAGAAAGATTTAGGAGACACGGGGCAGAAGAAAGTTTGCAGGTTGCTTAAGTCCTTATATGGATTAAAACAGGCATCCAGATAGTGGAACATCAAACTAACAAAAGCATTAGTAGAAGCATGCTTCATGTAGAGCAGCTATGATTATTCATTGTTCACCTTAAAAGGGGACAAGATGCAGTGATTGTTGTGGTGTACATGGATGATTTACTCATTACTAGAAGCAGCACTGAGTTGATTAATGAAGCTAAAAGAGTGTTGCATAGAAACTTCAAACTGAAAGATTTGGGAGAGCTCAGGTACTTTCTGGGCATTGAAGTCTTGAGGTCTATGTCATGTGTCATCCTAAATCAAAGGAAGTATGTACTGGAGCTAGTTTCTGATCTAGGCCTAGGTGGTGCTAGGGTGGCCAACAAAGCTTTGGAATGCAAAATAAAGCTAACAACTGTGGAGTATGATAAGGCAGTTGGAGTCAAAGGTGATAAAATGATGGAGGACACCAAAACATACCAGTAGTTGATTGGGAGACTAATGCATGTCACTATCACAAGACACGATATCAACTTTGCAGTCCAAACACTAATCCAGTTCATGCAAGTACCAAATAAGTCATACTGGGAGATAGCAAGGCTGGTTAGGTATCTAATAGGCACAGCGGGTCAAGGAATTTTCCCACAGGCTACAGAAGTCAATGAGTTAACTTGTTGGTGTGATTTAGATTGGGCATCATGCCCAAATACAAGAAGGTCAGTGATAGTGTTGGATTATGGGTCATGGGTCGCTCCATGTGGGCTAACCCGACCCGATTAGGAGAGATAAGGGAGAGAGGCTAAGGGAAGTTACCACAAGACCACAACCTCTCCACTAGCCTGAAAGTGGGTGAGTGGGGGTCATCTTCCTTAACCGTCTGAACGTGGGTGAGTGGGGGGTTATCTTCCTTAACCGCCTGAATGTGGGTGAGTGGGGGGTTATCTTCCTTAACTACCTGAACGTGGGTGAGTAGGGAGTTATCTTCCCTAACCGCTAGTACTCTCCCTATTTATTTGAACGAGATAACATAGAACAAAAGGGGCGTAAGTTTTTTCTCTACCGTAAGAGTTCTCTAACTCTCCTCTTCTCCCAACGAAAAGAACACACAAGTAAAGGCATCTAATTGGTGGAAGATTAACTATTGTTTCCTAGTGATTCAAAGTTCGGTTTGGGGCAATCGTTTCGGTGGTGAATTCAAAAATTCTTTCTTTGAATTGACAGGTATGCTAATGTTATTCTCGCCCCACAATTATTAGACTCACATTAGTATCAGAGCCAGGGTTTATTGTAGCTCTGTCAGATGAACACACATTGATTCTGTATTATTTTTTAAATTTCTGAGTCATTCGCTAATACAGTAAAGTCGTTCATGTTTTGAATTTACATGATAATCAGACTGGAAAAAGTTACAAAATAAGCACACAATGGTATAATGAAATATCATTAGCCCTTCCTCCCAATTTATGCATGGATAATTAATGACTATTAATAATTATTTAAATCTAGTAATAATTATTAATGAATTGGTCTTTAAATTTTTTTAATTGTTTAGTCATATCCCTTACATTGAAATACTTCTACGAATTATTGTGACATATATTGTCAAATTGAGTGGTTGTAGCCATTCTTATTGTTTCCTTGGTCCTATTTCAGATATGACTGAACAGGGACAAGTTCGAATTACTCCAAGTGGGAGTTCTCGAAGTCAATGAAGGGGACAACATAGAAGGGTACGTCGTTGCCGGACTTATTTCTATAATGATTCAGACGCGGAGCCTGAAGTCATCAGGATTGTCCCAAGGGCGGACAAAATCAGTTAAGGGATCGAAGGGTTGACGAAGGGAAAGGGAAAAGAAATTTAGAGAGCTTAGGGCTTCACTAGATGAGCATATTGGAAATTATCAGTTTACCTATGATGCACTAATTGATGCTATTGATGAAATTGAACTATCTGATTGGGAAGCCTTAGCAATTTTAGTAGATTCACTTGGAGAACCTTTAGGTAGTATTTTAACTGAAGTTTATCACGAGGTTTGGCCAAGTGAACCTTTTTTGGGTTTATGTTCTTAAATTTGAAGCTGAGTGGGAGAACCATCTCTACAACTACTTGTAATTTGTTTAATTAATGAAACTTTGTTATTTGTTTGCAAGATTACATGTCATTTTATAAATTTGTTTTTTATGTGGCAATTAAAACAAGTATGACATGATATTGAAAGTCTTGACAAGATACAAACTATGAGAAATGATTTTATAAAATATTATTTGAACATTTAGTTATAGATTATGATGGAAATGTAGCAACCTTTCGATTCTATACTAAGTGTAAAATTATTTGCCCAAGTGTATATATCATATGCGAGAATGATGAGTAATAAATACACTTGCATTATTGTTTCATTTATCAGACTATGACATCAAAAACTATCATTGCTGACTTAAATAAGGGTGACAAACTAAACGGTGAAAATTATGACATTTAGAGCCGTAAGATGTGGTATGTGCTGGAAGAGCAAGATACTCTTGAAGCCATTAACCATGTCATGGTTTTTCCAGATGAGGGTAACACTGCCCAACTTAGGAGAGATCTTGAGGCTTACAATTATTGGAAAAAGAAAGATGCCACTGCTCGTGGAATCATAGTAAGCTCAGTTGTGGATGATTTCATTCATGAATGTGAACAATTCCCTACTGCTAATGCCATGTGGGAGCATATGAGAGAAACATATAGGGGTACTACTGTAACCCACCTTAGACAGCTGACTATCAAATTTGACACTTACAAAAAGCATCATGACCACAGTGTCAAACAATATCTAAGAGTGATGTCGAATATGATTACTCAACTCAAAGGTGATGACCATGTTCTCTCTAAGGAGCAGCATGTTCAGGCAGTGATTTGGTCTCTTCCCAATAATTGGGAATATTTGAAGGTTAACTTGGCCCACAATGACAGCATCAAAACTTTTGCTGATGTTGCCCGTCATGTGGAGCTTGAAGATGAGTGGCTTGGTGCTGCTAAAGCTGTACCCAAGGCTTTTGTGGCAGAATCAAGTGGTACAGAGAGATCAAGCTTCAAGTACAAGAGAAACTGGAAAAATGACGGAAAGGGTAAGGAGACAGAAGAAGGACCCTCCAAGAAAAGAAACAAGCTTAATTCCAAGAAAGGAAAATGGTTCTACAAGAAGAAAGACAAGAGCAAGATGAAGTGTAACAATTGCCATGTTTCAGGGCATTTTGCTCATGAGTGCACTAAGCCGAAAAACGTTGCACTTCAAACGCATATCTAAGTGCTATATATGTTTCTAGCACTGTTTTACTAACTGAATCTTATCCTGAGGGATAGGTATGATGCTTTACATTTCAATACATTCATTGATAATTTCACATGCTTTGGTTATGTCTCTCTGATCTCTCATAAATCTGAGGCACTTGAATGCTTTAAGAAATATGTAAATGAAGTTGAGAATCAATTAGACAAAAGGATTAAGACCTTAAGAACCGATAGAGGGCGTGAATATCTTTTAAAACAATTTGAAGGATTGTGCAATGAAAAGGGAATCACCAGACAGTTAACTATTCCATACATACCTCAACAAAATGGTGTAGCGGAAAGGAGGAATAGAACATTGCCGGACATGATAAGGTCCATGATGGCGCATGCAAATTTACCGATCTCCTTTTGGGGAGATGCGTTATTGACTGCAACTTGTATATTGAATAAATTGCTTTCTAAATCAGTTTCTTCCACTCCTTATGAGCTATGAACTGGTCATAAACTAAACTTAAAGGATTTACGACCTTGGGGTTGTGCTGCATATGTAAAAGGTTCTTTTAGTAAGTTCGATAAATTAGGTCCAAAAGGCAAAAAATGTATTTTTATAAGATATTAAGAACACTCCAAAGGGTATGTGTTCGTTGGTGAATTAGAGGATGGAAGTGTTACTTAGATTGAATCGCGAGATGTCACATTTTTGGAAAATGATTTTCCAAAAAGGGCAAGGTAAAGAATGGAGAGCCTCTTTATGAGGTGTTGAACTCGGATAGACAGTAAGAGTCTTCTGACACAGTTGATGATCACATTGATCAAGATCTTACTCATGATCTGCGTGGGAGTGGGAGTGGGAGTGGAAACTCTCAATCCCAAAATCCTTTTGATGAACCTGAATTTCAACTACGAAAGAGTGCCAGGAAAATATACCCAAACGCACTAATGAAATTGAAGATTATATTTTCTTGGTATATCCCGCAGAGATGGATGAGCCAAAATCTGTGACTGAGGCTTTATCGAGCCCTGGAAAAGATGAGTGGATGAAAGCAATGAAAGAAAAATTAGAGTCCATAAAAACCAACAAAATCTAGGATCTAGTTGATCTTCCGCCTGGGCATAGAGCAATTGGGAACAAATGGATTCTCAAAGTTAAACACAAAACGAATTGGTCAATAGAAAGATACAAGGCATGATTGGTGGCAAAAGGCTTTACTCAAGAAGCTGAAATAGATTATGAGGAAACATTTTAACCAGTTGTGAAGTTTACATCAATTCTCTTACTTTTCGCTATTATTGCACGTTTGGATTAGGAATTACATCAAATGGATGTGAATACAGCTTTTCTCAATGGAGAACTAAACGAAGAAATCTACATGGAACAACCTGTAGGCTTCATCGTTAAAGGCCAAGAAAAGAAGGTCTGTAAAATGAAAAGAACTATTTATAGCCTGAAGCAATCTTCAAGGCAATGGTATTTGAGATTTCACAAGGAGGTGATCTTATATGATTTCACCATGATCGATGAACACCATTGCATTTATGTAAAGAAGTCCAATGGGATGTTTGTAATTCTTTCTCTTTATGTGGACGATATTTTATTGGCTGGAAATAATTTGGAGTATTTGAATACTGTCAAGTCATGGATTTCAAATTTATTTGACATAAAAGATATGGGCGAGGCAAACTATATCCTTGGAGTTAAGATCCAAAGAGACCGTTCCAAAAGGTTATTGAGTTTATCTCAAGAAACTTATATAAAGAAAATTTTGGAGCGTTTTCGCATGAATAATTGCAAATCCATGGATACTCCTATAGAGAGAGGTGAAACTTTAAGGCTTGAAATGTGTCCCAAGACTGAAAATGAAAAGGAAGATGTGTCTCGAATTCCACATTCAAGTGATGTCGGGAGCTTGATGTACGCTATGATGAAAAATTAAAGTGACATTCTTCGAAATGGGATTATTTATTTATATTAAGAGTCGCTACTTGGGATGAGATTGACTTTTGGTGTCTCAAGTCACCGGTTTATTTAGAATCCCAAATCGAGGAAATTTCCGATTGCCCAATTGGAGTTTGCGAACCAAAAATTCTAGGTAAGGAATTCTGTTGACCCGAGGGAAGGTGTTAGGCACCCCCGGGTCCCGTGGTTCTAGCACAGTCTCTTAAACTATTATAAATGGCTAATTCCCTTATTTTTATACATGTTTATCCTACAATGAAAAATTTTAAAATTATTAACCGCTTTGTTCATTTTAGGATTATTTGTAACTTTATTAAAACACGTCTCGAACCGCGTCACATAAATGCACCCGGGTTCTCGACACATTTTAATATCGTTGAGACTTGGATTTGGGTCACATAAATGTGCACCCGAATTTAGGAAGATATCTTATTAAAATATCGTGCCTATAGCAACTACGCATTTGAAAATTCGTGGAGGCCATGAAATTCTCTCAACAACACCTCCAAATTGCTATGCATTTTTATTACGTTTAAGGAGCCCACGTAGTGCATGATTATGTTAGCGCGGCTCACTTTATTTTAGAAAAAGGCAACCTAAAGTGACTATAGTTTTTCTATTATACTCGTATCTAAAATATGTCCTAATTATTTCACGTGAATGATACACTCAAAAGGAGGTTTAGCACCCATATTTCAACCTCATTCATGGCTGGTTTTGCAATTTGGGCTCCATCATCGAAAATAGCAAGCCCAGGAAATGCGTTCCTTTATACTTCACAAATAATAGCAGTTTGGGCTTTTAAATTGATCCCAGGACATTGGACTATACCTTAATTGCAAGGATAAGGTTATCATTTTCCAAATCATAATACTACAACAATTAATATTATTCATGGTTTATCATTTTTAACATAGAAAAATTGACGAAAAACATCCTGTAGTGATTTTGGTTAATAAATCAATGAGCTATAATTTCTAGTGTTCGAATTTAGTATCTAGAATTACTATACTCATTAATCAAAATACACATTCATACAATAATTCTCTATTGCCGAATCAAATATGAAAACAGACATGTATTTGACTATCTTATTTTTATACCTACTGAAACTAAAATGACTTGCAATTAATAGTTAAATAACAATCTAGCACACTCCGATTGTTCTTATATTACAATCCCAGGATAAAGAAACTATTCTAAACATACTAGACTAATAATATTTGCATTACAATATCATCATAGAAGTAAATGTCTTCATTATTGGACATGAATAAGCATGTACAACTGTCTGTTTCCAAAATTTCTGGGCAAGAATTGGTACCTAGAATTTCAGCAGAAAAGAAGAACCTATGAGCAAGTTAAGCCAGTAGCAAGCAAGCACAACAGCCAAATAATAAGGAAACACATGAACTCAAGAAGTTTTGAGAAGGCAAATAACGAAAACAGATCTCCCTAACAGCTTAGAAATACACATACAATCAATCCATCTTCGACTTATAATGAGTAGCAGTTTGATTGTTAAAGAAGACTCAGCCAGATGAACAAATTTGAAATGGATTTCAGCTGAATATTATATGAAAGTGTATTTTAATGTATATCTCTTTCTATATCTAAAAAAATTGTCTTCTAACTCTCGAAAAATCTAGAAAAATCCCCTATCAAAATAATCAGACACTTCCTTTTATAACCAAAGCCTTAGGGCAACATCAATCTATTTGTTTTCTTTTTAGTCATTTATCCATTTGTAAGTTTTCCCTAGATGGTCCTTGATTTTCTAACTTGTGTCTCAAGTTTTGGGGCAGAATTAACGGAAATTACACTTTGAACCTTCACTAGAATGTTCCAGGAGTTTGTTACAAGATTCCCTATGTTCAAATACCCTTAATACCACTGTCCTATTTTCTCAATTACTGGCCTCAGTGTTTTAAACCCTGGTACTTGTCTATTTGGATAGAACCTGACCCTAGTTAAATACTTCATGTCATAAACTAAAGTTATTATTAACACCTAGGATCAAATTCTGAAAAAGCTATTCATGGCCAACTATTTAATTGCAGACTTATACTATATTATGTAAAAACAAGCAACCAAGGGTCAGGATTTAATCAATGCAACACACATACTCAGGCAAATATCACACTATGACACTAAATTTCTCAGAAACACAAATTTCAGAAAACCCAATATGACCAATTCTGAGCTCAACACGATAATTCAAACATGTCAACAAGAACAGGCTATGACTTCAAATGTTAAGCAGATTATTCAGAAGCAGGTTACAAAGACAAGCGAAGAAACAAATACTCAGAATATTCCAAAGATGAGAAGATAACAACAACAACAACTACCCAGTATACTCCCACCAGGTGGGGTCTGGGGAGGGTAATATGTAGACAAGCCTTACCCATACCCGAAAGGGCAGAGAGGCTGTTTCCAATCGACCAAAGATGAGAAGATGAAAACTTAAAATAAATAAAGGAGCAACTTAGAAAAGGACGAGCATATGACTCTAAATGGAAACACCTACTCAGAATTTCAAAGATGAACAGATAGAAAATATAATATACTTAAACAAATAAAAATAGAGAAGATCAAAAACAAAAGAAAATAAGGATGAGCATATAACAACTATTATGAATTTTCCAAATATGAACAAATGAAAAATCAAAAAGATAAAAAGCAATTAGAAAAGAAAATAAGGACGAGCATGTAACTCTAGATGGAAACAACTATTCAGAATAGATAGAAAACTTAATATACTCAAACACATGAAAACAAGGAAACAATTAGAAAAGAAACCAAACAAGATTAAAAGCAATAAAGCAGACAAACAAAGAGACCTTAGCTTTTTAGCGTTGCAACCCTAAAATAGGACTCTTCAAATCTCCAGACTCTTCGACCCTTTCTGAGAGGGTTTTTGGTCTCTTGAGACCTTTATTTCATTGTTTGGGAGGGAAAGGGTTTCAAACTAAATTGATTAACTTTGGGACAGAGTCTGGGCTTCAGATCTGGTTTTTGGCCATGTTTAGTTGTATTCGAAGGTCGTGGGTTGCGGGGTTGTGGATGGGAACGTGAGACGGCCACCCGAAACCAGTTTGAGGGGGTTCCGATGAGTTTAGGGTTTGGGTCCAATCTTCGATTTGATATTCGAAGAGGTTTGTTAGGACTCGAGAGACGAGACCTAGATTGTTGGGAAGAGGGGAAAGAGGCGGTTCAGGGGTGTTATTTTGGGTCAGTTTGGTGTATGTGTCACCGGAGACGGCGGAGCCAGCGACTATTCTAGTCAAATATTCGACGAGTTGGGGTGGTATTTTTGGGGAGTTAATGGTGGGAAGGGAAAGAGGAGGTTGAAAAGGTTCGATGGTGTAAATTTGGGGCCATTTGGTGGCCGGCCGCCGCCGTGAGGCGATTTTCGACGGCGGCGTTACGGTGGTTGATGGCGGATCTATGGTGGCTGAGGGGTGGTGTTACACCGGTGTAGTTAGGTACGAGGATATTAAGTTTTGTCTTCTGCATATATAAAGGTGTTTGGACATATATGTGGGACTTGGGAAAGGGGCTTCAGGGCCGTTGGATTAATACAGATGAACGGCCGAGATTGATCACCTCAAAACGACGTCGTTTTGGGGCGTCTCTTGTGTGGACTAGGTCAGAGACGGGTTTTGGGCTGCGGTTTGGGTATTTTAGACGGGTTCATGGTTTGGGCCACCCAGGTTTGGCCCAATTGTGGCCAGCTTGGGATAAATTATTAAATCCCATTTTTTGTTTGTTTTTTCTTATTTACTTATTGCCTAATTTTATTTTTTACAACTCCTAATTAGGCTAAATCAAACTAATGACTAGCTAATATGCAAAATTAATCAAAGATGCAAAAATGAAAATTAACCATAAAATGCCAAATAATCAATATTAACAATAAAATACCAAAATAAGCTACTTAATTTTGTGATTTTATATTTTTGCAAAAATGAACCTTAATTACCAATTAATTTAACAAAAATATGTGAAATTAAATCTTAAATGCTTACGTAATTTTTTTTTTGTATTTTTATGATTTATCATGCATGCATCAATGAAAACACACACTGATATGCGCAATTAAATCCTAAAATAAATAATAAAAAGGAAAAAACCCTAAGTTTGAGGATTCAGTAGGAGTAATTTCAACGGGACAAAAATCACATGCTCACAATGTGTACTCGCCCAAAAATTTGTTATGTCATAGGTCTGGTTAGCAGGTATCAATCCAATCTTGGAAGAGATCATTGGAAAGCTGTGAAGAGAACTTTCAGATACCTGAAGAGAACTGCAGATTATTCACTATGTTATAGTAGAAATGATTTATACTTGAGAGGATATATAGATGCTGATTGGGCTGGTGATCGGAATGATAGAAAATCAACATCCGGTTATGCCTTCTTACTTAATGGTGGTGCTATATCATGGAAAAGTAAGAAAAAAACATGTACAGCCCTTTCAACAATGGAAGCTGAGTTCGTAGCTTGTGCATCTGCATTACAAGAAGCTATTTGGTTGACGAGATTCTTTGAGCATTTGAATATTACAAAGAACTCTCAGGGTCCCATGACTCTATATTGTGATAGTCAAGCTGCTATTGCATATACACAAGATCATAAGTATCACAGCAAGACCAAACACATTGACATCAAGTATAACTTTGTAAGAGACATAGTAGCAAGTGGAGAGATAAATTTACACTACATTCCTACGCAAAGCATGATAGCTGATCCTTTCACAAAGGAGATATCTAGAGAATTGTTTGAGAAATATGTTATGGCTATAGGTTTGCGAAGGATATGAATATATTTTTACATGGTAATATGACTTTAGTATTATAATATTCTCATCAATATTTAATTCTTGAATTTTTGCTTATAAAATGTGTCAAACAAGTCGGGAGATTGGCTCTCTCACACGAGAAATCGCCTCTTACGTAAGAATCGTGAAGAGATGAGACCTAATATAACCTTGGATAATGTGAGGTTATATTTACTTGTAGAGGTCATTCTTGATAGCTTACGAATTTCACAATTCGATTATGACTTGTTTTGTAAGCCAGATACGAGTTTCTCTAAGAAGATGGTTTGAGGATTATTGAAGTGGGAAACTCAGGTCATACACTTGAAGGTGTCTAGACCAAGGTCTGTAGGGTGTTGGATGATTAAAATAATAAGACACATGTGTCAATATAAGGTGAGAACACTGTAACATGTGTTTCATACCACGTGTGCTATCGATCAATGGGATAATGAAGAATGAATCCATGTTTCTTCATTGTGTGACATCCCAAAGAAGTTACATTAACTTTTATTGGAATACCCTTTGACCTTTGACTGTTTCTTGAAGGCCACTCAGTATTGCTACTTTAGCATGTTACTAATAGCCATGTGTGATTCGGCAATGCAGTGCATGTCTAGGAAACCAGTTGACTTGGAATGGAAAGATTCGAGTAGAAAGGGAAGAGGACTAAAATTAGTAATTTTACGTGTATTCATAGGTCGACCATTACACTTACCATGAGGTTATTAGGTGTAATTGCGGATACAATATTATATGAGAACTCAAGTTTGCCTCTTTTGAGGATGAGGGATCGAATAAGTAGCTACTGCAATAGCGAATGATGTCTAGGGTATTGCAAGTAATAATATCCTGATGCTAGTAGTGAATCCTTTCCATATGTGATTGAATTTCTACATAGAGCTTTAGTACAACCTTTAATTGGTTTTGCAATATTATAGCTCTGTGCTCGCAGGTCGCACCAACTATTTGCCGGTAAGAAAAGTGTATCAAAGACATCGGTCTAGTCCACTATGAGCGAAGTAGGAGATGTTGGATTTATGGGTCATGGGTCACTCCATGTGGGCTGACCCAACCCAGTCAGGAGAGATAAGATAGAGAGAGGTTAAGGGAAGTTACCACTAGACCACAATCTCTTAACTAGCCTGAACGTGGATGAGTGAGGGGTTATCTTCCTTAACCGCCTGAACTTCGGTGAGTGGGGGATTATCTTCCTTAACCGCCTGAACGTGGGTGAGTGAGGTGTTATCTTCCTTAACTACCTGAACGTGGGTGAGTGTGGAGTTATCTTCCTTACCGCTATTACTCTCCATATTTATATGAAGGAGATAACATAGAACAAAAGGGGCATAAGTTTTTTCTCTACCGTACGAATTCTCTGACTCTCTTCTTCTCCCAACAAAAAGTACACACAAGTAAGGGCATCTAATTGGTGGAAGATTAACTTTGTTTCCTAGTGATTCAAAGATCGATTTAGGGCAACCGTTTCAGTGGTGAGTTCAACAATTCTTTCGCTGCGTTGACAAGTACGCTAATGTTGTTCTCACCCCACCGTTATTAGACTAACAGATATGATATGTTGTGAAGCTTGGGGACTCTTTTGATCTCTTGGAAATCAAAGAAGCAACAAACAGTATCTAAAGTTCAGTAGAGGCAGAATACATGAGCATGGCATAAGCAGTAGCAGAAATCACTTAGTTGTTGGGGTCGTGCAAAGAGGTAGGCATTGAAACTAGAGAACCGGTAATAGTGCACACTAACAGCAAGGCTGCAATGCAAATTGCATCCAATCCAGTGTTTCATGAACAAATGAAGCACATAGAGATTGATTGTCATTTCATTAGAGACAAGATTAAGGGTGGAATAATCAGGCCTGTGTATGTCCCTACAAAAGATGAATTAGCAGATCTTTTGACCAAAGGATTAAGTCATGCAGCACATGTACATCTATTGAGAAAGCTGGGAGTGTTGAATATTTTGCACCCTCCAGCTTGAGGGAGAGTATTGTGATATGCACATGTGGCAAGTTGTGTACAGCTGCCTGCCAGCTAGATGCCAACTAAGATGTCTTAAGATAGTTGTAATTAGTTGTAAGATGTAGTTTGGAAGGTTAAGCATGTAATTAGGTGGTTAGGATATTTTGTATATATACACTTGTTAGTGGCAGTGAAATAGTGGATTTTCACTTTCTTCTTTCTTCTTATGCAGTTCATTTTCTTCTCTTCTCTTTAGAACATTTTAGAGCATTGAAGCTCAGAATTAACAAGATAATTGCAACAGAATTGATAAGATAATAGCAGCATTCTGGCAATAACCTAGTTTTACAGCACGAGGTGACTGGGAGGCCATTTCGAAGAGCCATATCCCCCCCCCCCCCCCCCCCCCCAAACCTTAGGGATTTGAAGGGCATTAAAGTATAATTCTCTGCATATTTTATTTGCCTAACAAATTTGTTGTGTATAGACAATTAGTCTCCTTGTATTCAATGCTAAGTAAGGAGTACAATCAAAATGAGAAGTAAATATACAATTACATGGTTGGTCCCCTGATTTTGACCTCTATTTTTCATTCTCAAATGTTGTGCTTTGTGTTATTCGCAATTTTAGTCCATGCGTTAATCCTACTAAGCTCATGAAGTCTTCAGTATCTTGAATATGACTCCAGTGCTTTTATACTCTCTTCTATTCATAATAAATAGTTTGTATTAATTTATTTACCCTTATAAATTTCTAAAAAGTCTTTTAATAATACTTTTTTTTATTTTCCTATGAGTAGATTAGGATAGTTTTTGAGATGGATGAGCTATCTATGATTCTACTTTTCTTTTAAGAGATTAGTTTATGTACGTTGACATTATATACACTATTAAAAATCTGAGAATTATCGACCCAAAATTTTCGATCAGAGTTGGTCGATCAAAAAAAGCAATCAAAGTTGGTCGCTAATATGGAAAAACTATTAAGTAATTTATCGACCAAAGTTGATCGCTTTTTTGTCGGTAAAGTGGTTAACATGTTGACCAGACTAATCATACTTGCTTGGTCAAAGAAATATTAAAATTAGCGACCAACTTTGGTCGCTAATGTTGGACTCAGTTATAATATATTAATAATTATATTACTATTTAAAATATTTTATAAAATATAAATAAATATTATTTAAAATTAGCAACCAAAGTTGGTCAGCTATGAAGGGGAAGCAAGTAGCGATCAATTTTGGTCGCTAATTTAAATTTCTGGATAATTAGCGACTAAAATTAGTCTCTTTTCAAGTCAACATTGGTCAAAATTAGAAATCACTTTTATATTTACTATTTAAATAATATAAATGTAATCCATTAATATTTTTGTAATACAAGGGATGAATTAAAATATATTCTAACATGCTATATATGTAATTAAAGTAGTACAACGAAGCGTGTTACATATGTATGTATGTATGTATGTATGTATGTATGTATGTATGTATGTGTGCATATATATATATATATACACACGAGTTTCCTACTAAGAAGTTCCATCACTATAAGTGTGGAATGCAAGGAATAAAGACTTCCTCGCAAAGCGAGCAACTTGATGGGGAGAGCCTCTCCGCTATGCTGGAGACTAACACAAAGCTCACATCTGAGCTAGAAGCAACCAAGGATAGAGAAAAACTTAGAGATGCTCAGTACAATGGCATGCAAGCTCAGTTCAAAACTCTCCTAGCTTCTGGAGCTTTTCCAATTCCCCGGTCCCGTGAGTCATCGCCAAAGGCTCGACTTTTGAACGTGAGTGTTCCTTCCGTCCTCCACATTCTCGTTCCTCCCGTCCTCTCCGTGATCGTTTTTCCCATCCTCGACAAGTAGACCCTTCTCTATACCGTCTTGTTGATGAAAATTCATCAGACGATGATGATAATGATGTTGTAAAAAATACTCCTTAACTTTTATATACTTTGAACTAGACAAATAGAATCGGTTTTGATCTAGTTGTAACAAGCGTTAACTTAATTTGTTAGTCTAATTTGTTATTTCTATTGAACTTTAATTTATTGGTTTTAATGTATTTTTTGAATTGTGTTGTTGTTGTTGTATTTTGTTGTTTTTGTTGTGTTGTTGTGTTATTGTCGTTGTTATTGTTGGGTTGTTGTGGAGATTTTGATATTGAAATTGTAGTTTATGAATTTAATTATATTATTATTTAGGAATGTTGGTATGCTGGCAAGTAGTGCAGCTGCCAAAACATGCACTTTATGCCAAAATTATTACCCAGAAAAGCGACCAAAGTTGATCGCTTCCTATTAAAAGAAAGTTTCTTGCAATTAGCGACCAAGGTTGGTCGCTTATATCTAAAAAAATTAAAAATTAGCGACCAAGGTTAGTTGCCAGTGAACCCATATTTTAATATAAGCGACCAAAGTTGGTCGCTAACCTATTTTAAAAAAAATCTGGAAATTAGCGACCAAGGTTGGTCGCTTATATATAAAACAAATTTCAAAATTAAAAATAAGTGACCAAAGTTGATCGTTATGAACTCAGATTGTATTATATATATATATATATATATATATATATATATATATATATATATATATATATATATATATATATATATATATATATATAGAGAGAGAGAGAGAGAGAGAGAGAGAGAGAAACCAATGTTAGTCGCTAATTTTTGAATTATAATAATTAAAAAATATCATAATTTAAATATATAGACCAACTTTGGTCGCTATATTTTATATTATTAAAATATTATACCGACAAAAGTTGGTCGGTATTTTGTTTACACTGAATATTTGAGCATTTTTCATGAACACCAAAATCTATATATTGAAATCCTGATTTTAGAATTTTTTTATTTTTTATTTCGCGAGAAGAATACTTTTTGATTTCCTATAAGGCTGCTTGTTACCATGTAAATTGTCCACAAGTAAGGTATTTACGGCATTTAGAGAACAAAGCTCTTCGTAAAAATAACATCGGGCATAATAGATAAAATTAATAAAGAATAAGCAAAGTTAAAAAAAATAAACCTGAAAGGCTTTTTCTTTGATTCACTACTCTGATATTGTTGCCCAACCCAAAATTGTTCAATTAACTCTTTTAGAGGCATTTTGCCGCAGTCAAAAAGCCTGTCGTATGTTGACTTCCTTGAGATTACTGCAATGAAAAGAAACTCATTTTCAAATAAAAATTTTAGTTTTATGAGTGTAAAATCTATTTGATGTTGCTAACACAAGGTTATGACTATTCCAGCTAAATTTATTATTTGTCCGTCTCTTTGTTTGCTTTCTGATATTATTCACATTGTTTGCATATGTACTTTTACTTTGTAAAGTTGATTCAAAAGTATTTTTGTATGGATAACTCATGGTTGAAATGCAACTCATCTATTCTGAAAATTCATGGCATCAAGAGTGAATATAAAGGTTATAGAAAGGTTATGACTGTTTGGAGCATGAAGTGGTTTGTGTTCTTTTTTATAAAACAATTAGGTATTTAAGTTATTAAGAAGGGTATTTGGATAATTTAATTTTCTAGTTCAGGACTTCCTACCTTTAATATAATATAAATATAAATAGGTATAAATATAGATGTATATGTTGCAAAACACAAGTTGAAGGGGAAATGGTTTTCAATTTGAAGTGATGAGACAGAGAAGTAGAGGAGGGGAGCGCGGGGGGGGGGCGGGGGGGGGGGGGGGGTTACGTATTCATGACTCATTAAAATGTTGGTTGTCTAAAA
Organism: Nicotiana benthamiana; assembly: GCA_034376525.1. NCBI lineage: Eukaryota > Viridiplantae > Streptophyta > Magnoliopsida > Solanales > Solanaceae > Nicotiana > Nicotiana benthamiana. The sequence continues at coordinate 86,645,008 of CM067326.1, forward strand.
ATGGTTGAGAGGGCCGTTGTGAGCTATTAAAAGCATATATAGATTACGTAGCTAGTTCCAATGGATGGGAAATGACTTCGCAATAATTCTATACTCAAATTATGTGTCGCGATTTTTAAAATTAACTAGTCTTGGAATATATGTAAATTGCGTGTATCTATATTCATATATACTTAATTTTTAAATATTGTATACTTCCTTTTGTTCAAAATAAGTGATTTTTTTTGGATGTTTTCATATAGATTAAAAAATTAACCTTTCAGCATTAATTACTAATAGAATTGACTATATTAAATTTTACTATCTCACATAAATATTCCTAACACATATTCCAAAACTATTTACTCCAATGATAATGTAAAAAAAAAATTAATTCATTCTTGAAATTTTAAAAAATTACTTATTTTGGACACAAAAAAAAAGATCAAAAAATCACTTATTTTGGACCGGAGGGTGTACCTATTTTAACCAATGTGTATAAGTTATTAAAATATTACACGACAAAATATAGGATCCTAAAAATAATGAATGTTAATCCTATTTTCCACATAAATCCTTATATGCTTTATATAATTTCTGGCTTTGTCCCTATTTATCGAACTTATTTTATTGACTTCTCAATTTTTGGATTAATTAGCATATGCTTGATATAAATAAGTGAAATGATAAGACCGTATTTATATATCTATTTATCTCCTTTTGAAATTAGATTACTTGAACATGAAGTACAATTGTCAAGTTTTCTTTCAAAAGTTAACTGTCAATTTGGAAAATAAATTCACTAATATGATGAAGTTGAAGAAGGATTTAAATTGAATCTTATCTTTGATGAGTTAATTAAGAGCTTAATTATTTATTTATTTTAATATCAAATGTTTGCTTCTTTTCTTAGTTTTCTAATTGTGGTAGGGCTATTCTATTATAATTTTGGCCATTTCCTTCCATTACATTATATGCACATCCTCTTAGGGGATATAACACGTAAACAACTATATTTTTAGTATTATAATAATATAAATGGTAAAAGTAATTGATTTTGATGTGCTAAATATTAGAATATTTTGTGTATTCATTCAAATAAGGAAAACTTTAATAACTAAAGTTTTAGTTGACTTCAAAATGTTAAAATATAAATGATTTATCTAGCGTAAACTTTATTTTAAAAGGTTAAAAAGTACGAACGACATTTAGTTAAGGGTTTTCGTGTTTTTCATTTACTAATATAGATAGATAAATATAAATTGTCTCAAATTATTTGTCATTTTAGATGGTCAAGACTAAATTAATTACTTCCTCCGGTCCAAAATAAGTGATTTTTTGGATATTTTCATACGGATTAATAATCCACTTTTTAAAATTAATTAGCAATAAAATTGACTATATTAACCTTTACTATCTCACATAATCATAACACATAATCCAACACTATTTACTTCAATGGCAATGTAGGAAAAAACTAATTAATACATTCTTGAAATTGGAAAAATCACTTATTTTAAATCACAAAAAAAGACAAAAAAATCACTTATTTTGGATCGGGGGGAGTTTTTTTTCTATTTTATCCTTAATTTTAATTATTCTTGAAGATTATAAATATTTCAATTATTAGTAAATATTAAATAGAGAAAAATTATATTTTAAAATATAAATAAAAGTAAAATAGTTTTTAAAATTCCATTTTATATTTTTTAATAGCGTACAAAAGAGAAATACACTAAATAATTTGAGAGGGGAGGAAGAGCATTAATGAAAAGTCAGCTAACTCATGATATATCAGACGTGGTTCCTTTTTCAATATCGGTTGAAGAGCTTTTAAAGTTTTTAGTTCTTTGAGTGAGCCATTTAAGAAAGTTGGAGTTATGAGTTACGATCATCCCCAACTCCATCCCTACCCACCCCCACACCCTCCTAATTTAAGTTTCCCTAGCTATTTTTCAACTGTATACGGACTGTTCTTATTTAATGATAATTTCGCATCCCCTCTTTCTATAATGACGCGTATTTAGAATTTAAAATTATGAACTTTTACAGTAATTTTAAGTTAATATATAATAGTAATTAAGTTATAATTCTAATATTTATAAATATTTAATAGAATTTTTCAAAATACATATATAATTTTGAACAAAATTATTGAATTTATGTGAACCAATAAATAACACTCTCCTTTATCTCTTAACGTCACTGCCTATGTGTCTAAATACATTAACTCTACAGCTAATCTTTTGTCTAGACTTCCTATGGAAGGAAAACTATGACGCATATCTGCTTTTAAATGTGTTGGTGAAAGATCTATCATTAGGGGTCGTTTGGTTTCCTCCGTCGACAATTCTTTGATTTGTCATATCAGAAAATATCATGGACGTATGCAACTTAATATAATGTTTGGTTACATTTGTCTAATTAAATTTTGCATTCTCAATATTCGCATAAGTTATACATATATCTATGTATTTTTATGAGGGGTAGAAAATAAAAATATACATATCATAATATATGTATAAGAATAACTCATAAAAAAATTAATTTCAACCTAACAAATCCTATATTATTATTTATTGTTTGGACAATTACGAAACTGTAGGCCAATTTATAACAAGCACCAAATAAAAGAGAAGAATAAAGTCATTCGTGAATGGACTCGAGATAAGAATTTGGTCAAAAATCTTCCTTAAAGAGTTATGCCATGCTGAAGGGATAAATATCTCATGAATGAAATTTTCAAGGTCTTTCCAATCCATTTTAAAGTAATTGGCATTAATGGTAGCTTGCTATAGTAGGCCAACTATATCAAGCAGGGGACAGTGACAAGAAAAATGCAATCAATTACTCTAGTCATGAAATTTCTTATAAGAATATATAAATCTCTTCGTTATAAAGAGTATGTATATAAATGATATGGTATACATTTTCCCTTCTTGTGTGTACGATAATAAAAAAATGATTTATACAAATAGTTAATCATATTAATTGTTTAATTTTTTTCGTCATATACATAAATTATGCATAATTATATACATATAAATAATTATATTATACATTCAGTGGATATTTTTAGTTTAAGTAGTAGAGTGAGTGGCTATTTGAGTTAAGACCTAAGCAAATACTCCCTCCAGTCCTAAATAAGTGATTTTTGGCATTTTTTTATGGTCCAAAATAAGTGATTTTTCAAATTTCAAGAATGAATTAATTATTTTTTTCCTATATTATCCTTGGAGTAAATAGTTTTGGAATATGTGTTTGAAGTATTTATATGAGATAGTAAACGTTAATATCGTCAATTGCATTACTAATTAATACTAAAAGGTGAATTTTTTAATATGTGTGAAAACATAAAAAAGTCACTTATTTCGGATCGGAGAGAATAGTAATTATTAAGAATTTCAAGTTACGTACATTTAACTGAAGTGATAATCTATGATGGCAAAAACGATTAATAAATTAGTCCATGCATGAGAATACAGTGGTAAGATTTGACCGAAGAGAAGAGTTAAAAGAGTATTTAACATCTCTGCTTTAAATAGCAGGTTGGAGGTGTACAGTAATTGCAATGCCCCAACTTTCAATTAAATTGAATTTACTTCACTTGAAGAGCACGTCATGCAGAGATGGGTCCCATTCTAGTTCCACATTTAAGTTTTTGCCCTTTTAGATTCTATTGCAGTTGGGTTACCTCCCCCTATATAACCGTCCACAATATTTACACCATTTTATGATCTCAAAAACAAAAAGAAAAAGTTAACCCACAAATTTTGATCATCGTCCAAATGGTCTCCTTTCACACAACTCAGGTTCCAACACAAAGAAATATAGAAGATTTCTCTAAGAAGAGAAAATGGGATGATGAATTCAAAGCAGAAGATCAAATCTCTTATGAAAAGCCAAAGAAAGTCAAGACTATGACATCTTTATTCGGCACTCACCTGCATCTTGAGACTCCACTGCCTTTGGAGTGGCAAAGATGCCTCGATATTAAGGTATGCAATTTTATTTTCTATAATTATGGTGTCCGGATCAATTTGAATATATATAAAATTAGTAGTCTATATTGTTAACATCTCCTAGCACATAAAGAGAAGTTTCTAGTATAGTGGTAAATTGGTTTCAATAAAATATTTTTAAAGTTATAAGTTTAAATACTAGGAGAGAAGATAATCTTGTTTTTTTAATCTCTATGTCAAAACTATTGGCTCTGCTAGGTCACCAAGATTTAAACAGATGGGAAAAAATTGCTTAGATCCCCATATACTAGTATAACTTTTTCGATCGTTTCATTTTATTGATCGTTAAGCCACACTCTTATTATATATTTAGTATGCTTTTCTTTCAAGAAATGTTATGAAATTAGTTGGACTAGTTTTAGTTATTGTTTGCTGTTTTTCTCAAAATGCAGTCTGGACATATATATTTCTACAATACAAGGACACAAAAGAGGACATCAAGAGATCCAAGACTCAGTACTACTCCTGAGCCACCAACTCCAGTGCATATGAGTTTAGACCTTGAACTCAACTTATTACCATGTGGATCACTAGAAAAATCTCAAAATTCTTATTTTATTGGTAATAACAAGAATTCCATCATTAAAAAGAATAGTACTGAGGGTCAAGGTTTGATCACTCGTTCTCCCTCTTGGCTAACATTTGACGTGGATCAACAAGAGATGGTCACTGCAGTTTGCAAGAAATGTCATATGTTAGTAATGATGTCCACATCTTCACCAACATGTCCAAATTGCAAATTTGTTAATCCACCAGATGAAAACCCTCCTACCCTTTTCAAGAGAAGGCTAAGCTCCTTTTGATTAATTAATTAATTAATTGAAGAATTATCCTAGTTAAAATTCTATGGCACACTTGGAAAAGCTTATATATACTTTAAGTTATATGTATATACTTATGTTACCTAAAAAGCCTGATAAATGTATGATTCGTAATTCTTGGGTATCATGCATGATTTTGTAAAAAAAGGACTTGGCTACTATTATATTGAAAAATTTGCAATATCAAAGGCTTTGAGTTAGTTTTGCTATGTTCGTTCTTCTTGGAATATGTGTACCGACACAGTGATAAGGTAGTTAATGTACTGCATATGGAGTAGTATTGTTTCAACCTCCTCCTTTAATAGGCGATTAAAGTCTCAAGTTAATGTACCTAAAAATGGTTTCTTAAATAGTTTAACTTCTACCTGCAGAAAGTTTAATACTCAAAGGCTATGTACACGTAAATATTGTAGGGAAATGACACCGGAAATATCAATAATAATAATATTGTAATAAAATAATTTTTGAGCGAAAATATTAATTGGTTTGAATTGTGTTGGGTACTGTCTTAAAAAACTGGTTCAACAGTGTAAAATGTTTTTCCAGAATTAAATAAGCTTACCTTCATTTTATTTAGAGTATACAGGAATCAACAAAATTAAATATATATACACAAATTCAGCTGGTAGAAAAAAGAAAGACTAACTAATGTGTAATGTTAATTAAATATTATAGAAAAAATTGGAAGGAAAAAGAGAGACGTATGAGAAGGATTTCTGATGATTGAAATTGGCTTATGGGAAAACCATTTTATAGGTACAAAAGCTTAAGGTCTTTTTTGCCATTTGTCAAGTTTCTTGTTCAATTCTCTTGCATGCATCTTGCCATTTATCTCTTCTAGAAGGCTTCTACATGGCTTTCTTCAAGACATTATCAACAAAGGTTTAAAATATTGTCACAGTCCCCCATTATTTTAAAGATTTTTTGAAATAAACTTCTGGATTTGCATGATCCAAATGTAATAGGTTTGGTATCTCCTGGACTATGAACCAAGCTTAGATCAATAAAATTTAACTCATAGAATTACTAGTAAAATATAATATTTTTAGGAACTAATAATTCTTATTATAAGTCATAGATTTTTATCAAACACATTTTGACATCCGGTAATTTTGTCGTTCAATGCAGTTTTGCACCCAATAGGCCATGCACGTGCATGGTTATTCATGAGAGCTCTAGAGACAAGGCCAAAATCTCATAGGAGCGGCCCACTCCACTCTCATATAGGTGAATTCATTAAGTATATACTGCTTTTAAATACACCATCCATAATGACTATGAATATCATTAAGAGTTATAACTCAGCCGCCCAATTAGCAGCAATCAAGCACTCTCTTTTAGCGCATCAGTGCCAATATCGACTTGTTATTATCCATATGAACCTACTTCATGGGATCTCCAATCACATAGTTTGGGTTACCATTTCTATTGACAATATGTCAGCCTTAACACCATCTCTTGTGAGATTTGAAGAACTAATTTTCTTCTCATATGTTTAGTCAGAGGATCGTCAAATTTATCTCTGACTTCACATAGTCAATAAAAGTTATTCCATCTCTCAATAGTTGTTTTATGACATCATGTCTTAATTTTATGTGTCTACTTTTACATTTATAAGATTTAATCTTTGCAATAGCTATTGTTGCTTGACAATCACAATGCATAGTCACATGAGACAATATGTCCTTTGTTAAAGGGAAATTAGCTAAGAAGTTTCTTAACCACTCAGCCTCTGAACCAGTTAACTCCAGAGTTACAATCTCTGATTCCATAGTCGATCTAACAATGATCATCTGTTTAGCTTATTTCCACGATATTGCACCACTACCAAGGGTGAATACATAATCACTAGTGGATTTTGTCTCATCCGAATCAGAGTTCCAGTTTGCATCACAGTATCATTCTAAAGTAGAAGAAAAATCACTATATAGGATACTATAATTTACGGTTCATCTCAAATATTTTATTAGTCTATCTAATGCATACCAATGTTCTCTGTGAGGATTATGAGTATATCTACTCAGTCTACACACTACGTAGGCTATATCAGGCCTTGTAAAATTCATTAAATGCATTAGACTCCCAATAATTTGAGCATATTTAGACTGAGCAACTGGGTCACCATTATTCTTTTTCAACTTAGAGTTAGCATCAAAAGGAGTGCTCACAGATGTGACATTAAAATATTCAAACTTCTTAAGAAGTCTCTCTCTCTCTCTCAACATAATGTTCTTGTGACAATATTATTCTGTCTTCACTCCTTATAACTTTAACTCTCAATATTGTATTTACTTCACCAAATTTTTTATATCAAAATTAGCTGACAAAAATGATTTTTACTTTACACAATATTTAAATTTATACCAAAAATAAGCATGTCATCAACATATAGACATATTATCACATAATCATTGCCTATAACTTTAGTACAAACACATTTATCCACTTCAACTGAAGAAAACCCGTATCTCAGTAAGACTTATTCAAATTTTTCATACCACTGCTTAGGAGCTTGTTTAAGGCCATAAAGAGATTTAATTAATTTACAAACTTTATTTTCTTGTACAGGAATGACATATCTTTCAGGTTGCACCATATAAATTTCTTTTTCTAAATCACCATTTAGAAAAGCAATTTTCACATCCATTTGGTGGATAAAAAACTTATG